>JAWHQI010000108.1:2659709-3989563 GCA_033032865.1 Dactylorhiza incarnata | reverse complement strand
GAAGTGCCAATTCTATTTGATTTCATCTTGTTTATATTAAGTTAATTCTTAGGTCTAAAGATAATGAGATACATGCAAATAATAGAGATGCACATCACACACACTAAACAAGGTATGAAACTATAATACCAATTGCCATCACATATTTCATAAATCCTAAGGTTGGTAGAAATAGTTGATTTATGATAATTCTTGATAGATCACGAAATATGATATATGATTATAGTGAATTTTAGCATAGGATATCATTCGATCATGTTAGTGTGTGTATAGTTCATATTCATCCTTTTAATATGTACTGACTGCTTGTAAAGTGAATATTATACTACATATATATAAAGGGACAAAAAAATGATTTGGTTATTTTGAATTGTTTGGTAAATTTTCTTTTCGATTTTAATTTGTAGAAATTAGGCAAAACAAATACAAGATATCTGAAAGTAGAAGATAATTATCCTTAATATAGTAAAATAATTTTTCAGAAAATAATAAATAGAGAAATCATAATTTTTGGAAAATAGGCTACCGCAGGCGTTAGTGATAACGCATGGCGTTAGCAACAGAGTTACAATATTTGATTTAAAACACATTGTTTTTTATATTATTTGATTTTGATTTTTCTCGATTATGATTTTCAATATAGGGGCTATTATATGCAGCAACGAAAAATAGACAAATATGCAATAAGTTATGCATTTAATATTTTAGCCTAAGACCCCTAAAAGTTCATTTAAATCCAATTTTGAAAGTATTTAATTAGTCTTTATAATATCTTTTAGCAAATTTAGCATTCAATCTATAATGATAAAATAAGGCATTTATAGGCAATGGATTTAACAAGAATAAAACATAGAAAAAGAAAGATAGATCACTTAAAACCTTATGGCTTTATATTCAATTTAATTCAATTTGATTTGTTAAACATTAGACTTAAAATGAAAGTCATATCTCATGATATATAAAGTGATCATAAACATGTTGGCTCAAAAATAAACAATAAACAAAAGAAAAAGCAAATTAAGCATATTATGAAGTAGAGTAATGATATTTCATTTTTAATTTATTTCTACTTCTGCAATACAATGATTCCTAGTGAATGGGAGATTTAGGTATCCAAAGGGGAGCAAGTGTGATGGTTCCTTTGGGTACCCGAGTACATCGTGTTGGCTTTTGGGGAGCTAGAGATGAATGGGCCTTTACAAGTGGAGTTAGTGTTTCATTTTTAAATTTGGGCCTCCATTCATACTTTGGTTGATTTTCTTTCAAATTCATATTATGATTATATGACATCTTTTTGTGGTAATAGTTGGTTGAAAAATAATTCATTTGGGATTTATGTTTATTCAAATTATTTTTCAAAATACGTTGATGTTGATAATCATAATGAATTTTATTATATGGATTCTTTGAGAGTTTATACGAGTGATGATCTTTCTTAAGAATTGAATGTTGAAAGAGTGGGTTACAATATGTTTTAAATAATTGGTTTTTATTTTGATGATTTTCATTTCCACTCTTTCTTATAGACATACTCATATAATATGAAGTTAAGCTTTTAGACTTTTGATAATTTGATAAACTAGAAATAAGAGATTTTTTATTATATGAAATATTTTCAATAAACATTTTTAATGATTCTAGTTTATCATTTAAATTATCATTTTCTTTTATCAATTTTTCATTATGCTCTTTTGAGGTTAAAAGACCTATTTCCAAAACCCTGAGTTCTTCTTTAAAAGAATTATAATCAAAACAAGGTTTAGCATTTTTCAATTAAAGAGCATGATAGAGAATTTGAAATATCAATATAAGATTCTACTTTAACGTTTGCTTTTAAAGTTTTATTTTCTAAACGTAATTTGGAATTAGCATGTTTCAACTTTGAAATTTTACGTTTAGCAAATTTAAGCACGCAAAATGTAGAAATAGAATTTGTTACAAAAAGAGAAAATTTAGATTTTCTTACCTTGCTATGGGATGGGGCAAGATTTGAACCAAAGGTTCCTTTGACATCTTCTTCGCATTCCTCTTCCATAATTGAATTTTTATCTTCTCTTTTGCTTGATGTTTTTTGCCATCATTTGAGTCCAAAATTGTTTCTCTCTTAGATAGATCTTCCTCCAAGCATGAGTCCTCGTCGATTTCTTCTCTTGGATCCATAAGGAATTCCTCTTGTTCATCATCTGTGGAAGGAAGACTATAAGTATTCTCAAGAAATTTCCAAACTTCAAAAGCAGTAGGAAGCGTATAAATAAGTTTGAAAATATTTTGATCTAGAGCACAATATAGACTATTCATAGATTTGGCATTTAAAAATATTTCATTTTTATTTAAAATAATTGGGGGCATTTTAATTGTAATATTCCAAACTTCAATATCCAAAGTTTTAAGAAATTTTTCCATAAGTGTTTTCCACCCATTATAATTTTCGCCCATAAATAATGGTGGTGATAATGATTTTTCATTTTCATAAAACATATCCCCTCTAGAAGATGCGAGATCATGAAGCGCCATTATTCCCGGTTGTGAAGCCGTATTAGAATAACCTACGCTCTAATACCACGTGTTGGATCTTACAGCGCCCTTAGAGGAGGGGGAGGGGGTGAATAAGGGTTTTATGGATTTTTAATTCTTAATTAAAATTTATCAAAGTTTGTGATCAAAGTTTAGAAATATTTTATAAGAAGATATATTTTGATATCTCAGTAAAGATTGTATTGAAGATTCGTTTTTAAATAAGAGAAACAAAACTTTTTGTTAACTGATGCTAACGATGGCGTTAAGTGTTAACGCTGGGCGTTAGCTCTCCAGAAAATTTTCCTTATCACAAAAAGATTGCAACAGTGATTTTACTCATGAAATCTTAAATGAAATACAATTCCAGAAAATCAGAGATAATGAAAATGATTATTGTATTTCAAAGATAATTACACAAATGTTAATTTTAATACTTTGATGAAAATGTAAATTAGAACATTCTTGAAGAGGAAATAAAATCAATTGAATAGATCATTAAAAGACATGAATTTATTTCATAATAAATTGAATACACAAATGTTTAATTTCTATAACGCTAGAAATCAAGGCAAGAATATGTAAAAACACTTTTTGTTGTTTCACCAGTCCTTCTCCCAAGGACAGGTTGGCTATAGCCTATCTATCCCTAGATAAGGCCTCTAGCCACCCCCTAGATCTACCCTTGACCTAGTCGCCACGCACAAGGCGGTGAATTATCCCCTAAGCCGCACAAGGACCTAGTCGCCAACAACCGCAGTGAATTACCCACGGAATCCTTCCCGGAATCCGAATTTCTCCCCGAACGATTTCTCCACACAAACTACAAAAGGAAAAAGTAAAAGATTACAAGATAAGTAAAGAGAAACTCCCCAAGATATTCTGAAGGTGAAGACGAAGGCGATGTAGATGTTGGCGTTCTAGAAGCAATCATCCTTCGTATGGAATAAGCGTTGTAGACCTTCTCCTTCAAAATCTTCTTTAGATCTTCATGTTAGCCTAAGGGAGATCTCTTAATTACTGTAGACGAACCTCTCTCACAAGTATCAGAATTCTGGAATCATCTCACAAGTGAATGAGAGGGGCTGTACTATAAATAGCCTCGGGAGCTAACGCGTGGCGTTAAGAATTAACGCCGACGTTAGTGAACGCGCACTATTGTGGCTGAAATCGCGCAACTGTCAAGATCGTGGCAGTTTGTGGATTTTTGTCAAACACAATTTTATTTCATCGAACGCAATTTCTTCGACCGGAAATTCATTCCGTCGAACGTCATCAAATTTCGTCAATCGAAATTTCATTTCGTCGAACGACATCAAAGTTCGTCGAACGGAATTTCATTTCAACAAACAAAATTTCATTTCGTCGAACGGCATCAATGTTCGTTGAGCGGCATCAAAGTTCGTCGAATGCAATTTCGTCGAACGGAATCCTGTTTTGTCAACCGCAATTTTCGTCGACCGGAACCTCATTTCGTCGAACGCAAATTCATCGACCGGCATCTCATTTCATTGAATGGCTAGCGCCCAGCGTTAAGACCTAACGCCTAGCGTTGTCTCTAGCTTCTCGATGGATTCATTCTCGACGACATTACTTCTCAGCGGTTTCCTTCTCGACGGCATTTCTTCTCAACGGTTTCCTTCTCGATGGATGTTAACGCGGGGCGTTAACTACTAACGCGGGCGTTAGCTCTCTTTCCAGAGAGTCATCTCCATTCAGTACACTTCTCATAGGGATGTGTAGCTATAGTTCCTATATAACCTGCACACTATAAATACACAAAATACAAGATCAAATACAACACGGTATTTATTATTCTCAAACCAAGAGATGCGGAACATAGGCTCCAACTAACCAAAGAGGTCAAGATGACTAAAATCTACCCTAACCCTAAATTGGTCAAAGTAGCCTAATTAGGGTCAATTGGCCTCCACCATGCAAAATTGACCTTGCCCCCACCATTATAAGGATATTAGGGACCCAATGGACCAAAAAGCTCTATCATGGGGCCACCAATTTGACCTAAGTCAACACTAGCCCTATTTTGGTCAAAGTGGCCTATTATGGGTCAATTGACCTCACCTTACCAAATTGACCCAACCTAGACCTTCCTAACCCTTAATGGAGGCTAATGGGTCACTATCCACCCATTGGGGTCAACCCAAATGGTCAAATTGACCAAAGTCAACTCCACCCTAAATTTAGGTCAAATGACCTATTTTGACCTAATCAAGCCCAATCCACTTGGGATAGACTCAATTGAGATGGTCCACCACCTAATGGGGTTGGAAATTACTGAAATGGCCATTCAATTTCAAGAAATTCGGCCAGGAGAGAGAAAACCTCATTTTCTCCAAAAAAGGAGGAGAGAGTAAGAGAGGAGTAATGGTCATTCATGTCTTGGGAGGCCAAAGGACTCCTCCATTCACCTTCCATAGCTTGGCACACTCCCCCCTCATCAGTTTTGAGGAGTTTAATAGCCATGGCCGGCCACTCAAGTGCTGAATTGGTGGGATTTCAAAAATCACCTTAATGGTCATTAATGGCATTCAAGGTTGTAACCTCCCCCTCTCCCAGTTGAGGCCTTTAACACCTTCAGAAGAGTGAGAGGAGTGAAACCCCTTCTTCTAGAGAGAATCGTGCAGTGGAGGCTCGGATTGGCATGGCTCCAAAAGCTCCCTGAGCTCCCATGGTGAACCCAAGATCCTTTGCTTTCTGCCCCAATTCAGGTCTGATCCCCTTCTCCTGCCCTAGTGCATAGATCGGCATCAAAATGGGCTTTGATCTGAGCCAAATTGGGCTCAGATCAAGCTCCATGAATGGCTAGTTTCAATCCATTTATTCCCAACCTAAAAAGCTTATTCCGGCCACCCCAATCGCCGGCCACCACCTCAGTGAAGATGGTGGTGACATTGGCCGGCCGGGAAGGGGGCTTGGTGGCCGAGAAAATGGGCTGGAATGGTGGCCTGGACAGGTTTTTTTCTGTCCACAAGAGTGATGGGAATGAAACACCTCAGCCATCTGATTTGGTTAACAGGATTTGGTATAATATATATTCGAGGTTATTATTTATGCATCAAATAAACTGCAGTGCTTTCTTGTATTTTTTAAAATTTTGTGCACTCATAATCTGACAAAGTGCACAACATAAAAAAGGTAGCCCTTTAAGTTAACTTTATTTTAAAATTTGTTTCATCAAATTTGGACCACTAGGCTGACTTCAGCACTCAAAATGGTGCAACATGTACAAAGGGGTGACCAGAGCTTGATCTGAGTGCCCCCACTAAACCAGCGACCCAATTGTCATGAAATTTGGAACATAGGCTGTTTGATCCCACACCCTTAACATATAAAAAAAAGGAATTTTTGGAGAATGTTTTCAAAGGTTTTTGCAAACATTTAATAATCCATGTAATAATTAATTATAGGGCCTAATGACCTCCAAACCCTTCCAAATTTTGGTGTGTGGTCCTTAGGGTCATGATATGACCCTGGAAAAAATTTCATCTCATTTGGGATTGAATTGGTTGGGTAATTAGTTAACCCAAGTTTGGTCAAACTAGGTCAAATTAGGTCAAGAGAGCACATGATGAAATTGAGGGGTCAACCTTCATCCAAATGTTGTGAAACTTTGGTCATTGGTTTATAATCACATAAAACACCCCCATGAGTGGTTTGGGGTGTATGTTCCCTAGAACTCTAGTTCAAACCCTAGGGTTGCACTTTGAGCCTTGTGAAAAACATAGGGTCATATATCCTTGAAAGGTCATGAAGCTTGGTAGAAAAGTTCATAGGGTGTAAATATGCCCTAGATAATTTTATGAGAATGTTAGGAACAATTTTCCCTTCTGAATTAGATTATAATCAATTAGGGCTCTTTCTTATAAAAATAATCTACATACTCATTCTACCTTAAATGCTGATGAAAGTTTGGTAGTGCTCATATAACCATGATATACATCTCTGATAATATTTGTGTGAATTTTGGACTGGTTGAATTAGTACTTCATTCCAAGCCAACTCTTTTCCCCTAAGATTGTGGTAAATAAATAGGGGCCTAATACTCTCTGGAAAATTGTAAAACTTTGTGATAGGACATTTTAGGGCATTAGAAAGCTCTGTGAATTTTTGTATGATTTTTGGAATTATTTATCAGTAGGTTACTTCACAATGTGCCCTAGTTTGGATTTTATTGAAATATTTATTTATGTGACTAAATGGTTTTGATAAATTATGAAACTCAGTCAATAAACTTTTCTGATCATTATAGAGGTCTCGTAAGTTTACCATAATTTTTGGACAAGTATTTTTGGTGGTTTCTTCTTCAACCTCTAATTTTGGATAATTATTCAATATTATATTTACAGGCTAATACCTTACTGTAAAATTGTGATATTCTATATTTGCTGTAATTTTGATACCATATATTTTCCATAATTTTGTGGAGGCCATATCATAAGAAGATCTTTCACTTCATGTTCAATTTCATGCATGACCAATGTTGGAGAAATTATAATAAATGTCAAATTAATAGGGAAAATTATGACCTTCTGGATTTAGTCTTATAATATCATGATAGACTCCTAGTAATTATCTTGGGTCATTCGAATGAATATTTGGAGTACCTCCTCTCATGCAACTCATATAACTCATTTGGTCTGCGTATACCAAAACTGTAAAACTTGAGTAACTTGTGGATCATTAGGTGGGAATAGAAGGTAGATGGTGTACCTAGTCTAGTTGAGAAGATGTGAGGTCACCATTATGGGTCTATATATTGAGTGTGCCCAATAAGCTAAGGGGTAAGGTTGTGTTCGGGATTGACGAAAGATCGTCCTTCCCTTAGTGGGTCATAAAATAATTAGGGTTAACCCAAGTGTAATAATAAGAGGGGTATTCTTATGGGTAGTTACCAATAACATTAAGTGTCTTAGAAAGGGAGGTTTGGGCTATCATTCCATCGCACCTCCTAGTACTGTTGTGAGCCCCTCACAGGGTAGACCTCAAAAAGTCCAAGATTAACCCTAAATCGTAAGAGTAAAACTGTTATAAAAGACTAATTTAATAATATACTCACTCAACACCGTTGATGCGGGTGCTAATTTGTTTACTTGTTGTGGTTACGGACGGGTTTGTCCGGAGAGATGGTGGCTCGAAAGGTTATGGTGACGGGCGGGTCAGCCCGCAGAGCTTTTGGCTCGGAGATGTAAAGTAACTATATTGCATGTGCATAAATGTGGTGGGTCTTTAGTATTGACGGTCATCGCACCGACATCAATACTTTGGCTCGGTAAGTGTGGTTAACACTTTGCCAAAGAAAAGTCTGGTGGACTAGCCAGTAAGAGTACGCGGGAGCTCCGTGTGTTCTTAGCATTGAGGCATACGATAGGTCTAGGTTAGGTAGTGCAGATACCAACGAAGAGGTGGGCGAGGCCCAACCCACCGCTTCCGTTTTCCACTACGGGAGTATCCTGGGAGTTTTGCTAGCTCCAAAAAGGGGGAACTAAATGCCTGTGCGCATAGAGTTGAAGTGTGAGAGTTGTACTTGTGTGATCATAGCATAAACTGCATAACCTTGCATGGCATAGCATAAACATTGCATTTCAACCCCTACCCCTAGTGTATAAATTGGTTATGGGACTTTGTATATGATAGACCCTGCTAAACGACCCCTTGGTCTATAGGTCTGTATGGGCATTCCTATAAATCAAGGTTACTCTCCTTTATTATTGTTTTAATTGTTACCATTTTACTTATTACTTCCTAACTTATTATTGCTTACTTGTTACTGCTTTACTTATTACTGCTTTACTCACTGTACTATCTATTGCATAGTAGCAGACATTTCACCGTAAATTAGATTCACCGTCACCTACTTTTGTTCATACCCCCTGCTGTCCTCCGCTTCATTCCTCCCGCTCGGTGCCTAGGAGTCACCGGGGGAGGGGTGGGTGATTGGCTTAGTCTTTTTGACTAACGGTCGGTGGACCTTATCATTTTAGGGGACCGAGGAGATGCTGCAGCACCAGAGGCCGATGTAGATGGAGGTGGGGCAGTCTAGCACAGGAGCACCAGTCTCGGGATCTGTAAGTGTTACTATTAGTTTTTCTTCCGCGAGAGAACTTGTAGTGAGGATTTGATGTATCGGGCAGGAGCCCTTATTATTATTTTTATCCCTATTTCAGTTACTATATGTGGACCTCTTTATTTCTAAGATATTATCTTTATGTGATGTGGACTTGATTTATAGTTAATCAAATATATACTTTTCTTCTGTGGTGATCGATATGGCCGACATGATCTGCATTTTGTGGTGGATACCTTCCCGAGTGAGGGTGTCACCGCAAAGCGGCGGTTTTGGGCATAAGACCCGGTTTGTGGCAAAAAAAGGGGTCTTACATGCAGAGCTAGAGTCTTTGAAGACCGATGTGGAGCATCTTTCCTCACAGGAGCAGACTACTGAGTTTAAGGCCTCTAGAGTTACTAAGTAGAAGGATTCCATCGACTATGTGCGGGACTATTCTCTGCTCTCGGAAGAGGTTCGCGAGGAGATCTGGAGCAAGGAGGTGGAGCCTCAGCTTGAAGACGAGCATGAAATGGCCTTTATGCGTGGGATGGCGAAGACCCTCCACCTGGTTGCACAGACGCGGGGTTGCATTGTGTCTGGATTGGGTGTCGGAGATCTCTCCGAGGATGAGCGCTCTGCCTCCGATGTTGAGGGCGAGGGGTAGATTTTTGTATTTGTATCTTGTATTTTGTATATTTCTCCCTTTGGTGGTGTTCTTGTATTGAGTTGGTACCTTTGTACTTTGTATTATTGTTCATGGATTGCTCTAGCTTGGAGCATTGCTTGTGTAGTGATTTGGCTCTTGTGGAGTTGGCATTGCTGTTTTATGCATGGCTTTATTCTCAGATGTCAGTAGTGTGGGGGCGATACCCTGATAAAGTTGCAACCTACAACACGGATGAAGGGAGGACGCTTCGAGCCGGGATAGTTTGAGATCGAGGTCGTCGTGTTGTGGATTATTCTTAGTTATGGCGGTGAAAGGAGGACCTTTGAACTTGGGCAACCGTGAGGGGTGAAGGCCCTGGCGGTGTCGTGATCTATTACGGTGGCGAAGGGCAAACCTTTGAGCTGCGACAGTGAGGAGGTCACTGGGGCGTGGCCCCGGAGAGATGGTGAAGGGCAGATGCTTCGAACCACTGACGAGTGCGAGGGGGAAGGCCCTGGTGATGTTGTGACCTACTGCGGGGGCGAAGGGCAGACCTTCGAGCCACGACAGTGAGAATGACACCGGGGTATGTCCCTGAGAGACAGTGAAGGGTAGACTCTTCGAACCGAATGCGAGCGCGAGGGGGCAGGCGCTGGTGATGTCGTGACCTACTACAGGGGCGAAGGGCAGACCTTCGAGCTACGACAGTGACGAGGTCATTGAGGCATGGCCCCGGAGAGACGATGAATGACAGACACTTTGAACTGCTAGCGAGCACGAGGGGGAGGCCCTGGTGACATCATGAACTACTGCGGAGTCGAAGGGAAGACCTTCGGTCCATGACAGTCAGTAGGTCACTGGGTCGTGGCTCCGAAGAGACGGTGAATTGCAGACACTTCGAACTGCTGGCGAGCACGAGGGGGCAGGACCTGATGACATCGTGACCTACTGCGGTTGAGAAGGGCGGATCTTCAATCCGCGGCAGTGAGGAGGTCACTGGGGCGTGGACTCGGAGAGACGGTGAAGGGAAGGCGCTTCAAACCGCTGGCAAGTGCGAGGCGGGCAGACCCTGGCGATGTCGTGACGTACTGCGGGGGAGAAGAGCATACCTTCGAGTCGCGGAAGTGAGGAGGTCATTGCGCTATAGTTGGGGGGACTGGCCCTAAATTGTTCCTGCGATGGCAGAGTTAGGAGCAAATTAAAATATTTAATTAAAATTGATGATAGTATGTGCGCAAGTGCAGACTTGCGACTTTCTAGAGTTTAGCAATTATTTTAACACAAAAAGAACTTAAGTGAACTAAACGAAGCCGGAATATGGTAGAACACTCATGCCTGATTCCTAGCTTTTCTTCAAAGTTGCCTTTGAAGGGAGTGATAGCAGTGGGCGCTAGTCTAGAAAGTGTCCAGGAATGATCGTTGGTGTATGGCGTTTGTACAACCCCGATATTGGCCTAGTGGATGATCAAATCCAAACAACGCTCGGCGATCCCGTCTCAGCGGATCCGCTGGGACGATCACTTAGCCGGCTGCTCGCAAGAAGGCAAGCGAGTCAAGAAGGCGAGCGGGGCGGGAGTATGAATGAGGTCTTCACAGGCCATTCGCCCAAAGGAGGTGGACCAGATCTATCAAAGGCCACCCGCGGGAAGAGGCGCGAGTCAAGTTCCCATGAGTCAGAGCCTCAAGGTCGACCGTCAAGAAGGTGAGCGAGCCAGGTGCTCGCCAAATGATCGCAAGGAGGCGAGTGAGCCAGAAACTCGCCGAATGATCGCGAGAGGATGGGTGAGCCGGATTTCTTCCAAAGTCTCTGGGATCGACGAATCTCCGTCGAGGTCGACGAACTAGGCCCGGCGCCCGATGAAGTGCGGGCTGCGTTCGACGAATCCGCTGGTCTCCTATGTTCGACGAAATTATCTCTCTATCCCCGTTGGCCTGCCATTAGCCTATTCAAACAGCGGAGTTCAGTTGTTAGCAGGCCAAACTGAGGTGCGTTTAGTAAAACCGAAAGGCAAAATTCAGCTATTGACAGACCACGAGCAGAAAACTATAAATAGACCTCGTAGGGCACCTTGGGGAAGGAATTCTTGGTCTCAGATCTCTGAGCTTCTTCTTCCCTTGGTTACTTTGGTTTAGCTCTCTAGCTCTCCAAGGTGCCCGAATCTCAGCTTTGGCTTGGGAGGGGAAGCGCTCAACGATCTTCCAGGTTAGTGGAGGGACCTCCTCGCTGTGACCAGGGTCTTAGTCATCTTCCTAGTCTTCAGTCTACCTTCTCCGAGGGATCAGTAAGGGCTAGTTGCCCCTCATTTCGTTGAGGGCCCCGAGCTTCACAAGAGGCCGAGAAATCGGTTTCAACATTTTGGTGCGGTGAGCGTGGAGCGTGGCTGGTCCAAGAAAGTTCCAAGGAGCAGACATGACAGGACGCGAGGACCAAGGCGAGGAGTTCAGCGAGTCACCGCAGGTGGTGACGCCGAGGATGTTCGCGGATTTTAGGAGGGAGGTGCTTGACACATTCGGAATCACGGTCGCGGCGCTGCGAAGTGAGTTCACGACCCCAACACCTCAGGCGACCCCTCCCCCAGCAGCGGTCGGCGAGAATGCCCCGGGTGGAAGGGCCGGAAAGGAAATCGTTGGAAGTTCAGTTCAAGACTTGGAGGGGCGAGTGTTGTTTGCCAGCCTGGCGAGCAATGTGCCGGCAAGCTCTGTGCCAGCGAGCTCTGTGCTGGCGAGCGCGGCGCAGGGGAGCGCGTGCCCGGAGGATGTAGCGGTTGTGGGAGTGGTCCAGGCGAACACCATTCTCGCGAGAGCAGTCCCCACGAGCCCGAGTTTGGCGAGAGAGCTCGGAGGGCGTGTAGAGCGGGAACGGGCGGTAGAAGGGGGAAGTCCCTTCTGCGAGTTGGTACTTTCTGCACCTGTTCCGGCAGGGTTCGGAGAGTGGGACAGGGTGTACTACAATGACAGGGATGACCCTGTCCAACATCTCCAGTCATTTGAGGACTCGGTCTCTATCAGGCCGATGTCAGATGATTTCAAGTGTCGGCTCTTCGCCGTCACCCTTAAGGAAAAGGAGAGAGACTGGTTCCATCAACTCCCTACAGGGTCGATCTACGCTTTCGAGGATTTACGCCGGAGTTTCTTGTTGTGATTCTCCACTTCAAAGAAGAGGAAGAAGGATGCAGAGTCCCTCTTCAAAGTGAAGCAAGAGCCAAAGGAGTCCTTGGCTCGCTACGCATATCAGTTCTAGGAAGAAGTGTTGCTCACTCAGGAGATGCCTGGGTTTGCACTACAGCTCGCCTTCACGGTCGGGCTGAGGGAAAGTTTCCTTAAGATGGCTTTGAAGAGGAAAGCCCCCGTCTCCTACGAGGAGCTGATGAAGAGGGTGGCGGAGGAGATTAAGAGTGAAGAGGCCAACCCGGAACTTACCAAGAGGCTAGCAAAGCTCAGTGAGCCAGAGGTCAGGCAGCAGGAAGTAGGGAGAAGGGAAAAGCCCAGGGCCCCGGAGGGGGAGTGGAGACAGCGTGCCGAAGGAATGCAAGGTCAGGGAAGAGGTTACGGCCTAGGAAGGGGTAACTTCTATGGAGGTCAAGGAAGACCCCATCAGCTGGGATGGAGACAGGGTCCGAGGCCATTGCATCCCCCATCTCAGCAAGCCATGGCGATCAGGCGGGGAAGGGGAGGAAGAGGAAGGAGAGAAGAGAAGAGGCGAGAGAAGAAGCGGGAGCAAGAAGGAGGAGGAATAGGATGGCGGAAGGCGAAACAGGGGAGGCGACGCTGCCGTATTGTGACTTCCATGATGAGGAAGGTCACGCGACGGCCACCTGCCCAGAGTTCCTAGAAACAAAAAGGGGTCGAGTTTTTTTCCCGCGCCGAGGCAACAGCAGCAGGTGAGAATTGAGGAGGTCGAGCCTCGAGGGGGGGAGGAAGAAAGGTGTGAAGACAGAGTTGATGTGGGGAGTAGAGGAGGGATCAGGGTGATCCATGGGGGGTAGGGGTGGAGGCAACCCGCAAGTCTAGCCTCCATACCATCTATCGGCGGAGCGTGGCCTCAACATCCACTGCTCCACCCCCAGCGGAAAGAATTACTTTCTCCCAGAAGGACATGCCAAGTTATGAAGACCCGTTCTGTGATGCGCTGGTCATCTAGACCGCCATCGAGAACTTCACCGTCTCGTGGATTCTAGTGAATAATGGGAGCTCGGTTAACGTCGTCTTCAAGAAGGCGTTTGAAGAGATGAAGGTGGAGGCCAAGAGGGTGTTGGCCTCGGATGGCCCCCTATTCGGCTTTTCGGGAGAAAGGAAGGAGGTAGAGGGTGGAGTGGGGCTACATGTGACCCTCGGAGGACAGTCCCGGAACTGCCGCTTCGTGATAGTGGATGCCCCAAGCAGCTACAACGCCATCTTCGGACGACCTCTCATCAGCGCATTCAGATGCGTCCCTTCCACCTTCCACCAGTGTCTCAAGTTCAACGCGGTTGGAGTCCAGGTCCGGATCCGAGGAGACCCCAAGATGGCGCGACAGTGCTATGTGATGGCTATCAACACCGTCACCTGGATGGGAGAAGCGGAGGAGTTCGATAAAGTGATGGAGGAGGCAGCAAAAGCCGGAGGAGAGAATGGAGTCAAGGAGAGGATGGAGGAAGAGGAAGTTCGTGCCCAGGAAGGGGTCGTTGAAGGACCCAGGGCGGAGAAAGGAGGATAAGAGGAGAAAGAAGAGGGTACCCAGGAAGGAGGAGTGGAGGAGTTGATGATGGTAGGGGAGGAAGAGACGGAGGAAGGAGACCAAGCGCTCGCTTGCGGCGGAGAGAAGGAAAGTGCTTGGGGGGAGCAATCCAGGCTGGAGGCCGTGGATGAGGTCGTGGAGCTTGAGGTCACCATTCGGCTTGGGGTGGTGGAGAAGGTCCGAGTCAGCGGGGAGCTCAGTTCGGAGGAGCAGGCTGAGATCCTAGCCTGCGTGTAGAAGAATGTGGATGTCTTCGCTTGGAGCGCCGCGGAGATGCCTGGGATCGATGCGGATGTGGCTTGCCACCGCCTCAACCTCGACCCCGGCACCCGCCCCATCTGCCAAAAGAAGAGGGCCACGGCGGACAAGCTAGAGGGACCAATCCGCGATGAGGTTAAAAAGCTCATACAAGTAGGTTTTGTGTGTGTGATCCAGTATCCAGGCTGGGTCTCCAATGTGGTCATGGTAAAAAAGGGGGGAGGTAAGTGGTGCATGTGTATCGACTTTTCACTTCTTAATAAATCATGCCCGAAAGATTGCTACCCTCTGCCTAGAATCGACGCGCTGGTTGACTCAGCCGTTGGTTTCTCTATAATGTCTTTCTTAGATGCTTTTTCAGGTTACCACCAAATTCGCATGCACCCCCCAGACATCAAAGATGTCTCCTTCATCACGGGGGATGGATGTTACTGTTATAAGATGATTCCCTTCGGGCTCAAGAATGCAGGTGCCACATATCAAAGGATGATGGATCGGGTCTTTCGTGAACAAAGGGGAAGAAACTTGGAGGTCTATGTTGATGATCTCATGGTAAAGAGCCGGGACCTTGGGTCTCACCTCCGAGACCTTGAGGAGACGTTTGGGACCCTATGGAAGTATAAGATGAAACTCAACCCCTTGAAGTGTGTCTTCGGGGCTAGCCGAGGGAAGTTCCTAGGCCACTTGCTCACCCCGGCGGGGGTGGAACCTAACCCAGACAAGGTCAGGGCAATAATGGAGTTGGGGTCGCCAAGAAACCTGAAGGAGGTTCAGAGCCTCACGGGGAAGCTGGCCGGACTCAGCAGGTTCCTCTCCAAGGCGGGAGAGAAGTGTGCGCCCTTCTTCAAGGCGCTAAGGGGCAACAAAAAATTTGAATGGACCCCGGAGTGCGAGGAAGCTTTTCAGGCTTTGAAAGGGCAACTCGCCCAAACCCCCCTACTTCAAGGGCCAAGATCAGGAGAAGACTTATACCTATACCTGGGAGTAGGACTTGAAGCAGTAAGTTCAGTATTGATCTGTGAGGAAGGAAGAAAGTAATTCCCTATCTACTATGTCAGCCGAGTGCTGAAGAAGGCGGAGCTCCGATACCCAATCTTGGAAAAGTTGGCTTTCACATTGGTGGTGGCGGCTCGGAGGCTCCAGCCCTACTTTCAGGCACACTCCATCAGAGTAGTGACAGACCACCCGCTTCGCAAAATCATGGAAGGGGTGGAGCACTCGGGAAGATTGGCGAAGTGGTCCGTGGAGCTGAGCGAGTTTGATATCACGTTCATGCCCAGGACATCAATCAAGGCCCAAGTAGTGGCCAACTTCATGGCATACTACACATCCGAAGTGGGGGAACATGAACCGCGTCCCCCGGTGGCGTGGAAGATGTTGGTGGATGGTGCGCCAGGAAAGCACTCCTATGGAGGGGGAATCATCCCGGTAAGCCCCCAGGGGACCAAGATCAAACAAGCTTTAAACATCCACTTCCCGATTACCAACAATCAAGCAGAGTACGAGGCGGTGATAGCGGGCCTGCAGTTAGCTCGAGAACTGGGAGTGCAAGATGTGGAGGTCTCGACAGACTCCATGGTGGTAGAATGCCAAGTCAAGGGAGAGTTTGAGGCAAAAGACCTGACCCTCCTGCGGTACTTGGAGAAGGTCAAGGGAGTTATCGGGCAATTCCACACTTTCTCCATCAAACACGTACCAAGGGAAGAGAGCACCCCCGCGAACCTCCTATCCAAGTTCGGTCCCCGAGCAGGGGGAACAGTTTCGGAACTCTTCCGACCCACCATCGAGGAAGGAGAACTGATGGAGATAGAACAGCGGACCTCGTGGATGGATCTTTTCATCACCTTCCTATCATCAGGGAAGTTCCCCGAAGGAGACATAGACAGGCGACGCTTCAGGTATAAGTCGTCTTATTACTCTTTGCATGCAGGAGGGCTGTACAGGAAGACTCTCTCGGGACTCCTGACCCGATGTGTTTTTCAGAGGAGGAGGTTCCGAGAGTCCTAGAAGAAATTCACTCCGCGAAGTGTGGGAGTCACTCCGGGAGTCGAACTCTGGAAGGGAGGTTATTGAGACAAGGCTACTTCTGGCCCACCCTCAGCAAGGATGCGGCGGAGTTCGCAAGGAGGTGTTCAAAGTGCCAGCTCTATGCTCCGCTCCAACTCCTCCCGGCTCAGAGGCTCCGAACCATCACTACTCCCTGGCCCTTCACCATATGGGGGTTGGACCTAGTTGGCCCTTTCCCTCAAGCTAGCGGCCAAAGAAGGTTCTTACTGGTCATGATCAATTACTTCTCCAAATGGGTAGAAGTGAAGGCGCTCGCCAAGGTAACATCTCAAGTTGTGAGGAATTTTGTATGGGGAGAAATAATCTGCAGGCACAGCCTTCCCCTGGCTATAGTGTAACATCCCCCAAACAACTAGACCCCTAGAGTGGTTTTGTCATGGCTAGGTCATGACAAAACCCTAGGAAGCTTGAAGAGACCACTTGGCCTTAGCCAAGAAGAAGGAAACCACAGTGCTCTGCATATAGCAATTTCTAGTTAACAAGCATAGGGTTGGACTTAAGGGCCTCACCTTGATCATTTGACCCAACCATAGCATACTTAACCCTTTAGGGGTCCCCTTAGATCACCAAGGACCCATTGGGGTCAACCAAAGAGGCCAAATTGACCAAAGTCAACCCTAACTCCAATTTGGTCAAAGTAGCCTAATTATGGTCAATTGACCTCCACCTTGCCAAATTGACCCTACCTAGACCTTCCTAACTCTTAAGGGAGGCCAATGGGTGACTAGCCACCAATTGGGGTCAACCCAAATGGTCAAATTGACCAAAGTCAACATTATGCTATATTTAGGTCAAAATGACCTATTTTGACCTAATCAAGCCCAATTCACTTGGGCTAGACCCAATTAAGGTGGTCCACCACCCAATGGCATTAAGTGTTACTGATTAGGCCATTCAATTTCAGGAAATTCGGCCAGGAGAGAGAATGCCCTAATTTGAAAGAGAGAAAGAGGGGGGATTAATGGGGAGGAAGAAGAAACCTTCAATCTCCCCCATTAATGGTCACATTCATCTCCTCTAGGGGAGAGGAGGAGTTTCCAGCCTTCTCCCGGCTGGATTGAGCCCCTATTCATCTCCCCCAAGCCAAAACTGAAATCCCTTTATTGGCCATTAATGGCCATGGCCGAATTTTCCCCTCCTCAAATTCCCCCTATTAAGCCCTCCTCACTCCAATATGACCACTCCATTAGCTTTAGAAGGTGGAAGGGAGTCGGAATAGTGCTTTGGATTGCAACATTTGGTGGAGAATCAAGGGATCGTGCGAGCTCGCCGGAGAAGGGAAAAACCATGGCCGACCACCACCGCCATCGTCGTCGTGCTCCAATAAAGGTTTGGTTCTTCTCCTCTCCCTCTGTGGATAAATCTTAGATCAAAGTAGGAGAGAAATCGGGCACAATTGAGCCCGATCCGGTGAGCGGAAATCTGAAATTTTCATGGATTTTGGAACTTCGGTATCGCCGGAAACCGCCACCTCCGGTGGCCAAACCACCGCCAATCGATAGCCACCACCTCAACGGAGGTGGTGGTAGTGGTGTCCGGCCAGGGAGGAGGACGGATGGCCGGCGGCAGCGCTTGGAAAAGCTTCAGGAAGAAGGGATCTCGGCCGTCGAATTTTGGAGAAGATGAGTCGATTCCGTCCATTTCCTGCACAGGAAACGTTAATAATAATTATTACTATTATTATCTCATTTTCTGATTTATTATTGGCAGTAGATAGATTTAATTACTAAAAATACTTATGCCCCTCTACAGAAAAAGTGGTCAACACCAAAGTTGTAGCCATTGGAGTCTACATTATTTTAAAATTGATTTCACCCCAAAAGGAGTTCTATAGCTCCCTGCAGGTCCATTTTGGTGGGGCTAGTCCCTAGTGTAGGACAACCACCATTTCTTGAATAACTTTTGATTTGGAAATGATATAGACTTGAGATTTGAAACATAGTCTACTTATACCTACACACACATCATATCCAAAAATGGGAATTTTAGGAGAACATTTTTCTAAGGTTTTTGAAATAATTTCATAAATTATATAATAATTAATAATTGGGTCAAATGACTTCCAATGCCCTCCAATGCCCTCCAAATTTTGGTGGGAACTTATTAGGGTCATCACATGAACCTGGTAAAAATGTCAGCCTAATTGGGACTGATTTAGTTTGGAAATTGGTTAACCTAAGTTGGGTCTAATTAGGTCAAAATTAGGACATGGTGTTTATCTTGGGGTATTGTGGTCAAATCTCCTCACCATGAGATGAAACCTTGGTAACTGATTTAGGATCACCTAAAGAATCCCCATGAGTGATATGGGCTGGTGTGGATGTGGTTATGCCCTAGGACACTAGTTTTATCCCTAGGTGTGCATGTAGAGCTTTGTGAAGGACATGTGGTCAAAAGCTATATAAGGGTCATGAAACTTGGTGGATAGGTTCATAGGGTGTAAATAGGCACTGGGTAATTTTATAAGAATTTTAGGAGTCAATATTCCCTTTGAAATAGGACAAAACCCCTTTAGGGAAACTTCTTAAAAGAAACATTTACATGCTTAGAAAGTCTTGGATGATTATGAAACTTTGGTGGTGCCCTTATAATTATGTTCTAGACCTCTGGTAATTTTTGTGAATTTTATTAAATGATTTAATCAGTACTTCATTCACAAGGCACTTATTTTGATTTAGACTTAAGAAAAATATTTGAGGGTCCAAAACTCTTTTCTAAATTGTGAAAATTGGTAATAGACCCTTTCTGGACATTAGAAACCTCTTTAAATATTTATAGAATTTTTGAGGACTTAAATCAGTAGGCTACTTCACAGTTCATTGAATTTGAGGTTTTCTTAATTTAATTATTTTAGTGAGAAACTGATTTCCTTAAATTCTGAAACTTAATCAGTAGGATTTTCTGGTGAGTATAAAAGCTTGGTAATTTTCCCATAATTTTAGTGTTGATCTTTTTGGTAGTTCCTTCATAAAGCTATGATTTTGAATAGAAGATAAATAATTAAATTAGAGGAGGATTTCTTACTGTAAAAATATGATATGCTGTTTCTGGTGTTATTTTGCCACCATAGATTTATCATAAATTTTGGAAAGCCATATCATAAGATTTACTTATAGTTCATGTTCATTTTCATTCTTGGCAGATGTTTGGAGAAATTAAAATAAATATTAATTATATAGGGAAAAATATGATTCTCTGGAATTAATCTTATAACATCATGATAGAACTCCAGTAAATAGCTTGGGTCAGTTGGATGAATATTTGGAGTACCTATAGTTGTGAGCTTCATATATTTAGTTTGGTCTGCGTATAGTAAAACTGTGAAATTTGAGAATCAAGTGGATCCTTAGGAGGGAATGAGAGGTAAGTGTTTTACCAGGTTTAGTTGAGAAGGTATGATGGTCAACAAGAAGGATTATAGATGGTAAAGGTGTGCTTAGTGAGTGAGAGGTAAGTTGCACTCGCGGTCGACGAAAGATCGTCTTGGAAAGTCATAAGTCACTTAGGGTTAATTCAATTGTAATAACAAGGAGGGTGTTCTTATGGGTAGATACCAACAACACTAAGTGACTTGAGAAAGGGAACTTTAGGGTGTCATCCCATTATAGTTCCTAGTACCGTAGCGAGCCCCTTACAGGGTAATCCTCGGGAAGTCCAAGATTAACCATAAACTGTAGGGATAAGATGATGTACAAGATGAACTTGATAACGCACACACTAACACCCCGTAGTTACGGGAGGTTAGTTGGTTTGGTTGTACGAGCAGTAGGCTCGGTGGTTGTAGCAGTAGATTAATTAGTCTGGAGAGCTTGTGACTCAGTAAGGTTTGTTGTTACGGACGGGTTGGTCCGGCGAGCCGGTGGCTCGGAAGGTTATGGTCACGGGCAGGTTAGCCCGGGGAGCTTATGGCTCGGAGATAGATAGTAGAACATGTTGCATGTGCACGAAGGTGGTGGGTCTTCAGTATTGGACGATCGTTCACACCGACGTCAATACGTTGACTCGGCAAGTGTGGAATTTGCACTTAGCCTTGAAAGTCTGGTGGTCCAGCCAGTAGGAGTACGCATATGCTCTGCGGTTTTGCGTTGGGGCGTACGATAGGTCTAGGTTAGGTAGTGTGAATACCAACTTAGAGGTGGGCGAGGCCCAACCCACCGCTTCCGTTTGCCACTACGGGAGTATCCTGGGAGTCTAGCTCGCTCCAAAAGGGGGGAACTAAAGATCTATGCGCATAGAGTCGAAGTGGGTGAGTTGCACTTGTATGAACATAGCATAACAACATACCTTGCATGTCATAGCATAAACATTGCAATTCAACCCCTACCCCTATCGTATAAGTCGGTTATGGGACTTCTTATACGATAGGCCCTGCTAAACGACACCTTGGTCTATAGGTTTGTATGGGCATTCCTATAAATCAATGGTTACTTTTCTATTGCTATTGTCTCTACTTACTGCACTTTACTTATTCTTTACCAGCTTTTACTATGCTCTTTTACTGCTTCAATTATATATATACACGTGTGTAGTGTAGAAACATTTCCTGTGCCACTGTCACCTGCTCTTTGATTATACCCCTTGTTGTCCTCCGCTTCATCCCTCCCGCACGGTGCCTAGGAGCCATTGGGGGTGGGGTGGGGAACATAAGGCTTAGTATTTTTGACTAACGGTCGGTAGACCGTATCATTTTAGGGGATCGAGGAGACGCAGCAGCACCAGAGGCCGGTGCAGACGGAGGCGGGCCAACCTATTACAGGAGCACCAGGTTCAAGATCGGTGAGTGATTAGTAGTTAGCTTCCGTGAGTGATCTTGTAGTGAGGTTTTGATGTACAGGGCATGAGCCCTTTATTATTGTAACCCTTGTTTTCTTTAATTCAGTTATATCATGTGGACATTTATATTTAATGTTGATTCTGTGGACTTGTCTTCTTTAATGAACTTTTCTTTGTGATCGATTTGGCCGGCAGGATCGGCGTTTTATAGTGGCGACCTTTCCGAGTGAAGGTGTCACCGCAAAGCAGCGGTTCTGGGCCTAAGACCCGGTGTTTGAAAAAAAAAAGGGTCTTACAAGTGGTATCAGAGAGAACCTCGGTCCGAAGAAAAGAAGTCCACAAACCCTCGCCCACCCCGCGCGAGTTTAGTTTGAGGACAAACTAAGCAGCGGAAGCGTGGTGTGCCCATATGGGGAAATCACATGAAAAAGTCCACTTTTAACTGAATCTTTTTGACAAGTTTTCTTTTGTAGCCTGCGGCGAACCCTGCCCCCTGCAGGGAATACCTCCGACTGCAAAGATCTCCTTTAGTTAGTCCTTTAGTCAACGAGTTAGACTCAACCCCACTAGGATACGTGACTTACCTTAACAATTTATACCGTGACCTAGTCCGAAATAGACTGTGGGAATAACTTTTGGTGGAGGTACGAGGATACTCCAAAGAGACTAGAGAAAGAGAGATTGACTCAGAAGCAGAATGGTATGAGACTCATAGACTCAATCCTCGTATCCGTGACATGACTATATTGAGACAACCACCAAGACAAACACCGAGGGTCGGATAAGAATTGAAGTTCAGAAGGGACCCGTTTGGGATTGGGTGACATATTTGTTGGGTATTGTATCCACAATAGCCCTGATTTGAAGAAGTCCCCTTCAAACTAAGACGAATTGTAATTGTATTTGACTATGCACTTTAGCTGTGATGTGACAGGTTATTCCACTCTAAGTACAAACCAATGTCAGGTTTCAATGAGTCGTCAAACACAGGCCTATGCAATGTAATCCCTCATTGTATAGACCAAAGTTTTGGCTCATGTGAAATCTCTCTATTGGGATGTACTTCATTTACAAAGTGCTAGAGAAGAAGGACTGGAGCTGATGATGGAATCAATTGAGAATGGAAATTAACCCAAGTAAAATTCGACTATATGGTTTGAATGGATATAACCGAATTCGGCTAATCCCTGTCCGAAAGGTTTATTTTTCTAAGTATAAGAATAGTCGAATTCAGTTATTGTAATTCGGTGAATTGGTTTAGTCGAATCCCTAGAGCTGCCGAATTCGACTATATGGTTTAACCGAATAAATTCGGTTAATGCCATTCGGTTAATCCATTTCGCCGAATCGGTCTGTAGGTATTCTCCGGTTCAATTCGACGGCGTATTCTTTAGGGCTTTCTCCATGTACAGTACATGTGGAGCTAGATCCCTAATTCGCGCTTATGACCGTTGGAAGAAGACTCTATAAATACCTAAGGATTATTTCCAGATAACCTTAATCGTGAATTGAAAAAGAAATCGAAAATTACTTCTAACGGCCGACTGTTCTCACGCAAGTGTTTCGTCTCTGACGCAGCCAGCGATTCGTGTTTCGCCTTCTAAAGATTCAATCGACAAGATCAAGATCCGATTAGCTCTCATCTTCTGTTGATCAAGTCGATTCAAGTTTTTAGATCTAGCTTCAAATCATTTTCAAGATTTCTTCATTCTTCATTCACAAAGGACTGAAGTTTACTGCTAAGAAGAAGAAATCTATCTCTCAAGATCTGAAGAAGAACTTCATCGGAAGTTTAAGAAGATTGTTTTTCAATTTACTGTGTTGTTGTAAGAACCTTATTTTAAATCTTGTAGGAAGCTTGCTTCCGAGTTATTGTGTAGATCCTTGGTTGAGGATCGAGTTGTAGGAGCTTGTGTGCTCCGAGTTTGTAGGAGAAGTTTGTTCTCCGAGTTGTTGTAGGAGTATTCTTGCTCCGAGCTTGTAGGAGTTGTGAACTCCGAGTAGTAGGATATTGATTGATCCGAGTTTGGTGAAGTAGCTGAATCTAGCCTTGGAGTGCTAGATAGGCAAGGTGGGAAAGTGGACTACCCACATCGGGGAACCACTATAAATTCTCTGTGTTGTGTTGTGCTTACTTTTCTGTGTGCATTTACTTCCGATATTTTTATTCCGCAAAAAGACGCAGAATCTACCTATTCACCCCCCTCTAGGTGATTTAGGTTGCGACTAGATACTTTCAATATTGACCCTGATAAGGTTGCGTAGAAGGTACCTAGAAGAGTCTAAGGTGTGGAGTATACCAATGAGCCTCAAGATAGAACCCCAAGTTTAAGGTTGTGTGCCCTAAGAATTGTTTGCATACTTGGGACGAGTATAACTTGGTAATATTGAAGATACTCAGCCCAAAATAGATAGTGGCTAATCTTTTGTTTATTGGGGCTTACCTTTTGTTTATTGGGCAAATTAACGACGGACTCGGATTTCCCTTAGACCTAAGTAGAAAATTTTTGTGTCGTGAACAATAATGATTTTGAGGTTGATCACATTCGATGTCACTTGGACAAAGATGAGATGGTGTAAAAGTAGGTCTGGAATGATGATCTGAGGTGTTACCAGGACAATGAAAGGACATTGTAGATAGAACAACAACTTGACCTTAGTTGAATTATTGGAAATGTAAAGTCGCCAGGATTAATCACTTAAGGATGTCGATGTCCTAGTCTAGAAGTTGAGGTCGGAAATTAGATCTTACAAGTTGTGGTTATATCCGACAGTTCTTGAGGTCTGGGGCATTCAGAAGTAATCAACTCATGACTTGTTAAAAATCACGCCCTATTCTGGTAGATTTTTTTAACTACAATAATAGCCCTTATACCTTGGGAGCTATGATGATGAATAACCAGAGATCTTAGACGACGACTATTTGGAATTAGAATATAGTGTTTGAGTTTACTATGATAAGGAAAATCCAAGTTTATCTTACTTTGGACCATTCAAAAGTGATCAAGACTAGCATTTGTGGAGGTGATAGGAATTTGGTGAAATAAACGTGAAGATGTTTTCTTGATGAAATTGACTTGTGAAAAAACTTAGGGTTTCAAAAGATTTTACCCGTATACCTTATGAATCAAACTCCACATAGAAAGTGATTGGGAGTCATCTTTAAACATTGATACTAGTGTTGGTTGGTTAACATATGTTCATAAGATCCATGTGTACACCCCCTTAAATTCTAAGGATAATTGGGACGCTTGATGATGCGATCAGTCCCATTAATTGATAAGAATTGAATAAAATCATAAAGTTGATTTGGTTGATGACTCTGGCATACTCGTAGGAATAAGAAGCTGATTGTGTAGAGAAGTTTGTATAGAGTCTATGCCTACCCACATAAATGAGAAATATAGTCACCGAAAAAATGGTGTATTGCGGAATGTATATTTCCCCGGAATGAGGAAAGACAACATAAGTTTTGTGACGCACTATGAGGCTTGACAGTTAGTGAAGGCCAAGTGCAAGAATCTTTGGGGAAATACTATAGTCACTGCCCATGTTAGGGAGTGGAAGCTCGAGGATAGATCGACCAAGGTAGCTAGGTCACCCCGGTCAGGATAGATGATACGACGGTGCGAGTCTTGCAGCGCAAGAAGGTTCCATAGATAAAGTCATGTGGTAAAAATTAGGGTCAGGAGGAGCACAACTTGGAGCCACTAGAGCTGGTGTGGCATAGATAGTCGGTGCTCTTCGAGCCAGGAATTGCTTCAATTCTTAGTGGATGTTACGTTCAGTCACTCTCGGTGAAAACCCCGCAGACCTAACTTGAATTTCGGGGACGAAATTATTTTTTTTGTTTATTGAGATTTGTAACATCCCCCAAACAACTAGACCCCTAGAGTGGTTTTGTCATGGCTAGGTCATGACAAAACTCTAGGAAGCTTGAAGAGACCACTTGGCTTTAGCCAAGAAGAAGGAAACCACAGTGGTCTGCATATAGCAATTTCTAATTAACAAGCATATGATTGGACTTAAGGGCCTCACCTTGATCATTTGACCCCACCATAGCATACTTAACCCTTTAGGGGTCCCCTTAGATCACCAAGGACCCATTGGGGTCAACCAAAGAGGCCAAATTGACCAAAGTCAACCCTAACCCCAATTTGGTCAAAGTAGCCTAATTATGGTCAATTGACCTCTACCTTGCCAAACTGACCCTACCTAGACCTTCCTAACACTTAAGGGAGGCCAATGGGTGACTAGCCACCCATTGGGGTCAACCCAAATGGTCAAATTGACCAAAGTCAACATTATGCTATATTTAGGTCAAAATGACCTATTTTGACCTAATCAAGCCCAATTCACTTGGGCTAGACCCAATTAAGGCGGTCCACCACCCAATGGGATTAAGTGCTACTGATTAGGCCATTCAATTTTAGGAAATTCAGCCAGGAGAGAGAATGCCCTAATTTGAAAGAGAGAGAAAGAGGGGGGATTAATGGGGAGGAAGAAGAAACCTTCAATCTCCCCCATTAATGGTCACATTCATCTCCTCTAGGGGAGAGGAGGAGTTTCCAACCTTCTCCCGGCTGGATTGAGACCCTATTCATCTCCCCCAAGCCAAAACCGAAATCCCTTTAATGGCCATTAATGGCCATGGCCGAATTTTCCCCTCCTCAAATTCCCCCTATTAAGCCCTCCTCACTCCAATATGACCACTCCATTAGCTTTAGAAGGTGGAAGGGAGTCGGAATAGTGCTTTGGATTGCAACATTTGGTGGAGAATCAAGGGATCGGGCGAGCTCGCCGGAGAAGGGAAAAACCATGGCCGACCACCACCGCCATCGTCGTCGTGCTCCAATAAAGGTCTGGTTCTTCTCCTCTCCCTCTGTGGATAAATCTTAGATCAAAATAGGAGAGAAATCAGGCTCAATTGAGCCCGATCCGGTGAGCGAAAATCTGAAATTTTCATGGATTTTGGAACTTCGGGATCGCCGGAAACCGCCACCTCCAGCGGCCAAACCACCGTCAATCGATAGCCACCACCTCAACGGAGGTGGTGGTGGTGGTGGCCGGCCAGGGAGGAGGAAGGATGGCCGGCGGCAGCGCTTGGAAAAGCTTCAGGAAGAAGGGATCTCGGCCGTCGAATTTTGGAGAAGATGAGTCGATTCCATCCATTTCCTGTACAGGTAACGTTAATAATAATTATTACTATTATTATCTCATTTTCTGATTTATTACTGGCAGTAGATAGATTTAATTATTAAAAATACTTATGCCCCTCTACAGAAAAGGTGGTCAACATTAAAGTTGTAGCCCTTGGAGTCTACTTTATTTTAAAATTAATTTCACCCCAAAAGGAGTTTTGTAGCTCCCTGTAGGTCCATTTTGGTGGGGCTGGTCCCTAGTGTAGGACAGCCACCATTTCTTGAATAAATTTTGATTGGGAAATGATATAGACTTGAGATTTGAAACATAGTCTACTTATACCTACACACACATCATATCCAAAAATGGGAATTTTAGGAGAACATTTTTCTTAGGTTTTTGAAATAATTTCATAAATTATATAATAATTAATTATTGGGTCAAATGACCTCCAATGCCCTCCAAATTTTGGTGGGTACTTCTTAGGGTCATCACATGACCCTGGTAAAACTTTTAGCGCAATTGGGACTGATTTAGTTTGGAAATTGGTTAACCTAAGTTGGGTCTAATTAGGTCAAAATTAGGACATGGTGTTTATCTTGGGGTATTGTAGTCAAATCTCCTCACCATGAGATGAAACCTTGGTAACTGATTTAGGATCACCTAAAGAATCCCCATGAGTGATATGGAGTGGTGTGGATGTGGCTATGCCCTAGGACACTAGTTTTAGCCCTAGGTGTGCATGTAGAGCTTTGTGAAGGACATGTGGTCAAAAGCTATATAAGGGTCATGAAACTTGGTGGATAGGTTTATAGGGTATAAATAGGCACTGGGTAATTTTATAAGAATTTTAGGAGTCAATATTCCCTTTGAAATAGGACAAAACCCCTTTAGGGAAACTTTTTAAAAGAAACATTTACATGCTTAGAAAGTCTTGGATGATGATGAAACTTTGGTGGTGCCCTTATAATTATGGTTTAGACCTCTGGCAATTTTTGTGAATTTTATTAAATGATTTAATCAGTAGTTCATTCACAAGGCACTTATTTTGATTTAGACTTAAGAAAAATATTTGAGGGTCCAAAACACTTTTCTAAATTGTGAAAATTGGTGATAGACCCTTTCTGGACTTTAGGAACCTCGGTAAATATTTATAGAATTTTTGAGGACTTAAATCAGTAGGCTACTTCACAGTTCATTGAATTTGAGGTTTTATTAATTTAATTATTTTAGTGAGAAAATGATTTCCTTAAATCCTGAAACTTAGTCAGTAGCCTTTTCTGGTGAGTATAAAAGCTTGGTAATTTTCCCATAATTTTAGTGTTGATCTTTTTGGTAGTTCCTTCATAATGCTATGATTTTGGATAGAAGATAAATAATTAAATTAGAGGACGATTTCTTACTGTAAACATATGATATGTTGTTTCTGGTGTTATTTTGCCACCATAGATTTATCATAAATTTTGGAAAGCCATATCATAAGATTTACTTATAGTTCATGTTCATTTTCATGCTTGGCAAATGTTTGGAGAAATTAAAATAAATATTAATTATATAGTGAAAATATGATTCTCTGGAATTAATCTTATAACATCATGATTGACCTCCAGTAAATAGCTTGGGTAAGTTGGATGAATATTTGGAGTACCTATAGTTGTGAGCTTCATATATTTAGTTTGGTCTGCGTATAGTAAAACTGTGAAATTTGAGAATCAAGTGGATCCTTAGGAGGGAATAGGAGGTAAGTGGTTTACCTGGTTTAGTTGAGAAGTTATGATGGTCAACAAGAAGGATTATAGATGGTAAAGGTGTGCTTGGTGAGTGAGAGGTAAGTTGCACTCGGGGTCGACGAAAGATCGTCTTGGAAAGTCATAAGTCACTTAGGGTTAATTCAATTGTAATAACAAGGAGGGTGTTCTTATGGGTAGATACCAACAACACTAAGTGACTTGAGAAAGGGAACTTTGGGCTATCATCCCATTATAGTTCCTAGTACCGTAGCGAGCCCCTTACAGGGTAATCCTCGGGAAGTCCAAGATTAACCATAAATTGTAGGGATAAGATGATGTACAAGATGAACTTGATAACGCACACACGCACACCACGTAGTTACGGGAGGTTAGTTGGTTTGGTTGTACGAGCGGTAGGCTCGGTGGTTGTAGCAGTAGATTAATTAGTCTGGTGAGCTTGTGACTCAGTAAGGTTTGTTGTTACGGACGGGTTGGTCCGGCGAGCCGGTGGCTCGGAAGGTTATGGTCACGGGCAGGTTAGCCCGGGGAGCTTATGGCTCGGAGATAGATAGTAGAACATGTTGCATGTGCACGAAGGTGGTGGGTCTTCGGTATTGGACGATCGTTCACACCGACGTCAATACGTTGACTCGGCAAGTGTGGAATTTGCACTTAGCCTTGAAAGTCTGGCGGTCCAGCCAGTAAGAGTACGCAGATGCTCCGCAGTTTTGCGTTGAGGCGTACGATAGGTCTAGGTTAGGTAGTGTGAATACCAACCTAGAGGTGGGCGAGGCCCAACCCATCGCTTCCGTTTGCCACTACGGGAGTATCCTGGGAGTCTAACTCGCTCCAAAAAGGGGGAACTAAAGGTCTATGCGCATAGAGTCGAAGTGGGTGAGTTGCACTCGTATGAACATAGCATAACAGCATATCTTGCATGTCATAGCATAAACATTGCATTTCAACCCCTACCCCTATCGTATAAGTCGGTTATGGGACTTCTTATACGATAGGCCCTGCTAAACGACCCCTTGGTCTATAGGTTTGTATGGGCATTCCTATAAATCAATAGTTACTTTTCTATTGCTATTGTCTCTACTTACTGCACTTTACTTATTCTTTACCAGCTTTTACTATGCTCTTTTACTGCTTCAGTTATATATATACACGTGTGTAGTGTAGAAACATTTCCTGTACCACTGTCACCTGCTCTTTGGTTATCCCCTTGTTGTCCTCCGCTTCATCCCTCCCACACGGTGCCTAGGAGCCATTAGGGGTGGTGTGGGGAACATAAGGCTTATTCTTTTTGACTAACGGTCGGTGGACCATATCATTTTAGGGGATCGATGAGACGCAGCAGCACTAGAGGCCGGTGCAGACGGAGGCGGGCCAACCTATTACAGGAGCACCAGGTTCAGGATCAGTGAGTGATTAGTAGTTAGCTTCCACGAGTGATCTTGTAGTGAGGTTTTGATGTACAGGGCATGAGCCCTTTATTATTGTAACCCTTGTTTTCTTTAATTCAGTTATATCATGTGGACATTTATATTTAATGTTGATTCTGTGGACTTGTCTTCTTTAATGAACTTTTCTTTGTGATCGATTTGGCCGGCAGGATCGGGATTTTGTAGTGGCGACCTTTCCGAGTGAAGGTGTCACCGCAAAGCGGCGGTTCTGGGCCTAAGACCCGTTGTTTGAAAAAAAAAGGGGTCTTACATATAGTGACGGACAATGGGCCGCAATTTGCTAGCGAAGAATTCGTTAGCTTCTGCACCCAGCTTGGCATCGACCTCAGGTTCGCATCGGTTCATCACCCGAGAAGCAACGGTCAAGTGGAGGCGGCAAACTAAATAATCGTCAACCTGCTGAAGAAAAATGTGGAGAACCTCCGGGGAAACTGGGTAGAGCAGCTACCATCCGTTCTTTGGGCCCCGAGGACTACTCCAAACACCGCCACCGGGGAGACCCCGTTCAAACTTTCTCATGGGTCCGAAGCAGTCCTTCCCATAGAATTTGAAGTAAAGACCCACAGGGTGATCGCCGCAGGTGAAGGGAATGAAGAGTGGCTAGTGGCCAATGACGAGGAACAAAGGCTATCCTTGGACCTGGTGGAGGAACTTCGGGACCAGGCCACAGTCAGGCAGGAGGAAGTCAAGCGGCGAATGGCCTGATACTTTGACAAAAACATCCGAATAAAGCACTTCCAGAAGGGAGACCTGGTCTTAAAGAAGGTCGACGCGGACGGAAGAGGGGCCGCGGTAGGTAAGCTCGACCCCAACTGGGAGGGCCCATACATTGTAAGCGAGGTGCTCAAGTCACGGGGGTATCACCTCCAAGATGTGGAAGGGGTACCTCTCGGCCGAGCCCGAAGTGGAGATGATTTGAAATGATTCTACCCTTAAAAGTTTATGGCATTATTAATTGTATATTTTAGTTCACTTGATAGTCATAACTGTTATGCGTGGACAGGCAAGGTGATAAGTTTTTATGCTGGAATGCCCCAGATCGATTCCGCTCCCGGGCTCTCACTAGACGAGGGGTTCCAGGTTGATCTCTGGAGAGGCTGGCAAGGTGACGAGTTTTATGCTGGAATGCCCCAGATCGATTCCGATCCCGGGCTCTCACTAGACGGGGGGTTTCAGGTTGATCTCTGGAGAGGCTGGCAAGGTGACGAGTTTTTATGCTGAAATGACCCAGATCGATTCCGCTCCCGGGCTCTCACTAGACGGGGGGTTTCAGGTTGATCTCTGGAGAGGCTGGCAAGGGGACGAGTATTTATGCTGGAATGCCCCAGATCGATTCCGCTCCCGGGCTCTCACTAGACGGGGGGTTTCAGGTTGATCTCTGGAGAGGCTGGCAAGGTGACGAGTTTTTATACTGGAATGCCCCAGATCGATTCCGCTCCTAGGCTCTCACTAGACGGGGGGTTTCAGGTTGATCTCTGGAGAGGCTGGCAAGGTGACGAGTTTGTATGCTGGAATGCCCCAGATCAATTCCGCTCCCGGGCTCTCACTAGACGGGGGGTTTCAGGTTGATCTCTGGAGAGGCTGGCAAGGTGACGAGTTTGTATGCTGGAATTCCCCAGATCGATTCCGCTCCCGGGCTCTCACTAGACGGGGGGTTTCAAGTTGATCTCTGGAGAGGCTGGCAAGGGGACGAGTTTTTATGTTGGAATGCCCCAGATCGATTACGCTCCCGGGCTCTCACTAGACGGGGGGTTTCAGGTTGATCTCTGGAGAGGCTGGCAAGGTGACAAGTTTCGATGCTGGAAGGCATCAGGTCCATTCTCGCTTGGCGGGCCTGCTCGCTCGGCGAAGAGAAAGATTTCGCACGATAGTATGCGAGTGACGAGAATCAATCCTATGCGCTCCGGGGTATCTGATGCTCGGTAGAAAGGACGCCGGCACAGGGTAAAAGGCGAGCTCTCGATGAGAAGAAAAATACCTCGCGAGACCTGGAGAAAAATGCATACCTAAAGGGTAATAATCCTAAGGCAAATAACGAGACGCCTGCAAAAAAGGACAAAATAGCAGAAAGGGCGAACAACCGTCCTCTCTCGCAAAGGACCCCAACAAGGTACTTCCTAAGCAAGGATAAGGCTCGACGACCTAAATCTTACCATTGCCTCAGAAGGGAATGTGGGCGAGAGTGGTTTAGGTATAATACGACGAGAGGAGAATTGTCAATTAAAGAGACGCGGATACAAGCATCAGAACGAAAGTCTTAAAAGCGCGAGCACAGGAAAACTGAGATTGCGCGAGCGCGAATAAACGAGTGCATGTGAACGAAAAGTAAGGAGAACACACTGAAAAGATGGACAAAATATTTCCTTTTCATTTCTCACAAAAGATTACAGTCCCACGGCGGGCTCGCCGACAAAAAGGAAAAAACCTTTTACATTATAAAAAACAAAAATATTTAAGGCGATTCGCCAGATAGTATTTCAGTCGCTCTCTCGACCCTCCGCCTCGGAGATGGGCGCGAACAAGTCTGGGACGACTTCCTCCGCAGTGAACTCCATAACATCGGGAATGATCATGTCCGCTCCTTTGAGAGTGTCAAGGACGAGCTCCGCGATCTCCATCGACCTCTTGCGGTCGGCTTCTTTCTCTTCCCGTGACTGACCGCGAGTCCCAGCTCGCGGAGGAGGGGGAGGAAGCACCGACGAGGTCAGGTCGTGGACCTGAGCCTTGAGGCAGGTGTTCTCCAGCTCCAAGTCAGCGATCCGCGCATGAAGCTCGCTGACGGACTCGGCATCCTGCAAAAAGCGGGTTAGCGAGAGAAAAGCGAAGCCAAATTGGAAAGGATTTTTTGCGAAGCACTGCTTACCAGTCCACCTTGAAGAATGGAAAGGAGGCCCTCCGATAAGGCCTCCTTCCCCTTGAGCCCCGCGACTTCATCCGCAGACCTCTGGAGCTCAACATTCAGCTCCTTGATCTCCCTATCCGCCGTAAAGTACCGACGACCCACCATGTGGGTTAGCTCCATCGCCCGGAATTGGGCTCGCATCGCCTCATATACGACCCCCTCGGCGTGAAGGACCGAAAGAGGGAGGCGTCCTCACGACCGTAGAGGCCAATGGCGAGGGCAAACGCCTCACCCCCGGCCTTGTCGTCCTCTACCCAGGAAGTGAGTAGAGAGGAGCAGATGACCTTGTTCTGGTAGGGGTCCCACGTGAGCACCGGTTCGCCAACCGCGTCCGCCAGCTTCATGCCGAGCCCGAAGTTGGTATGGCTCGTCGGCTTGGGCTTGGCGGCCGACACCCCTGGCTCGCCCCCCTCTTTGACGAGCTCCTGACCCGCTGCGGAAGGAGAGGGGAGATCGGATTCGGATAAGTCCACGACCTCCTTCGCCTTTGCAGCAGAAGGACCCTTTTTGGTTTTCTTCGCCGCCCCCTGCGAGGCAGGTCGGCGTGGGGGAGGAGGGCGCTTCTTTACCAACGAAGAACTTGGGACGTCGCGGCAGGCCTCGGCGGACGCGCGCGCGAGCGAGCTGGAGGTGAGGGAAGAAGGAGGCGCGTGAGGAGGGTTGAGGGGGAGTTCACGCTCTCCTGCGAAGATAACGGGGAACGTTAGACAATCGAAGGAGGAGGGAGTAAGAACGTTGGCAAGTGCGAGTCAAACCTTCTCCTGGGAGGACGGGTGGCAGGAGGTCCACTCGCTCTCGAAGGAAGGCGACCTCGAAGTTTTTTCCCTTGAGGTATTGGTACAGGGCGCATCACAACCCCCTAGCGAGGTCGGAGGGAGGTAAGCGGCCTCGTCTCGCTGGGTGGGAGTATAGGAGACGTTGCCGAAAGGACCCTTCACCCGGACGAACTTCTGCGTCCAATAGTGGGACTTATTCACAGTCTCACAGACGACGACGTGCTGGCTCGCAAAGTGAGCCATCCTTGTACGCGCGGAACGAGAAGACCTTGCGGAAGACGAGCAGGCTGAACTCGATCTTCTCCGCCCTGAGGTAAGTGGCGAACGCGACCACCACGGCGATCGTGTTTGGCGTTAGCTGACTCGGTAGAACGCCGAAGTACTTGAGCACATAGAAAAGTCAACAAGAGTTAGAGCGCCATTCGCGAAGCGAGTCAGGTATGTAAGGGTCGAGAAATGAATATACTTAGCGCACTTCCGGCCAAAGCGGGAGTCGCAACCCATTCTCGAAATGGGCAACGGGGATAGCGAGCTCGTCAGGATGCGGGTCGCTGATGGTGTCCCGCTCGGTAGGGCAGCGAGCCATGAAACCAGAATGAATGTATTGGTCAGCGGTGGCCTGATATTCCTCCTTCGTGAGGTTAGCGCTGAAGAAAAGACCATCGAGGAAGGCCCCGGCACATTTGGACCGCCCCTCAGCTTCCGTCTCGACAACCATGATGTTTGGGATCTGTGAAGTCGCAGAGACCGCGAGAGCGAGCTAGGTCTGCGAGAGAGTCAGAAAGAGAGGAAGCGCGAAGAAGGAATAGTAAATGCGGTGGTTGGAAAGGAAAAATGGTCGACTATTTATAGAAATGAAAAAGGCGGGAAGAAGTCGAAACGTCGGAATCTGCGGATAACGGATTCGCGCGGTACTCTTCCGCCTCGAAGGGATCTATTCGCTCCCAGTGAATCGTCACCCTGTCAAAGCTTTCTCCCATTATTCATTGGCAGGCTGGCGCTAAGTAATAAAACACAAAAAGCCAGGGCGATACGCAAGTGCGAGTAATAGAAACACAAACATAATCCGTGCAAGAGCGAGCCAAGTAGGTTGAGAGAAGAGATGGTAAACAGGGAAAATAAAGGGCTCGCAAGCGAGTCAAGGTATCGTTATTACAAACTTATAAAAATTGTTCGCGACCCCTCCTATCAGAGAGGAGGGGGAAGAAAAACAATAAAAAGCAATACAAGAATCCTCAGTATCGCAGCCACTTCCAGCGACCGCGACCCCGGACAACAGAGTGAGGGGGACTCGCGGGTAGTGATACTCGCGAAGTGACCGGTTCGCTTGACTCGTCAGCCGCATGTAATCATCGATACGGGCAATGTACACCCCGGGGGAGGTCGCGTCATCGTGATCAGTCGGCCGTATCTCGGCGAGAATGCGCGCATTCGCGTCATCCATCGCGGCGAACCTTTCCTCATTAGCGAGCCGATCCAGCCGATTTTGCTCATGTAGATCCCTCAGCAGGGTGGTATGCTTCTGGAATATCTCAGTAACCCGCCTCTTCATTCGCTCTGGATCGCTGGGATCTCCCAAAAAGTCGGCGACCTGACTCGGCAAGGGAGGTGGAGATACCTCCAACGCTCCAGACTCTGACTCGGAGAGAGGGGTGATGGGATTACCTGTGAAATGGGAATCAGCGACAAAGTGAAAAATAACACTCAATGGCGACAGTCTAACCTAGTGGAGGAATTCGAGTACTAGACCACTGGCGGGAGGTGCCCGGCTGGCCTCGGAATGCTTCAACAAAGGCAGGGGTGAGGGCCTTACCCAGACCGGGGGCGAGCGCGGGTCCAGAGATAAGCCCGGGCTCGGCAATCAACGTCCCTCCCGGGCTCCTCTGACCCAGGAGGCCGAATCCAGGAGTAGGGATAGTCTGGTTCGGCATGCTGGGCGAGTCCGCCGGAGGAGGAACTTGATCCTCTATGGCCGCGAGAGGGGACACTGCACAGAAAGTAGATGTGATTTAACGAGTCAAGAAACATGAAGGAAGACGAGGTAAGCCGCTCACCTCGTTGCGAAGGCGAGTCCCGTCGTCCGATGGCCCTCACATCCACAAGAAGAGCGTTGGCTCCACCCATAGAAGGGAGGTGGGTTTCTGTGATTGACCTTCCTAAGGCGCTCTCACCCGGGGGATCATTCTGCGAATAGGATAAGTAAGGTCGAAAAGGAAGAACATCAAATGGGCGAGCTTAGCGATAATACCTGCGAGGTGAGCCCGTCATCGGGAGAGTGCGGAGAAGAAGAAGACCCTCCCCCGCCAGCCGCGAGCCGAACGACCTTTGCCGTCCTTAGGGAGGGCGGAGGCGGAGAGCGCCGCGGGGAATTCCAGGAGGCGATGGCAGCGGCTTTCCCCTTCTGGGCCGCTTGCGAGGCCTTTAGGCGAGCCAACACCTCGTCTTTTTTCGACATTACGTTGGGACCAGCGGCGAGTGAGAAAAGATAGAGAAGAATAAAAAGTTCGAATGACGGCCGGGGAGAGTGATATTTATAGTAGTGGGCATGGGGCCCACCGAAAGATTCTCGCCACGTCACCAAGGGTTGGATGATTCTTCGCGAGCCTAAATAGCCTCGCAAAGAGCGGGGATTGTGTACATCCTCGATATTTGCCTAGTGGATGATCAAATCCAAACAACGCTCGGCGATCCCGTCTCAGCGGATCTGCTGGGACGATCACTTAGCCAGTTGCTCGCAAGAAGGCAAGCGAGTCAAGAAGGCGAGCGGGGAGGGAGTGTGAACGAGGTCTTCACAGGCCATTCGCCCAAAGGAGGTGGACCAGATCTATCAAAGGCCACCCGCGGGAAGAGGCGCGAGTCAAGTTCCCATGAGCCAGAGCCTCAAGGTCGACCGACAAGAAGGTGAGCGAGCCAGGTGCTCGCCAAATGATCGCAAGGAGGCGAGCGAGCCAGAAACTCGCCGAATGATCGCGAGAGGACGGGTGAGACGGATTTCTTCCAAAGTCTCCGGGATCGACGAATCTCCGTCGAGGTCGACGAACTAGGCCCGGCGCCCGACGAAGTGCGGGCTGCGTTCGACGAATCCGCTGGTCTCCTATGTTTGACGAAATTATCTCTCTATCCCCGTTGGCCTGCCATTAGCCTTTTCAAACAGCGGAGTTCAGTTGTTAGCAGGCCAAACTGAGGTGCGTTTAGTAAAACCGAAAGGCGAAATTCAGCTATTGACAGACCACGAGCAGAAAACTATAAATAGACCTCGAATGGCACCTTGGGGAAGGAATCCTGGTCTCAGATCTCTGAGCTTCTTCTTCCCTTGGTTACTTTGGTTTAGCTCTCTAGCTCTGCAAGGTGCCCGAGTCTCAGCTTTGGCTTGGGAGGGGAAGCGCTTAACGATCTTCCGGGTTTGTGGAGGGACCTCTTCGCTGTGACCAGGGTCTTAGTCATCTTCCTAGTCTTCAGTCTACCTTCTCCGAGGGATCAGTAAGGGCTAGCTGCCCCTCATTTCGGTGAGGGCCCCGAGATTCACAAGAGTCCGAGAAATCGGTTTCAACAGTGTTGTAATCATAGTCAGTTTGAATGACGACAAACTGTATGTCATAGGTTGCTTGCATGGGAGTCTCCCCCAGAGATATTGGAAAGGTGACGGTTCCTAGGACCAGAGCTGGAGATCCGCCTGGCATGCATGGCTGGATGATTTCAGTTTGATGCTTTCGTTTGCCAGTTTGAGTTGTAGCAGCGTTGACACGAACAACACGTTGACTGTTATTCTTTCGTCGACCAAGATTCGTCTTATCTGAGTGGGAGGCTCTCCAATAGCTGCACAGATGCTCATCATGCTATGGTGTGGGGCTCGTTCTTCGGAGTAGCCTAGCTTATTTACTGCTTTGTGGGCATTTTCGCCCCTCTCCTGCTTCCATGCAGACATATTCAGGGTTGTTTGTTCCTTTATTTGAACTTGATGAAACTTGTTGATGATCCCCATGCGAACAAATCGTTCAACTTCCTTATTTAGGATCTTGCATCTTTTTGTGTAATGTCCGAGACCTTGGTGGTAGTTCCAATACTTGTACAGATCTCCTCGACTTGGGGCTAGCGGCATAGGCCTTCACAAAGCAGGGTGACTGCGGATGGCGAGCAAAACCTTTCCCTGAATGACGTTTAACGGGGTAAAGTTCTGACGCTGGCGATGCTCTCCTTGCTGGCAAGTATTAGCGTGAACTCTGCAGCTTCTTTTGGGTGCTGGTAGAAGGTTGTTTTTTGCTTTCTTTTTCCGGCTTGTTGTTGGTGCAATTCTTCAGGGGAGATCCTCCCATCAGTTTTGGTGTCGAACCGGTTTACAAAGACTTGAGATAAATAGGTAAAGTTGTTGATCCTTCCTTCCCTTAGGGAGTAATACCACGTGCAAGTTTGCCCCTTCAAAGTGGCTGGGAATGCTTGGCATAGGAGTTGGTATGATGCGTTACTAGATGTGCATGATAGTTGTGAAGTGTCTAACATGCATCAGATGGTCATCCGTCCTGTCAAACTTTTCGAGGTTGGAGAGCTCGATGCCACAATTAATCGTGTGCGCCAAAACTTTAGGTGCTAATGGTGAGCGACAATAGAAAGGGTGGAGGGCCGAAGTGGCCTGCTGCTCGCCATGCTCACGCTCTTCTGCGGTTGCGTTGCAAGTTTTTTCATGAGTGAGCTCTTTAATTGTAGGCCCGATATCTACTACACTTGGGCGATAGTGATGATAACGATCTTCAAACTCCCTGGCTGGGCGAGCTGAGTGGGCTGAGTTGTATGCGCTAGCGAATTCCTTTTCTGGGTCGTAGAGCTTGTGAGCAGAATCATCAGTCGGAGCGCGAAGTAGAGCTGGCGGGAGCGGACTGCCTTGCTCGCGGGAGAGCTACGAGCTCCAAGAGATTCTTCATTTACGAGGTAATCTTCAATCTGGCGCACACGTTATTTCAACGTCGTACAGAGTGTGCTCATGGCCTCCTCTGCAGGAGGCGTGTTGACGTGTGGGCGAAGGCGGAAACAAATCAACGTGCCCCCCAAGAACTAATCTTTCAGAAATACGGGTGGCTTTTCCCTCCATGGTGGCTTGCTTACAGTATTACTGTGTCGAGGACACCACCTCCTGGATCTTCGGGGGATGCTGAGAACTTTTCCCATAGACAACGCCAAACTATTGCGGCTCACTCAAGGCTCCTATAGCCGGTTTAGATTGGACCATCTTATCCTGAGAGCGGTCGAGCGCGCAATCAGTCACAGAGATATGAGACGGCTGACAAGAGACTTTTTTTACCGTGGAAAACCCCGAAAAGAGGTGAAAAACTACATGACGGATCAGTGCCGACCAAAGTTTCACTATCTGGCTTGTGTTGTACAGAGTTTTTGAGAGAACACGAGGGCGACAGGACGCTCCTCGTTACAACTTGCAGGGGAGAGAGAGAGATATGCGTTCGGAGCGTGCATGAAGGTATTCAAGGGCGTCTTCGAAGGCGATGAAGATTCTCGGAGGAACTCTCTTGCACGTAGGAGGAGAAGCCGGAGGAGAAAAGGATGGAAATGAAGGAGAGACCGAGGTCCTATTTATAGGCCTTAGGGGCGGTTATAGTGGTTATTCACAGGACGTAACCACCTTAACTATAATTTTCAGGCCGATTTTACATAGTTTATGATGCACATTATTTAAGTATTTTACTACACGCAGACCGATATAATTTTGGATTTTTACACCCATCCATTATGGGTGGTTACACTGGTAGTTACACGGGTGGTTACCCGTTCATCGGACGGCGGAGATCGCGTGGGGAAGATCAGACGACGTCAGTCAGGCAGTGGCCAAAGGGCTTGCCGGCGACAAGGAGGCCGACATGCGGCAAGACTCGGTCTGTGAGGGCTGGTCGGGGAGGGCCGCGCCTCGGGCTCATGGCCGAGGACGGAAGACCGGGAGAGGCCGATCGCGGGGCTCCCGCGGTCGCGCGCCGCGGGCGTGCGACCAAGGGCGGCTGGCCGGGGGGGGGGGGGGGGGTCTCACGGGCGTGCGGCCAAGGCCGGCCGGCCAAGGGAGTCCGGTCGCAGGGGTCTCGCGACCAAGGGCGGCCGGCTGCCGGGGCCTCGCGGCCGCGCGCGGTCGGGGAGGCCGGCAGCGGGGGCCTTGTGGCCCGCGTCATGGGCGCACGCGTCCAAGAACGACCTGCCGGGGTAGGCCGGCCGCGGCGGTCGAGGGCCTGGCGAAGGGCGACCTCCCGACGGTCGTCCGGGGGGTGGCGTGGCGGCGGCCAGTTGGTCGGCCGCGGGAGGTTAGCGCGGCGGTTGGGAGCGGTTTCTGTGTGTGGAACGTGTGGAGGGATCGCGCGGATCTTATGTGGATCGAGTGCATTGATCGTGCGTGCGGTGATTTTTCCCAGAATCTCCCACTAAGTTAGCGGGGGTCATGGAATTTTGACTAATCGCAGCCTGAAATTCTTATAAATTGAGGAAGACCCCATCACTTAGCATCAGAAACCGTTCAGTACACATAGCATTCTAATTTTGTTGATTCGATGCTTAAGAATGAATTGCTTCCGGCATGGGTGGAGAATGTGGCATTTAATACCTGAATAAAAACATGTTAAGAAAATATTTTAAATTCCCAACAACTTATACATTGATTATGAGAAAAATACTGCAAACTATATTTTTAGCAGCATATAGTTTAATTAGATAGCGAAAAATTGTATTGTTTTATCGAGTGATGCAAAGTGACTTTTTTATGATCACTAATTAACAAAACAAAATCTAACTAACAAAACACACATCCAATCTGTGAATGGCATTAAAGAACAAATTTGTACAAAATCACATAACTATGGCTCCGTTTGGTATAGTAGTGGCGGTCATGAACGTGATGGTAAAATCGTCATTCATAAACGCCCACATAAGAAACTTCATTCACTTTAACATAAAAGTTGATGAAGTTCCTTAGGTTCCCGTTCACGAATGATGATTTTACCACCGCGTTCACAACCGCCACCGTCATACCAAACGGAGCCTATATTTAGAAGAGGTAACCAATCTTCAATTCTCTCAAGAACGCGATTATCACCACAAACAAACAAAAGTGAATCAAATTTTTAGGGTCTGTTTGATTAGATGATATTGATTTTCAAGAATTAACATTCAATCCAATGTATTATATGCAGGAATTGACATTCGGTTTAATTCTAATATTATTGTTCACCACATAGTAATTTTCTATCATAGAAATTGACATTAATCACTTTTGTTTGTTCGGATTGAGTAAATGAACTTTCAAGAATTAAAAGAAAAGAAAATCATAAGAACACAGAAAAATAAAATAATGTGTCAATTTGAATGTAAAGGAAAGACCGAAGGGAAAACATGGGCCTGGGCGAAAAATGCGCACCCTGGTAGAAAACAAGCGCCTGGGCGTAAAACACAAACAAAGACGAAAAATGCGGGCCTGGTGGAAAAAGCCCGCCGGGAGAAAATATGTGCCGGAGCGAAAAGCACGCACCGAGCGAAAAATGTGCACCGGACGAATAATGGTGCGCCCAGGATAAAAATGCACGACTTCCGAAAAACATGCACCCGGGTAAACAAATGCGCGCCCGAGCAAAAAATGAGCTCCCGAGCAAAAAATAACTCTCGGGCGAAAAATACGCGCCTGAGCGAAAAATGCGCGCCCGGGAAGAAAATGCACGCCCGGGCGGAAAATGCGTGCTAAGGCAAAAAATGCGCGCCAGGGCGAATAAAGGTGCGCTTGGGAGAAAAATGTGCTCGTGGGTGAAAATTTTGCGCCTGGGTGAATAAATGTGCACCCGAGAAAAAATTCGTGCTCGGGCGGAAAATGCGCGCCAGTGCAAAAGATGCACACCCGAGCAGAAAAAGTGCGCCCAAACAAGAAATGCGCGCCCGAGCAAAAAATTCGCGCCAGAGCGAAAAATGTGTGTCAGGTAGAAAAAATGAGTGCTTTGGCAAAAAAGTGCGCACCTGAGAGAAAAAGTGCGTGTCGGGCGTAAAAGTGTGCGCACAGGGGAAAAATGATCGCACGGGCGAAAAATGGGCGTCTGGGCAAAAAAGCGCGCCCAAGCGAAATATGGGCTCGCGGGCGAAAAATGCATGCCCGGTTGAAAAAAGCACGTGTGGGCAAACAATGCTCGCGCGGGCAAAAATTTAGCGTCCGTTCAAAAATGCACCCCCGGGTGAGTTCACTGATCCGGAATGCTGAATCTTAAAACGTACTGCGAGACTTAAACAATCGACCGAGGGTTTTGTAAGTTTACTTCGATATCGATGGCTTTGGACCATAAACTGAATTCCGCCATAAAATCGTTGATCCGAATAGCAGTATTGACTTTCGTATTCTCAAAGCCAATTCTTAAATATTAATGTCGTCCAAACGAACAGACCCTTATAAACAATGAGCTACTTCTAAAACCATTAATCAATATGTGCATTAGTTATTAATGATGTCTATAATGTCTACAGTTTTCTTCCTCATTCGTGCCCCGGTAATAGCGTTTTGGTGCAAATCTTATGGTTGTCAAAAGTGCAGCAACCACAGGAGATTGGTTAGAATAAACATGAGCTGGACTCATTAAGACCTCCCTGGACCTGTATTGCACCATAGAACACATACATGTCAAGCTATGAAGTAATCTAACTCTAACCTTCTTGCCATCAATGATTATAGTTAACCTTTTCTGCCCTTGATCAACCATTTTGCTTTTGTACACCTGATATTCATCAAAAGCCATTAAATCAATATATTCATTTATACACACACATCAACCTTTACAATTTTGCCTATATTTTATGTAATAAAAATTATATAAAACTTTGGGAAAATAAGATATTTAACATTTCACTTTACTTTTTCATTACCTGTACGAGTCTATTGTCATGAACAACACAGAAGCTTGAGTAGTTCCTGAAGGAACTTGCAGCAGTTCCTTCAGGAACTGCTGGGAACTGCTGCCTTCGTTTCTTTAGACACCCTCCATTTCTGTAACTTACAGCAGCCTGCAGTAAAAGAGAAGATATTTGAGAAGATACATTAAAAATTCAGGAGAGAAATTATGTGTGGGAATGCATTTTTCTTGGAGTAAACTTTAGAACATGCGTTACCTTTACGTTTCTACATTGTTTGCCCGAAGTTTGACAAATATTTTCTTGAACATAACATTTCTAGTGTAGACGCCTTCATAGTTATCGCATGATATGTTGGAACCCGGATACCGGTTCAACTGAGTTCGGACCAAGAGAGAGTAGCATGAGTTATTTGACCCACAGTCAGACACAAAAGACTAAGTATTCTGAGCCTAGAACTAACCCTCACGGATAAAAAACTGGATTGTCTACTCACAGACCCGCAAGTTGCAGCGAAGAGGTCCCACCACACACCTGAAAGTTCTCTTTTTTACTTCCCCTCCCTAAACCAATAGTTGAGCTCAGCACATCAGAAGACATGGTGAAAAAAGCTCAGATGAAGCGAGCTCTAGGGGGTGGGTCAACCCTTCTCCGAGATGAAGCGAGCTCTAGGGGGTGGTACCGGCTCAGCCCGGGCGGGCTTTTTGGACAGGGCTACCTGTAGATAGCTCTCCCCGCCTTAACAAGAGTACTATTCCCAGACCCAAATGACCTATAGATAGCCACTTCAGCCTTCAAGAGAGTCCACAAGCTGACCTAGACGAGTTCGCATGTTGGGTCGACCCGGACTCGCTTTTGGTACTCGACGGCGAGTTCAGTTGCTCTGCTCGAACTCACCCTCATCGCTTTGCTAAGTGGCGAGTTTGTCTGTCCTGCCCAGACTCGCCCATAGAGCACTGAGGTAGGATCCCGTCTCGTTGTGGTTTACTGGGGCGAATCTTCTGCTCGTTGGATACGGGTTGTACATGATCAATTTTTCACCAAGACCTTTATCTTTTGTTCTGAAATACCCCATAATAACGCAAGGTATTTAAAGTTGTCCATTACTAAACCATGGCTTGGAAGATATATCCGGACATTCTTAATTGTTTGCCCTCGTGACTTGTTTATTATTAGAGCTTAAATCAAGTGAACCAGGAACTATTTTCGAATGAGCTCAAATATCATTTTTGCATCCTAGGCACTATTTAAGGATATACGTGTGATAAACACCCTCATGTTACTAAACTTGCCATTCACAATTTTAGCTTTGATGATATTTCTCAAGAAACGAACACATCTAAGTCTTGTTTCATTGCATAACCTAATTTTAGGATCTATGTTTATAAAAAGCATGATAGGGCATCCTACCTTTATAGTGAGATCCTATGGTGGGAGATTACCAATGTTTAGTGAACTCAAGAACGCTGGTAAGTACAAATTGCGCAAATCATCAGCCACATAATCAAATGCGTAGTAAGTTATTTTTTCACCAGGAGAAATAGCGAGACATTTCTCATTTAATAAACATACATCTTCATTAAATGGAGTTATTATTTCCCGACCATCCATATAATGAACATCCTGATTCTCAGATCATATATTAGGAAAAAATAGTGCTACCAAAGAGTCGACAGAGTTTTCTCCCTCCCAAGGAACAACCATAGAATCAGGGATTCAAATTTTATCACCTTTTATAGTTGCCTCCTCTCCATTGCCAACTCATGTTTTCAGTCAAGGCAAAATTTTGACTTGTGGGACAAATATGACTCAACAATGCTTCAGTTGATTATTTGTGCTTTGGTTCCATTTACGACGACAAACGTGACTTGCTGAAAATGACCCCCCATGATTAATTTCTTGTCACCAAAAGGCGGACTTACCCCAAGTATGTCTTTGAATGAATGATCAACAACTTCAAATGTCTTCTTCTTAGCTATCGATGCTTCATTCCAAATATTGTGAATGATTTTTCTATCAGCATGCGTAAATAAGATTGCGATGTTCGTCCTCCCGAAAGTAGTTAGCTGCAATACCTAAAGAAGTTGTGGCTAAAATAAAATAACAATCTTTTCTAAAGCTGGTCAGCGATGATCGATAAAGGAACGTCTTCCTAGTTCCCCGATCCATCAATAAGTAAACATCACTCCCTTTCCTCTAATTGAGGCACTGATAACGTTAAATGCAGATAATTGAGCACTGTTAAGATGACAAATTGAATTTAAATCATCTTCTAAGATTCGAATCGAAAACTCAAGTTCGATTAAGCTCAAAAAATCATGTAAATTTTCGTAGCCTACAAATATGTGTGGTATGCAAAAATATTTTATACCTTGATTGTGTTGCTAGAAAATTCCATCCAATTCAGTTAGCAACTTATTTATTAAGTATGTTTCATCCGCATTGCTTGAACATGCATAATCAATAATTAGGCTTTTAAAATTCTCATTCCACAATTCTCTTACTAAAGCTGGTCCACAGTATAACCGAATAGTTGTAAATAATCGTCGCAACCCCGAAGGAATTCTGAAACTTCTTGCTTCAGCTAGACAACCATGAATGTTGCTATCTTCCTCTAGAAGACTAATTGTTTGGCCTCCTCCTTGAATGTTGGATATCTAACGCCATCAACAGTTTGAAGATAATGGAAGGAACTGGGTCTAGCAATATGATTTAGAAGAAAACATAGATAGAATCGTTCACCCCATAAAGGAGAAACCGAATAAATCTTTCCAATGTGCTTAGTATTTGTGCATCTTAGTACCCATTTACATTGAGCTGTAAGCAATCTATAGTGTGTTGGAAAGTCCCTGTATAAATATTTCACATTCTCCTTATTGTTCTCATATATGTGAAAGAACTCTGTTAGCATTGTCCAAGAATTTTGGTCATTTGCAAGTACATTTGAAATTGTCTGGTCACTATTGAATCGAATCTGATGTAGGTTCGTCAATCATATTTGCAATCAAACAACAAAAGGGTACATCCTAGTCATATCAAATTTAAATATCTTCCACATTGCCTTGGGCGGGCAAATCCACCTACTATCAATATATTTACTTCGTCGTAATTTTGTGTTGGTCGGTCCTCAAATGCAATGCAGCCCGACCCTTTATAAATATATTTATACAAATACTTAACACTCTTGATACTGCTGTAGATTTCAATATTTGTATGACACTCATACTTTAGAATCAAATAAGGATTATAAGGAACTACCCAGTTGTTGTCGACAACATTTTGTTCTCCAATATTGTTATGAGCATTATTGTTGCTCCTCCATATCCTATAAACTGGATATGAATCAATACCCTGGGTTGTACATTCTGCATATGACTTTGGATAACCTTTTTTTGCAAATTTAATTTTTTGTGCAAGGCGCATTAAGCTTGTAGCGTCCATACGATTCATGTATCATATGTTTAAGCACAACTTCGTGTAAATCTCACTCTACATCTGCAGACGGTATAATCAAAGATTTAGAAGAAATCAAGTGATTAGTCTTACTGCCAACGTGATATGAACCTATAGAGTCGCATATTAAGGACGTGTGGAAAATTGATCGTGTTGGTTTATGTTATATTAGATATAAATGAAACAAAAACCTGAATACGATTAATTGTGAATTAATCAATAAGAAATTATTAATTTTGATTTTGAAACAAAATGACATTCCATTTTTTCTCTCTCTAATATAGAAAAGCTCATAGTTTTGGAAACTACCCAACATGCGTGCTTTTAGGGCGTGCTTGAGAAGCGTGCCTTTAGGGTTTTTCAAGTACCGACTTGGAAAACAACTTGTCGTTATTTATGTCCCCCCCCCCCCCCCCCCCCATAGTGAGAAACCAGAAGAGAGAAAAGGAAGAAGAGAATCTCTGCAGAGAACGGAACTAGCATTTCATTGCAGAGAAAGTCAATCATCTTCCAGCCCCGAGCCCGTTGGCCGAAATGCGAAGTGTTTCCGGCGTTCGTGTAGATACATGTAGAGACGCAGATCTTATTCAACATTTTAATTCTCAAATGTTAGTTTCTTCACGAAATATGATTTTGTCGCAGGTATAAACTCATTTCTTGATTTATTAGTTTTCACATGAATCATGTCAAGGGTTTCTAATATTTTCTTTTGTGTTTTTGATTCCTTAGAAACCCAACAATTTAAGTTGTCTTCCTCTTCAAAAATTATCAACATATGAACGTGAGGCAAACCCCATTTTGAAATTCGATGACATGTCCCTCTACCTTTCAAAAAAAACCCTTATGAAAGATATCGTCCTTTAGATTTTCACATTTATAGTGGAAAACCCTAGTCAACAAATCAGAATGATCATGTGGTGTTTGACCATGATATAGTTTGTTTTTTATCTCCTCACAATTAGGATTGCAGGTCATTGTCAAAAACATATTTTGCTTTCCATAGTGTTGCATGATCGACATTGCATCCTGGTATCTTCGATACATGTCACGCGGGCTCCTAATAAGTGAAGATGGCAAAATTGTGCACTAGCCCACAGAACCTACAAAGCCAACAAAAGGTAGATTGTTCATAAGTAGATGTTTGGAGTTATTGCATGGACAATGTAGTTTTGAACTTGACGCAAATGAGAAGACCTGCATCATTTTCATTGATATCCAAATAGTCTTGTAATCCTTGATAGAATTCAGCGCGTATTTTGTTTTGATTTAGTCTGATCCAGCGCAATTTTTGTGTCTCGATCTTGATGTAGTTATCAACCATAAATTGTTGTAGTAGTCGTCTCGTATGAAGAAGAATATATATTACTATTACGCATCTACAACAATGCAACATATATAGTATTTATTTCAAATAATTTTTATAATATAGTTTAGATAAAATAGATTTTAAGAAGTCATGGTTGAACCTACAACAAAGATGTATAATAATCGCAACAACTTATTTGTATGTTCTAGTTTGACTGGAAGGATTTATCCCATCCGTAGGTCTCGTATGGATGCAACAAAGGGTATTGCATTGGATCATAAAACCCAACATATTTTTTGACAATAATTAAATTTTCAGTTGAAGTGCATACCAATAGATCTCTGTCCTCGGACTCCATAAAATCATCAGCACCAACCAACACTGATGCAACGTGTGATGCTGTTGGAAGGATGTATTAACGATCAGCAACATGCCTGTCTCGAATAAGAAGTCTGCAATAATATATTTGAGGAAGTTGTGATATTTGACGAAAGGTGTGTACAAATGGATTGTACATATCAAGTAGTTGTTTGATTTTATGTAGTATACCCACGTTAAGTCCGTGAACATCTTCCATGCGATGTTCAATTTCATAGTCTGTGTCGTAGATGAACATCTATAAAAACCTCGGTCTATTGCCTGTAGTGGGGAGAAGAGAGTCAATTCTGTGGTATAATGTGTCATGTGCTCAGAAGGTGTAAATTTCTTGGGCGAAGGAACGTACATATTCATCTAGTGTCACACCCATTGATGTGAATGCGAATACGTGGTTGTATGCACATACGTTCTGAAATGACATCCTTCAGAACCTTGTTGAGTGAATAGATCAAGCAGTTTTGGAGGAACATGAATCTCAGGAAAGTTAGCCTTCCCCTTATTGCAACATAAATTGATTGATTTCTTGTAAAATAATTTTGCGCGACAATGACAACAAAATGTAGTTGGCGGAAGATCCAATCTACGAACAGGTAGTTTGATGATAAACTCTTGCAGAGTTTCTTAAGGGTGCTCGAAGATTTGGGACCATAGTTGTTAACTTCTATATATATACATATATTATTGTTGTTGTTGTTGTTGATGATGATCTAAAGTTTAGGGGATTGCCTTCTAGAAGGATTTTCGAAGGCGTTGAAGTGTGAGTAACTTGATCTTGGTCATTGATTGTTGATTTTGACGAAGTTTCTTTGCCTTGAATTTTGTGCAGCTCGTTGAGTAACCGTCAGTGTTTGTCTCCATGCGGTTGTTCGTGACGATGGGCATATCCATTGAAAGAAATGGCTCCTTATGTTGAATTTATATAAGGCATAGAGTACAGTAAATAAGAGAATTCAATATTACATATTGTAGTATAAGAACTTATATTGGATATTGGGAGGAGTGAGCCTTGAGAATTTACTGGTACGAACATGGAAGCCCTATCATGTTTATGACCAATTCACTCTAGTTGTCGGGCTTGGTGGGCCATCACAGACACTGTGAAATGGTCTAAACATTGATTAGTAAAGTTGATTTAACTACCATAAGAGCTGTTGAAAAACATTGAATATTAAAGTTGATCGTGTAATTTAAGGAACAGAAAAAAATGAAAGTATAGTTGATGCTAAGAGTTGATGCATTCGATTTTCGTCCGTAGATATACTTAAGACACGTGATTTGATCATGTCACATGCACAAAGATTAATTTTTAATTACCTCTATTTAAATGCAGATTGTTATCGATGATCAAAGAGAATTCAATATCGATGAGCAGAGAGCAAACCTCTAAAAGAACGATGATTTCTATGGACCTGAAGCCATAGACAGAAGTAAACAACCATTAAGATCTCGAGCAGGAAAAGCAGAGAAAATAAACAATCAATGAAAAATGATTTGAAATGGTTCAAAGAAAGAACACAACAAACCTCCTTTTAGGTGAATAAAAGATATTTGTCGACGTGATATGGGTATAGCGGGAAAAGTCAAATTACAGGAGTAGCCCCTAAATTAAAATTATTTGAATGAGGGGAAAGGAAAGGATAAGAGTACCATCAGAATAGTATAAGTTCTTCACATGATGAGAAAAAGTATGTATAAATAAAACAATAGAAGAAATATGTAAGACCACTTTTTTTTTGGTTTTGTTTTCCAGGTCTTACGTCCAAAACCGCCGCCTTGCGGTGACACCAACTCACAGGTTGGTCGCCACTTCAAGATGCCGATCCTGCCGACAATTCAAACATCCAGGCCAACCGTGATTCATACAGTAATAGAAGGAATTCAAGACTAAGTCCACAGAAATCACCACATGATATATATAAGGAAAATGATAGTGCACAAATGAGATAAATAAGAGTATGGATAAATAAAAGGGATTAGGCGCGGTACATCAAATCCTCACTACAAACCTTCGCGGAAGAAAAACTAAAGTCACTCAACACTCACAACGGTACCTGCTGCTGTAGGTGCTGGCCGGGGGTGGATCTCCTCGTCAAGCTCGTCCCTCCCGGTGTGCTGGTTCTGCTGCTCTTGGTGCTCCTATTTGTTATGCCACATACGACCGCTAGTCAGAAAGTAAGCAATTTTCGCATCCCCTCCCCGATGACCCCTAGGCACCAGGCGGGAGGATGGATAAAAGGAAGGACATCAAACAGAATGTAATCAAGCAGGCGACTGTGGCCCTAGCTAGCAGGTAGTATGTACAAGTAAGCAAATAAAGGTACATGGGCCTATTTTAACCATTCGACTAAAATCTACAAGTGAGTAACTAAAACAACAGTAAGTAAAGAGAGAAAATGTCTAACTACCAGCATAGAAATAACTTAACTTATATAAATGCACATACAAATATATAAGTTAAGGGTCGTTCTAACATAATAAACTCATCATATAAAAGAGCCCACACTAGTTTATATGATGAGGGTCTTGTTGTATGCGATGATGCGTATGCTATGTGGTGCAATGATTATGCTATGAAAACACACACATGCAACTCATACACTTGACTCTGTATGTACAGACCTTTCAGTTCCCACTTTTTGAATGTAGCTAACCTTTCGGGCACCCCCGTCGTGGTCAAACAGTGGCAGAGGAGCGGGCGTCTCCTCACCTAGATGGGTATAACACAATACCAGACATAGGCCCTAACGTACGCTATGACACCTATCCTCGGTACTCACGAGCTCCTGCGTACTCTTGCCAGATCCATCAGAATCAGAACTTTTATAAGGCTAAGTGTAGGGTTATTAGGGAATGTGTCATATCAGACGCGCAGTAAAACAATCTGGCCCTCTGAACACCTACCACTTGCCGAGTCATCGTACTTCCGACAGTGTGTCGAATAGGCTAGTACCGAAGACCCAAAACATTCTATGCACATGCACTTATGTATTGTAACATCTCATTTCCTACTAGGCCCCTTAACATCAAATAGGGTGGGGCATGTGGTTAGTGAGGTAAGTTTGGGCCAGGTAGTGTGTAACATCCCTCAAACAACCAGACCCCTAAGATGGTTTTGTCATGACTAGGTCATGACAAAACCATAGGAAACACAAAAGACCATGTGAGCTTAGGCAAGAAGGAGGAAAACTATTGTGGTCTGCAAATAGCAATTTTCAGATACCAAGCCTAGGGTTGGACTTAGGGGCCTCACCTTGCCCCTTTGAGCCCACCATAGCATCCTTAACCCATTAGGCACCCCTTGGAGCACCAAGGACCCATTGGGGTCAACCAAAGAGGCCAATTTTGTTGGATCGATAGGCGCCAGAGGGGGGGGGGGGGGGAATAAGGGAATAAAAAAAATTCTTTTTATAATTTTAAGAAAATTACTAAATTGTTTTTGTGTAAGAGAGAGCAAAATAATAAATTAGCAAAAAGTATTTTGCAATAATAAAATTTACGCCAAATGAGAGAGATCAAGTAAACACAAATAGAGACATAATTGTATTATATGAATAAGTGTTTACATAAATTTGATTTCAATATTGCTAGAAATTGGAGGCGTACAAATGTAAATATCTTTTCCTCTTCTATACCGACTTGTATCCCCACAAACCGGTTGGCTTTAGCTTATCCTTCACCGGATATGGCCTCAAGCCGCTCTAGCCAGGCCTTCCCCGGATATGGCCTCGAGCACCCCCTAGATCTATTCTCCTTGACCTAGTCGCCAACTCACACGGCGAATTTCCCCCTAAGCCGCGCAGGACCTAGTCGTCAACACAAAGCGATTTTACTACAAAAAATCACAATAATGAAATAAAGTAAATAACAAGAACTCCCTCTATGAGATTTTTGAAGATGAGGTTGAAGGATCATTGTAGCATAAGCGAGGTTGAAGCGATCGTTCTTCGGATGCAGCGTTATGGCTTTCTTCTCCAGAAATCTTCTTTAGCTTTGAGTGGGAGATGAACTTTCGGCAGAATAACAACTCTTGAATTTTGGCACAAGTAATCTCTCTGGGATGTGTAGCCAAAACTAAAAAGAAAGCCCCAATTTATATACTTTGTCACTAGCGCTTGCGGTAGCTCCTAACGCCTGTGGTATCATTCGTGTGGAGGCATATAAGAAACCGTCGACGGTGGCGTTGTGGCACGAACTCGAGCTAGCGCTAGGCGGTAGCGCTAGCGCTAGCGCCATGCGATATCACTAGCGCTGGCGGTAGTGTTTCTTATCGAAAATTGATTTAAGTTGCTTTCTACCCGTGGAGTATTACACCTATAGTTCCTGCACACTATAAACACACGACAAGCAAGATCAAATACAATTTGGGATTTGTTATTCTCAAATAAAGGGATGTGACACACATGTCCAACAATCTCCCCCTTTTGATAATAACAAATCCTCTTAGCAAGAAATCAACAATGGTGGCTATAGTATATGATAATAGTGCAATTATAGTATATGATAAGCATGAGGATAGTGCATACTCCCCCTATCTTAATGCCCCCCTACATAAATGCAATTTATATTTTACCCCCCCTAAATTACAAGAATTAGTCTCCCCTTAATCTTCTAGATTTCTCCTCTAGATTTATTCAATTAATCTCCCCATTTTGGTATTATCAAAAGAAGGTGGGGTGAGGGTAGTTAGGAGTCATTCTTTATAAATGATAAATCATGATCGAGCTTTTATAATATAGAAAAAATGATAAAAAGTTTAAGCATAGTGTTGAAGAGATCTCAAATAAAAAGATAAGAGTTATAAGCAAGCAGAAGATTATAAGAAACATCTTTTTGTAAGCATGAAAAGCATAAGTATAAATCTTAGTTTAAGTTCAAAATGTAAAGATGTTTTAACCTTTTTGAAATCTCATAATTTTACATAAGGTTACCAAGCATGAAATGAACATATTAAAAAAAGAATATACTACAATGTTACTTATTTTCAAGTGTAAGAGATACCAAAACATTGTAGAGATCATAATAGGTTATCTAGTGCATTTCTTATATAAAGAGTAGTATAGATAAAGCATTAGAATCCAATACTCATAAGAAGAAGTGTTATGAAAGATAATGAAGTGCACATAAGTGTATTTTGAGCAAAGTTAACAAATGATTTAAATCACAAAATACAAGACATATGTAGAGTTAAGTGCACAATAAAACACAAGTATATTAACTTTCACACACTTTAATGCACATATTTTTAAGGTTTGCACAAGACACTTTACTATTCTTTCCAATGTGCTCAACCTCACAGTGCTTATGAAGACTTATCAGGAGGTTCAAGTATTGCTTGGTGGAGTTATATTTGTCTATTTTTATTTTTGTTCACATTTGTGAGACAACATTCTCCGAATACACTTGTTTTGCAAACCCAACCCAATTCTTAAACTTAACCACTTTTCTTAATTTCTTAAGTGCAATTCAAATGTAGTGTAGGTAATAGACTTATGCAAGGTTTAATTTATTGTACAATTATAATACACAAGCAAGCATTTTTAGATTTAAACACACATATAGATAACCAAAATAAGTGAGTGGAAGAATATCATTATCAATCACAAAACATTTACTCATACTTAGAGGCATGCTAAGCTTGGTTCTACACATATTTTTTTAATACAATTGATGCACTTAATTAGATATATCAAAGCATGATAAACAAAACAATGTTCATAGTAATTTGAAGAAATAAGTTTTAACATTGTAAATAATTCTAAATAATAGAATTCATACATGTTTGATATTAACAATAAAGATCATACAGTTTTTTTGTTTTTTTGAAATTTTTTGTAATGAAAGAAAAACAGAAAACCACATAAACATATTTTTTGTATTTTTGAATTTTGAATTTTGAATTTTTGTAGTTGATTTTCCATAATATAAATAAAAAAAAATAAAAAATGTCAAAAATACAAAAACAAAGCAGTACATATAAACTAACATATATTTTATAGATTTTTAGAAATTTTGAAAAATAGAAAAATCATACACCCATGCTAGAGCCGGCGCTAGTGCTAGCGCGGAAAATAGTAAGTAATTTTTTGAGAATTTTAAATTTTCACTTTTTGATCTTGATTAAGAGTCCTCAGAGTAGTCTTATGCAGAAATTTTGTAATTTTTGGAGATGTCTTGATTGCTCAAATTGCATACAACCTTTAGCGTTTTTCATATAACTCATCCTAAGATGCCTAAGACTCCTAGTTCCAACCTTAACATTTGAAACCTTGTAAGATTTTTGGAGATCTCTAGGTGGATCAAATTTGCATGAAACTTTGGCTTTTTCAAATGATACCAAAATCATTTAAGCACAAAAAAATAAACTATGTAAACGCAAGAGGTCATTTTCGTTCAACCCAACTAAGCATGATTTAAGTGATAAGGGAAAAATGTTCATGCAATGAGTAATATAAGTATGTTCTAAGATTAAAAACTACCCGGACTAAATGTCTACACCCTAGCCCCGTACTAAGTGACAGATGGGCATAAGGAGCTGTACACATGCCATAAGTTGGGGTGTTAATCCCATATGCACACACTAGAGAACGCTAAACCTAGCACTCTTTCCCTCAGTGCCTCGCAAGGCCCCACTGGAACCCTCCCCGGTTAAGGACAAGACATGACTTAGAGGTTAGGTCTCTAATGCATCCAATCCTACGCCCCCGCTATTATGAGATATGAAGTCATATGTGAATAATCTTTGGAACCTATGCTTTTAAACTATGGGTTAATTTATAAACTATGGTTTTTGTGTAATGTGAAGAATTATAGAAAAAATATAAAGCCGCATACTTTTTCTACTTTTATGAGATGACGATATGAGATGACTAGCGCAATTACTAATATTCAATAAGTGATAATAGTATGATGAGTTTTGGTTTTAATGTCATGTCATAAGATTAACATTAATATTGCATGTATTTCAAAATAGAGTTTTAAATTATGGATCTAGAATAAAGTGATGATTTAGTTTGATTTATTCTTATTATTATAAAGTTGATTCTATAGTCTATATATATATATATATATGAGATAAATGCAAGCAATAACAAAACATATCAATACACCAAATAATGTAAAGAAACATTATTTATAGTTTTATCATAAGATTCATAATTCCTAGGTGATAAATATTATTGATTTGAGGTATTTCTTGATAGCACATGAATTATGATTTAGATTATAGAGAATTTTGTATAGAATATATGTTAGATCATCATGATGTATGTGTTGGTGCCAAAAATGGTACCAACTCCACGATCGCTCAAACTGAAGGATGGGGGGTAAGACTGTTGAATGGCTGGTTACTTTGAGCTGAAGGAAAGGCAATTTTATTGATATAAAGCTTAAGTTACAACTGAGATTACAACAGGAAAGAATGAAAAAACATCATAAGACTTGAAGAAAAAGGGCCTGGAGGGAGACGGGGAGATCTCCGGAAAGAGTGACGGGCGGTCTCGGCGGTCTCCAAAAACTGAGACCGCCTAAGTCCACGACTAGAGCTGGGAACTCTCCAAAAAGATCTTCAAACCGGTACCCCTACCCCTCTATTTATAGGCACGGGGTCTGCCCGAAAGGGCAGATCTGAAAGGCAACGGGCTGCCCGGAACTGCTGAGATCGCCTGAGACCGCCGAGATCGTCTGGACCAACTGAGACCGCCTGAGACAAGCTGAGATCGCTGAGATCGCCCGGGACATGCTGAGATCGCTGAGATCGCCCGGGACAAGCTGAGACCGCCTGGGACAAGCTGAGATCGCTGAGATCGTCTGAGCCTGCATCACCTGAACAAATCACACAAAACAGAATCAGTTCGGGACCGAGAACCTCTGAATTGAGGTCGCCGAGGAGAAGCGATCTCCCCATTTGAGATCGCCCAGGAGGGGCGATCTCCTCCCTGCGAGGTCGCCCGGGAGGGGTGGCCTGCCCTGCTCGAGGTCGCCCGGAAGGAGCGACCAGCTCCTTTTGAGACCGCCCAGGATGGGCGATCTCCTCCCGTCGCCCGGAAGGGGCGACCTGCTCCTTTTGAGACCGCCCAGGAGGGGCGATCTCCTCCCGTCGCCCGGAAGGGGCGACCTGCTCCTTTTAAGACCGCCCAGGAGGGGCGATCTCCTCCCGTCGCCCGGAAGGGGCGACCTGCTCCTTTTGAGACCGCCCAGGAGGGGCGATCTCCTCCCTGCGAGGTCACCCGGGAGGGGCGGCCTGCCCTGCTCGAGGTCGCCCGGAAGGGGCGACCTGATCCTTATTGAGGTCGCCCAGGAAGGGGCGACCTCCCTCTGCTTGAGGTCGCCCAGGAAGGGGCGACCTTCCTCTTGTGCGAGACCGCTCGGGCTCGACGAGACCCCCCCCCCCCGGAGGAGCGAGATCGGCCCGGATCTCCAAACATACCAGGATAGCTGAAAAATGTTAGCTCGGAGGGGATCGCCGATTTCTGGGTAAACATAATCCCCGCATTTTTTTAAGTTTTTCGAAAACTTACCCACGAGAATCGTGATCCACCTTTTCTGCCTTAGTAGAGCATGTGTGATAGAAAAAATGTAAATACCTGTGCAAACTTACTAGCACCTGGAATGCTTGCAAATAATTTCCCTCTTCTTAAGAAAACTTGTGAACACTGACTTTTATGCTAGTACCTAAAGAGAAAAAGCAAGCACCTGCCTATTTCTGCGAAAGAACGGTCAGAGCAGGTATAAAAGTAACATATGTTATCTGAGTACCTGAAGTGAACAAGCGAATACCTGCTAATCTCTGCAAAAGAGAACTCAAAGAAGGTATGAAAGAATATAACGCGAGTACCTAAATAGACCTCGCGAATACCTGCTAAACTCTGCAAAAGAGAACTCAAAGCAGGTATGAAAGAATATAACGCGAGTAACTGAAGAGAACTCGCGAATACCTGCTAAACTCTGCAAAAGAGAACTCAAGGCAGGTATAAAAGAATATAACGCGAGTACCTGAAGAGAACTCGCGAATACCTGCTAAACTCTGCAAAAGAGAACTCAAAGCAGGTATGAAAGAATATAACGCGAGTACCTGAAGAGAACTCGCGAATACCTGCTAAACTCTGCAAAAGAGAACTCAAAGCAGGTATAAAAGAATATAACGCGAGTACCTAAAGAGAACTCGCGAATACCTGCTAAACTCTGCAAAAGAGAACTCAAAGCAGGTATGAAAGAATATAACGCGAGTACCTGAAGAGAACCCGCGAATACCTGCTAAACTCTGCAAAAGAGAACTCAAAGCAGGTATGAAAGAATATAACGCGAGTACCTGAAGAGAACTCGCGAATACCTGCTAAACTCTGCAAAAGAGAACTCAAAGCAGGTATAAAAGAATATAACGCGAGTACCTGAAGAGAACTCGCGAAAACCTGCTAAACTCTGCAAAAGAGAACTCAAAGCAGGTATGAAAGAATATAACGCGAGTACCTGAAGAGAACTCGCGAATACCTGCTAAACTCTGCAAAAGAGAACTCAAAGCAGGTATGAAAGAATATAACGCGAGTACCTGAAGAGAACTCGCGAATACCTGCTAAACTCTGCAAAAGAGAACTCAAAGCAGGTATAAAAGAATATAACGCGAGTACCTGAAGAGAACTCGCGAATACCTGCTAAACTCTGCAAAAGAGAACTCAAAGCAGGTATGAAAGAATATAACGTGAGTACCTGAAGAGAACTCGCGAATACCTGCTAAACTCTGCAAAAGAGAACTCAAAGCAGGTATGAAAGAATATAACGCGAGTACCTGAAGAGAACTCGCGAATACCTGCTAAACTCTGCAAAAGAGAACTCAAAGCAGGTATGAAAGAATATAACGCGAGTACCTGAAGAAACTCGCGGATACCTGCTAAACTCTGCAAAAGAGAACTCAAAGCAGGTATGAAAGAATATAACGCGAGTACCTTAAGAGAACTCGCGAATACCTGCTAAACTCTGCAAAAGAGAACTCAAAGCAGGTATAAAAGAATATAACGCGAGTACCTGAAGAGAACTCGCAGATACCTGCTAAACTCTGCAAAAGAGAACTCAAAGCAAGTATGAAAGAATATAACGCGAGTACCTGAAGAGAACTCGCGAATACCTGCTAAACTCTGCAAAAGAGAACTCAAAGCAGGTATGAAAGAATATAACGCGAGTACCTGAAGAGAACTCGCGAATACCTGCTAAACTCTGCAAAAGAGAACTCAAAGCAGGTATAAAAGAATATAACGCGAGTACCTGAAGAGAACTCGTGAATACCTGCTAAACTCTGCAAAAGAGAACTCAAAGCAGGTATGAAAGAATATAACGCGAGTACTTGAAGAGAACTCGCGAATACCTGCTAAACTCTGCAAAAGAGAACTCAAAGCAGGTATAAAAGAATATAACGCGAGTACCTGAAGAGAACTCGCGAATACCTGCTAAACTTTGCAAAAGAGAACTCAAAGCAGGTATAAAAGAATATAACGCGAGTACCTGAAGAGAACTCGCGAATACCTGCTAAACTCTGCAAAAGAGAACTCAAAGCAGGTATGAAAGAAACTTCATAATGCGAGTATCTGAGGAAAACTCGCAACCACCTATTCATCTTTTCATATAAACCTTTATAGACAAGAAGTTTTTGGGTGTCTCGATACAATATGGTGATATTCACCTCATTTGTAAGCAAGAAGCTAGCATAGCATCTGTATCATATGCAAAAGAAGCAGTAATGCTCAATTGGAGCAACCACTATAATGTGGATATAAAGATGAAACTGTAATGGGGCGACCATCAAAAGATGGGTTCGATTGCTTTTAAAGATTTTGGCGACCATCGAAAGATGGGTTTGATTGCCTTTAAATATTTGGGCGACCATCGAAAGATGGGTTTGATTGCCTTTAAAGATTTGGGCGACCATCGAAAGATGGGTTTGATTGCCTTTAAAGATTTGGGCGACCATCGAAAGATGGGTTTGATTGCCACAACATTCACAAGCCATATTCAGCCATGTACGCATTTGAAGGGAAGAATTAATGCCAATCATAACTGAAAAAGCTTTAGCCTTAAGACAAACCTTTTTGCCAATGAAAATGGATCTAGCATCGAGTGAGTGACCAATATTGCTAAAAAAGACTTTACAATCATATTTTTAAGCAACATATTCCCGCAGTTTGCCTTCTTTCAATAACTTTTCTACAAGCTTATGTAGAGCGCGACACTTTTCTGTATCATGACCCACACACATGTGGTATTGACAAAACAAATCTTTGTGACAATTCCTATGATCAGGTCGCATGAGAGAAGGTCTCGTAAAACCAGGTTCTTGCTGGATAATCTGAAGAACTTCTTTCACTGAGATAGTCAAACTTGTATACCTTCCTCGGAAGTTATCTTGCTTATTTGAGCGAGGAGAATTACATGACTTGTAATCATAAGCCTTAGTTGAGATATGAGGGTTGACAAGGCATAGCTCTGATTGATTTAGCTGCAGGATACTTGGAGAAGCAGATAGATGCTCATAATCATAGCATATTTCACGTTGAGATGATAAGTTGGGACCTTGTTCATATTCTAACAAATAGCCACGACGATTGATAGGAAGATGACCATGAGAAGAATAATCCTTCTGTTGTTGTTGAGGCCTCTGAATTAAAGAAGCAAAATAACTGGGGTTCGCATCCTCACCCTTAATCAACTGATTTGCTATTTTAATAAGATGAGCATAAGATTCTGGCTCATTCATGGTGACTTTGAACTTGAGAGGACCTTCCTGGAGACCATTAATTAAGGCATGTTTATAGAGACTTTGATCAGCATTAACAACATCAAGGTTTTCTTTTTGAAAGCGATCGATGAAGTGAGCAGTAGATTCGTTGTCCATTTGCGTGATCTGAAAAAGAGCTGGGAGACCTCTCTTACGCTTCCTTAAAGTACTGAACCTTAAGTAAAATTCTCTTCGAAGATCCCCGAAGCAATTGATCGATTGAGGCGGTAAATGATAGAACCAATCCAGAACTTGACCATCAAAAGTCATGATGAGAAGTTTACACTTGATACCATCTGATAGAATTCTTAGTGAAGTAGCCGCCTCAAAGGCTTGCAGATGAAAAACCGGATCACTCATTCCAGAATAGACTGGTAGACGAGGCTGTCTGAAATAATTTGGAACTACTTCCCAACGAATTTTGTGTGATAATGGTGAAGGCTCTTGTTCTTCTCCTGCAGGAACTATTAGTCTATCAACTAGGTAAGGGGGATCACCCATACTAACCTTTTGAGACTCATGATAAGGAATAGAGAGTCCTGCTGCTTCAGGTTGTAACAAATGTTCTAGATGATTGCTAGAAGGCTTGTCACTGATAGCTTGGATAGGAACTTCAGGATGATTGGAAGGGTGCTCGAGGCCTTCTGACAGATGATCCATGAAAACAAGAATTGCCGAAAGAGAAAAAACTGAAAAAACTTTCAAACGGAGCCGAATTTTTGAAATCTGAGGGCTGAAAAGTGGCTAAACGGGAAACCCTGTTCAATTTTTGGATAGTTCAGGCCGAGCCGGTCGCGACAGGCTTTGAATTTCTGAATTCCGACACCCGGATCAAAAGTTACGACCGTTTGAAGTTTTGGAGTATTTTTGGTCGAAATCCTCGCAACCGTTGTTCACCAACCACTCCAAATCTGAAGGTCGCATGTTCGTTCTGTTGGTGCCAAAAATGGTACCAACTCCACGATCGCTCAAACTGAAGGATGGGGGGTAAGACTGTTGAATGGCTGGTTACTTTGAGCTGAAGGAAAGGCAATTTTATTGATATAAAGCTTAAGTTACAACTGAGATTACAACAGGAAAGAATGAAAAAACATCATAAGACTTGAAGAAAAAGGGCCTGGAGGGAGACGGGGAGATCTCCGGAAAGAGTGACGGGCGGTCTCGGCGGTCTCCAAAAACTGAGACCGCTCAAGTCCACGACTAGAGCTGGGAACTCTCCAAAAAGATCTTCAAACCGGTACCCCTACCCCTCTATTTATAGGCACGGGGTCTGCCCGAAAGGGCAGATCTGAAAGGCAACGGGCTGCCCGGAACTGCTGAGATCGCCTGAGACCGCCGAGATCGTCTGGACCAACTGAGACCGCCTGAGACAAGCTGAGATCGCTGAGATCGCCCGGGACATGCTGAGATCGCTGAGATCGCCCGGGACAAGCTGAGACCGCCTGGGACAAGCTGAGATCGCTGAGATCGTCTGAGCCTGCATCACCTGAACAAATCACACAAAACAGAATCAGTTCGGGACCGAGAACCTCTGAATTGAGGTCGCCGAGGAGAAGCGATCTCCCCATTTGAGATCGCCCAGGAGGGGCGATCTCCTCCCTGCGAGGTCGCCCGGGAGGGGTGGCCTGCCCTGCTCGAGGTCGCCCGGAAGGAGCGACCAGCTCTTTTTGAGACCGCCCAGGATGGGCGATCTCCTCCCGTCGCCCGGAAGGGGCGACCTGCTCCTTTTGAGACCGCCCAGGAGGGGCGATCTCCTCCCGTCGCCCGGAAGGGGCGACCTGCTCCTTTTAAGACCGCCCAGGAGGGGCGATCTCCTCCCGTCGCCCGGAAGGGGCGACCTGCTCCTTTTGAGACCGCCCAGGAGGTGCGATCTCCTCCCTGCGAGGTCACCCGGGAGGGGCGGCCTGCCCTGCTCGAGGTCGCCCGGAAGGGGCGACCTGATCCTTCTTGAGGTCGCCCAGGAAGGGGCGACCTCCCTCTGCTTGAGGTCGCCCAGGAAGGGGCGACCTTCCTCTTGTGCGAGACCGCTCGGGCTCGACGAGACCCCCCCCCCCCCCCCCCCCCCCCCCCCCGGAGGAGCGAGATCGGCCCGGATCTCCAAACATACCAGGATAGCTGAAAAATGTTAGCTCGGAGGGGATCGCCGATTTCTGGGTAAACATAATCCCCGCATTTTTTTAAGTTTTTCGAAAACTTACCCACGAGAATCGTGATCCACCTTTTCTGCCTTAGTAGAGCATGTGTGATAGAAAAAATGTAAATACCTGTGCAAACTTACTAGCACCAGGAATGCTTGCAAATAATTTCCCTCTTCTTAAGAAAACTTGTGAACACTGACTTTTATGCTAGTACCTAAAGAGAAAAAGCAAGCACCTGCCTATTTCTGCGAAAGAACGGTCGGAGCAGGTATAAAAGTAACATATGTTATCTGAGTACCTGAAGTGAACAAGCGAATACCTGCTAATCTCTGCAAAAGAGAACTCAAAGCAGGTATGAAAGAATATAACGCGAGTACCTAAATAGACCTCGCGAATACCTGCTAAACTCTGCAAAAGAGAATTCAAAGCAGGTATGAAAGAATATAACGCGAGTACCTGAAGAGAACTCGCGAATACCTGCTAAACTCTGCAAAAGAGAACTCAAAGCAGGTATAAAAGAATATAACGCGAGTACCTGAAGAGAACTCGCGAATACCTGCTAAACTCTGCAAAAGAGAACTCAAAGCAGGTATGAAATAATATAACGCGAGTACCTGAAGAGAACTCGCGAATACCTGCTAAACTCTGCAAAAGAGAACTCAAAGCAGGTATGAAAGAATATAACGCGAGTACCTGAAGAGAACTCGCGAATACCTGCTAAACTCTGCAAAAGAGAACTCAAAGCAGGTATAAAAGAATATAACGCGAGTACCTGAAGAGAACTCGCGAATACCTGCTAAACTCTGCAAAAGAGAACTCAAAGCAGGTATGAAAGAATATAACGCGAGTACCTGAAGAGAACTCGCGAATACCTGCTAAACTCTGCAAAAGAGAACTCAAAGCAGGTATGAAAGAATATAACGCGAGTACCTGAAGAAAACTCGCGGATACCTGCTAAACTCTGCAAAAGAGAACTCAAAGCAGGTATGAAAGAATATAACGCGAGTACCTTAAGAGAACTCGCGAATACCTGCTAAACTCTGCAAAAGAGAACTCGAAGCAGGTATAAAAGAATATAACGCGAGTACCTGAAGAGAACTCGCAGATACCTGCTAAACTCTGCAAAAGAGAACTCAAAGCAGGTATGAAAGAATATAACGCGAGTACCTGAAGAGAACTCGCGAATACCTGCTAAACTCTGCAAAAGAGAACTCAAAGCAGGTATGAAAGAATATAACGCGAGTACCTGAAGAGAACTCGCGAATACCTGCTAAACTCTGCAAAAGAGAACTCAAAGCAGGTATAAAAGAATATAACGCGAGTACCTGAAGAGAACTCGTGAATACCTGCTAAACTCTGCAAAAGAGAACTCAAAGCAGGTATGAAAGAATATAACGCGAGTACTTGAAGAGAACTCGCGAATACCTGCTAAACTCTGCAAAAGAGAACTCAAAGCAGGTATAAAAGAATATAACGCGAGTACCTGAAGAGAACTCACGAATACCTGCTAAACTCTGCAAAAGAGAACTCAAAGCATGTATACAAGAATATAACGCGAGTACCTGAAGAGAACTCGCGAATACCTGCTAAACTCTGCAAAAGAGAACTCAAAGCAGGTATGAAAGAAACTTCATAATGCGAGTATCTGAGGAAAACTCGCAACCACCTATTCATCTTTTCATATAAACCTTTATAGACAAGAAGTTTTTGGGTGTCTCGATACAATATGGTGATATTCACCTCATTTGTAAGCAAGAAGCTAGCATAGCATCTGTATCATATGCAAAAGAAGCAGTAATGCTCAATTGGAGCAACCACTATAATGTGGATATAAAGATGAAACTGTAATGGGGCGACCATCAAAAGATGGGTTCGATTGCTTTTAAAGATTTTGGCGACCATCGAAAGATGGGTTTGATTGCCTTTAAATATTTGGGCGACCATCAAAAGATGGGTTTGATTGCCTTTAAAGATTTGGGCGACCATCGAAAGATGGGTTTGATTGCCTTTAAAGATTTGGGCGACCATCGAAAGATGGGTTTGATTGCCACAACATTCACAAGCCATATTCAGCCATGTACGCATTTGAAGGGAAGAATTAATGCCAATCATAACTGAAAAAGCTTTAGCCTTAAGACAAACCTTTTTGCCAATGAAAATGGATCTAGCATCGAGTGAGTGACCAATATTGCTAAAAAAGACTTTACAATCATATTTTTAAGCAACATATTCCCGCAGTTTGCCTTCTTTCAATAACTTTTCTACAAGCTTATGTAGAGCGCGACACTTTTCTGTATCATGACCCACACACATGTGGTATTGACAAAACAAATCTTTGTGACAATTCCTATGATCAGGTCGCATGAGAGAAGGTCTCGTAAAACCAGGTTCTTGCTGGATAATCTGAAGAACTTCTTTCACTGAGATAGTCAAACTTGTATACCTTCCTCGGAAGTTATCTTGCTTATTTGAGCGAGGAGAATTACATGACTTGTAATCATAAGCCTGAGTTGAGATATGAGGGTTGACAAGGCATAGCTCTGATTGATTTAGCTGCAGGATACTTGGAGAAGCAGATAGATGCTCATAATCATAGCATATTTCACGTTGAGATGATAAGTTGGGACCTTGTTCATATTCTAACAAATAGCCACGACGATTGATAGGAAGATGACCATGAGAAGAATAATCCTTCTGTTGTTGTTGAGGCCTCTGAATTAAAGAAGCAAAATAACTGGGGTTCGCATCCTCACCCTTAATCAACTGATTTGCTATTTTAATAAGATGAGCATAAGATTCTGGCTCATTCATGGTGACTTTGAACTTGAGAGGACCTTCCTGGAGACCATTAATTAAGGCATGTTTATAGAGACTTTGATCAGCATTAACAACATCAAGGTTTTCTTTTTGAAAGCGATCGATGAAGTGAGCAGTAGATTCGTTGTCCATTTGCGTGATCTGAAAAAGAGCTGGGAGACCTCTCTTACGCTTCCTTAAAGTACTGAACCTTAAGTAAAATTCTCTTCGAAGATCCCCGAAGCAATTGATCGATTGAGGCGGTAAATGATAGAACCAATCCAGAACTTGACCATCAAAAGTCATGATGAGAAGTTAACACTTGATACCATCTGATAGAATTCTTAGTGAAGTAGCCGCCTCAAAGGCTTGCAGATGAAAAACCGGATCACTCATTCCAGAATAGACTGGTAGACGAGGCTGTCTGAAATCATTTGGAACTACTTCCCAACGAATTTTGTGTGATAATGGGGAAGGCTCTTGTTCTTCTCCTGCAGGAACTATTAGTCTATCAACTAGGTAAGGGGGATCACCCATACTAACCTTTTGAGACTCATGATAAGGAATAGAGAGTCCTGCTGCTTCAGGTTGTAACAAATGTTCTAGATGATTGCTAGAAGGCTTGTCATTGATAGCTTGGACAGGAACTTCAGGATGATTGGAAGGGTGCTCGAGGCCTTCTGACAGATGATCCATGAAAACAAGAATTGCCGAAAGAGAAAAAACTGAAAAAACTTTCAAACGGAGCCGAATTTTTGAAATCTGAGGGCTGAAAAGTGGCTAAACGGGAAACCCTGTTCAATTTTTGGATAGTTCAGGCCGAGCCGGTCGCGACAGGCTTTGAATTTCTGAATTCCGACACCCGGATCAAAAGTTACGACCGTTTGAAGTTTTGGAGTATTTTTGGTCGAAATCCTCGCAACCGTTGTTCACCAACCACTCCAAATCTGAAGGTCGCGTGTTCGTTCTGTTGGTGCCAAAAATGGTACCAACTCCACGATCGCTCAAACTGAAGGATGGGGGGTAAGACTATTGAATGGCTGGTTACTTTGAGCTGAAGGAAAGGCAATTTTATTGATATAAAGCTTAAGTTACAACTGAGATTACAACAGGAAAGAATGAAAAAACATCATAAGACTTGAAGAAAAAGGGCATGGAGGGAGACGGGGAGATCTCCGGAAAGAGTGACGGGCGGTCTCGGCGGTCTCCAAAAACTGAGACCGCTCAAGTCCACGACTAGAGCTGGGAACTCTCCAAAAAGATCTTCAAACCGGTACCCCTACCCCTCTATTTATAGGCACGGGGTCTGCCCGAAAGGGCAGATCTGAAAGGCAACGGGCTGCCCGGAACTGCTGAGATCGCCTGAGACCGCCGAGATCGTCTGGACCAACTGAGACCGCCTGAGACAAGCTGAGATCGCCCGGGACATGCTGAGATCGCTGAGATCGCCCGGGACAAGCTGAGACCGCCTGGGACAAGCTGAGATCGCTGAGATCGTCTGAGCCTGCATCACCTGAACAAATCACACAAAACAGAATCAGTTCGGGACCGAGAACCTCTGAATTGAGGTCGCCGAGGAGAAGCGATCTCCCCATTTGAGATCGCCCAGGAGGGGCGATCTCCTCCCTGCGAGGTCGCCCTGGAGGGGTGGCCTGCCCTGCTCAAGGTCGCCCGGAAGGAGCGACCAGCTCCTTTTGAGACCGCCCAGGATGGGCGATCTCCTCCCGTCGCCCGGAAGGGGCGACCTGCTCCTTTTGAGACCGCCCAGGAGGGGCGATCTCCTCCCGTCGCCCGGAAGGGGCGACCTGCTCCTTTTAAGACCGCCCAGGAGGGGCGATCTCCTCCCGTCGCCCGGAAGGGGCGACCTGCTCCTTTTGAGACCGCCCAGGAGGGGCGATCTCCTCCCTGCGAGGTCACCCGGGCGGGGCGGCCTGCCCTGCTCGAGGTCGCCCGGAAGGGGCGACCTGATCCTTCTTGAGGTCGCCCAGGAAGGGGCGACCTCCCTCTGCTTGAGGTCGCCCAGGAAGGGGCGACCTTCCTCTTGTGCGAGACCGCTCGGGCTCGACGAGACCCCCCCCCCCCCCCCCCCCCGGAGGAGCGAGATCGGCCCGGATCTCCAAACATACCAGGATAGCTGAAAAATGTTAGCTCGGAGGGGATCGCCGATTTCTTGGTAAACATAATCCCCGCATTTTTTTAAGTTTTTCGAAAACTTACCCACGAGAATCGTGATCCACCTTTTCTGCCTTAGTAGAGCATGTGTGATAGAAAAAATGTAAATACCTGTGCAAACTTACTAGCACCAGGAATGCTTGCAAATAATTTCCCTCTTCTTAAGAAAACTTGTGAACACTGACTTTTATGCTAGTACCTAAAGAGAAAAATCAAGCACCTGCCTATTTCTGTGAAAGAACGGTCAGAGCAGGTATAAAAGTAACATATGTTATCTGAGTACCTGAAGTGAACAAGCGAATACCTGCTAATCTCTGCAAAAGAGAACTCAAAGCAGGTATGAAAGAATATAACGCGAGTACCTAAATAGACCTCGCGAATACCTGCTAAACTCTGCAAAAGAGAACTCAAAGCAGGTATGAAAGAATATAACGCGAGTACCTGAAGAGAACTCGCGAATACCTGCTAAACTCTGCAAAAGAGAACTCAAGGCAGGTATAAAAGAATATAACGCGAGTACCTGAAGAGAACTCGCGAATACCTGCTAAACTCTGCAAAAGAGAACTCAAAGCAGGTATGAAAGAATATAACGCGAGTACCTGAAGAGAACTCGCGAATACCTGCTAAACTCTGCAAAAGAGAACTCAAAGCAGGTATAAAAGAATATAACGCGAGTACCTGAAGAGAACTCGCGAATACCTGCTAAACTCTGCAAAAGAGAACTCAAAGCAGGTATGAAAGAATATAACGCGAGTACCTGAAGAGAACTCGCGAATACCTGCTAAACTCTGCAAAAGAGAACTCAAAGCAGGTATAAAAGAATATAACGCGAGTACCTGAAGAGAACTCGCGAATACCTGCTAAACTCTGCAAAAGAGAACTCAAAGCAGGTATGAAAGAATATAACGCGAGTACCTGAAGAGAACTCGCGAATACCTGCTAAACTCTGCAAAAGAGAACTCAAAGCAGGTATAAAAGAATATAACGCGAGTACCTGAAGAGAACTCGCGAATACCTGCTAAACTCTGCAAAAGAGAACTCAAAGCAGGTATGAAAGAATATAACGCGAGTACCTGAAGAGAACTCTCGAATACCTGCTAAACTCTGCAAAAGAGAACTCAAAGCAGGTATGAAAGAATATAACACGAGTACCTGAAGAGAACTCTCGAATACCTGCTAAACTCTGCAAAAGAGAACTCAAAGCAGGTATAAAAGAATATAACGCGAGTACCTGAAGAGAACTCGCGAATACCTGCTAAACTCTGCAAAAGAGAACTCAAAGCAGGTATGAAAGAATATAACGCGAGTACCTGAAGAGAACTCGCGAATACCTGCTAAACTCTGCAAAAGAGAACTCAAAGCAGGTATGAAAGAATATAACGCGAGTACCTGAAGAAAACTCGCGGATACCTGCTAAACTCTGCAAAAGAGAACTCAAAGCAGGTATGAAAGAATATAACGCGAGTACCTTAAGAGAACTCGCGAATACCTGTAAACTCTGCAAAAGAGAACTCAAAGCAGGTATAAAAGAATATAACGCGAGTACCTGAAGAGAACTCGCAGATACCTGCTAAACTCTGCAAAAGAGAACTCAAAGCAGGTATGAAATAATATAACGCGAGTACCTGAAGAGAACTCGCGAATACCTGCTAAACTCTGTAAAAGAGAACTCAAAGCAGGTATGAAAGAATATAACGCGAGTACCTGAAGAGAACTCGCGAATACCTGCTAAACTCTGCAAAAGAGAACTCAAAGCAGGTATAAAAGAATATAACGCGAGTACCTGAAGAGAACTCGTGAATACCTGCTAAACTCTGCAAAAGAGAACTCAAAGCAGGTATGAAAGAATATAACGCGAGTACTTGAAGAGAACTCGCGAATACCTGCTAAACTCTGCAAAAGAGAACTCAAAGCAGGTATAAAAGAATATAACGCGAGTACCTGAAGAGAACTCGCGAATACCTGCTAAACTCTGCAAAAGAGAACTCAAAGCAGGTATAAAAGAATATAACGCGAGTACCTGAAGAGAACTCGCGAATACCTGCTAAACTCTGCAAAAGAGAACTCAAAGCAGGTATGAAAGAAACTTCATAATGCGAGTATCTGAGGAAAACTCGCAACCACCTATTCATCTTTTCATATAAACCTTTATAGACAAGAAGTTTTTGGGTGTCTCGATACAATATGGTGATATTCACCTCATTTGTAAGCAAGAAGCTAGCATAGCATCTGTATCATATGCAAAAGAAGCAGTAATGCTCAATTGGAGCAACCACTATAATGTGGATATAAAGATGAAACTGTAATGGGGCGACCATCAAAAGATGGGTTCGATTGCTTTTAAAGATTTTGGCGACCATCGAAAGATGGGTTTGATTGCCTTTAAATATTTGGGCGACAATCGAAAGATGGGTTTGATTGCCTTTAAAGATTTGGGCGACCATCGAAAGATGGGTTTGATTGCCTTTAAAGATTTGGGCGACCATCGAAAGATGGGTTTGATTGCCACAACATTCACAAGCCATATTCAGCCATGTACGCATTTGAAGGGAAGAATTAATGCCAATCATAACTGAAAAAGCTTTAGCCTTAAGACAAACCTTTTTGCCAATGAAAATGGATCTAGCATCGAGTGAGTGACCAATATTGCTAAAAAAGACTTTACAATCATATTTTTAAGCAACATATTCCCGCAGTTTGCCTTCTTTCAATAACTTTTCTACAAGCTTATGTAGAGCGCGACACTTTTCTGTATCATGACCCACACACATGTGGTATTGACAAAACAAATCTTTGTGACAATTCCTATGATCAGGTCGCATGAGAGAAGGTCTCGTAAAACCAGGTTCTTGCTGGATAATCTGAAGAACTTCTTTCACTGAGATAGTCAAACTTGTATACCTTCCTCGGAAGTTATCTTGCTTATTTGAGCGAGGAGAATTACATGACTTGTAATCATAAGCCTGAGTTGAGATATGAGGGTTGACAAGGCATAGCTCTGATTGATTTAGCTGCAGGATACTTGGAGAAGCAGATAGATGCTCATAATCATAGCATATTTCACGTTGAGATGATAAGTTGGGACCTTGTTCATATTCTAACAAATAGCCACGACGATTGATAGGAAGATGACCATGAGAAGAATAATCCTTCTGTTGTTGTTGAGGCCTCTGAATTAAAGAAGCAAAATAACTGGGGTTCGCATCCTCACCCTTAATCAACTGATTTGCTATTTTAATAAGATGAGCATAAGATTCTGGCTCATTCATGGTGACTTTGAACTTGAGAGGACCTTCCTGGAGACCATTAATTAAGGCATGTTTATAGAGACTTTGATCAGCATTAACAACATCAAGGTTTTCTTTTTGAAAGCGATCGATGAAGTGAGCAGTAGATTCGTTGTCCATTTGCGTGATCTGAAAAAGAGCTGGGAGACCTCTCTTACGCTTCCTTAAAGTACTGAACCTTAAGTAAAATTCTCTTCGAAGATCCCCGAAGCAATTGATCGATTGAGGCGGTAAATGATAGAACCAATCCAGAACTTGACCATCAAAAGTCATGATGAGAAGTTTACACTTGATACCATCTGATAGAATTCTTAGTGAAGTAGCCGCCTCAAAGGCTTGCAGATGAAAAACCGGATCACTCATTCCAGAATAGACTGGTAGACGAGGCTGTCTGAAATAATTTGGAACTACTTCCCAACGACTTTTGTGTGATAATGGTGAAGGCTCTTGTTCTTCTCCTGCAGGAACTATTAGTCTATCAACTAGGTAAGGGGGATCACCCATACTAACCTTTTGAGACTCATGATAAGGAATAGAGAGTCCTGCTGCTTCAGGTTGTAACAAATGTTCTAGATGATTGCTAGAAGGCTTGTCACTGATAGCTTGGATAGGAACTTCAGGATGATTGGAAGGGTGCTCGAGGCCTTCTGACAGATGATCCATGAAAACAAGAATTGCCGAAAGAGAAAAAACTGAAAAAACTTTCAAACGGAGCCGAATTTTTGAAATCTGAGGGCTGAAAAGTGGCTAAATGGGAAACCCTGTTCAATTTTTGGATAGTTCAGGCCGAGCCGGTCGCGACAGGCTTTGAATTTCTGAATTCCGACACCCGGATCAAAAGTTACGACCGTTTGAAGTTTTGGAGTATTTTTGGTCGAAATCCTCGCAACCGTTGTTCACCAACCACTCCAAATCTGAAGGTCGCATGTTCGTTCTGTTGGTTCCAAAAATGGTACCAACTCCACGATCGCTCAAACTGAAGGATGGGGGGTAAGACTGTTGAATGGCTGGTTACTTTGAGCTGAAGGAAAGGCAATTTTATTGATATAAAGCTTAAGTTACAACTGAGATTACAACAGGAAAGAATGAAAAAACATCATAAGACTTGAAGAAAAAGGGCCTGGAGGGAGACGGGGAGATCTCCGGAAAGAGTGAAGGGCGGTCTCGGCGGTCTCCAAAAACTGAGACCGCTCAAGTCCACGACTAGAGCTGGGAACTCTCCAAAAAGATCTTCAAACCGGTACCCCTACCCCTCTATTTATAGGCACGGGGTCTGCCCGAAAGGGCAGATCTGAAAGGCAACGGGCTGCCCGGAACTGCTGAGATCGCCTGAGACCGCCGAGATCGTTTGGACCAACTGAGACCGCCTGAGACAAGCTGAGATCGCTGAGATCGCCCGGGACATGCTGAGATCGCTGAGATCGCCCGGGACAAGCTGAGACCGCCTGGGACAAGCTGAGATCGCTGAGATCGTCTGAGCCTGCATCACCTGAACAAATCACACAAAACAGAATCAGTTCGGGACCGAGAACCTCTGAATTGAGGTCGCCGAGGAGAAGCGATCTCCCCATTTGAGATCGCCCAGGAGGGGCGATCTCCTCCCTGCGAGGTCGCCCGGGAGGGGTGGCCTGCCCTGCTCGAGGTCGCCCGGAAGGAGCGACCAGCTCTTTTTGAGACCGCCCAGGATGGGCGATCTCCTCCCGTCGCCCGGAAGGGGCGACCTGCTCCTTTTGAGACCGCCCAGGAGGGGCGATCTCCTCCCGTCGCCCGGAAGGGGCGACCTGCTCCTTTTAAGACCGCCCAGGAGGGGCGATCTCCTCCCGTCGCCCGGAAGGGGCGACCTGCTCCTTTTGAGACCGCCCAGGAGGTGCGATCTCCTCCCTGCGAGGTCACCCGGGAGGGGCGGCCTGCCCTGCTCGAGGTCGCCCGGAAGGGGCGACCTGATCCTTCTTGAGGTCGCCCAGGAAGGGGCGACCTCCCTCTGCTTGAGGTCGCCCAGGAAGGGGCGACCTTCCTCTTGTGCGAGACCGCTCGGGCTCGACGAGACCCCCCCCCCCCCCCCCCCCCCCCCCCCCCGGAGGAGCGAGATCGGCCCGGATCTCCAAACATACCAGGATAGCTGAAAAATGTTAGCTCGGAGGGGATCGCCGATTTCTGGGTAAACATAATCCCCGCATTTTTTTAAGTTTTTCGAAAACTTACCCACGAGAATCGTGATCCACCTTTTCTGCCTTAGTAGAGCATGTGTGATAGAAAAAATGTAAATACCTGTGCAAACTTACTAGCACCAGGAATGCTTGCAAATAATTTCCCTCTTCTTAAGAAAACTTGTGAACACTGACTTTTATGCTAGTACCTAAAGAGAAAAAGCAAGCACCTGCCTATTTCTGCGAAAGAACGGTCGGAGCAAGTATAAAAGTAACATATGTTATCTGAGTACCTGAAGTGAACAAGCGAATACCTGCTAATCTCTGCAAAAGAGAACTCAAAGCAGGTATGAAAGAATATAACGCGAGTACCTAAATAGACCTCGCGAATACCTGCTAAACTCTGCAAAAGAGAACTCAAAGCAGGTATGAAAGAATATAACGCGAGTACCTGAAGAGAACTCGCGAATACCTGCTAAACTCTGCAAAAGAGAACTCAAAGCAGGTATAAAAGAATATAACGCGAGTACCTGAAGAGAACTCGCGAATACCTGCTAAACTCTGCAAAAGAGAACTCAAAGCAGGTATAAAAGAATATAACGCGAGTACCTGAAGAGAACTCGCGAATACCTGCTAAACTCTGCAAAAGAGAACTCAAAGCAGGTATGAAAGAATATAACGCGAGTACCTGAAGAGAACTCGCGAATACCTGCTAAACTCTGCAAAAGAGAACTCAAAGCAGGTATGAAAGAATATAACGCGAGTACCTGAAGAAACTCGCGGATACCTGCTAAACTCTGCAAAAGAGAACTCAAAGCAGGTATGAAAGAATATAACGCGAGTACCTTAAGAGAACTCGCGAATACCTGCTAAACTCTGCAAAAGAGAACTCAAAGCAGGTATAAAAGAATATAACGCGAGTACCTGAAGAGAACTCGCAGATACCTGCTAAACTCTGCAAAAGAGAACTCAAAGCAGGTATGAAAGAATATAACGCGAGTACCTGAAGAGAACTCGCGAATACCTGCTAAACTCTGCAAAAGAGAACTCAAAGCAGGTATGAAAGAATATAACGCGAGTACCTGAAGAGAACTCGCGAATACCTGCTAAACTCTGCAAAAGAGAACTCAAAGCAGGTATAAAAGAATATAACGCGAGTACCTGAAGAGAACTCGTGAATACCTGCTAAACTCTGCAAAAGAGAACTCAAAGCAGGTATGAAAGAATATAACGCGAGTACTTGAAGAGAACTCGCGAATACCTGCTAAACTCTGCAAAAGAGAACTCAAAGCAGGTATAAAAGAATATAACGCGAGTACCTGAAGAGAACTCGCGAATACCTGCTAAACTCTGCAAAAGAGAACTCAAAGCAGGTATAAAAGAATATAATGCGAGTACCTGAAGAGAACTCGCGAATACCTGCTAAACTCTGCAAAAGAGAACTCAAAGCAGGTATGAAAGAAACTTCATAATGCGAGTATCTGAGGAAAACTCGCAACCACCTATTCATCTTTTCATATAAACCTTTATAGACAAGAAGTTTTTGGGTGTCTCGATACAATATGGTGATATTCACCTCATTTGTAAGCAAGAAGCTAGCATAGCATCTGTATCATATGCAAAAGAAGCAGTAATGCTCAATTGGAGCAACCACTATAATGTGGATATAAAGATGAAACTGTAATGGGGCGACCATCAAAAGATGGGTTCGATTGCTTTTAAAGATTTTGGCGACCATCGAAAGATGGGTTTGATTGCCTTTAAATATTTGGGCGACCATCGAAAGATGGGTTTGATTGCCTTTAAAGATTTGGGCGACCATCGAAAGATGGGTTTGATTGCCTTTAAAGATTTGGGCGACCATCGAAAGATGGGTTTGATTGCCACAACATTCACAAGCCATATTCAGCCATGTACGCATTTGAAGGGAAGAATTAATGCCAATCATAACTGAAAAAGCTTTAGCCTTAAGACAAACCTTTTTGCCAATGAAAATGGATCTAGCATCGAGTGAGTGACCAATATTGCTAAAAAAGACTTTACAATCATATTTTTAAGCAACATATTCCCGCAGTTTGCCTTCTTTCAATAACTTTTCTACAAGCTTATGTAGAGCGCGACACTTTTCTGTATCATGACCCACACACATGTGGTATTGACAAAACAAATCTTTGTGACAATTCCTATGATCAGGTCGCATGAGAGAAGGTCTCGTAAAACCAGGTTCTTGCTGGATAATCTGAAGAACTTCTTTCACTGAGATAGTCAAACTTGTATACCTTCCTCGGAAGTTATCTTGCTTATTTGAGCGAGGAGAATTACATGACTTGTAATCATAAGCCTGAGTTGAGATATGAGGGTTGACAAGGCATAGCTCTGATTGATTTAGCTGCAGGATACTTGGAGAAGCAGATAGATGCTCATAATCATAGCATATTTCACGTTGAGATGATAAGTTGGGACCTTGTTCATATTCTAACAAATAGCCACGACGATTGATAGGAAGATGACCATGAGAAGAATAATCCTTCTGTTGTTGTTGAGGCCTCTGAATTAAAGAAGCAAAATAACTGGGGTTCGCATCCTCACCCTTAATCAACTGATTTGCTATTTTAATAAGATGAGCATAAGATTCTGGCTCATTCATGGTGACTTTGAACTTGAGAGGACCTTCCTGGAGACCATTAATTAAGGCATGTTTATAGAGACTTTGATCAGCATTAACAACATCAAGGATTTCTTTTTGAAAGCGATCGATGAAGTGAGCAGTAGATTCGTTGTCCATTTGCGTGATCTGAAAAAGAGCTGGGAGACCTCTCTTACGCTTCCTTAAAGTACTGAACCTTAAGTAAAATTCTCTTCGAAGATCCCCGAAGCAATTGATCGATTGAGGCGGTAAATGATAGAACCAATCCAGAACTTGACCATCAAAAGTCATGATGAGAAGTTTACACTTGATACCATCTGATAGAATTCTTAGTGAAGTAGCCGCCTCAAAGGCTTGCAGATGAAAAACCGGATCACTCATTCCAGAATAGACTGGTAGACGAGGCTGTCTGAAATCATTTAGAACTACTTCCCAATGAATTTTGTGTGATAATGGGGAAGGCTCTTGTTCTTCTCCTGCAGGAACTATTAGTCTATCAACTAGGTAAGGGGGATCACCCATACTAACCTTTTGAGACTCATGATAAGGAATAGAGAGTCCTGCTGCTTCAGGTTGTAACAAATGTTCTAGATGATTGCTAGAAGGCTTGTCATTGATAGCTTGGACAGGAACTTCAGGATGATTGGAAGGGTGCTCGAGGCCTTCTGACAGATGATCCATGAAAACAAGAATTGCCGAAAGAGAAAAAACTGAAAAAACTTTCAAACGGAGCCGAATTTTTGAAATCTGAGGCTGAAAAGTGGCTAAACGGGAAACCCTGTTCAATTTTTGGATAGTTCAGGCCGAGCCGGTCGCGACAGGCTTTGAATTTCTGAATTCCGACACCCGGATCAAAAGTTACGACCGTTTGAAGTTTTGGAGTATTTTTGGTCGAAATCCTCGCAACCGTTGTTCACCAACCACTCCAAATCTGAAGGTCGCGTGTTCGTTCTGTTGGTGCCAAAAATGGTACCAACTCCACGATCGCTCAAACTGAAGGATGGGGGGTAAGACTGTTGAATGGCTGGTTACTTTGAGCTGAAGGAAAGGCAATTTTATTGATATAAAGCTTAAGTTACAACTGAGATTACAACAGGAAAGAATGAAAAAACATCATAAGACTTGAAGAAAAAGGGCCTGGAGGGAGACGGGGAGATCTCCGGAAAGAGTGACGGGCGGTCTCGGCGGTCTCCAAAAACTGAGACCGCTCAAGTCCACGACTAGAGCTGGGAACTCTCCAAAAAGATCTTCAAACCGGTACCCCTACCCCTCTATTTATAGGCACGGGGTCTGCCCGAAAGGGCAGATCTGAAAGGCAACGGGCTGCCCGGAACTGCTGAGATCGCCTGAGACCGCCGAGATCGTCTGGACCAACTGAGACCGCCTGAGACAAGCTGAGATCGCTGAGATCGCCCGGGACATGCTGAGATCGCTGAGATCGCCCGGGACAAGCTGAGACCGCCTGGGACAAGCTGAGATCGCTGAGATCGTCTGAGCCTGCATCACCTGAACAAATCACACAAAACAGAATCAGTTCGGGACCGAGAACCTCTGAATTGAGGTCGCCGAGGAGAAGCGATCTCCCCATTTGAGATCGCCCAGGAGGGGCGATCTCCTCCCTGCGAGGTCGCCCGGGAGGGGTGGCCTGCCCTGCTCGAGGTCGCCCGGAAGGAGCGACCAGCTCCTTTTGAGACCGCCCAGGATGGGCGATCTCCTCCCGTCGCCCGGAAGGGGCGACCTGCTCCTTTTGAGACCGCCCAGGAGGGGCGATCTCCTCCCGTCGCCCAGAAGGGGCGACCTGCTCCTTTTAAGACCGCCCAGGAGGGGCGATCTCCTCCCGTCGCCCGGAAGGGGCGACCTGCTCCTTTTGAGACCGCCCAGGAGGGGCGATCTCCTCCCTGCGAGGTCACCCGGGAGGGGCGGCCTGCCCTGCTCGAGGTCACCCGGAAGGGGCGACCTGATCCTTCTTGAGGTCGCCCAGGAAGGGGCGACCTCCCTCTGCTTGAGGTCGCCCAGGAAGGGGCGACCTTCCTCTTGTGCGAGACCGCTCGGGCTCGACGAGACCCCCCCCCCCCCCCCGGAGGAGCGAGATCGGCCCGGATCTCCAAACATACCAGGATAGCTGAAAAATGTTAGCTCGGAGGGGATCGCCGATTTCTGGGTAAACATAATCCCCGCATTTTTTTAAGTTTTTCGAAAACTTACCCACGAGAATCGTGATCCACCTTTTCTGCCTTAGTAGAGCATGTGTGATAGAAAAAATGTAAATACCTGTGCAAACTTACTAGCACCAGGAATGCTTGCAAATAATTTCCCTCTTCTTAAGAAAACTTGTGAACACTGACTTTTATGCTAGTACCTAAAGAGAAAAAGCAAGCACCTGCCTATTTCTGCGAAAGAACGGTCAGAGCAGGTATAAAAGTAACATATGTTATCTGAGTACCTGAAGTGAACAAGCGAATACCTGCTAATCTCTGCAAAAGAGAACTCAAAGCAGGTATGAAAGAATATAACGCGAGTAACTAAATAGACCTCGCGAATACCTGCTAAACTCTGCAAAAGAGAACTCAAAGCAGGTATGAAAGAATATAACGCGAGTACCTGAAGAGAACTCGCGAATACCTGCTAAACTCTGCAAAAGAGAACTCAAGGCAGGTATAAAAGAATATAACGCGAGTACCTGAAGAGAACTCGCGAATACCTGCTAAACTCTGCAAAAGAGAACTCAAAGCAGGTATGAAAGAATATAACGCGAGTACCTGAAGAGAACTCGCGAATACCTGCTAAACTCTGCAAAAGAGAACTCAAAGCAGGTATAAAAGAATATAACGCGAGTACCTGAAGAGAACTCGCGAATACCTGCTAAACTCTGCAAAAGAGAACTCAAAGCAGGTATGAAAGAATATAACGCGAGTACCTGAAGAGAACTCGCGAATACCTGCTAAACTCTGCAAAAGAGAACTCAAAGCAGGTATAAAAGAATATAACGCGAGTACCTGAAGAGAACTCGCGAATACCTGCTAAACTCTGCAAAAGAGAACTCAAAGCAGGTATGAAAGAATATAACGCGAGTACCTGAAGAGAACTCGCGAATACCTGCTAAACTCTGCAAAAGAGAACTCAAAGCAGGTATAAAAGAATATAACGCGAGTACCTGAAGAGAACTCGCGAATACCTGCTAAACTCTGCAAAAGAGAACTCAAAGCAGGTATGAAAGAATATAACGCGAGTACCTGAAGAGAACTCGCGAATACCTGCTAAACTCTGCAAAAGAGAACTCAAAGCAGGTATGAAAGAATATAACGCGAGTACCTGAAGAGAACTCGCGAATACCTGCTAAACTCTGCAAAAGAGAACTCAAAGCAGGTATAAAAGAATATAATGCGAGTACCTGAAGAGAACTCGCGAATACCTGCTAAACTCTGCAAAAGAGAACTCAAAGCAGGTATGAAAGAATATAACGCGAGTACCTGAAGAGAACTCGCGAATACCTGCTAAACTCTGCAAAAGAGAACTCAAAGCAGGTATGAAAGAATATAACGCGAGTACCTGAAGAAAACTCGCGGATACCTGCTAAACTCTGCAAAAGAGAACTCAAAGCAGGTATGAAAGAATATAACGTGAGTACCTTAAGAGAACTCGCGAATACCTGCTAAACTCTGCAAAAGAGAACTCAAAGCAGGTATAAAAGAATATAACGCGAGTACCTGAAGAGAACTCGCAGATACCTGCTAAACTCTGCAAAAGAGAACTCAAAGCAGGTATGAAAGAATATAACGCGAGTACCTGAAGAGAACTCGCGAATACCTGCTAAACTCTGCAAAAGAGAACTCAAAGCAGGTATGAAAGAATATAACGCGAGTACCTGAAGAGAACTCGCGAATACCTGCTAAACTCTGCAAAAGAGAACTCAAAGCAGGTATAAAAGAATATAACGCGAGTACCTGAAGAGAACTCGTGAATACCTGCTAAACTCTGCAAAAGAGAACTCAAAGCAGGTATGAAAGAATATAACGCGAGTACTTGAAGAGAACTCGCGAATACCTGCTAAACTCTGCAAAAGAGAACTCAAAGCAGGTATAAAAGAATATAACGCGAGTACCTGAAGAGAACTCGCGAATACCTGCTAAACTCTGCAAAAGAGAACTCAAAGCAGGTATAAAAGAATATAACGCGAGTACCTGAAGAGAACTCGCGAATACCTGCTAAACTCTGCAAAAGAGAACTCAAAGCAGGTATGAAAGAAACTTCATAATGCTAGTATCTGAGGAAAACTCGCAACCACCTATTCATCTTTTCATATAAACCTTTATAGACAAGAAGTTTTTGGGTGTCTCGATACAATATGGTGATATTCACCTCATTTGTAAGCAAGAAGCTAGCATAGCATCTGTATCATATGCAAAAGAAGCAGTAATCCTCAATTGGAGCAACCACTATAATGTGGATATAAAGATGAAACTGTAATGGGGCGACCATCAAAAGATGGGTTCGATTGCTTTTAAAGATTTTGGCGACCATCGAAAGATGGGTTTGATTGCCTTTAAATATTTGGGCGACCATCGAAAGATGGGTTTGATTGCCTTTAAAGATTTGGGCGACCATCGAAAGATGGGTTTGATTGCCTTTAAAGATTTGGGCGACCATCGAAAGATGGGTTTGATTGCCACAACATTCACAAGCCATATTCAGCCATGTACGCATTTGAAGGGATGAATTAATGCCAATCATAACTGAAAAAGCTTTAGCCTTAAGACAAACCTTTTTGCCAATGAAAATGGATCTAGCATCGAGTGAGTGACCAATATTGCTAAAAAAGACTTTACAATCATATTTTTAAGCAACATATTCCCGCAGTTTGCCTTCTTTCAATAACTTTTCTACAAGCTTATGTAGAGCGCGACACTTTTCTGTATCATGACCCACACACATGTGGTATTGACAAAACAAATCTTTGTGACAATTCCTATGATCAGGTCGCATGAGAGAAGGTCTCGTAAAACCAGGTTCTTGCTGGATAATCTGAAGAACTTCTTTCACTGAGATAGTCAAACTTGTATACCTTCCTCGGAAGTTATCTTGCTTATTTGAGCGAGGAGAATTACATGACTTGTAATCATAAGCCTGAGTTGAGATATGAGGGTTGACAAGGCATAGCTCTGATTGATTTAGCTGCAGGATACTTGGAGAAGCAGATAGATGCTCATAATCATAGCATATTTCACGTTGAGATGATAAGTTGGGACCTTGTTCATATTCTAACAAATAGCCACGACGATTGATAGGAAGATGACCATGAGAAGAATAATCCTTCTGTTGTTGTTGAGGCCTCTGAATTAAAGAAGCAAAATAACTGGGGTTCGCATCCTCACCCTTAATCAACTGATTTGCTATTTTAATAAGATGAGCATAAGATTCTGGCTCATTCATGGTGACTTTAAACTTGAGAGGACCTTCCTGGAGACCATTAATTAAGGCATGTTTATAGAGACTTTGATCAGCATTAACAACATCAAGGATTTCTTTTTGAAAGCGATCGATGAAGTGAGCAGTAGATTCGTTGTCCATTTGCGTGATCTGAAAAAGAGCTGGGAGACCTCTCTTACGCTTCCTTAAAGTACTGAACCTTAAGTAAAATTCTCTTCGAAGATCCCCGAAGCAATTGATCGATTGAGGCGGTAAATGATAGAACCAATCCAGAACTTGACCATCAAAAGTCATGATGAGAAGTTTACACTTGATACCATCTGATAGAATTCTTAGTGAAGTAGCCGCCTCAAAGGCTTGCAGATGAAAAACCGGATCACTCATTCCAGAATAGACTGGTAGACGAGGCTGTCTGAAATCATTTGGAACTACTTCCCAACGAATTTTGTGTGATAATGGGGAAGGCTCTTGTTCTTCTCCTGCAGGAACTATTAGTCTATCAACTAGGTAAGGGGGATCACCCATACTAACCTTTTGAGACTCATGATAAGGAATAGAGAGTCCTGCTGCTTCAGGTTGTAACAAATGTTCTAGATGATTGCTAGAAGGCTTGTCATTGATAGCTTGGACAGGAACTTCAGGATGATTGGAAGGGTGCTCGAGGCCTTCTGACAGATGATCCATGAAAACAAGAATTGCCGAAAGAGAAAAAACTGAAAAAACTTTCAAACGGAGCCGAATTTTTGAAATCTGAGGGCTGAAAAGTGGCTAAACGGGAAACCCTGTTCAATTTTTGGATAGTTCAGGCCGAGCCGGTCGCGACAGGCTTTGAATTTCTGAATTCCGACACCCGGATCAAAAGTTACGACCATTTGAAGTTTTGGAGTATTTTTGGTCGAAATCCTCGCAACCGTTGTTCACCAACCACTCCAAATCTGAAGGTCGCGTGTTCGTTCTGTTGGTGCCAAAAATGGTACCAACTCCACGATCGCTCAAACTGAAGGATGGGGGGTAAGACTGTTGAATGGCTGGTTACTTTGAGCTGAAGGAAAGGCAATTTTATTGATATAAAGCTTAAGTTACAACTGAGATTACAACAGGAAAGAATGAAAAAACATCATAAGACTTGAAGAAAAAGGGCCTGGAGGGAGACGGGGAGATCTCCGGAAAGAGTGACGGGCGGTCTCGGCGGTCTCCAAAAACTGAGACCGCTCAAGTCCACGACTAGAGCTGGGAACTCTCCAAAAAGATCTTCAAACCGGTACCCCTACCCCTCTATTTATAGGCACGGGGTCTGCCCGAAAGGGCAGATCTGAAAGGCAACGGGTTGCCCGGAACTGCTGAGATCGCCTGAGACCGCCGAGATCGTCTGGACCAACTGAGACCGCCTGAGACAAGCTGAGATCGCTGAGATCTCCCGGGACATGCTGAGATCGCTGAGATCGCCCGGGACAAGCTGAGACCGCCTGGGACAAGCTGAGATCGCTGAGATCGTCTGAGCCTGCATCACCTGAACAAATCACACAAAACAGAATCAGTTCGGGACCGAGAACCTCTGAATTGAGGTCGCCGAGGAGAAGCGATCTCCCCATTTGAGATCGCCCAGGAGGGGCGATCTCCTCCCTGCGAGGTCGCCCGGGAGGGGTGGCCTGCCCTGCTCGAGGTCGCCCGGAAGGAGCGACCAGCTCCTTTTGAGACCGCCCAGGATGGGCGATCTCCTCCCGTCGCCCGGAAGGGGCGACCTGCTCCTTTTGAGACCGCCCAGGAGGGGCGATCTCCTCCCGTCGCCCGGAAGGGGCGACCTGCTCCTTTTAAGACCGCCCAGGAGGGGCGATCTCCTCCCGTCGCCCGGAAGGGGCGACCTGCTCCTTTTGAGACCGCCCAGGAGGGGCGATCTCCTCCCTGCAAGGTCACCCGGGAGGGGCGGCCTGCCCTGCTCGAGGTCGCCCGGAAGGGGCGACCTGATCCTTCTTGAGGTCGCCCAGGAAGGGGCGACCTCCCTCTGCTTGAGGTCGCCCAGGAAGGGGCGACCTTCCTCTTGTGCGAGACCGCTCGGGCTCGACGAGACCCCCCCCGGAGGAGCGAGATCGGCCCGGATCTCCAAACATACCAGGATAGCTGAAAAATGTTAGCTCGGAGGGGATCGCCGATTTCTGGGTAAACAGTATGTGAATTCTATTCCTTCTAGACTTATTGCAATATGATTTGATGATTTTCTTTTTAATGAGCAAGTATGATTTGTATGTCTAGAAAATGATGATCATGCAATCATATCAAAGACAAAGATCACGTATATAAAGTTTTGAAAATTATAATAAAATTCATTCGATAATTGAATTTATTATCTTTTGTTTGCATGATAATATATGATTCATGATACAATATTCATATATATTTTAATGATTAATCCATAAGCTATGTGTTTGTTGGAATTTTAGTATTCAATTATAATTTCAAATCACATAGTTATCAGAAATTTGAATAACATTGTAGATGATATACCTAGCATATAAATTTAAGCATAAACTAAGAAGTGATGCTAGGATGATGAGTTTGAATGCAATGTTATTATATATGATTTAATAGAGATAATGTTGCATGTAATATGAGAATATTTCAAATTGATTTTCTTTAGAACTAGAAAGAAATTATTAAACTTTTGATTTGAACTTGATGATACAAGATGATTCTAAGGTCTAAATGCATGCAAACAATGGTGATACACATCACATAATACCTAAATCAATATATAAAATAATTATACTAAGGATAGTATGTGATGAAAAATCCATAGACACAGAGATTGCCGAAATAAGAAAACTGAAATAACTTTTAAACAAAGTTTAATTTGGGCAATTTGTTAGCACCAAACTAACTCGAGTGGGCAAGCCTGGTTCGCCGTTGGATGGAGATTTCTGTGCTCTTTCAGAAAACATATTAAACGCAAAAATCGAACGAGTGAATCAAAAGATATGGTCGATCATTTGAAGTTTTGATCGAAAACTCGCATTTTTGAAGGATTAAACATGCGTTTTGTGAATTTTTGTTTTCGATTTTACTTGATAATATTCTTAATTATAAGGTCTATCATATGCAACAAACAAAATATAAAATAAACAAAATGCTGGGCATTTTAATTTTTAGCCTAAGCCCTTTAATAAACCATTTAAATCCATTCTTTAAAATAATTTCATTTGTCTTGATAATAATTTCAATATTCAGTTTATAATGATAATTCAAGACATTTATTGGTAATCGATTTAAAAGGATAAAAATAAAAAATATGAGAGAAATGTCACTTTTTTTAAAAACATATGACTTTCTATTCAATTTGATTTATACGTTATAAAGTTTTAGATGATAAAGTCATATTTGAAATATTTATAAGGTGACCAAGGCATGTTAGCTTAAGTAAAAAGAAAAAGAAAAAGAAATTAAGCATATCATGAAGTAGAGTAATTATATTACAATTTTAATTATTTCTACTTCATGCAAATGATTGGATACTAATGAATGAGAGATTTAGGTATCCAAAGGGGACCAAGTGGGATGGTTCCTTTGGGTACCCAAATACATCATGTTGGCTTTTGGGGAGACAAGGATGAATGAGACCTTTCAATTAAAATTGATTTGTCATTTTTCTTTATGGGTCTCCATTTATACCTTGATTGTTTATCACTCAATTCCATATAATGATTATGTGACATCTTTATATGATTATAGTTGTTTGAAAAATATTTCATTTGAGATTTATTTTTGTTCAAATTATTTTGCAAAATAGATTGATGTTGATAATCATAATCAATTTTATTATATGGATTCATTGAAAGTTTATAAAAGTGATTGTCTTTCTTTATAAGTGATTGTTGATAGAGTGGGTTACAATATGTGTTAAATGATTGGTTCTTATTTTGATGATTTTCATTTTCACTCTTTCTTTTAGACATACTCTTATAATGTGAAGGAAAATATTTTATAGTTTGATTTTCATGCAAAGGAGTTTTTAAATTTGAGTCATGATTGAAAATATATTGAGACTTATAATATTGACTCTTAAGAATTTTGTGAGGATCATAATTCCTCTTGAAACTAAACTCCTTTTGATTTGATGTGCGAAAATGGTCCTTTTTAGAAATGATTTTATAAGTTAATTTATCTTTGTTATTCAAGATCTTATGATGAAAGCCATTACTAGAAATTAGAACTTTTTAAACAAAAGATTTTAATTGTCTTAACTTACAAGTTAAAGCATCATTTTCAATTATCAAATTTTCATTATGTTTTTTAGAAACTAAGAGCCCCTTTTCAATATCCTTGAAATTTTCTTTTAATTGATTGCAATCAAAATAAGGAGTAGGAATTTTAATCAAAGAGCATGAAAGAGAATTTAACACATCAATATTTGACTCTACTTTATCGTTTGCTTTTAAAGATTTATTTTCTAAACGTAACTTGGAATTAGAAATTTTCTACTTTAAAATTTTATGTTTAGCAATTTTAAGCATACGAGATGTAGAAATAGAATTTGTTACAAAAAAAGAAGTTTTTGATTTTCTTACATTGCTACGGGATGTGGCAAGATTTGAACCAAGGGTTCCTTTGACATCTTCTTCGCATTCCTCTTCCATAGTTGAATTTTCGTCTTCTCTTTTGCTTGATGTGTTGCAATCATTTGAGTCCAATATTGTGACGTTGCGTTCTTCTCTCTTAGATAGATCTTCCTCCAAGCATAAGTCCTCATAGGTTTCTTCTCTTGGATCCATAAGGAATTGCTTTTGTTCATCATCTGTGGATGGAAGACTATAAGAATTCTCAAGAAATTTTCAAACTTCATAAGCAGTAGGAGGTGTATAAATAAGTTTGAAAATATTTTGATCTAGTGCACAATATAGACTATTCATTGATTTGGTATTTAAAAACATTTCATTTTTATTTAAAATACTTGGGGGAATTTTAATTGTAATATTCCATACTTTAATATCCAAAGATTTTAGAAATTTTTCCATAAGAGTTTTCCACAAATTATAATTTTCACCCATAAATAATGGTGGACATAAGGATTTTTCATTTTCATAAAAACTTCCCCTTCTAGTGGTTGCGAGATCATGAAGCGCCATTATTCCTGATTGTGAAGCCGTGTTGGAATAACCTCGCTCTGATACCACTTGTTGGATCGATAGGCGCCCTTAGAGGGGCGGTGAATAAGGGAATAAAAAAAACTTTTTATAATTTTAAGAAAACTACTAAATTGTTTTTGTGTAAGAGAGAGCAAAATAACAAATTAGCAAAAAGTAATTTGCAATAATAAAATTTATGCCAAATGAGAGAAATCAAGTAAACACAAATAGAGACATGATTGTTGTTTACCCAGAAATTGGCGATCCTCTCCGAGGAGGTTTTTCAACGTTTCTCCTGCAGGTCATGCGACTAAGGAGGTTCAGATCCCATAAAAGTGCGGCCTTCAGCTTCTAACCGATCAACCCGTATGAGCGACCTCCTGTCCGCCCATCAAGGGCGATCTCCTCCTTCAGGCCGGCCAGCAGGAGCGGTCTCTGCCTTGAGGCCGCCCAGCAGGGGCGGTCTCCGCCATGAGGCCACCCAGCAGGGGCAGTCTCCGCCTTGAGGCCTCCCAGCAGGGGCGGTCTCCGCCTTGAGGCCGCCCAGCAGTGGCAGTCTCCACCTTCAGGCCGCTCAGCAGGGGCGCTCTCTGCCTTGAGGCCGCCCAGCAGGGGTGCTCTCCGCCTTCAGGCCGCCCAGCAGGGGTGGTCTCCGCCTTCAGGCCGCCCAGCAGGGGCGGTCTTCACCTTCAGGCCGCCCAGCAGGGGCAGTCTTCGCCTTAAGGCCGCCCAGCAGGGGCGGTATCCACCTTGAGGCCGCCCAGCAGGGGCGGTCTCCTCCTTCAGGCCGCCCAGCAGGGGCGGTCTCCGCCTTCAGGCCGCGCAGCAGGGGCGGTCTCCGCCTTCAAGCCGCCCATCTGATGATGTCATTCGATTCCAGAAGATTCCTCCCCAGGACTATAAATAGGCCCCCATACCTCTTCAGAGGGATAGGCAAGTTGGGGGGCAAAACCGGCGGCTAGAAACAGCCAGAACGCACCTAGTTGCGGCCTGTCCCGGGCAGTCTCAGCAAGCAGCCCGGGCGGTCTCAGCAAGCAGCCTGAGCGGTCTCAGCAAGCAGTCAGGGCGGTCTAAGCAAGCAGTTCGGGCGGTCTCAGCAAGCAGTTCGGGCGGTCTCGGCAAGAAGCGCGGGCGGTCTCAGCAAGCAGCCCCGGCGGCTTTCTTTTCTTACCTGCCACTCTCTTGTATTCATTCTATTTCCATGTACTAAAAACAACAAGCTGTAATACAGATTACTAATTAAAGGGAAAGCCCGCCACAGGAGTGGCATTTGCCGTGGCAGGTGAAGTCTGGCCTCGCCGCAAGCTAGCGGGCCTCTCTTCTTCTCTCTCACCCATCTCTTCATTTGTGACTCAAGTAACCCGCTGCTTGACCATTACCCCCTCTCTTTCCTCCGGAATTGGGCGTTGAGGACTTGGGGCCAATTTTGGATTCAACAATTGTATTATATGAATAAGTGTTTACAATATTTTGATTTCAATATCGCTAGAAATTGGAGGCGTACAAATGTAAATATCTCTTCCTTTTCTATACTGACTTGTATCCCCACAAACTGTTTGACTTTATCCTATCCTTCCACGGATATTTCCTCAAGCCGCTCTAGCCAATCCTTCCCCGGATATGGCCTCGAGCACCCCTAGATCTAATCTCCTAGACCTAGTCGCCAACTCACTCGACGAATTACCCCCTAAGCCGCGCAAGGACCTAGTTGCCAACACAAGGCAATTTTACTACAAAAAATCACAATAATGAAATAAAGTAAATAACAAGAACTCCCTCTATGAGATTTTTGAAGATGAGGTTGAAGGATCGATGTAGCATAAGCGAGGTTGAAGCGACCGTTCTTTGGATGCAGCGTGACGGCTTCCTTCTCTAGAAATCTTCTTTGGCTTTGAGTGGGAGATGAACTTTCGGTAGATTAACAACTCTTGAATTTTGGTACAAGTAATCTCTCTGGGATGTGTAGCCAAAACGAAAAAGAAAGCCCCAATTTATAGACTTTGTCGTTAGCGCCTGCGGTAGCTCCTAATGCCTGCAGTATCGTTCATGTGGAGGCAGTTACGAAACCGTCGGTGGCGTGGCATTGTGGCATGAACTCGAGCTAGCGCTAGGTGGTAGCGCTAGCGCCTGCGGTAGCGCTAGTGCCAGGCGATATCACTAGCACTGGCGGTAGTGTTTCTTAAAGAAAATTGATTTCAGCTGCTTTCTACCTGTGCAGTATTGCACCTATAGTTCCTGCACACTATAAACACACGACAAGCAAGATCAAATATAATTTGGGATTTGTTATTCTCAAATAAAGGGATGTGACACACATGTCCAACAAATTTGACCAACCATAACCCTAAATTGGTCAATAGTAGCCTAATTATGGTCAATTGGCTTCCATCATGAAAAATTGACCTTGCCCCTACCCTTATGAGTATATTAGGGACCCAATGGACCAAAAAGCCTCATCATGGGGCCACCAATTTGACCTAAGTTAACAATAGCCCTATTTTGGAAAAAAATGGCATATTAAGGGTCAATTGACCCTCACCTTGCCAAATTTACCCTACATAGACCTTCCTAACCCTTAAGGGAGGCCAATGGGTCACTATCCACCCATTGGGGTCAACCCAAATTGTCAAATTGACCAAAGTCAACTTCATCCTAAATTTGGGTCAAAATGACCTATTTTGACCTAATCAAGCCCAATCCACTTGGGCTAGACCCAATTGAGGTGGTCCACCAGCTAATGGAGTTGTGGGCTACTGAATTGACCATTCAATTTCAGGAAATTCAGCCAGGAGAGAGAAAGCCCCAATTTGAATGAGACAGAGAAAGGGGGAATTAATGGGGAGGAAGAAGAAACCTTTAATCTCCCCCATTAATGGCCCCATTCATCTCCTCTTGGGGAGAGCAGGAGTTTCCAGCTTTCTCCTGGCCGGTTTGAGGCCCCATTCACCTCCCCCAAGTGAAACCGAATTCACCCTCTAATGGTAATTAATGGTAATCAATATTGTAACCTCCCCCTCCCTCAATTGGAGCTTTTAACACCTTCAGAGGTCGGAGAGGAGAGAAACCCCCCACTTTCCTGAAGATTTAGAGCTCTCCAAGTGCAAGATCGGCATGGCTCCAAAGTGAACTCTCCCTCACATGGCCAACCCGAGAATCACTAGGGAAAATGCCCAATCAAAGGTCCGATCCTCCTCTCCTCTAGTGCATAGATCCCAATCAACTTGGGGCTTGATTTGAGCTCAATCGGGCTTGAATCACGCTCCCGAAAGGGCTCATTTTCAAACTCTTTGCCCCACTAGAAAACCCCCTTCGGCCACCACCGACCGGCAAACCACCGTCAATCGCCTGCCACCACCTCGACGAAGGTGGTGGTGGCATTAGCAGGCCGGAAAGATGCAAGGGTAGCCGACAAATCGAGCGCAAATGTCACCCTGGACGGGCTATCGGGGACCATCCAATTATTGGGGATGATGACTGGGTGCCATCCGATCCGCCGTGATCTACTATTCACAGACTTAGATGATTTAATACTTATGGTGTTTGATTTCCTATCATATAATATGCAGTGTTTTGTTTTAATTATTAAAATACTTAGCTCTGATTTAGAAGAAGTGGTCTACATGATAGTTGTAGGCCATGCGGTCAACTTTAATTTAAAATTTGTTTCACACCATTTGGGTCAGTCGTCTGACCACAACACTCAAAATGGTACAGTATATACAAAGGGGTGACCAGAGTTTAATTTGTGTGCCCTCATCAATATAATCATCCAAATGACTTGAAATTTGAAACATAGGTTGTTTATGGGGACATTTTTCTAAGTTTTTTTGCAAACATTTAATAATCCATGTACCAATTAATTATAGGGTCTAATGACATCCAAACCCCTCCAAATTTTGGTGGGTGGTCCACCTTAGGGCCATGTTATGTCTCTGGTAAAAATTTCATCACATTTGAGATTGATTTGGTTGGGTATTTAACTATCCCAAGATTGGTCAAACTAAGGGTTAAGAGGTCAAAAGTGCACTTGTTGGGTTGAATGGTCAAATCTCATCCAAATGTGATGAAACCTTGGCCACTAATTTAATATCACATAAAACACCTCCTCCCATGATTTGGGGTGATCTGGAGAAGTTGTGCCCTAGAACCCTAGTTCAAACTTTAGGGTTATATATTGAACCCATTCAAGGACATATACTCATATGTCCTTGGATTGACCTAAAATTTGGTAGAGAGGTTCATAGGGTGATTTCAAGCCCTAGGTAATTTAATTGGGATTTTTGGAGACCTTTTCCCCTCAAATTTAATTAAGAATTATTTAGGGCACCTCCTTACTAAAGGGAATTACATGTTCAATAACCTAGGATGGTTATAAAACTTTGCCAGTTAGCTTGTGCTAGTGCTAATGTTCCCTGATATTTTAGTTGTGATTTTTAGGATGATCTATATGGTACTTCATTCACAAACCCTTTATGTGAGCTATTTGTGAGAAAGATTAATTAAGGGTTTATTATTCTCTGAAAAATCATGAAACTTGGTGATAGGACCTTTTATGGCAATAATGTGATCTGTAAATTTTGGTGTAGTTTTTGGAGCAATATATATATATGGTTTCCTTCTTAAAGTGCCCTTAGGATTGATTATTTAAATAATGAAATTACGTGGTCAACACTAAATAGAAAATTATGGAACTCCATCAGTGAGCTAGTATGAACATTTTGGACATTAGCTAATTTTCTTGTAATTGTTGAATAAGAATTTCTGGTAGCTTATTTGTTAATCATTGATCTTGATTGATTAGCTAATGAAAGACTTAAATTAAGGGTAGCAAATCACCTAGAGGGGGGGGGGAGTGAATAGGTTATTTAACTTTATTGCAGTTCTTGAATATAACCTAGATAAATCTGATCAGAGCTTTCAAGAAAAATAACACCACAGAAAAGAACACACAAATTTTTATAGTGGTTCCCCTTATCTTGGGTAATCCACTTTCCCCCTTCTACCCTTCTAGCAGTGTACTAGATAGGGTTTATAACTCCTCCAGATCTCAGACCACAAACAGGTCTTACATCTCAGATCGCCAAAGGATCTTACAATCTCAGATCACACAGATCCTACCTCAGCCTTTATAACTAGGCTTACAACTCAGATTCACCCCTGAATCCTACAACTCAGATCACACCTGATCTTACAACTCAGATCCTTGACAGATCCTACAACTCAGATCACACAGATCCTACAACTCAGATCCTTGACAGATCCTACAACTCAGATCACACAGATCCTACCTCAGCATTTATAACTAGGCTTACAACTCAGATTCACCCCTGAATCCTACAACTCAGATCACACCTGATCTTACAACTCAGATCCTTGACAGATCCTACACTCAGATCTGACAACTCAGATCCTATAGAAATTTAGAAAGAAAGTAACAAATACTTAGACTCAGGTTTGCAATTGTTGAGCCTTCTTGATCTGACTGAATGATCAGACAGAAACCTTCAATAGAACAGCAGCAGCAGCAAATGATCTTCTTGATTCGACAGGCTGTGATGACTGTTCTTCTTCTTAGGAAGACAGATTCTTCCTTCTTGACCTCCTCCTTTCAGAAAAAGATATCAGCACCAGATTGTTGTATGAATTCTTCAAATCAGATTGGTTCTGAAAGGGAAGACGACTTCTCGGAAATCTTTCTCAAGCTTTTACTCGAAAACGATAATGGCTTTTAAAACTTTTCTTCACTGCTTTAATACTTAGCTACATAACCCATAGGTCATGCCTTCTATTTATAGCCCGCCATCTGCAATTACAGATACGATCCTCCACGTCAGCACGACGTTATGTTTTCAACGGTCTTTATCAGAAACAAAAGCTCAGCCAGCTGTAGAAGAAATTCCTCAGTTCAGACTATCTGTAGAAGAGGCGTTGAGCGCTTACTGTCTTGGTCAACAATTTCTCAATTAGGCGTCGAGCAACACTCGACGCATACTCCTTAGACTGAAGCTCTCGGCTCCTCCTTCTCAGGCGTTGAGTAATCATCACTCAGTCGACGCCTTTTAACTCTGTCTTCATATCTCTACACTTCTGGATGGCGCTGGGCTGATAAGAGTTAAGTCAGCACTTCTCATTCCAAGGCGTCGAGCAATATAACTTGGCTAGACGCTTTTTAACTTGATCTCAGAACTTCTAGTTGGCGCTGAGCTGATAAGAGTTAAGTCAGCACTTCTCATTCTAAGGCGTCGAGCAATATAACTTGGCTAGACGCTTTTTAACTTGATCTCAGAACTTCTAGTTGGCGCTGAGCTGATAGGAGTTAAGTCAACACTTCTGGGTCACAGGCGTCGAGCGATGTATAATGTCTCAACGCTTCTGAACTTGAATGAATTCCATGAACATTTTGCCTGACCTGATCTCCTGCACATTGATTCTAGAGAGTATATCAAATACATTCTGAGATATATCTTTGACTTAGAAATGGACTTCTCCAAATCTAGGACATTGTGAGCAATGATCCCAACAATCTCCCCCTATTTGAAGAAGTCATAACCTCAGTCAATGATATATCTTTTTTTTTTTAAAAACAAACAATGTGTACAAATTTCTATATAGATAATCAGAAGAAGGAGTATCATACTATATAGAATCAAATTACCAACACATTCTATCCACAGACATTCTCTCAGACATAACATCTCATATAAGCATAAAAACATAAGCAATTCAGAATAAGATATGTCATGAAGAGAACCATAATCACATCACAGGCATATATATATATGTAATCATGAAAAATAGATCACACCAGAAATTCACCAGGATTGTTCAAAAGTATATTAATTACATTCATCAGAAAGAGAAAGTAAAGATTAAAGTTCTAAGAATGCCCAGGATCCTTGAATTCAATTCCTCTTTTGGCTCTTTTGGCGAGTGCTGCAGCAACTTCCTTTCTCCTTTCGAAATAACCAAATGGCTTTGGGAAGTACCTGATTGGCTCCATTTCTCCTGCCTGTACTTTCCCAGCCATTTTGTCAGCCTTGAATTTGATCTTTAGATCTTCTTGAGCCCTATGCTTTAACCACTCAGCTTCAGAGTACCACTTTTCTCGTTGATCTGGGTTATTTTTCACAACTTCCCATGCTGATAGAATCAATTCTCTGGAAGATGGAGACCAACATTCAAAATCAGCTCTTGATTGAACCTCTTCTCTGTACTTTCTTTTGCTTGATTCTTCTTGCTCAGTAGTAAAATGTTCTCTTGTGCCTTTATCCTGAGGACTATACATTTGAGCAATCTTCTTTTGAACCTCAGATAGAGAGATTGGCCCTGTCCCAGAGACTTGATCATTCCCATAGTCTATGGTAGGATATCCAAGAGTTTCTCTTATAGAGTTTGAGGTCCACATAGCATGTTCAGAACTAGCTTGAATCATTGACCTCTCCCCCTTTAGGACTTCTTCAACAATATGATCTCTTATAATATTTTTCTGAAATCTGACTTGACCTTCCAAATGAAGAACTCCACTGTCAATGTTTTTCTTTACTTTAAGAAGATGATCATCTAAAGTGTCTACATGCATCTTTACTTGGTCTTTTAAAACTGTGGAGCTCTCACCAATTTTAGCCAAAATATCAGCATTATGCTGTTGTAATCTTGCTTCAATCTTATTTGTTCCTGTGAGAATTTGTGCTACTTGTTCTTTATACAAAACTTGCATGTTGCTACTCAGTATTCCTTGGTTTGTCTGAACATCATCCACTATCTTAGTAATTCTGGCTTGTGATTCATTAATAGTCTTGGATGCTTCTTTGATGGCATCAAGCTGTTCAGTTGAATAATCGACTGAAGCACCAGCTCTCTTAAAGAACTTTACCATCTCCTTCCTTAAAGCAGACATCTGATGATTGACTTCAAATCTAACCAACTTCATTTGAAAATCCACTTCCTTTTTCATTTTATCATTATTTTCCTCAATATATTGTTCTAACAATCTCCTTTGATTATTCAGTAACACCTCCAGCTGAGGTAGAACAGAACTAAGGTCCACATGGATTTCCCTTTCCATGTCAACACCTTTGCTACTTTCTTCCCTGAGAAAAGAATCATTTCTTTGGCTCATATGAGAGCTAGAGGATTCTATCTTAATAACTTTCTCAGCAGATTTCTTTGTTGCTTCAGGCTCTGCTTCCACCTCCATTGCCTCAATGACAGAATTTACTTTATCAGGGATCTCAGCCTGAGACTCCCCCTCAATTTCTGCGATGATCAAATCAATTTTATCCTGAGCAGGGATCTCATCCTGAGACTCCCCCTCAATTGCTGCTTTGCTTAGTTCGGAATCGTGCTGAACAGGAATCTCATCTTGAGTCTCTTTTTCATTTGGCAGAACCCTTTCAGATCTAGCTGGGGATATATGAAGACTTCCTCTTTCTTCTTCCCCTTTTTCATTTGCATCCTTAGAAGTATCAGGAGAACTATCCCTTGCATTATTCTTTTCTACATCTTCAGATGTTGTAAGATTTGGATCATGAATTGGAGAAGATGTAGATTTTCTCTTGGAGGAGGATGTAATAGAAGAACTTGAAGAAACCTTAGTCTTCTTTTGCTTCTTTGCTTTCTTCTGCTTGGGAGAAGAATCTGCTGGAGGAGGGTTAGATAAGATTCTGTCCCATCTCTCTATCATTCTCATATCCATTTTCTTCATATGATTTATCTTTGATCCAAGTTTATTATTCAAAATGTCAGGGGACACTTTTACTAAATACAGAGACAGTATCCTACCCATGTTGGGTACCTGGATACACTCAACTATTCTGTCAAACACAACTCTTCCCCAATCTGTTCTTAGAGAATGAATGATCCTTGTCAGAAGAATAAACATTTTTCTGGATATTTTGTCATGCGATCCAGTCTTGCATAACAATCCCTTTCCTATCACATATGTTATCAGTTTGCCTTTCGGATTCATTCCTTTTCTTAGAATACTTCCAGGGATTTCTCTTGACGTGTCAATTCCGCACCAGATTTGTACTAGTCTAATCTGCTCAGAGGACACCTCTTCCTCTTCTTCGTCCATTTTTAACCTAGGCAGTTTCAGTGCCTTAGCGAGTCTAGATGGAGTTATCTTAATCTTCTTGCCATTCACACTAGTCTTAATCTTTGAATTTACGGAGTCAATTACTATGTTAGAATATAGCTCTAACACCTCTCGTTTCCAAATGAGAGTTGATTCAGACAATACGAACTCCAGTCCTGCATTGTAGATTAACTCGATTATTGATTTGATCTCCACAGAAGCTGATTGGAATCCATTTCGAACAAGCTCACTTCCTTCATAAAGATACTCACTGCTTTTGGGAGGCATTGTTGTTGATGATTGAGGAGAGAAGGAATTGATGAAGAGATTTTCTAGGGCAGCTAATTTCGAACTTAGAGAACTACAACATATACGCTAACGAAGTGACTTCCTTATTTATAGGAGTTCTAATTCAAGAAGATGAGAAGCCGCGGGCTGAACTTGTTTGACAAGATTGATCTAATGGTTCAATTTTACCCTGTCGAGACGGCCTAGCTATGTTCGCATAGGCGTTGAGATCGCTTGACGTCATGTATCTTCAGTCGACGCCATGTGTCTTCTCGACGCCAAATATCTTCTCGACGCTAAATAATTTCTCTCGACGCCAAGAATAGTCTGTCGACGCCAGAAGGCTTCTCCACTCACCTTATATGGCTTAATCAATATTTTCATTTATTTAATTCAAAATAACTTTAATCCATTTTTAACATACCTAATTCAATTTTAAAATTATTGAATTTGGTTTCATCCAAGGGTTTAGTAAATATGTCAGCAACTTGTTTGTCAGTGGGAACATATTCAATTGAGATGTCTCCATTTTCTACATGTTCTCTAATGAAATGATATCTTATTTCTATGTATTTAGTTCTGCTATGAGATACAGGATTGTTAGCTATAACAATAGCACTAGTTGAATCACAAAATAGAGGAGATTTACTTAGCTGAACTTTATAGTCTTGGAGTTGATGTTTAATCCATAGTAGCTGAGCACAGCAGTTTCCAGCTGAGATGTACTCAAATTCTGCTGTAGAAATAGCCACACTGGTCTGCTTCCTGCTACTCCAAGATATTAATCTTTTGCCAAGAAATTGACAGGTTCCAGATGTACTTTTTCTATCCTCCTTGCATCCTGCAAAATCTGCATCTGAAAAACCAATTAGTTCAAAATCATTTCTTCTAGGATACCAAAGGCCAAGATTAAGAGTTCCCTTCAGATATCTCAGGATTCTTTTGACAGCAGTGTAGTGAGATTCTTTAGGGTTCACTTGATATCTAGCACACACACATGTTGAGAACATAATGTCTGGCCTGCTAGCAGTTAGGTATAGCAATGATCCAATGATGCCTCTGTACAAGGTTTCATCAATAAGTTTCCCTTTTTCATCCTTGTCCAGTGACATATTTGCTGCCATTGGTGTCTTCATGACAGAGGAATTTTCCATTCCAAACTTCTTAAGAATTTCTTTTGTGTACTTGGTCTGAGAAATGAAAATTCCTTCCTCAGACTGTTTCACTTGGAGTCCTAAGAAGTATTTAAGCTCACCCATGCTGCTCATTTCAAATTTTCCTTGCATAAGGTTTGCAAACCTCTTGCAAAGATTATTATTAGTAGAGCCAAATATTATATCATCTACATATATTTGTACTAGAATAATGTGACCTTTAACTATCCTAAGAAACAATGTCTTATCTATTTTTCCTCTTGAGAATTTGTTCTCAATAAGAAATAATGTCTCATACCAGGCTCTAGGTGCCTGTTTCAGACCATACAATGCTTTTAATAGAAGATAGACATGATTTGGATGAGTAGAGTCAATAAAACCTGGGGGTTGTTCAACATATACTTCCTCCAATATTGTTCCATTAAGTAATGCTGACTTCACATCCATTTGATAGACTATGAAACCAGTGTGAGCTGCAAATGCCAGGAATAACCTGATTGCCTCCAACCTTGCCACAGGAGCAAACACTTGATTAAAATCTATGCCTTCCTCCTGTCTGTATCCTTGAGCAACTAACCTAGCTTTGTTTTTGATGATCACACCATTCTCATCTAGCTTATTCCTGAATACCCATTTGGTTCCTATGACTTTATGTCTCTTTGGTCTTGGGACCAATATCCAGACTTTGCACCTTTCAAATTGATTTAACTCTTCCTGCATAGCTGATATCCATGAAGAGTCTTTATTGGCTTCATCAAACTTCTTAGGTTCTATTTTGGAAATAAAACTGTGATGCAAGGCCTCATGTATTGAGTTTCCTCTTCTGGTTTGCACACCATCATTTTGATTTCCTATGATCTGTTCCTTTGGATGATCCTTCAGATGTTTGGTTGCAATCCTCCACTTTTCATTTCTCCTTTGAGAATCTGGTGCATCTGTTTGAGTAGGTTCTTCTAGAGGTTCTGGATGAGGTGGTTCTTCAGCAGCAGTAGGTTCTTCATAATTGTCTTATACTTGAGGTTCATCCTCTCTAAATACAATTGTATTCTCAATTGATTCTTCATTATCCTCATTTTGTTGTTCATTGATATTCAGCTCCTTTAATTTCTGTGTTGAACCTGCACAACTAGATAGACTTCCCAAATCCTTATGAATAAGGCTGGTTTTATCAAATACAACATGTATAGATTCTTCTATCCTATTAGAATTTTTATTGAAAATTCTATAAGCTCTGCTTTGAGAGCTATACCCAACAAAGATTGCCTCATGTGCTTTTTCAGCAAACTTAGTGAGATGATGCTTTCCATTATTTAATACAAAGCATTTACTACCAAATATTTTAAAATAAGCTAAAGTAGGTTTTCTACCTTTCAACACCTCATATGGAGTCTTATCCAATCTTTTGTTTATAAGAGCCCTATTCTGAACATGACAAGCTGTGTTTACAGCTTCAGCCCAAAAATACTCAGGAAGAGAAGAATCACTCAGCATACTCCTGCTAGCTTCAATGAGGGTTCTATTTCTTCTCTCAGCAACGCCATTTTGTTGGGGAGTTCTAGGAGATGAGAACTCTTGAGAGATTCCTAGATTCTCACAGAATTTGGTCATTGCACCTGACTGAAATTCAGTCCCATGATCACTTCTAATTTTGGCTACAGAATTTCCTATTTCATTTGTGATTTGCCTAACAAAACTTGTAAATATTTCTAAGATGTCTGACTTATGTTTGAGGAAGAATACCCAAGTGAATCTGGAATAATCATCAATTATTACAAAAGTGTATGATTTTCCTCCTAAGCTATGGATTGACATTGGTCCAAATAGATCCATGTGGAGTAGATATAGACATCTAATGGAATCCTTCTCAACAATTGGTTTGAATGAAAATTTGGTCTGCTTACCCATTTGACAAGCATGGCATGGACCCTCCTGCTCACACTTCCAATTAGGTCCACCTCTCACTAGGTCTTTTGAGATGAGCTTATTTATAGTCTTATAATTTATGTGAGCTAATCTTTTATGCCATTGAACACTACTAGAAATCTTATTTTCTGCTACTAAGCATACAGAATTAGTTAGATCAGAACATATGAAATTTAAGCAGTAAATATTGCCACTCCTAGTGCCTGAGAGAATTATCTCATTCTCTTTCTTAATCAAGCACTTATCCTTGTGGAATGAAATGTCATACCCAATATCACATAATTGACTTATGCTGATGAGATTGTGTTGCAATCCATCAACATGAGCAACATTGGTGATGATGACAATTCCATTTGAGATATTGCCATAACCTTTAGTTTTACCTCTTTCAGATCCTCCAAAGATAACCTTTGCTCCATTCCTTCTGGGAGAGTAATCATTCAGCAGACTTTTTGTTCCTGTCATGTGCATAGAGCACCCACTGTCCAAGTACCATATTGGAAGCTGATTGGTCTTTGGACAATCCTGCAAAAAGAATTACTTTTTCTTAGGAGCCCACACCAAGTTGGGTCCTAGAACCTTGTTAGTATAACCTGGAACATTTAGTTGTTGAATAATCCTTGGTGCTATGAGATTTGCCATAGGTCTGAATACTGGTCTCCCAGAGTTGAATCTTGGAGTAGTTGGATTGAACCAACAGTCAAGAGCAAAATGTCCAATCCTACCACAGCACCAGCATTCATATCAATTATATCTCCTTGAAGGTCTTCTTATTTCTTTATGTTGATTCATATTTTGCCTACTTTCCTTATTCACAGGAGCTATGTAATTTGTCTTAGTGAATTTTACTGGTTCAGTTTTCTTTCTATTAGTGATTCTTACTTCAGGTCTTAGATTCTTTCTTTTGAATTTAGTATTTGCTTTGAATTCAAATAGAGGTTTGGCATTATTATTACTGGGCTGAATTAAATCATCTTTGCTATTAGAACATTCACCCTTATAAAACTTATGCACACCTTTTTGATCATGCTTGTTTGTGATGGGCATGATTCTATTAAGCTTTAAAGGTTCTATAGATGCTTTGTCATTAATTTTGGGATTTTTATCTGCATCCCTATCATATCCTATGCCACATCTGTATTGAGCAGAGAATGTGTCTATTATAGGAAGAATAGTTTGAGGTTGTGAGAACTTTGCCACAAGTTTCCTTTCTGCTAGGAGTTTTGCTTCAAGTTCTCTTATTAATTTTTCTGTGGTGCACAGAGTTTGTATGTGAATAATTAACATGACTTTTAATTTGCTAAGTTCTTTACTTGTCTGATTCAGCCTCTCAGCTGTCTCAGAGTTTTGAACATTGGTTTGCTTTAATTCAGATAATTCTTTTTGCAACCTTTTGTTATGCCTTTTGCTCTTCTTGAGTGCTTTGAGAATTAATTGATATTTTTCAATAATCTCATCTACTTGAAGTTTAGATTGTGAGTCATTTTCATCTGAAGGGAATGAGTCTGTTTCAGATTCAGAATTAGAATCAGATAAAGGAGTTTTATTAAGTACCTTTATATCAGCAGTTTCCTCCTGATTCTCTTGATCACTCAATGCCATGAGTCCTGCGTTTTCTTCTTCATCTTCTTCACTATCAGACATTGATAGTGGGGCTTTTATCATAGGTCTATCATTTAGACTGTCTTCATTTTCATTGGCAGCCATCAGAGCTATGAGTGCCTCCTCACTATCTGAGTCAGATGATTGAGATTCACTATCACTCAGAGTGACCTTGCCCTTTTTGGCCATTAGACTCTTTTCATGTCTTTTGTCAGATCTATGCTTTCTTTCATCAAAGTTCTTGTTGTGCTTTCTCTTCGAAGGACAGTCAGCAATCATGTGTCCTGATTTCCTACAACCAAAACACACGATTTCTTCTGAATTATTTTTATTGTGTTTAGAATTGTACCTGTCCTTCTTGAAGTCTTGTTTGAATCCCTCTGAAGAATTTGAATGCTTCTTAGATCTGGAAAACTAAGATGGTCTAGTTTTCCAGTGTTGTTTTCTTCTCAATATCCCTTTTACCTGTTTGGTAAAGAATGCCAATTCACCATCTGATATTTCAGAATCAGTATTATTGGTTTCTGATTCTTCTGATTCAGATGGAATTCTGGGAGATAATGCCAGCCTTTCTTTGTTTTTCTTGGAGCTCTCTGCTTTCAGAGCAATGGGGTTTTCCCTGCTATGTCCTTCCTCAGCTTTTCTGGTATTCAGATGAAGTTCATGGGACAAGAGTTTCCCATATAAATTCTGTGGCTGAATGATTCCCAGATTTCCCATTTCTCTGATTGCACAGATCTTGATATCCCATTCTTTGTTCAGTGATCTTAAGAATTTATCATTCAGCTCATAATCTGTGAAAGTTCTTCCATAAGTTTTTAGACCATTTACAATCTTGAAGAATTTTTCATAGCAGACTGCAATTGAATCTTTCTTGTCTTGTCTGAAGGCTTCATATTGCTGATTGAGAAGTGACTTCCTGTCATCTCTGACTTCTTCAGTCCCTTCCTTATAAACGATAAGAGATTCCCACATTTCTTTGGCAGTTTTACAATGGATTAAATTTTGGAAGGTTGAATCTTCAATAGCACTAACAATAATGTTCTGAGCTCTCTTATCCAAGGAGGCCAGAATCACTTCATCTTTGGTCATCTCTGAATAGGCTTTAGGAGTCTTTATATTTCCGTCTGTAAATGAAACTTTCATAGGAACAAAAGGTCCCTCCAGAACAGTTATGTAAATCCGAGTATCAGATGCTTCCATAAAAAGTCTGACCCTTTCTTTCCAAATTCCGAAGTTTTCCTTTCTGCAGATTGGAAGCTTCAAGGATGTAAATTCTTTGCTTCCCTCCGAATTAGCCATCACGACTTCAGAAATCTACCCTTAGAAGATCTTGTTCAGGTTGTTAAACCTTTTCTTGAACAACCTCCCTCGGATACCACTTGAAAGACTTAAATTAAGGGTAGCTAATCACCTAGAGGGGGGGGGGGGGGTGAATAGGTTATTTAACTTTATTGCAGTTCTTGAATATAACCTAGATAAATCTGATCAGAGCTTTCAAGAAAAATAACACCATAGAAAAGAACACACAGATTTTTATAGTGGTTCCCCTTATCTTGGGTAATCCACTTTCCCCCTTCTACTCTTCTAGCAGTGTACTAGATAGGGTTTATAACTCCTCCAGATCTCAGACCACAAACAGGTCTTACATCTCAGATCGCCAAAGGATCTTACAATCTCAGATCACACAGATCCTACCTCAGCCTTTATAACTAGGCTTACAACTCAGATTCACCCATGAATCCTACAACTCAGATCACACCTGATCTTACAACTCAGATCCTTGACAGATCCTACAACTCGGATCACACAGATCCTACAACTCAGATCCTTGACAGATCCTACAACTCAGATCACACAGATCCTACCTCAGCCTTTATAACTAGGCTTACAACTCAGATTCACCCCTGAATCCTACAACTCAGATCACACCTGATCTTACAACTCAGATCCTTGACAGATCCTACACTCAGATCTGACAACTCAGATCCTACAGAAATTTAGAAAGAAAGTAACAAATACTTAGACTCAGGTTTGCAATTGTTGAGCCTTCTTGATCTGCCTGAATGATCAGACAGAAACCTTCAATAGAACAGCAGCATCAAATGATCTTCTTGATTCGACAGGCTGTGATGACTGTTCTTCTTCTTAGGAAGACAGATTCTTCCTTCTTGACCTCTTCCTTTCAGAAAAAGATATCAGCACCAGATTGCTGAATGAATTCTTCAAATCAGATTGGTTCTGAAAGGGAAGATGACTTCTCAGAAATCTTTCTCAAGCTTTTACTCGAAAACGATAATGGATTTTAAAACTTTTCTTCACTGCTTTAATACTTAGCTACATAACCCATAGGTCATGCCTTCTATTTATAGCCCGCCATCTGCAATTACAGATACGATCCTCCACGTCAGCATGACGTTATGTTTTCAACGGTCTTTATCAGAAACAAAAGCTCAGCCAGCTGTAGAAGAAATTCCTCAGTTCAGACTATCTGTAGAAGAGGCGTTGAGCGCTTACTGTCTTGGTCAACAATTTCTCAATTAGGCGTCGAGCAACACTCGACGCATACTCCTTAGACTGAAGCTCTCGGCTCCTCCTTCTCAGGCGTTGAGTAATCATCACTCAGTCGACGCCTTTTAACTCTGTCTTCATATCTCTACACTTCTGGATGGCGCTGGGCTGATAAGAGTTAAGTCAACACTTCTCATTCCAAGGCGTCGAGCAATATAACTTGGCTAGACGCTTTTTAACTTGATCTCAGAACTTCTAGTTGGCGCTTAGCTGATAAGAGTTAAGTCAGCACTTCTCATTCCAAGGCGTCGAGCAATATAACTTGGCTAGACGCTTTTTAACTTGATCTCAGAACTTCTAGTTGGCGCTGAGCTGATAGGAGTTAAGTCAACACTTCTGGGTCACAAGCGTCGAGCGATGTATAATGTCTCAACGCTTCTGAACTTGAATGAATTCCATGAACATTTTGCCTGACCTAATCTCCTGCACATTGATTCTAGAGAGTATATCAAATACATTCTGAGATATATCTTTGACTTAGAAATGGACTTCTCCAAATCTAGGACATTGTGAGCAATGATCCCAACAGTTAATATTCTAATTGGTGGTCAAAACCTTTCTAGAAAATTGTGAAACTTGGTAATAGGACATCTTAGGGCATTAGAAAGCTCTGTAAAATTTTGTATGATTTTTGAAAGTATTTATCAGTAGGTTACTTCACAATGTGCCCTAGTTTGGATTTTCTTGAAATATTTATTTATGTGATTAAATGGTTTTGAAAAATTGTAAAACTCAGTTAGTAAATTTTTCTGATCATTATAGAGGTCTGATATTTTTACCATAACTTTTGGATAAGTATTTTTGGTGGTTCCTTCATTAGCCTCCAATTTGGGATAATTATTCAATATTATAATTAGGGGCCAATACCTTATTGTAAAATTGTGATATTCTGTATTTGCTGTTATGTTGATATCATAGATTTTCCATAAAATTGTGTAGGCCATATCATAAGAAGATTTACAATTCATGTTCAATTTCATACCTGACCAACTTTGGAGAAATTATATTAAATACCAAATATAAGGAAAATTATGACCTTCTTGATTTAGTCTTATAATATCATGATAGAGTCGTAGTAATAATCTTGGGTCATTCAGATGATTATTTGGAGTACCTCCTCTCATGCAACTCATATAACTCATTTGGTCTGCATATAGTAAAACTGTAAAACTTGAGTAACTTGTAGACCATTAGATGGGAATGGAGGGTAGATGGTGTACTTAGTCTGGTTGAGGGTAATTGAGGTCACCAATAGGATTCTATATGTTGAGTGTGCCCGATAAGCTAAGGGGCAAGGTTGTGCTCGGGATTGACGAAAGATCGTCTTTCCCTTAGTGGGCCATAAAATACTTAGGGTTAATCCGAGTGTAATGATAAGAGGGGTATTCTTATGGGTAGACATCAATAAAAATAAGTGTCTTGGAAAGGGCAGTTTGGGCTATCATCCCATCGTACCTCCTAGTACCGCTGCGAGCCCCTCGCCGGGTAGACCTCGAGAAGTCCAAGATTAACCCTAAATTGTAGGAATAAATTGTTACGCAAGACAAAATTATAACACACTTACCCACACAATGTTGATGCTGGTGCTAGTTTGTTTGGTATTATGAGCAGTAGGCTCGGTGGTTGTGGTTACAGACGGGTTGTTCGGCGAGCTGGTGGCTCGGGAGGTTATAGTGACGGGCGGGTTAGCCCGGAGAGCTTTTGGCTCGAAGATGTAAAGTAACCATATTGCATGTGTATAAAGGTAGTGGGTCTTTAGTATTGACAGTCGTCGCACCGACGTCGATACTTTGGCTCGGTAAGTGTGGTTAACACTTTGCTAAAGAAAAGTCTGGTGGACTAGCCAGTAAAAGTACGCAGGAGCTCCGTTGTTGTGTTCTTAGCGTTGAGGCATACTATAGGTCTAGGTTAGGTAGTGCAGATACCAACCTAGAGGTGGGCGAGGCCCAACCCACCGCTTCCGTTTGCCACTATGGGAGTATCCTGGGAGTTTTGCTAGCTCCAAAAGGGGGGAACTAAAAGTCTGTGCGCATAGAGTCGAAGTGTGTGAGTTGCAGTTATGTGATCATATCATAACCTGCATAACTCTGCATGTCATAACATAAGCATTGCATTTCTATCCCTACCCATATCATATAAATTGGTTATGAGACTTTTTATACAATAGACCATACTAAACGACCCTATTGGTCTATAGGGTTGTATGGGGATTCCTATAAATCAAGGTTACTCTTCTTTATTACTGTTTTACTTATTACTACTTTACTGGTTATTGCTTTACTTATTACTGCTTTAATTGTTGCTGCTTTACTCACTGTACTATCTGTTGCGTAGTGGTAGACATTTCCCGTAGATTAGATTCACCATCACCTGCTATTATTTATACCCCTTGCTGCCCCACTTCATTCCTCCCGCTCGGTGCCTAGGAGTCACCGGGGGAGTGGTGAGGGATTGGCATAGTCTTTTTGATTAACGGTCGGTGGACCTTAACATTTTCGGGGACCGAGGAGACGTTGCAGCACCAGAGATTGGTGTAGATGGAGGTGGGACAGTTTAGCACAGGAGCACCAGTCTCAAGATCCGTGAGTGTTACTAGTTGATTTTCTTCCGTGAGTGTCATTGTAGTGAGTATTTGATGTATCGGGCAGGAGCCCTTATTATCACTATCTTTATTTCAGTTACTATATGTGGACATCTTTTATTCGGAGGTATTATAATTTATGTTATGTGGACTTGATTTCTAGTTAATCAAATGTATACTTTTCTTCTGTTTTGATCGATACAGCCGACAGGATCATCGTTTTGTAGTGGCGACCTTCCCGGGTGATGGTGTCACTGTAAAGTGGCGGTTCTGGGCATAAGACCTGGTTCTATAGCGAAAAAATGGGGTCTTACATAGTGACCATATGATACATTGAGTTGGGTGAACTCACATGTGGTCCCCTATAAGATACATGTCAACTTAGCTCAAATTAAGCCCAAATTGAACTCATACTTGTAAATTGACCCCACCACTATATCCCTAGACCCAAAGGAGACTCAGATGACCAAAATATCCATCAATTGGTCAACCCATTTGGACAAATTGACCAAAGTCAAAGTTAAGTCAATATTGCCAAATTCAACTTAATACGGTTCAATTTATACTCATATGGCCAAATTGACCCTACCACTAGATGGTAAAACCTTAAAGGAGTACTATGGACCCAAAATCCCCATCATGGGGTCATCAATTGGTCCAATTTGACAGAAGTCAAACTTAGGTCAACATAAGTCAATCCTTCTCCAATAGGCTCAATTGACCCCCAAAACATGAAATTGACCTTACCCCTAGTCTTAGAACATCAAAAGAGACCCAATTGACCCAAAGCCCCATCACGAGGTCATCAATTGACCTAATTTGACCAAAGTCAAACTTTCCGACAATTTGGTCAAAATCACAGATATTGGCTAAATTAGCCAAATTAGGGCACCACAACGATCCAACGAACATTGGGTGGTGTCAATGGACTCAAGGTCAACACATTGGACCAGTCAACCCACCCAATTGACCAAGTCAACCCCAAGGTCAACAATGGTCAAAGTAAGACTTAAAATTGAAATTAAAAAGGCCCAAATGAATTCCAAGTGAGCCTAGGCTTAGCCCAAGCCCATCCAGCAGCCCACATGCCATATTACCAGCCATGCCCTCTAGAATTGGAGAGAGAAGACATGCAAGGGGACAATTTTGGACATTTCCCCCAAACTTTAAGTGAGACAAAGAAGATTTTATGGATTGGAGGCCACTTGTCCCCCCTCTCATCTGCCCAAGGCCATATCTGAACCCCTCAGTTAATTCCCAGCCGAATTGGTGTTGGAGGGGTGGGGGCACTTAGCATTAGGGAGGAGAAAATAAGGCTGGCAAAACCATGCCTTAATGGATGTCATGGTTAGAACCCCTCATGCCAAACTGACCTCTCCATTAGCTTCAGAGAGCTCCAGAGAGTCGAGCCAGCCCTTGAGATCACAACAATTGGTGGAGGATCGAGAATTCTAGCTAGATCGCCAGAGATCGCTATCATCATGACGGACCGCTACAACACACGACGACAAGCCCCCACACAGGTCCGTTTCTCCTCCCCACTCTCTATGCTAGCATTTAGATCAATTTAGGAGAGAAATCGGGCTCAATTGAGCCCGGTCCCATGTGAGATAGAGGGAGAAATCTCGAGCTTTTCTCCTAGCGTAGGATCACTGGAGACGGCATCTCCTGCGGCCGTGTCACCGCCTGGCGATAGCCACTACCTCAACGGAGGTGGTGGAGGTGGTGGCCGGCACTGGAGGCCAGTGGGTGTCTAGGAAAAGGGAGATCAAAATCCTCCAGCTTGGGTAGATCTGGGACCTTGTCTGGAGGAGGAAGAGATAATCACAGCCATCCAATTTTCTGCATGATGGATATACGCAGACAAAATATAAATGCATGTTGATTTTCTATCACATTTATACAGTTATTTTAACTCTCTATTTAGGCCACGAAATGTCTGTTTTAGTAAAATATGCCAGAGACTGAAGTTGTAGATCTGGATGTCTATTTTAATTAGGAACTTGAATCAGCTCATTTGGAGCATTGTAGGCCCCTGTAGACCAATTTTTGTGGGACTGTTCCTAGGGTAGGGCAGAAATTAAAATATGCATCTCTGAAATTTTGCCCATGCATGAATATTCCCTATTATTATCTTGTGCCCAAAAATCAGATTTTTAGGAGAACATTTCTTCATGGTTTTGTTCACTATTTAATTTATTAAATTAATGATATTTATGGAGTTGGGTAACTCCAAATAACCCCAAATTTGGGTGACATGCCTATTAGGTCACTATCTGACCCTAATTAAAATTTGAGAGCAATTGGACAACTACATGTTGGGTTAATCCATGTGCATGTCTTTGCATGGAATGTGATATGGGGTGCCAATAACCAAAAAGGAGGATTTGGCATTTTAGACACATTTGGCTTGATCTTAACCTCTGATATTTTGGCCACACCTTTCTCATGATATAATAGCTCACCTTAGTAAAAATTAGGATTTTTGAGTGCTAAGATCCTAATTAATTGATTAATTTAAATTATGTCCTCTTTTTGTATTGATGAAATATTTGTTGTTAAAGTCCTTCAGAAAATTGTGAAACTCTGGGAAAACACTTGTAATATCAATTTGGACCTCTGGAATATTTTGTAGAAAGTTTTCAGTGATTATTTCTTGATTATCATCAAAATTTTGATTTGTCACATTTCTAAATTTTTGATATTTTAATAAGGAAAAAGTGTTTGAAAACTCTGAAACTCTGGATGAACATTTCTAATTCAATTCCAAATCTCTGTAAATTTTAGTAAAATTATTGGAAGTCTTATACATGGAAAAATTCCATATATTCAATTTGTCACACATTTGAGTTTATAAAATATTTATGGTGTAAACCCTCTGGAAAATTCTGAAATTCTGGCTGAGATGTTTTTAGGTCAGTGCAATACTATGGTTATTTTCTCAGAATTTTTGGATGAGATAAATTAGTATTTACTGTGTAAAGTCGCACATTCACCCCTTTTATTTTATGTGAAAATTAAGATTGTAAACTTTCTGAAAAATTGTGAAACTTTGTAAATCATGTTATTTTGTCATCTAATACCTCTTGAAATTTTCTTAGAAAGTTTAAAATTAATGGCATGGTACTTGTTTTGGAAATTGATATATGCCCAATGATTATTGAATTTAAATTGAGGTCAAATCAATTTGAAATGTAACATAGCTCCTGACACTTCTTGATTTATCCATTATGAACCTATGGTATGAATTGTAGCTCAATTGGACATGATACAGTTAAGCTTGCATCATAGGGATCAAAACTAGTTCAACTTCATTTTGGTCTGCGAATAGTAGAAAATTGAAATGGTGATTAGATCAGCAAGATCACTTAGAAATTCAATAAAACTTTGAACATATCAGTAATATATCATTTATATCCGCCCTTAGAAGTTATGGATCTTTCGAAAAACATGCGTACTATAGTCTAGGAAATAATTCAAAATCAAGTCACACCACAACAAGAGGTAGGAAAGGGCATATACTGCCCTAGAAAAGTCATGATACTCAGTCGGCATGTTATGATATTCATGGTAAATTGTTAGTGTGGGTTTGGGAACATGTTGGCAAATATATAAGATTTACACCACACCCAGAGTATCAGTGATCTTGAGAGTTGAGCATCGTCAAAAGAATGTTTGCCCAAAGGTGGACTTAGAATAAGTGTTATAAAATATCTAAGTAGTAAAAGTATTAATGTGAATGGGTCCGTAGAAAAGGGGGTAACCACCAATAAAAGTAATCGTCCTGGAAAGGGGATTTGGGCTTCAACCCATCGTATTCCCTAGTACAGCTGCGAGCCCTTCACCGGGTAGACCTCGGGAAGTCCAGGATCCACCTTAAACTTCTAAGTATAATAACAATTAGCCAAGTGTAGCCTAATTAAGTGAACAAGAAATATGATAAGATTCATTCCGAGTTAAGGGATGGAAGGGTTCATGACGACTTAGTCTTGTGAGCTGGTGGCTCGGGTGGTTGTCATATCAGGACGGGATGGTCCCGCGAGCTCGGGTTGTGATAATTTGCATGTGCATAGAAACAAATTAGTGGTGGGTCTTCGGTACTGGGCTAGTCGTCACACTGATGGTTGTACGTTGACTTAGGTGGATGTGAAGGTTTGAGGGGCCAGTAGGTTGTTTATACTGCGGTCTGGAGGACAATCCATGAAAACGCACATCCGACCTTAAAGACTGGTGGGTTCCAGCAAAGAGTACGTTGTTGGAGCACGTGTTCCACATCTCTTAGTTTGAGAATAACAAATCACACTATGTTTTTGATCTTGCTTGTGTTTATAATGTGCAGGTACTATAGTTAAATAACCCTATGAACATGATGCTAATTGTTGAAGATTCTCTGAAAAGTGAGATAATGCCCCGCGTTAGAAGTTAATGTCTGGCGTTAACATTCGTCGAAAAGGGATGACTTCTCAATGGATCTTGACGTCAAAATGAAAATAGTTGGTTACTAAGTGACAACGCTAGCGTTGACACTTAACACACGCATTGAGTACACAAACTGCCACGTTCTTGATGGTTGCACGATTTCAGCGGTTGATGTACACGATCACTAACGCTGGTGTTAACTCTTAATGCCACGCGTTAGCTTCCGTGCCTATTTAAAGAGCTGATTTCATTTGATCAAGATTTGATGTATTCCAAGCCTTCATTCTATACTTCAGAGAGAGCATTTCATCTTGAATTCAGAGAGCACTCCCAAATGAGGAACAAGAGTGAGAAAGAGATTTCCAACGACAAATTTGAAGAAGGATGCTCGCTTCAACTCTGACATGGTCATTGAGTATCTTCAACATCTCCTTCGGCACTCTTCAATCTAGGGAATATTTTGTTCTGATTTTAACTTTCTCTTTTCATATTTTCTTGTAGCGGTAGTGAAATCGCTGCCTTGCGTGTGGCGACTAGGCCGGGTTCGGTTTAGGTGGAAATTCGCCACCTTATGCATGGCGACTAGGTCTAGGGTAGATCTAGGGGGTGGCTAGAGGCCTTATCTGGGGATAGATAGGCTATGGCCAACCGGTCCTTGGGAGAAGGACCGGTGAAGGAATAAAAATGTGAATTTTATTTTGTCGCCTTAATTTCAAGCGTTATTGAAATTATATGTTTGTAATCATCCTTTTTGAATTATATAATATTCATTTTTATTATCTCTGATTGTCTGAAAGTATATTTCTTTTATGATTTTGCAAGTAAACTCACTTTGGTCATTTCTGTAAAAATAGTTTCTGGAGAGATAATGTCCGACGTTAACTATCTAACGCCAGGCGTTAGCGACAGAACCAAAAAGTTTTCTGTTATTCTAAAATCTGTCAGTTTATCTAAAAAATAGTAAACCTCTAATTCACCCCCCCCCCCTCTAAGGGCGCCATCAGATCTAACACTTGGTATCAGAGCATAGGTTATTCCAAAATGGTTTCACAACCGGGAATAATGGCGCATTATGATCATGCTTTCGCTGAGGGTCAAGGGATTAGTAGATATCCACTATTTACCAGTGCCGATTATAATTGTTGGAAAACAAGAATGCGTTGTTTTCTAAATGATTTAGATAATGATGTGTGGGGTATGGTGGAACAATGCTACTCTGCACCAACATTTATTGTTGGAGAAGTCACTATGGAAAAACCGAGAGATAAATGGGATGATAACGACAAGTTAAGATGCAAGAACAACGCTAAAGCTATGAATGTTTTATTTTGTGCTTTAGATAGAACGGAATTTAATAAAATTTGTGCTTGCGAAACTGCATATGATATATGGAAATTATTAGAAATCACTCATGAAGGTACTTCGCAGGTCAAGGATTCAAAGCTTTTCCAACTTGAATCTGAATACGAGAAATTCCGGATGGAGGCAGATGAAGACATTGATTCGATGTACACAAGGTTTACCAAGATCGTCAATGACTCAAAAGTGCTTGGAAAAGTGTTCTCCAACGACAATTTGGTGAGAAAAATCCTAAGATCTCTCCCTCCAAAGTTCAATCCAAAGATGACGGCTATCTCGGAGTCACACGATCTAAAGAAGCTCCAAATTGAGAGCCTCATTGGGAACCTCAAGACCCATGTGGTTGAACTCAAGATTCAACAATAAGAGTACAACATGGAGCCAACAAAGAAGGCCTTAGCATTGATGTCAAAGAAGGAGGTAGACGGTGATGATGATGATGAAGAGGACGAGGAGAGCCTCTTTGTGAAGAAGTTCAAAAGGTTCATGAAGAATCCAGAAAGGAGAAACACCATCCAGAAATATTTCATCAAGAAGGAATCATCATCGAAGAAAGGAAGAGATATCAACGAGGACGATGATGAGTGACCACCACCAGAGCGCTACCATTGCAGAAAGATCAGTAACATCTGGAGCAAGTGCCCAAAATACCTGAAAGACAGTAAAGAAAAGCGGCACATGGGAAAAGAGAAGAAGAAGGTCCTAAAAGCGACTACATAGGATGACTCCTCCTCCGAGGATTCAAGCGGCTCATCCACTAGCGATGAAGAAAAGGCAAATATGTGTCTTATGGGAAAAAGTAACAAGACATCCGTGGATGAAAGCTGTGTCCAAAGCGAGACTGAGGTAACTCTCCCTACTACTTATGATGATTTATATATTGAGTATTTACAAATATGCAAATTTTTTGATAAAAGTTTAAAAGATATTGATCTTCTAAATTCTGAAAATAAACTTTTGTTAAAAGAAAACAAAAAATTATCTTCACAATTAGGGAAAGAAAAAGTATATTGCCAAGAGTGCAATCACTCATTGGTAAGAATGAAAGATCTTGAAGAAGCTCTTTTTAAGTCCCACTCTAATATTGAAATTCTTACTAAGGAGAAGGGGGATTTAAAAAGAACTTTAAAAATCTCTCTTTCTCAAATAGAGGAAGGAAAGAACAGTTTTGTGAATCGGTGTGCTATTTTAGTAACAGAAAACACCGCTCTCAAAGCTCGTATTCATGATTTAAATATGGTTATTAAGAAGTTTGGAGTTGGGCAAAGATCTCTGGACATGATCTTGGCCAACCAATGTCATGGAAGTGCCAACTATGGCCGTGGATATGTTACTGGAAGCTATCGCCAGGAGTTAACTCCTAACACCTACGTTAGTAATAATTCCAGAAATAGTAATTCTGTCAATAATAAATTAAAAAAATTCAAATGTTACCTCATATTCCAGCAAGAGTTTATCCAAAACTTTAAAAAGGGTCTCATCCCCTTTTATATCGTGTGCCAAATGTCATTTATTTGGACACACCTCAAACTCTTATAGGAAAAAGGGTCATAGTGCTATAAAGCAAATCTGGGTGCCTAAGGTTTCCACCTATTCTATGGGAGGAACCTCTTGGGTATCCAGATCTTTACTCTCATCTCCTTTTTAGGTATGTTGGCAGGCTAAGGACAAAAAGGATGTGTGGTATTTGGACTTGGGATGCTCCAAACACATGATGGGCAACAAAGAAAGGTTCCTTAGCCTAGAGATGAAGAAATGAGTGATGGTGACATTTGGTGATAACGGAAAAGGAGGGATCATGAGCATCGGCACAGAGGGTAATGATTCTTTCTCAATTTCAAATGTTTTACTTGTAGAAGTTTTAAAACACAATTTAATTTCAATTAGTCAATTATGTGATAAGGGTTTAAATGTATTATTTGAATCATCCTCAAATCTTTGCAAAATTATAAATTCTAAAATAAATGATGTCGTACTCACCGCACCTAGGATGCATAATGCTTATATGATTGCCTTTAATGATCTTTCAAATTCTTCTTTAAAATGCTTTATTTCTAAAAATGAAGAATTAGAACTTTGGCATAGGCGCCTTGGTCACTCTAGCACCAAACTTATTTTGAAATTATCAAAAGATAAATTAATTAAAGGTTTGCTTGTGCTTAATGATAATTTATCTTCTCTTTGTATGCCTTGCCAAAAAGGAAAATTTTCAAAAAATTCTTTTAAAAGCAAAATGGAATTTCTACCACTAGACCACTTCAATTAAGTCATATGGATTTATTTAGACCAGTTAGCACTTCTAGTCTAGGAGGTAGAAAATATACTTTTGTAATAATTGATGATTATTCTAGATTTTGTTGGACTTTATTTCTATCTTCCAAATCCAATGCATTTATTGAATTTACCAAAGGTGATTGTTATGGGCAAACCTATATTGGCTAGGTGCAAACCAAATTTTAAAAAACAAATTATTAAATCAATTTTTGTTTTTCATGGGTGAAATTGATAGGGGCAGACCATAAACCTACACCTGTTCATTCTTTCGCCCGCAAAAAACCATAGCCTAGTTTCCTTTGCCACTTTCGCTGAGTTTCCTTCGCCACTTTCGCGAGAACCCGTCCGCCTCCTTCTCCGGTGAGTGCGTCGGCGCCTCCTACCCATCCTCCTGCAGGTATTTTTCGTCTCCTTTATTTCGATTGATGTTCTTCCACTGTCCGACCGGCTACCATCATCTGCTATTATTTTCCCCCTCGCCTGCAAGTATTTTCGCCCTCTTCTCCTACTCATTCTTAAAGCTCTTTCAAATCAACCAACCATTATCCTACTGTAAGAATTGTTTTGCTAGAAAGAATGTCCACCTTATTGCAATTCCACCCAGAAGGCAGGAGGAGCATTTTTCTTTCATTTGTTACTGAACCCAGAGGATGGATTCCAGCTATATTCTAATTCTCAGATTTTGCTACGCTATGAAAAATTGGAGAGCTGGGTGGCATGGGTGTAACTTGGGTTTGGTTGAATCAAACTATACAAGTTTTGTTTCAATTTGTTTTTTTCAACCAGAATTGGCCATGTTTCCTTGTCTACTAATATTTTTTATGCTTCCATTTCTGATATAATCTGCAATTAAACACTACCACACCGTTGTTTTCACCAATTGAAAGTGGCGGTTAGTTCTTATTATATGTTAAAACTCTTGTTTAAATTTTACTTTCAAGGTAAGTGATATATATATAGTGTGCTGTTTGAGTAATAAAACCAAACAGTTAGAGTGCACTGCATAAATAAGAAAATAAAACAAAGTAAACAAGAAGCAATCCAGAAGACACAAGATATATAGTAGTTCCCCAAAATCTGGGTACGTCTACTCTTCTACCCACTGGTAGGAATCCACTAGGAGGTTGTTTAAAAGGTGCCCTCACACCAAGGTGATTTGGTAAGGTGTCCACATACCAGGTGAGCTGTTGATAAGGTGCTCTAACCAAGATGCAGGTTTTTGCTAAGGTGCCTGTCACCGGGAGTTAACTTTTGAAAGGAGTTATAACCCTGTACAAGAGGTGGAAAGAAATAAATAGAAAAACAGAAAGGTTTGATGTTCTTCTCTGTATGAGAAGACTCTTGAAGATCCTGATTTGAAGTTGAATGGGTCTTGATGAAGATGTTGAAGAGCTCCCCCTGTCTGATGTAGTTTGATGACAGCTTGTAGAGGCTCCTTCTCTTGATTCCAAATCCTTTATTCTTCTTCTTCTTGCAGTTTTAGATCCCTGAGCAAATGATAGTGTTTGATGTCTCAGGTTGTATATGATCTGCAAGAGAAGAGTTTAGCAAAAACAGAACAAGATAAAGTAATAAAGTAGTTCTCTGTTTTTGCCCCTGTTCTTCTTTTTCTCTTCTTCTTCTTCTTCTCTTTTTCCTGTACAGAAGGTGTAAAATATATTTTGTCTATCTCTTCTTTTCTGTACAGTAATATATTATATATATCATCAGTTGTGTGAGAGAGCAGAATATATTCTGCCATATATATATATTAATCTGCTGTATATCTTCTGCTGTATAAAATCTGCTGTTGTATATAATTTGTTGTCCTCTTTCCTTCTTTTGCTTGCTGCAACGGCTATAGCAATTAATGCTTCTGCCAAATGGCTATAAAATTTAATGCTTGCAAGATGTAATGTCAGAACAACAATATATATAGCAATATATAAAATAGAATAAAGAAATATTGCTTAAATAAAGTCTGACAGCAAAATAGAATAGGAAATGTAATTCTGCCTAAATTTAGTCGAGCTGAGCTCAACTTTCGTCGACCTCAAACATTAATAATACTGTTTCTGAAAGTCTGCGGGAATTCGTCGACTACCGTTCGTCATTCGTCGACCTCCGTTCGTCATTCATCGATCGCAGCCTCCTTGCTTATAATCTGTCGAGCGCTGCTTATATAAGCTCTGTTCGCCGATCGCTGTTCGACGTTTGCCGAGCGCCGTTCGACGAATGTCGAACTAAAACTAACTATAAGAAATATTTTATTTCTATTATTTTATATTAATTTCTCTTATAATATTTTTTTCTTATATTATTTTCTCTTATATTATTTTATATTAATTAGCCTATTCTTATATATATATTTTTCTTATATATTATTTATATATATATATATTATTTTCAGCCTTTTAATTTAATAGGATTTTTAATCTAAGTTGTAATATGGGTTATGACATAAACTTAGATTACTTAAGGTGGATCCTAACTCAAATCAAACCTAAGGTTCCAACAATCTGCCCCTATTTGAGTTGGGATCCTAATCCAAATTAACTAGGTTCTAACAATCTCCCCCTATTTGGTTTAGGATTCCTAAGCATAAAAATTCTTTATCTGCTTAAGGGTTAGAGATTATTTTTAAATATTTTTTATAACTAAGCAATTTCAAATTTCCTAAATTTTGATTTAAATAGGAATTTTAATAAGAGAGTTGCTAGCTGTTTAATAGATTCTAGGAATTTTAAAATCAAAAAGACAAAGTCTGATAGCTTCTTTCTATAGAATCCCCTTTAATCAGAAGAGACTCACACTCAGTGCCAAGATCATTTCTGATCAATGCAACTACAGTAGAATGCTCAACATGATTTTAGGAGAAAAAATCTGTAAGAAAATGAAATCTATCTGATATTGCTTTTAAGATAGAAAAATTCAAAAAATCATAAAACTGCTGTTTTAATTTAATCATAATTTAAGTAAAAACATTAAAAATTTAAAGATTTGCCTGATAGATAAATATTTTGGCCTTTTTATTTCATTAAAGTATAACTTTGAAAGTTTATTTTTATTTTGTTGAACATAAGAAATTTGTTTTTCTTTAAAATTCTGTTTAAAGTTATCAGCTATAATTAATTTGTTTTCTAAACAAATAATTTGTTTTTCTGTTATTTTAAAATCTTCTTTAGGTTTGTTATAATCAGAAGTCAAAATAGTTATTTTTAACTCTTTTCTAATTTTATTTTCATAATTGTAATTTTCAGCAATTATGAAATCTGTACATAATGAATTGAAAATAGATTTATCATCAGAATTTATTAAATCTGGGCATGATGAAGTAAAAATAGATTTATCATCAGAGGTAGAAATAAAATGTGAAGATACCTCTTTTACCTTTTCTTCATCAAATTCTGCATCAGATTCAGATTCTGATATGTAATCTGAACTATATATTGCCATCATACAGAATTTTCTGGCTTTTTTTCTTCCTTATCTTCTTCTTCACTTAGAGTGAATGATGGTTCTGCATCAAAAATGATGTTAGTAGAGAAAGAAGAAGATGGTTCATTTACCATCCTCGAGAGGGAGTGCCAGATGGCCTTTGCTGAAGTGCAATCAGCCATTTTTTGAAAAATGTCTTTTGACATTGATTTAGCCAATATCTTCATGGCTATGACATCAACACTGATCAAATTTTCTTAATCATCCGTTGAAGAGGTTGAAGATGAAGTTCCAGTCAAAACAGATTTATATATATCTTCATCTATGACATTCATAAATAACTTAATTCTAATTTGCCATAAAGAAAAACTATCCAAATTACATATAAGTGGATCTGAGAATAGAAAATCTGCTAGTGCCATTTGGAAAAACTCTTTTTTAAAAACAAATAAGAACTAAGGTGATCTTTGTGATTTCAGGTGTTAGCCTGTGTGAAAAATCAACTTCCTCTGATACCAATTGAAAGGGGTTCAATTGAGTATCAGGTGCAAGAACTTGAAAAAATAAAATCAGCCTGCTTTGATACCAATTGAAAGTGGAGGTTAGTTCTTATTATATGTTAAAACTCTTGTTTAAATTTTTCTTTCAAGGTAAGTGATATATATATATATAGTGTGTTGTTTGAGTAATAAAACCAAACAGTTAGAGTGCACAACATAAATAAGAAAATAAAACAAAGTAAACAAGAAGCAATCCAGAAGACACAAGATATATAGTAGTTCCCCAAAATCTGGGTACGTCTACTCTTCTACCCACTGGTAGGAATCCACTAGGAGGTTGTTGATAAGGTTCCCTCACACCAAGGAGATTTTGATAAGGTGTCCACACACCAGGTGAGCTGTTGATAAGGTGCTCTAACCAAGATGCATGTTTTTGCTAAGGTGCCCTGTCACCGGGAGTTAACTTTTGAAGGGAGTTATAACCCTGTACAAGAGGTGGAAAGAAATAAATAGAAAAACAGAAAGGTTTAATGTTCTTCTCTGTATGAGAAGACTCTTGAAGATCCTGATTTGATGTTGAATGGATCTTGATGAAGATGTTGAAGAGCTCCCCTGTCTGATGTAGTTTGATGACAGCTTGTGGAGGCTCCTTCTCTTGATTCCAAATCCTTTATTCTTCTTCTTGTAGTTTTAGATCCCTGAGCAAATGATAGTGTTTGATGTCTCAGGTTGTATATGATCTGCAAGAGAAGAGTTTAGCAAAAACAGAACAAGATAAAGTAATAAAGTTGTTCTTTGTTTTTGCCCCCGTTCTTTTTTTCTCTTCTTCTTCTTCTCTTTTTCCTGTACAGGTGTAAAATATATTCTGTCTGTCTCTTCTTTTCTGTACAGCAATATATTATATATATCATCTGTTGTGTGAGAGAGCAGAATATATTCTGCCATATATATATTAATCTGCTGTATATCTTCTGCTGTATAAAATCTGCTGTTGTATAAAATTTGTTGTCCTCTTTCCTTCTTTTGCTTGCTGCAACGACTATATCAATTAATGCTTCTGCCAAACGGCTATAACATTTAATGCTTGCAAGCTGTAATGTCAGAACAATAATATATATAGCAATATATAAAATAGAATAAAGAAATATTGCTTAAATAAAGTCTGACAGCAAAATAGAATAGGAAATGTAATTCTGCCTAAATTTAGTCGAGCTGAGCTCAACTTTCGTCGACCTCAAACATTAATAATACTGTTTCTGAATGTCTGCTGGAATTCGTCGACCACCGTTCGTCATTCGTCGACCTCCGTTCGTCATCCGTCGATCGCAGCTTCCTTTCTTATAATCTGTCGAGCGCTGCTTATATAAGCTCTGTTCGCCGATCGCCGTTCGACGTTTGTCGAGCGCCGTTCGACGAATGTCGAACTAAAACTAACTATATGAAATATTTTATTTCTTTTATTTTATATTAATTTCTCTTATAATAATTTTTTCTTATATTATTTTCTCTTATATTATTTTATATTAATTACTCTTATATTAATTAGCCTATTCTTATATATATATTTTTCTTATATATTATTTATATATATATATTATTTTCAGCCTTTTAATTTAATAGGATTTTTAATCTAAGTTGTAATATGAGTTATGACATAAACTTAGATTACTTAAGGTGGATCCTAACTCAAATCAAACCTAAGGTTCCAACAGTTTTCATTTCTAAGAGTTCACCTAAATTAAATTTAAGAACTTGCTTGATATTCTAACAAAGTCATTTCATTATTGAAAGTTCTGTTTTAATTCAATCTTTGACAAAAAAAATTTTTGACAGGTGCAATTATTAGAGGAAAAAACGTCGCGAAAAGATAAATTCTATGATTACTTTAAAGCTTTCTATATATGTTAACATTTGGACTATTAATGCAAACGATTAGATAGTTTTTTGTTAAGGAATTTATAAAAAAAATTCGGGTTGCACGTAACAATTTGGTTTGCACATTTAATTTATTGGTTTGCCGCATAATTGGTTTGCCCCTATCCAAAATAGGTTTGCCCATGACAATCACCTTTACCAAACTATGCATTCGTATTCAAAATGAACTTGATCTAAAAATTAAATGCATACGCTCGGATCATGGAGGAGAATTTGAAAATGATAAGTTTTCTTCTTTTTGCAATGATTTAGGAATTAAACATAAATTTTCCACTCCTCTCACACCACAACAAATGATGTAGTGGAGAGGAAAAATAGAACCCTTCAAGAGCTAGCACGCACTATGCTTTGTGAATATGGGTTGCCTAAATCATTTTGGGCCGAAGCAGTTAATATTTCATGTTATATTATTAATCGTGTCATGCTTCGTCCTATTTTAAAATTAACACCATATGAGCTTTATTTTAAAAGAAAACCTAATTTATCTTATTTTCATGCGTTTGGTTGTAAATGTTTCATTTTGAACACTAAAGATGGACTAGAAAAAATTGATGAAAAATGCGATAAGGGAATTTTCATTGGTTACTCTTCAACAAGCAAGACTTATATAACATATAATTAAAGAACTAAAGTAGTTGAAGAGTCTATACATGTAAGATTTGATGAGTTTTTTCCTTGTGTAGATTCTAATCATATAGGAAATGAAAACGAACCCATTCCCCCTTTAGAGCATGAGGATGATGAATCGCTTGGAGAAAAAGAGAGGAAAAAGAGGAAAAAGAGGATGAGATAGTAGAATATGTTCCTCCATGTGTGTTGCAGTTTACTAAAGATCATCCAAGGGAGCTTGTTATAGGAGAACCATCAAAAGGGGTATGTACTCGTTCTTCTTTACATGAGTCTTTTTCAAACCTTTGTTTTGTATCCGAAATAGAACCAAAAAACATTTCAACCGCTTTAAATGATGAATTTTGGTTTTTAGCTATGAATGATGAATTAAATCAATTTAAACGTAACAAGGTTTGGAATTTAGTAGAGAGGTCATCTAATCATCCAGTTATAGGAGTCAAATGGATTTTCAAAAATAAATTAGTTGGTGACTCTAGGATAACAAGGAATAAAGTTAGACTAGTTACACAAGGATATTCACAAATCGAAGCGGTAGATTTTGATGAAACTTTTGCACCCGTTGCTCGCCTTGAATCAATTAGAATATTTCTTGCATTTCCGAGTTTTAAAAGATTTAAATTATTTCAAATGGATGTTAAAAGTGTTTTTTTCAACGGGATTATAAAGAAGAAGTTTATAGAACAACCCCCCGATTTTGTGAGTGAAAAAGTTCCTAATAATGTATATAAGTTAGAAAAAGCGCTTTATGGATTAAAGTAAGCATCGCATGCTTGGTATGATAGATTAATATTATTTTTAATAAAGCACGGTTATAAAATGGGAAGTGCGGATAATACACTCTTCATTAAGCATGTAATGATTTTATTATATTACAAATTTATGTGGATGATATTATTTTTGGAGCCACTAATGAAGAGTTATGTAATGAAGTAATTTTATTGATGAAAAATAAATTTGAAATGAGCTTGGTAGGAGAACTCACTAATTTTCTAGGATTTCAAATCTCTCAAGAACCAGATGGCATATTTATTTGTCAAACTAAATATGTTCAAGATATTCTAAAAAGATTTGGATTTGAAAACCTAAAACAAGCTAATACACCAATGAGTGCATCACTAAAATTAGGAAAAGATGAAGCCGGTATTTCTATTGATCAAATATTATATAGAGGAATGATAGGCTCATTGCTATATTTGAGCGCATCTAGACCCGATATTATGTTTTTCATTTATTTATGTGCTAGATTTCAAGCTAACCCAAAAGAATCACATTTTAAAGCGGTTAAACATATTTTTAGATATCTAATCGGAATATCTAGATTAGGCTTATGGTATCCTCATAATGATTGTTTTATTTTACACAGTTTTTTTGATTTGGACTATTCACATGTCATTTTATAGGCCCCTCACTCATATCATGGTCAAGTAGGAAACAGAATTCTGTTGCCCTCTCCACCACTGAGGCCGAATATATCGCACTAGGTAGTTGTTGTGCACAAGCTTTATGGATGACCCAAATGATGGAGGACTTTGATGTTTATCTAAATAACATAGAATTAAAGTGTGACAACATGAGAGCTATAGATCTCACAAACAATCCCGTATATCATTCTAGATCTAAACATATTGATGTCCGACATCATTTTATTAGAGATCATATTAAGAAGGAACATGTTAAAATTAGCTTTATATGGACGGAATCACAATTTGCCGACATTTTTACCAAACCTCTACCCGATGCACGTTTTCACTTGCTTAGGTTAGAATTAGGTGTCTTAGAAATGTCACTTTAACCCTTATAATAAGCTATCATAATTATCTTATATACTTTGTTATATTTGTTTGCATTTAAAAAAATCAAATATAAAAAAAAACACCAAAAAGCATACTAAAAGAGCCTTCAAATCAACTCCATAATGTCTTAAATTTCAACTGTAAGGTCTCTTTATAATACAAATGAATCATGAAAAAGATTTTTCAAAAAGTCAAAATTTAGTGTACTGTCTCGGCGTTAAGAAGCTAACGCCTGTCATTAGCCTCTATGCTCCAAAATTTTTTTCTGTTGAAAAATTATTGGTATTATTTTATTCAGTATTTTGTTTTTAAATCTTTTTATTTTCTATTTTTTGTTGTTATTTACTTCCAAAAAAAAAAAAATTTAATATATCTTTAAATGCTTATTTCAAGGATGATTATATATATATATTGCTTAAAGATTATTTACAATGTTTAATTTAAACCTTCAAGTTTCTTAAAAACATTGTTTTGCATTTATCATGCCTTGAATAATATCTTAAAATGTGCAAAGAATTTGGTTATAGATTACATGTGTAGAATTTTTTTTACATGCCTCTAAGTATGAGTAAACTTTTTATCTTTGATAATGATTTTCGCACTTACACCTTTTTGTTAATCTACATGTGTTTTAAATCTTATTGCATGATTGTGTAGTATTAGAATATATTTTGAATCTCATAAATAATTTACCTACAGTACATTGAATTCTTTCTTGAATTCTTTGTTCTTCATGCACTTGTGATTAGAGAAATGAGGTATTTAGAATATAAATTTATATGTTTGCAAAAACAAGTGAATTTGGAGTCCTTGGTCACAAAAATCAAAATCAAGTATTAAAAAAATATGATAAGGAAAACTCCGCCAAAAATTGTAAAGTATCTTGTGCAAACAAAATTTTGACCACTTCTCTTAAAAAATATGAAAATCTTTATGTGCATTGAAATTTGTGGAAGTAAAGTTATTTATGTTCAATTCAAGTTATGTTCTTAAAATTACATACTATAATGTGGTTTGATTTATACACTTATATACTTTGACGAAACACCTTTATTGAACACATCATTATCATTTATAATACTTCCACCCATGAGAATTGGACTTAAAACTTATCTATACTATTCTCTACAATCATGAGTAAATGCACTAGATAGTAACACATGATCTTTACAATATTTATGTATACTTGAAATACAAATTTACATATCTTTACTTGATATTTTTATAATCTTGCTTGCTACTTTTTGTTACAAATTACAAAAGAACTTGCAACTTTTGTTTCTAACATTTTAGACATCTACTTATTTGATTTAAAATGCTTATTATATTTTGTACTTACAATTTCTAAAAGATGTTCCAAATTGCTTTCGATGTGTTCACCATTTATAATAAATATGTTATTATCTCAACTTAATGCATATTGTTTCATACTGCTATTACTCTATCCCACCTCCTTTTGATTATAACAAAAGGTGGAGAATAAATTGAAGAAATAAATTAGAGAAATCTATAATTTAGGGGGAGTACATTAGGAAATGCATTCATGTAGGGGAGTATCCACATAGGGGGAGTATGCACGATTATCACGCTTAACATATACTATAAACACTACTCTAATTATGTTTTTATTTCTTATTAGTGGATTTGTTCTTATCAAAAGGGGAGATTGTTGGAGCTTGTGTTCCACATCTCTTAGTTTGAGAATAACAAATTACACTATGTATTTGATCTTGCTTGTGTTTATAGTGTGCATGTACTATAGTTAAATAACCCTATGAACAGGATGTTGATTGTTGAAGATTCTCTGAAAAGTGAGCTAATGCCCCTGCATTAGAAATTAACGCATGACGTTAACATTCATCGAAAAGGGATGACATCTCAATGGATGTTGACGTCAAAATGAAAATAGTTGGTTACTAAGTGACAACGCCAGCGTTGACACTTAACGCACGCATTGAGTCCACAAACTGCCATGTTCTCGATGGTTGAACGATTTCAGCGGTTGATGTACACGATCACTGACGCTGGCGTTAACTCTTAATGCCACGCATTAGCTTCCGTGCCTATTTAAAGAGCTGATTTCATTTGATCAAGATTTGAAGTATTTGAAGCCTTCATTCTATACTTCAGAGAGAGCATTTCAACTCGAATTCAGAGAGAACTCCCAACACCATTGAGGAACAAGAGTGAGAATGAGATTTCCAATGGAAAATTTGAAGAAGGACGCTCGCTTCAACTCTGACATGCTTATTGCATATCTTCAACATCTCCTTCAGATCTCTTCAATCTAGGGAGTCTTTTGTTCTGATTTTAACTTTATCTTTTCATATTTTCTTGTAACGGTAGTGAAATCGCCGCCTTGCGTGTGGCGACTAGGCTTGGTTCAGTTTACGGGGAAATTCGCCGCCTTGTGCATGCCGACTAGGCCTAGGGTAGATCTAGGGGGTGGCTAGATGTAAGATCTCTTTTTCCAAAACCCGATCGGGTACTTGAAAACTCGAACCTCTCCCGCACCGCACGGTTGAGGTGGATCTTCGCCCAGAATCGCTGCCTATCGGTGTTGGGGTTCATTTCAATTTAGGCTTGAAATTCACCTTTAATGGGCTATGATGACCATGGTTGACTTTGGTCAACCATGGTGAGTGGGTTGACCCTACTTGGGGGTCATGGGCCCCTTAACCTCACCCAACATAGGTTGGTCCATGGCGGGGCTCCAATTGGGCTAATTTTGCCTTAAGGTGTGATTTTGACCTAAATTGAGCTAAAGTTGACTTTGGTCAATTGGGGTCAATTGGTCCCACCATGATGGAGCCTTTTGGTCCAATGGGTTCCTTAAAGTGTTTAGAGTGTGGTGGTAAGGTCAATTTGAACATTTGAGGGTCAATTGAACCCTAATTGACTTGGTTTGGTTAATGTTGACCTAATGTTGACTTTGGTCAATTTCATGCAATTGGGTCCCACCCAAGTGCAATTCTCAAGGCAATGGTCTTCCTTAGTGGTTAGGGTGGTATGGGGGGGTCAATTTGGTGAATTGAGGGTCAATTGGCCTAAGGGAGTGGTGTTGGGCTATGTTGATTTTGTGTCCTTGGTGTGCATTTAGCACACTCCACTTGGCCCAAGGGCCCTAGTGGCCACTCTGCACACCACCCATGCCCTAACAACATTTAGGGGTCTAGAAGGATTGGGGATGTTACAAATCCCAATAAACAAAAGAAATATTTCGTCCTCGAAATTTAGGTTTGGGTCTACGGGTTGCAAGAACTTATAAGAGTAAAGGATTTCAAAGATGATTACTTTGCACCTGAGGTGAGGAGTTCCGGGAAACATTGTTGCATGAAGTCTAAGGGCACCCAACTGTGCTCCTCTTGCCCATGATTGAACTATAATAATCGGGCATCAGAATCCCCTTCCACGGAAGAACTCGGACCTCTGCTAAATGAGAACTCAAACCAGAGCAATACCAAAATTTCTCATTGCACTTCTACTATTACTCGCTAAGAATGTTGGCAATATTCCCACTAGGGGTTAATTGAAGGTTTAACCCGCCGCTCAGACCATCGTGCCATTAGTCACAACACGGGTTCTACCTGCTCCATCCCGGTAATGAAAAGAAAATAGACACTTCAGAGAAATCAACACAAGCTAACCAGGCGCGGGCGTTACCAAATCATTACACTCCCGAAGGAGGATCTTCCTGAAATACATAAGAACTTACCGAGTTAATTCATAATATCAATCCGCGCTAGATGGCATCAAAACCTTCGAGTTCAACTTAACTTCTAAAGGTTATAATCACGAACCGTGCTTACTTAACACGCTGCTCATAAATCGATTAGCCAGGACGTGATCACTTAGCCAACCGTCATTGCCTAATTTGATTCTTCACTATACGACTCTCTTACACGTAGGAGTTCAACACCACCTACACCAAGAGACCTTATCCCTTAACATATGAGGTCTCGGCTGATAAACCATTTCTGATTCCGCGGAAACAAGGTCAGGTTTATCAGTTACAAAGCAAAAACAAAAACCCTAATTACACTTGGACCAGAGTCTCTTATGTCCTACGAACGTTACACGAGGTTAACACTTCTACACATTAAATAAATGTAGATATCTTCCAAGCTTTTCTTGAGGAACATACGTCTGTAGTTTAAAAAGATGTTCCCGAAATGACTCCCAACTACTTTCTATAACCCTTTATTTCGTAACTCACGAGGGTAAAACCCTTTTTATCATGACATGTTTTGGCACAATTTGATTTCAACATGAAGGGTGTCTCATAAAAACCCATTACTCCACGAGAAGTTTCATCGACTATATCTGGAAAACACACATGTCTCCCTTATTCTTGAATCTCCCTAACTGGGATTATAATTCTTGGAGAAATTGCAAGCTCTGGTTCTTAAGATTGGAGGATTCTTGTAGATTATATATCTTCAATGTATCATTCATCAAATTTCACCTTAGATTTCCACTAAAGAGTGGGTTAAAAAATCAAAGACAGGAGGTCTCCTCTCACTTAAGTTATAAATTGTGAATTAAAGGTTTCATCGTAATGACCCTTCTCATAGTTATGTTATCCAAAAATTACGTCGCTACGTATCATCAAGTAAAGTTAACAGTCTTAAGCGGGAGTTGATAGCAACGTCCACTAATCAATCGTTTTAACTCCCCATTCCTCAATATTTCAGCACATGACAGTCGTTGTCATTTTTCCCAAGATTCGAACACAGTAAGATTCTCCATCTTAGCCCTAAATAGATTAAACCATCGTATTACAAGATCCAAAGAGTCACCTACCCAAGCTCTCTGGTGGTGCAAAAACCAACTCTAAGAGTAAAATGATCTTAACTAAATTTTCACCAAGAAGAGGGCTTGAATTTTAATTAACAATACTATCCGAAAATTACCCTTGAAAGCCATGGAGTGCGAGAAACTCTAGTTGTAATCTTTACTTGCGAAAACTTGATTCCAATCTTCCAAATTCCATGATGTGACACATTTATCCCAAGCTACTAAACCTGGCATTCTTTCTTGTTTTCAATACTTGACTAAAGCGAGACATTTGTTCGGACGCCAATGATTATTAATTGTTTGGATAACTCTACAAATCGATGTCTCGAGTTTAAGAAGGTGTATCTAAAATAATACACTTGCAAGTTTATTACGATAAACTCATTATTTCTTATGGTCATGTGGATTTAGAGTCCCGTCTTACTTCTATCCACTCTACATTTTACTTGGTCATGCACTGAATTTGCCGTTTATGATGTTCTTCCCTTGTGATTGGTAAGAGCTTGATGACCAAATGTTCTTATAAAAGACAAGACCACATTGCTTGGGTCAGGAAGTTAGTGAAATTCCCTAAATTCTTAACCTGACTTTCTTGATTCCGAGAGTCTTATGCCCATACCCTGGACAACCCTTTATGTATAATCAAATGATTAACGAGTTGATTACTTTTGTCGCCTTAGAATCATCCTTTGAGCAATAAGATGAGTGCACGCTCACTCTTGAAGTGTACCATTCACTTAACTTGCTCGCATAAGTAAAGCGATAACAACTTGGTATAAACACTCCCTGCTATTTAAGGTGAAGCAATTCTCCAAGGGTCTCAAACCTCTAAGGAGGGTTGGTCCATGACTCAAAAGTGTATGAATAAGATCTCGTCATCACCTGAGTATCATTGAATACTCCAAAACTCGAGATTACTACGAAAAAGTCATAACCTTTTCTAAACAAAGTCTAGGGGGTGATCCAAGTCGGTATTTTATTGGCCCAATAAACAAAAGGATAAGCCCCTACCGATTTGGGCTAAGTCTCTCCAATACTTCTACGGTATATTCATCTTACATACGTACATAAACTGTAGGGCATATAATCTCTGACTTGGTGTTCCACCCTGAGACATATTGTTATGATAAGACTTAGGCTCCCAATGTTATAAATTATGCCAACTTTTCTGAATTCCCTATATGATTAACTAGGAAAGGGGACTTTTCAAAACAAAAAAAATTCAAATTCCAATCCGACCTCTGGTAATTTATGGTGGCTGCCTCAACGTACTATAATGGGAAGTATCAAGTTATTGTAAGAGGGTTATGCTCATGGGTCTTCTATTACTCTTAAGAAGACTACAGACACCCGATCTCCTCGAGATGGTCCTACCACCTGATAATAAAGCGTAACCTTTAGCTTGAGAGTCTCAACGTCAAGACTTATACTAACTTCTTCCCTTAGCTACGTTGGGTATCCTTAACCTTCAACCAAATCTAGACCCGAGGTCGCTCTTTAGACTAGGATGCGTCACTAAATTGTCTAAGTAAGTCAAAATTTGACCTAACTTGAAGCTTAGTGGACTGTTTTATGTGATTTCATACATGGGCACACCACAGCTTCCGCTGCATAGTTTGTCCGCAAACTACACTCGAGCGGGGTGACCCAGTATGTTGTGGACTGTTCTCTTATGATCGTTCGTTCAGTGATACCATTTGTAAGATCTCTTTTTCCAAAACCCGATCGGGTACTTGAAAACTCGAACCTCTCCCGCACTGCACGGTTGAGGTGGATCTTCGCCCAGAATCGCTGCCTCGCGGTGTTGGGGTTCATTTCAATTTAGGCTTGAAATTCACCTTTAATGGGCTATGATGACCATGGTTGACTTTGGTCAACCATGGTGAGTGGGTTGACCCTACTTGGGGGTCATGGGCCCCTTAACCTCACCCAACATAGGTTGGTCCATGGCGGGGCTCCAATTGGGCTAATTTTGCCTTAAGGTGTGATTTTGACCTAAATTGAGCTAAAGTTGACTTTGGTCAATTGGGGTCAATTGGTCCCACCATGATGGAGCCTTTTGGTCCAATGGGTTCCTTAAAGTGTTTAGAGTGTGGTGGTAAGGTCAATTTGAACATTTGAGGGTCAATTGAACCCTAATTGACTTGGTTTGGTTAATGTTGACCTAATGTTGACTTTGGTCAATTTCATGCAATTGGGTCCCACCCAAGTGCAATTCTCAAGGCAATGGTCTTCCTTAGTGGTTAGGGTGGTATGGGGGAGGTCAATTTGGTGAATTGAGGGTCAATTGGCCTAAGGGAGTGGTGTTGGGCTATGTTGATTTTGTGTCCTTGGTGTGCATTTAGCACACTCCACTTGGCCCAAGGGCCCTAGTGGCCACTCTGCACACCACCCATGCCCTAACAACATTTAGGGGTCTAGAAGGATTGGGGATGTTACACTAGAGGCCTTATCTGAGGATAGATAGGCTATAGCCAACCGGTCCTTGGGAGAAGGATCAGTGAAGGAATAAAAAAACTGAATTTTATTTTGTCGCCTTAATTTCAAGTGTTATTGAAATTATATGTTTGTAATCATCCTTTTTGAAATATATAATATTAATTTTTATTATCTCTAATTGTTTGAAAGTATATTTCATTTAAGATTTCGCAAGTAAAATCACTTTGGTCATTTCTGTAAAAATATTTTCTGGAGTGATAATGCTCGACGTTAACTATTTAATGCCCGACGTTAACTATCTAATGTCAGACATTAGCAACAGAAGCAAAAAGTTTTCTGTTATTCTAAAATTTGTTAGTTTATCTAAAAAACAGTAAACCCCTTATTCACCCTCCCCCCTCTAAGGGCGCCATCAGATCCAACATACGCAAGACTCTAGAGTGCACCTAGGACGTGTACAGAGGCGTACGAGGGGTCTAGGCCTGGTAGTGTGTATACTAGCCTAAGAAGTGGAGGAACCCGCTCCACTGCTGCCGTAGCCACAACGGTGGTACCAGAGAGTGTAGCTAACTCAAAAAATTGGGAACGAAAGGTCTGTGATCACAGTGTCGTGTGGGTGAGTTGAACTTGTATGAATCATACCATAGCATACATATCATAACATTCATTGACATTAGAACATTATTTGTAGATCCTTACCATATAAATGAGTATGGGCTCTTTTATATGATAAGTTAATATTCTAGAAACCTTAACTTATAAGTTTGTATGGGCATTCATATAATTTAAGGTACTCATGTGATGGTAGTATAGTAATACTCGTTTACTTTACCTGCGCCGCACTGCTTTACTTTACCTGCGCCGCACTGCTTTACTTTACTTACTTCTTTTATTGCTTCGCTATTGCTTACCGGCTTATACTGCTAGCGTAGATCTAGTTTTATACATTTATACTGTTAGTGTAGATCTACTTTTAAATATATATATTGCAAGCGTAGATTCCCTTGTCATCTATTTGTTATCATTCTGCTTTGTTATCCTCTGCTTCCTTCCTCCCACTCGGTGCCTAGGAGTCGTCGGGGGAGGCGAGGACAAAATGGATGTCTTTAAGACTAACGGTCGATTGTGACCGTAGGAACCCGAGTAGATGGAGCACCATCACGACCAACTGGATGAGGTGGCAGGATCTAAGGAGCAGATGTCGCACATTATTTCTACCAGGAGACAGGTGCTTGTGGATTAAAGTATATTTAGCTTCCGCTTGGAGATGTTATGAGAGAGAGTGATTGTACCTTTATTTTTATTTTGGATATGTACCGGGCATTAGCTCTCACTCTATCTTTTGTGCTCGTGCTGCACTATTTCTATTTCATTATTATAGAATAGCTATGATTATGGACTTATACACTTTTTATGTACTTCTATTCTCAATTGGCCTAAAGGTTTGAATGATCATACTAGTCGTCAGGATCGGCGTCATGCGGTGACGACTAACCCCTGAGTTGGTGTCATCCATAAGGCGGCGGTTTTGGGCATAAGACCCGGGTAACCCTCCTGGTAAGGAGGGGGGGTCTTACAAGCTGGTATCACTTGAAAAATGATCATAAGAGAAAGAAGTCCACAACACTGGGTCACCCCGCTCGAGCTTTAGTTTGCAGACAAACTAAGTAGTCAAAACAATGGTGTGCCCATGTGTAAAAATCATAGAAAATAGCCCATTTAGGCATTGATATAGGCCAATTCTAATAAATCTTACTTTTGTGTAGCCCCCGCAGTCTGCTGACCCACATGATGCTGTCCCTCCCCCTCCGACTACCACCCCTTTTCAACAGACGGAGTTAGGGCAAACTCTGACGGCCATTCTGTATGCCTTCAGAGCTCAGCAGGTTCTGGCCTCACAGCCAAAACCCGGATCAAACTGGTTACGTGCCTTCAAGATTCTATCTCCTCCGATGTACCATGGAATGGAGAATGCACTGAAGACGAAGGAGTGGCTTGACTCCATTCAGGAAATGCTAGCAGGCATCAGCTGCCCAATCAGCAGGGCAGTTTCCTTGGCAACGTTCGCTTTGGATACACATGCCAAGACATGGTGGAAGTCATTGTTAGACTCCACATATGTAGACTGGGAGCTTTCGAACATTTCATGGGATGAGTTCAGTGATGTTTTCTTCGAGCATTTTGTATCTACCACGGATAGGGAAGAGTTGGAAGAGAGGTTCTTGAACCTCCAGCAGGGGACCCGGTCAATGATTGAGTACTAGAGGGAGTTCTCCCACCTGGCTAGATTCACGGGGATACATGATTTGGATGATAGGAAGTATGCCAAGAGGTTCTATCGGGGTCTCAGGGACCCATTGAGGCAGGCTTTGCTTTTCATATCACATGACACATCTACACAAATCATCGAGATGGCCAAGAAGCTGGAGGCAGACCACCTGATGGTGCAAAGCAGGGGGAAGAGACCGACCGTGTAACATCCCATTTCGCGCTAGACCCATCGGAGACATTTTGACTACCCGATTTGGGCTTTCCAGTGCGTGCTCAAATTTAGATTAATTGGGGGAAAGGAATAACAATATTGTTGTAGGTGATGGGGGGGGGGGGGGGGGGGGGGTAATAAGATAATAGGTTTTCTGAGATTTCGTTCGACGAACGTCGAAGGGAGGATGCCGTTCGACGAAGGTCGAAGGGGAAGTGTTCGATGAACGTCGAAGGGATTGCGCCATTCGGCGAAGTATAGGATAGTTTCGTTCGACGAAATATAAGCTGCTGCCGCGATCGAAGAAGGTTCTGCGTTCGACAAAAGTTCGTCGAACGGCGTTCGACTAAGTTGTGTGTTCGACGAAAGTTTGTCGAACGGCGTTCGACGAAACTTCGTCGAACGGCGTTCGACGATGTATCGTCGAATGGCGTTTGACGAAGAATCGTCGAACGGCGTTCGACGAATCATATGTTCGGCGGTAGACGAATTAGGCAGCGATCGACGAAGATTTTGCCAGCTGCGATCGACGAATTAACCTCCGTTCGACGAAAGTCGAACAATCCGTTCGACGAATTGTCTCCCGTTCGACGAAATATTCTGCTGTTTCCGAATGCTTACCCTGACACCAAATTTGGGAGTTCCAACGTATGGCCTTGAAGGTGGTGTTGTCATTAATGCCATTAATGAGAGATGAAGATAAATTCTTAGCTTTTCTCCCGATCAGCATCTTCATCTTTGTCCTCTGCTTCTTCTTCTTCTTCTTTTCTTCATCTCCTTCCCTCCAACCTGATGGTGTTAACTTAGGGTTTTGGCCAAGAAAACCCGTGGAGAAGCTTGTGCGACCATTGGAAGAGGAGCTAGCTTGGAGAAGGTCGAGTTCGTTCATGGCGCCGAGGAGACTGCCGCGATCGTCGGCCCGGATTCAGGTGACTTCCGACCCCTCTCCCTTGGTGCTAGTATCTCAAACCCCCTAGGCGAGATATTGAACTCAATTGAGTCGATATGGGAGCGAAATGAAGTTCCGTAGGTTGAGGCCGCGTTAGGGTTTTCGCCGTAGGGCGCCGATCGCCGCGAAAATACCCCCAATCAACTCCCCGCTTCAATACGAATGCAAGGGCGTTGGTGTCGTGATAATCGAAGGCCTCGTGAGGGTGCATGGGAGGAGAGAAGGTGGTTGCCCTAAATTTCATTTAGGATGAAAATGAACAGTCCCTGTTATTGGGATTTCATTATATATATAAATATATATATAGGTTCTATTGCTGCTGATTTGGATTTGAGAAATAAGTCCTTGTCGAATGGATCTCAATTATAAATACATATATATATTTTGGTTCATAAGCTTGCTTGAGAAATGAGAAAGTTCCCCGTTAAATTAGATTTCAATCTTATATATATATATGTTAATTGGCTGCTTGAGAAATAAGCCCCTGTTGAATGGATCTCAATTATAAATACATATATATATATATTGGTTCATAAGCTTGCTTGAGAAATGAGAAAGTTTCCCTGTTAAATTGGATTTCAATTTTATATACATATGTATACCTTTAGCTCTTGTTGGGGAAGAAGATGAACAGCGGACGTTAGATTTACCTTAAGACTCGTGCAGAAATTATATCTGCAGACCGATGCAGAAATCTGTTTTCTGTGCGCAGCTGTGTTGAAGTCCAGTTGTGGGCATGATACAACAGGATTCAGGTGTCAGGCTTAACACAAAAGTTGTAGGCCTCGGAAAGAGATTTCCAACGATAGGTTACACGTTTTCTAGGGTGACATGTAGCTCTCTACAAGTCCAGTCGAGTGGACTGACCAGGAAGCTGGTTTGGGTCCACTGCGTGCTGTTTTTGCTGTCCAGGTTTCTGCAGTGGACTTCAGGGCAGATTTTAGGTAGGACCCACTGGGATCTGGGTTTAGGACTCAACACGAATGTTGTAGCCCTTGTTGTTAGCTTTCCAAATTGGGGTGGGTCATAACGGTTGGACATCGGTAGCACCCAGAAATCCTGTTTTAGTAAACTGTGTCATAACACCTTCAATCTCGGCATTTTGTGGATTTCTCCCATTATGTTGGTTGGATTGCCTAATCGCTAAATATGATATGCCATCAATCGCGCGAATAATCCTACGGGATCGGCTTAGTAAATATATTGTTATACGCACACCACGACACGCGAGCTAATTAACTCGGTATGATTAGCACTGGCGATTCGGAGCGGACTATAAGATTCGGTTATATCTTATGGTAAACGGTAAGGACTCAGTTGTTGGGGGCCTTGAGTGCAGTTCGGGGCGTCGGCTAAAGGCGTATGAGTTATGAATTAAGGCTACGTTCGAGAGTCCTTGGGTATTCGATAGTGCACGGTTGTGCATGGGAAATTTGTGGTTGCGCATGCTTGACACGTGGTGGCATAATGTTGATGGTCGGTGGATGGTCGGGGTCCTTTGGTGTTCAGTTCCCAAAGGCGCCATCCGGATAGTTGTGGATATGGGAGAGGGTTCAATACACAATCATCGTATTGCATTGCATTGCATTCATCCTTCAATTCATTGCACCGCATTCATATCATAATCATTGCATTGCACAGCAATGGATACTCATCATATAAACTTGTATGGGCATCTTTATATGATGAGTTACCTTTATATGCAGACCCTTAACTTATAAGCTTGTATGGGCATCCTTATAAGTTAAGTTCAATTCAGCTCTTCATTACTCTGCTTATGTCTGTTGTTACTTATACTTTCATGTATATACTTACTGCTGCTGATATACTTATGAACCTGTTAGATAGTACTATTGCGAGTACTTGGGTACTCATACAACCGACATATAGGAACAACCATTTCTGTCACCTGCTTGTATATTATTGCTAATATTGCAGCTTTCTTTCAATTCTACCGCCCGGTGCCTTGGAGTCGCCGGGGGGAGCGGATGTGAAGCCACTTAGTCTTTATGACTAACGGTTGCTACGTACCCCTTTTTAGGAGTGCACCCTGGAGCAGCAGCGCACGGCGCAGGAGACGGATAGCCAGGTCAGGTCGACAGGGCCGGAGACCGCGATACCCGCAGTACCATTGGTGACAGATGTGAGCGTAGAATGAAATGTAGCCCTTTGGGCATCCTTTAATTTGTCACTCTGATGTAGTTTTGCAGGAGCTCGTGGAGCTGCCTGCCTTGTATATTTATGGACTTTTACTTATGAGAATATTTATATATATGTGGCTTCTTGTTTTTGATTATTGATGGGTTGGCTTGATGATATTGGTTTAGCCGGCAGGATAGGCGTCTTGCGGAGGTGGCTAGCCCGTGTGCTGGCGCTTCCGCAAGGCGGCTGTCCTGGGCATAAAACTCCCCTCGGTCGTGTTTTGTGTTCTGGGAGGGGGGGGGGGGGGGGGGTTTACAAATGGTATCAGCTTGCAACGATCCTGAGATATAGAAGTCCATACCCTTTTGGTGCCATCCCACTCAACTCTTCAGTTTGAGGACAAACTGAATGAGCGGAAGCAGTGGTGTGCCCATAGGGGATTCGCATTGAGTATGTCCGTTATTTTTCCTTTAAATAGCCAACCTAAGCCCAAAAATCTATGTTACGTGTAGATTCCGGCACGTTCGGAGCCAGCGGCTGGCACCCAAGTGCCTCCAGCACCTGCTCCTTTTCAACAATCAGAGCTGGGCCAAACCTTGACGGCAATCCTGGATGCCTTCAGGTCTCAGCAGATGCCGGTGCAGCCGCAGGCCCCAGACTCAAATTGGTTGAGCACCTTCCATGCTCTTTTCCCTCCCACCTATCATGGGACGGAGTTCGCAGTTCAGACAGAGGAGTGGCTGGACACAATGCAGGAGTTACTGGCAGGAATTCGATGCCCGGGCAATATGGAAGTCACACTGGCAGTCTCAGCCTTGGATTTGCACGCAAAGAGGTGGTGGAAGTCCTTGATGGGCTCCACCTTTGAAGGGCATAGTTACCTTGACATAAGCTGGAACGAGTTTGCAAACGCGTTCCTGGAGCACTTCGTCTCTTCCACGGCCCGGGATGAACTTGAAGAGTGGTTTCTGCAGCTGAAGCAGGGATCTAGGACAGTCGTGGAGTACAACCGGGAGTTCCAGCACCTTGCTAGATTCGCGGATTCCTATGATTTGGACAACCGCGGTTACGCAAAGCGGTTCTATAAGGGATTGCGAGATTCCCTGAGGCAGGCCCTTCTATTTGTCGCCGATTCGAGCCTCGCACAGATTATAGAGACGGCACAGAAGTTGGAGGCGGACCACTTGGGAGTCCAGGCCAGGAGTAAGAGGCCCGAGAGCGGTGTGATGGAGTCAAGACGCAGCTTCGCGAGGAGGAAGAACATTATGGATACAGGAGGAGACCAGAGGAGAGATGGTGGGCGTGATCGCCCGAACATTAGGGTGGAGCAGCAAGCGCGACCATTACCGAAGCGTCCAAGGGATCCTCTCAAGGGCGATTGCTTCTATTGCCATCAGCCGGGCCACATCCGGCGCTATTGTACGCAGCGTCAAAGGGACGCCCAGCAAGGAAGAGGTCAAGGTCGAGAACAGGAACAGCAGGGTAGGAAACCTAGGCCTGCTCAGCAGCAGGTGTATGCTTTGGATCTAGCTCGGGAGCGGGATCTGCAGGAGGTTATTGCAGTTACACATGCATCTTAGTTTTGTTCCCCTTAGCTAATATGCTTGCGCCCGCATAATGTTGAAATCTACAAGTATCGTGCTTGTTTGCGGTAGGCCGACAATACTCTTGAAATGCAAGCGCCGCTTATTCGTGCGTGTCGGAAAAGTTCGTAGATAATTCGGGGAGAGCATTAGATCTGGTAGTGGAGGAAACCCAGCTAAAGAGATACGGGGGCTTATCTCTTCGTTTATTGGGCTAGTGCCTACCGTCTGGGATTTTCTAGACGATTTAAAATCCTTGTAACTTCAACCTCGGAGTTTGTGATCATGGGAAAAATTAACTTGTCGTAAGCACGATGGGCTACGAATGCCATGCTTGGGTTGATAGAAATCGAATTAGTAATTAACAGAAGAGAGCATTTTGAAGATGATAATTCTCTCCCTGCTATTATAAGACTATGTGGATAAGTGACAAGGAGAGCAGTAAGCTAACACCTAGGGATATACACCTACGAGGTGATAACATTTTTCTTTTAAAATTCGGCAGATTGATAAGGGTTGTTTAGTGATTGGATGTCTCAAAGGATTTAAGTTCACGAGAAGAGGCCCCTAAATGGAACTATCTGGATCCCGAAAGAAACTCGGCACGAATTCTAAATTCGGTGGTTCGTGATGACGCTAAGACAAATGGCTAACATCACAGGTCGCTCTGGTGGGGGCGCTACCGCGCGGCGGTAGCGCTACCGCCGGCGGTAGCGACAAAGAAATTAATCTTCTCCAATTAAATGTGCAATGAGTCCCCGAATTTATGTGTCAATTGGGCGGAACATAGATGAATGCTATAGGTTGAAATGAGGCGAGGTGACGCATGTTTGGGTGAAGTCGGTGGACGACATGATTGATATCAATGCGCACATCATCCGATAATCTAGCAAAGAGTGGGGTTTGATGACAACCTCTCAAATGTGATAAAAACCTCGTTGTGATAGAGTGAGCCGTAAATTGAGCACAAGAAGTGAATGTCGATGACATGTGAGAGATGGTTGAAAATCATGAACACTACATTGGGAACTCTTGACGTATGTTTTTGGAAGATATGAATACATCCTGATGTGATGGTAAGGACCTGAGACTGGTGATGGCGCAAATCTCACACACCGCTATAGGCGGTAGCTCGACTGCGACACGAAACAGCAGTGTACCGATCGTTCAAGTAATATAAAATGAGGAGTAAATCCCCGAGTATCGATCTCGGAAGGAACACAGTAAGGTGGAGTTGACTATTGAGGAGGGACTTGAGATCGAAGTCCTTTCGAGCGGATGGATGCAGAAACGGGGATTTTGGATTGTGGAAAACAAAGAGGAAATGCTATGACTACTCCTATGCAATGCCGCTATGCAATGCTTCGCTTGGCGGGATGGAGACTAGGCAGGCCTTGAGTGCGCTGCGTCGCAAGGGCGGATGGACGAGTAGGCAAACGGATCGAACTATGCAGGCCTTGAGCGCGCTGCTTCGTTAGGCGGGATGGAATACACGGGCCGCTATGCCACGCTTCGGTGGGCGGATGGGCGAGTAGGCTAACGGAATGAGGGTCGTCGGCACCTCTTCGATAAGCACGCCACTAGCAATTGCTAGTGCGGCACCGGGCACGGTGGAGGAGTGGAAAATGGATGGGGGCGCACCTCAATAACACAAATGAACTAAATAATTCCATAAACATGAAATAAACAATAATACACATGTTTCATAGCATTCATCATCTAAATAAAGAGATTACAATAAATATAACCACACAAGTAGAAGAAAAAGGCAAGAGATACGACCGAATCCGGAGTCTTGTTGTAGATTCACGGTAGGAAGCACTGGGTTGTCAATCCGCGTCCTAACTCGGTCCCAACTGTCGTCCGGGGTAGAGGAGGGCTGTCACACCTCCCAATGGACCCGTCTTCTCCAGCGATTTACAATCCGGCCACGTCAGATGCGAAGAACTTCTTCCTTGGCGATCAAAATAAGCGTAGAATCCTTTCTTTAAGCCCTTGGATGATGGAGGAGGCCTAGGGGGTGAAAAACTGTGAAAAGGGCGAAAAACGGCGGACTGAACGCCGTTCCAATGCGTGATCCCGACCTAATTCGCGAGCAGGGCATTATATAAGCGCTGAATTAAACAGTGCGCACGGTCATTGGCGCACGACCAGTGGTCGTGCGCACTAGAATTCTGTGATCGTGCGCCTGACTGGACGGAGCCTGCAAGGGAAGAAATTTATAAAATACAATGTTCGCACGACCAGTGACGCACGACCAATGGTCGTGCGTACTATCGTAAGTGGTCGTGCGATAAGCCAGACAGAACTCATAAAAAGGGGTGTTAAGTGCGCACGATCAATGGCGCACGACCAGTGGTCGTGCGAAATAGAATCAGTGATCGTGCGCAGTGTTCCTGTGCAGAATTGTACCAGGAACACCTGCACGACTCCTGTTCCAGCGTACAATACCAATCTAGCCACTGAAGATGGCACTTAACAAAGCATGAAAACTAGTAACGAAGGTAAACAAGAGATAACACCAAAACGGGCCAAAAGTGCACCTAGCATAGAATGATCAATATGAACTATAACAGGGCTAAAGTGAGGTGAAATGACTAAATAAACGGCCCAGATGAGTCCATAAAAGTGTATATGATCAGGACTCATCACACCCCCAGACTTACCTGTTTGCGCGTCCCGAGCAAACGAATCCGGTGGAGTGTGAAAACAGTAGTTAACATAGAGAATTACACAAAGGAGTACGGTGCGAAGTAACATACGCATTCGAGTAGAAATTCTAGTAAAAAGAGATTTTAACTATGCCAGCTAGTTTACATAAGTATTAGAGCGTAAGTAAAGATTTAGTTATACTCAGTTGGTGAATTTATGAAGAATTCGCACGATCATGCCCGGTGTGAAAGTAACAAGACACTACGGCGGGTGTTGCACAAGATCGGGGTTTAGGAATAACTCCGCTGAAATCCATCAACGTCGTAAACCATACGCTCGCCCGGTCACACTCTCTCCACGGCGCTAGCAAACTCATGAGATAAATCAGTAGGACTTTAGGATTTAGTTGGGGCTTAGGTTACGGTATGATATTCAAATTTAAACACGATGGCTACGCAACCCAAGTGAGCTAACGGAACGCTGCACCACACAAAACCAAAAACAATGCTCGTGTGACACACCCCCAGACTTATCATGAAAACTAGGTGTGCACACGGCCTACTTCACAATCACCAATGAATTTTCTATTTAGCTCGGGGGGATTTCTTTTCAATAAACTTTTTCCCGATTTTTTTTTCTTCTTTTTACAACATACTTTTCTTCTTTTACTTATCCTCCAGTTGGTACAAATTCAGCAAGATGGCGTTTATTTCCCCTTCTCAACACGACAAGTCCATACATCACAACAAATTGAGAATTATGAGCGCAGTTAAACAACAATTTGGTTGCGGGTGTAGGATAAGCTTTGGGCTTTGGTGGATGAAGAGGAGCTGGACAAAGGAGTGGTAGGCACAAGTTTGGCTTGCAAAGGTGAGCGAAAAGGACATGGAACGACAAGGCTCAAACTAGCCAAAAGGTGGCCTACATCACGTTTAACTCGACGAGTCGCTCTCGCCCATGCTTCGAGAGTCGCTTGGGGCAAGTTCTTAGCCCACGAGAAAGATAAACCTTCCTCCCGACTCGAGCAACACACGACTAGTGCTCGTACACACACAACACCGGGTTATCGTCAATTTCATTCACATTCACCATTTGAGTATAATAAATCTAAAACTACGCAAAAATACTAATCATAAATTAAATGCATAGAAATAATCTAATTTTACTCAAATTCTATCGTAGCATGCGGATGCGACTAGAACACTGCTCGAGTCAACATCGCGCTCCTAATAGTAATTCCTAAGTTAACATCCTATTTCATACTCCAACCAAAACAATTCATTCGGAAACAAAATAAATAGGTAAGCGCGCACTCAAGCGGGTGCAACGGTGTGCAATGAAAATAAACTAAACATCGTTCCATAAACTAAAATATAAATACTTCTAGCATGCTATGCGATAGTGAACATGAGTGAACACTCAGAACGACTCTCCCCCAGACTTAAACTAAACAATACCACTAGTATATTGCAATAAAATTCAGAGTAAAGCTAGGGAAAGAGAGTACCCAGTGCTCAGCAAGTGAGCATACCAGAAGATTGGCGTTTAAACCAAGACTAAGCTGCAGCATCCGCCATCCAGAAGAAGTACCTGCAGGGGTCAGCTCCGCAAAACAAAAGAAACAGAAAAAGATAAACTACAATAAACTACAGCTAACTAAACAGGATGGACTAAAATAAAATGCATGAAAAGTAAGATAACTACTGGGGTTATTGTCATCCCAGCACGACTTATTCAAAAACATGAAGGTTCTAGCTAATGGGCCTATGAAAAAGGAAATGGACAGGTAACTGTTCTAATACACGTGTCGGTAGCGGGTACCGATACGGCGACAGAACAGTTACTCCTCTACCCAAATAATAATACCTACATAACGCAGGTAGAGGAAACAGAAAGTAAGAAGAGGAGGAGACCTGGTCCTCATTCATCTCACCAAAACAATCCTTGCCCAGCAAGGTATCATCTCCAGGGGTGCAGCAGGAGGAGAAGGAAATGAATGAGGCTTCCTCTATGGAGGAGGGGTCAACCTCCTCACATATGAAGATACACTCATCATTGACTTGAGCATCATGCTCCAAGTCCTCCTGATGTACCTGCGAAGATTCAACCTGCACAGGCTCAGATGAAGAAGGGGGGTTAGGAAATAAAAGAGAAGAATGACTTAAATAATCAAAAATTGGGGGAGTGGTACCGGTCTCACTCCCAACAGGATCCAAGGATAGATCGCTATCATCATCGTAAGTATCATGGCGAGGGGAACCCAAGAACTCAAGGGCCTCAGTGGTGGTTTGGACCTCCTCGTCCTATGAAGAAGGGCAAACCTCCTCATTAGAGAGAGTATCCTCCTCAACCCACTTTGGAGCATCCTCCGAGTCCGAAGCATCACCCCACTCCTTTACTTTGATAGGATCATAAAGAATGTGTGTAGAAAAATCTTGCAAAAAAACTGGAGGAACACAAAGATTTGGCTCCTCCGCAAAAAGATCTGCTGACGCCTCCCCGATGGAAAGAATACTTTCCTCATCATACTCAGGTGCATCTAGGAGCTCCCATTCCTCTCCTTGTTGGCTAACAGATGAGTGATCATCATCACTAGGAGTGAAGCCATACACAGGGAGTGAGGAGTCCATGCACGAGACAAGCTCAGGGGTAGAGGGCACAATTGCCTCCATGGGCACAGAATGAGCGATAGGGACACTGTTGTCATGAGTGGAGGAGCAGCGGTCAGGATTGAAAAGACTAGGACAGTCCTTCAATTCATGACCCTCTCCTCGACACAACAAGCAAACAATGTTCCTACACTGCCTAGCATTCAACTCATTCATTTGGTCCATATAATAAACCATGTCATTAAAGCTAGGTGAAATATCCCATGACGACATTTTCAATAATTAAAGCAGATAAAATGAAGCTAAAATTCTTTGCAAGGAAATTTACACAACTAATAAAACTCCTTGGATTAAAGTTGCCTAAAAAAAAAATTAAAACAGGAAAAGGGAAATAGTAAAATTAATAAACGCAAAAATTAAATAGAAAACAAACAAAATGACAAGAGGACTATACACAATGGAAGAACTTCTAACTCTTGTCTCCCCCTACAGCAACTCACACGTCTGTGTTCCCCGGCAACAGCGCCAAAAACTTGATGCGCGAATCTCACACACCGCTATAGGCGGTAGCTCGACTGCGACACGAAACGGCAGTGTACCGATCGTTCAAGTAATATAAAACGAGGAGTAAATCCCCGAGTATCGATCTCGGAAGGAACACAGTAAGGTGGAGTTGACTATTGAGGAGGGACTTGAGATCGAAGTCCTTTCGAGCGGATGGATGCGGAAACGGGGATTTTGGATTGTGGAAAACAAAGAGAAAATGCTATGACTACTCCTATGCAATGCCGCTATGCAATGCTTCGCTTGGCGGGATGGAGACTAGGCAGGCCTTGAGCGCGCTGCGTCGCAAGGGCGGATGGATGAGTAGGCAAACGGATCGAACTATGCAGGTCTTGAGCGCGCTGCTTCGTTAGGCGGGATGGAATACACGGGCCACTATGCCACGCTTCGGTGGGCGGATGGGCGAGTAGGCTAACAGAATGAGGGTCGTCGGCACCTCTTCGACAAGCATGCCACTAGCAATTGCTAGTGCGGCACCGGGCACAGTGGAGGAGTGGAAAATGGATGGGGGCGCACCTCAATAACACAAATGAACTAAATAATTCCATAAACATGAAATAAACAATAATACACATGGTTCATAGCATTCATCATCTAAATAAAGAGATTACAACAAATATAACCACACAAGTAGAAGAAAAAGGCAAGAGATACGACCGAATCCGGAGTCTTGTTGTAGATTCACGGTAGGAAGCACCGGGTTGTCAATTCGCATCCTAACTCGGTCCCAACTGTCGTCCGGGGTAGAGGAGGGCTGTCACACCTCCCAATGGACCCGTCTTCTCCAGTGATTTACAATCCGGCCACGTCGGATGCGAAGAACTTCTTCCTTGGCGATCAAAATAAGCGTAGAATCCTTTCCTTTAAGCCCTTGGATGATGGAGGAGGCCTAGGGGGTGAAAAACTGTGAAAAGTGCGAAAAACGGCGGACTGAACGGCGTTCCAATGCGTGATCCCGACCTAATTCGCGAGCAGGGCATTATATAGGCGCTGAATTAAATAGTGCGCACGGTCATTGGCGCACGACCAGTGGTCGTGCGCACTAGAATTCTGTGATCGTGCGCCTGACTGGACGGAGCCTGCAAGGGAAGAAATTTATAAAATACAATGTTCGCACGACCAGTGACGCACGACCAATGGTCGTGCGTACTATCGTAAGTGGTCGTGCGATAAGCCAGTCAGAACTCATAAAAAGGGGTGTTAAGTGCGCACGATCAGTGGCGCACGACCAGTGGTCGTGCGCAATAGAACCAGTGATCGTGCGCAGTGTTCCTGTGCAGAATTGTACCGGGAACACCTGCACGACTCCTGTTCCAGCGTACAACACCAATCTAGCCACTGAAGATGGCACTTAACAAAGCATGAAAACTAGTAACGAAGGTAAACAAGAGATAACACCAAAACGGGCCAAAAGTGCACCTAGCATAGAATGATCAATATGAACTATAACAGGGCTAAAGTGAGGTGAAATGACTAAATAAACGGCCCAAATGAGCCCATAAAAGTGTATATGATCAGGACTCATCAACTGGCAGTCCTTGAGTGCGGCTATGCACTAGTCAGATCCTGGCAAGCGTTTGGATGACATAAGGACTCGGTGGTAGTCCTTAGGTCCTCATAGCATGAGTTCCATCATTAGAACCTCATGGGGATTAATAAGTGGAAACTTGAACTCTCTCGATAGTGTTGTAGTGCCTCTCAATGATCAATGGTTGGTCAGACGACTGCGCAATAAATTTTGGCGGACGCCTTGAAATTTGTTGAGTGAGAGTCGTATTCGATTGTTGATCAAAGAGTTGTGCTTAAAGTGACATATTTAGGATAATTAGTTTAAATAGTAGCACTCTTAGTGCTAAGATTTTGCAACGTGGTGGTTAAATGAAGATGTTGGGAGATTTGTTATATTACTGCTCGCATCGCTAGATGACCAACTGGATGGTCCGGGCCCTTTGGTGTTAATTCCCAAAGCCGCCATCCGGGCTAATGTAGTTCGTCCAACTGGATGGTCTGGGCCCTTTGGTGTTAATTCCCAAAGCCGCCATCCGGGCTAATGTAGTTCGTTCAACTGGATGGTCCGGGCCCTTTGGTGTTAATTCCCAAAGCCGCCATCCGGGCTAATGTAGTTCGTCCAACTGGATGGTCCGGGCCCTTTGGTGTTAATTCCCAAAGCTGCCATCCGGGCTAATGTAGTTCGTTCAACTGGATGGTCCGGGCCCTTTGGTGTTAATTCTCAAAGCCGCCATCCGGGCTAATGTAGTTCGTTCAACTGGATGGTCCGGGGCCTTTGGTGTTAATTCCCAAAGCCGCCATCCGGGCTAATGTAGTTCGTTCAACTGGATGGTCCGGGCCCTTTGGTGTTAATTCCCAAAGCCTCCATCCGGGCTAGTTTAATTCGTTCAATTGGATGGTCCGGGCCCTTTGGTGTTAATTCCCAAAGCCGCCATCCGGGCTAGTTTAATTCGTTCAACTGGATGGTCCGGGCCCTTTGGTGTTAATTCCCAAAGCCGCCATCCGGGCTAGTGTAATTCGTTCAACTAGATGGTCCGGGCCCTTTGGTGTTAATTCCCAAAGCCACCATCCGGGCTAATGTAGTTTGTTCAACTGGATGGTCCGGGCCCTTGGTGTTAATTCCCAAAGCCGCCATCCGGGCTATTGTTTGGGTGTTAATTCCCAACGCCGCCATCCGGGCTATTCCTTGGTGTTCATTCCCGAAGCCGCCACCTAGGCTGTGTCAAGCATGTGCGTAGACTACCCGCCTGACTTTGAGGCCGGTTTCTTTGAAAGCTAAACTGTTGACTACATTTAAGTGATGACGATAAGGGTGCTGCACGTTATTTGGATAACGATGCCTGAGAATGGAAGAACCAACTTACTCTTGCAATATAAAACACATGACTCCTTGAGAGGAGGAATCTGGATTTGGTGCGGGAGCTCAAGTGGTAGCCTCGTGCGGAATAGGTTCGCTGAACCTAGAGATCAAAGGTGCGAAGAATGTTGATCGGCTAAGGTTGAGAGGACGTGTGATAACATCGTGCATGGTAGGCTCTGACCCTGACGGATTTTAGACAAAGGTATAACGAAGTTGATTTGTTAAGGTTGGGAAAATCGAGGATTCCAAGTGCGTGGAGTATAACGAGAGCACACCGGGGAGAAATTGGGGTGAGGTAGTGAAAATGGGTTGTGGCCCTCACCCGTGACGAGTAGGATTTAGTGTGTGCTCGGGAGAACGATATCGTAAGTCGACCTTCGACCCCCATAGGCCCAACTTAAATTTCAGGGACGAAATTGTTTCATCGTTTATTGGATTTGTAACATCCCATTTCGCGCTAGACCCATCAGAGACGTTTTGACTACCCGATTTGGGCTTTCCAGTGCGTGCTCAAATTTAGATTAATTGGGGGAAAGGAATAACAATATTGTTGTAGGTGATGGGGGGGGGGGGGGTAATAAGATAATAGGTTTTCTGAGATTTCGTTCGACGAACGTCGAAGGGAGGATGTCGTTCGACGAAGGTCGAAGGGGAAGTGTTTGACGAACGTTGAAGGGATTGCGCCGTTCGGCGAAGTATAGGATAGTTTCGTTCGACGAAATATAAGCTGCTGTCACGATCGAAGAAGGTTCTGCGTTCGACGAAAGTTCGTCGAACGGCGTTCGACTAAGTTCTGTGTTCGACGAAAGTTCGTCGAACGGCGTTCGACGAAAGTTCGTCGAACGGCGTTCGACGAAACTTCGTCGAACGGCGTTCGACGAAACTTCATCGAACGGCGTTCGACGAAAGGCGTTCGACGATGTATCGTCGAACGGCGTTTGACGAAGAATCGTCGAACGGCGTTCGACGAATCATATGTTCGACGGTAGACGAATTAGGCAGCGATCGACGAAGATTTTGCCAGCTGCGATCGATGAATTAACCTCCGTTCGACGAAAGTCGAACAATCCGTTCGACGAATTGTCTCCCGTTCGACGAAATATTCTGCTGTTTCCGAATGCTTACCCTGACACCAAATTTGGGAGTTCCAACGTATGGCCTTGAAGGTGGTGTTGTCATTAATGTCATTAATGCGAGATGAAGATAAATTCTTAGCTTTTCTCCCGATCAGCATCTTCATCTTTGTCCTCTGCTTCTTCTTCTTCTTTTCTTCATCTCCTTCCCTCCAACCTGATGGTGTTAACTTAGGGTTTTGGCCAAGAAAACCCGTGGAGAAGCTTGTGCGACCATTGGAAGAGGAGCTAGCTTGGAGAAGGTCGAGTTCGTTCATGGCGCCGAGGAGACTGCCGCGATCGTCGGCCCGGATTCAGGTGACTTCCGACCCCTCTCCCTTGGTGCTAGTATCTTAGACCCCCTAGGCGAGATATCGAACTCAATTGAGTCGATATGGGAGCGAAATGAAGTTCCGTAGGTTGAGGCCGCGTTAGGGTTTTCGCCATAGGGCGCCGATCGCCGCGAAAATACCCCCAATCAACTCCCCGCTTCAATACGAATGAAGGGCGTTGGTGTCGTGATAATCGAAGACCTCGTGAGGGTGCATGGGAGGAGAGAAGGTGGTTGCCCTAAATTTCATTTAGGATGAAAATGAACAGTCCCTGTTATTGGGATTTCATTATATATATAAATATATATATAAGGTCTATTGCTGCTGATTTGGATTTGAGAAATAAGTTCTTGTCGAATGGATCTCAATTATAAATACATATATATATTTTGGTTCATAAGCTTGCTTGAGAAATGAGAAAGTTCCCCGTTAAATTGGATTTCAATCTTATATATATATATATGTTAATTGGCTGCTTGAGAAATAAGCCCCTGTTGAATGGATCTCAATTATAAATACATATATATATATTGGTTCATAAGCTTGCTTGAGAAATGAGAAAGTTTCCCTGTTAAATTGGATTTCAATTTTATATACATATGTATACCTTTAGCTCTTGTTGGGGAAGAAGATGAACAGTGGACGTTAGATTTACCTTAAGACTCGTGCAGAAATTATATCTGCAGACCGATGCAGAAATCTGTTTTCTGCGCGCAGCTGTGTTCAAGTCCAGTTGTGGGCATGATACAGCAGGATTCAAGTTTCAGGCTTAACACAAAAGTTGTAGGCCTCGGAAAGAGCTTTCCAACGATAGGTTACACGTTTTCTGGGGTGACATGTAGCTCTCTAAAAGTCCAGTCGAGTGGACTGACCAGGAAGCTGGTTTGGGTCCACTGCGTGCTGTTTTTGCTGTCCAGGTTTCTGCAGTGGACTTCAGGGCAGATTTTAGGTAGGACCCACTGGGATCTGGGTTTAGGACTCAACACGAATGTTGTAGCCCTTGTTGTTAGCTTTCCAAATTGGGGTGGGTCATAACGGTTGGACATCGGTAGAACCCAGAAATCCTGTTTTAGTAAACTGTGTCATAACACCTTCAATCTCGGCATTTTGTGGATTTCTCCCATTATGTTGGTTGGATTTCCTAATCGCTAAATATGATATGCCATCAATCGCGCGAATAATCCTACGGGATCGGCTTAGTAAATATATTGTTATACGCACACCACGACACGCGAGCTAATTAACTCGGTATGATTAGCACTGGCGATTCGGAGCGGACTATAAGATTCGGTTATATCTTATGGTAAACGGTAAGGACTCAGTTGTTGGGGGCCTTGAGTGCAGTTCGGGGCGTCGGCTAAAGGCGTATGAGTTATGAATTAAGGCTACGTTCGAGAGTCCTTGGGTATTCGATAGCGCACGGTTGTGCATGGGAAATTTGTGGTTGCGCATGCTTGACACGTGGTGGCATAATGTTGATGGTCGGGGTCCTTTGGTGTTCAGTTCCCAAAGGCGCCATCCGGATAGTTGTGGATATGGGAGAGGGTTCAATACACAATCATCGTATTGCATTGCATTGCATTCATCCTTCAATTCATTGCACCGCATTCATATCATAATCATTGCATTGCACAGCAATGGATACTCATCATATAAACTTGTATGGGCATCTTTATATGATGAGTTACCTTTATATGCAGACTCTTAACTTATAAGCTTGTATGGGCATCCTTATAAGTTAAGTTCAATTCAGCTCTTCATTACTCTGCTTATGTCTGTTGTTACTTATACTTTCGTGTATATACTTACTGCTGCTGATATACTTATGAACCTGTTAGATAGTACTATTGCGAGTACTTGGGTACTCATACAACCGACATATAGGAACAACCATTTCTGTCACCTGCTTGTATATTATTGCTAATATTGCATCTTTCTTTCAATTCTACCGCCCGGTGCCTTGGAGTCGCCGGGGGAGCGGATGTGAAGCCACTTAGTCTTTATGACTAACTGTTGCTACGTACCCCTTTTTAGGAGTGCACCCTGGAGCAGCAGCGCACGACGCGGGAGACGGATAGCCAGGTCAGGTCGACAGGGCCGGAGACCGCGATACCCGCAGTACCGTTGGTGACAGATGTGAGCGTAGAATGAAATTTAGCCCTTTGGGCATCCTTTAGTTTGTCACTCTGATGTAGTTTTGCAGGAGCTCGTGGAGCTGCCTGCCTTGTATATTTATGGACTTTTACTTATGCGAATATTTATATATATGTGGCTTCTTGTTTTTGATTATTGATGGGTTGGCTTGATGATATTGGTTTAGCCGGCAGGATAGGCGTCTTGCGGAGGTGGCTAGCCCGTGTGCTGGCGCGTCCGCAAGGCGGCTGTCCTGGGCATAAAACTCCCCTCGGCCGTGTTTTGTGTTCCGGGAGGGGGGGGGGGTTTACAGACCGACGGATCATACCTTAGGGAGAGTAGTAGGGTCCCACAACGGGGTAGAGTGATGAGACATAAGAGGGAGGGGGGCGTCCTCGCCCTAACGTCAGATCAGAGTAGCAGCCTCCTGCAGTGATGGCTCCTCCAACACTACGGATCCAGGAGTCAGGGAGGCAGAATGATCGAGGTCGCCAGTCGGTGATATGTTACGGGTGCCACTAGCCGGGGCACATCAGAGCTAACTATCCTCAGCAGTTTTGTCCACTTCCTCCGCCTCCAGCAGTCCCTCTAGCAGCCCCTCCAACACAGTATGGCCGAGGCCGAGGACGAGGTTGGGGCCGAGGACCTCACGGTAGAGGCTGACTGTCGGAGCAGATATATGTATTGGACCTCGTAGAACCCCAGAACCCTGAGGAGGTCATCACATGTACTTTAGTATTTTCCTTATAATTACTTAGTACCTTGGATAATCTTAGCTTTACATTAACTTATGACCCAAACAACAAAAAATCACCCATGTATAGTACTTGTCTGCGACAAACCCGCATATACCTTATTCAATACTGGTGCCTCACACTCGTTCGTCTCAGAGGAATTCATAGACGATCTGGATCTTGTGCAGCACTTCGAAGGCATCCATAACAAGGTGCGACTTCCGGACTGGTCGGAGATAGTATCCTGCACCAAGTGCACAATGAATGTAGAGATTGGAAGAAAGATATTCGAAGCACCGACGACGCTTTTGAAGATGACATAATTTGATTTGATCTGGGGCATGAGCTGGCTACATTGGAACCATGCTAAGATCGACTGCCCAGCAAAGAAAATTGTACTAAGGCATGAAGACTCCGAAGTAGTGATCAATGGTATTAGACCCACCTCCCGCCTTTTATTATCATTTATTCAGGTTGTCAAGGCCCAAGAGCAGGGATACGTGGTGTATATGATCTGTTTTGAGATGGCGGAGACGGAAGCCTCCATAGCAGATATTCCAATAGTTAGGGATTTCTCCGACGTGTTTCCAGAGAAATTACCCGGATGACCCCCATCTAGAGATATGGATTTTCGGATCCAGTTGGTGCCAGGAGCGAGGTCGGTGTCTTGGGCACCATACCATATGGCACCGAAGGAGTTAGCAGAGTTCAGGACACAGCTTCAGGAGCTTGTGGATTTGGGATTTGTCATACCAAGCTCATCGCCATTGGGAGCCCCAAGATTATCTGTGAAGAAGAAGGATGGGTCGTTGCAGCTCTGCATTGATTATCGGGAGCTGAATTGGCTGACAGTGCGGAACACATTCCCGTTACCGCAGATCGATGAGTTATTTGACCAGCTGCAGGGAGCCTTCTGGTTCTCCAAGATCGATTCGAAATCCGAGCACTACCATTTGCTGATTCAAGAGGAGGACATTCTGAAGAGGGCCTTCAGTTACCGCTATGGATTATACGAGTTCATGGTGATGCCCTTCGGGCTCACGAATGCTCCCTCCGCATTCATGAGCTTGATGAACTGTGTATTCGAGCCCTACTGGATAGATTCATCATAGTGTTTATTGATGATATCTTGATCTACTCCAGGATGAAGGAGGAGCACACCCAGCATTTGGCTCAAGTCTTGGGCAAGTTGTGGTAGCATTCTTAGGACACATCATCAGCGGGGTTGGGTTGGCAGTGGACCCGGCCAAGGTGCAAGTAGTGAGAGATTGGCCACAGCCGAAGACGACCTTGGATATCCGCAGCTTCCTGGAATTAGCAGGATATTATCATAAGTTCGTGCAGGGGTTCTCGAGGATTGCACTTCCCCTAACATCCTTGATGAAGAAGGATGTTGTTTTCATTTGGACAGAGAGGTGTGAGGCAGCATTTCAGAAGTTGAAGGACCGGCTTACCTCATCCCCTATCCTTGCTCTTCCATCTGGGAAGGAAGGATTTCAGATCTACACTGACGCATCTTACCAAGGGATGGGTGCAGTTCTTATGCAGCATGGCCATGTGATCGCATATGCTTCGAGGCAGTTTAAGAAGCACTAGCAGAACTACCCGGTACATGACTTAGAGCTCGGGGCAGTAGTCTCACTTTGAAGATGTGGAGGCACTATCTGTATGGGGTTCACCGTGAGACCTTCTCTGATCATAAGAACCTTAAATACATCGACACCCAGAAGGATCTGAACCTACGCCAGCGGAGGTGGCTAGAGTTCTTGTGTGACTATGATTATACCATGCACTATCATCCGGGGAAGGCGAACACTGTAGAAGGTGCATTAAGCAGGAGGGCCGGTACTTCAGGACCGGAGCTCCGGATGATGGCCATGGAGCTGGTAAGGATGCTAGAGGATATGCACATCACCTTGGTTTGCAAGGTAGAACCTGACATCTATAAGGAGTACTTAGCCTCTCTGAGCATCACTTGTGATATACGAGATCACATCGGGACACAATAGAGGTAGGATTTAGCCTTGGAGCCTGTATTCCGAGCCCTGGAAGGGGGCAAGTCGGAGGATTATTCACTGTGCGGTGATATCATTCATTTTCAGGGCCGAATCTATATACCCGCAGGAGGTGGGATCCGGGAAGAAATACTTAGGGAGGCACACTGCACTCAGTACTCAGTGCACCCCGGGATCTCCAAGATGACGGCAGACTTGCGGAGGGACATATATTGGCCCGGAATGAAGAAGGAGATCGTATCCTTTGTCTCACACTGCGAGACTTGCCAACAAGTGAAGGTGGAATGCAATTGCCCTGGAGGACTTCTACAGCCATTGTCGTTACCATAGTGGAAGTTTGAGTACATCGCCATGGATTTTGTACACGGATTGACTTTCTCCCACTCCAGGCACTATTCTATTTAGGTGATAGTGGACAGATTGACCAAGGTGGCACGACTAATACCGGTAAGGAAAGACGCACCAGTTGTAGTTTTAGTGAGGTTATTTGTGGAACAGTTCGTCAGGTACCATGATGTACCCAGGACGATTGTCTTAAATCGCGACGGTCGGTTCACTTCTAGGGAATGGAAGGCGGTACATGCATACTTGGGATCTTAACTCACATTCCGCGCCTCTTTCCATCCACAAACCGACAGACAGACATAGCGTACGATCCAGACTATGGAGGATCTGCTACGCTTGTGCATCTTGGATACAGGGAAGCTCTGGGAGAAGATATTGCCCCTGGTCAAGTTTTCATACAACCACATCCACCAGGCAAGTATTAGGATGACACCGTACGAGGCATTATACGGTTGGAAGTGCCAGAAACTGCTTTCTTAATTCCAGGATGAGGATCAGAAGGCACTCGGATCGGAGTACATTGAGGGCACAGACGCTCTAGTTTGGATGATCAGTGACAGGATGCTGGAGGCTCAGAGCAGGCAGGCCAAGTATTATGATGCGAGGCATCGGAAAGTGGAGTTCCAAGTGGGAGACATGGTTTATTTGAAGATACGTCTGATGCATGGTGTCTTGTGGGTACGAGGGCATACGAAGCTCATCCCTCGATTTATGGGGCCATATAATATCCTGGAGTGGATCGGTCCCTTGGCTTACAGGCTGGAGATGCCATTGGAGTTGGCAAATTTGCACGACGTTTTTCATGTCTTCCCTACGGAGAGCTCTACTTAGGCCGGAGCAGCACATCACTTCCACCTCGATCCCGGTAGAGTCTGATAGATTAGTCTGTCTAGAGCCAGTCCGGGTTGACGATACAACAAACCGAGTCCTGCAGAAGAAGAAGGTTCACTTAGTTAAGGTGTTGTTGTCCAACCATGGATGGGAGGAGCACACATGGGAGCCTATGGATCTCCTACAACAACAGTACCCGAGACTCTTCACTTCAGGTACAACCTAAACCTCCTCAAAGAATTATTTAATTATGTTGTGTAAAGAACCCCGTAGACCCGAACTTAAATTTCGGGGACGAAATTATTTCCTTGTTTATTGGGATTTGTAACATCCCATTTCCTACTAGTCCCCTTAACATCAATTAGGGTGGGGCATGTGGTGAGTGAGGTGAGTTTGGGGTAGGTAGTGAAAATAGGATACATTGAGTTGGGTGAACTCACATGTGGTCCCCTATAGGATACAAGTCAACTTAGGTCAAATTAAGCCCAATTTGAACCCGTACTTTTAAATTGGCCCCACCACTATGTCCCTAGCCCCAAAGGAGACTCAAATGACCAAAAGCCCCATCAATTGGTCAATCAATTCGGACAAATTGACCAAAGTCAAAGTTAAGTCAATATAGCTCAATTCAACTTAATAGGGTTCAATTTATACTCATATGATCAAATTGATCCGACCACTAGATGGTAAACCCTTAAAGGAGTGCTATGGACCCAAAAGCCCCATCATGGGGTCATCAATTGGTCCAATTTGACAAAAGTCAAACTTAGGTCAACATAAGCCAATCCTTCCCCAATAGGCTCAATTGATCCCCAAAACATGAAATTGACCTCACCCCTAGTATTAGAATATCAAAAGGGACCCAATTGACACAAAAGCCCCATCAGGAGTTCAATAATTGACCCAATTTGACCAAAGTCAAACTTTCCCCAATTTGGTCAAAATCACACATATTGGCTAAATTTGCCTAATTAGGGCACCACCCTGACCCAACCAACATTGGGTGGTGTCAATGGACTCAAGGTTAACACATTGGACTAGTCAAACCACCCAATTGACCAAGTCAACCTTAAGGTCAACCATGGTCAAAGTAAGCCTTAAAATTGAAATTAAAAAGGCCCAAATGAATACCAAGTGAGCCTAGGCTTAGCCCAAGCCCATCCAGCAGCTCACATGCCATATTACCAGCCATGCCCTCTGGAATTGGAGAAAGATGACATGCAAGGGGACAATTTGGACATTTCCCCCAAACTTCAAGTGAGACAGAAGATTTTGTGGATTAGAGGCCACTTGTCCCCCCTCTCATCTTCCCAAGGCCATATCTGAACCCCTCAGTTAATTCCCAGTCGAATTGGTGCACGAAGGGTGCCACTTGGCAGTAGGGAGGAGCAAACAAGGCCGGCCGAACCATGCCTTAATGGATGGCATGGTTAGAGCCCCCCTCATGCTAAACTTACCTCTCCATTAGTTCAGAGAGCTCCAGAGAGTCAAGCCAGCCCTTGAGAACATAGGAATTGGTGGAGGATCGAGAATTCTAGCTAGCTTGCATGAGATCGTTGCCACCATGCCGCACCGCTATAACACACACCGACAAGCCCCCACAAAGGTCTGTTTCTCCTCACATCCCTCTGTGCTAGCATCTCGTTCAATTTAGGAGAGAAATCGGGCTCAAATGAGATCAATCCCATGTAATATAGAGGGAGAAATCCCGAGCTTTTCTCCTAGCTTGGAATTACCGGAGACAGCTTCTCCAGCGGCTGTGTCGCCGCTTGGCGATAGCCACCACCTCAATGGAGGTGGTGGAGGTGGTGGCCAGCAGTGGTGGCCGGAAAAAGGGAGATTAAACTCCTTCATCTCGGGTAGATCTGGGCCCTTGGCTGGAGGAGGAAGAGATAATCACAGACATCCATTTTTCTGCATGATGGCTATACGCAAACATAATATAAATGCATGTTGATTTTCTTTCACATTTATAAAGTTATTTTAACTCTCTATTTAGGCCACCAAATATCTGTTTTAGGAAAATGTGCCAGAGATATAAGTTGTAGATCTGGATGTCTATTTTAATTTGAAACTTGAATCAGCTCATTTTGAGCATTGTAGGCCCATGTACACAAATTTTTGTGGGACTGGTCCTAGAGTAGGGTAGAAATTAAAATATGCATATCGCTTAGATGATAACTCCAATGGAGCTGAAATTTGGCCCTTGCATGCATATGACCTATTACTATCATGTGCCCAAAAATCAGATTTTTAGGAGAACATTTCTCCATGGTTTTGTTCACTATTTAATTTATTAAATTAATGATATTTATGGAGTTGGGTAACTCCAAATAATCCCAAATTTTGGTGACATACCTATTAGGTCACTATCTGACCCTAGTTATAATTTGAGAGCAATTAGACCACTGCATTTTGGGTTAATCCACTTGCATGTCTTTGCATGGAATGTGATATGGGGTGCCAATAGCCCAAAAGGGGGATTTGGCATTTTAGACACATTTGGTTTGATCTTAACCTCCGATATTTTGGCCACACTTTTCTAATGATATAATAGCTCACCTTAGTAAAAATTAGGATTTTTGAGTCTTAAAATCCTAATTAATTGATTAATTTAAATTATATTCCCTTTTTGTATTAATGAAATATTTGTAGTTAAAGTCCTTCAGAAAATTGTGAAACTCTGGGAAAATACTTGTAATATCAATTTGGACCTCTGGAATATTTTGTAGAAATTTTTCAGTGAATATTTGTTTATTATCATCAAAATTTTGATTTGTGACATTTCTAAATTTTGATATTTTAATAAGGAAAAAGAGTTTGAAAACTCTGGATGAACAGTTGCAATACAATTCCAAACCTCTAGAAATTTTAGTAGAATTATTGGAAGTCTTATACATGGGAAAATTCCATATATTCAATTTGTCACACATTCGAGTTTGTAAAATATTCATTGTGTAAACCCTCTGGAAAATTTTGAAATTCTGGCTGAGATGGTTTTAAGTCAGTATAATACAATGGTAATTTTCTCAAAAAATTTAGATGAGATAAATTAGTACTTGCTGTGTAAAGTAACACATTCATCCCTTTTATTTTATGTGAAAATTAAGATTGTAAACTTTTTGTAAAATTGTGAAACTTTAGAAATCATGTTATTTTGTCATTTAATACCTCTAGAAATTTTATTAGCAAGTTTAAAATACTGAAATAGTACTTCCTTTGTAAATTGATATATGCACAATGATTAATAAATTTTAATTGAGGCCAAATCAATTTGAAATGTAACATAACTCTGAACACTTCTTTATTTATCCATTATGAACCTATGGTATGAATTGTAGCTCAATTGGACATGATACAGTTAAGCTTGCATCATAGGGATCACAACTAGTTCAACTTCATTTTGGTCTGCGAATAGAAAATTGATATGGTGATTAGATCAACAAGATCACTTAGAAATTCAATAAAATATGGAACTTAGCAGTAATATATCATTTATATCAACCCTTAGAAGTTATGGATTTTTCAGAAAACATTAGTACTATAGTCCAGGAAATAATTCAAAATCAAGTCACACCACAACAAGAGGTGGGAAAGGGCATCTATTACCCTGGAAAAGTCATGATACTCAGTCGACACGTTATGATATTCATGGTCAATTATTAGTGTGGGTTTGGGAATATGTTGGCAAATATATAAGATTTACAGCACACACAGAGTATCAGTGATCTTGAGAGTTGAGCCTCGTTCAAAAGAACGTTTGCCCAAAGGTGGACTTAGAATAAGTGTCATAAAACAACTAAGTAATAGTAAGAGTAATAATGTCAATGGGTTCGTATAAAGGGGGTAGCCACCAATAAAAGTACTTGTTCAGGAAAGGGGGATTTGGGCTTCAGCCCATCGTATTCCCTAGTACCGCTGCGAGCCCTTTCCCGGGTTGTTGTACGCGAACTCAACAAGAAAGAGGTGATCTTCCCACCCCTTGCCGAAATCCAGGATGCACATCCGGAGCATGTCCTCCATCGTCCTATTAGTACGCTCAGTTTGGCCATCCGTCTGAGGATGAAAGGCCGTGCTAAACTGCAGCTTCGTACCCAATAGACGGTTGACTAGCCTCCAGTCGCTCGAAGTAAAGCGTCCATCTCGATCACTGACGATGCTACGGGGCACGCCGTGCAGTCGTACTACTGTATCCACATACAACTTCGCTAACTTCTCCACCGAGTCATCCCTCTGGTTGGGGATAAAGTGCGCCACCTTCGTCAGCCGGTCTACGACTACCCAGATGGCATCGTTCCCCCTCTGTGACCTCGGCAGCCCATGCACGAAATCCATGGAAACGTTATCGAATTTCCACTCTAGAACCGGTAATGACTTCAAAAAGCCACCGGGCTTCTGACATTCCGCCTTCACTAGCGCACAAGTGTGGCACTTGGCCACGTAGTGAGCGATGTCCCTCTTCATACCCGGCCACCAGAAAAGGACCTTCATGTCCTTGTACATCTTCATGCTCCCTGGATGAACTGAACACCTGGTACGATGCGCCTCGTACATCAACTCATCGTGCAGCTCACCCACCTTGGGGATGCACAAACGGTCGCCTCTCCAAAGCAACCCGTCACGCACCTGAAATTGGGTATCCGGCCCACCACCAGCCTCCTCCGCGTAGCGCTTTAAACTCGGATCGAGTTCTAAAGCCTGGCGGACTCTATCTGCGAGGTCGTACTGTACCTCAGTCCAACTCAAACAGGCATCGGCACTGTTCCTCTTCTCTACGCAAGAAATACCCAAGGCCTCCAGGTCACGTATCAGGTGCTCATCATGCATCTGAATCCAGTTGGCCTGCACTGGAGCCCTGCGACTGAGTGCATCTGCAACAATATTCCCCTTCCCAGGAGTGTAGTGGATCTCGAAAGTGTAGTCCCCAAGGAACTCCATCCACCTCTGCTGACGCATATTCAACCCCTTCTGCGTCAGAAGGTACTTCAGGCTCTTATGGTCCGTGAAGATGTCGATCTTCAAGCCATACACATAATGTCGCCAAAGCTTCAGGGCAAATATCACGGCCGCCAACTCCAAGTCGTGGACTGGATAGTTTCGCTCGTGCACCTTCAGCTGGCGAGAGCCGTACGCTATTACATTGCCATGTTGCTGCAGAACACAGCCAAGGCCGCTCCCAGAAGCGTCGGTGTAGATCTCGTAGCCTTCCGTGCCGCAAGGCAAACATAAGATTGGAGCCGTGGTAAGCCGCCGCTTCAACTCCTCGAAAGCCTGCGCGCACGCGGGTGTCCAAATAAACTCCTGCATCTTCCGTGTCAGCGTCGTAAGAGGCAGCGCTATCTGTGAGAAGTTCTCCACGAAGCGCCTGTAATAGCCGGCCAGCCCGAGAAAGCTACGGACCTCCGCTACAGTAGAAAGATCAGGCCACTCCCTGATGGCCGCAACCTTCACCGGATCTACCGCCACACCCGCTCCACTAACCACATGGCCTAAGAACGCCACGGAAGGTAGCCAGAACTCGCACTTCGAGAACTTGGCATACAGCTGGTTCCTCCTTAGAACCTCCAAGACTACTCGCAGGTGATCACTGTGCTCCTCCTCGGACTGAGAGTAGACTAGTATGTCGTCAAGGAAGATGACCACAAACCGGTCGAGGTACTCTCGGAAAGTCCGGTGCATCAAGTCCATAAACACCGAAGGCGCATTAGACAGCCCAAACGGCATTACGGTGAACTCATACTGCCCGTACCTAGTACTGAAGGTAGTCTTCGGGTAGTCGCACTCCCTGGTCCGCACCTGATAATAGCCGGACTTCGAGTCCAGCTTCGAGTATACTATCGAACCAACGAGCTGGTCAAACAAGTCATCTATCCTCGGAAGAGGATACATGTTCTTCTCGGTCAGCTTGTTCAGCTCCTGATAATCGATGCAAAGCCGCAGGCTACCGTCCTTCTTTTTGACAAAGACGACCGGTGCACTCCAAGGTGAGGAACTCGGACGCACGTAGCCCTGCTCAAGCAGCTCCTGCAACTGCAGCTTCAACTCCGCCAACTCCTTCGGAGCCATACGATACGGCGAGCGGGCCACAGGCTTAGCGCCTGGCACCAACTCAATCGTGAAATCTATCTCTCGCTGTGGTGGAGCGCCAGGGAGCTCACTCGGGAATACATCGGGGAACTCCGAAACAACTGGAACATCCACTAGGCTGGGCCTCGACGTTGAAGCCTCCACTAGAGCAAGGAATAACTCTGCTCCCTGTCGCACTGCCTTGGACACCTGGAGAGCAGACATCAGCATCTTGCTCGATCCACGCATGCCCGCAAAGACCGTCTCGTGATCGGCACACTGCCCAAACTTCACCTCCTTGGTGGTGCAATTGATGCACGCACGCTGTTCCGACAGCCAGTCCATGCCAAAGATTACATCGAACTCAACCAGGGGGAGTAATGATGCTTTCAGGTCATACTCCTGACTTCCAACTAGAACTTTCACGCAGCAACTCCTCTCCACACGCATCGAATATCCATTCAGCAGTAAGACCTCCAGTCCATCTGCAGAAGCAATCGACGGCGCACTAATACGTTGGACGAAGTCCGACGATAAGAAGGAGTGTGAAGCTCCAGTATCGAAAAGCGCTCTCGCGGGAACGCCTAAAACATAAACAAAGCCTACGCTTCCCAAACAAGGTTAGCATGAACACTAAAATAGGTATATAAAACAGTAAGGTCTGTATCTTAAATTATACCTGTCACGACGTCCTTGGCTTTGATAGCCTCCTGCTGACCAAGGTTGAAGACTCTGAGCTGCGGGGGAGCCATACGGGAGGCCGTGGACTCAACCGCCTTTGCTTTCTCAGAATAAGATGGCCCAGTCTTCTTCTCTGACCTTGGAAGCCCACTGCGGCAATCCCGAGAGGAATGGCCAGGCTTGCCACAAGTGAAACAAATAAGAGGGCCACGTCTAGACGACCCGCCCGAAGCAGAGGGAGCTGGCCCAGATACTCGAGCCTTCTTACAGCGATTCAACCTCCGCAACTTCGCCGCACTCGGCGCCTTGCCCTCCGGCACTGCCTCAACCACAGCCACCTTACCCTTCTCCCTGAGCATGTCCTGCTCAAGCGCTCGGGCTGAACCAACGAGGGTCGTGAAACCCTGCGTCAACGGCCCTGTCAGAAGGTACCGCAACTCACTACGCAATCCACCGTAGAACCTGTTCACCCTTCTCCCCTCGTCATCGAAAGAAGTTCCAGCGTAACGCCCGAGGCGGGTGAACTCATACAGGTAGTCATCAACCAGTCTATCACCCTGCGTCAGAGCCAAGAACTGGTTCTCCATCGCGATCTGCTGCGATGGAGGCACATACCTTGCCAGGAAGATTTTCGAGAACTCTTCCATCGGCACATCAGCCAGTCGCCTTCCCGCGAACTGGCACTTCTCTACCTCATCCCACCACCGCCTGGCTTCCTTTTCCAACAAGAAAGTAGCGAAGGTCACTTTCTGCGCTTCATCCGACTGTGTCGCTGTCAGAATTCGCTCCACATGCGACATCCAGTGCTCGGCATCGTTCCCGCACTGCGATCTCGGCAGCCCATGCACGAAATCCATGGAAATGTCATCAAACTTCCACTTCGGAACAGGCAATGACTGCAAAAAGCCACCGGGCTTCTGACATTCCGCCTTCACTAGCGCACAAGTGTGGCACTTGGCCACGTAGTGAGCGATGTCCCTCTTCATACCCGGCCACCAGAAAAGGACCTTCATGTCCTTGTACATCTTCGTGCTCCCCGGATGAACTGAGTACTTGGTACGATGCGCCTCGTACATCAACTCATCGCGCAGCTCACCCACCTTGGGGACGCACAAACGGTCGCCTCTCCACAGCAATCCGCCTCCAACCTGAAACTGGGCATCCGGCCCACCACCAGCATCCTCCGCGTCGCGCTTCAAACTCGGATCGAGTTCAAAAGCCCAGCGGACTCTATCTGCGAGGTCGTACTGCACGTCAGTCCAACTCAAACAGGCACCGGCACCGCCCCTCTTCTCTACGCAAGAAATACCCAAGGCCTCTAGGTCACGTATCAGGTGCTCATCATGCATCTGAATCCAGTTGGCCTGCGCTGGAGCCCTGCGACTGAGTGCATCCGCAACAACATTCCCCTTCCCGGGAGTGTAGTGGATCTCGAAGGTGAAGTCCCCCAGGAACTCCATCCACCTCTGCTGCTGCATATTCAGCCCTTTCTGCGTTAGAAGGTACTTCAGGCTCTTATGGTCCGTGAAGATGTTGATCTTCAAGCCATACACATAATGTCGCCATAGCTTCAGGGCAAATATCACGGCCGCCAACTCCAAGTCGTGGACCGGATAATTCCGCTCGTGCACCTTCAGCTGGCGAGAGCCATACGCTATAACCTTGTCATGCTGCTGCAGAACGCAGCCAAGGCCGCTCCCAGAAGCGTCGGTGTAGATCTCGTAGCCCTCCGTGCCGCAAGGCAAACATAAGATCGGAGCCGCCGTAAGCCAACGCTTCAACTCCTCGAAAGCCTGCGCACACGCGAGCATCCAAATGAACTCCTGCATCTTCCGTGTCAGCGTCGTAAGAGGCAGCGCGATCCGGGAGAAGTTCTCCACGAAGCGCCTGTAATAACCGGCCAGCCCGAGGAAGCTACGGACCTCCGCTACAGAAGAAAGGACAGGCGATACGGCGAACGCAGCCTGCATCACGGTGAACTCATACTGCCCGTACCTCGTACTGAAGGCAGTCATCGGGATATCGCACTCCCTGATAATAGCCGGACTTCAAGTCCAGCTTCGAGTATACTGTCGAACCAACGAGCTGGTCGAACAAATCATCTATCCTCGAAAGAGGATACTTGTTCTTCTCCGTCAGCTTGTTCAGCTCCCGATAGTCGATGCAAAGCCGCAGGCTACCGTCCTTCTTTTTGACAAATAGGACCGGTGCACTCCAAGGTGAGGAACTCGGACGCACGTAGCCCTGCTCAAGCAGCTCCTGCAACTGCAGCTTCAACTCCGCCAACTCTTTCGGAGCCATACGATACGGCGAGCGAGCCACAGGCTTAGCGCCTGGCACCAACTCAATCGTGAAATCTATCTCCCGCTGTGGTGGAGCACCGGGGAGCTCGCTCGGGAACACATCGGGGAACTCTGCTACTATCGGAACATCCGCTAGGCTGGGCCTCGACGTTGAAGCCTCCACAAGAGCAAAGAATAACTCTGCTCCCTGTCGCACTGCCTTGGACACCTGGAGAGCAGACATCAGGGTCTTGCTCGATCCACGCATGCCCGCAAAGACCGTCTCCCGATCGGCACCCTGCCCAAACCTCACCTCCTTGGTGGTGCAATCGATACACGCACGCTGTTCCGACAGCCAGTCCATACCGAAGATAACATCGAACTCAACCAGGGGAAGTAACGATGCCTTCAGGTCATACTCCCGACTACCAACTAGAACCTTTACGCAGCAACTCCTCTCCACACGCATCGAATATCCATTCGGCAGTAGGACCTCCAGTCCATCTGCAGAAGCAATCGATGGCGCACCAATACGTTTGACGAAGTCCGACGATAAGAAGGAGTGCGAAGCCCCAGTATCGAAAAGCGCTCTCGTAGGGATGCCTAAAACATTTACATAGCCTACGCCGCCAACAAGTTAGCATGAACATTAAAACAGGTGTATAAAACAGTAAAGACTGTATCTTAAATTGTACCTGTCACGACGTCCTTGGCTTTGATAGCCTCCTGCTGATCGAGACTAAAAACTCTGGGCTGCGGGGGAGCCATACGGGAAGCAGTGGACTCAGCTGCCTTCCCCTTCTCAGAATAAGCTGGCCCCGCCTTCTTCTCTGGCCTTGGAAGCCCACTGCGGCAATCCCGAGAGAAATGGGCAGGCTTGCCACAAGTGAAACAAATAAGAGGTCCACGTCCAGATGACGCGCCCGAAGCAGAGGGAGCTGGCCCAGATACTCGAGCCTTATTCCAGCGACTCAACCTCCGCAACTTCGTCGCACTCGGTGCTTTGCCCTCCGGCACTGCCTCGACCACAATCGCCTTGCCCTTTTCCCTGAGCATGTCCTGCTCAAGGGCTCGGGCTGAACCAACGAGGGTCGTAAAACCCTGCGTCAATGGCCCTGTCAGAAGATGCCGCAACTCAGTACGCAAACCTCCATAAAACCTATTCACCCTTCTATCCTCATCATCGAAAGAAGTTCCAGCATAGTGCCCGAGGCGGGTGAACTCATGCAAGTAGTCATCAACCAGTCTACCACCCTGTGTTAGAGCCAAGAACTGGTTCTCCATCGCAATCTACTGCGACTGAGGCACATACCTTGCGAGGAAGATTCTCGAGAACTCTTCCATCGTCACATCAACCAGTCGCCTTCCCGCAAATTGGCGCCTCTCAACCTCATACCACCACCGCCTAGCTTCCTTTTCTAGCAAGAAAGAAGCAAAGGTCACCTTCTGCGCTTCCTTCGACTGTGTCGCTGTCAGAATTTGCTTCACATGCGACAACCAGTCTTCGGCCTCAGCTGGGGATTCAACCCCGGTAAACGGAGGAGGTCGAAGTCCCAGAAAGTGCTTCAGCTGCTGCTCAGGAGCACGCCTCACGGGGACTTGCTCCACTCTTAGTGGCTCTGCTGGGGCCACTTCTTGCACCGGCGGTTGGCCTTGCCTTTCAGGCTGGCCATTCAACGCAGCTAGAACGGCTTCAGTAACTAGCCGAACTAACTCAGCAGACGGAGCTGTAGGGGCCTCAGCAGACCCACTACTCTCATGCACATCACGGGGACGCGACGGTCCCGCTGCACTTCGAGTGCCCTACACAAGTGCAACACACAGTTAGGCGACAGCACAGTCACAACTAACAACAAAAGGAACACTCAGGTTCCAAAATCATGCAATTATTGTTGGTTTGTTGTTACATTTTATTCCTAAGTGGACATTTTTGGGTTTATTTTACGTCTCAACAGTAGCGCACACACGTGCTCACCACCCCTTAAAAGAATTCGCCCATGAATTCCTTAGAAGGATACGGAACCCTAGAAGCTGATACCAATTTGTAACACCCCCATCCGTTAAGAAGCATATAACAGAAGGTCCGGCCGGGGCCGCACGCCATATACTACAAAACAAACGGAAACGTCACTTAATTGAATATTTAACGACATTATACCACGAAGCCTAACTCAGAGCATTCTATGCGGAAGTAAAAGAGAGAGACATAATTATAAACCACAAGACCCGAACTCGGGTATGTCCACTTCTATTAACTTGGAATAAAATGTTTTACAACACACAAAAGAGGCACGACGGCCTTACAGTTTACCAACATCGGCGCGCAGGCCGGCCACACATGAAAATAGAAGAAAGGACAAAAGGCCTTCAAGGGCCGCAGCAGCGCAGGGGCTTCAGCCCGCTAAGGTCCCGCTCGGTCCAGCTCCTGTACAACAAGCCCACCAAAGACGGTGGCAAAACAGGCAACGGTCAGCTAAAGCTGACCAAGTTATAACGACCCCACCCCTTCGAAGGGGTGGCAGTTCTAAACGTCCCTGCAAAACAGTCTCAACAGCATATATATATATATATATATATATATATATATATATATATATATATATAAGAGTGCGACTAGACGAGCCCACAACATTTCATACATATGCAACAACACAAATGTGGGAATGGCCTCCACGTCTCGTGCACTCAGGCACTCTTTGGTGTACTACGCCTTCCACCACCATCCACTCTTGATGGCTTTGCCCTTCGAGGCTAAAGTCGGCGGCCCGAATACCAGGGCTCCCCCGTGCTTTAATTGTGAACATAACATAGTCCGAATACTCTGTCCCATTGCCTCCCGACATGCTGTCCGAGGCTTACTAATCAGGTGCTGCAATGGTGTGGTTTCAGGTTTGCCAAATGCCCGTTGTTCACAGCTCTCGTTGTACAACACGAAAAGCGGGTATGGCATCAATTCAGCCCAGGTATTCTCAATTAGCCGGCTGCACGGGCCGCTAAGTCATCCACCAGGACACCCCCACAGGTCGGGTACACCGGCCTCAGGTCCCCTCAACAGGTGGGCACAACAACATCACCAGAACTCAGTCTGGGAAGCTGTCGCCCTGGCGACATTCACTGTCGCCAGCGACAGTGCACAAAACCCTACTTTGGCTTCTAGCTGTGGGTACTTCCCGGGGCACACCCCCAGGCATTGCTGCACATGCAGTAGCACTCCCACTGCCTCAGAACACCCAAATTCACCAGAACCCAATTCTGGGGAGCTGTCGCCCAGGCGACAGTCACTGTCGCGCCAGCGACAGCTGGACAGAACTCCATTTCTGTCTTTTAACTTCGGGTGCTCCCCGGGGCACACCCCTGGGCGTTGCTGCGCATGCAGTAGCACCCTCTAGCCCTACGAGGCAAGTATAACAACACGGGGTTTTTCCCCGGCACGCACAATACCAAAAAGTATCACCAATCCGGACGAACCGTCTCGGATGGGATTCACACAGCGCGCCTACGTCCATCTCACGCGTGGACTCTACATGAATGCAAGCTTTGACGGGGATAACATGAATCGACCCGTCGGAGGCCACGACCTCACCCTTTTGGGTAGGGGCCTCAACGATGCAAGGGAACTGACTAAGGCATGTCCAAAAGAGGGTAGAAAAGTTCGTTACCCTTAAACGCCGCTTCGAGCCCATGGCTTGACGTTCCACACGGATGGAAAGGAGCGCCTTGCCCTCCTCTACGCGTAGCCACCAACATTGAAGGGATCAGATGAGTGTAGCTCCTCCAAACCCAAGCTCCAAGCTAGGGTTTACTATTCCTTCTTCTTCTCCAAGCTTCTCTCTCTCTCTCTCTCCAAAATAAAGCCTTAAGGAAATAATGAAAAGAGGAGGATTTTCGGCCTTCTAAGCTGCCATCGAGCCTCCCAAGCCAAAACCAGCCCTCAAAGTCAATAAGTAATCAATGCCCTTGATTTCGGCCACAAAGTCCAACTTTGAGCTGTCGCCGGGCGACAGCCACTGTCGCCTGGGCGACAGCGTTATGAACCGACTTTGACCAGCCAGCGACACTGCTGCATGACCCCAGTCACCTTGTCGCCAGCGTTAGCTGCCACCTGACAACGCTATCGCCGGACGACAGCCACTGTCGCTTGGGCGACAACGTTAAGAACTCCAGAAATTTACCTTCCTGATTTGGGGTCTTACATCATGCCTACAGTTTTAGTCACAATATCACGAGTTATAGCATGTATGCATTTGGATTTCTACTTGTGTGAATTCTCTAAGGATGCGTGGATGTGTAGTATCATTGTACATTGTCTAGCCTAAATCCTCACACATACCTAAAGGCATATTAAACATACATTTCTACTCTATTAGCACTCAGTAGTAGCCTACCTTTAAAGTAGGACATATCATGATGAAGACATACCATGTATACAATGATTAGTGATCAAAAATCAAACAATGTATGTAATCATGGAGCTTCAATTTCACGTCATGTATGGCCCTTTAGCATGCACATTTTCAGTTTTATTATAAAAAAAATTTAATTAAAAAAACACACAACAACAAACACATACAAAGAAAACAAAAGAAAATGAAAACATGTTTTTGTGATTTTGGGGTTTTCAAATTTTTATGTATTTTTGGTTATTGTAAAGAACCGGAAAGAAACTAAAAATAGACAGAAGTACAGGAGAAATAAATACAGGAAAATCAGAAGAGAAATTGGGCAAAGCATGAGAAAGCACCTACCACCGGTGGTATGTCTACCGCCCAGCTGTAACTCACAGTGCCACAGTTTCTTGGGAATTCCGCCCAGATTTTGACATTTTTTTGCATCTAATGACTCCTAATATGATTGTGAAGTGCAAGACCCATCTAATGCAGCAAAAAACTTGGACAAAAAGACACAACATATACAATACATGAAAAGTTAAGTTGTGATATCCAAAACCACCAATTCCAATTGAAGCATAGAAAATTGAGCATCAGGGAGTGGTTTGGTGAATTGATCCGCAAGCTGGTCGCCAGTCCCAATAAAGTTTACTCTCACGCTCTCTTTCTTAATATGATCACGAATAAAGTGGTGACGTACATCAATATGTTTAGAATAAGAGTGATGTACTAGATTGTTCGTTAAGTCTATGACACTCTTGTTGTCGCACCTAAGTTCAACGTTTATAAAGTTTAGACTGAAGTCTTTTAACGTTTGTGACATCCACAATGCTTGTGCACAACAACTTCCTATGAAAATATACTCAGCCTCGGCAGTGGAAAGGGCAACAAAATTTTGTTTCCTACTCGATCTTGAAACTAATGTCGGACCTAGGAAGTGATAAGTACCACTTGTGCTCTTACACTCAAGAGAACATCCAGCATAATCTGAATAAGAATATCCATGGAGCGTGAAGTCGGTGGTGTGTGGATAACAAAGACCAAGATGTTGTGTGCCTATAAGATACCTACAGATAAGTTTAACATCGATCTTTCAGATGAGATTCCTTAGGATTAGCTTGACATCTAACACAAAGGCACACCGCAAACATAATATCAGGTCTAGACGCACTTAGATATAATAGAGATCCGTTCATACCTCTAAAGATTATTTGATCCACCGAAATGCCACTTTCATCTTTTCCTAGTTTGAGTTATGCACTCATTAGAGTTTTTGTTTGTTTCAGATTTTCAAAGCCAAACCGCTTAAGCATATCTTTTATGTATTTTGATTGGCATATAAAAATTCCGTCTTTCTTTTGAGAAATCTGAAATCCTAAAAATTATGTTATTCTCCTACCAAACTCATTTCAAATTCGGTTTGCATCACTTGAACACTTTTATTGCATAAAGTTTTATTGGTGGCACCAAAGATTATATCATCGATATTGATTTGTAATATAATCAGATCAGATTCACTGTGCTTTACAAATAGTGTCATATCCACACTACCCATCCTAAAACCATATTTTAAAGAAAGGTCGTAAGTCCATCATACCAAGCGTGAGGTGCTTGTTGTATACCGTATAAGGCCTTCACTACTTTGTAGACATGATTTGTATGATCACAGTTCTTAAAACCGGGTGGTTGCTCGACATACACCTCCTCTTTAATATAACCATTTATGAAGGCACTTTTGATGTCCATTTGACATAGTTTTATTTGTTTATAACTTGTGAATGCTAGAAACATCCTAATGTACTCAAGAAGTGCAACCAGTGCAAAGGACTCTTCAAAGTCAACACCTTCGATTTGTGAGTACCCTTGAGCAACCAACTGTGCCTTATTTTTTGTTATCCTAGACTCACCATCAAGTTTATTTTTATAGATCCATTTTAAGCCTATTATCGGATGGTTACTAGGGCGCTCCACCAACATCCAAACTTTGCTTCACTCAAATTGATTTAATTCCTCGTTCATGGCTAAGAACCAAGATTCATCATTTAATGCTTCAGAAATGTTCTTGGGTTCTATTTCAGATATAAAGCATAAATTTGAGAAAGATTCATGCAAAGCTGAGCGAGTTCTAACTCCATGTGAAGGCTCTCCAATCACTAGTTCTTGTGGTTGCTATTTTGAAAAAATTAGAGTGCTTGGAGGCTTATATCCTTCAACATGAGTTGGGTCAATTTCTTCTACTTCTTCTTTCTCTACAATTTCATCTTCCAAATGTACACCATCATCATTATCATCTTCATTTGATTTATATTCATTATTTGGTGTACTTTCATTAAAGTGCACATGAATCGACTCTTCAACAACCGAGGTTCATTTGTTGTAGACCCTATAGGCTCGACTCGTGGTAGACTATCCTAAAAAGATGCCTTGGTCAGATTTTTCATCGAATTTTTCTAAGTGATCATTGGTGTTTAGAATGAAACATGTGCAGCCAAAGACTTCAAAATATGAGACTTTCAATTTTCTATCATAAAATAGCTCATATGAAGTATGCTTTATGATAGGGCGAAGCATCATCCGGTTCATCACTTAGCAAGAAGTGTTGATCACTTCAGCCCAAAGATATCGAGGCAAGTTGTACTCTGATAGCATTGTGCGAGCTAATTCTTGCAAAGTCCAATTTTTCCTTTTCACTATTCCATTTTGCTGTGGAGTGCGTGGAGTAGAAAACTCATGCCGAATTCCTAAGTTGTTACAAAAATTTGTAAAATTTTCATTCACAAATTCTCCCCCATGATCTGACCTTATGCGTTTTATTTTTTACTCCATTTCATTTTGTAATTTAGTTCACAGGATGAAGAATTCAAAAAAATGCATCAGATTTGGAAGCTAAGAAGACAATCCAAGATAATTATGAATAGTCATCTATCAACACAAAAGTATACCATTTACCTCCTAGACTACATGTACTAATAGGACAAAAAATCCATGTGAATTAATTGTAGTGGTTTAGAAGTGGTAATGTCAGGTTTGCTTTTTAAAGATGATTTAACGAACTTGCCCTTTTGGCATGGAGTACATAAAGAAGTCAACCTACCATTTAGTTGTGGAAGACCACATATTAGCTTTTCTTTTGATAGTTTGACTATTAATTTGCTCCCAGAATGACCAAGCCTCCGATGCCGAAGTTCCAGCTCCTCATTTTTTTCTACTAAGCATCTTAGATTAGAAGAGGATAAATCCTCAAACTTAATGGTATAGACATTATGATTTCTAGGTGCGGTGAGCAACACGGTATTAGTTATATCGTCTAGAATTTTGCATGAATTTGTAGAGGTTTCAAACACAACGTTCAAGCCCTTATCACATAATTGATTAATAGAAATCAAATTATGCTTTAAACCATCTACAAACAATACATTTGAAATAGAAAATGCTTCGTTACCTATGGTGCCGACACCTAGAATACGTTCTTTGTTGCTAAGGAATTTGTCTTCATCTCCCGTCATGTGCTTGGAATATCCAGATTCCAAGTACCACACGTTCTCCTTATACTTCGCATATCAACATACCTAGAAAGAATATGAGGGTAAAGATCTGGTTACCCAAGTTGTTCTACCCATAACATAGGTAGATGACTTCGGTACCTAGACTTGCGTTGCTTTCTTTTGACCTTTCCTCAAGCATGATCCAGAAGTGTGACAAAATTTTTTACATTTGACACACAAGGTATAAGCGGTGGATGCTTCCCTTTTCATTTTAGTGGAGCTCATGCTGGAAGATGGTGAAGAGCTTCCAGAACTTACATTTATATTTTTATTTTTCATAAACATATTTTGGTTCTTTGTTGGAGATCGACTACCGCTGGCGCTAGTGCTAGCGCTTGGCGGTAGCGCTGCATTTACGTAACCCAGCCCAAACTTTCCAGATCCGTAGCATTGTGCTCCCAGAAGCTTATCCAGAGATTTCTGTCCTATTCTGAATTTATGGACAACACAGTTCAAATCATGAATCCGCTTTCAAGGCAGTGTTTTTTGTGACAAGCATCACACACAGATTTGCAAACTGCCTTTTGTTTTCATCCACTTGCGTAAGACACATGTGAAGCCTTTTCTCCAGAAATTTCTTTTCATTAGTAAGACTTTCTACTTTCGAGAAATTCTTGGAGAGGTTTTCTATTAAATTCATTTATAGTTGCCATCGAGTGAAAACACTCCTGACACTCAACTTTTCTTTACCGCACTTGGTGAGTTCATTATTCAAATTCATCAAATCTTTCTTCATTTTCTTATTTTTTAGATTTGAAGGATTTTTTCTCAAGCAGTACCTAATCAAGTTTACGTACTAACTCATAGGTTTCCTATAATTCATCATAGGAGGGAGGGGTTACCTCAGTGTCGCTCTGAACACTGGATTCATCATCAGATTCATTGACGTGCTTCCCCATGAGGCACATATTTGCCTCATCCCCACTACTTGAACCAGAAGTGCTTGTCTCATCAGAACTGGCATTGTCCCATGTTGACGCTTTAAGCACTTTCTTCCTTCCTTTGTCTCGACTTCTTTTTTCTTTTTCTTCCTTTTGAAGCTTTGGGCATTCCCTTTTCATGTGCCCGGATCTGTGACAATGAAAGCATTCTGGAACCGACTTTTCTTTGTCACTCTCCGTCCCTTTTGACAGTTTGTTCCAGCTCTTCTTCCCTTGAGCACCCTTTTTTAGAAATTTCTTGAACTTTCCTTGCCTCTTGGGATTTTTCATGAATCTTCTAAATTCCCGTACATATAGGCTCTCTTCATTATCAGATTCTTCCACTTCCTCCTTTCCCTAGTCCATCTTTAGTGCTAGAGCTTTCTTCTTTGGCTCCCTTGGATATTCCTCGCTTTGAATTTTCAGTTCCAATTCATGGGTTTTTAGATTCCCAATGAGGCTTTCAATTTCCAAGGTGCTGATGTTGTGAGATTCAGCAATGGCGATCACCATGGGATTGAACCGAGGAGGAAGAGATGGCAGAAATTTTCGCACCAAGTCCCCACTGGAGAAAGTCTTTCCAAGTGATCGAGAGTCATTCAAAATCTTCGTGAAGCGAGTGTACATGCTGTCCACCTCCTTATCGATCTCCATCTAGAACTGTTCGTATTCAGATTGTAGTCAAAAAAACTTCGACTCTTTCACCTGCGAAGTACCTTCATGCGTTAGCTCAAGCAATCACCAAATATCATAAGCAGTTTCGCAATTGCATATTCTATTGAATTCAGTTTTATCTAACACACAAAAGAGAGAGTTCATTACTTTAGCATTATTGGTGCAGTTTAATTTATCCCCATCATCCCATCTATCACGAGGTATTTCCAGCACTTGTTTGCCTATGATGACAGTGGGCGTGGTGTATTTCGTCTCAACCATGGCCCATACGTCCATGTTTTGTGTCATCAGGAAAATCTTCATTCGAGTTCTCCAATGACTGTAGTCACTCCCCATAAATAGTGGTGGTCTGCTCACACCTTGACCCTCATGGAAAGCGTGATTTACGTTGGCCATCTTACTTAAGGATTTTAACCCTTTTTGAAGTAACCTAGCTCTGATACCACTTCTTAGATCAGATGGCCAACCTTGGGGGGGGGGGGGGGGGTGAATAAGGTTTTTAAACAAGTATTGGAGATTTAAATAAGATACTACATGAATGCACACACTGGAGCTAGCGCGAGGCGGTAACCCTACCACGGGACATTAGCTCTGGAAACAACACAATTACTGCAGGTAATGTTTCGGGAAAAGCACTGCGGTGACCAATATTTTCACCAGAAAAACTCAGCAGGTTATGTAATAATCTATAGAATCAAGATATCATTGAATAACACAACATTGTTTAGTCAAAACTTAGATCTCCAGGATGCGGGAGATCGGAGGCGATGAATATGACAACCTTGGGTTTTCTATACCGACCCTAAACCAAGGGCCGGTTGGCTCCCTCTCTTTCCTCCCAGTAAAGGTCTTCGAGTACAAAAGAGAGAGAGTTCATTACTTTCGCATTATTGGTGCAGTTTAATTTATCCCCCATCATCCCATCAATCATGAGATATTTCCAGCACTTGTTCGCCTATGATGACAGTGGGCGTGGTGTATTTCGTCTCAACCATGGCCCATACGTCCATGTTTTGTGTCATCAGGAAATCTTCATTCGAGTTCTCCAATGGCTGTAGTCACTCCCCTTAAATAGTGGGGGTCTGCTCACACCTTGACCCTCATGGAAAGCGTGATTTACATTGGCCATCTTACTTTAGGATTTTAACCCTTTTTGAAGTAACCTAGCTCTGATACCACTTCTTAGATTAGGTGGCCAACCTTAGAGGGAGGGGGTGAATAAGGTTTAAATAAGGTTTTTAAATAAGTATTGGAGATTTAAATAAGATACTACAGGAATGCACGCACTGGAGCTAGCGCGAGGCGGTAACCCTACCGCGTGACATTAGCTCTGGAAACAACAGAATTACTGTAGGATAATGTTTCGGGAAAAGCACTGCGGCGACCAATATTTTCACCAGAAAAACTCAGCAGGTTATGTAATATACCATAGAATCAAAATATCATTGAATAAAACAACATTGTTTAAACAAAGCTTTGATCTCCATGAAGCCGGAGATCGGAGGCGATGAATATGACAACCTTGGGTTTTCTATACCGACCCTAAACTAAGGACCGTTTGGCTCCCTCTCTTTCCTCCCAGTAAAGGTCTTCGAGCCGCTCTTCACCTTCCTTCCAGGAAGGGTCTTAGAGCCCCGCTAGATCTCCCAGATCTAGACGTCCTCCCAGGACTATTTCCTACGGAATCCTTCCCGGACTCCGACGACCTCCCCGGTTGATTGTCCTTCACACAAAAATAAAGAGAAAATTGAAGGAATGAATAAGAAAGAGATAGAAACTATTGCTCCCTCAAAAATCAATATCCTCCATAAAGCGATGAGCAATCAGTGCTTCTGAATATCATTTCTCTTGGACTCGATCAGCAGTGGATGATCGTTGTAGACTTTGCTCTCCAGAGATCATCAAACTTGAGCGGGAGGGTGATAGTTCTCTTTTCCTTGCATGGAGACCGTGATTCTCTGCACCAGAGGTGGCTGAGGAACCCTATTCTCGTAAGTGTGTCTCTCCCCTTTTCAGGAAAAGAATGGACACCTTTTATAGCTGATTCTTTAAGTTACCGCCGGCGGTAGAGTTACTGCGCGGCGGTAGCATCTTTATGCGCTTTCGCCAGCTGTCCAGCACCAAATCAGGAAGGTGTCGGAGAACATACTCTTGATGTCTTTGGATAGCATGGCGCGGTAGGCTTAGCGCGGAGTGGTAGGCTTAGCGTGGCGTGGTAGGCTTAGCGCTTCGCGGTAGTAATTACGTCAAATCCTTCTCGATGCCCGCAGAGCATCAAGTCGACGTATTTTGCCGATCATCTAGCGCGCGCGGCGCTAGGCTAGAACCTACAGTAGCAGATACATCGATATCGTCTCGACACATTCGTCCTGACGCCATGGTCTCAAGTCGACGCATCTTTCAAGACAATGTTGGAAGTTTCGTCGACATAGCTAGCGCCCGCGGTAGGTTATCGTGCGGTGGTAGTCTTCTCGATGACATCATCTCGACATCATAAGTCTTCACGATGATATTTGCTTTTGTGTTGATAGCAAATCACGTCGGTATAGCTAGCGTCGGCGGTAGGACTAGCACCCAACGGTAGGTCAGAAAGAGTAGAGTTCTCGACGTCTTCACACATGTAAACCTGCACACTATACCCAAGACATGTATGATCAAATACAGTATGAGATTTGATATTGTCAAACTAAAGAGATGCAAAATGAATGTTCCAACAATACGGACGTAGCTCATCCACAAACTAACGGTCAAATCAAAGTCACAAAACCGCACCATCCTCAAAGGACTCAAGACTCGCCTACAAGAGGCAGGGACAATGGGTAGATGCACTTCTGAATGTACTATGGGCATACCGCACCACAGAAAGGACTTCGACAAGAGAAAAACCATACAATCTTTGATACGGCACGAAAATAGTCTTTCCCGTCGGCATCGACGTCCCAAGTATCCGGATAATGACTTTCAACCCCAAGAAGAGAGACGAACTGCTCAGTGAAAACCTTGAATTAGTCGCGGAAGTCAGGGACACGGCTGCCCAGCACATCGCCATCTACCAGAGGCGCAAAGCCCGGCTCTATGATCGCAGGGTAAAACCCAGACCAATCAATGTCAGAGATCTTGTCCTGCACAACATCAAAGCAGCAGGTAAAGGCCCGCAAAGAGACAAAATCTCACCAGCATGGGAGGGACCATACGTTGTCACTGCAACCGTGAAGCCCGGGACATATAAGCTCAGAACGTCCGAAGGAAAGACCCTACCACGCACTTGGAACGCGCAAAACTTGCACCATTTTTATCAGTAAATTTATATTTTTGCAATGTAAAAAGCCACGAGCCCCTACTCGTGCAAGCTAACTATATGTAATGAAAACTATTTTTAACACCAACACTTATGTTTAAGAAAAAATTATGTCAAACATTTTCACCGTCACAATAGAACATAGCACAATAAGGGTCAGCCCCTCATACAGTCGCCAACAGTTTGAAGACTAACGCTCTTCACCGTCAACTCCCGGGCCAGTTCCCCCTATAACCGTAAGGGCCTATCCTTCTCGTCGTTACCAACGGTTTGAAGACAAAAGCTCTCCACCGTCAACTCTGGGGCCAGTTGCCCTTATAACAGTAAGGGCCCGTGCCTCTCGCAGTTACCAATGGTTTGAAGACTAACGCTCTTCACCGTCAACACCGGGGCCAGTTCCCACCTATAACTGTAAGGACATGTCCCTCTCATGGTTACCAACAGTTTCAAGACTAATGCTCTTCACCATCAACTCCGGGGCCAGTTCCCCCTCTAATCGTAAGGGTCTGTCCCTCTCGCGGTCACCAACGGTTTGAAGACTAACACTTTTCACCATCAAATTTGGGGCGAGTCCCCCCATAGAAAATAAATAAAACAATGGAGTGACAAGAAACAATAGCATCAGCACAACACTATATGTAACAGAACAAGACTATAAGACAAAAAAAGAGGACAACGAAATGTAAACAGAAAGTACAAATGCAAAGGTCAATCCTCGACTGCATCAAAAAGATCCTCCTCCGAGAGGTCTCCAGATCCGAGTCACCATAAAGAAGGTGATCAAACCGTTAAACTCCTCCAAGCGACAATGTGGAGTTCAAAGGTTTGGATGGCAATTGATATGTATCCATAAAGTTATAGGAGCTCCAAACGGTGCGGTTAGCAGAAGCCCTGCCATGGGAAAGTAGAGGCAATGGAGTAAAGTTCAGCCCCATAAAAAGGGAGTAGGGGCAAGAGGAAGAACCTACCTCGCGGTGTCGCCAACGCAGTTAGCAACAAGGCCAAACCCCGCCATCGTCGAATACAATCATAGCCACACTCCACTAAGGGGGTGCGGATAGACGCGCACCCCACTAGGGGAATGCGGGCTGCACCCCATTTAGGGGGCGCGACCAAAGCCGCATCCTATGGGGGTGACCAGGCTTGCACCCCCATGATGGGGTACGACCACAACCGCACCTCCCATGGGGTGCGTCCAAGGCCGCACCCCCCTTGGGGTGTGGCCAAGGCCGCATCTATGGGGTGCGTCCAAGGCTGTACTCATAAGGTGTGGCCAAGGACGCGACCCCATGGGATGCGGCCAGGACCTTGTCTTCTACACCTGAGAGAGCTCAGTTGAAAATTCCTCAGAGTTCTCCTTCGGCGCTTGAAGATTTCCTCCAAGTCATTGAAGAACTCCTTCGAGTCTTCGAAGATCTCCTTCGAGCCGTTGAAGATATCCTTCGCTTTCGAAGACATTCTTCCTAAGTGATTAGGATATCCTCTTGGCTCCGAAAGGCAACCAGAGCATCTCACTTTCATTGCTACGGAAAAATACTTAGCTTTCTGAGAGGTAGCCTGTCACCCTCGGAGATTTATATTTCTAATCATTGTAACTAGCGACAGCCTATCGCTCTTGAGTTCTCAATTTTACTTGTAAGAAACTGACATATAGTGGAATTTGGCTGACACAGCTCTAGCCGCGTGTTTTTTACCCTTTCCGGGTTTTCCACGTTAGAAACGTTCTTATGTCGTCCACTAGTTCTCTCATTGATTGTTTGCGCGCTTGACTCTCTCTTGAGATAAGGTGGCTCGATTCGATTGGTCTACCTGAGCGTCGAGCGACCAGCAACAACATGTACATAGAAGACCATTAGAGACATGTGTTAGGCGTTGTGAGAGTTTAGTCACTAGACATGTTAAACGGGGGAGGTGTGGACCAAAAAAGACTTGGAATGAAACTATAAGAAAAGACAAGATGTATCACTACAACAAATCATATGTATGGCAGCGTTTATTATAGCTTATAGCGGCGCTTTTCAAACGCCGCCGTATATATGGCGGTGTTTGTTAAAACGACGCAAAATCGCTGTTGTATGAAGCGTTGCGAAAACCTTGGCGGCATTTTATAAAAAAGCGCCGTTGTTTAATAACAACAAAATCGGCGTTTGGTTTATGAAAGTGCCGCCAATGCGGCATTGTTTATTTTAAAAAAAAGGCACTTTGCCCGCGTTTTATCGGTTAAAAGCTGATACGTTAAAATTAGTTTTTTTTAAGTGTGAAGCCTTGCTTTCTTCTTTTATTAGAATTCGGCGGCGTTTTCGAAGAGTCCCGCGAGTAATCCTACTTCGAGGAATTACCCGTTATCCTATCGAAAGATAGAAGTAACGGCCTTTTCCTCTTTCGAAATATCGAAGATTACTCTTTGGCCGTGTCGCCAAAAGCTAAGTAGAAAGGGTTAGAAAGGGCTTTTTGTTGAAATTAAAATTGAAAGCTTTTTGAAAATATTGTTGCAACAATTTTTTGAGTAGTTGCAACAATTCTTTAAGAGCGTTTTAAAACTTCTTTTACCTTGAGCTAGTTGCAACAACCAAAGAGGTGCTGCAACAAATTTTTTAGTGTTTTTAAAAGAGAGTTTTAAAAAGTGCTTTAGAGAGAAAGCTTTTGGGTTTATGTAATTATCCGGACTAAAATCAATAAAGGCAAGTGGACCTTATCGATAGTAGTATAGGATATTTCTTTTGAAATATCAAGGTCGTATTTTTCCAAGGTCGTATCGATTATTTCTACTTCTTAGGAACGCGCTATTATTTTATCGAAAAGAGTTTGAAATTGATTTTTATGATTTTATAGAAAAGCTAGTGACGAAAATGATAACTATCGCGGGCTTGGTGTGCGTTTAGCAAAAACCAAGAAAAGCGATGAAAAGAAAAACAATGAAAACGTTAATTTAAAAAGTAGTTTTGCTTAGAATTTTTTAGGGTTTTATAAAACGATAATGATAACTACGGCGATAATAAGCGATTGAGCGGGTAGCGGAATTAAGCAAAAAGCAATTATATTAAAAACAAAAGACGCACTAATTGAAAACGCACACACTCAACAGAATTAAAATGAAAGCTGTAAATTGCAGAAATTAAAGAAATGCGATCCCTACCCAAATAGGTAGAGGGGAAATAAATGCGTGAGCAAGTCCTATCCAAACGGATAGGCGGGAAATAAATGCGTGAGCAAGTCCTATCCAAACGGATAGGCGGGAAATAAATGCGTGAGCAAGTCCTATCCAAACGGATAGGCGGGAAATAAATGCGTGACGGAAATGGAAACTATTCGATTACAAAAAAGGCGCAAACTTTATACTCATACACACACCCACTCTACGTTAATGAAATCTAATTAAAATAAAACAAATCTAAACTCATACACTCACACACACAACAATAATGAAACTAAGTTAAAAAGAAAAGAAAATCTACTCTCATACACACACACACTTACAAAAAAGCAAAAAGAAAGTAAAAAGAACAAATGAAAACAAAACAAAACAAAAAACTAATTAACCTCCTACACTCACACACACTAATATGAAATCATCTAAAAATTACAACAAAACTAAAAACAAGAAAATTACACTCATACACACACACACCCAAATTAAAATGGACAAAACTAATTGAAATAACAAAATCTAAATTAAAAGAAAAAAACAAAAAGAGAACACACACACACTTTCACAAAAACAAAGAGAGAGTTACAAAAAACAAGCAAATTTTATTTCATTTTCATCATAAAAAGGGTTACAAAACATGAGAGAGAAAATGCAAAAAGAGAGCTAAAACATGAAAACAGCAAAAATTGGTCCACAATCTTAAGAAAAGGTCTCAAAATTCTGAACCCTTAGACTCAGCTGAATCTGGCTATTTATAGAAAAAATTTTGGAATTACACGCCCTCGGACACGGGCGTGTCTGAGGCGTGACATGGCTTGGGGTGCGAATATCCAGAACAGCTGGATCCAGGCAGGTATCTGGAAGGCTTGACCGGCGACTTGGAAGTACACGGGCGTGTTCCAGGGAACACGGGCGTGTTCGATGTTGGCATTGTGCAGTCGGCTGCTGGGCGTGACGGGCGGCGTGTCCTTTGTTCTTCTGGAAGGAATTGAGGGTCACGGGCGTGTCTGAAATGTCACAGCCGTGACTTTGATTTTTTGGATGAAATGCTTCAAGTGGCTGGAATCTGGGATGGATATCCAACACAGGCGTGACCATGGTACACAGCCTCGGTCACGGGCGTGACCGAGGGCGTGACTTGATGTTTGAGTTGGAAAAAGAATAGAGAAAAGAAAATGTTAGGGATTAGTGAACACGCCCTTGGACACGGGCGTGACCTAGGGCGTGACTTAACAAAATTACAGAAACTTTACAAAATGAAAATAAAACTAAGTTAAAAACAAAAAATAACAAAAACAAACATTTTATTCATTAATTTACATATATTATTTACAAATCTAATTAAAATTATACTAAAAATTATATAGAAAAATGCGTATATTTACAATTCATCAAACACCCCCATACTTAAGCTTTTGCTATTCCAGAGCAAAAGTAAGGGATACCTATAAGACGTTTAATAAAATTTCTAATTTACTAAAGTTTTTATTAAATCAAAAGTAAGATCGAAATAAATTTAGGGTATTTAAAGAGGTAAGTCCAAAACTATGAAAGTAATTTAAAAAGAGCAAAAAAATTTTAGCGAGACTTCTAAAGTTAGCTAAATAGCGTCGATTATTGCAGTCTTTGGTACCTTTTAATTAGAATAGAATTATATAAAACTTTAACCTTTTTTAAGAAAGTTTTTAAGAATAGATAAAGCCTACTAATTATGCTCTCTCAAACTTTTTTAAATTAAAATCTAGGTACAATTTTATTGGCTAAGGGGCAGGGGAAAAAAGGTAGCCTTGGCAAAAAGAAGAGTGCTTGGATTTAGCGGTGACGGATTTTATCCTCTCACCCCACCTTTTTGGTGGCCTTTGCTTTGATTCCCAGCGTTGGTGTACGCGGGAGAATTGAAATCATTTCTAAACTTAACCCAATGCCCGTGTTTACGGAATTATTAAATTTTTTTATTCCCATTGACACCGAATTTCTTTTAACAATATTGGGTGCCTGTGTTTACGGAATCTCTTTATTCCCATTGACACAGGATTTCTTTTAAAACTCCTACTTTTATTATTTTTATGCCAAGCTAAGGGGTGTTTATAAGGGGGGTTTCAAGAGAAATTCTAGATTAATAAAAAAAGATTTTTGAGAGCAAGTTTAGTAGATTAAAAACATTCCTAAAGTTTCACAAGTTTAGAGTTAGAATAATTGAATCTAAAGATGGTTTGCCAATATAATACAAAAAGGAATCTATTTAGGGTAAACCAGAGGTAGTGCTAAAAATTCTGTTCTCAAATTAAATTAAGATCGCAAGATTTTCTTTACTACTAAAAATTCCTCGATTTAAATTTTTCAAACTATGAAATAAACAAAATTGTTTTAGCAAATCATAAATAATGAAAAACGCTTAAAGATAAAACTAACCTAGCCTTGGAAATAACAAAAAGCTAAGTAGGGGTTTTATTTTATTTTTGGATTTTTGATAAGTTTTTCATTATTTTTTTTTTGAAGTTTTTTAAGATATGATATATTTTTTTATTTTTGATTTTCTTTATAACAAAATGCATATATAAATGCTAAAAAAAAGGAAGACAAAAATTAAGAAAAGTAAAAATACATACAAAATATTTTTGATTTTTTTTTTCTAAGAAAATTTTTTTCATCATATATTTTTTGATTTTTTAATTTTGTTAAAAATATGTACATTAATAGAAAAAAAGGAAAAGAAAAGAAAAGAGAGAAGGAAAAACATTTTTGGTGTTATGACAAAATGAATTTTGTTATAACAAATTTTTAAGTACATTTTTCATCATTTTTTTGGATTTTGATTTATTATTATAAATAAGGATTTTTATATACAAATAAAAGACATAAACATAAAACATTTATATAAATTTTTGTTTTGTTTTTGTGTGTTTTTTAATTTTTTTCTAAGTTAATTAAAGATTTTTTTGGATTTTTTCTAATATGGGAGGGGCAAAAATAATTACAAAAAGTGAGAAAACACGCCCCCATACTTAAAACCAACATTGTCCTCAATGTTGAAGGTAAGTGTGAGGAATGAAAATATTTACAAAAAAAGGATGAAGATTTTAATTACAAAATAGAAAAAAATATATACAAGGATAGCTACAAAAAAAAAACTCCACGAATATATACAAAATTGTTTTTTTTTTGGGTTGTTTTAGTTTTTCGAAATGTACAAAACACGAATACAAGAAGTAAAAAAACATATATTTTTTGGTATGATAAAAATAAATTTTTATCATCTTTTTATGTTATTATTTATATTATATGTATTTTTTTTATTGTTTAGGTTTTAATTTTAAAATATGCATGTTTTAAAATATATCTAAATTTTAAGAAAGATAAAATAAGGTAAAATAAAGAAAAGGCTTTAAGATAAAAACCAAGGAAGAAAGAAGAGAAATAAAAAGGTAAAAGCAACGGGGTTTTCTCGTTTCGAAATATCGACAAAAATCCCCTCTCGGGTCTGTCAAGTAATCCTACTTTGAGAAACTTCCTATTGTCTTATCTTAAAATTCCCAAAATTCTTTTTGATTTTTGTTTTAAAGTTTTTGCATTATTTTATTTTGTTTTATGTTTCTTTTTTGAAAAAGAATGATAATTTAAAATATGCATAATTATTAATTTTATTATTATTTTTTTTTTATTATTTTTTTTTTATTTATTATTATTATTTATTATTATTTTTGTTTAAGTTTTTTTTTTTTTTTGGTTTTATTTTTGAAATTAAATAAGAACAATAAAAGAGCGTAATTGGATAAATATGGGGGTGCCTCCCACGAGCGCTTTGTTTACCGTCTCGTAGCTTGACGCGTTGGCGGGGTACGATCTTTTTAGAGGTGGGGGAGGGGTATGGAATTTAACTTCCCTCCCAGTTGATCCCCCGCGTGGTAGAGTTTTAGTCGGTGACCGTTAACTTTTAAGTCGCCTTTTTCCGGGTGGGTGATAAGGACGGTCCCGTATGGCCAAACCTCTTTCACTTGAAAGGGGCCGGACCAACGGGATTTTAGTTTCTCCGGAAAAAGACGAAGACTTGAATTATATAGGAGGACGAGATCGCCCGGCGCAAATGATATTGGATATTTTATTTTCCGGTCGTGGTAAAATTTCGAGCATTCCTTATAAAATTTATTACTCTCGTAAGCGTTCGCACGCCATTCATCGAGTTCGTTTAATTGGAATTTCTGGTTTTCGGCGGTTAAATTATGATCGAGATTTAAGAGTTTTAACGCCCAAAAAGCGCGGTGCTCTAATTCTACGGGCAAATGGCACGCCTTGCCGTAGACTAATCGATAAGGCGTACAACCGATTGCGGTCTTGTACGCCGTACGATATGCCCACAGCGCGTCGTCTAATTTAAGTGCCCAATCCTTCCTATTAGTTGAAACGGTTTTTTCTAATATGCGTTTGATTTCCCGATTTACTACCTCCACTTGGCCGCTCGTTTGGGGGTGATAGGCGGTGGCGAGCTTATGCGTGACGCCATATTTTGTTAATATTTTTGCAAACTGGGCATTGCAAAAGTGCGTACCCCTATCACTAACTATCGCACGGGGCGTACCGAAGCGAAAAAATAATTTTTTAAGAAAGTTGACGACGACTCTCGCATCGTTGGTGGGGAGAGCTTGCGCTTCCGCCCACCTAGATACGTAGTCGACCGCCACTAAAATGTAGCGATTATTATATGAAGGAGGTAGGGGGTCTATGAAATCTATCCCCCATAAATCGAAAATCTCGCATTCTAAATAAAAATTTTGGGGCATCTCGTCGCGACGAGAGATGTTACCCGACCGTTGACAGCTATCGCATGCGCTCACAAAAGTGTGAGCGTCTTTGAAGAGAGCGGGCCAATAAAAGCCCGCCTCCAGCGCCTTCTGCGCGGTCTGGTTGGCTTGATAATGCCCCCCGGCCGGCCCTTCGTGGCAGTGCCGCAAAATTTGCGCACCTTCCTCGCTCGAAACGAATCTCCGCACGACTTGGTCCGCCCAGACGCGAAATAAGAAAGGGTCCTCCCAAAAGTAATTTTTCAAATCAGAAAAGAATTTCTTCTTTTGCTGTTTTGAAAAGTCTTTCGGGAGCACCCGCGCAACTAAATAGTTGGCGTAGTCTGCGAACCAAGGCGAGGGAGAAGTTTTTAAATTATTTAAAGCTAATAGACGCTCCTCGGGAAATCGATCATCGATTTCCGGTTCGAAGAACGCTTCCGCGATTGGGTGTTCTAAACGAGAAAGGTGGTCGGCCGCTAAATTTTCGGCCCCCTTCTTATCGCGGATCTCTAAATCAAATTCTTGTAATAGGAGGATCCATCGAAGAAGGCGGGGCTTAGCGTCCATTTTTTCTAATAAATATTTTAGGGCGGAGTGGTCGGTAAATACTATAATTTTTGAAAGCGTGACGTAGGGCCTAAACTTATCTATGGCGAAGACGACGGCAAGGAGTTCCTTTTCCGTTGTCGTGTAATTAGCCTGTGCGGCCATGAGCGTGCGGGACGCGTAGTAGATAGGATGAAAATATTTATTAACGCGTTGGCCTAATACGGCCCCTACCGCTATATCACTCGCGTCGCACATAATCTCAAACGGAAGGGTCCAATCGGGCGCCACCAGAATGGGAGAATGGATAAGTTTATTTTTTATGGCATTGAATGCCTCTACGCACGCGTTATCAAAAATAAATGGAGATTCCTTCTCCAAGAGGTGGGTTAGCGGTTTTGTTATTTTGGAAAAGTTTTGAATAAACCGCCTATAGAAACCCGCGTGGCCAAGAAAACTACGGATTGATTTTATATTTGAGGGCGCGGGGAGTTTTTCAATTATTTCGACCTTGGCCTTGTCGACCTCCATCCCTCTTTCAGAAATTTTGTGCCCGAGAACTAAGCCTTCTCTAACCATAAAATTACACTTTTCCCAGTTTAAAACCAGGTTCGTGTCTTCGCATCGTTGGAGGACTCGATCTAAATTTTGGAGGCAGTTTTCGAAGGAGCTTCCAAAAACCGAGAAGTCATCCATAAAGACTTCCATAATATCCTCTACGAGCTCTCCAAAGATCGCCATCATACATCGTTGAAATGTAGCTGGCGCATTGCAGAGGCCGAATGGCATCCTTCGGTACGTGAAGGTACCGAAGGGGCACGTAAAGGTTGTTTTCTCCTGGTCTTCGGGGGAGATAGGAATTTGTAAAAATCCCGATAGACCATCGAGAAAACAATAATAAGGATGACCCGATAGTCGCTCCAAAATTTGATCGATAAACGGTAACGGAAAGTGGAATTTTCGGGTGGCATCATTTAATTTTCGGTAATCGATGCACACCCTCCAACCCGTAATAGTACGAGTTGGAATTAATTCGTTATGTTCATTTGCCACTACCGTTATACCGCCCTTTTTAGGCACGACATGAATGGGACTAACCCACGTGCTGTCGGATATAGGGTAGATAATCCCCGCATCCATTAATTTTATTACTTCAGCCTTAACGACCTCCCGCATATTTGGGTTTAATCGTCGCTGAGGCTGGATGGTTTTGCGGGAATTATCTTCTAAGAAGATTTTGTGCGTGCAAAAAGAGGGATTTATCCCCCTAATATCGGAAATCTGCCATGCTATTGCATGGCGATGCGTGGACAAAACTTTAACTAATTCGGAAGTTTCCGAATCAGATAAAGAAGACGAAATAATAACCGGGAGTTTTAAGTCCGCGGCAAGAAAAGCGTATTTTAAATGGTCGGGGAGTGGCTTAAGCTCCAAGACCGGGGGTTCTTCGTAAGAAGTTGTTATTTTTAAACTTTTAGAATTAAAAGATTCTAAAGGCGAATCTGGCGGTAACTCGTCCAAAGGGGCGAGGTCTGCCAAATCCGGTTCGTCTAAATTTAAAGCGAGTAATTCATATAGCGAAGAACACTCATCCTCGAACGCGGATTCTAAGTGAAAGCAAGAATCATCGTTCGATAAAGAATTTCGCATCGAGGGGTTAATAAGAAGGGTAACTTCGTCGTCCCCTACCCGAAGGAGGAGGCGACCGTTACTCACATCAATTAATGCGCGGGAGGTCGCGAGGAAAGGGCGACCGAGGATAATTGGCACCTCGGCGTCCTCCTCGATGTCGAGGATGACGAAGTCTACCGGAAAGATAAACTTGTCAACCTTGACCAGAACGTCCTCCACTACCCCGATAGGATATTTTATCGAGCGATCCGCGAGTTGGATGCTCATTTTTGTTGGGGTGGGAACACCCAAATCTAGTTTTTTAAAGAGGGAGAAGGGCATCAAATTGATGATCGCTCCCAGGTCCGCTAGGGCGTACTTTATTAATAAATTGCCGAATAGGCACGGGATGGAAAACCTTCCCGGGTCGTTTAGTTTTGGCGGCAATTTATTAAGTAGGACCGCCGAGCATTTCGCATTTAAGGAAACACGCGAAATATCCTCGAGCTTCTTTTTATTAGAAAGGAGCTCCTTAAGGTATTTTGCGTATTTCGGCATCTGAGAGAGTGCCTCGCAGAAGGGGACGTTAATTTGAATTTGTTTAAAAATTTGTAAAAACTTTTTGTAATGTTCGTCCTCCTTCTCTTTATTAAATTTTGCGGGGTACGGAATTTGCGAGCTCGAGACGCCCGGCGCTAATATTTTTTCCGTATCTACTAAAATAAAAGACGAGGGTGCAGGGGTCCGAGGCGAAACAGTTACCTGATGCTCAACCCGCAATGGGGAGTCGACCTCCTTGCCGCTGCGTAAGGTAATGGCGTGGGCATTTTCACGCGGGTTCTGCTCCGAGTTCCCAGGTTGTGCTCCAAGTGGCCGCTCGGAGACCATTTTTGCAAGCTGTCCAACCTGCATTTCTAAATTTTTTAGCGAACCGGTTATATTCCGGATATTTGCGTCGTTGGAAGCCATGTATTTTGCAAAAATCTCCTCGAGCGGAGAAGGTTTTGGAGGAGGAGGCGCAAAACCCTGCTGAAATCCTTGGGGATATCTATGCGAAAATCCTTGCGGGATCGCAGGTGGAGGGCGTTGCGCATTATTAGGGTTACTCCAGGAGAAGTTCGGGTGGCTCCTCCAACCCGGGTTATAGTTATTACTATATGGGTTGAAGGGCGCCCGCACTTGATTGCCCACTTAATCCACCGATTCCTCGCTTAAATTATTGTTATTATTAATATTATTATTAAGATTATTATTATTAAGATTATTAAAATTATTATTATTATTATTTGGATTATTAAAATTATTATTATTATTATTATTAGGATTATTAGCCCAAGCGGGAGTGGAGGAGGAAGCAGTCATCTCCGCCACTTGCTTACTTAGCCGCTCTACCTGCGAGGCTAAATGAGTAGTGGCATCCACTTCGAAAATACCAGCCGGTTTAGGAGGACGCGACCTTGGCACATTCCATTGGTACGCGTTCATGGCCATTTCTTCGATCAGAGCTTGAGCGGCCTCCGGGGTTTTGTTGTTTAACGTTCCCCCGGCGGCTGCGTCGATCATCTGTCACGTTGAGAAATTCAAGCCGTTATAGAACGTTTGTACCTGAAGCCAAGTTGGTAGCGCGTGATGAGGACACCTACGCAAATATTCTTTAAAACGTTCCCAAGTCTCGTAGAGAGACTCGGAATCGAATTGAATGAAGGATGCGATATCGGTGCGTAATTTAGCGGTTTTTGACGGAGGAAAATATTTAGTTAGAAAATTCTCCGTCAATTCGGCCCACGTGGTTATGGACCCTCTCGGAAGAGAAGTCAACCACGATTTCGCCTTTGTCCGCAGGGAAAAGGGAAATAAGCGCAAGCGAATGGCGTCATCGCTGACGCCATTAATCTTGAAGGTGTCGCAAATTTCTAAAAAATTATTAAGGTGTTGGTTTGGGTCCTCATCTGGCAAACCGTCGAACTGAATCGACTGTTGTACCATTTGAATTATACTGGATTTGATTTCGAAATTATTATTAGCTACCGCGGGGCGGGTGACGCTCGATCCTGTATCCTCTAAATTTGGCCTAGCATAATAGGCCATGGTCCTCGGTGGGGCCGCATTTAGATTAGGATCGCCCATCACGCCTATATGTATATCGCCGACGGATTCTTTGGGATCTATTTGTAGATTTTGATTACGAGATCGGCGGCGCTCGAGAAGCGTGCGCTCGATTTCGGGATCAAAAGGTAAAATTGGATTATCCGAAGATTCTCCTCGGGTCATACACTATTCTTTAATTAAATTTTTTTTTTTGAAGAGTTTTTTTTTTCTTTTATAGATTTTTTTTGATGTTTTTGTTTTAGAAATATTTTTACAAAGATGAAAAAGAAAGGAAAATAAGTAAAAGAGAATAATATATTTTTTGGGTTTTTCTTTACTTAAGTAAAATATATAAATATATATATTTTTTTTGGGTTTGATTTTTTTGTGGGGCTTTTATATGAAAATATATGTAGCTATATTCGAAAATATATGTAAAAAAGGAAAATTGAAAAATATATGTATATATATATTTTTTTATTTTTCTTTACTTAGATCGTATATTTTTTTAGTTTTTGGTTTTTTAGATAGAAAAAGAGATGAAATATAAGATAAAATTAATAGCGTTTCCTATTTCAAAATAACGACACAAGTCCCCGGCAACGGTGCCAAAAACTTGATACGTTAAAATTAGTTTTTTTTTTAAGTGTGAAGCCTTGCTTTCTTCTTTTATTAGAATTCGGCGGCGTTTTCGAAGAGTCCCGCGAGTAATCCTACTTCGAGGATTACCCGTTATCCTATCGAAAGATAGAAGTAACGGCCTTTTCCTCTTTCGAAATATCGAAGATTACTCTTTGGACGTGTCGCCAAAAGCTAAGTAGAAAGGGTTAGAAAGGGCTTTTTGTTGAAATTAAAATTGAAAGCTTTTTGAAAATATTGTTGCAACAATTTTTGAGTAGTTGCAACAATTCTTTAAAAGCGTTTTAAAACTTCTTTTACCTTGAGCTAGTTGCAACAACCAAAGAGGTGTTGAAACAAATTTTTTAGTGTTTTTAAAAGAGAGTTTTAAAAAGTGCTTTAGAGAGAAAGCTTTTGGGTTTATGTAATTATCCGGACTAAAATCAATAAAGGCAAGTGGACCTTATCGATAGTAGTATAGGATATTTCTTTTGAAATATCAAGGTCGTATTTTTCTAAGGTCGTATCGATTATTTCTACTTCTTAGGAACGCGCTATTATTTTATCGAAAAGAGTTTGAAATTGATTTTTATGATTTTATAGAAAAGTTAGTGACGAAAATGATAACTATCGCGGGCTTGGTGTGCGTTTAGCAAAAACCAAGAAAAGCGATGAAAAGAAAAACAACGAAAACGTTAATTTAAAAAGTAGTTTTGCTTAGAATTTTTTTGGGTTTTATAAAACGATAATGATAACTACGGCGATAATAAGCGATTGAGCGGGTAGCGGAATTAAGCAAAAAGCAATTATATTAAAAACAAAAGACGCACTAATTGAAAACGCACACACTCTACAGAATTAAAATGAAAGCTGTAAATTGCAGAAATTAAAGAAATGCGATCCCTACCCAAATAGGTAGAGGGGAAATAAATGCGTGAGCAAGTCCTATCCAAACGGATAGGCGGGAAATAAATGCGTGAGCAAGTCCTATCCAAACGGATAGGCGGGAAATTAATGCGTGAGCAAGTCCTATCCAAACGGATAGGCGGGAAATAAATGCGTGAGCAAGTCCTATCCAAACGGATAGGCGGGAAATAAATGCGTGACGGAAATGGAAACTATTCGATTACAAAAAAGGCGCAAACTTTATACTCATACACACACCCACTCTACGTTAATGAAATCTAATTAAAATAAAACAAATCTAAACTCATACACTCACACACACAACAATAATGAAACTAAGTTAAAAAGAAAAGAAAATCTACTCTCATACACACACACACACTTACAAAAAAGCAAAAAGAAAGTAAAAAGAACAAATGAAAACAAAACAAAACAAAAAACTAATTAACCTCCTACACTCACACACACTAATATGAAGTCATCTAAAAATGACAACAAAACTAAAAACAAGAAAATTACACTCATACACGCACACACCCAATTTAAAATGGACAAAACTAATTGAAATAACAAAATCTAAATTAAAAGAAAAAAAATAAAAAGAGAACACACACACACTTTCACAAGAACAAAGAGAGAGTTACAAAAAACAAGCAAATTTTATTTCATTTTCATCATAAAAAGGGTTACAAAACATGAGAGAGAAAATGCAAAAAGAGAGCTAAAACATGAAAACAGCAAAAATTGGTCCACAATCTTAAGAAAAGGTCTCAAAATTCTGAACCCTTAGACTCAGCTGAATCTGGCTATTTATAGAAAAAATTTTGGAATTACACGCCCTCGGACACGGGCGTGTCTGAGGGCGTGACATGGCTTGGGGTGCGAATAGCCAGAACAGTTGGATCCAGGCAGGTATCTGGAAGGCTTGACCGGCGACTTGGAAGTACACGGGCGTGTTCCAGGGAACACGGGCGTGTTCGATGTTGGCATTGTGTTGTCGGCTGCTGGGCGTGACGGGCGGCGTGTCCTTTGTTCTTCTGGAAGGAATTGAGGGTCACCGGCGTGTCTGAAATGTCACGGCCGTGACTTTGATTTTTTGGATGAAATGCTTCAAGTGGCTGGAATCTGGGATGGATATCCAACACGGGCGTGACCATGGTACACGGCCTCGGTCACGGGCGTGACCGAGGGCGTGACTTGATGTTTGAGTTGGAAAAAGAACAGAGAAAAGAAAATGTTAGGGATTAGTGAACACGCCCTTGGACACGGGCGTGACCTAGGGCGTGACTTAACAAAATTACAGAAACTTTACAAAATGAAAATAAAACTAAGTTAAAAACAAAAAATAACAAAAACAAACATTTTATTCATTAATTTACATATATTATTTACATATCTAATTAAAATTATACTAAAAATTATATAGAAAAATGTGTATATTTACTATTCATCAAAAGCGCTGCAAAATGTTACCAGCATCCGCGACGCTTTTGTGTAGAAAATGCAGCCAATAATTTGTTTTTTATTAAAAAAAAGGTGGCAGAGGTGGGTAACCTCCTCTGCTCTATATATCATTCCAAAGCTAAACTCATTAAGCAAATGAAACCAGTTTAAAAGTGGAAATATCATTAATACAAAGGTTACGAAAATTCCAAAGCTAAGAGAAGGAATGATATCATATATACCATGATCAACATGGGCAATAACAGACATATTTTTGATATTAAATATTTGATCCTTTGTAGCAATAACAGATATTTTTAGGTTTGAACTTCACCATCTTCACTATTTTCAGATATCTTCAGGTTCTTCAGCAACTACATCAGGATAGCTGAAATTAATTTTCGCATTAGGATGACGCAAACAACATCAAAATATGACCGGAGGTTCAGGCTTTGTTTCAAAACAATTTGAATATGTTTGAACAAAGTTTAGCAATTTAAGACAATAAATGCATGAATTTCACTTGTCATGTAACAGAACATCTCAAAATATGACACAATTGAAATTTGCATATGAAATAATATAGCTGAAATAAAACAAAAATAACCAAGGAAAATGTTGATATAACATAAATTACCGGATGCTAGCAAACACAGTTATGATGGCAGACTTAAAGTTCACATTGAACATGATTGAGGTTTACTGAAGCTCCATTGGGTCTTGTTAGACGGAGAAGGAAGATGTGCCGCAAATACAAACCCACATTGTTATGTTACATTATATGCACAGGTGAATGCAGAACTCTCACCGGGTTAAGTTTCCTTCACAATTTATATACAATGTTCAACCTATGGTAGCTGTGATGACCATGTAGTTAGTAATGATGGATTGTAAAGAGAAAAGAAGAAAAACAGTTCATATGCAAAGCACAACCTATGATGGCTTTGAGAAGGTAGGATTCGTGTTCGCTCAACTACAGGGTGCATGCAATTCGACCTATTCAATTAGGAACATAAGAACATATACAGTCTTATTCGATTTGGAACATAAGAAACTGCACTTTTTATTTTATTTTGAACATAAGAAACTGCATTTCTTACATAAAACTATACTTAAGAACCATGTTAGAGTCCAAGTGCAACCACCCTACCTCATTTTCTATATGCCAATAACCTGTGCAGTTGCTTTTTCACTCCGCTCATTGGTAGCAGACTACATTTCAATTGGTAAATATCAAATGTTCATTCTGTAAGGCTATTTCATGCTGTCCTGTATGCCTTACAACTTTGAGGCTTTGAGGCTTTGAGGTTTCATATGAAAGCATTGCAATTGGGTGATCAGGTAAAAAAAAATATTCAGTGATGATCCAAGAGTTACAATTACATATACCTAAAATCTCAAAGTAATTGTCTTATTACTGTAATCCTTTAGCGATTCAGGTTCAATTCTGGTGTAGACAGTAGAGACGCAGAAAAAATTAATGAGTTCAGGGGTACCTGACCTTAAGGAATGCATCCTTAACGATCGATCGGTAAAGAATCCTGAAAGAGGAAGAAAAGGAGTCTTCCAATCCCATAGAGCTCAATTAAATAGTTCAATTACACCTACTTTCTATTACACTGACTGTCACCCTACAGTTATTATGTATTGTTGCAAGACTACCCTTATTAACAAGCTAACTAACTTCTCTGTGCTTTTTGACTGCTGAATTTTGAGCTTAAGCACTAAGATTGCACCAATGCCACCCTCTTGAAATTATTCGTGTCCTCAAGGATTCAAGTGAGGAAACTTTATGTGTATGTCATGCAGATCCTCCCAAATTGAATGGTCTGGTGTTAAATTGAACCACTTGACTAATACACGTGTAACAACTCTTCTATGATTTGTCACCATATGTCTATCACGTATTGATTCTGGCTTCAGTAATATGTTAGGAATAGAGAAGCTCAAAGCATTCTACTGTCACCCATCGAGTTTGGAATGTGATATAAATAGTGCTCCCAGCAGTATGGCAACGCCCTTGGTGCACACGCTACCTGCAGGTCCTTATCGTGTCTGTAACGTGCGGACATACCTCAACAATCTCCTTCTATGTCCGTCACCAACACGACTACAATAAAGAGGTAAAAGTGTAATGTCCAAGCAACAGGAATCATCCACAAACGTGTCAAAACATATGAGTAAAAACAGTAATGGACATGCTACACAATAGTTCTATGCAGGGTAAATCAACAAAATGAAATCACCGTCACAGAAGCTAATAAAACAAGTAGGATCCAACACAGAGTCTCGTACGAGCTCTAGACTAGCAATCTACCAAAACCATAGTGTCCAAAACATAAACATATGCAGATAGGAAATTAGAAAATGGTGCAAACAAGTCACCAGCCAAAAGAACTACTAGCTATGGTATAGCAAAAGATAAGATGGACGCAGAGAAGGCGTCGGTACTAGATGACCAACAGGTCATCCTCATCCATGTCCCAAACAGCAGGTACTCCTCCTATTCCTTCAGTGCCTGTAAATCCGGAAAATGAATTTCATATTAGAATGAATCCATACAATTGAATTTATGTATATCTAGTTTGACAAAAGAACGTAGAAAGACCAGAGTCCTGAGTGTGTGGAGTACTCCAACTATCGAGAATAGTGTGTTCAAATCGAGAAATCATTGTCGGTTTCAAGAAGCAAAACGACATATGAACTTCTTATAGTAGGCTCTCGTAGCTAAATCTGTGTACCTATTTGGAATGTCATTGTCATTGTCCCCTTATGTCAAAATGAATACCATCAAGTTTGGAATGATACCATCTCAACACAGGAAGAAGGAATCTAGCGAGATCGCATTCATCAATTTGGAATGAACGCAAACTTACCAGATCCACAATCAGCAACGTAGAACATCAATGAAACACAACAAAGCTTACTTTGGATAAAGGAAATCAGATTTGATCAAAACGAAAATCTAAGGCTGATCTAAATCACCTTTAGTCCCATTTCCCCCACGGTTTTGATAAACCTGACTTTGGGCATTCCTTTTGTCAGAGGATCGGCTAAGTTATCCTTCGATCGCACATCGACCAATGTGATAACGCCTTGCTCCTTAAGATCATTCAGCAGAGCATGTCTCAGTCGTATATGTCTCCGTTTCGAATTATAGAGAGCATTTTGAACGATCTGAACAGCAGCTTGATTATCGCAATACAAGTTCAACGAATTGACTCGTAACTTAGATAGTGGAATATCAAGAATCAAATTCGAATCCAATCTGCCTCTTCACCAGCTGAAGCCAGGGCAAATAGTTCAGATTCCATAGACGACAAGTCTATACAAGTCTGCCTTTTTGATTTCCACGTTATAGCAGCTCCACCCAATGTGAATATGAATCCACTCGTAGACTTACTATTGCCAATTTCAGAACACCACAAGGCATCTGAATAACCTTCAACGGTAGGCGGATATCCAGTGTAGCACAGAGCTAGATCCTTTGATCCTTTAAGGTATCTCATCAGCCTATCTAGGGCATCCCAGTGCTCCTTTCCTGGATTACTCGTGAAACGACTAAGCATACTTACGGTGTAAGCAATGTCTGTCCTTGTGCAGCACGATGCATACATGGCCTTGTGCAGCTGAAGTCATCGATCGCGCTTCCAAGCTTCAGGATCTCTCTGATCTGTGGTTTCTCCGACTGATCAGATCGCCGGATCTGTGGTTTCTCCGCCTGATCCAGTCGCCAGAGTAGGGGTTTCTTCTAGATCTGCGCCTGCTGCTGCCAGATCCCGTGCTGGAGTTCCCGTTTCTGCTTCCCAGTCTCCGGATCTCGTCACTGCTTCATCGCCGCCACCGGGATAGCCTTCTTGCTGTCGTTCCTCGCCAGATCTGTGCTCGGCCCTGCCAGATCTCTCGCCAGAGTTCGGTTTCTTGTTCAGACTCAGTGGACTCATCTTCCTAGCTTGTTGATTCGAGCTTGCAGCCCCTTCCCTGCTTCTGTTCCAGCAAGGGATCGCCGGATCCACTCAATTTTATGGGCTGTCTTCTCCAAATCTTGTAGTAGACAGCTGCCATAGTGGGTTTTCCTTCAGATCAGTGATCGTTCGGGCCGATTTGCTGAGTTTCTGCACTTGGATTGGATTGGATCCAAAGACTTGGCGGTGTTCCTTCTCTGATCAGGTGACCTCGTTCCGTATTTTACTACATTTTCAGAAATGTCGAAGTATCAGTCTACCGACATCCGGAAGCTCCAGTCTTTCGACGTCACCGAGTTTCTCGGGTGGAAGATGCACGTGCAATTCGGCATGAAGGAGCGTGAAATCTTCTACACAGTGTCAGTGATTACGAGACGACCGAAGAGGACGTTTCGGAGGCTCAGTGGGTGAAAGATGAGGACTTCTGCAGGGATTATCTCCTGAATTCCCTGAATACCCGTCTAGCTATTGCGTATAGCAGCATCAAGACCGCGAAGGGCATATGGGATCAGCTTCAAGCGCATTTCACCAAGGAGGAAGAGGTGTCGAAGTCGCTCCTCGCGGAGTCTTTCTTCAATTTCAAAGTTGATCCGACTTCGCCCATCACTTCTCAGTTGGTGATCTTGAGAATCTGCGCATCAAACTGGCGAATGCTGAGTCTCATATCTCGGACAAGCTGTTCATTGGGTTTATACTGAGTAAGCTTCCACCTGAATGGATTCTCTTCAAGACTGAGCTGCATAGGCGGAAGGAAGGGATCTCCATTGATGAGTTCAAGCGCTTCATACATATTGAGGATCAAAACTTTGCTCAGAGACGTGCAGAACAGGTTAGTCATCCCTCTAAGGTGGCACACTTAGCTTTGCACTCTGGTAAATTTAAAAAGAAAATTCAGCCCCAAAAGGGTGCGTCCTCTTCCCAGTTGCCGGCCAACAAGCCTTCCTCCCGCAAGAAGAAGGGCAAGTGCCACAACTGTGGGAAGTGGGGCCACTGGGCAGCTGAATGTAGATCCCAGAAGAAGCCTCAGGAAGTCTTACCTCAGAGTCGGACTAATATGCTGGTGGATAGCTCTGTTCCTCAGTCATTAGTAGGGATGATGAGGCACCGTGCTGGCAATTCTTCGTCTGACTGGTGGCTAGACAGTGGAGCAACATGTCATGCTACTAATGACAAAGCTCAGCTCACTGAAGTCACATCTGTTAAAGACTCAGTTGAAAATTGCAATGGTGGGACTACTGCTGTTACGCATGCTGGCACCGCTTCTTTGGAGTTATCTTCAGGTAAAACACTCACTCTTTTACATGTTAGAGTAGTTCCCTTTTAAACCAAAAATTTGATTTCTATGAGTTTGCTTGATAAGTCTGGTATGTCTTTTTCGACTCAAAACGGTAGAATGACATTATCTGTCAATTCACATTATTTTGGGTGCGCGTATCTTATAGATGACATGTATCGACTTAGCCTTAACAATGATCAGATCAACCAAATCAGCACTAATCTAATTGATCCAAAGTTGTTACACAACAGACTTGGACACGTAAACTATAGGAAGATGTGCGATATAGCTAAGAGTCATAACATCCCTCTTGATACCTCCATTCGATTTGATAGGTGCGAGGTGTGTGCACAAACCAAGATCACTAGAAAACCCTTTAAGTCAGTTTCTAGGAGCACTCAACTTCTTGAGCTCATACATTCTGACCTCTGTAACTTTCAGAGTCAACCTTCCAGAGGGGGAAAGAAGTATTTGCTTACGTTCATAGACGACTCTTCTAGGTTTTGTCATGTGTACCTACTGAGATCGAAGGATGAGACTTTCGAGACCTTCAAGGTTTTCAAAACTCGTGTAGAGAATTAACTTGGTTTGAAGATAAAGCGATTTAGAAGTGATAGAGGTGGCGAATACGCTGTAACTAGTTTTAAGGAATTTTGTGCCGCTGAGGGCATAATGCTTGAGACCACCGCCCCCTATTCACCCCAATCGAATGGTGTAGCCGAGCGTAAAAATAGAATTTTGACTGAAATGTTGAATTCTATGCTTTTAATCGCTGGCCTGCCTTCCTCCTTCTGGGGCGAAGCAGCTCTGACTGCTAATCACCTTCTGAATAGGTTACCGCACTCTAAGCTGTCGTCGACACCTTATGAGCTTTGGCATCAGCGTCCTTGTAGATATGACACTCTGAAGACTTGGGGCTGTATCGCTTATGTAAGGGTACAAGACCTTAAGAGATCCAAGGTGGGACCAAAAACCATAACCTGTGTTTACCTAGGGTGTGCTGAAGATAGTGCAGCTGATAGGTTTTTTGATCTATCCTCTCACTCGGTGATAGAATCTCGTGATGCTACGTTCTTTGAAAATAAATTTGTCAAGGATCTAGGCACTAACCTATCTGGGTCTACAGACATGATTTTAGAATCTCCTGTGGAATCCGAAGCATGCCCCACACACACCGCTACCCAACCGTTGGAGGATGTTCCCCATCCGCTCAGAATGTCTACAAGAGAGCGATTTCCTAAGGATTTTGGTGAAAATTTTGTCACCTATCACCTAGAGGATGATCCATTCTCCTACCAGGAGGCAATGCGATCTAGAGATTCGTTTATGTGGGCAGAAGCCATTGACGATGAAATGGACTCGTTGCTACAGAACAATGCATGGCGTCTAGTTGACTTGCCCAAAGGTGCAAAAGTCATTGGATGTAAGTGGATACTTAAGAAGAAATTAAAAAGTGATGAGTCAGTAGCCCGCTATAAGGCACATTTGGTTGCTAAAGGCTTTAAGCAACAAGGGGGAGTGGACTACTTCGACGTCTATTCACCTGTGTGCCATCTATCGACTATTAGGATTCTTCTAGCTTTAGCCTCTATCGAGAACTTCATAGTTCATCAGATGGATGTAAAGACAGCCTTCTTGAATGGAGAGCTGAACGGAGAAATCTACATGACTCAACCTGAGGGTTATGTTGTTGAAGATTCTCAGCATAAGGTGTGCAAACTAAATAAATCAATCTATGGGCTTAAACAAGCGCCTAAGATGTGGCACCTCAAGTTTGATCAAGTGGTAAAGAGCCATGGATTCCAGTCCAGTCTCTCTGACAAATGCCTTTATCATCGATCAATGTTGGATAAGACAGTCATCATCTGCCTCTACGTTGATGATATGTTAATATTAGGTTCAGATCTCTCGGCAGTGAGTGATGTCAAATCCACTCTTGTGGAAGCATTCGACATGAAGGACCTCGGTCCAGTTGATACTCTTCTAGGTCTTAAAGTCTGTATCGACGAGCGTGGAGTCACACTCAGTCAGGCTCACTATATGGAGCAGTTACTGACGACCTGGGGATATGCTGATTGCAGATCAGTTGAGACACCAGTTGATCACACTATCAAGTTGAGTCTGAATGAAGGGACCACCGTTGGTCAGGTGAATTATGCTTTGAGAGTGTTAGGAATAGAGAAGCTCAAAGCATTCTACTATCACCCATCGAGTTTGGAATGGGATATAAATAGTGCTCCCAGCAGTAGGGCAACGCCCTAGGTGCACACGCTACCTGCAGGTCTTTATCGTGTCTGTAACGTGCGGACATACCTCAATATAATATGAATCCTTCTATAGTGTTTTCTGACGTGTTAGGGTAAGATGGTCTCTCCTAACTACTGCTTTAACTGAGATATATGAAATGTAAGGTGTAGCTTTCATTTGATTTTATGTATATGTAAGATGTAATTTAAATAAACTTATTACCTAAAAAGAAATATACAGTGATGTTAATAAAATGGAAATTGAACAAAGTCAAAAATAATGACATAATATCAACATACCCACTTAAGACATTTAGATAGATGATCCAGATAGAAATTACAGATTCTGCGGAAATTGTCGGCTCATTCAAGAAAAGTTCAGAAGCAATTAGTAATGATATTTCAACAAAGAGGAGCATAAATGTTGCATATAAAACTAAAAATACATGGAAGAGAGATCTACAAAAATCTTTTGCATTTCATAACATAAACACACAAAACACCACCCCCCTAGAGGGGAGCTCCTTACCCATCCAAACTAAAGAAAGGGGTAATAGGATCTCAAAGCCATATATGGTTCAACAATTTATCACATGTGTGAAGTTATTTTGAATATTCATACAATTTAGCACATATGCCTTGAGAACGTACTAGAGATGTAATTTTAGTAAAAAAATTGGTAGAAGTGCGCAAAATTTAATTCTTCCAGTATTTACTTGATCATGGTTCAACAGGGTGCCAAAATGCAAGGCCATGTTTGAAAATATGGAGCATAACTATAAATAACCACACCTCTGCACTACTAACGATATTCACGAAGAGACCATATATGCTAAAAAATAATCTCCAGTAATAATCCAATACAATGCATAGTTGGGGTGCTGGAGAATTACCTGTAATGCTGGAGTTTCTTCCGCCCTTAGCAGAAGTGGCGGTTGCTTGAACTGAGAAACCATTCAATAAGAAAAAAATCATGTTCTTCGAATAAACATAACTTTCCATGATTCAACTCATGTCTAATAAGGTGACTGATATACCTTGAAAGGCCTTCGCAATGTTAATGCCTTGATAGAGTAAATAACCAAAAAATCGCATTGCCTCTCAGATTTTGAATGACCTGTAACAAAACCTATCTACACCATAAAAGGCTTGATAGAAGGAATAAAAATTCCATGGGAAAAAGTAATGATATAAACACGCTCTTGACCAATTAGAGAAAAAAAGGCAGCATGTTTTACACATGGACCATATTAAGAAATATTAAAATGTGTGAAACACATTCCTAAGAAAGTTTGTAGGAGGCAGTAGAATAGTTTGTACATATAAACAACTGGAACAAAAGAGTTGCATGGATAAAATATCTTAAGTAAATTCACGATGTGCCACCGTCGTTTTCTCCTTGATCCCCTGCTATCAAATACCTTCATTAGTCTTTCAAAGTCAGTCATACATTAACACACAATTCAACATCATTTTTTGTTACATTCTTCGAAGTTAACACTTGTAATATGATTTGTTTGAGGCGTACCATTAGAAGTAGTCTCATTGTATGAGCTTCGTCCACAAATAAGAGATATCATCCTCACAAACTGCACATGTATATAATTTTAAAATAATTATAATTTTTTACCGTGCAATTGAAATTTATAGATTTTCACATAACTAATATTAACCAACTATACCTGATCCGGATATAGATGTATTCCAGGTACTCCAAAAGTTCCAGAGCGATCGTCTCTAGAACCTTGGCGCGAAAAAGCTTCCACAAGAAAATCCATTGTTGTTTGCATAGTAGCCATCTTTGATTTCAAGTCAGCTATCTCTTGTGATTCATTTGAATTTCGTTGTCTCATGCCAGTAGTTTGTGAGCGACGCAATAGTTCGGGATACACTTGAATGGCAGTGACACCAGATCTCATGCCTCGACATCGAACATAATATTCTGCTCCAAATGTCGACCTAGACAAAGATATTGCAGTATCCACGAGATTTAAAATTTTAAAGAAATATAAAGGATGGTTTTCACCTAAAAGCGGCTTCATGAATGTCAGTCATCGGCGGGTTTGGGTGGCATTGCGATATTTGCTCCTCTATTGCCTTGTCTAAAGCACCCTACAAAATATAAAAAAATTGAATTCATATGAAGCAAGTTTATGTATAATCAACTGACAGGAAGTGTATCAAACATAAAAACCTCCGTACTTTTTTTGACGTGGCATGATCATCCACCAAGTTTTTACCTTTCTTTTTTGAAGTACGACTATCTACATATAATTCAAGCCGAGTTTGCTCCCTTCCCAATTCATTAGTCTAGTGAAAAATTAAATTATCTTTGTATTATAAATGCTAGAAGCAAAAATGTGCAATTGTTTTATATTTGTACTTGTGCAACATTCCAACATTTTCTTACGGTTGGCAAGACTCATTCATCCAAGGGCATGTGAGTCAATTTGCTTACTTCCACACATTTTATTTTTTTCACTTATATTCTGTTAATACCACATATCGATGATCATAATAATATAATTTTAATATACATGCAACATAAGGAAAACATATAAAATAAAATAAAATAGTTGGATTACCTTCCCCTTGGATGAATACCACTATGTCACCATATCAACAAATTGACTTGCAGGCATATTTTTAGGGCCACCGCGAGCAATAACTGATGCAGGAGTGTCTGAGGGCCAATAATAACGACTCTTAAACTTTGCTTTGTAATCCCTAAATGATTCTCATAGAAGTTCCATAATATGTTTCCTATCAGTCTCATAAACATCAAAGTGATTCTGCACAAAAAGGTAAAATGAATAAACGAAATGAAGAAAGTATGTGTTAATGTAAGTGAGTGAAGATGTGCACCTTTATCAAATTCCATGTCGTGTCTTTGCTATAGTTGGACACATCGTCCATGATAGAGAAAACATTGGAAACAATGATACATTTCTAATTAGTGTGCCCAAAAAAGAGGAAAGTTGAACTTTTCCATCACCTATGAATTGGTCGTACACATTTATCTCCATTTTAATGACTTTATCCACAGGCATTAGATGAATGTGTTTGCATGTTGTTTCGCCTCGTCCTTTTTTATGCATAGTTGAGTCTAGAATCAGCAAAATATTTCTTGTAAATATCATTAACAATAAAAATAACATATTGAATTAGAAGTATTTATTGCCAACTGAATTACAAATATGAACTTCATCCGCATTGTGATCAACTTCCCGATCACTAGATTGATTGTCATCGTTACTTTCATTTGATGAATGAAATGCCATGGTTTCTACATCATATAATGAATCCTCATGGACCTGTGAAGTGCTTGCATTTGTCTCTTCACCCACAACTTCATTGTAATTTTTGGATGGAGTATCACCACTTTGATCATTGATTAGTGGCGTGGGATCTCTTGAAACATATACATTTTTTGGATCCAATTTTCTTTTAAGAGGAATTGACTATCTGAATTATAATAATAACATTAACAATATCAATGATAAGTTAATAAATGCATTGTTAAGTAAACAATTGAGAACATAGTTAGTGAAATTTATCTTTCTCTTGGCACAATAATGGGGTCAACATCAGTTCTAACTATCTCGGCATCCTCATCATCGTCTTGGTACAAGCTCTCAACATTTTGTATTTCATTAACATCACATTGAATTAAGGTTTGATGGACATCAATATTTATAGTTGTGATGTCTCCCATTTCATACTCATCTCATGACACCATCCTCATGACTACTTCCCAACGTGATTGTTTAGGATCAGGGATATAATATACCATTCTTTCTTGAGAAGGAAATATGTAAGAGTCATGTTCTAGTACCCCACCTGTATGTTTTAATGGAGTGAAAATAACTAAAGTGAACCCAGAAGAATCTTTCTTCACGCCCACATTGTTTGTGGGATTCACCCAATCACATTTAAAAAGCACGCTATTGCAGAGTTAAAGTAATCTAATTCTAAGATCTCAGTAAGCCTACCAAAATAATTGATATCTCTGTCTAATCCACCATGGCCAAACATTACTTCAATCCCGCTATTTTGTGTTTGTTTACAAAGTTCACTTTTTACCGTTCGAAATGAAAAACCGTTTATATTATATCCTTTGTAGCTACGAGCAATCGAGTTAGGGTCCAAGTGCCAACTATCGTAGTTGTGGGTCTTTAATGGTTACATCATCTATAACCTGAAATGATAGAATGTGCACAAAATGAATCACATTGATACTAATTTGTAAGTATTCATAAATATGAATGATTTTTACCCTGCGTTTAAATCATTCTGAGAATTCATTGCAAAGCATTTTTTCCAACATATCTTTTTTGATCCGTTGTGGTTGGTAACAATTCTTCAATTCTTCCCGTAATTCACTAAAAGCTCATAAATTAAAAAAAATGATCAACACCATTTCTGGAATAGAAGTTTAATTAAAAAATTACCTTCGAAAAGTCTTGAGTTCAACACAGTTGAATAGAACATATCGATGCGCTTGTGTTAGGTTAACTGGGTCTAATTACTTCAAAATGACACCTTTTGTAGCACTGCCCACTTGTTGAAGCATCTTAAATGATGGTGTTGGAGTTGTCCAATATACACTATTACGACTTGGTCGATTAAACCGAGTTTCGATTCCCTCTAAGAATCGAGAATAAAATGTTAAAGTCTCTTCTGCTATATAACCTTCTGCTATCGATCCTTCTGGTCTTGATTTGTTTGTCACAAATTTTAATAGTGCCCAAGTTCTCTCTCAATGGGATACATCCACCTAAATTGTACCGGACCACCCAAGATAGCCTCTTTTGCAAGATGCACCATAAGATGAATCATCATTGTGATGAATGATGGGGGACATATTATTTCAAGCTGGCATAATGCCAAAATTAAGCGATTTCTATCTCAAACAAGTTAGAAATTTTTAATTTTTTGAACACAACTTTCTAAAAAACATGGACACTTCCATCAATAGGATTACAATATGCCTCGGTAAATCTGATCGAAAGCGACAGACAAGAACTATTGCATGATGAGGTGATGATCACGACTCCTCAACCCTTGCATTTTACATTGCTTAAGCTTAACACAACGTTATATGTTGGATGCGTATCCATCGGGAACTCGTATTTACTTTATCATACATAAGAAAATTTTGTTCTCACTTTTATTCATGGTAAAGCATGCTGGAGGAATGACCTCAATCTCATCATCTCTTTCCTGAATCCATAATTGTTTTAGAATCTTAAGATCCTTGCAATTACTTCTAGCACGCACATCAACCTTGTTTTTGACAGGGTCGCCTAATATGGTGCTTAGGATATTATCACATACAATCTGATGCAGGACCAGGTTACACCTGACCTGCCTCCACAGAGGGCGGCTTCCCCGCCATGTGGGTGGCAGCATCAGTTGGTGATGAGGGCATGCGAAAAGCCTCTTATCAAGGGTGTTGGAATCGAATCCCAGCACCAACAACCTAGCGCGCACCTATCATGGGCCCCGCAGAGCTGATTGAGGTGTACGGGATGCGGCCTTGATTAAACCTCACCCGTTGGCCACGGGTCGAGGCCCATAAGGCGGGGAAGCCGCCCTCTGTGGAGGCAGGTCAGGTGTCACCTGGTCCTGCATCATAAAAGTGCAAGACCAGGTGACGCCTGAACTACCTCCATAGAGGGCGGCTTCCCGGTCATGTGGGCCTCGACCCGTGGCCAATGGGTGAGGTTTAATCAAGGCCACAACCCGTACACGCCAACCAGCTCTGCGGGGCCCACGATAGACGCGCGCCAGATTGTTGGTGCTGGGATTCGATCCCAGCACCCTTGATAAGAGGCTTTTACGCAAGCCCTCATCATCAACTGAGTTGCAAAAAAGCATCTTATCAAGGGTGCTGGGATCAAATCCAAGCACCAACAACCTGGCGCAAGCCTATCGTGGGCCCCGTTGAGCTGGTTGGGGTGTGCAGGATGCGGCCTTGATTAAACCTCACCCGTTGGCCACAGTTCAAGGCCCACATGGAGGGGAAGCTGCCCTCTGTGGAGGTAGGTCAGGTGTCACCTGGTCCTGCATCACATTCTTCTCCATGTGCATGACATCAAGACCATGTCGAAATAAATTTTTTTTCCAATAAGGCAGGTCAAAACATATGCTCTACTATTTTTACAATACATAGTCGGTGCTCGTTGTTGAAACCAGAGAACATGTTTCAACGTTTGAAAGGGGGATGCAGCTAACCCTTACTTGACCCGAGCTTGGACCCTTGACCAGTTGCTGAGAACCGAAAGACCTTGCACCTGAAGAACACTTGAGACTGAAAATGAACCGCTTAAGCTTCAGCAAGGAGGTCCCACCACACACCCAAAAGCTCATAGAGAACTTCGCCTCTCAAGACAATGCTGAGCCTGGGCACCTTGGAGGGCACTAAGGGTCACCTCACCACCAACCTTCACTGACAAAGGAGGAGGAGGGCAGTGCTTGCTCACAAGTTACACCTGAGGGAGAGGAGAGTCCAGCCCTTCCCAAGGTGCCCATGAGGGTCTATTTATAGACTTCCCAAAATTGGGCTGCGGATAGCCAAAAATCTACTATATGCAGCTCAACAACGAACCTGAATGACCAGCACAAGGGGGAGGCGAGTGGAGATGAGACGTCCACTTCCCCCTTGCCTGAACAGCCCACCTTTCCCTTAGCATAAAGAGCAGATGAGTGGACCGAAGGTCCACTCGCCCCTAGGACTGGGCGAGTGGACCCTTGGTCCTCTCTCCCCTCTCCCGTGGGCCTGGGTGAAGGAACTCCACCATCGTACCCAACCAACTGGGGGCGGAGAACCAGTCCACCTCATAGGTGCTTACCTCACCTGGAGGCGGAGGAACTCAACCATCTTACCAAACCAACTAGGGGCAGAGAACTAGTCCACGTCCTAGGTGCTTACCTCACCTGGAGGCGGAGGAACTCAGCCATCTTACCAAACCAACTAGGGGTGGAGAACCAGTCCACGTACTAGGTGTTTACCTCACCTGGAGGCGAAGGAACTCAACCATCTTACCAAACCAACTGGGGGCGGAGAACCAGTCCACCTCATAGGTGCTTACCTCACCTGGAGGCGGAGGAACTCAACCATCTTACCAAACCAACTAGCGGCAGAGAACCAGTCCACGCCCTAGGTGCTTACCTCACCTGGAGGCGAAGTAACTCAACCATCTTATGAAACCAACTAGGGGTGGAGAACCAGTCCATGTACTAGGTGATTACCTCACCTGGAGGCGAAGGAACTCAACCATCTTACCAAACCAATTACCCCTTCTGAAGTCTTGCCCATAGTGAGTCGACCCGATGAGCCTCCCATCTGCCCGCATTACTGAGCCAGGCGAATGGTCTCTAGTCGGGGTTCTTACCAATTGGGTGTGGAGAACCAGTCCACACCTTAGGTGCTTAGCTTACCCGAAGGCAGAGGAACTTAACACCTTCCCAGCGTCTTCTCGTGCTTTTGTTGAATCAAGAATAGGGACTCCGCCCCCTTCCTCCCCTTCTTCGAGGTGGAGAGCCTCAATAAGAAACTCCGATGCAGGTCCTTGAAGCTGTAGATGGTACCTGATGGGAGCTGGTGGAACCAGTCTTTTGCTTCTCCCTTGAAATTGATGGTGAAGAGCCTGCACTAGGAGGCGTCCGTTATCTGCCTGATCGAGACCTTGTCTTCAAACCACTGGAGGTGCAGGAGAGGTTCGTCCTTCCCTGCATAGTAAGACATGGCTGGCTTGCTGAACCCGTCTGGAATGGGAGCCGAGGTGATCATCTCACAGAAGGGACTCCCCTATCCCCCCTAGCGAGTCGAAGGCATTCTCACTGCCTCCTCACTGGGATAGCCGGTCCGAGGAGAGCTGTTGAAGAGCACTCTCACTTGGAGACCCAATACCTCCTCTGAGGCTAACCCCTTTTCTTGCCGACGAGCTTGCCCCGTCTCCATCGGAGATGGCAAGGCGAGCACGGTGCGGGTGGTGTCGAGCACTCACCGTGAGGGGAGAGTGCGACCCGCATAAGCCCCAAACCCAACTTCTTGAACTCGTCAAGGTTACCCTTCTTCACATACTCGCTGGTGGGGGGCTAGTTCCCCGACTCATCGCTTCCATCCATGATACTTGCTCAGGGTTTTCCGAACTAGCTGCTTCCACACTCACTGCACCAGAATGTTGAAACCAGAGAACCAGTTTTGACGTTCAAAAGGGGGATGCAGTTAACCCTTACTTGACCTGAGCTAGGACCCTTGACCAGTTGTTGAGAACCAACCTTCACTGACAAAGGAGGAGGAGGGCAGTGCTTGCTCACAAGTTACACCTGAGGGAGAGGAGAGTCCAGCCCTTCCCAAGGTGCCCATGAGGGTCTATTTATAGGCTTCCAAAAATTGGGCTGCGGATAGCCAAAAATCTACTATCCGCAGCTCAACAACGAACCTAAACCACCAACACGGTGGGTGGGGCGAGGCGAGTGGAGATGAGACATCCACTTCCCCCCTTGCCTGAACAGCCCACTTCTCCCTTATCATAGAGAGTAGACGAGTGGACCGAAAGTCCACTCGCCCCTGGGACTGGGCGAGTGGACCCTTGGTCCACTCTCCCCCTAGGCCTGGGCGAGGGCCGGGCGAGTGGACCAAAGTTCCACTCACCCCTAGGCCTAGGCGAGTGGATCGAAGGTCCACTCCGCCCTAGGCCTTGGCGGAATGCGGGGGAGTGGACCGAATCGCCTACCTCCCCCTCCTTTTGCCTTGGGTGGCTTCAAGCCTCTTCAACAGGTTGATTCGTCGTGCCACAGCTACTTTCACTATTGCGATCTCACCTGCGTCGGATCACATCAGCTCAGCAAATATGAGGGTTGTACACTCGTGATTGATTTTCTCTACCAAAAACAACTTGAATATCTTTAATTGCCTCAAATACATCTCTTCCTTTATGTGGTTTTTTATTACCAACACTTGATTCGTGACGGCCAAATTTTCGTGACTTCCTATATGGATGATCAAATGGCAGAAATCGACGATGAGATTGAAATGCTATTTTTTGACTGTGCTTTAACCAACATGAGTTAGTGTTCAACCAGCATGATGGGCATCCAAGTTTAGAATGTGTATTCCATCCTGATAAATTACCAAGCCCGAAAAAATCAATAATAGTCCAGAGTAATGCCACGCACAGTTTAAAATTTTCCCTCTAAAGCATCAAACACTTCTATTACCTCTTCCACAACTCTTTCAACTCCTTTATTAATGGTTGCAGACAAACATCAATATTATTACCAGACATTTTAGGACCAAGTATCAATCCTGACATAATGATAGATCTCTTCTTCATGCACTCTAAAGGTGGCACATTATATATGGCTAACATAATTGGACATGTACTATGTGCGTTACTAAGATCACCAAAAGGATTGTAACCATCTGTGACAAGAGCGATGTGAATATTACGAGATTCACTAGAGAAACTCTTGGGGTCTTCGATCAAAATCATTCCATGCCAAGCCATCTCTAGGATGGTGCATTAAATTGTCATGGATAGGCTCTTTAGCATGTTATTGCATCATTTTGGCTGTCTATTTACAAAGAAATAGTCTTTCTAAACGCTCTTTTATTGGGAAGTAATGAAAAACTTTTTTGGGGATCTTTTTTAAAGCCCTTATAGCTTGTTGCTTACGTTTCCTTGACTTGTGAACCAATTGACTTTCAACACCTTCGACCCATCATGACTTCCTGCACACAAAGCAAGTACTACTACTTTTGTGTGGTCTCCAAAATAATGAGCAATCATCTTCACATGCATCAATCTTAATGTAATTGTGGCCTAATTTGGAAATAATTTTCTTGGCCTCATTATAGTTAGCGGGCAGTGTTTCAAGTCTACCTAGAATCGCACAGTGCAGAGTTTTCAACAACATACTGAAGTGTACATTACTCCAATTTCCAAGTGTTTTAATATGCAGAAACTTTAATAAAAAGATAACTTTGTGTACTCCAGGCACCCTTCCCACAACAGTTTATTTTCCTCCAAGGGAGACATATATAAACTATTAACATTTGCAGTGATGGGAGTTGGAGGAAAGTCAAATGTCTCATCTTCACCATAAGGATCATTCTTGAATTCTTGTTCATCTGCTTTCTCATCATGTGTCAATTTAGGGATGACCGCATTCAACGATTCACCAATGAGACTAGTAGAGCTGCTTTTGGTGTTAAGAAGGTTTGTAGTACAAGAAAAGATGTTACTAGGTTGGACCCCGGTGTGAGATAATCGACCATCGTGGTATATCCAATATGTGTAGATTTCCATAATACCATTCCATACTAGATGCCTCTCTACCTCTTCTCGATACCACATCTTCATATTAACACACTTTCTACAAGGGCATGAGCATTTTTCAGCAACGGGTGTATATCCATAGAATAAATCTAGCAAATACTTCATGCCTTCTACATATATTTTTGAGTAACGTGGCTCATTCATTCATTTTTTATCCATTGCTGATAAAATTACTATGACGTGTACCTACATAAATAGATAAAGTAAATACACCGATCAGATTGAACAAAATGTAAGTGATTTATCTTTCAATTAGCAACTACATCAATATATGCACATGACAATGAGATAGTAGTAACTAACATGCAATGATTACTACCACTAGATCACAATTAAAGACTCACAAACATATATATGATGAGAAATTAAAGACCAAGCAAATGCAAGTCAAGGATATAGCATGATATGTCTATGTTTATGTGGTTCGATGTCACCTATATGTGGCCGTCGTCTATTTCTTGTAAAGTGGAAGAAGGTGATCAATGATAAGGGGTATTCAGCTGCAGAGATTTACAACAGGAATGCTTTGAGGAGGTCAGGTACGAAACTAGGATTTTTGGCATGCTCTGACACAATAATATAACAAATTTAAACTATGAAAAATATCACAAAATTATGGAAAAAAATCAAACTATATTTACAAAATTACGAAAGATTTTTGTTTGCTAATCATCATGTATTTGGTTATTAGAAACCTTAAATAATTAATGACTGCATGTATAGTTACTCATAGTGTATTGGACTCCAATCACTACACATGGGACTCTAATTTCTCCTTATTTGACCCCAATTTATTCTCTCTATTCGGCTCTAATTACTTTCTATTTGACTCTAATTTAGAATGTTGCAAGAATTGGAAAATTTTGGGCAATTTTTATCTAGAGAGGGAGTTTCAAGAAAGCTTTGTGCAGATTACGTGTTAAACTCCTTAAATGGAATGGACAGATTTTGAGGAGCTATCTATGATACTATCAGGATTTAATAAGCTAAATAGTTAGGTTAGATGAAATTTAAATCCAATTTAACTTGTATGCAGAGATGTTATCTCATAGATTCTTATTAATTTCGACTTTTAACATATTTATGAACATATATGGATCATAATGAAGGCCTTAATTTCAATTCTTCGTGATCCAAATTCACATAATATAATATATTGATTGAGAAAATGAAACTAAAATCAAATCCTTCTTCAAGCCAAAATCTGATGTTGCCACCCAACATTACTCTGAAAAACCACAAGCTAGTCCGCAATGAATGCACATACAAGACTGTAAGAAAAGGTGCGGTCAAGCTCATCAATAAGAACTACAATAAAACTGTTAAGGTATATTGATAAAACAGGTTAACAGATACTTGATGGTTTGGTTAGGATCCAATAGGAATCCACTTACCCGTTAGGGATTTAGGGTTTGCCTATAAATACCCTGCTAGGGGCAACGAGTTGATTGTTCCAAACTAGACAGCCACGTGGATGCTTCAAGCACCATTCTAACATTCTTGAAGGTTTTCTCATGTTCCCTAGTTCTCTCTCGCGTAACAGCTCCCGCCGCTCAACCTCTCGTGAATCGCTCGGGGTTTCTCCGGCACTATTTTTGTCACTGCTAAGGAAGAAGAGTTCCTCGATGCATTTTCTCTGTTCTTCTCGATGGAGAAGAAGGAGACTTCGCCTCCTCTCGCTTTCCGGCGTTTCCAGCAGTCAATCCCGTGCAGTGTCGAGAAGCCGACGCCGCTGTCACTACTACACGACGCCTCTGTTTCCGTTGGTTTTTTGCTCGAGAGAGGAAGTTGGCCGCCGTTGCAGTCACCGTTCTGCCGCCCCTGGTCTCCTATGCACCAATCGTCCTAGTAGGAGAAGGGATCTTCTCTTCCTTGTCTTTTGCACTGCTCGCTAGGAGGATCAGTCATCGCAAGCATCTAATTCAATTCGATGCTCCTCTAGTCGACGGAGAGCCTATTCAACGCAAGCGTTGAATTCTATTCGATGAAAGCGTCGAATTCTATTCGACGCTCCTCCAGTCGACGGAGGGCCTATTCGACGCAAATGTTGAATTCTATTCGACACTCCTCTAGCCGACGGAGGGACTTGTCGATACAAGTTTTCTCTATTGCCATTTCTGCCAATCCCGATTAAGGGTTGGTTTCCCTGTCGCTGCTCGTGAAGGCAGAAGCTTTGCGTCGCAAAGAACTACTGTTTTGCTGCTTCCCTGCGATATCGGATTTCTGACAGCGCCTTTCTTCTTAGTGATCCAGTTTTGGCTTTGGTTGTTCATTGCCGCCGTTGTTTGCATGGATCTAGTCTTCGACGACTTTGTTCAGCCGGAGAAGAGGAGCACAACAAGTTCTGGATTGGATTCAAAGATTTCCTCGACGATACGCATTTCAGGTGATCTCTTTCTAGATTTCTGCTCGTAATTTAGGTTGCTAGTAGAACTCTACTGTTTGGAAAGAGACACAATGTCGAAGGGAAATACTCCCATTCCGATGATAAAGCTGGAGAAATTCTCCAACTCCGAGTTTAGTGCCTAGAAGCGGAACACGCAGTTTGGCATGAAGTACCTGAACATGTTTTACACTGTTCAGTCTATTCGCGCCGAAGTTGTTGGGACTGATGGTGAAGCCCAGTGGGTTGAGGATGAAGATTTTTGCCGCGCGCGACTACCTGCTGAACTGTCACTCCAACAGGCTTGCTGAGATGTACAACAAATTGATGAATGCAAAGGAAATCTGGGACGCTCTGGAGGAGCGCGCGGTTCAAGGAAGAGGAAAACATGTCCAAGACGCACCTGGTTGATAAGTTCATGGATTTCACCTTCACTAAGAAAAGGGAAATCCTTCCACAGGTCGCTGATTTTGAAAATCTGGTGGACAAGCTAAACAGTGAGAACTGTTGGAACATGATCTTCCGCATCTCCTAGGTTTGAGAATAACAAATCCTATGTGTATTTGATCTTGTGTGTTTAAGTGTGCAGGAAACAAAGTCCATATGACTCAAGGATTACATAAGAAGGTTGCCCCTAAATATGAGCCAACAAATCCAACATGCCCACTAGCGCCGACGGTTGCACCTAGCGCCCGGCGCTAGCAATGATTAGTGCAATTCTGGAGCACATATAGAAGGAGCTAGCACCCGGCGGTAGCGGATAGCGCAGGCGGTAGCGCGGAGCACAGAAGGCGAGAGAGAAATGATTCCTCAGATTGAAGATTCCCCCGCGCAGAATATATCCTAATCCGGGATAGCGCTGGCGGTAGCACTAGCGCAGGCGCTAGCGCTGAGGCTATAAATTGGACTCATCTTCTCTCATTTCATAGAGACACCACAGAGAGAGATTGAGTGCTAGAATTCTAGAGCCTGATTTGGCCGAAAGTTGATGTCCTACAAAAGCTCTGCAGATTTCTAAAGGAGAATCTCTTCACGCCGGATCCAAACGATGTCCGCTTCTACAATGCTTATTCTACAGCGGATCTTCATCTCCAACTTTAGAAGTTCTTCAAGGGGGAGTTTTTAATATTATCATTTCATATTTCTTGTAAACAGTTAGAGAATTCGCCTCGTGTTGGCGACTAGGTCTGGGTAGGAATTAAGGAGAAACTTGCCTCGTGTTGGCGACTAGATCAATGTTAGGTCTAGGGGGTGCTCAAGGCCATATACGGGGTAGGATTGGCTAGAGCGGCTTGAGGCCGAATCCAGGGAAGGATAGGTTAGGGCCACCGGTTCGTGGGGATGCGAGTCGGGATAGAAAACAAAACGAGCTTACTATTATTCGCCACCGATTTCTAGCGTTATAGAAATCAATTTTTGTAAAACCTTATTTCATATTAACAAAACATGTCTCCACTTTATTTTAATTATTTTGTTTGATTTCTCACTTTCTTATTCACGCATTATTTCAAAGATAATCAAAATATAACTTAAGTTTTAAAAACCCTTATTCACCCCCATCCCCCCTCTAAGGGCGCCTACCGATCCTACAAGTGGTATCAGAGGGGTTTTATTCCAATCGGCTTAACAACCAGGAATACTGGCGTCTCATGATCTCGCTTCTACTAGTGGGGTAAATTTTTATGAAGACAAAAAATCTCTTAAACCACCTTTATTCGAAGGGAGAAATTATAAAGGGTGAAAAATTTTAATGAAAAAGTTTATTAAAAATTTAGATATCAATGCATATGGGATATAACAATAGTTAGACCAGCGGATGAATCAAATAAACAGGAACATCATCTAAATGCAAAAGCTTTAAATAGTATTTTCTGTGCTTTATCTCACGAAATTTCAAAATTAATATATTGTTTTTCTAGTGCATACAAAGTATGGAAATTTCTTGAAGAAATGTATGATTCTCCATGTACAGGTATGGAACAAATGCAAGAAGTGGAGAACATACAAGATTGCACATCAAATGGAAAAGAAGAAATCCCATTTTTGCAAGTGGAATGCCAAATAGATGAAGACAACAAAGAAAATTCATGCTCAAATCTCACAGCATCCAAAAGCACTGTAAGGAAATCAAATCCTCTTATTGTTTGCAATTCTATTTCTACTTTACAATTGCTATAAATTACAATGCGCAAAATTAAGAAATTAAAAAATGCGAATTGCAATTTGCGCTTAGAAAATAAAAATTTAAAAGCAAGAGTTAAAGTAAAATCAAATTCTGATTTATCTAGCTTTACCCATGTCACTTCAATTGAAAATACAAAACCTTGTTTTGATTGTAATGATTTTAAAGAAAAATTTAAGGAACTTGAAAAAGAAATTATTTGTATAAAAGAGCATAATGAAAAATTATTTTTAGAAAATTCATCTTTGAAAGGTGATTGTGATACGTACCAAAATTATAAAATTGAAATCAAAGAGATGGACGAAACATTTGAGGAATTCAGAAACGACTATCAAAATCATATTGACTTTATTGTTTCTACTCTTAAAAATAGCACAATAGCTTATAATAAAGCCAGTCATAATTTAAAGATTAAGAATGATGAAATAAAATAAAAAATCAAACGTACTTATGAAAATTATAAACTCTCAATATCAAGCTATATCTAAAAACAAGTTGAATATGAAGATGAATATCTTAAATAAGCCAAATAATGGAAATAAGAAACACAACGGATTTGTAAATCAAAGTCAAAATCATCATTATTTCCAAAATCATGTTTCTCCAAACTTAACAACAATATTACACAAATTTCCTAATCATTACAATCATAATCATCAATATAAAGATTATCACAATGGAAATTTGACATATAAGAATAACATTAAACCAAAGTTTGAATGGAGACCCAAAATTAAAAATGAAACACTAACTTCGCATGAAAGGACCCATTCATCACTAATTACCCACAAACCTACACGTTATATTTGGGTACCCAAAGGAACCACCACACTTGGTCCCCTTTGGATACCTAAATCTCTTATTCATTAGGTATCACCAAATGCATGAAGTAGAATATTTTCAAAAATGAAATATACAAATTTTCTACTTCATGATATGCTTTATATTATTTTCTTTCTTATCTCTTTTTGCTATCATGGTATGGTCATCATATAGACACAAGACTTTATCACTTAATGATTCATAAATCAAATTATCAAATTGTAAAGTCACGTCCTTTATTTCTAAAGACCATCTAATCATCCTGTTATTAGCGTAAATGGATCTTTAAAAATCAATTAGATGGTGAATCTAGGATTATAAGAAATAAAGCACGCTTAGTTGCTCAAGGTTTTTCTCAAATCGAGGGGTAGATTTTGAAGAAACTTTTGCACCCGTTGCTCGCGTAGAATCTATACGAATATTTTTGGCATTTGCGAGTTTTAAAAGAATAAAATTATTTCAAATGGATGTTGAAAGTGCTTTTTTAATTGTGTTTATAAAAGAAGAAGTTTATGTAGAACAACCCCCCATTTTATAAATGAAAATTTTCCAAATCATGTTTACAAATTAGAAAAAGCGCTTTATGGTTTAAAACAAGCGCCCCGTGCATGGTATGATTGACTTACATCATTTTTGTTAAAGCACAGTTATGTTATGGGAAGTGCTGACAACACACTCTTCATTAAGCATAATAATAATGATTTAATTATCTTACAAATATATGTTGATGATATAATTTTTGGAGCCACTAATGAAGAGTTGTGTAATGAAGTAGTCTTAGTAATGAAAAATGAATTTGAAATGAGTCTTGTAGGAGAACTATCATATTTTCTTGGTTTTCAAATCTCTCAATGAAATGATGGTATCATTATTTGCCAAACAAAATATGTTCACGATATTCTTAAACGATTTGGTTTTGAAAATCTTAAACAAGCTTCTACTCCTATGAGTGCTTCTTTAAAACTAGGAAAAGATGAATCTGGATTTTCCATTGATCAAACTTTATATAGAGGAATGATAGGATCTCTTCTTTACTTAAGTGCATCTAGACCAGATATAAAGTTTTTCGTATGTCTATGTGCTCGCTTTCAAGCCAATCCAAAAGAATCTCATTTAAAAGCGGTAAAACGTATTTTTCGTTATCTATTAGGGTCATCTAAATTAGGATTATGGTACCCACACAATGACTCATTTACACTTCACGGCTATTCCAATTCGGACAATGCCGGGTGTTCACTAGATCGAAAAAGCACTAGCGGTACTTGTCACTTTTTAGGACCCTCATTAGTTGCTTGGTCTAGTAGGAAACAATCTTCGGTTGCACTCTCCACCACGGGGGCCGAATACATCGCACTTGGAAGTTGTTGTGCACAGGCGTTATGGATGAGCCAAACTCTAGAGGATTTTGGATTTCATCTCAAAAACATTGACCTTAAATGTGACAACAAAAGTGTCATAGACCTTACAAATAATCTTGTACACCACTCTAGATCCACATAGATGTTCGTCATCATTTCATTAGGGATAACATTAAGAAAGAGCATGTAAAAGTAAGCTTCATTGATACAGACTCTCAACTCGCTGACATATTTACGAAACCTCTTCCCGATGCAAGATTTTGATTATTACGACTTTAGTTAGGTGTCCTAGATCTTCCGAGTTAAAACACATTTATAAACACAATTATGCAATTTTTAACCATCTAAAACATCTCCTAAAATTCTGAAATTTCTGCATGAAACTACTATTGGGACACTTAATCAAGATCAACAATTAAAAATTTCAAAATCATCAAAAAATATGTACTGTTTCCCGCGCTAGCGCTAACGCCGGCGCTAGCGCACCTATCTATTTTTTTTTCTGTATTTTAAAATTTTGAAAAAATCTTAAAAATATATTAGTCTATATGTACTATTTATTTTTGCACTTCTGACTTTATTTAACTTTTGAAAAATCCAAATACAAAATTACAAAAGTCAAATTACAAAAAATATTTCTTTTTGTTCATTGGTTTAAATTTCTAAATGCAAAAATCAAATACAAAATATAAAACACAAAAACTAACAAAAAACTGTATGGAATTTATTATGATAATCAAGCATGTTTTTAAACTATCTTTAGAACTTCTACAATGTTCCAATTTATCTTGACAAACTACTTTGAACATTGTTATTTTCATGCTTTGATATATCTATTAATATGTGCATCAATTATATTGTAAAGGTAGTGTAGAAACTAGCTTAGCACGTCTCTAAATATGAGTGAATGTTTTATGGTTGATATTGATATTTCTTCACTCACTTTTTGTCTAAGTCTACTTATGTTTTTAATCTAAAGATGCTTGCTTATGTATTATAATTGTACAATGAATTAAAATTGCATAAGTATCTTACTACACTACATTTATTTTCACTATTAAATATAAAGAAAAGTGGTTGTACTTTCAAAATCTAATTGGTTTGCAACGCAAGTGTAATCGGAGAACTTTGTACAATACAAAAAAAAAGAAATAAAGTGATAAAGTTAACTCCACAATCACTACTTGAACCTCCTAATAAGTCTTAATAAGTGTTGTGAGGTTGAGCACCTTAGAAAGATTAGTAAAGTGTCTTGTGCAAACCTTCATTTCTTTTAAAAAAACCACTTATTCTTAAGTACATTGGATCAAAAATGAAACTGAAAAAATAAAATTGTGTGATCCCCCAAGCACTACTTTGCACCCTGATAAGTCTTAATGAGCATTGTGTGTGCAAAGCACCTTGGTAGTTGTATATTTTCTTTGTGCATAAAAGTGTGTGGAAGTAATCTTATTTGTGTTTTATTATGCACTTTACTCTACATTTGTCTTGTATTTTTTATTATAATATTTGTTTACTCTTTTCAAAATACACTTTGTGCACATCATTATCTTCCATAACACTTCTTCGCATGAGTATTGGATCCTAATGCTAATTCTATAATACTTTTTATATCTAAAATGCACTAGATAACCTAGCATGCTTTCTATAATGTTTGGTGTATTTTTTACATTATAAATTAGAATAACATTGTAGTAGTCTCTCTTTCATACATCTCTTTCACGCTTGGTTACTTCATGATAATCTTTTCAAAGAAAAATAATTTACAAAAACATCTTGTTTCATTTTATGAATCATCATGTCTTACAAAAAGATGTTTATTGTATTTTTATAAGTCTTCCGCTACACTACGTTTACCTTGTGTTCTTTTCATGCTTATCTCAAGTTTTCAAACTCAAAATTTTTAAATGGTAGACTTGCATGATAAATGTTATATCATTCCTTTTTAAAGCTAAAAACTCTAATTTATTTCTATAACCATACTTATGCTAAAAACCCTGATTTATTTCTATGAAAATTATTCTAAAACTCCTTATCATTTTCTTCTCTCTCAAAGCTCGATCATGCCTTTATCTTATTATCAAAACTTTTATGTGTTTTGCTTCCTTACCCACTTTTGCTAATAACAAAAGGGGGAGAACTAACATGATAATTAAAATGTGCTGTCAAAATGAAAAACTAACTTGATTAATTAAAAATAATAGCTTACATATTAGGGGAGCATTCACTAAGGGGGAGCATGTATTTAGGGGGAGCAATTCTAAAATTCTACAATCAATATTTATCCTAAGTCATCACTCTCACACACACACAAGTAGGTTTCATCATGCTTATATATTAATGCTCTGATTTATCATTAATGGTTTTGTTATTATCAAAAGGGGGAGTTTGTTGGAACATGGTCTTCCGCATCTCCTAGGTTTGAGAATAGCAAATCCTATGTGTATTTGATCTTGTGTGTTTAGGTGTGCAGGAAACAAAGTTCATATGACTCAAGGATTACATAAGAAGGTTGCCCCCAAATTTGAGCCAACAAATCCAACATGCCCACTAGTGTCGGCGCTAGCACCTAGGGCTCGGAGCTAGCGATGATTAGCGTAATTCCAAAGCATATATAGAAGGAGCTAACGCCTGGCGGTAGCAGATAGCGCAGGCGGTAGCGCGGAGCACAAAAGGCAAGAGAGAAATGTTTCCTCGGATTGAAGATTCCCCCGCGCAGAATATGTCCTAATCCGGGATAGCGCCGGCGGTAGCGCTAGTGCCGGCTCTAGTGCTGAGGCTATAAATAGGACCCCTCTAAAAGTGGAGGTTAGATCTTAAAGTACTCTAGAGGGGGGTGAATAGAGTATTTAAAAACTTTTCTCTTAATTTTATAGCGGAATTAAATTAGTGATATATATATGTGTATATTGAGTGAGTTATAAAAACTAAATAAAGAAATCAGAACAGCACAACAATACAGAAAATCACAAGCACAGAGACACAAGGATTTTTATAGTAGTTCCCCAATAAATCTGGGTACGTCCACACTTCTACCACACTTGGTAGGATCCACTAGGTTTTTGATCAGGTGCCTTATCACCAAGGGGTTTTTTTATCAGGTGTCCACACACCAAGTGAGCTTTTGATCAGGTGCTCTAACCAAACCATAGGTTTTTGTTCAAGTGCCCTGTCACCAAGAGGTTAACTTTTAAAGGGAGTTAGAACCCTGTACAATATGGAATAAAGAAGTTAAGAAGTTCTTCTCTGTCAACAATCTGAGAGAAGACTCTAGTGGATGATGGTATAAAGCTCCCCCTGTCTGATTGAAGTTCTTGACAGCTTGAGGATGGAGCTTTCTCTTGAATGAAAAAATATCTTACTTGATAAGCCGATGAATCTGAGAGACAGATGTTCCTCAGATTATTGTTGCTCTATAGAAGATTTGAAACTTGCAGCAGAATGATTGAGAGAGTGATCTTGAAGATGTTCTCAGAGAATGAGATGCTGCTTGAGGAAGATAAACTTTTCTTTTTTCCTTTCTAAATATTTTCTCTAGACTAAAGCACTGATATTTTCTATCTCTGTGTCTGTCTTCTTTTTCTTTTCTGGTATACTATATTTACTGAGAGAGAAGACGACTGATTTGAATTTCAAATGATCTCTGAATAGGAATAGAATAATCTGCAATAAATCTTTTCCTGGAACTTCCACTAATTCAGCCAAAACTTAATTCCTTTCCTTTTCAATAATTAATGATATCCTTTTCCAACAAGCCAAACGGCTATTTTTCTCGAGAGAAGGAATTGGAAAGATAATAAAATAAAGGAGGGATAAAACTTGTCTTATCTGGAAGAATAACTCCAAATGAAGAATAGAACTGAATTTGATGGATGAACTGAGTTCAGAGAAATAGAATGACTGATCTGAACAATCTGAGAGAAAATTCGTCGATCTGAGATAAGATTTCGTCGACCTGAAGGAAAAGTTTGTCGAACTGAACATCTGATAAGGATTCGTCGAACTCAGGTTGGAGTTCGTCGATCTCAATATAGAGTTCGTCGAACTGAAGAATTCATCGACCGCTGAGCCGCTGAGAACTGAAGATCGTCGACCGCTGAGACACTGAGACTGGAGCACGTCGTTCATCGAACGCAGAGAGAAGGCCGTTCGTCAAATGCAGAGAGCAGTTCGTCAAACCCAGTATAGAGTTCGTCGAACGCAGAAACTTAGAGAAATTCTAAGTTCTAGCTATCTTATCAGCCTAAAACTATGACCCTTAGACTATACAATGGGGGTCAACTTGATCCTAGTCAACACATAGTAATCCTAGCCCAAATCAATAATAGGGTTGTTCCAACAATCTCCCCCTATTTGGGTTAGGATACTATTTGACAAATTTCAAATAATAAACAACAGAAAAAAAAAATAGCAGAGCATAAAATATATCTGACAGAATGTAAAACCATTTCAGCAGATAAAATAAGTAGTGCTCTGAGTTTAACAACATTACAACAAAACAGAAATATCAACCAAAAACCAAATAGTTTAAAACCTTTTACTTCTTTGCAGATGGAGGCTTGAAGATAATCTGTCTGTTTGGATTTTCTGATTCTTTCTTGCTCATATACAGCTCCTGAGCTCCCAAAATAGTTTGAGATTTGGCATGAGGAACCACATCTTCTGGGTGCTTCTCTAAGTATTCTTCAGCATTGAACAGATTTCTAGATTTGTACTTTTCAAATTCCTTCTTTATGAACTCTGACATAGTTGAGATTTTCTAGTAATCTTTACCTTCTGCTTTAGCTTTGTTGATCTGGGCAACTGCAATGGATTCTCTGAATCTTGCCATTTGGGCTATCCTTTCTTCTTCTTGGTTGGGAGAAGAAGGGCTATATTCAGAAATATTTTCTTGAACATAAGAAAGATCTTGAAGATTTTTGTTTCTGTGAGAAGATCCATTAGAGACATGAACCTTGTACTCTAAGGATATTAATATAGAGGAGCCTGAGGGAGGTCTTGAAGCCCTAGAACTTTGAGAACCACTAGAACTAGCTGGTCTCTTGGATTGATGGGAGGAGTATCTTTGGGAGGATGAAGAGAACTTAGCTGAGCCAGCTGCACCTGCTGCTCGAGGAGGAGGAGGAGGATGGTTATACTTGACAGGCTTGTCAGAGTAATAACCAGTCTTCTTCATTTTCTTTCTTCTGTTTGCTTCATTCCTTGAGATCTTCATCCAAGCAGGAGAATCCTTGGTGAGAGTGATATTCTGCAAAATATAGTAAGGAATGTCATTATTGGGGTTAGGAGGCTTAGGAGCAGCCTTTGACATATGCTTAGCTTTTCTTTTCTTTCATGATCTATCATCAGAATCATCATCACTATCATCATTATCACTGTCATCAGATGATGGAGGATTATCATAAAGGTCATCAATCAATTTCTGGGTTTTAGAAAAATCTTCCTCAGTATTAACTGGAGCTGGAGGAGCTGGACTTTCAACAATAGTTGGAACTTGAACTGGAAGAATTGAAACTGGAGGAGCTGGACTCTCAACTGAAACTAGAGGAGCTGGAACTGCAAAACTCTTGAGAAATTCTTTGAATATAACTTTATTTATGGGAGCTGTATAAGGAACAATTGCCTTGGAATAACCTTGAAACTCTGGCAAATCTCTGAAAATTGTACTGAACTTGGAAAGCAAATAAGTAATATCTATAGATGGATTAATAGAGATATTATTTATTTCTTCTATTACTGGAAGAAATGATTCTGTCATCTCTGAATCTGTCTGAACTGAATCTGCACTGAGAACTGTGAGAGCTGGAGCTTCTTCATCAGGCATCTCCTGTAACAACCCGGCCCGACCACCACACCAGAGGCCTACGGTCCTGCCCCATCCCTGGTGGGCCGGCTGCCGCGGTTGATGGGCCGGCTGGCAACCCGACTCACAGGCCGGTCCATCTCCGCCCGCTTTTTTACAAGGGCTGCAACCCATACACCCCAACGCATCCGTCTGGCCCTGTTTCTCAGGCGCAGTGCGTTGTTGAGGTCAGGTTTCGATCCCCTCACCTCCTAGATAAGGACTCCTTCAACTGAGCATCATCACCAACTGAGCTGCAGCTCAGTTGGTGATGAGGCTCGGTTGAAGGAGTCCTTATCTAGGAGGTCAGGGGATCGAAACCTGACCTCAACAACGCGCTGCGCCTGAGAAACAGGGTCAGACGGATGCGTTGGGGTGTATGGGATGCAGCCTTTGTAAACAAAGCGGGCGGAGATGGACTGGCCTGTGAGCCGGGTTGCCAGCCTGCCCGTCAACCACGGCAGCCAGCCCACCAGGGATGGGGCAGGGCCGTAGGCCTCTGGTGTGGTGGTCGGGCCGGGTTGTTACATCTCCCCCTGCCTAGTTTCAGGAAACCCTGAAGCTAGGCCCCTAGATGAAGGGACAGAAAAGGACGGTGAAGGGAAGGAAGCTATTTTGGCAGAGAGATCAGCAATAGCTTAAAGAACTGGAGCAAGTTTTGCATCGAGGAGATCATTCAGCTTTGGAGCAATATGATGATAGATTTGGTCAGCAACAGATTGAAAATCAATAAAGACAAGATCTTGGTTAGGGTTTGAAGAAGATGGGATGGAGTATGGGAAAGATATGTTAGTAGCATGAGCTATGGGTGGATGAGAGTGAATAGGGCAATGAGGGTGGATAGGAGATTGAGGATGAATGGGTGATTGTGGATGAATAGGTGAGTGAGGTGGAGTGATATCCTGGGGGATAGGTGATTGAGGAAGAGAGATATCTTGGGGGATAATGGGTGATTGTGGATGGTTTGGTGATTGAGAATCAATGTTGATGGGAAAGGAATGTCATTGAAGGATGAAGGTTCTTCAGATGGGTGAGACTAGAGAATAGGAGAAGATGGCAATGAGGATGAAGGGATAATGGGAGAGTTGGGAGGAGGAATTTCTTCAGAAGAGATAGAAGGTTGAGAAGGGAGAGGAGGAGGAGAAACAACAGGAGAAGCTTCTTGAAGGGTTGAGGGAGTGACTTGCACAGTCCTTGTGCCTTCTGAAGCTATATCTGATGGTTCTGGTCTAGGAGTCCTTTTAGGGATAACCCTTTCCCATCTTCCAAACAAAGCTGAAGTCAGCCTTTTACTGGCATTGATAAAAACCTTTGGAGAGACCAGGAGGTCTGGATGCCTTTCCTCAAGATAGATTCCAAGAATCCTACCATAACCAACATTTACCTTACTTATCTTCTTCCTGATTGATTCAAAAATGATCATTCCCCAATTGATCTTCTTTTTCTCAACCAAGGTCACCATCACAAGAAATTGGTGCCTTGTAATGTAGTGATGGGCAGAAGTTTTCCCTAGCAAAACCTTGCCTATTACATCAGCCAAAAATTTATATTCCACAGATAAATTTTTCTTTAAAAGATGGTTAGGGTTTCCACCAGAATAAACCCATTTTAACCAAAGCAGAATTAAATTCATCAGATGTGATTTCCAAATCATCATCACCATTTACTAAACCAAAAACCTCAGATAATGTAACTGGGGTTAGAATAACCTGATTTCCTGATATTGTTCCTGATAAAGTATTATCCTCTGGCTTGACTATATAAGCCCATTCCTTGATTTCAGTCACTGGTAGTTTGATTCTGGTTGTCATAATCTTCTTTAGTTGTTGTTCTACAAAAAGATGAAGAATATCCTGGAAGACTTGATCATAATACTCAAACGATTTGAAATCAATGTCGAATCCGGCGTCAAACTTGATTAAAGAAAGCACTGCTTGCGAAATCGCCATTGTTACCTGCAAAATAGAGAACGATCAAGTGCAAAGGGGAACTGGAGGGAAAGAGCAGGTTCTGTAGGCGCAAAGATGAAATAAGATAAAAGCTTTGATTATATAGAGAGATCGGAGAAGGGCGCACACATTCGTAGAACAGGGTTCGGCTAAACCTAATAGAATCAGAAGTCGAAAAGACTTAGGGCTTCGTCTGACTGCGTTCGACGAAAAAATAATTTTCGTCGATCTCCATTCGACGATCGCGCTTGTCTTTATCGATCCTGACTTATTAAGTATCGTCGATCTCCATTCGACGAATGATAGCATTTCGTCGTTCTCCGTTCGACGAAATGAGGGGTTAAATAGAAAATTTAATTTTTATCATATTGAATCTCCATCTATCATTCTCAGCTGATTTATAAAGAAAATATGTTTCTTTTCATCCAAGGGTTTGGTAAAAATATCAGCTCTTTGCAAATCAGTAGAGATGAATTATAGGCAAGTTTTATTTTTATCCATATTATCTCTGATAAAGTGGTGCCTAATTTCTATGTGTTTAGTCCTACTATGGAGAACTAGATTTTGTGTTATAGATATTGCACTAGTATTGTCACAAAATATAATTGAATTATTTAAGTTGACACCATAGTCTAGGAGCTGATTTTGTATCCACAATATCTGTGAGCAGCAACTGCCTGCAGCTATATATTCAGCTTCAGCAGTTGATGTGGACACAGATGTTTGTTTCTTACAAACCAAGACACAAGCCTATCACCAAAAAACTGGCAAGTTCCTGATGTGCTTTTCCTGTCTACTCTGCATCCAGCATAATTTGAATCTGAGAATCCAGTTAATTCAAATTCAGATGATGTTGGATACCAGAGTCCTAGATTAGGACAACCCTTTATATATCTCAAAATTCTTTTTAATAAAATTAGATGAGATTCTTTGGGGTTAACTTGAAACCTAACACAAATACAAGTAACAAACATTATATCAGGCCTACTTGCTGTTAAATAAAGTAGTGAGCCAATAATTGCTCTATATACTTTCTGATCAACAGGTTTCCCTGATTCATCAGTATCAACAACAGCATTTGAGGGCATGGGTGTTTTCATGGTGGAAGCATCAGACATACCAAACCTTTTCACTAATTCCTTAGCATACTTGGATTGTGATATGAAGATGCCATTGGGAGTTTGTTTTACTTGAAGACTAAGGAAGTATGATAATTCACCCATACTACACATTTCAAATTTAGATTGCATTTGATTAGAAAATCTTTTGCATAAATTTGAATCAGTAGAGCCAAAAATTATGTCATCTACATATATTTGAACTAGTAGAGTTTGATTTTTATGTATCCTAAAAAATAGGGTTTTATCAACTATGCCTCTACAGAACTTGTTTTCCAAAAGAAAATTAGCTAAGGTCTCATACCATGCTCTGGGAGCTTGTTTGAGACCATGGAGAGCTTTATTAAGCTTAAATACATAGGAGGAGTGAGTTGGAGAGATGAAACCTGGTGGTTGTTCCACAGAGACTTCTTCTTTGTTGTCTCCATTAAGAAATGCACACTTCACATCCATTTGATATACTTCGAATTTCTTGAATGCAGCAAAGGCCAGAAAAATCCTTATAGCTTCAAGTCTTGCAACAGGAGCAAAGGTTTGATCATAGTCTATGCCTTCTTCCTGTGAATATCCTTGAGCTACCAATCTTGCTTTGTTTCTGACTATGTTCCCTTGATCATCAAGCTTGTTCCTAAAGACCCATTTGGTGCCAATAATTGGATGGCCTTTTAGTCTTGGAACCAAATCCCAAACCTTGTTCCTTTCAAATTGGTTGAGCTCCTCTTGCATTTCAAGAATCCAGTTTGGATCTTATTCTGCATCTTTTATGGTTTGAGGTTCAACTTGTGATAGGAAACAAATGTGCATCTGATTTTGGTGTAGTTGATGCCTTATTTGAACACCGGCTGAAATATCACCAATCACTTGTGATATTGGATGATCTTTAACTGTGATGTGGTCAACAGTTGGAGTTGGTTCAGCAATGATATCCACTTGGGGAATTTGTTCAGTTGTCACTTGATTAAAATTGGCAGCAAGATTTGGATGATTTTCTTCTTCACTGTCTTCAAGATTTTGTGTTGATGGAAGTGTAGAATCTTCTTTCTGTAGATCTAGTCCATTTAGCTCTTCACATAGAGCTGGTACCTGCAAAATATTCTTGGTAGAGATGGTGTTCCTCTCCTCAATTAACATGTTAGTCTCATCAAAGGATACATGCATGGACTCTTCTATCTTAAGAGTAGATTTGTTGTAAACTCTATATGCCTTACTAGAAAGAGAATATCCAAGGAAAATGCCTTCAGCAACTTTTGCTTCAAACTTCCTGAGATACTTCTTGTCATTGTTGTGCACATAGCATTTACATCCAAATATCTTAAAATAGTTAACCTTAGGCCTTTTATTCTTAAGTAATTCAAAGGGAGTCTTGCCCTTAAGCTTATGTATAAGGCTTCTGTTCAACACATAATTAGCTGTGCTCACTGCCTCTACCCAAAAAGAGAGTGGCAAGTTTGCATCAACAAGTAATGCAGTTGCTGATTCAATAAGGGCTCTATTTTTTCTTTCTGCTACTCCATTTTGTTGAGGAGTTCTAGGAGCAGAGAAATACTGCCTGATCCCTTCTTTTCCACAGAATTCTCTAATCAGAAGAGACTCAAACTCAGTGCCATGATCACTTCTGATCAATGCAACTACAGTAGAGTACTCAATCTTAATGGACCTGAGAAAGTCTGTCAGAACACTGAAGGTGTCAGACTTATTCCTAAGAAAGAACACCCAAGTGAATCTTGAGAAGTCATCTACAATCACTAAAGAGTAATACTGCCCTCCTAGGCTGTGTATTGTAGTAGTTCCAAAAAGGTTCTAATGCAGCAAATATAAAATCTTAGGTGAATCACTCTTGGATAAAGACTTAAAACTACTTCTAGTTTGCTTACCTAATTGACAAGCCCTGCAGAGTCCTTCCTTCTTGTATGAACCAGATGGGAGTCCTCTAACAAGATTGTCCTTAGAAAGCTTAGATATAGTTCTAAGGTTAATATGTCCAAGCCTTTTATGCCATAATTCATTTGTTTTACTTATAGAATTGAATAAGCAAATATTAGAAATGGCAGAGTCAAAATTGACTAAATAAATATTTCCAGGTCTAATACCAGATAATACAGTAATATTTTTATTATTGGTAATAAAACATAAGGAATGATTGAAAGTTACCTGATAACCTTCATCACATAACTGGCTTATGCTGATGAGATTGTGCTTCAGACCCTTGACATAGACTACTTCCTTGAAGGTCACTGCTCCAACCTTGATCTGTCCATAACCTTTGGTTTGTCCGCAATTGGAGTCTCCAAAGATCACCTTGGGACCAAGCTTTACCTTATAGTTGTTCAGGTTGGCCTTATTTCCTGTCAGGTGTTTTGAACAGCCACTATCCAAATACCATTGTTCATTCTTGCTTGGATAGTTGTGTACCTGTAAAACAGAAAAATAAACTAGTTGTTTTTGACCAAGACTACCTTGGGTCCTTTTGTATTACCACAAAACTATGAAATAAAAGACATTTCATGCTGGTCCTTATAACCTTTAGGATGATATCTCCTTGGAGGAATTATCCATTCAGTGAAAGGATTGTAAGTATGTGAACAAAAAGAATTCTTTAAATTTTCTGTATATCTTCTGTTCGACGAACTGGGCTAAGTTCGTCGATCGCCGTTCGATAAAGGAATGTGCTTTCGTCGAGCACAGTTCGAATAATGACTATACAGGAAATCTGTCTTCAGAGTTCGTCGATCTCCGTTCGATGAATTCGTCTGATTTCGTCGAGCTCCGTTCGACGAATTCTGCTGAATTCCCTTATTCTTGACAGCCTTGCTTGAAATGCTTTTATTTTCATCTACAACCTCTTTGCTATTAGCAGAAATGAAATTTATAGGTGTATGATGGCGCAAATCTCACACACCGCTATAGGAGGTAGCTCAACTGCGACACGAAACGGCAGTGTACCGATCGTTCAAGTAATATAAAATGGGAATGAATCCCCAAGTATCGATCTCAAAGGAACACAGTAAGGTGGAGTTTATTATCGAGGAAGGACTTGAGATTGAAGTGCTTTCGAGCGGATGGATGCGGAAACGGGGGTTTTGGATTATGGAAAATAAAGAGAAAATACTATAACTACTCCTATGCAATGCCGCTATGCAAAGCTTCGCTCGGCGGGATGGAAAACTACGTAGGCCTTGAAATCGCTACTTCGTAAGGGCGGATGGACGAGTAGGCAAACGGATCGAACTATGCAGGTCTTGAGCGCGCTGCTTCGTTAGGCGGGATGGAATACACGGGCCGCTATGCCACGCTTCGCTAGGCGGATGGAAGAGTAGGCATACGGATGAGGGTCGCAAGCACCTCTTCGACAAGCACGCCACTAGCAATTGCTAGTGCGGCACCGGACACGGTGGTGGAGTGGAAAATGGATGGCGGCGCACCTCATTCACACATATGAATAATATGATTCCATAAACATGAAATGAACATTAATAAACAAGATTCATAGTGTCATCATCTAAATATAGAGATTACAAACAAACACAACCACACAAGTAGAAGAAAGAGGCAAGAGATACGACCGAATCCGGAGTCTCGTTGTAGATTCACGGTAGGAATCGTTGGGTTGTCAATCCACGTCCTAGCTCGGTCCCAACTACGTCCGGGGTAGAGGAGGGCTGTCACACCTCCCAATGGACACGTCTTCTCCAGCGCTTTACCATCCGGCCACGTCTAATGCGAAGAACTCCTTGCTTGGCGATGAAGATGCGTGGAATCTCCTCCTTGAAGCTCGTGGATGATGGAGGAGGCCTAGGGGGCGGAGAACCAGCGGAAATAGGCGGAACGGCGGAGTCGGGGGGAAGAACGGCGAAGGATCCGACCTAAATCGCGAGCAGGGCTATTTATAGGCGCTGGAATAAACAGTGTGCACGATCAGTGGCGCACGACCACTGGTCGTGCGCACTAAAATTTGGTGATCGTGCGCTCTGCCTGGGCGGAGCCTGCAAGGTCAGAAATTATAAAATACAATGTTCGCACGACCAGTGGCGCACGACCAGTGGTCGTGCGCACTGTCGTAAGTGGTCGTGCGATAAGCCAGACAGAACTCATAAAAAAGGCGTTAAGTGCGCACGATCAGTGGCGCACGATCAGTGGCGCACGACCACTGGTCGTGCGCAATAGAACCAGTGATCGTGCGCAGTGTTTAGTACAGAATTGTACCAGGAACACCTGCACGACTCCTGTTCCAGCATAACCACAAATCCAGCCACTGAAAGTGGCACTTAACAGCGCATGAAAACTACTAAAGATGAAAAACATGATATAACACCAAAAACGGGCTTAGAAGTGCACATAGCATGGAATAACAAATATGAGCGAAAACATGCCTAGTGTGTAGTGCATAAACTAGGAAATCGGCCCAGATAAGTCCATAAATGTGTATATGATCAGGACTCATCACACCCCCAGACTTACCTATTTGCGCGTCCCGAGCAAACAAATTCTAAGCGAACGAGGAAAGAAAAGTAGATGGCTTAAGATTACAATACAGAGTACCATGCGAAGTCGCATGCTCATGTGCATAAGAAAAATAGTAGAAAAGATTTCTGATTATAAAAACAGTTTATATATTTCTAAAAGAGTAAAAGCATATTACAGCTACTCAAAATGGTGAACAACGGTGAATCATTCGGTCATGCATACGGAGAAAGTAAACTAAGCGCTGAGATGAGCATTGCTCAAGATCGGGATGCTGGACAAACTCCACCGAAATCCATCGGTGTCGGCGACCATAGGCTCACCCGGTCACATTCTCTCCACGACACTAGATTGGTCCATAGCTTGAGTCGGTAGGACTTTTAGGTTTTAATTGAGGCTTGGGTTACGGTGAGGTAAACAATGATAAACAAGAGGGCTTATAACACGCAACCCAAATGAGCTTTAATATAACTACCCGCGCACCAAAATCGAACGCAAGTGCGCCACACCCCCAGACTTGGACTTTTGCAACATAGGTGTGTTCACCGCCTACTCCCAATACATAATTTTTCTACATGATTTTTCAATAAAACTCTTTTTTTTTTTCTCTTTTCCTTTTCATTTTTTTTTCTTTCTATCTTCTTTTTCTTGTCTTTTTTTCTTTCAGCAAAATTTTCAAATGAGCATATCCACAGATTCACAAAATAAACACCACAATCAACGCCCCCCACAATGTAAATAAAACTACAACTAAAGCTCAGATTTGGGTGTGCGACTAGGTTAGGCTTTTAGGCTTTGGTGAGATATATGTGGAGCTGAATCAAGAAAAGGGTAGGCACAAAGGGGCTAGCAAAGGTAGACGATAGGCATGAAATAAAAAGTTCAACCGGGCCAAAATAATGGCCTACGTCATTCTCACGCACTAGAACTATCCTATGTCAATGCTTCAAGAATCGCTTGGGGCAAGTTCTAGCCACTGAGAAAGATTCTCCTTTCTCCCGACTCAATCAATACGAGTCTAGCGATCGTTTACACACATCCCTATGCTACTGTTTGATTCCACCGGAGTCACCATTTGAGTAGAGTAAACAACATTTACACTAATAGAAAAAATATAAAACCATAAGTATAAAGAGAAGTCTAATCTACACAAATTCCTATGCAACCGAGCACTCGACTAGGAGCACTACTAGAGTCAACATTTTACTCTGCTACATAGTCCTAAGCCATCACCTAGACTTTCCCAAATAAGCAGCAGAATTAAATTCACAACAGAGCAAGCAAACAGATGAGTACGCGCTCAAGTGGGTGCTGTGGTGTGCAATGAAGATGAAAAATACTAAATAAATGAAATAGAAATACTTCTAGCATGCAATGCAATAGTGCACGTGCGTGGGCACACAGAACTACTCTCCCCCAGACTTAAACTAAACAACCCACATAATATATGACATGAAAATCAAAATAGGGCTAGGGAAAGAGAGTACCCAATGCTCAGAAATGAGCATACCAGAAGATTGGCGTGTAAGCTAAAATGAAGCTACAGCATCCGCCATCCAGAAGAAGGATACCTGCAGGGGTCAGCTCCGCAAAAACAAAAGAAAAAGACAAACTAAAATGAACTACAGCTAACTAAACATAATTAGAAGAAATAAAAATGCAGGAAAAGTAAGATAACTACTGGGGTTATTGTCATCCCAGCATGACTTATTCAAAACTTTATAATATCTAGCTAATGGGAGTATGGAAGGAGAAGTGGACAGGTAACTGGCCCAATATCCGTGTCAGTAGCGGGTACCTATACGGAGAAAGAATAGTCACGCCTCCACCCGAATATAAATACCTGCTCCTCACAGGTAGAGGGAAAAGAAAGTAAGAAGAGGAGGAGGCCTGGTCCTCACTCATCTCACCAAAACTATCCTTGCCCAGCAAGGTATCATCCACAGCAGGTCCGCAGGAGGAGAAGGCAACGAATGAGGCTTCCTTAATGGAGGAGGAATCAACCTCCTCGCATAAAAGGACACACTCATCATTGACTTGAGCACAAAGCTCCAAGTCCTCCTGAAGTACCTGTGAAGATTCAACCTGCACAGGCTCGGGTGAAGAAGGGGGGTCAAGAAATAAAAGAGAAGAAGGACAAAAATAATCAAAAATCAGGGGAGTGATCCCGGTCTCACTCCCATCAGGTTGGGGAAGTAAAATAATGTTGGCATTGTCATCAATGCCACAAGGTTCAGCGGGATCGACAGTGGCCATGCCCAAGATTTGGACTTCCTCCACCCGTGTTGAGGAAAGCTCCTCTTCACCTAGAAGGTTGTCCTCCTCCATAGGAGTAGGCACAATACTAAGATCAACCGCCTCCTCTTGTGACACATCATCAACAATGTCATCAGAGATGAATGTAGTATGCACAACAGGGGGAAGAATAGTGCTCGGATAAAAGTCGAGCACGGATTCCTCACAAAGAATCGAATCCACTAGAGGTGGTGGATGCACATGGAGAATAGGCTCAGCAATGTCGGTGCATAGATCAGCCGCACATCCAGTGACCGTATCCATGCCATTCCCTTCAAGATGTGAAGGTGACAAAGACACATAACCGGATGTTGAAGGTGTGCCGCCAGAGTTAGGAGTTGGGACGATCCGGATATCCGGCTCGTCATCCTCGTCCAATTGGCGAAGATACTCGGCACAGTCCTTCAAGACATGATCAGTGCTCCGACAAAACCGGCACTGCCTTGCGGGCTTCCTTGGCACAGCGGGGGCTGAAGCCGAAAAGAAGTAAGACGGTAAAGGCTCAGCAGAGTAGCCATAAGACTTACGCGCACCATATGAAGTATCAGACGAAGTTGGTGCTCCATATGCTGGTCTATAATAATTATGCCTACTATTCTCCGTAGGGCATTCATCACTAGAGTGGGAGGTAGCTCCACACCAACGGCAACGGAAATTAAGATGTGCCCACATAGTGCGAAGATAAAACGATTCAAATAAAAAAATACTATTGTGCGAAATACCACACCTAACAAAAATTACTAAAGCAACCTAATTAAAACAGGAAAATGGAATAAAAAGAAATAAAACAAAAAAATGCAATTACAAAAGGAAGGGCTTCTCTCTCAGGTTTTCCCTCTCCAGAAAACTCACACGACTGTGTTCCCCGGCAACGGCGCCAAAAACTTGATGGCGCAAATCTCACACACCGCTATAGGCGGTAGCTCAACTGCGACACGAAACGGCAGTGTACCGATCGTTCAAGTAATATAAAATGGGAATGAATCCCCAAGTATCGATCTCAAAGGAACACAGTAAGGTGGAGTTTATTATTGAGGAAGGACTTGAGATTGAAGTCCTTTCGAGCGGATGGATGCGGAAACGGGGGTTTTGGATTATGGAAAATAAAGAGAAAATACTATAACTACTCCTATGCAATGCCTCTATGCAAAGCTTCGCTCGGCGGGATGGAAAACTACGTAGGCCTTGAACGCGCTACTTCGTAAGGGCGGATGGACGAGTAGGCAAACGGATCGAACTATGCATGCCTTGAGCGCGCTGCTTCGTTAGGCGGGATGGAATACACGGGCCGCTATGCCACGCTTCGCTAGGCGGATGGAAGAGTAGGCATACGGATGAGGGTCGCAAGCACCTCTTCGACAAGCACGCCACTAGCAATTGCTAGTGCGGCACCGGACACGGTGGTGGAGTGGAAAATGGATGGCGGCGCACCTCATTCACACATATGAATAATATGATTCCATAAACATGAAATGAACATTAATAAACAAGATTCATAGTGTCATCATCTAAATATAGAGATTACAAACAAATACAACCACACAAGTAGAAGAAAGAGGCAAGAGATACGACTGAATCCGGAGTCTCGTTGTAGATTCACGGTAGGAATCGTTGGGTTGTCAATCCACGTCCTAGCTCGGTCCCAACTGCGTCCGGGGTAGAGGAGGGTTGTCACACCTCCCAATGGACCCGTCTTCTCCAGCGCTTTATCATCCGGCCACGTCTAATGCGAAGAACTCCTTGCTTGGCGATGAAGATGCGTGGAATCTCCTCCTTGAAGCTCGTGGATGATGGAGGAGGCCTAGGGGGCGGAGAACCAGCAGAAATAGGCGGAACGACGGAGTCGGGGGGAAGAACGGCGAAGGATACGACCTAAATCGCGAGCAGGGCTATTTATAGGCGCTGGAATAAACAGTGCGCACGATCAGTGGCGCACGACCACTGGTCGTGCGCACTAGAATTTGGTGATCGTGCGCTCTGCCTGGGCGGAGGCTGCAAGGTTAGAAATTATAAAATACAATGTTCGCACGACCAGTGGCGCACGACCAGTGGTCGTGCGCACTGTCGTAAGTGGTCGTGCGATAAGCCAGACAGAACTCATAAAAAAGGCGTTAAGTGCGCACGATCAGTGGCGCACGACCAGTGGTCGTGCGCAATAGAACCAGTGATCGTGCGCAGTGTTCCTGTACAGAATTGTACCGGGAACACCTGCACGACTCCTGTTCCAGCATAACCACAAATCCAGCCACTGAAAGTGGCACTTAACAGCGCATGAAAACTACTAAAGATGAAAAACATGATATAACACAAAAAACGGGCCTAGAAGTGCACATAGCATGGAATAACAAATATGAGCGAAAACATGCCTAGAGTGTAGTGCATAAACTAGGAAATCGGCCCAGATAAGTCCATAAATGTAGAGAGTATGTTCTTCTTAATTAGAGGTGGCTCACTTGATGATGCACCCAAGCCTAGTTTTCCATTTAATCTGGCATTTACTATGCTTGTAATGTCCATCAGTTTGATGCTTTTCCCATTTAGGGATTCTTCAAATTTCTTGGCCTCAAAAAGTTTATTCTCAATGAGAATGATTTGTTCTCTAGAGGCAGCCAAATCTTTCTTAAGATTAGCATTTTCTTCACTTATTTTGTTCATTTTAGCTAGCTTATTTATGAGAGTGATTATCTCCTTCTCAGATTTTATTAAGTCTAAGCAAAGAACTTTGAATTCATCTTTGAATTCAACTGAATTGAAATCAAAATTAGAAATTACCTAATCAGCATCATTGTCAGCTTCAGCTTCTGATTCTTCTTCATCTGAGTTGTCTGCTGAGGCATTGATAGCCATCATGCAGAAATTTTTCTCTTTTTCATCATCCTCATCATCACTGGAACTGGATGAAGATGCAAGATCTGTCTCATTGCTTGAGTCATAAATGGCCATCAAGCACGGGTCCTTTTCTTTTGATTCTTCTTCATCATCAGAAGAACTTGATGAAGATTCTGATTCAGTTTCACTCTAAGTTTCGGCTACAAATCCTCTTCCCTTGTGTTTGTGCTTGTGGGAGGAAGACTTGCTGGACTGCTTCTTGTCTTCTTTCTCTTTTCTCTTTTCTCTTTTCTTTCTTCTAATTCTCTGGACATTCTGGCAGAATATGTCCAGGTTTCCTGCAAGCATAACAAATGATTTCTTTAGGATTTGACTTATCATACCTTGGCTTTTCCCTTGATCTGGAGTCCTTCTTTCTGAAATCCTTCTTGGCCATCTTGTAGAACCTTTTGGCTAGAAGGCTCATGAACTCCTCATCTCTTAGAGCCTTTTCTTCTTCTTCAGCTTGAAAAGCTATGCTTCTCTCCTTCTTGGATGCTGGAGATGAAGTAGATTATTCAGCTTCTCTGGTTTTGATAAGCTGCTCATAGGATTTTAGTTTGCCTAACAAGCTCTCAGTTGAGATCTCATTAAGGCTTCTGGCTTCCTTGATTGGCCAGATCCTAGAGTCCCATGTGCTGGGGAAGCACATTAGGATCTTATCATTTATCTCAGTGATGGAGATCACTTTGTCCAAAGATTTCAGCTCATTAATTATGAGACTGAGACTGTTATACATATCAGCAACTATTTCAGATTCTCCCTTTTTTAAATTCTCATATTGAGAAATGCGGTGGGATCTTCTGTCCTTTCTTTCATCAGCTGATCCTTCAACCATATTGTTGAGTGAGATCCATATTTCTCTTGCAGAGGTGCATTCCACCACTTTTTGAAAGATGTCATCAGACATTGTTTATGCTAGAATGTTCATTGCTTTTGCATCTCCACTTCTTTGCTTCTTCTGGGCCTCTGTCCACTCAGGTGGTGGAACAACATTGTTGTTAGTTGTGGTGTCAGTACTAGTTATTGCTGTGGGAGTTGGAGGTCCTGTCAAAATCACATTGAAGATTTCCTCATCAATAGAGTTCATGTACAACCTAATCATTGCCTTCCATAGTGCAAACTTACTGAGATTGCACATAGGAGATCTTGTGCTAGAATATTCTTTGTTTTGTGCCATGAGTTTTTGATAAGAATAAAACTCTAAAATAAATTAAGATCTAATTGATCTTTATGATTCAGGTGTTAGCCTGTAAAAATCAACTACCCTCTGATACCAATTGAAAGTGGAGGTTAGATCTTAAAGTACTCTAGAGGGGGGGGTGAATAGAGTATTTCAAAACTTTTCCCTTAATTTTATAGCGGAATTAAATTAGTGATATATATATATATGTATATTGAGTGAGTTATAAGAACTAAATAAAGAAATCAGCACAACACAACAACACAGAAAATCAGAAGCACAGAGACACAAGGATTTTTATAGTAGTTCCCCAATAAATCTGAGGACGTCTACTCTTCTACCACACTGCGTAGGATCCACAAGCTTTTTGATCAGGTGCCCTATCACCGAGGGTTTTTTGATCAGGTGTCCACACACCAAGTGAGCTTTTGATCAGGTGCTCTAACCAAACCACAGGTTTTGTTCAGGTGCCCTGTTACCAAGAGGTTAACTTTTGAAGGGAGTTAGAACCCTGTACAAGATGGAATAAAGAAGTTAAGAAGTTCTTCTCTGTCAACAATCTGAGAGAAGACTCTAGTGGATGATGGTGTAAAGCTCCCCCTGTCTGATTGAAGTTCTTGACAGCTTGAGGATGGAGCTTTCTCTTGAATGAAAAAATGTCTTCCTTGATAAACTGATGAATCTGAGAGACAGATGTTCCTCAGATTATTGTTGCTCTGTAGAAGATTTGAAACTTGCAGCAGAAAGACTGAGAGAGTGATCTTGAAGATGTTCTCAGAGAACGAGATGCTGCTTGAGGAAGATAAACTTTTCTTTTTCCTTTCTGAATATTTTCTCTAGACTGAAGCACTGATATTTTCTATCTCTGTGTCTGTCTTCTTTTTCTTTTCTGGTATACTATATTTTCTGAGAGAGAAGATGACTGATTTGAATTTCAAATGATCTTTGAATAGGAATAGAATAATCTGCAATAAATCTTTTCTTGGAACTTCCACTGATTCAGCAAAAACTTAATTCCTTTCCTTTTCAATAATTAATGATATCCTTTTCCAACAAGCCAAACGACTATTTTTCTCGAGAGAAGGAATTGGAAAGATAATAAAATAAAGGAGGGATAAAACTTGTCTTAACTGGAAGAATAACTCCAAATGAAGAATAGAACTAAATCTGATGGATGAACTGAGTTTAGAGAAATAGAATGACTGATCTGAACAATCTGAGAGAAAATTCGTTGATCTAAGATAAGATTTCGTCGACCTGAAGGAAGAGTTCGTCGAACTGAACATCTGATAAGGATTCATCGAACTCAGGCTGGAGTTCGTCGATCTCAATATAGAGTTCGTCGAACTGAAGAATTCGTCGATCGCTGAGTCGCTGAGCCACTGAGAACTGAAGATCGTCGACTACTGAGACGCTGAGACTGGAGCACGACGTTCGTCGAACGCAGAGAGAAGGCCGTTCGTTGAACGCAGAGAGCAGTTCGTCGAGCCTAGTATAGAGTTCGTCGAATGCAGAAACTTAGAGAAATTCTAAGTTCTAGCTATCTTATCAGCCTGAAACTATGACCCTTAGACTATACAATGGGGGTCAACTTGATCCTAGTCAACACATAGTAATCCTAGCCCAAATTAGTAATAGGGTTGTTCCAACACCCTCTTCTCTCGTTTCATAGAGACATCACAGAGAGAGATTGAGTGTTAGAATTCCAGAGCCTGATTTGGCCGAAAGTTGATGTCCTACCAAAGCTCTGCGGATTTCTGAAGGAGAATCTCTTCACGCCGGATCCAAACGACGTCCGCTTCTACAACGCTTATTCTAAATCGGATCTCTGTCTCCAACTTCAGAAGTTCTTCAAGAGGGAGTTTTTATTATTATCATTTCATATTTCTTGTAAACCGTTAGAGAATTTGCCTAGTGTTGGCGACTAGGTCTGGGTAGGACTTAGGGCAGAAATTCGCCTCGTGTTGGCGACTAGATCTAGGTTAGGTCTAGGGGGTGCTCAAGGCCATATTCGGGGTTGGATTGGCTAGAGCGGCTTGAGGCCAAATTTGGGGAAGGATAGGCTAGGGCCACCGGTTCGTGGAGATGCGAGTCGGGATAGAAAACAAAAAGAGCTTACTATTATTCGCCACCGATTTCTAGCGTTATAGAAATCAATTTTTGTAAAACCTTATTTCATATTAATAAAACATATCTCCACTTTATTTTAATTGTTTTGTTTGATTTCTCACTTTCTTATTCACGCATTATTTCATAGATAATCAAAATATAATTTAAGTTTTAAAAACCCTTATTCACCCCCCCCCCCCCCCCCCTCTAAGGGCGCCTACCAATCCAACAAGAACATCCCACTGCCAGATGGTTTTGTTGCAGGAGCTATCATTTTAAGCTCCTGTCGGCGTGGTACTCCTTCAAGACAGAAATGTACCGGAAGAAAATGCAGGTCAGTCTAAAAGACCTCAAGCGCTTCATCTGCATTGAGGATGAGAACCGTATTAGACACGATATAGAGACAGTTAGCAAGCAGGCCTTTGCTGCCAACATGGTTTCACATCCGAAACATAAGTTTAAGCCTGGAAAGACTAGACCGCCGCCCAGTGCACCCGTAGTTGTGGACACCAGCAAGAAGACTAAAAAATTCCAATGGAAATGCTACAACTGTAACAAGTGGGGTCACTGCGCCTCCGAGTATAAGCAACCCAAGAGAGGTGACTCTAGCACACCAAAGACTGATAACCGGGCCAATATGGTTCATCAGACTGCGCCTACTGACTTTGTTGCCATGTTCAGTAAAGGAAAGTTCAGTGCCGAGTGGTGGCTAGACTCAGGTGCTACATGTCATGTCTGCAACAACTCTGCGCTTCTAGAGGATGTCACTGCAGTCAGAGAGACTGTCACTATTGCAGATGGAGGAGTAGCTGACATGCTGAAGGTCGGCAATGCTACTTTGATGCTCTCCTCATTTAAAAATCTTACTTTCAAAATTGTTAAATTTATACCCTCATTAGCGGCTAATTTAATTTCGAGTAGCTTGTTATGCGATGCTGGTATGTCATTTAATATTAGTTGTGGTCGAGTAACGATGATGATTCACTCGCATTCTTTTGGTTGTGCGTATGGCGTAAATGGAATGTATAGGTTGAGTCTAGCAAATGAAGTAGTCAATCAGGTTAGCTCTAATTTAATAGATCCTAAGACTTTACATGCAAGACTAGAACACGTCAATTATAGAAAACTACTCCTGCTAGCTAGAACTCGCGACATGCCCTTAGACATAAAAACCAAATTCGACAAATGTGAAATTTGTGCTCAAACTAAGATAACTAGAACACCTTTTAGTCAGGTTTCTAGGGACACACAATTGCTAGAGTTAATACATTCTGACATATGTGACTACAAAAGCTTTGTAACATGAGGAGGTCGGAAGTATCTCATAACCTTAATCGACGACTACTCTAGATTCAGTCACATCTCCTTAAACCCAAAGATGAAGCTTTTGAAAAATTCAGTATATTCAAAAATAGGGTTGAAAATTAACTTGACATGAAAACTAAAAGGCTAAGAAGTGATAGAGGAGGAGAATACGTCTCGGGGGAGTTCAGAGATGTCCTTGCCAGCAATGACTTAATTCCTGAAACAACTGCCCCTTATTCCCCCAAATCCAACGGTATCGCTGAAAAAAAATAGAATTTTGACAGAGATGTTGAATTCTATGTTGTTGACTGCTGGCATACCTGCGGCCTATTGGGGTGAAGTTGTCCTCACGTCAAATCACATTCTTAATAAAGTTCCCCATGCAAAGTTTGTTGGATCTTGTGGCGCCCTTAGAGGGGGGGTGAATAAGGGCCTTTTTAAATTATGATTTTTTTACTTAAGAATTTTTAAAACAAATTTTGCTTTTCTAAAAATCACTTATAAAAATTTTCAAACCAATGTAATTTTTAAATTAGTTCAAACACAAATTTCTAAGTTAAACATTAAGCAACCAAATTTGCAATTAAAGAAAAAGTCATAATATTTAATCATGAAAATGACATACAATAAAAGTGATCTTAACAATGCTTAAGATCAAGGCACAAGTTTGATAATAAAATTTCTACAATTTGAGTTTACCAATCCTTCTCCTATGGATTGGAAGGCTATCACTTGTCTCTCCCTAGACCAAGCCCAAGCCTATCCTCTAGATCTTCCCAAGATCTAGACGTAGCACACAAGGCCACGATTTCCTACCAAGCCACGCAAGGACTTGGACGCTCCGCACAAGGAAGCGATTTTCCCCTAAGCCACGCAAGGACTTAGACGTCACGCACAAGGATACGATTTCCCTACCAATACAAAGTGGAATATATATAAATGAAAATACAAAATCAAATGAAGAACTCCCTAGAAATTCAGATCTCTGAAAGGAAGGTTGAAGCCTCGAGATGATCGTTGATGTAGAAGTGCGTCTGATCTCGTCTTCAATTTCAAACCTTCTAAGCACAAATGGGAGTTGATGAGGTTCTGGAGCTCTCTGGTTCGTATGCACTCAGGAAAGGACTTGGAGATCTGAAAGCATGAATTAAATGAAGTTCTGAGCCCTTTTGTATAAAAGATAGATAACGCCATCCGTTAGCTAGCTATCGCCAAAATCTGATAGCTCCAGAGGTGCCACGTGTCCCATGTATTCGGCATTTTTGCGGAGAGTGGCGATCGTGATTGAGTCGTGGTTGAGACGTGGGCTGTCGGATATCCGATAGCACTATCGGATATCCGTTAGCTTGCGCAACTGCTGCACGTCGTAGAGTAATGGGAAGATCGTGCACTGTCGGAAATCCGTTACTACTGTCGGAAATCCGATAGCTCTAAAACGTTGATTAGAGATCGGAGAACGGAAGAAATCGTGCGCTGTCGGAAATTCGGTACTGCTGTCGGAAATCCGATAGCTCCAATTTCTGAAAAATCGGTATTTTGCTCCAATTGTAAACATGTTATTCTTGCACATGTTATCTGCACACCATTAATCAAAAATAGGATCAAATACATTCGGGATTTGTTATTCTCAAATCGGACGAGTGCGGAACGCATGCTCCAACAATCTCCCCCTTTTGATAATAACAAATCCTTATAAAAAGAAATCAAATAAATCATATAGAGATATTGAAAAGTATATCATGTGTCTACAAGTGTGAACATATGATCTCCATGATCTCCCCCTTAATATTAGCTCCTTCTAAAAATATTCTCCCCCTACATGTATGCTCAGTGTATTAATTAAGTATTTTAAGTGATTTAAGTGATTTCTTATTATCTTCTCCCCCTTTGATATTATCAAAAGTAATGAATAGAGACGAGGAAGGAGTATCATAGAGATATGTTAGAAAATAAGAAAGAATATAGGGAAAGTTGGAGTACACTAGCGGAAGCTTTGTAAGTGATATGATATCGAGATAGGAAACCTTAGAGATGAGGGCAAGCATTCTAGTTATCTGTTATCAATATACATAAAGCAAATATACTTAACCATTATGAGATTCAAGTTCAATTATCAGAGAAAGACACATTAGCAGATAGAATATTGAATCATTTCGGTCCAATTCTCATAAGAAGAAATTTTATAAATAACAATGAAGTGTAGTAGTGATACTTTGAGAAAGAATACATATGAATATATTTAAAATATACATGATCATGGAATTGTTAAACATAACATAAATATACATAAAGCCAAACTTATGAACTTATAGAAACTTTGCAAGTATACATAAAAGGAACATTTTGTTTTTGCATAACAAGACGCTTTACAATTCTTTCCAAGGTGCTTAACCTCACAATGCTCATTAACACTTACCAGGAGGCTAAGTAGTGCTTGGTGGAGGATCCTTTTCAAATTTTTTAATTTATTTCTTTCAAAATTTTTGGCAAAATATATGTTTTGCATTTGAATTTGTTTTTTTTTTTTGAATATTTATATATGTAAAGGATTTCGGAATTCACTTGCATGCAAAAAATGGTATAATGTGAATAAGTGCAAAGTAGCAAAGTTGAAGGTAGCATTTATGAAATGTATTTTGTTATGTTCGATCAATCATAATGTATGTATAAAATAAATTTTATTAACATGTATTAGCAAATTAAGTGTTTGTGATTGCTCATTGTCATAGATAAAAGATTTCTTATACTTAGATGCATGCGAAAACAATTCTTAATTCCTATATGAAAGTGTCATTACAATGATAACTTAAGATTGAACATCATAATCACGTGTTAAGCTATTTTTACGAAAAATAACACATGAAGAATCATTTATGCAAGATTAAAAAAATTCTCATATGAACATTAATAGAAACAGGGAATGAAAAGGCTAGAGAAGAATAGAAGTTTATTTTTGGGAGCTGTCGGATATACGACAGCTAGATGTCGCCATCCGACACCTCTAAAAAGATAAAAAGAATCGTTTCGTCTTTCCACCGATGCCTCACTTCACTTTTAGGAAATTTTCCGAGATTTAGAGCTCCAGGTCGCTGAAAAACTTTAGATCTAAGGTGAGGAACTTTGATTTTTCAAGTTTTGTGTAAATTTTTTCAAATTTTTTTGTGATTTTGATATTCCTCTTGGTTTTCATTGAGTTTTTGTGAAGAAAAAAATGTAGAGGTTTTAGGAGATCTAGACATTTTAGATCTTGGTGTTCAAAAGAGGGTTTAGATCTTGTGATGTTCATGACTTCTGGGAGCTAACGCCATCCGATATCCTACTGTAGCCATCCGATATCTTCCCAGCCCAGATCTCTCCTTAATTTTGTGAACTTCTTTTTTGAGTCATTTTAAGTACTCTTTTATTAAAGTTCTGCAATATATTCGGCCTCGGTGGTTGAGAGGGCAACAGAATTGTATTTCCTACTCGACCAAGAGATAAGTGAAGGGCCTAAAAAATGACAAGTGCCACTAGTGCTTTTCCTATCTAGTGAACAACCGGCATAATCGGAATCAGAATAACCAAATAAAGTAAAATCATCACTGTGTGGATACCACAAACCAAGTTTAGATGTGCCAATTAAATATCTAAAGATTCTTTTAACCGCTTTTAAATGAGATTCTTTGGGATTAGCTTGAAATCTAGCACATAAACAAACTGAAAACATAATATCTGGTCTAGATGCAGTCAAATATAAAAGTGAACCTATCATGCCTCTATATAAAGTTTGATCTATAGATATTCCATTTTTATCTTTTCCTAATTTTAAAGATACACCCATAGGAGTATTTGCTTGTTTGAGATTTTCAAATCCAAATCGTTTTAAAACATCATGAATATATTTTGATTGGTTAATAAAAACTCCATCATGTTTTTGAACAATTTGAAATCCTAAGAAATAATTTAATTCTCCTCCATACTCATCTCAAATTCACTTTCTATCATTTTTACAACATAATTACACAACTCTTCATTAGTGGCTCCAAAAATAATATCATCAACATAAATTTGTAAAACAATTAAATCATCATCAACTTGCTTAATGAAGAGTGTACAATCAACACCACCCATTTTAAAACCATTTTGTAATAAATATAAAGTCAATCTGTCATACCATGCTCGTGGTGCTTGTTTTAAACTATACAAAGCTTTTAGCAATCTATATATGCGATTAGGAAATTTTTCATTTATAAATTCTGGGGGTTGTTCAACATAAACTTCTTCTTTAATCAACCTGTTTAAAAATGCAGTTTTAATATCCATTTGCAACAATTTGAATCTTTTATGACTAGCAAATGCAACAAAAATTCTAACTGCTTCCAATCATGCTACGGGTGCAAATGTTTCATCAAAATCTACCCCTTCAATTTGATTATATCCTTTCGCTATAATCCTAGCTTTGTTTCTAGTGATCCTAGAGTCGGTATCTAATTTATTTTTAAAAACCCATTTTACTCCTACCACAGGATGATCACTAGGTCTATCTACAAGAATCCAAACTTCATTTCTATCAAATTGGTTAAGTTCTTCATTCATAGCTAGAAACCAAGATTCATCATTTAAAGCGGTGGCAACATCTTTTGGTTCTATATTTGAGACAAAACATAAATTTGAAAAACTTTCATGTAAACTAGAACGTGTACGTACCCCACTTGATGGTTCTCCAATAACAAATTCTTGTGGATGATCTTTTGAGAACCTTAGCTCGGTTGGAGGTACATAGCCTTGTTCTTCTCCTTCTTCACCATCTTTTTCATCTTCTTTTTCTACTTTTTCTTCATCTTCATTATCATCATTTTTCTTCTGATTTTGTTCCACATCTTCTCCATTGTTCTCATTACCTGCAGCTTTAGAATTCTCTACACAAGAAATGCCTTCATCAAATTTTACATGAATAGTTTCTTCAACTACTTTTGTATGTTTATTATAAACTCTATAAGCCTTACTAGTTGAAGAATAACCAATGAAAATTCCTTCATCACATTTTTCATCAAATTTACCTAAGTTATCTTTTGTATTCAAAATAAAGCATTTACAACCAAAAACTTTAAAGTAAGATACATTTGGTTTTCTTTGAAAATAAATTTCATAAGGAGTTAATTGTAATGTAGGACGAATCATGACACGATTAATAATATAGCATGCAGTACTAACGGCTTCGGCCCAAAAATATTTTGGCAATTTAAATTCACAAAGCATAGTGCGTGCTAATTCTTGAAGTGTTCTATTTTTCCTCTCCACTACACCATTTTGTTGTGGTGTGCGAGGAGCGGAAAATTCGTGTCTTATCCCAAATTCATTACAATATGAAATAAATTTTTCATTAACAAATTCTCCTCCATGATCTGATCTAATGCATTTTACTTTTAAATCAAGTTCGTTTTGAATACGTGAAATTAGTTTTACAAATTCGTCAAAAGCATCCGATTTTGAATTTAAAAACAATGTCCAACAAAATCTAGAATAATCATCAATAATTACAAACGTATATTTTCTACCTCCTAGACTTTGTGTAGTAATTGGACCAAACAAGTCCATATGTAATAATTGTAAAGGCCTAGTAGTAGAAATAACATTTTTGCTTTTAAAAGATGATTTTGTAAACTTTCCTTTTTCGCATGGTGAACATAATGAAGAAAGCTTTCCATTCAAATTTGGTAAACCTTTTATTATTTTATTTTTAGAAAGCTTTACTATGCGTTTAGCACTAGAATGTCCTAGTCTCCTATGCCATAATTCAAGTTCGTCATTCTTTGAGATAAAACATTTAAGTGTAGAATGAGATAAATCATGAAAAGTTATTGTATAGACATTGTTTATTCTTGGTGCAGTAAGTACAATTTCATTTGTTTTGGAATCAATAATTTTGCAAAGGTTTGAGCTAGAGTCAAATAAAACATTTAGATTTTTATCACATAGTTGACTAATAGAGATTAGATTATGTTTCAAACCTTTAACATATAAAACATTTGAAATTTTAAACTCTTCGTTACCTACTACTCCAATGCCTTTGACTTTACCCTTGCCATTATCTCCAAAGGTCACTGTTGATGGATTGGTAGGCGCCCTTATAGGGGGGGGGGGGGGGGGTGAATAACGGTTTTAAAAACTTTAGTGATATATTTTGAATAACTTTGAAAAAGCTTTGATTTTAAACTAGAGAAGATCAAGACAAATCAAGTGAAGTAAAAGTAAAGACATGATTTTATTAACTTGAGAAGCATGATTACAAAACTTGATCTCTTATCGAAGCTAGAAATCAAAGCTAATAGAAAGACTCTTTTTGTTTTCTATACCAACTCGTATCCCCACGAACCGGTTGGCTTTAGCCGATCCTTCCCCAGATACGGCCTCAAGCCGCTCTAACCAACCCTTCCCCGGATATGGCCTCAAGCACCCCTTAGACCTACACCCGAGACCTAGTCGCCAACACGAGGCGAATTTCAGCCCTAAGTCCTACCCAGACCTAGTCGCCAACACGAGGCGAATTTACTAAACGATTACAGAAAAGATGTGAAATAAAAAGACAATTATGTAAAACTCCCTCTATGTGGATCTCTTGGAGAAGTAGACGAAGACTCAGAGTATGATCGTAGTCGATGCGGTCTTTCGTCATGATGATGACGCATGTTGAAATCTTCTCCACGGATCTCCTTTAGTCTTTATGGATTTGTGGGAGTATGTCTCTGAAACTTCCTCTCTATGTTCTGGCACGAAGCTCTGGAATTCTGGATCTCAAGAGACTTTGGAATACGGGGCCAAGATATCCTTTTTATAGACTTAGCGCTAGCGCCTGCGCTAGTGCTACCGCCGGCGCTATCCCATATTAAGTAATATTTTGCGCGCGAGAATCTTTAATCCGGGGAAACAATTCTCCCATGCCTACTGTGCTCCTCGCTACCGCCTATGCTATCAGATACCGCCTGGCGCTATCTCCTTCTATAAGTTCTCCCGGCAATTTCGCTTCGAGCCAATATTTTTTCGAACAGGAATTCCTCGACCGTTACTAAGAGTTCGTCGAATGGCATCTAGCACCTGCGCTAGTACTACCTCCAGCTCTAGTGGGAGATTTGGATTTGATGGCTCAACTTTGGGGGCAACCTTCTTATGTAATCCTTGAGTCATGTGGACTTTGTTATCCTGCACACTTAAACACACAAGATCAAATACACATGGGATTTATTATTCTCAAACCTAGGAGATGCGGAAGACCATGTTCCAACAAACTCCCCCTTTTGATAATAACAAATCCATTAATGATAAATCGGAGCATTAATATATAAGCATGAAGAAACTTACTTGTTTGTGTGTGAGGGTGATGATTTAGGATAATCTACGATTTTAGCATTTAGAATTGCTCCCCCTAAATACATGCTCCCCCTAAGTGAATGCTCCCCTAATATGTAAGCTATCATCTTAATTAAGCATGTTAGTTTTCTATTTTGATAGCAGATTATATTTATCATGTTAGTTCTCCCCCTTTTGTTATTATCAAAAGCGGGTAAGGAGACACCACTTAAAAATAAGATAAAAGCATGATCGAGCTTATAGAGAAGGAAATGATAAGGAGTTTTAGAATACTTTTTATTTAAATAGATCAGAGTTTGAGTATTGCAACATTTTCATAAATCTGAGTTTGTAGTATAACCAAAATGTAATGATTTCCAAGTAACTAAATTACCCAGACAATATGTCTACACCCTAGCCCCGTACTAAGTGACGGATGGGCATGAGGAGTTGCATGCATGCCGTAGGTTGGGGTGTTAGTCCCATATGCAAACACTAGACACGACTTAACCTAGCACTCTTTCCCCCTAGTGCCTCGCAAGGCCCCACTGGAACCCTCCCCGGTTAAGGACAAGACATGACTAGAGATAACGGTTATCTAATGTCTACAACCCTACGCCCCCGCTATGGTGAGAAATGAAGTCATGGATAATAATTATTGGAAACATTAAGCATTTAAATCGAATGATAAGTTCATAGCCTATGGGTTTCTATTTTTAATTTGAATATTTTAAAAGTAAACACATAGCTATTTTTGACATCCATTAATGAATCAGAGTTTTTAGCATTACAAAATTTTCATAGAAATGAATCAGAGTTTGTAGCATAACACCCTTTTTTATATAGAAATAGATCAGAGTTCTGGCATAAAAACAATTCATGTTTAGAACAACCAATATAAAGTTTACCAAGCAAGTCTACCATTTGTTGAAAGAACAGAATTTTAAGATTCAAGTGATGATGCACACAAAATAAAAGACTTTAAGTAAGCATGAAAGCGCAAGGTAAAACAATTATATGGTTATGATGCAGAAGACTTATAGAAATACAAGAAACATTTTATTGTAATCAATGATGATCTATAGAAAGATAAATGAGTTAAATTTCAAAAAGAAGATGTTTTTGTAAATCATGTTTCAATTAAAATCTTTAAGTTTGACAATAAAGTAACCAAGCATGAAATAATGTTATAAAAAAGAGATTACTACAATGTTATTTTAATTCATAATTTCAAAACATACCAAACATTGTGGATTGCATGCTAGGTTATCTAGTGCATTTCATAAATAAAACGTAGTATAGAATTTGCATTAGGATCCAATACTCATGAGAAGAAGTGTTCTGGAAGATAATGATGTGCACATAAGTGTGTTTTTGAGTAGAGTAAACAAATGTTTTAATCAAAAATACAAGAAATATGTAAAGTAAAGAGCACAATAAAACACAAATAATTTTACTTCCACACACTTCAATGCACAAACAAAATGTACAACTACCAAGGTGCTTTGCACACACAATGCTCATCAAGACTTATCAGGGTGAAGTAGTGCTTGGGGGATCACATAATTTTATTCTACAATATTGATTTTTTATTGTGATCCGGTGTACTTAAGAATAAGTGGTTTTTATTTTGAAAGAAAGTTATGGTTTGCACAAGATACTTTACTATTCTTTCCAAGGTGCTCAACCTCACAATGCTTATTAAGACTTATCAGGAGGTTCAAGTAGTGCTTGGTGGAGTTATCTTTGTCACTTTATTTTATGATTTTTGTTTTGTACAAAGTTCTCCGAATACACTTGTTTTGCAAACCAATATAATTTATGAAAACGATAACCACTTTTCTTAACTTTTAAAAGTGCAAATAAAGGTTGTGTAGGTAAGATACTTATGCAATTTTAATTCATTGTACTAATACAAAACATACATAAGCATTCTTAGATTAAACACATATGTAGACAATGCCAAAATAAGTGAGTGAATAGCGATCATTATCAAACATAAAACATTTACTCATACTTAGAGGCATGCTAAGCTTAGTTCTAGACAACTTTTTCACAATAATTGATGCACATATTAATAGATATATCAAAGCATGATGAAAGCAATGTTCAAAGTAGTTTGAAAAGATAAATTGCAACATTATAGAAGTTCTAAATAATAGATTAATTCATGCTTGATTTTCAATGAAGTCCCTACACTATTTTTGATATTGTTGAAGAATAATTTTTATTTAAAGTTTGAACTCCTAAAATTGATCTTGGACTTCCCGAGGACTACCTTGTGAGAGGTTCGCCCGGTACTAGGTGATATGATGGGATGATAGCCCAAATCACCCTTTCGCAAGATACATGTAAATCGAAAGTGTAAGTTCAAAATAATAATTTTTTATACTTGTTTTTGTTTTATATTTTTATATTTGATTTTTGCATATAGAAATAGAAATCAAACAAATAACCAAAGACAAAAAAATTTTTTTGTAATTTTGGCTTTTGTAATTTTGTATTTTAATTTTTCAAAAATCAAATAAAGTCAGAAGTGCAAAAATAAATAGTTCATATAGAATAATATATTTTTAAGAATTTTTCAAAATTTTAAAATTGCAGAAAAGCAAATAGGTTCGCTAGCGCCGGCGTTAGCGCTAGCGCGGGAAATAGTACCCGATTTTTGATGATTTTGAAAATTTTAATTGTTGATCTTGATTAAGTGTCATAATAGTAGTTTCATGCTGAAATTTCAGATTTCTCAGAGATGTCTAGATAGTGCAAATTTTATGAAACATTAGCGATTTTGTATATGACTTTACCTAACTAAACTTTGCGTGAGGTGAAATGAATGAACAAATCAAATATGCATGATTTTAGTGATTAACCATAATGTTCATGCACAGGAATACCATGGATAAGCCCTAGATGAGAATACCCAGCCTGTATGTCTTGGTAAACATATAAAGCCTAACATAGACACAAATATTCTTTAGGCGACAATGTTAGTATGATAAGTTTGAGATTAATGTTATACCAAGGTTTGTTGATATAATGTTGTATGTATGTAACAATAGAGATTCAAATTTTAGACATAGAATAAAGTGATGATTCTAATTTATTTATTCATATAGATATAGAGTTGATTCTATGGTCTATGCAAAACATAATAGATTCATATAGTAATCATGATCATAGACTTTATGTTTGGAAGGAAAAAAATCTTTTGTAGTTATATTTGATGTTTGACTTAAAAGATCATATGATTTTGCATGATTATTATATATGATCAATAATATTAATTCATAGTGATTAAGTACTCGTAATTAATTATTCATGATAATGTATATGAGGAATTCATATTCAACCTTTTCAAATTATTAAACAGAAACGTTGTAAGGTGAATAGTGAATATGAGAAAATATGTTTATTTTGAAGATTTTTGTAAATTTCCTCTTTGGTTTTTGAATATTAAACAAATACATATATTTTTGTTGATTTTTCAGAATTTTAAAATTATAGAAAATCAGAGACTTGGGCTAGCGCCAACGTTAGGTCTTAGCGCCTGCGTTAGCATACAGAGAGTGCTTATTTTGATCGTAAAGCCTAGATTTTCTTCGATTTTGCTTCCGATTTTTCTTAATTATGTTTTTGCAATGTAAGGTATGTCTAATGAAGTGATGAGACGAGAAAAAATCGCAAAAAGTTGTGGAAGATAAATTAGTACATGAGTTTCATCTTCATTAGAGTTTCATATTTATTAAACCTTAATTATTGAGTTTTGCACAACATATGCATGAGTGAAATGATCATATATAAGTGAAATAATATTCATGCAATTTTTCAATTCCGATTTAAACATGATTATGATTAAACATACTTGGGGTAATTGAAAATGACGCAAATATATTAATTACTTAAGCAAAACTTGCGCATTTAATAAATTTAACCTAATACCCCTAAGATACACCTTTTAAATCCATTTTGACACTTATTTCATTTAGTCTTAATAATATCATATAACAAATTTAGTTTTTCAAATTTTATAAGACTTTTAGGAAATGGATTTAGAAGGATAGAAATAAAAGATAAGTAGATCACTTGAGAGATGATATGACTTTTTATTCGACTTTATTCAATTTGATTTGTTTATAAATTTTGGTTTAATATGTGAGAGTCATATCACAAGTTATATAAAGTGATCATATCATGATGGCTCAAAGAAAAATAAAAAGCAAAAAAAAAAATTAAGCATATCATGAAGTAGAGAATTGATATTATTTGATATCTACTTCATGCTAATGATTGGATACTAATTAATAAGAGATTTAGGTATCCAAAGGGGACCAAGTGTGGTGGTTCCTTTGGGTACCCAAATATAACGTGTTGGTTTGTGGGTAGATATTGATGAATGGGTCCTTTCATGTGAGGTTAATGTTTCAGTTTTAGTTTTGGGCCTCCATTCAAACTTTGGTTTTGTGGTATTCTTATTTGTCAAATTTCCATTATGATAATCTTTATATTGATGATTATGATTGTAATGATTATTAAAAGTATTGTTCATAGGAAATTTGTGCAATTTTAATTTTGAGTTTGGAGAAACATGATTTTGCAAGTAATGATGATTTTGATTTTGATTTACAAACAGTTTGTGATTCTTGCTCCCATTATTAGACTTAGTTAAGATGTTCATATTCATATTCAACTTATTTTTAGATATAGTTTGATATTGTGAATTTGCATTTACAATTTTCATAAGCAAGTTGATTTTTGATTTTAATTCATCATTTTTAATCTTTAGATTATGTCAAGCTTTATTATAAGCTATTGTGCTATTTTTAAGAGTTGAAACAATTGAATCTATATGATCTTGATAGTTATTTCTATATTCATCAAATGTTTCATCCATCTCTTTAATTTCACTTTTATAGTCTTTGCACTTAGCACAATCATTTATCAAAGATGAATTTTCTAAACATAATTTTTCATTTTGTTCTTTTACAATAAGAAGTTCCTTCTCAAGGCCCTTGTATTTTTTCTTTTAGATTATTCAATTCTAAACAAGGTGTAATAGTTTCATTTAAAGAGACATGGGTAAGACTAGATGAATTCGCATTTGATTTTTCTTTAACTTTTGTTTTTAAATTTTTATTTTCTAAGCGCAATTTGCATTTTGCATTTTTCAATTTCTTAATTTTGCGCTTAGTAATTTGTAGTAATTGTAAAGTAGAAATAGAATTAAAAACAATAAGAGAATTTGATTTCCTTACAGTGCAATCAGAAGAGGCAAGATTTGAACAAATAGTTCCTTTGACATCCTTTTGGCACTCCTCTTCCATTGATGCACTTTCATCTTCTTTTTCTCTTAATGTATTGCTCTCTTTTTCTAAGTTGATTTCCATGATCTCCATGGTTTTGCTATGAGAGAGATCTTCTTGAATAACGGTGGATGTTTGTATGTCCTTCTCCTCCTGTGTTTGTTTTATACCTGCGAGAGGAAAATCATATATTTCTTCAAGAAATTGCCAAACTTTGTATGCACTAGAAAAACAATATATTAATTTGAAAATTTCATTTGATAGAGCACAAAATAAATAATGTTTGGCTTTTGCATTTAGTTGACGTTCTTTTTTATTTGATTCATCCGCAGGTCTTACAATGGCTAAATTCCATACTTTGACATCTAAAGTCTTAATAAATTTTTCAATTAAAATTTTCCATCCTTTATAATTTGTTCCTTCAAATAAATGTGGTTTAGGAGACTTTTCTTCTTCATAAAAATTTACCCCACTAGTAGAAGCGTGATCATGAGACGCCATTATTCCCGGTTGTTAAGCCGATTTGGAATAACCTAGCTCTGATACCACTTGTTGGATCGTTAGGCGCCCTTAGAGGGGGGGTGAATAAGGGTTTTAAAAACATTAGTGATATATTTTGAATAACTTTGAAAAAGCTTTGATTTTAAACTAGAGAAGATCAAGACAAATTAAGTGAAGTAAAAGTAAAGACATGATTTTATTAACTTGAGAAGCATGATTACAAAACTTGATCTCTTATCGAAGCTAGAAATCAAAGCTAATAGAAAAACTTTTTTTTTCTATACCGACTCGTATCCCCATGAACCGGTTGGCTTTAGCCGATCCTTCCACGGATACGGCCTCAAGCTGATCTAGCCAACGTCCCTTCCCCAGATATGGCCTTGAGCACCCCCTAGACCTACACCCGAGACCTAGTCGCCAACACGAGGCGAATTTCAGCCCTAAGTCTTACCCAGACCTAGTCGCCAACACGAGGCGAATTTACTAAACGATTACAGAAAAGATGTGAAATAAAAAGACAATAATGTAAAACTCCCTCTATGTGGATCTCTTGGAGAAGTAGACGAAGACGCAGAGTATGATCGTAGTTGATGCGGTCTTTCATCACGATGATGACGCGTGTTGAAATCTTCTCCACGGATCTCCTTTAGTCTTTATGGATTTGTGGGAGTATCTCTCTGAAACTTCCTCTCTATGTTGTGAAACGAAGCTCTGGAATTCTGGATCTCAAGAGGCTTTGGAAGACGGAGCCAAGATGTCCTTTGTATAGACTTAGCGCTAGCGCCTGCGCTAGTGCTACCGTCGGTGCTATCCCATATTAAGTAATATTTTGCGCACGAGAATCTTTAATCCGGGGAAACAATTCTCCCTTGCCTACTGTGCTCCTCGCTACCGCCTGCGCTATCAGATACCATCTGGCGCTATCTCCTTCTATAAGTTCTCCCGGCAATTTCGCTTAGAGCCAATATTTCGTCGAACAGGAATTCGTCGACCGTTGCTAAGAGTTCGTCGAACGGCAGCTAGCGCCTGCGCTAGTACTACCGCCAGCGCTAGTGGGAGATTTGGATTTGATGGCTCAACTTTGGGGGCAACCTTCTTATGTAATCCTTGAGTCATGTGGACTTTGTTATCCTGCACACTTAAACACACAAGATCAAATACACACGGGATTTTTTATTCTCAAACCTAGGAGATGCGGAAGACCATGTTCCAACAACTGTTCCTCCTTTTTTCATTTTCAGGCTTAGGAACTTTGATTTATCGCCCATCATGTGTTTTGAACAGCCATAGTCCAAATACCACACGTCTTCCTTGTTCCTAGCCTGCACGCACACCTAAAAAGATGATGAGAGTAAAGATCTGGTTACCTAAGTGGTCCATCCCATGGTATAGGTGGACGCCTTAGGTACCCAGATTTGTTTAACGTTAACTTTTCCTTTCTTCCAGCATGAGTCCGAGATGTGACCAAATCGATGACATTTGGAACATGCAATGAATAGTGAGGAACCATTCTTTAATTGTTTCTCTGGACTCTTGCTGGAGGAAACATCTTTATGTGTGGACTTAGAAAAAAAAAATTTTGAAAAAGTGGTTTTCTGAACCTGTCGGAATTTTCCGATAGCTTCCAGAAACGTATCCTAGTCCAAATTTTGCTGACCCATGGCATTGGTTGCCTAAAATCATATCCAGAGATTTTTTCCCAACACCAAATTTTCCAATTGCCATGTTCAATTCATTTACTTTGGACTTTAAAATTGAATTTTCTTTTACTATCATGCCACATCGATTTGCAAACTTTTTCTTGTAATTCTCTAATTGAGAATGAGAAGTTTTGACAACTTTTTCTAAGTCCTTTTTCTCTTTTAGAAGTTGATCAATTTTTTGATAGGACTTAGAAATAGTGTTTTCAAGTTCTTTTATCCTTGTCAAAGAGTGATCACACTCTTGACAAATTACCTTCTCTTTCCCAATAGATTTCAACTCATTTGATAACTTTTTATTTACTTTCAAAAGATCTTTATTTTCACATTTTAAAAAATCGATTTCCTTTAGGCTTTTATCCAAAATTTGCAAGTTTTCATAAATTCAGAATATAAATCATCATAAGATGGAGGAGTTACCTCAGTGTCGCTTTGGACACTGCTATCATCGTCAGATGACGCATTTTCTTTCCCCATCAAGCATACATTTCCTTCTTCTTTATCTTCATCGCTTGCTTCACTTGAGCCTTCAGAAGTTGTGTCATCCCAAGTCTCCGCCTTTAGAACCTTCTTTTTGAACTTCTTATCGTGCCTCTTCTCTTTCTGCTCTCTCAGATATTTTGGGCACTTGCTTCTTATATGTCCAATCTTTTTGCAATGATAGCATTCCGGTAGCGGACGTTCTTCTTCATCATCCATTTTTCCTTTGCCTTTTTGTAGGAAAAATCATTCTTTTTGAAAAATTTTCTAAATGAGTTTCTCCTCTCAGGATTTCTGATAAACTTCTTAAAGTTCCTCACAAACAGTCCTTCTTCATCTTCCTCACTTTCTTCAGTCTCACTTTCAATTTCCTTTTTAGATTTCAACGCCAAGCTCTTCTTTCAGGCTCCAAATTATACTCTTGGCTTTGAATCTTCAACTCCACTTCATGGGTTTTTAGATTCCCAATGAGGCTCTCCAATTGTAAGGTCTTAAGATCATGTGACTCAGAAATTGCAGTCACTTTAGGATTGAACTTCGGGGGAAGTGATCTTAAGATTTTCCTTACTAAATCTCCATTGGAGAAAACCTTACCCAGCACCTTTGAATCGTTCACGATTTTAGTGAATCGTGTGTACATTGTATCAATTTCTTCATCCACCTCCATTTTGAATCTTTCGAACTCTGACTCCAATTGAAATAGCTTTGAATCCTTTACCTGCGAAGTACCTTCATGAGTGATTTCTAAAAGATTCCAAATTTCAAATGCAGTATCACAAGCACAAACTCTATTAAATTCAGTGCGATCTAGTGCGCAAAATAAAGCATTCATGGCTTTTGCATTGTTCTTACATTTTAATTTATCATTGTCATCCCACTTGTCTTTGGGTTTGTCCATAGTTACATCTCCTACAACAATTGTTGGGGAAGTATAACTCGTCTCGACCATATTCCAAACTTCTATGTCGAGAGCTATTAGAAAACACCGCATTCGGGTTTTCTAATAGTTATAGTCTGTGCCCGTAAAAAGTGGTGGCCTACTAATTCCTTGCCCCTCAACGAACGCGTGATCGTTGTGCGCCATTACTCCCGGTGGTAAAACCGTTTTGGAGTAACCTACCCCTGATACCACGTGTTGGATCTTGTGGCGCCCTTAGGGGGGGGGTGAATAAGGGCCTTTTTAAATTATGATTTTTTACTTAAGAATTATTAAAACAAATTTTGCTTTTCTAAAAATCACTTATAAAAATTTTCAAACCAATGTAATTTTTAAATTAGTTCAAACACAAATTTCTAAGTTAAAGATTAAGCAACCAAATTTGCAATTAAAGAAAAAGTCATAATATTTAATCATGAAAATGACATACAATAAAAGTGATCTTAACAATGCTTAAGATCAAGGCACAAGTTTGATAATAAAATTTCTACAATTTGAGTTTACCAATCCTTCTCCTATGGATTGGAAGGCTATCACTTGTCTCTCCCTAGACCAAGCCCAAGCCTATCCTCTAGATCTTCCCAAGATCTAGACGTAGCACACATGGCCACGATTTCCTACCAAGCCACGCAAGGACTTGGACGCTCCGTACAAGGAAGCGATTTTCCCCTAAGTCACGCAAGGACTTAGACGTCACGCATAAGGAGACGATTTCCCTACCAATACAAAGTGGAATGTATATAAATGAAAATACAAAATCAAATGAAGAACTCCCTAGAAATTCAGATCTCTGAAAGGAAGGTTGAAGCCTCGAGATGATCGTTGATGTAGAAGCGCGTCCGATCTCGTCTTCAATTTCAAACCTTCTAAGCACAAATGGGAGTTGATGAGGTTCTGGAGCTCTTTAGTTCGTATGCACTCAGGAAAGGACTTGGAGATCTGAAAGCATGAATTAAACGAAGTTCTGAGCCCTTTTGTATAAAAGATAGATAACGCCATCCGTTAGCTAGCTATCGCCAAAATCCGATAGCTCCAGAGGTGCCACGTGTCCCATGTATTCGGCATTTTTGCGGAGAGTGGCGATCGTGATTGAGTCGTGGTTGAGACGTGGGCTATCGGATATCTGATAGCACTATCGGATATCCGTTAGCTTGCGTAACTGCTGCACGTCATAGAGTAACGGGAAGATCGTGCACTGTCGGAAATCCGTTACTGCTGTCGGAAATCCGATAGCTCTAAAATGTTGAGTAGAGATCGGAGAACGAAAGAAAACGTGCGCTGTCGGAAATCCGGTACTGCTGTCGGAAATCCGATAGCTCCAATTTCTGGAAAATCGGTATTTTGCTCCAATTGCAAACATGTTATTCTTGCACCTGTTATCTGCACACCATTAATCAAAAATAGGATCAAATACATTCGGTGTTTGCCCAGAAAGCCCGCGACCTCTTCTTGCAGGCCAAAGCTTTTTTGGTCTGAGCGGTCTCAACATATGGTGATCGCGCAGACCGCCAAGTCTCTTCTCAGCTGCAGTTTTCCAAGTCCTAAGCGGTCAAGGCAGTGCGAGATCGACAGCCTGAGCGGTCTCCTCCTTTTCTTCCTTTTTTGCTATTTGCACCCCTCATCTCTGCCCCGGCTCTCCTGTACCCCGGGCAGCCCGTAGTTCTTAGTTCTGCCCGTTTGGGCAGCCCCCTCGTCTATAAATAGAGGGGTAGGGGTACCCAGAAAGGGGACTTGATTCGGAGGCTCCAGCTTACAACCTGTGTAAGCGGTCTCATTTTTTCGTGATCGCCATTTTACGATCGCCTTCTCTTTTTTCCAGCATCTTCTGTCTTAGTAACCTGCGCTTCGCAGTTTTCTCCCGTCCCCTTTAGTGTGAATTTTGGAGGTACCATTTTTGGCACCAACATTCGGGATTTGTTATTCTCAAATCGGACGAGTGCGAAACGCATGCTCCAACAAAGTTGACTAAGACACCCTATGAGCTTTGGTTTAAGAGACCTCCTAGATTTGATAATCTTAAGACCTGAGGCTATATCGCTTATGTTAGGATACCTGACCTTAAATAAGCTAAGATTGGACCAAGGACAAATACATGTTTCTATCTTGGATGTGTAGAGGATAGTGTTGCAGGCAAGTTTCTAGACCTCTCAATGAACTCTGTAATAGAATCTAGAGATGTTATTTTCTTTGAGGATAAGTCCCTTAAGGATAAGAACCTGACGCTTCCAGGTTTACCACTCACTAGTCTTGAGCCTCTAGTTGAGCCAAGCCAACATAACTATGACATTGAGCCTGTAAACACGAGTGGTTTTTATACCAGAAGGCTATCTAGCAGAGAGAAAGTGCCTATAAGCTTCGGTACAGACTTCGTGACTTACCAAGTTGAATTTGATCCATCCACCTATAAGGAAGCGATGCGATCTCGAGACTCTTTATTATGGAAAGAAGCCATAGATGAAGAGTTAAACTCTCTCATGTAGAACAATACGTGGACATTGGTTGACCTGCCCAAAGGGGCTAAGACCATTGGAAACAAATGAGTTCTAAAGAAGTAGCTTAATCCTGATGGGTGTATTGCAAAATACAAAGCATGTCTAGTTGCAAAAGGCTTCACTCAAGTGAGTGGAATAGACTACTTTGATATATACTCACTTGTTTAACATTATGCGACGATTAGGATACTTCTCGCGATAATATCTATTGAATACTTTACAGTTCATCAGATGGATGTCAAGACTGCATTTCTTAATGAAGATCTGACCGAAGAGATCTATATGCACCAAACTGAAGGGTTTGGCGTAGGAGGTCTAGAAAATAAGGTATGTAAGTTGATTAAGTTACTATACGGATTGAAGCAAGCACCCAAATTGTGGCACGAAAAATTTGACACTTGTGTTAAAGCCATGGGTTTTAAATCCAGCTTTTCAGATAAATGTCTATACGTTCGAACAAGTTCAAATAAAGTTGCAATTATATGCTTGTATACTGATGACATGCTAATTCTGGGCACTGATCAGTCTGAGGTGAAACACGTGAAAGCTGCCTTGACGACACAATTTAGCATGACTGACTTAGGTGTGGTGAAAGCCATCCTAGGAATGGAAGTGAACTTCACTGAAAAAGGTATTACCCTAAATCAGAGTCACTACATTAGAAATCTACTTGAGAAGTGGGTTATGTCAATAGCAAAAAATTAGTGAGACTCCAAACGATTATAACAATAGATTGAAACTGAATGAATGTTCATCTATTAGACAGTTGGATTACTCCAAATTCATAGGTAGTCTCATGTATGCTACAACCTACACTAGACCTGACATAGCCTTTACGGTCGGCATGTGTAACATCCCCCAGACAGCTAGACCCCCCAGGTGAATCTGTCATGACAAGGTCATGACAAGGTCATGACAAGGCCTTGGTAGTATAGAAATCCCTTTGACTTAGGCAAGTTAGGGTTGAAAGTGCCTTGGACTACAAATAGCAATTTCCAATTACCAAGCTTAGGGTTGGACTTTAGGGCCTCAACTTGATCAATTGACCCCACCATAGTATCCCTAACCCTTTAGGGGCCCCCTTAGGGCACCAAGGGCACATTGGGGTCAACCAAAGAGGCCAAATTGACCAAAGTCAACACTAACCCTAAATTGGTCAAAGTAGCCTAATTAGGGTCAATTGACCTCCACCATGCCAAATTGACCTTTCCCCTACCCTCATAAGGATAGTGGTGACCCAATGGACCAAAAACCCCCTTCATGGGACCACCAATATGGTCAATTTGACATAAGTCAACTCTAGCCCTATTTTGGTCAAATTGCTCTATTGTGGGTCAATTGGCCTCCACCTTGACAAATTGACCCTACCTAGACCTTCCTAACCATTAATAGAGGCCAATGGGTCACTAGCCACTCATTGGGGTCAACCCAAATTGTCAAATTGACCAAAGTCAACTCCACCCTAAATTAAGGTCAAAATGACATGTTTTGACCTAATCAAGCCCAATCCACTTGGGCTAGCCTCAATTGAGGTGGTCCACCACCTAATGGGTTGGGTGCTACTGAAATTGCCATTTAATTTCAAGAAATTCGGCCAGGAGAGAGAAAACTCCATTTTCCCCAAAAATGGAGGAGAGAGAAAGAGGGGGAATTAATGGGGAGGAAGAAGAAACCTTCAATCTCCCCCCATTAATGGTCACATTCATCTCCTCTAGGGGAGAGGAGGAGTTTCCAGCCTTCTCCCGGCTGGATTAAGGCCCTATTCATCTCCCCCAAGCAAAATCGAAATTCCTCTTAATGGCCATGGCCGAAATTTCCCCTCTCAAATTCCCCCTATTAAGCCCTCCCCACTCCAATATGACCACTCCATTAGCTTTAGAAGGTGGAAGGGAGTCGGAATAGAGCTTTGGATTGCAACATTTGGTGGAGAATCAAGGGATCGGGCAAGCTCGCCGGAGAAGGGAAAAACCATGGCCGATCACCACCGCCATCGTCGTCGTGCTCCAACAAAGGTCTGGTTCTTCTCCTCTTCCTCTGTGGATAAATCTTAGATCAAAATAGGAGAGAAATCGGGCTCAATTGAGCCCGATCCGGTGAGCGAAAATCTGAAATTTTCATGGATTTTTTGGACTTCGGGATCGCCAGAAACCGCCCCTCCGGCGGCCGTGCCGCCGCCCGGCGATAGCCACCACCTCAACGAGGTGGTGGTGGTGGTGGCCGGCCAGGGAGGTGGCCGGATGGCCGGCGGCAGCGCTTGGAAAAGCTTCAGGAAGGAGGAATCATGGTCGTCGGCTGGAGCTTGAAGACAAAATCGTGGCCCTCCATTTTGCTGTACAGGAAATCTTATAAGTATTGATTATTATTATTTCATTTTTCTGTAATATTACTGGCAGCTGTTAGAAATAAAAATTAAAAATACTTAGGCCCCTCTACAGAAAAAGTGCCCAACACCAAAGTTGTAGCCCTTGATGTCTAGTTTAATTCAAAATTGATTTCACTCAATTTAAAGTCCTGGTTAGACCGCAGCACTCATTTTGGTGAGGTCTATCCATAGGGATGTCCAGACCTTAGAAAAATTCCCCACTCCAAACCAGTCATCAAAATGACTTGAAATTTGGTGTGTGGGCTATTATTACCTACATCTAAGACATATACAAAAATCAGAATTTTTGGAGAATATTTTCCTAAAGTTTTTGTAAAAATTTAATAATCTTTGCATAAATTATTTGGAGGGTCAAATGACCTGCAATATCCACCAAATTTTGGTGGGGTGTTATTAGGGTCATGATAAGCCCCTGGTTAAAATTTCAACTCATTTGGGGTTCATTTGATTAGGTAGACATTGGGCCAAAAATTTGTCCATTAAGGGGAAAATTGTGATTAGGGGTTATGTAGTGTTTTCCATGATCAAACCACCTCCAATTGGAGTGGGATTTTGGCCACTGCCCTAGCATCACCCAAATCACCTCCAAGTGAGATTTGGGGTCATGGGGAGTTGGATTGCCCTAGGTCATGGAGTTGGAGCACCTTGGGGTGCATTTAGCCAAGTAGAGATCCATTGGCCAAATAGGTCCATAGAGACTTGAGTCTTCTTGGAAAGGTCAAAGGGGTCCATTAGAGACCCCATGAGGAAGATTTGTGAGCATTAGAGTTGATTTGCTCAAGGCCATAGGGTTGATCCCTATGGAGTGGAATTGGGGTTGTGAAGGACATAAGGGAGTTTGTTCTTGGAGAGGGGTGTATTGGACTCCCCTGAGTCCAATAAGTGTTATAACACCCTAAGAAGAAGTTTGGGTGGATTTGGAGAGGTTTTGACCCTAACCCTAGGTTAAACCCTAAAGGGGTGCAATTAGAGGCCAATGAAGGAAGAGGGGTCAAACCTTAATGGTTTGACTTGGAATTTTGGGAAGATGATCTTGGTGACCAAAAAATTCTACTATGAGAAATTGGTGGGGTTTGGAGTTGCCAAACCTAGGTAATAAATCCTTGGGTAGATTTGTAAATATTTAGGGTTTTGGGATTTAGGAAGAAATAATGCTTAATGATTAACCATCTTCTGTCACCAACTTAGTTTTGATGTTATTAATCCCTGGAAATTTTGTTAGTGCCATTGGAAGACTTTTGGAGGTCCAAATTGTAATTATTCATATTGTTGACAATTTTTGGGATGAACAATTTTAGGGTGTTATTTTTCTGTAATTGCATGAAACCTTGCTGGATGACATTTAATACCATTATGAACCCATAGTATTTTTCTCATAATTTATGGATTAGTATTTTCGGTACCTCTAGTTCAATTTGGAATTAATTGCAAATATATCCCTTGTGAAAATTACAAGTGTAACCTCTATGGAATATGGACAAATATTGTAGGGCTGAATATTTTAGTATGAATCACCTCTGTATAAATTTGCATAAGGTTTGGAGTTCATATGAGGGTACCTCCTTTGGAATTTATTGGAAATAAATGGGTTTTGGAATTTTTATTAATAGTAGATCTTGCTGGAATTTCCTAAAATTTTATATCTACTGATTATTAGGTACCCTTGATTTATGTAAAAATTATGGTAGTCATTGGAAGTCAGAATAGTATACTTGTAGTTCAAACCCTAGGAAATTGTGTTTTGGAAAAATGTCTTAAATATTAATAATAATGGGAAAATTATGAAACTCTGGGTTTGATCTTAAATAAGTAGCATGGACCCCCAATAAAGATATTGTATCATAGAGTTGATTATTTAATGTACCTCCCTTTATGAGCATCAAAACGTTAAGGGTGGTCTGCGTTTAGCAATTTGGCAATTTTGGAGTTATAGGTCAAATTGGGGTATATTGATTGGAGATGTGAGAGTTTAATGGTGACTATATGGCTATGAGAGGACCCCTGGAGGTATTTAGGGTTTGGTGAGGCCTAGGATGGTGGGGTGCCACCCTTGGGATAGGTCGCCTTGGGATTGACGAAAGATCGTCTTTTCCCTTTAGTGTCTCAAAGCCCTTAGGTTTAATTCAGGTAGTAGTATTAAGGGGGTTTTCTTATGGGTAGATACCAACATTATTAAGTGTCTTAGGAATGGGAACTTTGGGGCGTCATCCCATGGTAGTTCCTAGTACCGTAGCGAGCCCCTCACAGGGTAACCCTCGGGAAGTTCAAGACTAACCCTAATTTATAGGAATAAGACATTAACTAATAACACACCCCGTGGTTCCGGGGGTTTAGTTGGTTTGGTGCTGCGAGCGGTAGGCTCGGTGGTGGTGATAGCGGATTGCTAAGACCGGTGAGCTTGTGACTCAGTGGTGTTTGATGGCGGGCAGGTTAGCCCGGGGAGCTTATGGCTCGGAGATAGGAAGTAAATCAAGTTGCATGTGCAATGAAGGTGGTGGGTCTTCGGTATTGGACGATCGTTCACACCGACGTCAATACGTTGACTCGGCAAGTGTGGTTTTACACTTAGCCTTGAAAGTCTGGCGGTCCAGTCAGCAAGAGTACGCAGACGCTCTGCGGGTTTTGTGGAGGCGTACGATAGGTCTAGGTTAGGTAGTGTGAATACCAACCTAGAGGTGGGCGAGGCCCAACCCACCGCTTCTGTTTTGCCACTACGGGAGTATCCTGGGAGTCTAGCTCGCTCCAAAAAGGGGGAACTAAAGGTCTATACGCATAGAGTCGTAGTGGGTGAGTTGCACTTGTATGAACATAGCATAACAGCATACTTTGCATGACATAGCATAAACATTGCATTCAACCTACCCCTAACGTATAAGTCGGGTATGGGACTTCTTATACGGTAGGCCCTGCTAAACGACCCCTTGGTCTATAGGTTTGTATGGGCATTCCTATAAATCAATGGTTACTTTTTGCTACTACACTTACTGCTTACTGCTCTTTATATACTTTTTACCATGCTCTTAATTACTGTTTCAATTATATAAATACACATGTGTAGTGTAGAAACATTCCATGTACCATCGTCACCTACTCTTTGTTATACCCCTTGCTGTCCTCCGCTTCATCCTCCCGCACGGTGCCTAGGAGCCATTGGGGGTGGGGTGGGGAACATAAGGCTTACTCTTTTTGACTAACGGTCGGTGGACCATATCATTTTAGGGGTTCGAGGAGACGCAGCAACACCAGAGGCCGGAGCAGACGGAGGCGGGCCAGTCTAGAACAGGAGCACAGGATTCAGGATCTGTGAGTGATTAGTAGTTAGTTTTCGCGAGTGATCTTGTAGTGAGGATATGATGTACAGCGCATGAGCCCTCTTTATTATTGTATCCCTTGTTATCTTTTATTCAGTTATTATCTGTGGACATTTACCTTTATGGTTTATAATTCATGTGATTATGTGGACTTGTCTTCTCTTTAATGTACTTTTCTTCGTGATCGATTTGGCCGGCAGGATCGGCATTTTGTAGTGGCGACCTTCCCGAGTGAAGGTGTCACCGCAAAACGGCGGTTCTGGGCCTAAGACCCGGTGGTTTTTGCAAAAAAATAAAGGGGTCTTACAGCATGTTAAGTAGATTTACAAGTAACCCTGGGAAGCACAACTGGATGCCTTCGAAAGGCTAATGCGATACCTAAAGTACACTGAGAAGTATGCTTTATGTTACAGTGGACATACTCCTGTGCTTGAGGGGTATTCTGACGCCTCCTGATGCTCAGAAATTGCTGACAGTAGATCCACTAGCGGTTTTGTATTTACCCTAAGAGGAGCAACAGTAGCTTGGAAGTCAAAGAGGTAGTCGTGCTTGCACTATCCTCTATGGAATTGGAACTATATGCTCTCGCTCTAGTAGGAGAAGAAGAAGAGTGGATAAGAAATCTAATAATAGACATTCTAATGACGAGTCTAAAAATGCACACTATTTTGTTATATTGTGACAATCAAGCCACAAAGGCCATTGCAACAAATACGTTGTTGGAAAGCAAAAGCAACTAAGGATGAAACATGCATGGTTGACCTATCTCACTAGTTAGGGGACAATCTCTCTATTGGACGTGAGATCCAAAGATAATGTAGCAGATGTCCTTACCAAGGGCTTATGTAAGGTTCTAACAACTAAATCATCGGGGGAGATGGGATTAAGGTTCATTTAGTATGACTTAATACCCTGCTTATGTTTTAAATCTTAGAACCATAGTCTGCTTACATTCAAGCATCTAGAGTGAGCACACAGAAGTATTTCAGATGCTATCTGATGAAAGCCAGAGATGAATAGTTGTCAGTCATTCCAAACTTGATGACTTACACAATTATTTTATTCAAAAGCTGATTTGGGTATCATTCCAAAAAGTAATACTGAAGTTGCTGATGTGTGTCCCGATATTATGATCATTACTTATATCATTCCAAACTTGATATATTGGTCACAAGTTGTATCATTCCAAACTTGATGGTATACACAATTGTGAAACGTTTAGTAATAATCTTAACAATCGAAGGAACATGGTTTGATTCTATGAAATCAATAGTCTAATTTTGTGTAAATTGGATAGAGATGCTGATATGAGATTCTTTCTTCCTGGTTAGAGTATTACGTTCTTTTACTGCTAGAACTAATCACTTTACTTTTGTTTAGCAAATGTTAGAATTCATAGAGATTTGTCTCATGACATTCTTATTGTGTTTGTTTGCAGATCACATGGAGACTGGAGGAGAGAAAGTTGATTTCGACCCAGATGACATTGATCTGTCGTTTGCATAGATCATTGATTAGTTATCTGTTTTGAGTTTTTCCAGTTTTGCTTACTGTTTTTTGTTTGGAGCTCTGAGTTTGAGTTTAGATATTCTGTATTCTAAAACTCATATTTTTGTTCTCTGGAAAACTCATGATTTGTCGTTATTAACTTTTGCTTAAGTAATCTGTGATGTGACCCTGTTATATACAATATATGTGGAGATTGTTAAGGTATATTGATAAAATAGGTTAACGGATATTTGATGGTTTGGTTAGGATCCAATAGGAATCCACTTACCAGTCGGGGATTTAGGGTTTGCCTATAAATACCCTGCTAGGGGCAACGAGTATACTGTTCCAAACTAGAGAGTCATGCGGATGCTTCAAGCACCATTCTATCAAAAACCTCCAGATCTCGGGATGTTGGTGCAGAAATACCTGAAAACGGAGCCAGAGGTGGCGATCTGCGAAGGGGAAGACCAATCTGAAGCCCTGCGCTGGGGGAAGCTCTAACTGAAGGCTTGCGCTTAGGTGAAGCTCGATATACAGGCTTGCGCTTAGGGGAAGCTCGATATACAGGCTTGCGCTTAGGGGAAGCTCGATCCAGAGGTTTGCGCAGGGAGGAAGATTGACCTGAAGCTTGCCCTCCTCGATGGCCTTGTTCTTAATCAGGATGTCGCAGGCGGAGACGAGGAAGAGCTTTGTGACGGCGAGGAGAACGGCAGTGCGAGTGCCAGCGAGTGGCAGAAAACCTAGAAATGATTCACCAGTTTGCGACCCGCGGAGTGCGATGCGGAGGCTTTAATGATAGTGTTACTCGTAGCGTGGTTTAAATGAAAAGTGTTGCAAAAGCATGTCTTTTTGGCATCATTTTTCATATAAAAAATGCCGCTAATATAATTATGGAGCAATGACCGCCTTTTTTAACAACAAACACAGCAAAATGAAAAATCTACGGCATTTTAAAAAAGCGCCGCAAAAAAAAGGCCGCCATAGATATGATTTGTTGTAGTGTACTTAGGCATTAGTGAGACTATGATTAAGGATAGGGCATAATGACGAGAGAGGATCCATATAGCCAACCCCACTATGGTGGGATAAAGACTTGAGTGTTGTTGTATTCAAATCTTCCGGTTTCAACAAAAACCGACTGGTTTAGCGGTTTTCAGGTCCAACCAGGCGGTTCACCAATTTTATAGTGGTTCTTGGCTAGGCAATTTTCATATGTTGATCGGACCGGCCGCTGAACCTGTACACGGTCCAACCGGTCCGATTTTCAAAACAGCCTTAACAGTGTTGGACCCCACAGTTTTTTATTCTGAGCCTGATGGAATGACGTGTAATTTTTTCATCCGCTGTGCGCAATGGCGTGCAAATTTTTTTCCGTCACCCGGTTTCTTATTTTGTTAATATTTATATTTATTTTATTTATTGTGGAGGTTTCATGCTTCTTTTGCTCTCATCCACAATTAATTTTAGAAGATTAAACCAGCAATTCAACTGCACGCAGCAGCAGCTGCCGATGCTTATCCATCCATTTCTCCTATAAATTTCGAGAAATTGAAGTTGAAATTCAAGCCTCTATCATTTGAGAAGCAAAAGGTAAAATTTCCAGCTCATTCTATTTATATTAACGAGAGAGAGTGCATGGGCACCCATGCGGCCGTGACAATGCCATAGCCCCAGGGTCGGATCTAGGGGGCAAGAATTTTCCAAAATAGATCGATATTGGTTTTGGATTTCTCTTATCGAGACAATGAATTTTGAAAACTTAATTACATGTCAAAATTGGTGGCCAGATGAGAGAGAAACGACTCATATAAGATAAGAAGTGAGCGTTTAAAAAAAATTTGCTGGAGAAAGACGATGTCTAACCCCCTCTTGTTGAAATTTCTGGTTCCTCCCTAGCACGGCGCGACGACACTCCCGCCGCTTGCAATCCCTCGACATAACTGCCATTCGGGGGTGCTAGCGGCGGGTGTATCGTCGCATACCCTAATGTTTATATATATATATATATATATATATATATATATATAAACATTCAACTTTCCTATTTTACCCTTCGTTATTACAAAATTTTCAAATTCTTTTATTTATGTGTTTTTCTTTAATTTTAAAAATGTACTCTCACATAGGTAAAGATCGTTACCAAAAATAAAAAATGTGATCTCCCCGCCGCTCGCAACCTCCCGTGAACAAGAAAAAATATGAGTGAAAATTGAAGAATAGCGCTGGAGGGTTTGCAAGCGGCGGCACGCCGGGATAATGTCAGAGCGCCTGCCTCTCACTTGTGCGTGTCTCTCTCTATATATATGGCTGATTTTATCATTTTTCATCCATATTTTTAATGGAAGGGGCTTTTTTGTAAACTGGGGAAACTTAGAGGGGGGGGGGGGGGGGGAATGTAATTTCAAAAGATAGAGAGGTGCAACCTGTATTTATGCAAACTCCCAGGGGAGGTCCCTGTAATTAACCCTATATATATAAATAGATGCATGCTAGGAATTAGGATGAAAATCATTGGTCTTATAAAATATTCTCATTTTATCTCCCTTTATGAAAAATACATCAATTGTTTATGCACATTTAATTCCTTTAGACTCCATTGCTTTTCTTCGTTAAGAATCCAGCGTACATATCATGCTCAATGTTTATTCGAGGATTGAGGAAGAATGAAAAAGAAGCACGCGTTGAGACGAGTCGGGAATTTCTCTGGCCGACGTGTGCATCAATGCCTCAATACGGCTAATAGAAAGGGTTGACGATTCTGTTTGTTTCGACGATGAGAATTGGAGCGGTAAGAATGAGAATGTTTGCAATGGAGCGGTGGAAATGGAGGGAGGTGGACGCAGTCTAAAAAAAGGCCATAAATGTAGTTTTCGAGAAGTGACTATGAGAATTGAATGGTTACCAAATATTTGTCTAGCGTTGATGTTTTTCCTTTAATGAAAATGGAGCAAAAACACTCAAATAAATAGAGCCTTAATATTAAACACACGAAGGGTGTGTTAAGAATTTATTGAGGGCCTTATATGTTTTGTTGAATCCATTTTTTCAATGAAGCTTATTAGAATAATATTGTTTATCACATAAATAAACAAATGAATATAGAGAAAGTTGAATAATCATACTAATGTGATTTGGTATTTTTTTATGGGAACCTTTAGATCCACAAATATAGATATTAAATATTTTAGCAGAATAATAGCATAAAATATATGCACAAGGAGAGTTTTTGATCTAAGTACATATGCCCTCTTTGCGAAATGCCACTTGCTCTTACATATATTTATAGGAAAATTATTCCCCCACGAGTCACCATCAGAGTGCTTATTGATTCACAACGAAATATTAATTCTTCTTAATTAGAGATACGCCGAAGAACGATGTTTATCTGCCCGAGGCGAGAAATTAATTTTCGGCTAAAATGTTTGTTGAGTAAATTGGCGAGCAAGTTAGCTGCCGAATAATCTCATGTCCCAACTATTGATGGCCACAGTGCCCCGTGGCTTTAATATATGCCAATTGTTGATGATTAAGACTCTGTTTATTTTAGCAATCAGAATGAGAGGTCGAGAATATAGTGATGAGAAATGGAGGAGACTTACGGTCTCAAGTTAAACCAAAATCCTTTTATTTGTTGGAATCGGAGGCGAGAATAGCATTTTTTAGTTCCACCGAAAATGGAGCAAAAACAATAAAAAAAAAAGCCTAGAACGCTTCGTGGCTACAATTTAATCCTGTTACATATGCTGAGCTGGCCTTGAATAATCACAGAAATCTGATAAATCTATCCTATATATAAGAGAAAAATACTCTTTGATTAAACATTCATAATTCCGATCTAAAGTGTGCTTAATTGATATGTTTTATTACTTTTTAAAATGTCATTCTTTCAATTTCCATTAAATTTTATATTTGGATAAAAAAATTATGGAGACAGTGACCCGTGGGTGTACAATCGTGTCAGGGCACAAAGAAATCTCGTATACGACTACTTGTTTATACGCCAAATATTCAAATATTGTGGAAGTATATATATTTCTTAGATTAGAATATATTAATCATGGGATGGCTATGCTAACCGTAAGATTTTGTATATAGTTCTGAATAATCAGCAGTTAGAGATGGAAGAAGCTAAAAATGTGGAGAACATTAAAGGGAAGGAGAAGAAAGATGAGAAGAAGAAAGATGAGAAAAAGAAAGAGAAGGGTGCTCCCAAAGAGAAGGTCGCGGATTCGGCAAAATTAAGGCAAAAAATAGAGAAGATGGATGCGAAAATGGATGCGCTGAGAGCGAAAAAGGAAGAGCTTGTGAAGCAGCTTCTTGATCTGGACCGAGCTGCAGACAGTGGAAAAGAAAAAGAAGAGCAGCAACATTGATTTTTTGAGATGAAACATATAATAAGATGGGTATAAGATTATGAATGTTGCCTTTTTTGTATTTCGTAACATTTTTCTAATTTTTTGGTTGTGTTATGAAAATTTTGTAAGAACATCAGTGTATGTTGGAACTTCAAAGAAAAAAGTCTTTGAAAAAATAATAATGTTATGAATGGATATATATATATTATGGAGAAATTTTTTCAACCGAGTTCCGTTTCCAAATTTTTGTCCAGAATCAATTAGGAGAGGACAAGTGTTGTTCGGCTAGAGAGCATGCAAGCCCGTGCCCGATCAGAGCACCTGCAAATAGTTAGAACCTGCACGTACGACCTCTTAGCGCTATGTCGATACACAACCAAAAACACATCACAAATAACAACAATAAAAGTGACACACATATTTAACGTGGAAATCCAATATGGTGAAAACCACGGGACGATCGGAGTCCAACCCGAAAAGCCGTCACTAAGTATGTATAAAACAAAAATGCAAATACAATGATTTCTCTCCTCGATCCACACAAGATCTTCACCAGCTTCACACAACACAATATTACACAATAAACGGTAGGATAAAATTGCAAATTACCGACAGTGGCGGACGAGAAGGATTACACAAATTCTCTCCAAGATGACTCTTCGAATCTTTGCTCAAATCTGCTCCAGATCCAATCAGTGTAGCAAAGTCTTCTTCGTTGTACGACCCGTATTCGGCGAGTAAACCCAATAGCGATCTGACTCGCCCAGGGTAGGGTGAGGCGAGTACACCCCCTTTTCCCTTCTCGACGGCATAGCCTTGTCCCGACGACATGACCTTGTCTCGACGACATGATTTCTTTTCTCGACGATATAAGTGTGGTTCGTCTAGACGATGTGAACAGCCCGTCCCTATGAAAAAGCTCCTTCTCGCCCACGGCGAGGCGAGTTTGACCTGGCGTCAGGCGAGCTCGCCTCAGGAGAACTCGCCCTCGGCGAGTATGATGTGACCTAGTCGCCTCAGCCGCACTCGCTGAAGGAGGGAGCGAGGCGAGTTCGGGTCAGCCCTGTAAGACCCCATTTTTTCGCTTCGCCACCGGGTCTTATGCCTAGAACCACCGCTTTGCGTGAAAACAACACACGGGAAGGTCGCCACTACAAAATGCCGATTCTGCCGGCAATATCGATCACAAAAGAAGAAAAGTACAAATGAACAAATATAAGTCCAAGTCCACATCACATGATATATAAAATCATAATGGTAGGTGTCCACATGATAATAACTAATTTAAAAGAGTAAAATAATAAAAGGGTTCCTGCCTAGTACATCAAATCCTCACTACAAGCCACTCGCGGAAGCAAATACTAATAATCACTCACAGTCCCGGCAGTTGCGACTCCTCTGCTAGACTGGCCCACCTCCAGCTGCACCAGCCTCTGGTGGTGCTGCGTCTCCTGGTGCTGCTCCTCGATCCCCTAAAATGATATGGTCCACCGACCATTAGTCAAAAGACTAAGCTTTGTTTCCCACACCCCTCCCCCAGTGGCTCCTACGCACAGTGCGGGAGGAATGAAGTGGAACGACAGCAAGGGGTATATATCAAGCAGATGACGGCGGACCTAGTCTACAGGAAATGTCTACCACTACACAGTGTATATATAAACGTAGAACAGTAAGTAAGACAGTAACAAGTAAAGCAACAACTACCTCTATAACCATAGGTAAAGTATGTAAATAAAGACAAGTATAGAAGAGTAACCTTGATTTATAGGAATGCCCATACAGACCTATTGACCAAGGGGTCGTTTAGCAAGGCCTATCGTATAAAAAGTCTCATACCAATTTATACGCTAGGGGTACGGGTTTAAAAGCAATGCTTATGCTATGACATGCAATGTTATGCAATTCAATGTTATGTTCACACAAGTGCAACACACACACCCGACTCTATGCGCACAAACCTTTAGTTCCCTTTTGTAGAGCTTGCAAAACTCCCAGGATACCTCCGTAGTGGCAAACGGAGGCGGTGGGTTGGGCCTCGCCCACCTCTAGGTTGGTATTCGTACAACCTAACCTAGACCTTTCGTACGCCTCAGTGCGAAGAACACAACCGCGAAGCGCCTGCGTACTCTTGCTAGCTGGTGAACCAGACTTTTCCTTGGCTAAGTGATAACCGCACCTGCCGAGTCATCACATCGACGTCGGTGCGAACGACTAACCAATACCGAATACACACCACCTTTATGCATAAGCAATTATGATTAGCAAATATGTTGGGAAAAACCCTAGATTTAACTTAACAAATTAATTAAAAGTGATTTTATTTACTAGGAGTTAATTTACCCATTGTATAGTGAGGGTAACTTGGTCTCTAGATGTCTTAGGATGTCACACTCAACCTAGAGTGTCAAGACCAGTTAAAGGGATGCAAATTTGGGCAAAGTTAATAATGGCATCGAATGGAATTTGATGCAACATCGAGTTCATGTCGACGTTACTCCGACTAGAAGTCCAAGTGGCTCAACTCTACTATCGAAGTAACACTAGTCGATGTTATGTCGAATAGATATCGACGCAGAGACCAAAGACTTGTCGAAGAAACTTGAGAAGTCGACGCAGCTTCTACTTCAAACTCGACGCAGAAGGGAATACATGTCAAAGCCATCTAAAGTCGAAGCAACGTCGACTTCATCTCGACGCAGTAATGGAAGTCAGAGTGGATGCTATTCAACTCGACGGGTGCGTCGATAAGGAATCGACGCAACGACAACTAGCCGAGTTCAGTCAGAGCACAGAAGAAATCGAAGCAGCTCTTAGATGAACTCGAAGCAGCGTCGATAAGAGAGGAAGTTAATTCGACACTATGTCGAATACAGTCTGTGAAAGTTCAATCTTTACAGCTTTCATTATGAGGCTTCTATCATGGCCCACATCTCTCAGAACATTCTCTAACGGTCTAATAATTGCCTGAAGAAGGAAACATTAAAGAAGGAGAAAAGACTTTCTTGGAAGTATACACCTTCTAGTTGGACGGGTCGAGAAGTAATTAAGGAAGGAAAGAGAATGTCTATCAAATATACCTTTTCAGGTCTTACCTAACACTGAAACAAATTCAAAATAGAGACAGGGTATATAAGGATAGAGAAGGAAGAGAAGAACAGAGCATTAATCACAATCAGCCGTCTCTTCTCAAATTAAGGTTTCCTGTCTTCTTCTCTCTCTCTCTCTCTCTCTCTCTCTCTCTCTCTCTCTCTCTCTCTCTCTCTCTCTCTCTCTCTCTCTCTCTCTCTCTCTCTCTCTCTCTCTCTCTCAGGAACCCTAATACAGAGCTGTGAAAGAGAATAGAAGGCTCTGTTGTTCTTCATCTGATAGAACAAAGAATTTGAACAGCTGCTCTTCATCACCATCTTTTGGCAGCCAGCTCTCAATCAGCAGAGGAAGAAAGAATCTGACAATACAAAGCTCCTGCAATCTATTATCATCAAAAGCAGCGGCTAATCAAGAACAGATTCTTTGGAATAACTAAGAGGCTAAATTTCATACAACATTCACAAGAATTCTGAGAACAGAATTCCTTTAACCTTCCTTCTTGTCCTTCTCTTTCTATTTCCTGTAAAAGAGTTTTATTAATCCCTCTTCAAAGGATTCAGTGGTTCAAGATCTCCTTATCAAAAGATCTGGTGGTTCAAGATCTCCTCATCAAAAGATCTGTGGTTCATGATCTCCTTATCAAAAGATCATTGGTTCTAAGAGTCTCCTTATCAAAAGACTCAGGCACAGTGGTGCATTCCTACCAGGTGGTAGAAGAGGAGGACTACCCACATTTTGGGGAACCTTTATAAAATTCTTTGTGTCCGTGCTGTGATTTTTTGTGTTGTCCAGTCTTTTATTATGCACTTATTTCCTGTATTCTTTATTCTGTCTGGATTGTTAAGCATAACTCCTTAAAATAATTTATTGTTAAACACAGTTAGGATAGAAATATTTTAAAACTATATTCACCACCCCTCTAGAGGAATCTCAGAGGCACACTGTGCACTTTCAATTGGTATCAGAGATAGGTTGAATATTAAGAGGCTAACACCTTGATCAAAAAGACCACCTACTCTTATTTCTTTTCTATAAATATATTTTATAAAGAAAATGAGTACTAAGGATTATGCTTCAACAAGACCTCCGGTGTATAACTTAAATAAGTTCACACTCTGGAAAGCTAGAATAAAATTATATATGAACTCTATTGATGAGGAAATTTTCAATGTCATCCTCACAGGTCCCCCAGCTCCAATAAGGAAAGACTCCACTGGAAAGGTCACACAAACCTCAGTTCCCAGAGCTGAATGGACTGAGGATGAGAAGAAGGTCAAGGCATGTGATGCCAAGGCCATGAACATATTGGTCTCAACTATGTCTGATGACATATTTCAAAAAGTTGCTGACTGCAACTCTGCAAAGAAGATCTGGGAATCTCTCTCCAGACTGGTTGAAGGAAGTTCTGATGAGAGGAAGGACAAAAAGGCTCTTCTCATATCTCAACATGAGAATTTTAAGAAAAAGGCTGATGAAAGCATTACAGAAATGCATGATAGATTCAGCCTCATCATAAATGAGTTGAGAGGACTTGACAAGGACATCTCTCTGACAGAGATTAATGACAAGCTCCTCATGTGCTTCCCAAGCACATGAGACTCTAGAATCTGGGCTATCAGGGATTCTAGATGCCTCAGAGAGATTTCAACTAATGCTCTCTTAGGAAAGCTCAAGTCTTATGAGCTCCTACTGAAAAGCAGGGCTGAATCAGAAGCCCAAGAAAAGACACCTACTTCCAAGGAGAGGACTATTGCACTAAAAAGTGCAGAATCAAAGTCCTCCACTACTGAAGAAGAAATGCTCAACCTCTTGGCTAGGAGATTCAAGAAGTGGGCCTGGACAGAAGATTCCAGAAGAAGAGAGAGAAGCTCAAGCAAGCCGAGGTATGATAAAACTCCTAAACAGGAGATAATCTATTTTTCTTGCAGGAAACAATGACACTTTTCTACTGAATGTCCTGAGGAAGACAAGAACAAGAAAAATAAGCAGAAGAAGGAGCACAGGAAGAAATCCTTCATGAGAAAGGATAAGAAAGGAGAAAGAGGTCTCTTAGCTAAGACCTGGAGTGATTCAGATTCATAGTCAAACTCCTCCTCATCAGATGATGGTGAAGATAGTGGACCAGAAGAAGCCTGTCTAATGGATTTGGAAGATTCCACTAATGAATTTGAGGTTAGCATCTTTGAAGATTTTGACTTTTCTTCAAAAGATTTTGACTTTTCTTCAAAAGATTTTAAAAGATGTTTTAAAGAATTTTGCCAAGACTATATTGACAATCAAAAGGAACTTTTAATGATCAAGTCTGAAATAAAAGCTATTAGTTTAGATCCTTTATCCTTAGTTAACAATAATCTGAAATGTGAATTGTTTAAGAAAGAAGAAGAAATAAACTTCTCAGATAATGAAAATTTAGACCTAAGAAAAGAGCTCTCAAAAGCAAAGATCTTGGAAGACTCCCTCAATGGAAGGAGCCAATAGATCAAAGAGATCTCACAAAATGTCTCTATGAGATTTGATCTTCTTGACCAAGAATCACAATCACTCACAAGCAAACTTGCTTGTGACAGACCAAGCACATATGTTAGATCTAGGCTTGATAATTTATTAGAATCAGGCGGAGAACATGATACCTAACAAAACTACCACATTTAATAGGGTAAACACTAGTGATGAATCGGGAATCCTAGGTAAACTGCCCCTAGAAAATTTAGATCTCTCTGTGGAGAATGAATATGCTAAATGCAGAAGTTATAAAAATGAAATACGAGAGATGGATGAAACTTTTGATGAGTATAGAAATAACTACCAAGCCCATATTGATTGTGTGATCTCCACTCTTAAAAATAGCACAAATGCTTACAATAAATCTAGACATAATTTAAAGATCAAAAATGACATGTTAAGGTCAGAAATCCACTTGCTTAAGAAAGTTATAAACTCAAAATCACAAGCCATGGATGACATGAATCATACGTCGAATAGAACTCGACGCAATCTTTGGGATGCGTCGAATGCATCTCGACGGACTCCAGCATGTGCGTCGACATCATCTCGAAGCAGCTATGTGGGTGCGTCGAATTTCTCTCGACGCAAGTAATACCATACTTTGAATGACAATCGATGGGACTATGCAGGTACGTCGAATTGCACTCGACGCAATTCTAAAACTGCGTCGATTTCTTCTCGACGCATAATTTTTGCACAGAATCTGAAAACATCAAAACCTTCTGTTGCTTTTGTACTTAGATGTTCCTGCTGTTCTAAATTAGGACATATTGACGAGTATTACTGGCATAATAATGCAGCACTTCTTCACCAAAGGGGGAACAATGGAAGATCATCTCATTCTTTCATGACTCCATATGATGATAGAAGGAAGAGACCCCAGCATGAGAGGGTCTATATTAATGTTTAATTTACATGTGCAGAGGGAAGGATGTTCAACCACAAACCAGCAGTGGTATCTGGACAGTGGATGCTCCATGCATGTGACTGGAGCAAGAGAGTTGCTGGAGAATTTCAAGGCCAAGGAAGGGCCCAAGGTAATCTTTGGGAACTCCCACTCTGGTCAAACCAAAGGATATGGTTTGATCAGGATTAGAGAAATCTCCTTTGCTAAATTAGCTTATGTTGAAGGACTTCAACATAATCTGATCACCATAAGTCAGTTGTGTGATGGTGAATACAAAGTTGTATTCACCAAGTCCTTGTGTCATATAGTTAGTTCTAAGACTGATCAAACAGTTTTGACTGGTCTCAAAAAAGGTAAGGTGTATGTGGTAGACTTTGAGTACACAAAGTCTGAGATCTGCTTGTTTAATTCCCAGTTAGAAAATAGTGAGTTGTGGCATAGGAGACTTAGTCATCTCAACCTTAAGACCATAGCCAAACTTTCCAAACTGAACCTACTCAGGGGTTTACCAAATGGTAAATTTAATAAAGACCATCCCTGTAGAGTCTGCCAACTAGGGAAGCAGATCAAAGCTTCGTTCAAACCAATTGGTAAGAATGATTCTCCTAGAATCCTTTTCCTGCTACACATGAACCTGTTTGGTCTCATCTCCACTCAATGCTTAGCAGGGAAATCCTACACTTTCGTTATTGTTGATGATTTTTCTAGGTTCAGCTGGGTGTTCTTTCTAAAAGCTAAGTCTGACACCTTCAAGATCCTCTCAAGATTCATTAGACAGATTCAATCTGAACTCAATACATAGGTTGTTGTGATCAGAAGTGATCATGTCACTGAGTTTGAGAATCAATTAATGTGTATATTCTGTGAGGATGAAGGCATCAGACAAAGCTTTTCAGCTCCTAGAACCCCCCAACAAAATGGGGTGGCTGAAAGGAAAAATAGAACCCTAATTGAATCAGGAAGAGCATTATTAGCTGAATCTAACTTGCCAAAGTCCTTCTGGACTGAGGCAGTAAATACTGTAAATTATGTTCTGAATAGAAGTCTCATCCACAAGACTAAGTTGAAAACTCCCTATGAGCTACTGAAGGGAAAGGCACCCATAGTCACCTACTTTAGAATCTTTGGGTGTACTTGCTTTATCCTTAACAATGGAAAAACCATCTTGCCAAATTTGACAAGAAGGTTGATGATGGAATATTCTTAGGATACTCTTCATCAAGCAAGGCCTATAGGTGTTTCAATAAAAGCTCTCTCAAAATTGAGAAGTCAATGCATGTAGTTTTTGATGAAACTAACATGGTTTATAAGGGGAGGGAAACTTCCACCAGTTCTATCCTGCAGTATGAAGATCAACTAGCAGAGCAAGTGGAAAGGATGAGCATAGTGGATCACCCATCTGTGTGCCAGGAAAAGGGACAACAGGACATTGACACTGACTCAGATGATGATTATGCAGCAGAAGAAGAGAAGACTACAGCACCTGAGCTACCAGTTATAGACATCATTCAGGTGAATGAGGATGAAGCTCCTACTTTCTCTGAGCAGGTAGTAGCTTAGGAAGAAGACTGCCCTCTGGATCATCCCACAAGATCTAGGATGACTCAAAAGTATCATCCTTCAACTCAAGTAACAGGAGATTTGACAGCAGGAGTAAATACTAGGAAACAGCTAACTTGTGAGACAATGATGCAATGCTTTCTATCACAATATGAACCCAAGAAGTTTGAAAAAGCAGACAGTGATCCTAATTGGTGTTGGAACATGGTCTTCCGCATCTCCTAGGTTTGAGAATAACAAATCCTATGTGTATTTGATCTTGTGTGTTTAAGTGTGCAGGAAATCAAAGTCCACATGACTCAAGGATGGTTGTCCCCAAAATTGAGGCCAGAATTCCAACATGGCCACTAGCGCCGGCGGTAGCGATAGCGCCCGACGCTAGCGATGATTAGCGCGATTCCGACAGTATTTTTAGAAGGAGCTACGTGGAGAAGATTTCAACACACTTCATCATCATGACGAAAGACCGCATCGACTACGATCATACTTCGCGTCTTCGTCTACTTCTCCAAGAGATCCACATAAAGGGAGTTTTTATATTATTGTCTTTTCATTTCATATCTTTTCTGTAATCGTTTAGTGAAATTCGCCTCGTGTTGGCGACTAGGTCTGGGTAGGACTTAGGGCTGAAATTTGCCTCGTGTTGGCGACTAGATCGAGGCTAGGTCTAGGGGGTGCTTGAGGCCACATCCGGGGAAGGATTGGCTAGAGCGACTTGAGGCCGAATCCGGGAAGGAGAAGGCTAGGGCCACCGGTTCGTGGGGAAGTGAGTCGGGATAGAAAACGAAAAGAGCTTTTATTATTCGCCTTCGATCTCTAGCGCCATTGAGATCAAGTTTTGTAAAAATTATTTAATATCAATAAAGCTCGTCTCTCTTTTTGTTTTACTTGACTTCTTATTTTAATATTGCAATATTCCAAAGTTTTTCTAAATAAAATCTAAAGTTTTTGAAAACCCTTATTCACCCCCCCCCCCCCCTCTAAGGGCGCCGACCGATCCAACAAGTGGTATCAGAGGGAGGTTTTATTCCAATCGGCTTAACAACCGGGAATAATGGCGTCTCATGATCTCGCTTCAACTAGTGGGGCAAATTTCAGTGAAGATGAAATATCACATAAACCACCTTGTTTGAAGGAACAAATTATAAATGATGGAAAATCTTAATTGAAAATTTTATTAAAACTTTAGACATCGAAGTATGGAACTTAGCAATTATAAAACCTGCGGATGAATCAAATAAAAAAGAACGTCAGTTAAATGCCAAAGCCAAACACTATCTATTTTGTGCACTATCTAATGAAATTTTCAAATTCATATATTGCTTTTCTAGTGCATACAAAATATGGCGCTTTCTTGAAGAAATGTATGATCTTCCTCTCGCATGTGTGGAACAAACACAGGAGGAAAAGAACATACAAGCATCCATTATCATTCAAGAAGATCTCTCTCGGAGCGAAGCCATGGAGAATATTGAAATAGAAAAGGAGAACAATACACCAAGAGAAAAAGAAGATGAAAATTCATCTATGATGAAGGAAGGGCCAAAAGATAATGAAGGAACTTTATGCATACATTTTGCATCCACCAAAAGCGTTGTAAGAAAGTCAAAATTTTCTTCTTGTGTGATAACTTCCTTTTCTAGCTTCAATATACTAAAAACTGCTAAACGTAAGATCAAGAAATTGAAAATCACTATTAAAAATTTACATTTAGAAAATAAGAGATTAAAAGCTAATTTAGAATCAAATTGTGATGTGGTTTCACCATCTTGTCCTTTACTTGAAAACACAAAACCTTGTTTTGATTATTATAATATTAAGGAAAAACTCATGAAACTTGAAAAGGATTTTATTTTAGTAAAAGAACAAAATGAAAAATTATGTTTAGAAAATTCATCTTTGATAAATGATTGTGCTAAGTGCAAAGATTTTAAAATTGAAATTAAAGAGATGGATGAAACATTTGATGAGTTTAGAAATGAGTATCAAAATCATATTGACTCTATTGTCTCCACTCTTAAAAATAGCACAACAGCTTATAATAAAGCTAGGCATAATCTAAAGATAAAGAATGATGAATTAAAATCAAAAATCAACTTGCTTATGAAAATTATAAATACAAATTCAAAACATACAAATTTAGAATATCAAGCAATATCTAAAAGCAAGTTGAATACAAATATAAATATCTTAACTAAACCTAATAATGGGAATAAGAAATAAAATGTTTTTGCATATCAAAAACCAAATCATCATTATTTACAAAATCATGTTTCTCCCAACTTAAAATTGAAATTACACAAATTTCCTATAAATGATAATTTCAATTATAATCTTCAAAGGAAAGAAAATCATCATGGAAATTTGATAAATAAGAATAATATTAAACCAATGTTTGAATGGCGGCCAAAAGTTAAAGATGAAACACAAACTCAAATCAAAAGGGCCCATTCAATCATATCTCCCCAAAAGAAAATATGATATATTTGGGTACCCAAAGGAACCGTTATTCCCGGTCCTCTTTGGATACCTAAATCTCTTATTCATTAGTATCTCATCATTTGCATGAAGTAGAAACCAATTAAAATGAAATATTATTTCCCTACTTCATGATGTGCTTAAACCTTTTTTGTTTATTTTCTTTTGTTTTTCTTTAACTATCATGCTATGATCACTTTATATATCTTAACTTTCATAAATTAAGCCATAATTAATAAATGAATAAAATTGAATAAAAGTCATATCATTTTGTTTAGTGATCTACTTATCCTTTTTATTTTTACCTTCTAAATCCATTACCTTTTAAATGTCTTGTAAATTGAAATTATTGTCAAGACTAATGATATTACTTTAATGGATTTAAATGGTTTATTAAAGGGCTTAGGCTAAAAAATTAAAATGCGAAATGCATTGATCTTATTTTTGTTGATTATGATAGCCCTTATAATGAAGAAAAATATTTTTCACAAAATGCGTGATTAATCCTATGTTTAACATTGCATCCAAACTCATCATCCTAGCATCACTTTGTGGTTTATACTTATATATCTATGCTAGGTACAACATTTATGATGTTATTCAAATCTTATGACAACTATGTGATTTGAAATCATAATAGAATACTAAAATTCCATCAATCACATAGTTTATGGATTAATCATTAGAACATATATTATTTGGCTTATTCGAACATGCTATCTTGTGCTTACATTTCCTATCAGTTTCAACTTACATTATATTGATAAATATAAGCCCTAGAAAAATGAAAATGAAAATATAAGAAAATATATATCGTGCATTGTCAAGTCACATACTAAATCACTAATGTTTCATGCAATATGCACTATCTAAACATCTCTTATAATTCTGATATTTCTGCATGAAACTACTATTGTGACACTTATTCAAGATCAATAATTAAAATTTTCAAAATCACAAAAAATCGTTTACTGTCTCCCGCGCTAGCGCTACCGCAGGCGCTAGCGTCCATATTCAGTTTTCTGTATTTTTAAAATTTTAAAAATTTCTTAAAAATATACTAATCTATATGTACTATTTAGTTTTGCACTTCTGATTTTATTTTATTTTTGAAAAATCAAATACAAAAATATAAAATCCAAATTACAAAAAATATGTTTTGTCTTTTGGTTTTTTGTCATTTGTTTAAAGTCTATTTCTTTTCAAAAATCAAATACAAAATTATAAAACCTTAAAAACTATAAAAAAACCTGTATGGATTTTTCTGTGAAAAATCAAGCATGATTTAGTCTATTATTTAGAAATTCTACAATGTTGCAATTTATCTTTTCAAAGTACGTTGAACATTGTTTTAATCTTGCTTTGATATATCTATTAATTTGTGCATCAATTATATTTTAAAGGTTGTGTAGAACTAAGCTTAGCATGCCTCTAAGTATGAGTAAATATTTTATGTTTGATAATGATATTTATTCACTCACCCTTTTTGGCATTGTCTACATATGTGTTTAATCTAAGAATACTTGTGTATGTTTTGTATAATTACAATGGATTAAAATTGCACAAGTATCTTACCTACACTCCTTATTTTGCACTCTTAAAAATTAAGAAAAGTGGTTATGTTTTTCATAAATTCTATTGATTTGCAAAACAAGTGTATTCGGAGAACTTTGTACAAAACAAAATTATAAAAGTAAATGACAAAGATAACTCCACCAAGCACTACTTGAACCTCCTGATAATTCTTAATAAGCATTGTAAGGTTGAGCACCTTGGAAAGAATAGTAAAGTGTCTTGTGCAAATTAAATCTTTCTTTCAAAAATAAGAAAAACTACTTACTCTTAAGTACACCGGATCACTAATCTCAAAATTCAAAATAAAATATGTGATCCCCCAAGCACTACTTTGCACCCTGATAAGTCTTAATGAGCATTGTGTGTGCAGAGCACCTTGGTAGTTATACTTTTTATTGTGCATTAAAGTGTGTGGAAGGAATCTTATTTGTGTTTTATTGTGCTATTACTTTACATATTTCTTGTATTTTTGATTAAAACATTTGTTTACACAACTCAAAAATACACTTATGTACACATCATTATCTTCCATAACACTTCTTCTCATGAGTATTGGATCCTAATGCTAATTCTATATTACTCTTTACTTATGAAATGCACTAGATAACCTAGCATGTTTTCTATAATGTTTAGTATGACTTGAAATTGTGAATTGAAATAACAATGTAGTAATCTCTTTGTGATAATATTATTTCATGCTTGGTTATTTTTGTAAAAGATTTTCATTGAAACCTGATTTACATAAACATCTTCTTTTTGAAATTAAACTCGTATATCTTTTTGTGGATTATTCTTGATTACAATAAGATGTTTCATGTATTTCTACAAGTCTTCCGCATCATCACCATATAACTTTTACCTTGCACTTTCATGCTTATATCAAGTCTTAAATCTCAATTTTTTTTCTTAAAAACAAGTGGTAGACTTGCTTGGTAGAATTTATATTGGTTGTTCTAACGCATATCATTTTTATAGTAACAAACTCTGATTTATTTCAATATAAACGTGTATGCTAAACGCTCTTCCAACAAGTGAAACATTGCTAAAAGGATGTTGTTTCTTTCTTCCAAAATGCTTCAACTCTTATCTCTATAAAGTTAGTTTTGAAACTCAAAAACATCTCCTTTTTAACTTAACTCTTATTTAGTATTATGGTATTTCTTTTTCGAAATCTTCCGCAATGCTCAAACTCTGATACATTCATGAATTTCAATATAGCTAAGTAAGTTTTATTTCAAAAAATTCAATTATGATTCTTCCCATTAGATTTAACAGCTTCATGTTTCAAAAAACTATTATCCGTGACTTCATATCTCACCATAGCGGGGGCGTAGGGTTGTAGACATTAGATAAACTTATCTTTAGTCATGTCTTGTCCTTAACCGGGGAGGGTTCCAGTGGGGCCTTGCGAGGCACTGGGGGGAAAGAGTGCTAGGTTGAGTTTTGTCTAGTGTTTGCATATAGGACTAACACCCCAACCTACGGCATGTTTGCAGCTCCTCATGCCCATCCGTCACTTTGTACGGGGCTAGGGTGTAGACTTATTGTCTGGGTAGATTGGTTATTTGGAAATCCTTATTTTTATGCTTAAAACTTTTATATAAAGGGAAAATCATTACTTTTTTATGCTAAAAACTCTGATTTCCTTCTATGAAAATTTTTGTAATGCTTATAACTCTGAAAATTTTGTAATGCTTATAACTCTGATCTATTTCAATGAAAAACAATTCTAAAACTCCTTATCATTTACTTAAAAAGCTCGATCATGCCTTCTCTTCTATTTACAAATTCTTTGGTGTTTTGTTTCCCTACCCACTTTTGCTAATAACAAAAGGGGGAGAACTAACATGATAAATATAACCCGCTATCAAAAACCCACCATAACCAATTAAGATGATAGCTTACATATTAGGGGAGCATTCACTTAGGGGGAGCATGTATTTAGGGGGAGCAATTCTAAATGCTAAAATCAATAATTATCCTAAGTCATCACTCACACACACACACAAGTAGAGTTTCATCATGCTTATTTATTAATGCTTTGATTTATCATTAATGGATTTGTTATTATCAAAAGGGGGAGTTTGTTGGAACATGGTCTTCCACATCTCCTAGGTTTGAGAATAACAAATCCTATGTGTATTTGATCTTGTGTGTTTAAGTGTGCAGGAAATCAAAGTCCACATGACTCAAGGATGGTTGTCCCCAAAATTGAGGCCAGAATTCCAACATGGCCACTAGCGCTGGCGGTAGCGATAGCGCCCGGCGCTAGCGATGATTAGCGTGATTCCGACAATGTTTTTAGAAGGAGCTAGCGCCCGGCGGTAGTTACTAGCGCTGGCGGTAGTATGGCGCACAAGATGCATAGAGCAAAATGTTGCCGCGGATTGAAGATCCTGCCGCGCAAAATGTTACTTAATCAGGGATAGCGTCGGCAGTAGCGGTAGCGCCGGCGGTAGCGCTGAGGCTATAAAATGGACACTTTGGCTCCGTCTTCATCATCCTCTTGAGATCTAGAATTCCAGAGCTTCGTTCCACATCATAGAGAGGAAGGTTCAGAGAGATACTCCCACAAATCCAAGAAGGCTTAAGGAGATCCGTGGAGAAGATTTCAACACGCTTCATCATCGTGACGAAAGACCGCATCGACTACGATCATACTCTGCGTCTTCGTCTACTTCTCCAAGAGATCCACATAGAGGGAGTTTTTATATTATTGTCTTTTCATTTCATATCTTTTCTGTAATCGTTTAGTGAAATTCGCCTCGTGTTGGCGACTAGGTCTGGGTAGGACTTAGGGCTGAAATTCGCCTCGTGTTGGCGACTAGATCGAGGCTAGGTCTAGGGGGTGCTCGAGGCCACATCCGGGGAAGGATTGGCTAGAGCGGCTTGAGGCCAAATCCGGGAAGGAGAAGGCTAGGGCCACCGGTTCGTGGGGAAGCGAGTCGGGATAGAAAACGAAAAGAGCTTTTATTATTCGCCTCCGATCTCTAGCTCCATTGAGATCAAGTTTTGTAAAACTTATTTAATATAAATAAAGCTTGTCGCTCTTTTTGTTTTACTTGACTTCTTGTTTTAATATTGCAATATTCCAAAGTTTTTCTAAATAAAATCTAAAGTTTTTGAAAACCCTTATTCACCCCGCCGACCGATCCAATAATTGGATATCTGCTATGCAAGAGGAATTGACTCAGTTTGAGAGAAACAAAGTGTGGACATTGGTTGAAAGACCAAAGAACTACCCAGTTATTGGTAAGTTGTTTAAGAATAAAATGGACTCAACAGGAGTCATTGTCAGAAATAAGGCTAGACTTGTAGCTCAAGGGTACAGACAAGAAGAAGGCATTGACTTCAACCAGACATTTGCGCCGGTAGCAAGATTGGAGGCAATCAGAATGTTCCTGGCATATGCTGCCCACATGAAGATAAAGGTCTACCAGATGGATGTCAAGAGTGCCTTTCTCAATGGAAAATTACAAGAAGAAGTGTATGTGGAACAACCATCAGGTTTTGTCAATCCAACCTTTCCTTCTTTTGTATATAGATTAGATAAAGCACTATATGGTCTCAAGCAAGATCCAAGAGCTTGGTATGAGATCTTATCCACTTTTCTCCTGGAACACAAATTTGAAAGGGGGAAGGTAGATAAAACTCTTTTCACAAGAGCACACAAGAACCAACTATTACTTGTACAAATATATGTGGATGATATTATATTTGGGTCCACAGATCAAACTTTATGCAAAAGGTTTGCATACTTAATGCAGTCAAGGTTTGAGATGAGTAGCATGGGGGAACTATCCTATTTTCTTGGACTCCAGGTCAAACAAAATTTAGATGGCATTTTCATATCCCAATCCAAATATACAAGAGAACTCATTAAAAGGTTTGGGATGGAGAATTCCTCTGTTATGAAAACCCTCATGGCCACTAATGATGTCTTAGATAGAGATGAACAAGGTAAGTCTTTTGATCAGAAGACTTACAGAGCAGTCATTGGCTCTCTGCTCTATTTAACAGCTAGCAGACCTGATATAATGTTTGCTACCTATATTTGTGCAAGATTTCAGGTTGACCTGAAGGAATCCCACATGAGTTCTGTCAAAAGAATTCTTAGATATCTAAAAGATACTCCTGAGCTTGGCTTATGGTATCCAGCTGAATCTAGGTTTGAATTGACTGGATATTCAGATGCAGACTATGCTGGATGCAGGCTGGATAGAAAAAGTACCTCAGGGACATGTCAGTTTCTAGGTGCTAGACTGATCTCATGGTTTAGCAAGAAGCAAACCACAGTCTCCACTTCTATAGCTAAGGCTGAGTATATTGCTGTAGGAAGTTGCTGTCACAAATCTTGTGGATGCAAAATCAGTTGTTAGACTACAACTTTTCACTTGCCAATTCTACAATATTTTGTGACAGTTCTAGTGTTATATCAATAGCTTCCAATCCTGTTCTCCACAGTAGAACTAAGCACATAGAGATAAGACACCACTTTCTCAGAGATAATGTGGAGAAGGGCAAGATTAACCTTCAATATACCTCTACTGACACTCAAAGGGCTGACATCTTCACTAAGCCCCTTGATGAAAGCAAGCACAAGTTTTTCATCAATGCTCTGGGAATGCTTGATGGAGCTTTGTAGGTTCCCTTTATTACGCATTCACACATATTTTCTATAACAAACTATTGCTGGCAAAAAACAGCAAGAATTTTTACAGAGAATCATATCTACATAATCAAAGATGCGCTGAATACCAATCGACGCTACGTCAAATTATACTCGACGCAAGCTACGAGAGCACATTGGAAAGGATCCTTTGAATATCATTTGATATAACGTCGAATTCCTATCGACGCTTACGTCGATATCATCAGTGATGATTTCTTCTCGAAGCTACGTCGACATCAACTCGACGCTCCGTCGACTTTGATAGGTCGCGCGCACTTCCATCTCTTTGGCGCGCTGAATTCGGCTCTTTTCGACGTTGCTTCAAATACAGACCTAAGTTGCGGTGATTCGTCTACTCAAAGCAACTATTGTACCAAATTTTTCTGGTGCTATTCGAGATCTCTTTCCCTGCTCTCTTCTCTCTACCCTCTCTTCGTCTCTTCTTTCTGTTTTCGTGCAGGTACTCTCCAATTTCAAATGACATTCCCGTCAAATCAGCAAGATGTGGTAGAGGCAGTCAACCTTGCGATGGAAGCAGTTCTGTCCAAGTTTTGTTCCCTCTACCTTGATCTCTCAAATGAGTGTTTCTGGAAATTACATGGCCAACATAAGAGGTTGCAAGACCTCAATTCCGAGATAAAGGCCCTCGATGGTGCAGTAAGATCGACAGCGGTGCCTGCTGATGTCTTTACATCCTTCATTCAGGATATAAAGCAGGGGGAGATGTCTACCAGCAGGCCGAAGATTTCACAGGACTTGGTTTACACAACTGCAATTTCTCTCTCCTTCATTTCTGAAGGAGAGCCTGTTGTAGTGTCCAAACAACAGCTCGCCAATGCAGAGATCCAGGGGGAGTACTTACTTACAAGAGTTTTGCATATGATACATGGGGAGTCATCTACACAGGGGGAGAGTCCTTCCTTCTCAGATGATCAGATCCATGTCATGCATCTTCATGGATATAGTGTTAATAATGAGACACTCATTCCTGGTCCTCTTCAATTTAGGGTGTCTTCTTGTAAGAACCCTTTTTTTCAAACATCCGATTCTTAGGCCCAGAACCACTGCTTTGTGGTGACACCCTCGCTCGGGAAGGTCGCCACTACAAAACGCCGATACTGCCGGCCAAATCGATCACGAAGAAGCAAAGAGAAAAAAGCTAAAAGAAAGCCAAGTCCACATCACATAGAAAAGTAATACATCCACGAAGAGATGTCCACATAAATATAACTGAAATAAGGAAAGAGATAACAAGGGCTCCTGCCCGATACATCAAGCCTCACTACAAATTCACTCGCGGAAGCAAAATAACTAGAACTAATAGCCACTCACGGATCCTGTCATCGGTGCTCCCGTGCTAGATTGCCCCGCCTCCATCTGCACCAGCCTCTGGTGCTGCTCCGTCGCCGCGGTCTCCTAAAATGATAAGGTCCACCGACCGTTAGTCAAAAAGACTAAGCCAATCCCCCACCCCTCCCCCGGTGACTCCTAGGCACCGAGCGGGAAGGATGAAGCGGAGGACAAACAAGGGGTAATAGCAAAAGCAGGTGACAGGGTATATTCTACAGGAAGAGTTCTACCACTACTCAAGTATATATACATAATTGAAACAGGTAATAAAGCATAGTAAGAGCAGGTAACGAATAAATAAAGTGCAGTAAGTAAAGACATATATAAAGGAAAGGTAACCATTGATTTATAGGAATGCTCACACAAACCTATAGACCAAGGGGTCGTTTAGCAAGGCCTATCGTATAAGAAGTCCCATAACCGACTTATACGATAGGGGTAGGGGTTGAAATGAAATGTTTATGCTATGACAGGCAAGGTATGCAGTTATGCTATGTTCATACAAGTGCAACTCACCCACTTCGACTCTATGCGCACAGACCTTTAGTTCCCCCTTTTTGGAGCTTGCAAGATTCTCAGGATACTCCCGTAGTGGCAAACAGAAGCGGTGGGTTGGGCCTCCCCCACCTCTAGGTTGGTATATGCACTACCTAACCTAGACCTATCATATGCCTCAACGCAAAACTACGGAGCATCTGCGTACTCTTACTAGCTGGACCACCAGACTTTTATGGCTAAGTGCAAATTCCACACTTGCCGAGCCCGAGTATCAACGTCGGTGCAACGACCGCCAACACTAAGGACCCACCACCTTGTGCACATGCAACATGTTCTACTATCTATCTACAAACTACAAAATAAACCACCTGGGCTTAACTTGCCCAACCAAGAACCAAACTGAGTCACAAACTCTCCGGATCAACAATCCGCACCAACCACCACCGAGCCTACAACTCGGGGTACCAAACCAACCAAACTCCCGTGACAACGGAGTGTGAGTGAATGTGTTATTTGTTAGTCTTGAGCATCTTCTATACTCCTACGACTTATGATTAATCTTGGACTTCCCGAGGGTTACCCTGTAAGGGGCTCGCTACGGTACTAGGAACTGTAATGGGTTGACACCCCAAAGTTCCCTTTCTCAAGATACTTACTGTTATTAGTATCTACCCTTAAGAATTTCCTTCTACCGTTTCACTTGAGTTAGACCTAAGTGCTTTAAGACACACCAGGGGAAAGACGATCTATCGTCAATCCCTAGGACAACCTTACTCTTAACCCACCAAGTACACTTTCCTCACAAACACTACCTTGGGTGGACTCACAACTGTCTAATCAACCCATGTGCACCACCTGCACACCATTTCCACCCACTATGTCACTAAATTCCTAAGTTTTACAGTTTTACTAAACGCAGACCAAACTAACTATATGAAGCTTACAACTAGAGGTACTCCAAATATTCTTCCAACTGACCCATGATATTTACTGGAGGTCTACCATGATGTTAAAGGACTGAATCTAGAGAATCATATTTTTCCCTAATTAATTAATATTTAATTTAATTTCTCCAAACATTTGCCAAGTGTGAAAATGAACATGAAGTGTAAGTAAATCTTATGATATGGCTCTCCAAAAATTATGATAAATCTATGGTGACTAAATAACATCAGAAACAACATATCATATTTTTACAGTAGGAACTTATCCTCTAATTTAATTATTTATCATATATCCAAACTCATAGTTTTATGAAGGAACTACCAAAGAGATCAACACTAAAATTATGGGAAAAATACTAAACTTTTGTATTAACCAGAAAGGGCTACTGACTAAGTTTCAAGATTTAAGGATATCATTTTCTTACTAAAATAAATAAATTAAGAAAACCTCAAATTCAATGAACTGTGAAGTAGCCTACTGATTTAAGTTCTCAAAAATTCTATAAAAATTTACAGAGGTTCCTAATGTTCAAAAAGGGCCTATCACCAATTTTCACAATTTAACAAAGAGTTTTGGGCCCTCAAATATTTTTCTTAAGTCTAAATTAAAACAGGTGTCTTGTGAAAGAAGTACTGATTAAATCATTTAATAAAATTCACAAAAATTACCAGAGGTCTAACCCATGACTATAAGGGCACCACCAATGTTTCATCATTATCCAAGACTTTTTAAGCAAGTAAAGATTTCTTTTAAGAAGTTTCCCTAAAGGGGTTATGCCCTAATTCAATGGGAATATTGACTCCTAAAATTCTTATAAAATTACCTAGTGCATATCTACCCCCTATAAGCTTATCCACCAAGTTTCATAACCACTCATGGACATTTGACCTCATGTCCTTCACAAGGTCCTATATGCACACCTAGGGCTAAAACTAGTGTTCTAGGGCATAAAAAACTCCACACCACCCCATATCACTCATGGAGGTGTTTTAGGAGATCCTAAGCCAGTGGCCAAGGTTTCAACTCATGGTGAGGAAATTTGACCACAATACCCCTAGCCAAACACCATGTCCTAATTTTGACCTAATTAGACCCAACTTAGGTTAGCCAATTTCCAAACTAAATCAGTCCCAATTGGGCTGAGATTTTTACCAGGGTCATGTGATGACCCCAAAAAGCACCCACCAAAATTTGGAGGTTGAAAGTGCACAGTTAACCTCACTAGAATTCTCTAGAGGGGGGTGAATAGAGATTAAAAATATTTTGTGCAAAGTTAATATATATATATGTGTGTATGATCACAGATTAGAGCTTCCCACGCACACCAACAAGAATTAAACAAATAAAGAAAGTAAATGCAAGAAAAGAAATCACAGCACAACACAAAGAGATATAGTGGTTCCCCAAACTTTGGGTAGTTCACTCTTCTACCCCCTTGGTAGGAAATTCACTATCTTGTACTGAGTCTTTTGATAAGGAGACTCTTAGAACCACCCTGAGTCTTTTGACAAGGAGACTCTTAGAACCAACTGAGTCTTTTGAAAAGGAGACTCTTAGAACCAGTACACTGAATTTTTTTGAAGAGAGATTCTAAAAACTCTTTTACAATGTTTAAGTAAGAATAAGAAAGAAGAAAGAAATAAGAACAAGAATGAATCTTCTTCCTAGCAAGAAGATTGGAAGCACAAAAAGTGAATTAAATCTTTCTTCTATAGAGAGAAGAAGATTTGTAGCTTTTCCCTCTTATGTGAGAGCTATCAGAATTTGCAGCAGAGTGACATCAGAAGCAGGAGAAGAAGAATGCTTGAATATTGCTGCAGGGCTATTTCTCAATTCTCTCTTTATCACTTGGGAGCTTTTCCTCTTTTTCAATGAGTAAAAATGGTGGATCCCTCCTTCTCTTTTCTGTCGACCTCCTTCATATATATATAGCTCTGTTCATTCAAATAATACTCATAGGAGGAAAATTAATTATCAGACAGAGAATTAGAAGGATAGAAACATTTCCATAGTTAGCATACCAATAGAAGGAAAGAATTCATTCCAATTTCAAATAATGTCCATAATGAATTTTATCAAATTAGCCAAGAATCTAATAGAGGAAAAGAAAGATTCAGAACGGTTATAAGACATAAATTGATTCCATATAAATCAGATCTATAAGATAAGGAAAGAGATCTGGCGATTTTGAATTCTGTCATAAAGGTCGACGTGCGTCGATTACTATTCGACGCAAGAGTCGAATACATCCTGTCTGGACGTCGAGCGGAGAATAAGGAAGGTGCGACGACAAAGGTGCGTCGACTACATTAGATGCGTCGACTGGAAATCAGAGTAGCGTCGACAACACATACGTCGAATTCTTCCTAAAGTTACTTCAACTCATTCTGAAGGAAACGTCGACTACATTTCGACGTTGCGTCGAATACCATTCGACGCATATTTACTTAGCCTTATTTTTCATTCTTAGAATTCATATTTAACTCTTTTTCAAGGGTTAAGAGAAATCATTTTCGCAACAATCTCCCCCTATTTGTCTTAACCCTATTTAGAGAGAAATTTTATTTAGCATATATTTAATATAGCAAAGCATTTGTACAGATAATGAAGATTTCACACAATCAGAAGCAAACTTCATGTTCAGACCAATCATAAAGTATATGAAGCATTATTTTCAAGTATTATTCAGGAGGGGTAGGAGGAGTCTTTCTTTTTCTCTTGAATACTATTGTGGATTGCTCTTTCCCAGTAGCAGGTGACTCCCTCAGCTCCCCCTGGGTCTCAGCCATTTGCTCCCCCTGAGTCTCAGCTCCCCCTGCCCCTGACTCCTGAGCCCCTTCTTCAGCCATCACAACATCTGGCTCTTTCTCTTTTCCAGCATCAGCTTCATTTCCTTTTTCAGTTCCAGCAGCTGGTTCATTTTCTTCTTGATTTATAGCAGTTTTCAGCTCTTTCTCACCTTCTTCCTTTTTAGCCTCATTTCTGCTCTGCTTCCCTCCCCTTGTAGTAGTGCCACTTGATTTGCAACATCTCTTGCTATGTTGAGTACCTCTATTGTTTGTTCATCATTGTGTATCTCAGGTACTATCTCATTTCCAATTGTCTTGAGCAGTGCAAGACTGTCAGATTTTGAAGAAGGAGGGGATTTGTGTGAGGGAGGTTTAAGATTGGAGGACTGCTCTTCATCTAGCTTCTCCCCCTTCTTGACCTTCTTGGCCAAGGAGGTTAAGAAAGACTTGGTAACTCTTGAGGAAGAGAGAGAGTTCTTCAGACTTTGCACAGAGGCACTGACCCCATCTATTTGGGTGTGCATGTGTAGGATTGAGGAATGAATCTGGGAGTAGTGCTCATCCAGCATTGCTTGGAATGTTTGAGCTGCTGATGCAATGCACTGAGTGAGGAGAGCTTCAGTGGATGTAGATGGTTCATGTTGTGGTTGTGGATGAGGAGAGAGTGGTGAAGGTGGTGATGAGGCTGGAGAGAAGTTAGTTGATACATGAGGTATGGGTGATAAAGGAGGTGGAGAGGATGAGAAAGTAAGAGGAGAAGGAGGAGGTGGAGAAACTGCAGTTTGAGGAGCAGGTGTTTGAGAAGAGGCAGGTAGAGTAGGAGTTGTGAGGGTGGTAGAGACTATTTGAGTGGATGATGGTGGTAGAGAAGAATTGTCTCTTTGAGGAGAAGGAGGAGGAGATGGATGAGTAGGAGAGTTAGGAGGAGAGGGAGTCCTTTCAGGAATGGAACCAGGCTTGGGGATTTGCCTAGTCCATTTGGAGAAGAGGGCAATGGAAATCCTCTTTCCAGGAGGGATAGGAATTCCTTTTGACCTACAGAGGTCGGGGAAGGAGTGGAAGAGTACTTGACTCATAATCCTCATGTAGGCATTCTCTTTGTGAGAATATCTAGAGCCTATCATCTTGAGCAGACAGCTGGCCCAGTCTCTTTTCTTCTTCAATACAAGAGCCCCCATGATGTTCAGTTGCTGCTTGGGCACTGCATCATGGGCAGATATCTTACATAGTAGTATCTTTCCTACTATATCTGCTAGTAGTCTATACTCCTCAGAAAAGTCTATTTTCTTTAGATGGGTTGGTTTATCCCTTGAAAACTTCATGATGGTTAGCAGATGCTTGATTTCATCAGGCGTGAGGTCTATAGATTCATCACCTAATAAAGGAATAATTTAGACTTGTTTAGTCATTCGTCTAGAAGCTCATTTTCTTTCCTTATTTCATTTGAACAAAGAGGATATTAGGATATACCTGATGTAAGATCAAAGGTGGCCCTAATATGTTCTGCTGAGATTAAGACTGGTGTCTCATATAGTGTTCCCTGGATTTCTCCTTATTCAGATATCTGAACATGAGTTGTGAGCTCTGATTCCAGGAGCTTGCACCTAGTGGAGATGAGCTTGTCCAGTCCTGCTGCAGTAAAAAGAGCAATGATGCTCTTGTAGTTTTCTGCGGCTGCTTGGAAAGACTCAAGGTCAATGTCGAAGCCTGAGTTGATTTTGGGAGCCATTTTAGGTCAGTGAAAGAGAGAGGAAAAATCGGCTGGTCTGAGGAGCAAGAAGGATGAAAGATGTAGAGTCGTGAAGGCTTCTAACTTAAGAGACTATTTAAGTCAGGTGAAGCGTCGAAACTGGACTTAATTCGAGGCTTATTCGGTATTTCAGTGGATGTGACTGAAAGTATTGCTGCTCGTTTTTATGAAGTCGACGTTACATCGATAGGGGATCGACGTTACTTTGACTGAAGGAGATCAGTGCCAGCGTTGAGGTCTTCTCGACGGTGCATCGATTATAAGTCGATGTGACTTTTAATTTTCCTGAAAAGTTCTAGGTGTTTTATTTCTTTTCATCTCTTCCTAGCCCTAAAGATTTCTAAGTCAGTCTTGGATAACTTTCTACAGATAGTTTGATTGATTGTGCCAACATTGTTTGGCAAGGTGTCCAGTTTTATTACATATATAGCATTTGATTATCTTAGTATTGTGAGAAATTAAGTTTAGAGAGGGATGGAAGTGTTGATTAGAATAGAAGGTTTGATTAAGATGGGAATTTTGGTTAGGATAAACATTTTGGTTAGGATAGAGGTGTTGATTTGGATAAAAATCATGATTGGGATGAGTGGGTCCTGAATATGGGTTAGGATAAAAGGCTTTTGGAGAAAAGGTATTTAAGTTGCCTTGAATTTTTGTGCGTCGATATCTACTCGACGCATGTTGATAGTCGCGTCGATTTGTATTCGGCGCTTTCTCCAGATGGCGTCGATCTGATTTCAATGCATAGAGAAAATTGTGTCGATTGGAAGTCGACGTGCTTTTGTTCAAGCGTCTAGAAGAGGTCGAGGCATCTGAGAGGTTGCGTTGAATATAAGTCGACGCACTATCATTTATGCGTCGATATGAAGTCGACGCAATTATATCTTCAATTTTCATTTTACCTTTTTCTGTTTTTACTCCTTTATGTGTTGTTTTTCTTGGATTAGTTGTTTCTTCAGATGAAGTTTGTGAGTCATCAGCTGAATAATATGATATCTCATCAAATTCCTTTATTTCTTTGAAGAAGTTTTCTTCCTTATCTTGTGGGTCTTTTTCTTGGTTTGTCCATTTGACAGGTTTAGTGAATTTTACAGGGCTCATCCAAGCAGGTTTGTTGGATGGAATTAGGCTGATTAATGGATCAGCCCCTAGCCCAAGATTCTTGTGTCTTATTTTTTGTTTTTCTGTGATTTCCTTAAGAGTTTGGCTTCTCATTTTTATTGATTCTTCAAAGGCCTTTGCCTGGGATACCTTATCCTTAAGGAACTGATTTTCTATTTTAGCCTTTTCTACCTCCTTTTCTATGATGTTAGCCCTTAATTCATAATCTTTAGAGCATTTAACTTCTCTATTTCTCTGGTTTTTAGCTACATTGATTTGTTCTTTTAGATCTTTAATTTCTTGTGTTGCTTTTAGTTGATCTAGACACATTCCCATAAAATCATTTCTGAAGTTATCACTTTGAAAATCTATTTTATCAAACATGCTTACCTCATCCTTATCCTCAAATTCCTCTATGAGAATAAGGCTATCTTCTTTTTCATCTTCAGAAGATATGCTTTCTTCTGATCCTGTCTCACTCCATGATTTAGCACTATCATTATTCTTTGATCCTTCAAGGGCAATCAAGCATAGATCTTCTTGCTTAGATTCTTCATTGTCACTCTTGGAAGAGGAACTGTCCTCAGAGTCTGTTTCACTCCAGGCTTCTGCAATAAAGCCTCTTTCTTTCTTCTTCTGCTTTTTCTTGGGATCTTTCTTTTTCAAAACTTTCTTTGTCTCAGCATTCTCTGGACATTCTGGGGCAATATGTCCAGATTTCCTGCAAGAATAACACACAATTTCTTTAGTGGGAGTTTTGGAATACCTTGGTTTTGACTCCCTTCTTCTTGATCTCTCTGTCTTGACCCATTTCTTAAATCTTCTGGCCAGGAAACTGAATAGTTCTTCTTCAGTGACAGGAGTCCCTTCTTCTGTTGCCTTTAAAGCTATGTTCCTATCTTTTGAGGAGATTGGAGTGTTTTCTCTTCTCTTCTTCTCTTCTCTAGTTTTCAGCAGTTGCTCATAGGATTTGAGTTTTCCTAAGAGAGCATCTGTTGAGATTTCCTTTTGTCCTCTTGTGTCTCTTATTGCCCATGTTCTTGAGTCCCATGAACTAGGGAGACTCATTAGCAATTTGTCATTAATCTCAGTGAGAGAGATCTCTCTATCCAAGTTTTTCAATTGATTGATGATTAGACTGAATCTGTCATACATCTCAGAGATACTCTCTTCATTTTTCTTTTGGAAGTTCTCATATTGGGAGATCAATAGAGCCTTCTTATCTTTCTTTTCATCAGCACTTCCTACCACCATCTTTGTAAGAGCATCCCAAATTTCTTTGGCTGATTCACAGTCAACAACCCTTTGAAAGATGTCATCTGAGAGGGTTGAGACAAGTATGTTCATGGCCTTTAGAGCACATGTTCTTGCCTTCTTCTCATCTTCTGTCCATTCAGATCTTGGAACAAGTGTTTGTGTGACATTGCCATTTGCATCCTTTCTATAAGGCTTTGGGGGACCTGTCACAGTAATATTAAACAAGTTATCATCAATAGAATTCATATAAATTCTAATTCTTGTTTTCCAAACTGCAAATTTTTCAAGATTGCACATTGGTGGTCTGGTGGAAGCATAATCTTTGATTTGTGCCATGTGAAAGATAGTTAAAATATATATATATATATATGAAAGGTAGGACCTTTTTGATCAAGGAGTTATCCTTTTTAGATCAACCTGGCTCTGATACCAATTGAAAGTGCACAGTTAACCTCACTAGAATTCTCTAGAGGGGGGGGGGGGGGGGGGTGAATAGAGATTAAAAATATTTTGTGCAAAGTTAATATATATATGTGTGTATGATCACAGATTAGAGCTTCCCACACACACCAACAAGAATTAAACAAATAAAGAAAGTAAATGCAAGAAAAGAAATCACAGCACAACACAAAGAGATATAGTGGTTCCCCAAACTTTGGGTAGTCCACTCTTCTACCCCCTTGGTAGGAAATTCACTATCTTGTACCGAGTCTTTTGATAAGGAGACTCTTAGAACCACCCTGAGTCTTTTGACAAGGAGACTCTTAGAACCAACTGAGTCTTTTGAAAAGGAGACTCTTAGAACCAGTACACTGAATTTTTTTGAAGAGAGATTCTAAAAACTCTTTTACAATGTTTAAGTAAGAATAAGAAAGAAGAAAGAAATAAGAACAAGAATGAATCTTCTTCCTAGCAAGAAGATTGGAAGCACAAGAAGTGAATTAAATCTTTCTTCTATAAAGAGAAGAAGATTTGTAGCTTTTCCCTCTTATATGAGAGCTATCAGAATTTGCAGCAGAGTGACTTCAGAAGCAGGAGAAGAAGAATGCTTGAATATTGCTGCAGGGCTATTTCTCAATTCTCTCTTTATCACTTGGGAGCTTTTCCTCTTTTTCAATGAGTAAAAATGGTGGATCCCTCCTTCTCTTTTCTGTCGACCTCCTTCATATATATATAGCTCTGTTCATTCAAATAATACTCATAGGAGGAAAATTAATTATCAGACAGAGAATTAGAAGGATAGAAACATTTCCATAGTTAGCATACCAATAGAAGGAAAGAATTCATTCCAATTTCAAATAATGTCCATAATGAATTTTATCAAATTAGCCAAGAATCTAATAGAGGAAAAGAAAGATTCAGAATGGCTATAAGACATAAATTGATTCCATATAAATCAGATCTATAAGATAAGGAAAGAGATCTGGCGATTTTGAATTCTGTCATAAAGATCGACGTGCATCGATTACTATTCGACGCAAGCGTCGAATACATCCTGTCTGGACGTCGAGAGGAGAATAAGGAAGGTGCAACGACAAAGGTGCGTCGACTACATTAGATGCGTCGACTGGAAATCAGAGTAGCGTCGACAACACATACGTCGAAGTCTTCCTAAAGTTACTTCGACTCATTCTGAAGGAAACGTCGACTACATTTCGACGTTGCGTCGAATACCATTCGACGCATATTTACTTAGCCTTATTTTTCATTCTTAGAATTCATATTTAACTCTTTTTCAGGGGTTAAGAGAAATCATTTTCCCAACAGAGGTCATTTGACCCACTAATTAATTTATATTTAATTTATGAAATTATTACAAAAACCTTAGAAAAAGGTTCTCCTAAAATTCCCATCTTTTGGTATGATGTGTGGGTAGGTGTAAATAGCCTAGGTTTTAAATATCAAAGCCATAGCATGGCCCAATCAAAAGTTATACAAGTAAAGGTGACTGCCCTACCCTAGGGACCAGTCCCACCATTTTGGCTCTACAGGGGGCTACAGTGGCCCTATTGACTTGAAACAAATTTTCAATTAATCTACACATCAAGGGATACAATATTGGTGTTGGCCACTTTTTCATTTGAAGGGCCAAGGTATTTTTAATAATTATTGCAAAGTACTGCCAGAAATATGACAAAATACAATCTATTAAATTAAAAACATTAAAATAGGTCTGCGATTATCAGATGGAGGCAGATCGGACGACTCATAGCCATCGTCCCCGATCGACCAACGGCTTGCGACGGCCCATCCTGGGCGACTTTGCGGGGCGATTTCCCGGCCACCCTCACATCTCCCCGGCCAGCAAGTGCCACCACCACCTCCGTTGAGGTGGTGGCCGGCGATAGGAGGTCATTTGCCGGCCGGTGGTGGCCGGAGTAGTGGTTTCGGGGAGGGGAAAAGTGCTCGAAAATGAGAACCTTTGAGAGCACGATTCGAGCCTGATTGAACTCGAATCAAGCCCCAATTAGATTGAGATCTAAGCACTGAGAGGGAGGAAGAGGATCAGACCTGTGTGGGGGCCTGGTGGCGCGTGCTCCGGCGATTAGCCATGGCCGGCGGTGGAGCTTTTGGTGCCATGCCGATTCAGCCTTCCTCTGCCCGATTCTCTCTAGAAACTTGGGGGTTTTCTTCCTCTCTGATCGCTGAAGGCATTAAGAGGTCGAATCGGAGGAGGGGAGGGGCCAATTCATCAATTGCCATTAATGGCCATGAAGGAGAATTTCGGTTACACTTGGGGGGTTTGAATTGTGCATCAATGTGGCCGGGAAATGGCTGGAAACTCCTCCTCTCCCCAAGGGAAGATGAATGGAGCCATCAATTGCTCTGAATGGGGGTCAAATGCATTCAATCTCCATGAATGCTCCTTCTCTCTCTCCAATTTGGGGGAAAACTCCATTTTCTCTCTCCTGGCCGAATTCTTTCAAATTGAACGATCAAGTCAGCATCATTCAATTACCACTAGGTGGTGGACCACACCAATTGGGTTTAGCCCAAGTGGAGTGGGTTTAATTTGGGGAAATTGGGTTATTTTGACCAAATTAAGGATAAGGTTGACTTTGGTCAAATTGACCAATTGGGTTGACCCCAATGGGTGGTTTGGGTTTCAATGGGCCCCCTTAAGGGTTAGGAAGGTGTTGGTGGAGTCAATTTGGTAAGGTGAGGGTGAATTGTCCCTTAATAGGGCACTTTGACCAAATTAGAGCTAGAGTTGACTTAGGGTCAATTGGTCAATTTAGGAGTCCCATGATGGGGCTTTTTGGTCCATTGGGTCGCTAATATTCTTATAAAGGTAGGGGTAAGGTCAATTTGGCATGGTGGAGGCCAATTGACCCTAATTGAGTTAGTTTGACCAATTTAGGGTTAAGGTTGACTTTAGCCAAATTGGCCTCTTTGGTTGACCCCAATGGGTCCTTGGTGCTCCAAGGGGGCCTCTAATGGGTTAGGGATGTTATGGTGTGGTTGGAGGATCAAGGTGAGGTCCTAAAGTCCAACCCTAGGCTTGGTATCTGAAAATTGCTATTTGCAGACCACTTGGGTTTTCTCCTTCTCACCTATGTTCACAAGGTCTTGGGCTCTTCCTATGGTTTTGTCATGACCTAGTCATGACAAAACCAACTTAGGGGGTCTAGCAGTTTGGGGGATGTTACAAATCCCAATACATAAAAATAAAAATTTCGTCCTCGAAATTCAGGCAAGCATGTGGGGTTTCTACTAATAGAACAAAATGTAACATCCCAGGAAAAATTAAATTGTACCTGTCGTAAAAAGCTGCGGGTACTTTTGCTGCATCAAGTCCAGTGGCTCCCAATTATGCTCTTCCTGTCCATGATTCCTCCATAGGACCTTGACCAGCGGAACCTTCTTACGCCGCAAGACTCGTAACTCCGTGTTGTCTATCCGAACTGGCTTCAGGTGAACCGACCGATCAGTAGCTACTGGCCCCTCTGAAGTAGAAACCTGCTGCTCTGGCCAAAGTAGAGCCTTCCTAAGTGAGGAAACGTGGAAAACGTCGTGATGTCCCTCCAACTCCGGCGGTAGCTCCAGTCTGTAAGCCAGGGGACCGATCCGCTCCAGGATCCTATAAGGTCCCATATACCTCGGACTGAGCTTCTTCCGCCCGCGAACCCGCGAGACTCCATGCATCAGACGTATCTTCAAGAAAACCCGGTCTCCCACCTGGAACTCCACCATACGATGACGTGCATCATAATACTTGGCCTGCCTGCTCTGGGCCTCCAGCATCCTATCTCGAATCAGACTCACCTGAGCCTCCGTGTCCTCCATGAACTCTGAGCCAAGTGCCTTGGGATCCTCATCCTGAATCCAAGACAATGGCGTTCTACATCTCCGTCCGTACAAGGCCTCATAAGGTGCCCTGCCTATACTAGCCTGATGAATGTTGTTGTATGAGAAGTCGACTAATGGCAACAGTCTCTCCCATGGCTCCCCGCGGTCCAGAATGCAAAGACGTAAAAGATCCTCTAAGGTTCGGTTGGTACGCTCTGTTTGCCCGTCTGTCTGAGGGTGAAATGTTGTACTAAAAGTCAACCGGGTGCCCAGGTAGGCCTGCACTGCTCTCCACTCCCTCGACGTGAATCGTCCATCCCGATCTGACACGATCGTCCTCGGCACACCATGATATCGAACAAACTGCTCCACGAATCTTCGCACCAAAACATTGACCGACTCGTCCTCCCTGATCGGAATAAATCTGGCCACCTTTGTCAACCTGTCGACGATCACCCAAATCGAGTCATTTCCCGTACGAGATCAGGGAAGACCGTGTATAAAGTCCATAGCGATGTCGTCGAACTTCCACTCCGGCACCGGAAGTGGCTGCAATAATCCTGGTGGGTTCCGGCACTCCGCCTTCACGAGTTGGCAAGACTCGCAGTGGGTCATAAAATATACGATGTCTCTCTTCATGCCTGGCCAATACATGGTCCTCTTCAAATCTGCAATCATCTTGGCAATGCCCGGGTGTACGGAATATCTACTGCAATGAGCCTCTGACATAACATCCTCCCGAATCCGGCCCCCTGCCGGTATATACACTCGGCCTCTAAAACTCAACAGGCCGTCCTTCAGCGAATAATCTCCTGCTGAGCCTGCCTCCAAGGCTCTGAATATTGGCTCCAACTTGGCATTCTGCCTCTGCCCATCCCTGATGCGGTCTCGAATGTCGTAAGTGGCACTCATCGCTGCTAAGTACTCCTCGTACAGCTCCGGATCGTCCTCAGATACTAGAGAGATCTGCATGTCCTCGAACATCCGCACTAACTCCATGGCCATCAACTTAGGCTCTGCCCCTGACGCAGTAGCTCTCCTGCTCAGTGCGTCTGCTACTACATTCTCCTTCTCTAGGTGGTAATGCATCGTGTACTGATAGTCTAATAAGAACTCCACCCATCGCCTCTGCCAGATATTTAGCTCCTTCTGCGTATCTACATACTTCAGATTCTTGTGATCTGAGAATATGTCGCAGTGGACACCCAAGTCAGTCATTAATTTGCCCAATAAACAAAAAGTAAGCCCCAATAAACAAAAGATAAGCCACTATCTATTTTGGGCTAAGTATCTCCAATATCACCATGTTATAATCGTCCCAATTATGCAAAAAATTCCTAGGGCACACAACCTTAGACTTGGGGTTCTATCTTGAGACTTGTTGGTATACTACATACTTTAGACTCTTCAAGATACCTTCTACGACAACCTTATCAAGGTCCACATGTGACCCAATCCCAACCGGGTCTCTTCTGCACTTGAATTCTTATCCGACCCTCAGTGTTTGTCATGGTGGTCGTCTTAATGTAATCATGTCACGGATATGAGGGTTGAGTCTATAAGTCGCATACCATTCTGCTTCTGAGTCAATCTCTCTTTCTCTAGTCTCCTTGGGGTATCCTCGTACCTCCACCAAAAGTTAAACATACGGTCTATTTCGGACTAGGTCACGGTATAAATTGTTAAGGTAAGTCACGTGTCCTAGTAGGGTTGAATCTAACTCATTAACTAAGGGACTATCTAACGAGATCTTTGCAGCCAGAGGTATTCCCTGCCGGGGGGCAAGGTTCGCCACAGGCTACAAAAGAAAACTTGACACTCGTAGGGGAAAACTGACCAAGAAGATTCAGTTAAAAGTGGACCTTTTTTCAATGTGATTCCCATATGGACACACCACTGCTTCCGCTGCCAGTTTGTCCTCAAACTAAGCTCGCGCGGGGTGGCCCTGGTTTTATGGACTTCTTTTCTTCGGATCGAGATTGCTTTGATACCACTTGTAAGACCCCATTTGTTTTTTCAAACATCCGGCTCTTAGGCCCAGAACCGCCGCTTTGTGGTGACACCCTCGCTCGGGAAGGTCGCCACTACAAAACGCCGATACTGCCGGCCAAATCGATCACGAAGAAGCAAAGAGAAATAAACTAAAAGAAAGCTAAGTCCACATCACATAGAAAAGTAATACATCCACGAAGAGATGTCCACATAAATATAACTGAAATAAGGAAAGAGATAATAAGGGCTCCTGCCCGATACATCAAGCCTCACTACAAATTCACTCGCGGAAGCAAAATAACTAGAACTAATAGCCACTCACGGATCCTGTCATCGGTGCTCCCGTGCTAGACTGCCCCACCTCCATCTGCACCGGCCTCTGGTGCTGCTCCGTCGCCGCGGTCTCCTAAAATGATAAGGTCCACCGACCGTTAGTCAAAAAGACTAAGCCAATCCCCCACCCCTCCCCCGGTGACTCCTAGGCACCGAGCGGGAAGGATGAAGCGGAGGACAAACAAGGGGTAATAGCAAAAGCAGATGACTGGGTATATTCTACAGGAAGAGTTCTACCACTACTCAAGTATATATACATAATTGAAACAGGTAATAAAGCATAGTAAGAGCAGGTAACGAATAAATAAAGTGCAGTAAGTAAAGACATATATAAAGGAAAGGTAACCATTGATTTATAGGAATGCTCACACAAACCTATAGACCAAGGGGTCGTTTAGCAAGGCCTATCGTATAATAAGTCTCATAACTGACTTATACGATAGGGGTAGGGGTTGAAATGAAATGTTTATGCTATGACAGGTAAGGTATGCAGTTATGCTATGTTCATACAAGTGCAACTCACCCACTTCGACTCTATGCGCACAGACCTTTAGTTCCCACTTTTTGGAGCTTGGAAGACTCCCAGGATACTCCCGTAGTGGCAAACGGAAGCGGTGGGTTGGGCCTCGCCCACCTCTAGTTGGTATATGCACTACCTAACCTAGACTTATCGTACGCCTCAACGCAAAACCGCGGAGCATCTGCGTACTCTTACTGGCTGGACCACCAGACTTTTATGGCTAAGTGCAAATTCCACACTTGCCGAGCCCGAGTATCAACGTCGGTACAACGACCGCCAACACTAAGGACCCACCACCTTGTGCACATGCAACATGTTCTACTATCTATCTACAAACTACAACATAAATCACCTGGGCTTAACTTGCCCAACCAAGAACCAAACTGAGTCACAAACTCTCCGGATCAACAATCCGCACCAACCACCACCGAGCCTACAACTCGGGGTACCAAACCAACCAAACTCCCGTGACAACGGAGTGTGAGTAAATGTGTTATTTGTTAGTCTTGAGCATCTTCTATACTTCTACGACTTATGGTTAATCTTGGACTTCCCGAGGGTTACCCTGTAAGGGGCTCGCTACGGTATTAGGAACTGTAATGGGTTGACACCCCAAAGTTCCCTTTCTCAAGATACTTACTGTTATTGGTATCTACCCTTAAGAATTTCCTTCTATCGTTTCACTTGAGTTAGACCTAAGTGCTTTAAGACACACCAGGGGAAAGACGATCTTTCGTCAATCCCTAGGACAACCTTACTCTTAACCCACCAAGTACACTTTCCTCACATACACTACCTTGGGTGGACTCACAACTGTCTAATCAACCCATGTGCACCACCTGCACACCATTTCCACCCACTATGTCACTAAATTCCTAAGTTTCACAGTTTTACTAAACGCAGACCAAACTAACTATATGAAGCTTACAACCAGAGGTACTCCAAATATTCTTCCAACTGACCCATGATATTTACTGGAGGTCTACCATGATGTTAAAGGACTGAATCTAGAGAATCATATTTTTCCCTAATTAATTAATATTTAATTTAATTTCTCCAAACATTTGCCAAGTGTGAAAATGAACATGAAGCGTAAGTAAATCTTATGATATAGCTCTCCAAAAATTATGATAAATCTATGGAGACTAAATAACATCAGAAACATCATATCATATTTTTACAGTAAGAAATTCTCCTCTAATTTAATTATTTATCATATATCCAAAATCATAGTTTTATGAAGGAACTACCAAAAAGATCAACACTAAAACTATGGGAAAAATACCAAACTCTTGTATTCACTAGAAAAGGCTACTGACTAAGTTTCAAGATTTAAGAAAATCATTGTCTCACTAAAATAAATAAATTAAGAAAACCTCAAATTCAATGAACTGTGAAGTAGCCTACTGATTATGTCCTCAAAAATTCTATAAAAATTTACAGAGGTTCCTAATGTTCAGAAAGGACCTATCACCAATTTTCACAATTTAACAAAGAGTTTTGGGCCATCAAATATTTTTCTTAAGTCCAAATCAAAACATGTGCCTTGTGAAAGAAGTACTGATTAAATCATTTAATAAAATTCACAAAAATTACCAGAGGTCTAACCCATGACTATAAGGGCACCACCAAGGTTTCATCATCATCCAAGACTTTTTAAGCATGTAAAGACTTCTTTTAAGAAGTTTCCCTAAAGGGGTTATGCCCTAATTCAAAGGGAATATTGACTCCTAAAATTCTTATAAAATTACCCAGTGCCTATCTACCCCCTATAAGCTTATCCACCAAGTTTCATAACCACTCATGGATATTTGACCCCATGTCCTTCACAAAGTCCTATATGCACACCTAGGGCTAAAACTAGTGTTCTAGGGCATAACCACCCCATATCACTCATGGAGGTGTTTTAGGAGATCCTAAGCCAGTGGCCAAGGTTTCAACTCATGGTGAGGAGATTTGACCACAATACCCCTAGCCAAACACCATGTCCTAATTTTGACCTAATTAGACCCAACTTAGGTTAGCCAATTTCCAAACTAAATCAGTCCCAATTGGGCTGAGATTTTTACCAGGGTTATGTGATGACCCCAAATAGCACCCACCAAAATTTCGAGGGCATTGAAGGTCATTTGACCCACTAATTAATTTATATTTAATTTATGAAATTATTACAAAAACCTTAGAAAAGGTTCTCCTAAAATTCTCATCTTTTGGTATGATGTGTGGGTAGGTGTAAATAGCCTAGGTTTTAAATATCAAGGCCATATCATGGCCCAATCAAAAGTTATACAAGTAAAGATGACTGCCCTACCCTAGGGACCAATCCCACCATTTTTGATCTACAGGGGGCTACAGTGACCCTATTGACCTGAAACAAATTTTCAATTAATCTACACATTAAGGGCTACAATATTGGTGTTGGCTACTTTTTCATATGAAGGGCCCAGGTATTTTTAATAATTATTGCAAAGTACTGCCAGAAATGTGACAAAATACAATCTATTAAATTAAAAACATTAAAATAGGTCTGCGATTATCAGATGGCGGCAGATCGGACGGCTCACAGCCATCGTCCCCGATCGACCAAGGGCTTGCGATGGCCCGTCCTGGGCGACTTTGCGGGGCGATTTCCCGGCCACCCTCACATCTCCCCGGCCAGCAAGTGCCACCACCATCTTCGTTGAGGTGGTGGCCAGCGATATGAGGTCATTTGCCGGCCGGTGGTGGTCGGAGTAGGGGTTTCGGGGAGGGGAAAAGTGCTCGAAAATGAGCACCTTTGAGAGCATGATTCGAGCCCGATTGAACTCGAATCAAGCCCCAATTAGATTGAGATCTAAGCACTGAGAGGGAGGAAGAGGATCGGACCTGTGTGGGGGCCTGGTGGCGCGTGCTCCGACGATTAGCCATGGCCAGTGGTGGAGCTTTTGGTGCCATGACGATTCAGCCTTCCTCTGCCCGATTCTCTCTGGAAACTTGGGGGTTTTCTTCCTCTCTGATCGCTGAAGGCATTAAGAGGTCGAATCGGAGGAGGGGAGGGGCCAATTCATCAATTGCCATTAATGGCCATGAAGGAGAATTTCGGTTACACTTGGGGGGTTTGAATTGTGCATCAATGTGGCCGGGAAATGGCTGGAAACTCCTTCTCTCCCCAAGGGAAGATGAATGGAGCCATCAATTGCTCTGAATGGGGGTCAAATGCATTCAATCTCCATGAATGCTCCTTCTCTCTCTCTTCAATTTGGGGGAAAACTCCATTTTCTCTCTCCTGGACGAAATCTTTCAAATTGAATGTCCAAGTCAGCATCATTCAATTACCACTAGGTGGTGGACCACACCAATTGGGTTTAGCCCAAGTGGAGTGGGTTTAATTTGGGGAAATTGGGTTATTTTGACCAAATTAAGGATAAGGTTGACTTTGGTCAAGTTGACCAATTGGGTTGACCCCAATGGGTGGCTTAGGTTCCAATGGGCTCCCTTAAGGGTTAGGAAGGTGTTGGAGGAGTCAATTTGGTAAGGTGAGGGTGAATTGTCCCTTAATTGGGCACTTTGACCAAATTAGGGCTAGAGTTGACTTAGGGTCAATTGGTCAATTTAGGAGTCCCATGATGGGGCTTTTTGGTCCATTGGGTCCCTAATATTCTTATAAAGGTAGGGGTAAGGTCAATTTGGCATGGTGGAGGCCAATTGACCCTAATTGAGTTAGTTTGACCAATTTAGGGTTAAGGTTGACTTTAGCCAAATTGGCCTCTTTGTTTGACCCCAATGGGTCCTTGGTGCTCCAAGGGGGCCTCTAATGGTTTAGGTATGTTATGGTGGGGTTGGAGGATCAAGGTGGGGTCCTAAAGTCCAACGCTAGGCTTGGTATCTGAAAATTGCTATTTGCAGACCACTTGGGTTTTCTCCTTCTCACCTATGTTCACAAGGTCTTGGGCTCTTCCTATGGTTTTGTCATGACCTAGTCATGACAAAACCAACTTAGGGGGTCTAGCAGTTTGGGGGATGTTACACTTCTAGTGATTCTTCTACAGCACCTCCCCCTCCCAAAGTTACTGATCAAGAATATGACTCCACTGATTATGCTCCAGATCTTCCTGTAACAGACCAAATTTCACCACCAGCTCAACCTCCTTGTCCACCACTTGCTCCAAGACATACAACTGCTCCTCTCCTTCAACACATGTCTTCAGAGGAAGACCTCCTTATCAAGTTAGAGGAAGAATACCCAATTGGGAACAATATACAAAGGAGGAAAGGAAACAATATAGAAAGGATAAATCATATTATAAGAAGCATGAAAAGGTTGAGATACCAGAGAATACAATGAAGACCTATACTGATCCTGGGCTGGATGCAATATTAGAAGACATTAGTGAAAGGGAAAGGTATGAATATGAAGCTGCTCAAAAGGAGCTTCAATCCAAGAAAGACAGATTTATTGATATACTAAAATGAGGGAAGGAAGTAGTTGAAAAGGAGGAGCTGGCCAAAGCAATTCCTATAAAACCTAGTTGGTTTGATCAGTCAAAATATAATGCAAAGAATCCTCTGGCTAAGATGCTAGAAGGAGTTGGACAACTCCACAGAGGAGGCATTGGGTGCAACCTTAAGGAAGCAGTACAATTCTCCCAGAAAAGGAAGAAAAGGGAAGAGTCACCTGAAAAGGAGAAGGAGATGAAGAAGATTATGTTCACAAAGGCATCAACCTCTAAGAAAGAAAAGACAACAGTTAGTGAAACACAAGCACTGCCTGTTGAACCAGAATTAGAGGAAGATCCAACATCAGCTGATCTGAATCTGGAACTCATAAATCTGATGACAGCCAAGGTGCTTGGAATGGGCTTTACACTCAATGATGTTCATCCCAATAAAGAAGTAGACCTGGAAAAGCTTTTCAAAGGACATGGAAGGATACACAGAAATCCAGAGAAATCCACTCAAGCAAACTTCAAATATATGGAGAAGAAGTATAGAAGAGTGTACGAAGATCTATTCTTATTTCTCAAAGACAAGAAGTGATACTCACTCTGGGTAATCTATGATAAATCTTCTGACTATCATTAATCTGGTGCTGATATCAGATCATCTAGCTTTGTCATTTTCCTATGTCTTTATTGCATTGTATGTATTGTTGTTTATAAAAATTGTATAAAATCACTCAGAACAAAATGTAAAATTTGTTAAGATAAATAGAGGGAGATTGTTGGGGAAAACCCTTGATTTAACTTAACAAATTAATTAAAAGTGATTTTATTTACTAGGAGTTAATTTACCCATTGTATAGTGAGGGTAACTTGGTATCTAGATGTCTTAGGATGTCACACTCAACCTAGAGTGTCAAGACCAGTTAAAGGGCTGCAAATTTGGGCAAAGTTAATAATGGCGTCGAATGGAATTCGACGCAACATCGAGTTCATGTCGACGCTACTCCTACTAGAAGTCCAAGTGGCTCAACTCTACTGTCGAAGTAACACTAGTCGGCGTTATGTCGAATAGATATCGATGCAGAGACCAGATACTTGTCAAAGGAACTTGAGAAGTCGACGCAACTTCTACTTCAAACTCGACGCAGAAGGGAATACATTTCAAAGCCATCTAAAGTCGAAGCAACGTCGACTTCATCTCGACGCAGTTAATGGAAGTCAGAGTGGATGATATTCAACTCGACGGGTGCGTAGATAAGGAATCGACGCAACGACAACTAGCCGAGTTTAGTCAGAGCACAGAAGAAATTGAAGCAGCTCTTAGATGAACTCGAAGCAGCGTCGATAAGAGAGGAAGTTAATTCGACGCTACGTCGAATACAGTCTGTGAAAGTTCAATCATTACAGCTGTCATTCTGAGGCTTCTATCATAGACCACATCTCTCAGACCGTTCTCCAATGGTCTAATAATTGCTTGAAGAAGAAGGAAACAATAAAGAAGGAGAAAAAGGCTTTCTTGGAAGTATACACCTTCTGGTTGGACGAGTTGAGAAGTAATTAAAGAAGGAAATAGAATTTCTATCAAATATACCTTTTCAGGTCTTACCTAACAAGGAAACAAATTCAAAATAGAGACATGGTATATAAGGATAGATAAGGAAGAGAAGAACAGAGCATTAATCACAATCAGCCGTCTCTTCTCAAATTAGGGTTTCCTGTCTTCTTCTCTCTCTCTCTCAGGAACTCTAATACAAAGATGTGAAAGAGAATAGAAGGCTCTGGTGTTCTTCATCTGATAGAACAAAGAATCTGAACAGCTGCTCTTCATCACCATCTTTTGGCAGCTAGATCTCAATCAGCAGAGGAAGAAAGAATATGACAATACAAAGCTCCTGCAATCTATTATCATCAAAAGCAGGGGCTAATCAAGAGCAGATTCTTTGGAATAACTAAGAGGCTGAATTTCATACAACATTCACAAGAATTCTGAGAACAGAATTCCTTTAACCTTCCTTCTTCTCATTCTCTTTCTATTTCCTGTAAAAGAGTTTTATTAATCCCTCTTCAAAGGATTCAGTGGTTCAAGATCTCCTTATCAAAAGATCTGGTGGTTCAAGATCTCCTTATCAAAAGATCTGTGGTTCATAATCTCCTTATCAAAAGATCATTGGTTCTAAGAGTCTCCTTATCAAAAGACTCAGGCATAGTGGTGCATTCCTACCAGGTGGTAGAAGAGAGGACTACCCACATTTTGGGGAAACTCTATAAAATTATTTGTGTCTGTGTTGTGATTTTATGTACTGTCCAGTCTTTTATTCTGCACTTATTTCCTGAATTCTTTATTCTACCTGGATTGTTAAGCATAACTCCTTAGAATAATTTATTGTTAAACACAGTTAGGATAGAAATATTTTAAAACTCTATTCACCCCCCCCCCCCCCCCCCCCCTCTAGAGGAATCTAAGAGGCACAATGTGCACTTTTAATATATCTCTGAGCCATAGGCTCCCTGGACTGACCCGTCCATCAACACAACCTTCCGAGCCACCGGCTTGCCAGACTAACCCATCTGTACCTACAACCAACAAGCATGTTGCCCGTAAAACCAGAACAACTAAATGCCCGTAATAACGAGATGTGGGTGAGTTTATTATTAAGTTAAGCTTGCAAACTGGTTTACACCTATAGTTTAGAGTTAATCTTGGATTTCCCGAGGACTACCCTGTGAGGGGCTCGCATCGGTACTAGGAACTATGATGGGCTGAATCCCAAAGTTTCCTTTCCAAGACACTTACTATTGTCGATAACAACCCATGCCCAAACTCCTCTTATCATGACACTTTAGCTAATCCTAAGTGTATTTTATAACGCTCTAGTGAAACAGACGACCCGTCGTCGATCCTGAGCACAACCTTGCCCCTTAACCACCGGGCACACAGTACCTTGACTCCTATTGGTGACATCTTTCATCCTCAACCAGACTAGGTACACCAAACTACCTCCCATTTCCACTTAGTGGTCTACCAGTTACCTTAACTCTATAGTTTTACTATGTGCAGACCTAATCAACTATATGAGGTGCATGAGAGAAGGTACTCCAAATATTCATCCAAATGACCCAAAGTTATTATTGTGGATGTGTTATGACATTTTAAGACTAATTCCATAAATTCATAATTTTCCCAATTTATTTGGCATTTATTATAATTTCCCCAAAATCAGGACACCTATGAATTTGAACATGAGGTATGGGATTCTGTCAAGCTATGGCCTTGGTAAAATTTGTACAACTATGTAATATCAAAATAACAGCCATGTGTGAAATTCATTAATTTCCAGAAAAGTTTTAACCTCCAAATAAAATATTGATTGATTTATCAAAATCAGGGATTAACAAAGGAAGTACTAAGAATACTCATTCAAAAATCATAAGAAAATTATCATATGTTTATAGCGATCAGAAAAGTTTACTTACTGAGTTTTATAATTTTCTTATAAATTCTTTATTTAATTAAACAAAGCCTATGACACTTTGTGAAGAGAACCATATATATTCTTCCAAAAATTATACTACAATTATCAGATTATATACTTGCCCACAAAAGACCTCTGACCAAGCTTCATAATTTTCTAGTGAATATTAAACCCTTAATTAATTTTCCTTATAAATAGGTCAAACAATGGACTTGTGAATGAAGTACTATATAGATCCATCTATGATTCACAATAAAATTATCAAGGAACAATATCACTAATACAAGCTCACTGCCAAAATTCATGAACATCCAAGGGTATATAAACATGCAAATTCTTCTTATAAGAAAGTACCCTAATAGGTTCTTAATCAATTCAGAGGGGTTAAATGTGCCTAAAAATTCTAACAAAATTACCAAGGGTATATTACTAGCCTATAAACTTATCTACCAAGTGTTGGAACATGGTCTTCCGTATCTCCTAGGTTTGAGAATAACAAATTCTATGTGTATTTGATCTTGTGTGCTTAAGTGTGCAGGAAACAAGTCCATATGACTCAAGGATAACATATGAAGGTTGCCCCCAAAATTGAGCCAATAATTCCAACATGCCCACTAGCGCCGACGGTAGCACCTAGCGCCCGACGCTAGCGATGATTAGCGCAATTCAGGGAGCATATTTAGAAGGCGCTAGCGCCAGGCGGTAGCGGATAGCATAGGCGGTAGCGCAGAGCACAAGAGGCAAGGCGGCAGAGTTTCCCTGGAATGAAGATACGCGCACGAAGAATATTTCCTAATATGGGATAGCACCGGAGGTAGCGCTAATGCTCACTCCTATAAAAGGAGGCTTCCTATCTCGTTTTGAGTAGTGAACTTGAAGAGAGGTTGAGTGCTAGAATTCCTGAGCCTTACTCTGCCGAAAAGTGATCTCCCACCAAAAGTTCCATGAATTTCTGAAGGAGGATTTCTTCACGCCGGATCCGACCGAAGATCACTTCATCAACGCTTATACTACAACGGTCCTTCGTCACCAACTTCAGAAGTTCTTCAAGAGGGAGATTTTAATATTATTGTCTTTTTTTCACATCTTTTCTTGTAATCGATTAGTGAACTCGCCTCGTGTTGGCGACTAGGTCTGGGTAGGACTTAGGGCAGAAATTCGCCTCGTGTTGGCGACTAGATCTAGGTTAGGTCTAGGGGGTGCTCAAGGCCATATCCAGGAAGGATTGGCTAGAGCGGCTTGAGGCCGTATCCGGGGAAGGATAGGCTAGGGCCACCGGTTCGTGGGGATGCGAGTCGGGATAGAAAACAAAAAGAGTTTTATTATTCGTCTTCGATTTCTAGCATCATAAGAAATCAAGTTTTGTAAACTCCTTTTTCATATTAATAAAATGATGTCTCATTTTTATTTCAATTAATATGCTTGATTTCTTCTTTTCCTCTCTTATAATTTCAAATATAACAAAATATAATAAAAGTTTTTAAAACCCTTATTCACCCCCCCCCCCCTCTAAGGGCGCGTACCGATCCAACAAGTGGTATCCGAGCAATTTTATTCCAATCAGCTTAACAACCAGGAATAATGGCGTCTCATGATCTCGCTTTTCCAGAGGGTCAGGGTATTAGTAGACCACCACTTTTTACTGGGTCAGATTTTAACTACTGGAAAAATAGATTGATGTGTTTTCTTATGACCATGGAAGTAGAGGTTTGGAATATGGTAGAAGTTCGGTACTCTCCTCCTACAATTGTAGTAGGAGAGGCTATGATTCAAAAACCTAAGGATAGATGGGATGACAATGATAAACTAAGGTGCAAAAATAATGCAAAAGCAATGAGCGCTTTATATTGTGCTCTAAATCGAACTGAATTTAATCGAATCTCTGCATGTGTAACTGCTTATGATATTTGGAACCAATTAGAAGTTACTCATGAAGGTACATCGCAGGTAAATGATGCAAAGCTATTCCAACTGGAATCAGAATATGAAAAATTTAGGACGGATGCTAAAGAAGACATCAACTCGATGTACACACGCTTCACCAAGATCGTCAACGCTTCAAAAGCACTTGGAAAGACTACTCGGATGGGGACTTGGTCAGAAAAAATCTTTGTTCTCTTCCCCCAAGGTTCAATCCAAAGGTGACGTCCATCTCAGAGTCACACAACCTAAGAACGCTCCAGATCGAGAACCTTATTGGGAATCTCAAAACCCATGAGATAGAACTTCAGATTCAACACGATGAATACAACAAGGAGCCAAAGAAAAAGGCCCTGGCACAAAAGTCAAAGAAGGAGAGCATCGAAGATGATGATGAAGATGAAGAAGGTCTCCTGGTGAAGAACTTCAGGAAGTTCATTAGAAATCCGGAAAGAAGGAACACCTTCTAGAAATACTTCCAAAAGGATGCTCGATGAAAAGGGTCTTCCTCTTCATCAAAGAAAGAAAAAGGAAGCGAAGACGAAGAAGAAAGACCACCACCGGAGTGATTCCACTGCAGAAAGACCGGGCACATTCGGTGCCAGTGCCAGAAGTATCAAAAGGAGCAAAAAGAACGATACAAAGCAAAGGAGAAAAAGAAAGTATTGAAAACTGCAACTTGGGATGATTCTTCCTATGAAGAATCAAGCGGATCAGAGTCAAGCAGTGAGGAGGAAGCAAACTTATGTTGGCAAAAAGTAACAATGAAGACACCAGTGTTCTTAGTGACACTGTGGTAACTCCTCCCACCTTTGAAGAACTTTATGATGAATTTATTCTAACTTGCAAAGCCTGTGATAAACGTATAGAAGATAATATTATTTTAATTCATGAAAATGAATCTATCATCAAAGAAAATCATAAGCTAACAAAAAAATTAATTTCCTTTGAAAAGAGAAAGGTTTTGTGTCAAGAGTGTGAGCACTCCCTATGCAAGGCAAAAGAACTTGAAAATTCTCTTTCTAAGGCCCTCTCACAAATTAAAACTCTTACAAAAGAAAAAGGGGGACTTAGAAAAAAAAACTAAAAACCTCTCTCTCACAAATTGAAAATAACAAAAAGGGCTTTGAAAATAAATGTGTCATGCTTGTTAAAGAAAATTCATCTCTTAAAAAACAAACTCATGACCTCAATATGGCTATCAAAAAATTTGGAATTGGTCAAATATCCCTGGACATGGTTTTGGGAAACCAATGTTATGGTTCTAGAAAATTTGGGCTAGGATATCAAAGTGACCACTACTGCCCGACGCTAGCCCCTAACGCCGGCGGTAGCCCATTATTTAAAAATTCTTCTATTTTTTCTAAAAATCAATCGTCATCCAGTAAGAGTAGTGTAGATTTTCAGAAAAGGGTCTCAACCCCCTTTATTACGTGTGCAAACTGTCATCGGTTTGGACACACATCTAGCTCTTGCAGGAAAATAAAACAGGGATCTTTAAAGCAAATCTGGGTACCTAAGGCATCCACCTATTCTATGGGTGGTACCTCCTGGGTATCCGGATCTTTACTCTCATCTTCTTTCTAGATTTGCAGGAAGGCTAAGGAAACGGAGGACGTGTGGTAGAATATATACTCCAAGCACATGACAGGCAACAAAGCAAAGTTCATTAGCCTAGAAAAGAAGAAAGGAGGGATCATAACATTTGGAGATAACGGTAAAGGAAGGATCATGGGAGTAGGTACAGTGGGTAATGAATCCTTTCTTATCTCTAATGTTCTTTATGTAAAAGAATTAAAACATAACTTAATATCTATTAGTCAATTGTGTGATAAAGGATTAGATGTATTATTTGAATCATCCACTAATCTTTGCAAAATATTTAATCCTAACACAAAAGATGTTTTACTAACTGCACCTAGAATTCATAACGTTTATATAGTTTCATTTCATGATCTTTCCAAATCATCTATAAAATGTTTTATAACTAAAAATGATGAGTTAGAACTATGACATAGACGTTTAGGTCACGCTAGCACAAAGCTCATTTTAAAACTAGCCAAAAAGGAATTGATTAGAGGACTGCCTAAATTGAATGGAAATTTATCTTCACTATGTTCTCCATGCAAAAAAGGAAAAGTTACAAAATCTTCTTTTAAAAGCAAAAATAATATTTCTACTTCAAAACCATTGCAATTAATTCATATGGATCTCTTTGGTCCCGTTAGCACCGCAGGTCTTGGTGGTAGAATATATACTTTCGTTCTAATAGATGATTTCTCTAGATATTGTTGGACTTTATTTCTCTCTTCCAAATCTGATGCGTTTTGCGAATTTTTAAAATTATGCACTCGTATTCAAAATGAACTAGATTTAAAAATAAAATGCATTCGCTCAGATCATGGAGGAGAATTTGAAAATGAAAATTTTAAATCTTTTTGTGAAATGTTAGGTATTAAGCATAAGTTCTCCGCTCCATGCACACCACAACAAAACGGTGTGGTAGAAAGAAAGAATTGGACAATCCAAGAACTAGCACGTATGATGCTATCTGAATATAAATTTTTTTTTAAAATTATCTGAATATAAATTTTGGGCCGAAGCCGTAAGCACATCATGTTATGTAATAAATAGAGTTATGTTTCGTCCATCTTTAAATCTCACACCATATGAACTATATTATCAAAAGAAACCTAACATATCATATTTTAAAGTATTTGGTTGTAAATGTTTTATTCTAAATACAAAAGATGCTTTAGGAAAATTTGATGAAAAATGTGATGAAGGAATATTTCTTGGATACTCTTCAACTAGTAAAGCCTATAGAATATTTAACAAAAGAACGAGTAAGGTTGAAGAATCTATTAATGTAAAATTTGATGAATTTATTCCTTGTGTAGAAAGACTTCCTACAGTTACAAATGATGAACCTTTGGCATCTTTGGAACACGACGAAGAGGAACTTTCCAAAGAAGTGGAGGAGGAGGCCAAGGATGATAAATTTGTTCCCCCAAGCGTCTTACACTTCTCAAAAAATCATGCAAAAGAGCTAGTTATTGGGGAACCATCTATTGGGGTAAGAACTCGATCTTCTCTTCATGAAACATTTCAAATATTTGTTTTGTTTCCGAAATTGAACCTAAAAATGTTTCAACCGCTTTAAATGACGAATTTTGGTTTTTGGCTATGAATGAAGAGTTAGATCAATTTGAAAGAAATAAAGTTTGGAACCTAGTAGAACGCCCATCTAATCATACCGTTGTTGGTGTAAAATGGATTTTTAAAAATAAATTAGATGATGAATCTAGGATTACAAGAAATAAAGCTCGCTTAGTCGCTCAAGGCTTATCTCAAATCGAGGGGGTAGATTTTGAAGAAACTTTTGCACCCGTTGCTCGCTTAGAATCTATACGAATATTTTTGGCATTTGCGAGTTTTAAAAGGATAAAATTATTTCAAATGGATGTTAAAAGTGCTTTTTTAAACGGGTTTATAAAAGAAGAATTATACATAGAACACCCCCCCCCCCCCCCCCCGTTTTATAAACGAAAAATTTCCAAATCATGTTTATAAATTAGAAAAAGCGCTTTATGGTTTAAAACAAGCGCCCCGTGTATGGTATGAAAGACTTACATCATTTTTGTTAAAGCACGGTTATGTTATGGGAAGTGCCGACAATACACTCTTCATTAAGCATAATAATAACGATTTAATTATCTTACAAATTTATGTTGATGATATCATTTTTGGAGCCACTAATAAAGAGTTATGTAATGAAGTAGTCTTAGTAATGAAAAATGAATTTGAAATGAATCTTGTAGGAGAACTCTCTTATTTTCTTGGTTTTCAAATTTCACAACGAAATGATGGTATCTTTATTTGCCAAACAAAATATGTTCACGATATGCTTAAATGATTTGGATTTGAAAACCTTAAACAAGCTTCTACTCCTATGAGTGTTTCTTTAAAACTAGGAAAAGATGAATCTGGAATCTCCATTGATCAAACTTTATATAGAGGAATGATTGGATCTCTTCTTTACTTAAGTGCATCTAGACTAGATATAATGTTTGTCGTATGTTTATGTGCTCGCTTTCAAGCCAATCCAAAAGAATCTCATTTAAAAGAGGTAAAACATATTTTCGTTGTCTATTGGGGTCATCTAAATTAGGATTATGGTACCCACACAATGATTCATTTACACTACATGGCTATTCCGATTCGGATTACGCCGGATGTTCACTAGATCAAAAAAGCACTAGTGGTACTTGCCACTTTTTAGGACCCTCATTAGTTGCATGGTCTAGTAAGAAACAATCTTCAGTTGCACTCTCCACCATGGAGGTCGAATACATCGCTCTTGGGAGTTGTTGTGCACAAGCCTTATGGATGAGCCAAACTCTAGAGAACTTTGGTTTCCATCTCAAAATTTTGATCTCAAATGTGACAACAAAAGTGCCATAGATCTTACAAATAATCTCGTACACCACTCTAGATCCAAACACATAGATGTTCGCCATCATTTCATTAGGGATCATATTAAGAAAGAGTATGTAAAAGTAAGTTTCATTGGTACTGACTCCCAACTTGCTGACATATTCACTAAACCTCTCCCTGGTGCATGATTTCGATTATTATGACTTGAATTAGGTGTCCTAGATCTTTCAGGTTAAAGCACATTCTTAAAAGACAATGGATTTATGCAATTCTTACATATCTAAACATCTTCAAATCCTCTGAAATTTCAGCTAAACTTTGGACACTTAACCAATATCAAAAATTAGATTTTTCAAAATCCTAAAAAATCGTGCATTGTTTCCTGCGCTAGCGCTAGTGCACCTGTCTGTTTTTCTGTTTAAAAAAACCCCTTAAAATATGCTTTATTATATGTACTATTTGTTTTTGCAATTCTGTTTTTGATTGTTTTTTGAAAAATTAAAACAAAATAAAAATACAAAAGCAAATTTACAAAATTTATTTTTTGTATCTGATTTATATTTCTAAATGCAAAAATTAAATACAAAAATATAAAACATAAAAATTCTCAAAAAAAAATTGTATGGACTTTATTGTGAAAATCAAGCATGATTTAATCTATCATTTAGAACTTCTTCCTTGTTGAAATTTATTTTTTCAAACTACCTTGAACAATGTTTTTATCATGCTTTGATATATCTAAACACATGTGCATAAATTGTACTGAAAAAGTGTTGTGTAGAACTAAGCTTAGCTTGCCTCTAAGTATGAGTAAATATTTTATGTTTGATAATGATCTTTATTCACTCACTTATTTTGGCAAAGTCTACATATACTCTTAATCTAAGAATGCTTGCTTGTATATTGCAATTGTACAATGAATTAAATTTGCACAAATGTCTTACCTACACCACTTTCATTTGCACTCTTAAAATTAAGAAAAGTGGTTGTGCTTTCAAAAATTTCATTTGTTTACAAAACAAGTGTATTCAGAGAACTTTGTACAAAAACAAAACAAAATGAATGAAATAAAATAACAAAGATAACTCCACCAAGCACTACTTGAACCTCCTGATAAGTCTTAATGAGCATTGTGAGGTTGAGCACCTTGGAAAGAATAGTAAAGTGTCTTGTGCAAACCATAAACTTTTTCTCTACACCACTTATTCTTTTCTATGTGCTTAATGGGTGTGGAAGTAAAATTATTTGTGTTTTATTGTGCATTTTACTCTACACATGTCTTGTATTTTTGATTAAAACATTTGTTTACTCTCTTCAAAATACACTTATGTGCGCATCATTATCTTCCATAACACTTCTTCTCATGAGTATTGAATCCTAATGCTAAAATTGTATACTCTCTTTATAAATAAAATGCACTAGATAACCTAGCATGCTCTCTACAATGTTTGGTATGTTTTGAATTTGTGAATCACATTAATATTGTAGTAGTTTCTTTTTGATAATCCTTCTTTCATGCTTAGTTACTTCATGGTAATCTTTAAATATTTTCAAAGAAAAATGATTTACAAAAACATCTTTTTCATTTTGGACTTTCACTCATATTTCTTCTTATGAATCGTCATACCTTGCAAAAAGATGTTTGTTGTATTTGTATAAGTCTTCCGCATCATTACGTTTACCTTGTATTCTTTTTATGCTTATCTCAAGTCTTCCAACTCAAATTTTTTTAACCAAATGGTTGACTTGCGTGGTAAATGTTATATTATTCTTTTTAAATCTAAAAACTATGATTTATTTCTATAAAAATACTTATGCTAAGAACTCTGATTTATTTCTATGAAATTATTATAAAAATTCCTTATCATTTCTTCTTCTCTAAAAAGCTCGATCATGCCTTATCTTATTATCAAAAATCCTTTTTTGTGACACTTGCTTCCATACCCACTTTTGTTAATAACAAAAGGGGGAGAACTAACATGATAAATAAAACTGCTATCAAAAGGGAAAACTAACATGATTAATTAAAATGATAGCTTACATATAAGGGGAGCATTCACTTAGGGGGAGCATGTATTTAGGGGGAGCAATTCTAAATACCAAAATCAACAATTATCCTAAGTCATCACTTTCACTCACACACACAAGTAGGTTTGATCATGCTTATATATTAATGCTCTAATTTATCATTAATGGGTTTGTTATTATCAAAAGGGGGAGTTTGTTGGAACATGGTCTTCCGCATCTCCTAGGTTTGAGAATAACAAATCATATGTGTATTTGATCTTGTGTGCTTAAGTGTGCAGGAAACAAGTCCATATGACTCAAGGATAACAAAAGAAGGTTGCCACCAAAATTGAGCCAATAATTCCAGCATGCCCACTAGCGCCGGTGGTAGCACCTAGCGCCCGGCGCTAGCGATGATTAGCGCAATTCAGGGAGCATATTTAGAAGGCGCTAGCGCCAGGTGGTAGCGGATAGCGCAAGCAGTAGCGTGGAGCACAAGAGGCAAGGCGGCAGAGTTTCCCTGGAATGAAGATACGCACACGAAGAATACTTCCTAATATGGGATAGCTCCGGTGGTAGCGCTAGCGCTCACTCCTATAAAAGGAGGCCTCCTCTCTCGTTTTGAGTAGTGAAGTTGAAGAGAGGTTGAGTGCTAGAATTCCTGAGATTTACTCTGCCGAAAAGTGATCTCCCACCAAAAGTTCCACGAATTTCTGAAGGAGGATTTCTTCACGCCGGATCCGACCGAAGATCGCTTCATCAACGCTTATACTACAGTGGTCCTTTGTCACCAACTTCAGAAGTTCTTCAAGAGGGAGATTTTAATATTATTGTCTATTTATTTCACATCTTTTCTTATAATCGTTTAGTGAACTCGCCTCGTGTTGGCGACTAAGGCTGGGTAGGACTTAGGGCAGAAATTCGCCTCGTGTTGGCGACTAGATCTAGGTTAGGTCTAGGGGTTGCTCGAGGCAATATCCGGGAAGGATTAGCTAAAGTGGCTTGAGCCCGTATCCGGGGAAGGATAGGCTAGAGCCACCGGTTCGTGGGGATACGAGTCGGGATAGAAAACAAAAAGAGTTTTATTATTCGTCATCGATTTCTAACGTCATAAGAAATCAAGTTTTGTAAACTCTCCTTTTTCATATTAATAAAATGATGTCTCATTTTTATTTCAATTAATATGCTTGATTTCTTATTTTCCACTCTTATAATTTCAAATATAACAAAATATAATAAAAGTTTTTAAAACCCTTATTCACCCCCCCTCTAAGGGCGCCTACCGATCCAACACCAAGTTCCAAGTCCATCCAAGGACATATGACCCTATGTCCTTCAATAGGTTTATTATACAACCCTAAGGTTTGAACTAGGGTTCTAGGGCACATCCACTCCAAGCCACCCAAAACCACTTGTGGGGTGTTTTTATGTGATATTAAATCAGTGGCCAAGGTTTCACAACATTTGGATGAGGTTTGACCCCTCAAATCCCTCAAGTGCACTTTTGACCTAATATCCCCTAGTTTGACCAAATTTGAGTTACTTAATTACCCAAACAAATCAATCCCAAATGGCATGAAACTTTAACAAAAGTCATTTCATGACCCTAAGGACCACCCACCAAAATTTGGAAGGGTTTGGAGGCCTCTAGACCCTAAAATTAAATCATACATGATTTATTAAATGTTTGCAAAAACTATATAAAAAATCCTCCAAAAATTCTAATTTTTGGATATGTTGAGGGTGTGGATACAACTAGCCTATGCTCCAAATTTCAGAGCATTTAGATGTATGTATTGATGGGGGCACTCAAATCAATCTCTGATCAACCTTATGTATAGGTTGCACCATATTGAGTGTTGTGGTCAAACCATTGACCCAAAGGGTGTGAATTAAATTTTATAATAAACTAGACTTCAAGGGCTACAACTTTGTTATTGAGAATTTTTCCAGTAGAGGGCTCTAAGTATTTTCTATATTTATTCCTATCTATTGCCAACAATAAAACAGAAAATGGAATAATAATAACACTGTTATAAAATCTGTAGCACAGATCTTAAAGCAGTAATGGAGGGCATCCTCCATTCATCTTCTCCAGTGAGCGAATGAATCATATTAGCCTGACCTGTATGACTTGGGAGATGATTTCCCGGCCACCTGGACCCTCTCCCAGACAGCCACTGCAACCACCACCTCCGTTGAGGTGGTGGTCGGCGATAGGCGGGGGGTTGGCCAGCCGGAGGTGGCCGGAATCGGGCTTTTGGCTAGGAAATTTAAGCTATAAACCGAGATTTTTCAAATTTTAGAACATTTGGATGGTTGGTTTAGTGGGGGCACACAAATCAAGCTCTGGTCAACCCTTTGTATATGTTGCACCATTTTGAGTGCTGAGGTCAACCCAGTGGTCCAAATTTGATGAAACAAATTATAAATTAAACTAGACTTCATGGCCTACAACTATCATGTATACCACCTCTTCTAAATCGGAGGCTAAATATTTTTAATATTTAAAACCATACAGTGTATATTATGTGACAGAAATCAAATAGAATATTTAAATCATTACATTAGGTCTGTGATTAACAGATCACGCCAGATCGGGCGGCTCCCAGTCATTGTCCCCAAGTAATGGACGGCTCGCAGCAGCCCGTCCTGGGAGCTTTTGCGGGCTAATTTCCCGGCCACCCTCACTTCTCCTCGGCCGGCAAGTGCCACCACCACCTCCGTCGAGGTGGTGGTCGGCGAAAGGAGGTCTTTTGCCGGCCGGTGGTGGCCGGATTGAGGATTTCAGGGAGGGGAAATAAGTTCGAAAATGAGCCCCTTGGGATGCTTGATTCAATCCCAGTTCGGCTTGAATCAAGCCCCAAATCGATGTAGATCTAGCACTAGGGGAGGAGAAGGGGATCATACCTGAACTAGGGCAGATTGTCTTGTGGATCTTTGGTTCACCTTGGGAGCTCGGGGAGCTTTTGGAGCCATGCCTATCCGAGCCTCCAATGCACAATTATCTCTGGAAGGAGGGGGGTTTCTCTTCTCTCAAACCAGGGAAGGTGATAAAGGCTTGAATTAGAGGCAAGAGGGGGGTTACACTTGATGGCCATTAATGGCCATTGATGGGGGATTTCGGCCAAGCCCTATTCTCACCAAATTCAGCTCCCCTGGGCATGGAAACATCAGGATTCTTCCTATAACTGAAGGAGGAGATGAATGCCCATCAATTGGGGGAGGATTGAGGGGTCATTTGCATTCAATCACCATGAATGTTTTTCCTCTCTCTCTCCAATTTGGGGGAAACCTCCACTTTCTCTCTCCTAGTCACCATTTACTGAAATTTAGTGGTAGGTTGTGTAATTCTCAACCCCATGGATTAGTGGACCACTTCAATTGGGTCTACCCCAAGAGGATTGGGCTTGATTAGGTGAAAATAGGTCATTTTTACCTAAACCTGGGGTGGAGTTGACTTTGGTCACTTTGACCATTTGGGTTGATCCCAATGGGTGGTTAGTTACCCATTGGCCTCCCCTAAGGGTTAGGAAGGTCTAGGTAGGGTCAATTTGGCATAGTGAGGGCCAATTGACCCTTAATAGGCCATTTTGACCAAAATTGGGCGATAGTTGACTTACGTCAAATTGGCCAACTTTGTGGCCCCATGATGGGGATTTTTGGTCCATTGGGTGCCTAATATCTCTATAAGGGTAGGGGAAAGTTCAATTTGACATGGTGAAATCCAATTGACCCTAATTAGGCTACTTTGACCAATTTAGGGTTAGGGTTGACTTTGTCAACTTGGCCTCTTTGGTTGACCCCAAAGGGTCCTAGGTGCTCTAAGGAACCCCTACTGGGGTAGGAATGTTATGGTGGGGTCAAAGGATCAAGGTGAGGCCCTAAAGTCCAACAGGCTTGGTAACTAAAAATTGTTATTTGCAGACCATTGTGGTTTTGCTCCTTCTTGCCTAAGTTCACATGGTCTTTTGTGCTTCCAATGGTTTTGTCATGACCTATTCATGACAAAACCATCTTAGGGGTCTAGTTGTTTGAGTGATGTTAAAGCCGACGCTAGAGATTAACTCAATAGTCTGTTTATTTCAAAATTTCTATAAAAATCTGAAATTCCATGTTTTCTACTCATTTCTGTATTTCAGATTTGTTTTGTGTCTTGATTAATTTTTTTAACTCTTCGCACACGAATATGTTATACTCAAACATAAGTTTCGGGAAGTCCAAAACATAAATAACATGATCTAGAAGAAAGTTCAATTTTCAATATGATCTTTTTCTTTTCAAAACAAAAAATTTATGGTGTTCACTCCTTGATGTCAAACATGATCTAAACCATCACTCTTGTTCACCTATCAAAAATCACATATATATTCAAAATTCATAATTAAAAAAATTCACTAAAATGTATTGAAAGAATTTACCATCATAATGAATATTGAATTCACATGCACCACCATGATCTATTGATGTCCTTTGCTAAAATTCTCTAAAATCATATATCATAATTCATATCAAGAATCATCTAAAAACAACTATTTCTATCACATTTATATGAATTATATGATGACAATTGGTATTATAATTGCATACCATGGTTGGTGTATTATGTGTGTATTGTGATTTATTTCAAGTTTAAACCTTAGAATCATCTTGATATCAATAAGATCAAATCAAATAGAATCTTCACTTCATTCTAGGTCTATAAATTGAAACACTATCATACTTTGGCATAACATTAATCTCTAACTTATCATACTAACATTATCACCTAAAGAATATTAGTGTCTATGTTAGGTTTTATATGTTTGCCAAGATATACAGGCTGGGTATTTTTATCTAGGGCATACCTATTTTTATGTATGAACATTACTTTTAATTACTAAAATCATGTATATTTGATTTGTTTCATTCATGTTTTCTTGTGTTTACATTACCTATCACTTTCAGCTTACATTATTTTGATAAACACAAGCCTTAGAAAAATCAAAATGAAGTCATATAAGAAAATGCTAACGTTTCATGAAATTTGCACTATCTAGACATCTCCAAAAATTCTGAAATTTCTGCATGAAACTAATCTTTGGACACTTCAACAAGATCAAAAAGCAAAATTTTCAAAATCTCAATATTTTGCTCAATGTCGCCCGCGCTAGCATTAGCGTCGGCGCTAGCTCGACTGTCCAAATTTCATAGCTTTTAAAATTTTGAAAAAATCAATGAAAATATTTTATTTTATATGTACTACTTATTTATGCATTTCTGCCATTGGTTGATTTTTGAAAAATTAAAATAAACAAATAATCTACAAATGCAAAATTGCAAAAATTATTTTATTCTTCCATTCTTTGTTTATTTGTTTGATTTCTATTTCTAAATGCAAAACTCAAATACAAAAATATAAAACAAAGAATTATCAAAAATTATTTTTGAACTTAACTTTTCTATTTACATATATCTTGCGAAAGGGAGATTTGGGATGTCACCCCATCACATCTCCTAGTACCGGTGCGAACCCCTCACAGGGTGGACCTCGGGAAGTCCAAGATCAATTATAAGAGTTCAAACTGTAAATCAAAATTATTTTTTCAAAATATCAAAAACTGTATGGACCTTATTGTGAAAATCGAGCATGGTTTATTCGATCATTTAGACCATTTACAATGTTGCAATTCATTTTTTTCAAACTACTTTGAACATTGTTTTTATCATGCTTTGATATATCTAATCCCATGTGCATCAATTGTAATAAAAAGGTTGTGTAGAACCAAGCTTAGCATGTCTCTAAGTATGAGTAAATGTTTTATGGTTGATAATGATTTTTATTCACTCACTTATTTTGGTATAGTGTACTTGTGATTTTAATCTAAGAATGTTTACTTATGTATTGTAATTGCACAATGAATTAAAATTGCATAAGTATCTTACCTACGCTACTTTTATTTGCACTCTTATCTTTAAGAAAAGTGGTTGTGATTTCAAAATTACATAGGTTTGCAAAACAAGTGTATTCGGAGCACTTTGTACAAAATAAAAAAACTCATCATGAAATAAATTTACAAAGATAACTCCACCAAGCACTACTTGAACCTCCTGATAAGTCTTAATGAGCATTGTGAGGTTGAGCACCTTGGAAAGAATAGTAAAGTGTCTTGTGCAAACCTTAGTTCTTTCTTTACACAACTTATTCTTAAGTTCACCAGATCACAACAAGAAAAAATCAATATTGAATATAAAGTGTGTGACCAAGCACTACTTTGTTGGAGCTTGTGTTCCACCTCTCTTAGTTTGAGAATAACAAATCACACTATGTATTTGATCTTTCTTGTGTTTATAGTGTGCAGGTACTATAGTTAAATAACCCTATGAACATGATACTGAGTGATGAAGATTCTCTGAAAACTGAGCTAATGACCCGCGTTAGCAGTTAACGCCTGACATTAACATTAGTCGAATAGGGATGACTTCTCAACATATCTTGACGTCGAGATGGCAGATAGTTGGTTACTAAGTGACAACGCCAACGTTGACACTTAATATATGCGTTGAGTCCACAAACTGCCACATTCTCGATGGTTGCACGATGTCAACGGTTTCTAGACACAAACACCAACACTGGCATTAACTCCTAACGCCGCGCATTAGCTTCTATGCCTATTTAAAGAGTTGATTTCATTTGATCAAGATTGATGCATTCCAAGCCTTCATTCTATACTTCAGAGAAATCATTTCATCCTGAATTCAGAGAGCACTCCAGACACCAACATTGAGGAACAAGAGTGAGAAGGATATTACCAACAACAAATTTGAAGAAGGACACTTGCCTCAATTTCGACATGGTCGTTGTGTATCTTCAACATCTCCTTCAGCGCTCCTCAATATAGGGAGTCTTTTTGTTGGAACCGGGATTCGGCCCAATGAGGAGTTCGGACCCCAAAGTTGGGTGCAACTCGCGCTTACTAATCCCTTGGAGCAAACTGACCAAAGATTTAGAACTGAGACCCTTGGTGATAGTGTGGAGGTCCCACCACACACCCGGAAGATCGTAGAGCGCTTCCCCTCCTAAGCCAAGAACTGAAGTCGGGCACCTTGGAGAGCTCTGAGAATGCTAACCAAAGATGACCTGAGGAGAGAGAAGCCAAAAAGAAGTCCTCTCCAAAGGTGCCCTTAGGGTCTTATTTATAGTTTTCCTGAACTAGTCTGATGATAGCGGGGTTCCGCCTTTTGGTTTTACTAAACGCACCCCAATCTGGCCTGTTAACAGCCAAACTCCGTTGTTCTGAAGGGCTACTGGCAGCCCACCAAGGGCAGAAGGGTAATTTCACCTCCTTAGCCCATAGGCAAGTGGCCTGCGAGAGCGCCACTCCTAGCACTTCTCGTGAGTGTCCTCCCAAGTACTGCTCGTGAACACTCCTTAGGCGAGCGGCCCGTGAAGGCCCTGCTCGCCTTCCTTTTGATGACCGCCCTCCGGGCCGGGCATCGCACTCTCCCCTGCGAGATCGCTCTGGCTCTCCACGCCTGGCACTCGCGACTCCTCAGTGGCGAGATTACCACTTCCAGCCTAATTCGCACATCCTCAAACCATATTCTCTCAGGCGAACACGGGATTGTACACAATCCCCGCTCTTTGCGAGATTAATCTAAGCTCGTAAAGAATCATCCAACCCCGGGTGTTCGCCGATGACTGTTGATCTGTCGGGAATCTTTTTGTGGACCCCACTCCATAGCTATAAATACTACCCAAGCCGGGGTGACGCGCAACATTTTTCTCTATTCCTCCTTTTCCAACTCCTACTACTGTAGCTGCCGGAAAATGCCTCTTTCTGAAGAACTTCAAGCTCGCCTGAGGGCGTCCAAGGTGGGCGAGCTCTCCACCATGGCCAACACTGCCTCATGGATGACCCTCCAGACCACTCCTCCAATGCCCAAGATGAAAAAGGCAAAGCCAATCTGCCTACCCCCAGGGGGGATGGGACTGTAATGCTGGATTCCTCTCCTGATAACAGGTCCACCGGAGAGGTAAAAGCTATCCTTCTCGCTTAACTGTTCATTCGATTTCACGAAACCTCGCCTGACCGCGGGACCCCCCTCCTACTGATAAGGGCGCGGGTGAAGGCTTAATCGGGTTTCGCCCCGATCCTCCGGCGAAGACTGGCCTCGCCAATGGGAAAGCTGCTGGTAAGTTACCCGCTTTTACCTGCCAAAATTAATATCCTTAATGACGACCTTTTCACTTTACTTCTTACAGCCTCCCCCCATGCGACCCCAGGTCACCAAAACTCGCTGAGGAGCGGCATGCCACTCTGTTAGTTGAATGTGCGCGGCTTCGCGCCGAGATGCTGCAAGATCTTAGCGAGACGGCCACCTCCCCAGGGACGCACCTTGCGCGAGTGAAAGATTACGCTCGCTTGATTCAATGCGAGGCTCGCGCCGCCAGCGCATTCCACTACCCTAGGATTCCGCCGCGCTCAGGAGTGCGAGGTCTTGGCAGTTGGAAATGGATACACTACTAATCCTTGCTCGCACTCTTCCTATGCCCGGCAATCCCCCCGACAATGCATGAACTTTGTTTAATCTCGCTGGACAATCTCGCAATTCTTTTCTTTTTCATTAACTATTTCTCGCCCGCTACCGGGGCTCTTGCGCACTTATTATTTGTGTATGCGACAATTGCTGGTGATGCTCGCTCTATCTTTTGTTTCTGCTTTCTTTCTTGTTGTTCTTGTATGAAAATTTTGCTTATACTAACCTCGCAAGCTGGTCTTGCTCGCTAATAGTTCTGGGGTTACCTTACGTTCTCGCGTGCAATCATGACACGGGGTTTTGCCCAACTGCACCCCCATCACTTCGAATTATTTCCCGCGCTTTTCATTTCCTATAAATAGGTCTCAGCATGGACTCACCTACCGCATTTAACGCTAGCCCTTCTTCTTCCTCTGCCTGCGAGATCTCGTGTTCTCTCTTTCGCGCCTTCTGCTCTTTTTCTTCGCAGGTTTCATCAATGGTGGGCGGAGCTAGCGAGGCTGAGGGTCGGCTGAAGTGCGCCTGGGCCTTTACCGACCACACTTTCTTCCACAACAACCTGACCGAGGAGGAATATCTCGCCTCCGTCGCTGACTTTATCCCGTCGGAGTTCTCCGCTCGCTGCCCTGGCGGGGATGATGTAATCAACGTGCCCATGTCGGATGAGCTCGTAATCCCTATAGCCCACTTTGGGGTTGGCCTGCACCTGCCTCTGTGGCCAGAGGTCCGCCAGGTACCTGCTAATCTCGCTTACCTTCTTCTTGTATAAATTTAAATTCTCGCTCGCTTATTTAAGACCTCGCCATTTTGCTCGCAAGGTGCTCAAACACTTAGGCGTGATACTAGGTCAGCTGACCCCCAATGCCAAGGCGGTCATCGACGTGTTCGCATGCTACATGCGAGAAGAATGCATCGAGTTCAGCCTACCAGTCTTCCGGAAGCTATTTTCCTTCAGAGCCTACAAATTAAAAAGGGCACCACCTATTTCGTGGGCTCGAGCGTCAAGGTCGTCGAGACCGTCAATAAGAGTCATTACTGGGCTCAAAAATTCCTCTTCGTCAAAGGGAACTTCAGCAACGTTCCCTTCTCGCCAACCCAGCACGGCGAGAGCACCTACCACCCCCGGCTCTCGGCGGCCATGATGCTGCCCTGTTCCAGTTCTTCAGCAAGAAGAACTTTGAGGTGGTCCACCTCCGCCGAAACCTCAACTCGCTGCTCCCGGTGCTCCCTGGGGAGGGTAAGTATCTTGCTCACTCGCCTATCTCTTCTTGAGGCTTTCGCTGATTATTTCTAATTATTAAACCATTATAGGTGAGCGAGACCTCCCACTCCATCCTCCTTATGCGAACAGCAGGTCAATTCATGCGGGCCTTGCTCTCGCGACCATGGGAGCGGATGCCTGCCGCGAGACTCCCTGCCCTACTGCCCCGCCTACTAGGAAGAGGGCTGAGTCTTCTGGCCGCAAGGATCCCTCCTCGCATCCCTCGCAGAAGAAGAAGAAAAAGAAGAATCCCCTCCCATCTGAGAAGGGAAAGGGGCATTCCGAGGCCTCCCCGAGCGAGGTCTCCCTGACTGACCTTCCCGAGGAGAGGGAGGCTAGCGAGCCGATCGAAGAGGTTGCCCGGATCTCCACCCTGCCAGTGTCGATCAACCACTGGAACTTTGGTCTCGGCCAAAGGCACAAGGACGAGGCAGGCGAGTACCTGCTATATTGGAATCCCGAGGTCAACAAGGCCTCCATCTCCACCCTCCTTCCCTCTTGGGTGGAGCAGGAGACAGTTAACGGGAGGCATTCTCGTTCTCCTTCGGTCCTTACGGATGCAAGGACGCCTCGGTCTTCAAGATCGAGACCGCGAGGATCCTGGCCTATGAAAGCGTGTGAGCCCAGCTCCGTTCCTTGGAGCTCGCCCATATGACGGGCCGGCGATGTCTTCAGCTGGAGCACCATAATGAGGAGCTCCCCTTCGCCTACAAAAATTCTGCTACCGGGATAACGAGTCTAAAGGAGAGGCTGCTCTCCTTCGACCAGCTTCTCTCCGGCCACAAGGATGGAGTGGTAAGTCTTCGAGCTCTCGCTTCCCTCCTTTTCTAACAACGCTTCCATGGGTTACCTACTCACTTCCTTACAGGATGCCGAGACCGCCAGGGAGCTTCACGCTCGCATCTCCAGCCTGGAAAATGAGGTCGCTGGGTTGAAAGCTTAAAATCATGAGCTGGTCCGCGCCGCCATCCCCCCGTCCCCTCGCCGCCAGAAGAATGATCAGCGAGCCAGGGAGGAAGAATGTCGAGAAGCCGCCGTCATCGCAGCTCGGTACATCTTTCAGACCATGCAGGGAGCCGGCCTGCTATCTACCAAGACGGCCTACCTGACGATCGAGGATGTGGTCCAGGAGATGTTCATGCCAGCCCCGCCACCTGCGGACAGCGAGGACGAGCCGTCCGTCGGCGATCATTAAACTTGTATATTTTTTTATTCTCTATACTTTTGGCTGGTGAGATCACCGCGACATGTGTAACGGACTTTTATGAATTAGAATTGAATTTTTGCCCAATTATTCCTTGTATTCTCGCTTTCTATGTATGCTGCTTTATTCTCGCATTTATATTACTCTTTACTCATTTGCCATTGCATTCGTCGTGCTCACATCCGCCTACCACATAGTCGCCAGCTTCGGCTTAGAACGCTTACTCACCACATTAGATGGCGTCCTTTTTGCTTACCTTAGGGTCGCGGGTTTCGGGATCAGCCCTCCAAATCTCCATCTCGCGGGAATGAGCACTCCCCCTCCCCTTTTAACTTCAGCGAGCAAGATCCCTATATGACCTCTCGCACTGTTCTCGGGGATTTGAGTGATCCTTTTTACACACACCTTCTATGCCATTGAGTACTCGGCCTGCCCATCCGGGCCGACAACTTCGCTGACTTTCCCCTCTATTTTCTGCGAGGACCCAATTTCCCGGGGGGGGGGGGGCTTCTACACGCGGGATGAGCTCCCCCCCCCCCCCCATTCTTGCTGTGCGAGATCATCCCTTCTCTCCGAGCGAGAAGACCCTTCTTTGGTAAGCCTGTCAGCCTCTCCGTGAGATCAACCTGACCCACCGGCTAGTGAGACACCCGCAGCGGAATCATCCGGGGCCGTTCAGCATCAAAGGACTTGTTACCTTGCCAGCCTCTCTAGAGATCAACCTGACCCACCGTCTATGAGAGCCCGACAGCAGAATCGATCTGGGGCATTCCAGCACCAAAGAACTTGTTACCCTGCCAGCCTCTCCAGAGATCAACCTGACCCACCGTCTATGAGAGCCCGACAGTGGAATCGATCTAGAGCATTCCAGCACCAAAGAACTTATTACCCTGCCAACCTCTCCAGAGATCAACCTGACCCACCGTCTATGAGAGCCTGATAGCGGAATCGATCTTGGGCATTCCAGCACCAAAGAACTTGTTACCTTGCCAGCCTCTCCAGAGATCAACTTGACCCACCGTTTATGAGAGCCCGACAGCAGAATTGATCTGGGGCATTCCACCACAAAAGAACTTGTTACCTTGCCAGCCTCTCCAGAGATCAACCTGACCCACCGTCTATGAGAGCCCGACAGTGGAATCGATCTGGGGCATTCCAGTACCAAAGAACTTGTTACCCTGCCAGCCTCTCCAGAGATCAACCTGACCCACCGTGTATGAGAGCCCGACAACGGAATCGTTCTGGGGCATTCTAGCACCAAAGAACTCGTTATCCTGCTGACGAGCAAAACTATGCTTGCAAACGACAATGGCAAGTGTACCGTGTCGGATGTAGTACAGGCTTTATAAAACCAAGGTCGTATAAAAATTTGGGCATGTTGATTACTCTTACTCAAGACAATCTCTATTGTTCAATCAAAAAGCACTTTGATTTGGTTGCAATAAGAAAAGTAACTCAACTAGAAGATTATAACTAATGAAAAGAGAGGTGGACAAAATAGAAGAATGGATGAACAACAAATTTTATTAATTCCAGAAAAGGAATTACAACTATTGAAAGAGAATTTACAAGTGCAAGAAAAAGTAAGCTAGAATACTTAAAAACACGGAAATAAGCAAGAAAATGGAGGCTTGGACTCCAATACAAGGTGTCTTCATAATCTGGAGGAGTTGCCTTTTTATAGCTGAAAATTCTGGGTTACATGCCCTCGATCATGCCCGTGACCAAGGGCGTGTAAGGCGCGCGATCTTCTCGGTGCGGAAATTTATGTAGGAGAAATTTGTGTGTCACGCCCTAGGTCACGCCCGTGACCTAAGGCGTGTAACCTTCAAATTGTGCTGTTGGTGGGAATCTTCGGCGGGAAGAAGCGGGAGGTGGCGCGGGATGAGTCACGCCCCTGGTCACCCCCGTGACCTAGGGCGTGTAAGGCTTGATCTCAGCAGGTCGCAGCCGTCTCAGCGGGTCGCTACCATCTCAGCGGGTCGACTCGTCTCAGCGGGTCGCTGCCGTCTCAGCGGGTCGGTTTGTCTCAGCGGATCGCTTCATCTCAGCGGGTCGCGGCCGTGACATTGGGTCACGCCCTTGGTCACGGGCGTGACCTGGGGCGTGTACTTGGCAAACTCTTCACGGAACGCCCCCGTGGTGGCGGAAACAGGTCTGGAATACCGCGCAGGTTACACGCCCGTGACCTTGGGAGTGTACTTGAAGTTTTGGTCCAATGTGTCCAAAAAACCTGAAATACACAGAAAAAACTCAAGTTAGTTTATAAAATTGAAAAGATAATAAATTATATAAGAAAAGCATAAAAACTATATAATTTCATATTAAAAATATATTAAACTTATACTAAAAGATGAGTTCAAAAAGTACTCATCAAACACCCCCGTACTCGTTTGCTAGTCCCAAGCAAACAACTTTTCATAGGAGTAGAAAAATTTAAATACTAGAAAAAGAAATTTGAACTCAAGGAATAAAAATGCGAAGTCTTACACCTGCGTGTAGAGATCCTAGTTGAAAGGCCTATTCAGCATAACGATTAGCTTATAATTTTCAAAAATGCGATTTAACATATTGCTTTTACTTTTAAGTTGAAAGCTCGGTAAATTCTGGAATGCTATTCAGGGAGTGGGTAGCGTGTTTTCTAAGATCAATATTACCCAAAATTGAGTTTCGGGATAGCCTCTGATAAGTAATAAAATATATGCATTTTTAGCATAATTATTAGTATAATTTTAATTAATATTGTAAATTTTCTATGTAAATTAATGAATAAATTGCTTGTTTTATTATTTTCCTTACTAGCTTAGTTTTATTTTTGTTTTTACACATTTTGGCAATTTTTGTCAAGTCACGCCCCAAGTCACACCCGTGACAACATGTCACGCCTGTGACCCAAGGGCGTGTAATTTGCGTTCAACGAAAGTCAAGCATCGTTCGACGAAAGTTCTACAATCTGCGTTCGACGAACTCCCTCATCCCCTGCGTTCGACAAACGTCGAACTGCGTTCGACAAACGTCGAGCTGCGTTCGACGAAAGCTTTCCAAGCTGCGTTCGACGAACTAAATCTGCATCCAGCGTTCGACAAACGGCGTCCAGCGTTCGACAAACGGCGTCCAGCGTTCGACAAACAGCGTCCAGCGTTCGACGAATCCCTCTCAGCATCCAGCGTTCGATAAACGTCGAGCTGCGTTCGACGAACTCTCAATCCAGCACACACGCCAGACGTCATGCCCCAGTTAAAGAAAATATGTGCCGCCCACTGTCATGCCCGTGACACTGTAGGTCACGCCCGTGCGCAGCCAAGTTTGACGGCCAAACCTTCCAGAAGACGGCGGATGCGACCCCTATAGCACGCGCAAATGTCACGCCCTAAGTCACGGCCGTGACATCCAAGTCACGCCCGTGACCTAGGGCGTGTAAAAATAAAATTTTGCCTGTAAATAGAGGGGCTCAGTTGAACCATTATCCATCCAAATTTTGAGTGTTGTAATGTTCTTTTAAGTTCTTTTGAATGCTTGTGAGTTTTCTTTATACAATTAAGTTTATGTTCGTTTGTAATTTTTGCATTTTAGAAATAAAATGTTGTTTTCTCATTTGGATCATCTTCTTTTTATTTATGTTAGTGTGTGTGTGTGTGTATGAGAATAGTTTTATTGCTTTCATAACTTAGTTTATTGCTTTCATAAAAATCGTTTATCGCTTTCTTTAACGCTTTATTTATCGCTTTCGTTTTAACGCTTTCTTTCGATTCAGTCTTTTTATTACAAGTAGAGTGCGTGCGTATATGAGATAATGTTTTTCTTTTTTGTAACTTAGCTTTATTTCAGTCCTTATATAACTATTTATACCACCCCCGTCCCGGTTTAGCGCTTGATTAAGACGGTTGGGACGGATATTATTACTGCTTTAATATAAGTCTTTTTATTTCTCTTTTTATCCGCTTATATCCGCTTATATCCGCTTAAATAATTAAACATGTATTTTCTAAATATTGCCGTCTCCATTCCGATGAGTGGCTAATTTCCTTTAGCGCACGATGTCAAAGAGCATTGGGACACAAAAATAGTTTTTCTCAAAATAAAACATCTCTTTCTAAAATAATTAACGCTTAAGGTTTACCCGAGAATAACGTTGAGTGGAGCCACATAATCGATGTGTGGTTTTCATTTCTGTCTCCGTACACTAGTTAGCCGAGAGGCTCGTGCGTACGGACTGATCGCTCACGGGTAAAGAGAAGTGCGCTCTACCCTCGAGAGAGGATGAGGTAAGTCTCCCGCATTGGAAGTAAAAACCCAATAGTGGGGTTCACAACATAAGGCGAGTATTAAGAAGATTCGATGGTTGAAAATTCATAATCTCAGGTGGGCGTACCCTCGAGAGAGGAGCGTTCATAATTATGGAACCTCCACGGCCAAGCCGTTTTAATGTTTTAAAAAGTCATCTCTTTTACTTCTAAAAAAGACTATTTTCGTCTCAAGGTAATTCGACATCGGGAATTATTATTATCATCATTTAGAACTCTAGTTATACGCTTACTATCGTTTGCTTTTAAAAACCCACACTAAAAACTTATTCCGATAATATAATAGTTCGTTCCTCAAAGTAGCTTAATCAACACGATCCGCGGAAATATACGACCTTGATATTTTCTAAAACAAAATATCTTGTATTACTCACGATAAGGTATACTTGCCTTTATTATATGATTAGTTCGGATTAAAATTTAAACAAAAACGGTTCAAACCAAATTAGTGTAAAACTCTCCTTTGCTATTTTAAAAATCAATAGAATTCGGCGTTGTAATCAGAGTGTAATCGTCAATATTTCGAAAGCAGAAAAGGACCATTACTTCTATCTTTCGATAGGATAACGGTTAATTTCTCAAAGTAGGAGTACTTGCGAGACTCTTTGGAAACACCTGCCTAGCTCTAATCTCGTCAAATAAAGGTTAACCAAAACAATTAAAAAGGAAAAAAATCCGCTCTAACCATCAAGTTTTTGGCGCCGTTGCCGGGGACCAATTAGTGTTGTTAATTGAATCAAGGAATTACTATTACTTTTATCATATATATTAAAAATATATATAAAAATATATTTGTCTACAAAAAAAATTATTAAAAAATTATTATTACAAAAAGCCAAAAAATATATCATTTTTATTATTAGTATATGACCCGAGGAAACTCCTCGGACGATTCGAATACCCCTTTTGACCCTGAAATCGAGCGCACTATTCACGAGCGCCTCTGACTTCGCGATCAAAACTTACTTGAATTTCTCGAAGAATCAGTCGGAGATACTTATACTGAACCTATGGCCGATCAAATTTCAGATGTGGCCCCGCCACGGACTATGGCATATTATGCCAAGCCAAATCTGGAGGATGCAGGATCGAGTATAACGCGCCCAACTGTGGCTAATAATAATTTTGAAATAAAATCTAGCATCATTCAAATGGTACAACAGTCAGTCCAATTTGACGGTTTGCCAGATGAGGATCCAAACTTACATCTTTCGAACATTTTAAAAATATGCGATACATTCAAAATTAATGACGTTACTGACGATGCCATTCGTTTACGCTTATTTCCATTTTCGTTGTGGACGAAGGCAAAAGCGTGGTTAACTTCTCTTCCCAGAGGATCCATAACCACGTGGGCCCAATTGACGGAACACTTTTTAACTAAATATTTCCCCCCGTCAAAAACCGCTAAGTTATGTACGGATATCGCCACTTTCATTCAATACGATTCTGAGTCTCTCTATGAGACTTGGGAGCGATTTAAAGAGTTCCTGCGTAGATGTTCTCATCATGCGCTGTCGTCCTGGCTACAGGTCCAGACGTTGTATAATGGCCTAAATTTTCCCACACGACAGATGATCGATGCAGCCGCCGGGGGAACGTTAAATAACAAAACCCCGGCGGCCACCCAAGCTCTGTTCGAGGAAATGACCATGAACGCCTATCAATGGAATGCGCCTAGATCTCGCCCTGCCAAACCGGCCGGGATTTATGAAGTGGATGCCACTACTCACCTAGCCTCACAAGTGGAGCGGCTAAGTAAGCAGGTGGCAGAGATGACTGCTTCCTCCTCCACTCCCGCTTGGGCTCCTACTACAACTAATAATAATAATACTTTTGTCGAAAAAACTGTAGATTACCTAGGCAACCCAGTTAGGCCCCCCTTCAACCCTAATAACAATTCATATAGTAATAATTATAATCCGGGTTGGAGGAACCACCCAAATTTTTCCTGGAGCAATCCTAATAATGCTCAGAGGCCCCCAATTGTAAATCCGCAAGGATTTCTAAACGGATTTCAGCCTCCACCTCCAAAACCTTCCCCGCTCGAAGATATTTTTGCTAAATACGTTGCGTCCACCGAGTCAAATATCCGGAATATTACCGGATCGATTAAGAACTTGGAAAATCAGGTGGGACAGCTGGCAAAGATGGTCTCCGAGCGGCCATATGGAGCTCTACCAGGGAACATGGAGACAAACCCCCGAGAAACTACCAATGCCATAAATCTTCGCAGTGGCAAGGAGGTAACCTCCCCAAAACGGGTTAAGCCTAAGGTACATATTTCGACACCGACCCCTACACCCTCCACTTCGATAGATAAATCACTGAGTATTCCGATCGTGTCGAACGTTTCTTGCTCGCCTCTTCCTTATCCCTCAACAATAAACAACGAGCGAAAGGACGAGCAATATCAAAAATTCTTACAAATTTTTAAACAAATTTTAATAAATGTTCCCTTCTGCGAGGCACTCTCCCAAATGCTGAAATATGCGAAATATCTTATAGGGTTGCTTTCTGACAAAAAGAAACTCGAAGATGTTTCACACATTTTCCTTAACGCGGACTGCTCGGTTATTTTCCTTAACAAATTGCCACCAAAATTGAACGACCCGGGACGGTTCTCCATCCCGTACCTCTTCGATAATATGTTATTGAAGTATGCTCTAGCAGACTTGGGCGCCAGCATCAATTTGATGCCTCTTTCTCTTTTTAAACAACTCGACTTGGGCGTCCCAAGCCCGACAAAGATGAGTATCCAACTTATGGATAACTCGATAAAGTACCCTATAGGGGTAGTGGAGGATGTTCTGGTCCAGGTAGACAAGTTTATCTTCCTGGTAGATTTTGTCATCCTGGACATCGAGGAAGACGCTGAGGTGCCTATCATCCTCGGTCGCCCCTTCCTCGCCACCTCCCGTGCGCTAATAGATGTCGGTTATGGTCTCCTCCTCCTTCAGGTGGGAGACGATGAAGTTACTCTGCACGTTAATCCCTCACTACAGCACTCCCTATCAAACGATGATCCCGGTACTTTAGTTTAGTCAAGCTACGCGACGGTAAACAAAGCGCTTGTGGGAGGCACCCGATATTTATCTAATGTTTTTATTATGTTTTTTTTTGCAGGGTTTCTTACGACCCCGCCAGCTTTAATTCAGGGAAGCCTTTTTGCTCCCTCTTTCCTTTTGTATATGTTGCAATGTTATTTTCTCTTCTTCATACTTACATTACAACATTGAGGACAATGTTGGGTTTTAAGTATGGGGGTGCTTTTCTGTCTTTATTTAACACAAAAACTAAAAAAAACAATTCTGCATTCTGCTTACTTTTGTAAATATAAGCTTAAACAAAACTACAAAAAAAATATAATCACTAAATTTTTCAAAAAACATGTTTCTCTTTTTTACTTTTAGTATAAAAAACAAAATAAAATCAAAGAAAAACTACAAAACCCCAAAACATTTCAAAATATCTATATATATATATAACTATATAGTAGTTGAAAAACAAACAAAACACAAAAAATAATAAACCCTACTTTACTTTTATTCTTAAAAGCACTTACTTTCGAGAGTATATGTTTGTGGATTTTCATAATCGCTAGTTTTACTATTTGTTTGTTTATCTAAGATCGATAGATTTAAACGTTCGGGGCTAAGTTTTAAAGAATATCTTGTGTTTTTGATTTAAAATAGAGGTTTTATTATCAAGCACTACTTCTACTAGCTAAAATAGAGACATATGTATTATGTTGGCAAAACAACTTTAGACCCCAATTATCTCTGCTTTATGACTCTAGGAATCTATGAATTTTCAAATTACCAAGGTTGCTCTCAAACCTTTTTTTTATTATTTCTAAGAATTTTTTCTCGCAAAACCCCTTTGTATGCATGGCAAGAAAAATAAAAGAAGAAAAAGATCTTATGTCAATGGGAATAAGACCGCGTTCTGTAAACATAGGCACCCAATTAAAGTTTTAAAAGATCTTATGTCAATGGGAATAAGATTTCGTTCCGTAAACATAAGCATTGAGTTATTAAAGCAAAAGAAAAAAAACAAACAGTTTTCCCCCGTATATCACGGTGAGCACCAAAGAAAACTAAAAAAGGAAAGGTGGAAAGATACAAACCACCACTCCTAATTCAAGTACTCTCCTTTGTGCCATAGCTTTTTACCCCCCTTTTTCCTTAGCCGATTTATTGTTTCTGGACTTAATTCAAAAAATCATTTGAGAGCATAATTAGTAAATTGCATATTTCCTTCACATTTCTGTAAACAAAAGTAATTAGATTTTTGATCTAATCTCGTTTACTAATGATTGCAATTTTGTTTGCTATTTGGTTAATTAAGAAGTCTTTTGGCCAGGACATTTCTTTCTACTTAAATCATTTGCATAATTTAGGACTTAACTCTTATTACTCCGAATTTTTATTTTTCAGTCTCTTATGATTAAAATAAAATGATAGCAAAAAATTAGAACATATGTTAATCCCGTATAGATCTCTCTTACTTTTGCTCTAGAATAGCAAAAGCTTAAGTATGAGGGTATTTGATAAGTAATAAAATATATGCATTTTTAGTATAACTATTAGTATAATTTTAATTAATATTGTAAATTTTCTATGTAAATTAATGAATAAATTGCTTTTTTTTATTATTTTCCTTACTAACTTAGTTTTATTTTTGTTTTTACAGATTTTGGCATTTTTTGTCAAGTCACGCCCCAAGTCACGCCCGTGACAACATGTCACGTCTGTGACCCAAGGGCGTGTAATCTGCGTTCAACGAAAGTCAAGCTTCGTTCGACGAACGTCGAACAGCGTTCGACGAAAGTTCTACAATCTGCGTTCGACGAACTCCCTCTGCCCCTGCGTTCGACAAACGTCAAGCTGCGTTCGACGAAAGCTTTCCAAGCTGCGTTCGACGAACTAAATCTGCGTCCAACGTTCGACAAACGGCGTCCAGCGTTCGACAAACGGCGTCCAGCATTCGACAAATGGCGTCCAGCGTTCGACGAATCCCTCTCAGCATCCAGCGTTCGACAAACATCGAGCTGCGTTCGACGAACTCTCAATGCAGCGCACACGCCAGACGTCACGCCCTAGTTAAAGCAAATATATGCCGCCCACTGTCATGCCCGTGACACTGCAGGTCACGCCCGTGTGCAACAAAGTTTGACGGCCAAACCTTCCAGAAGATGGCGGATGCGACCCCTATAGCACGCGCAAATGTCACGCCATAAGTCACGGTCGTGACATCCAAGTCACGCCCGTGACCTAGGGCGTTTAAAAATGAAATTTTGCCTATAAATAGAGGGGCTCGGCTGAAGCATTTCCCATCCAAATTTTGAGTGTTGTAATGTTCTTTTGAGTTCTTTTGAGTGCTTGTGAGTTTTCTTTATGCAATTAAGTTTTTGTTCGTTTGTAATTTTCGCCTTTTAGAAATAAAATGTTGTTTTCTCATTTGGATCATCTTCTTTTTATTTATGTTAGTGTGTGTGTGTGTATGAGAATAGTTTTATTGCTTTCATAACTTAGTTTATTGCTTTCATAAAAATCGTTTATCGCTTTCTTTAACGCTTTATTTATCGCTTTTGTTTTAACGCTTTCATTCGATTCAGTCTTTTTATTACAAGTAGAGTGTGTGCGTATATGAGATAATGTTTTTCTTTTTTTTAACTTAGCTTTATTTCAGTCCTTATATAACTGTTTATACCACCCACGTCCCGGATGAGAGGCTAAGTTTCTTTAGCGCTGGATTAAGATGGTTGGGACGGATATTATTACTGCTTTAATATAAGTCTTTTTATTTCTCTTTTTATCCGCTTATATCCGCTTAAATAATTAAACATGTATTTTCTTAATATTGCCATCTCCATTCCGATGAGTGGCTAATTTCCTTTAGAGCACGATGTCGAAGAGCATTGGGACACAAAAATAGTTTTTCTAAAAATAAAACATCTCTTTCTAAAATAATTAACGCTTAAGGTTTACCCGAGAATAACGTTGAGTGGAGCCACATAATCGATGTGTGGTTTTCATTTCCGTCTCCGTACACTAGTTAGTCGAGAGGCTCATGCGTACGGACTGATCGCTCACGGGTAAAGAGAAGTGCGATCAACCCTCGAGAGAGGATGAGGTAAGTCTCCCGAATTGGAAGTAAAAACCCAATAGCGGGGTTCACAACATAAGGCGAGTATTAAGAAGATTCGATGGTCAAAAATTCATAATCTCAGGTGGGCGTACCCTCGAGAGAGGAGCGTTCATAATTATGGAACCTCCACGGCCAAGCCGTTTTAATGTTTTAAAAAGTCATCTCTTTTACTTCTAAAAAAGACTATTTTCAACTCAAGGTAATTCGACATCGGGCGCTATTATTATCATCGTTTAGAACTCTAGTTATACGCTTACTATCGTTTGCTTTTAAAAACCCACACTAAAAACTTATTCTGATAAAATAATAGTTCGTTCCTCAAAGTAGCTTAATCAACACGATCCGCGGAAATATACGACCTCGATATTTTCTAAAACAAAATATCCTGTATTACTCACGATAAGGTATACTTGCCTTTATTATATGATTAGTTCGGATTAAAATTTAAACAAAAACTGTTCAAACCAAATTAGTGTAAAACTCTCCTTTGCTATTTTAAAAATCAATAGAATTCGGCGTTGTAATCAGAGTGTAATCGTCAATATTTCGAAAGCAGAAAAGGACCGTTACTTCTATCTTTCGATAGGATAATGGTTAATTTCTCAAAGTAGGATTACTTGCGAGACTCTTTGGAAACACCTGCCTAGCTCTAATCTCGTCAAATAAAGGTTAACCAAAACAATTAAAAAGGAAAATAATCCGAAAAATTAATCATCAGCCTCCAAAGAAATCCATCAATGACGATGGCCATAGGCTTGCCCGGTCGCACTCTCTCCACTACACAAGTATAATGTCATAGCTTAAAGATCAAAAGGGCTTTCATTAGGAGTGAAGTTTGGCTTAGGTATATGATTTGGAATTGGAAATCAAAGAGATAAACATGGCGGCTAAGGATCACACTAAACCAAGGTAGAGTAAAATTATCAAAATTTAAACCTCGCTTGAGAGTTGTAATGAAGCAAAATATACAAAAACTCTCTTATTTTTCAAAGATAAGGCCATGAATAATTTTCTTTATTTTTCACAATTGGCCAACAAAATAATTTTTCATATATATTTTTTTTCTCTTTTTTTTATCCCCTTTTTTTTTGTAGCTCCAAATAAAAAGTTGCAATTTCCTCATTTTCACAATTGAACCCATTGCAAAATAAATCTCAAATATTTAGTGTGATCATGGGGTGGATGTTTTGGCTTTGGTGAAAATGAAAGGTGGAGGTAGCAAAGGAAATAAGGAAAGGCCCAAAGTGTTTAAGCAATGAAAAATGTTTAAAGGTGGGCAAACAGGCACAAACGATCAAAAGATAGCCTAAATCACTTCTAAAAACTATGACAAACCTATGCAAATGCTTCGAGAATTGCTAGAGGCAAGTTCTAGCCGTCGAGAAAGAATACCCTTCCGTTCAAAATGTGTAATATTTCTCTAGTAAGCTTCTACATACTCACTTGAATTATTCGCAGATTCTACCGGATTCAAGGTAAGAGTAAAACAAAGATTGTTTTTTTCGCAGTTAGAAAATCATAAATCTAATTCTATGCTGAATAGTTGATTTGACATAGAATTCTACAAACGCGTGCGCTTAACTAGGAACACTGCAAAAGTCAACAATTTTATTCCAAAATTCAAAATCTAATGAAGTATAAAAATTCCCTACGACACTATACAAAAGCAAATCTACTAAGGATTATGCAAATAAGTAAGTATAAAAGTTTAGCCTAAAAATAAAGATATATTTTTTTTCTCTTTTTTTTCTTGGACTTCCCAAGGTCAACCCGGTGAAGGGCTCGCAAGGTACTAAAGGCTGTGATGGGAATTCAAGCCCAAAGCATCCTTTCCAAGAAATTTTATTTTTGTTAGATAGAAAATATTTATATATATATATATATATTTTCAACTAAATAGAAATTCAAAGAAAGCAATGATACACCCCCATACTTAAAATTAAACATTGTCCCCAATGTTTAAAACTAAGTAAGGAGATAAAAACAAGAATTACACTTTTTATTTTATTTTATTTTTTATTTAAAGGAACAAATAGGAAAATGAAGTAAATTAAATAACAAAAAGAAAGAAAATCAAATAAGTGACTAAAGGGTGAAGAGGGCTTCCCTGATCGGTAGACGAGGTTGCCGAACAGAAAATAAAACCTGCAAAAGTAAGTTACACAATACAAAAAATACAAAAAAAATGTTGGGTTGCCTCCCAAAAGCGCTTTGTTTACCGTCGCGTAGCTTGACTAAGTGACGTTCTAAAGGTTGGTGAGGTTAAGTGTTTCAATTTTGCCGGGCGCTGAGTCGCCGGAATGATATAATTTTAAACGGTGCCCATTAACATTTCAAAGGGCCTTGATCCGGGTGTTTCATTAGCACGGTCCCATATGGCCAAACCTTTTTTACAACAAAAGGGTCGGACCATCGGGATTTTAATTTGACCGGAAAAAGTTTTAATCTAGAATTATATAGAAGGACCAAGTCTCCCGGTGAAAAGGATTTTGGAGATTTTATTTTTTTATCATGGTAAAACTTAGTGCGCTCCTTGTAAAATTTATTATTTTCATAGGCGTTTGCGCGCCATTCGTCTAATTCATTCATTTGAAACTTTCGTTGATCGGAGGCTAAGTTTAAATCTAGATTTAAAAATTTAAGCGCCCAAAATGCGCGGTGCTCTAATTCCACTGGTAAGTGACACGCTTTTCCATAGACTAATCGGTACGGTGTACATCTGATGGCGGTTTTGTACGCTGTCCGATAAGCCCATAGTGCGGCGTCTAATTTTAACGACCAATCCTTCCTATTAACGGACACAGTCTTTTCTAAAATTCTTTTTAATTCACGATTTACTACCTCTACTTGTCCGTTAGCTTGTGGGTGATAGGCAGTAGAAATTTTGTGTGTAACTCCATACTTTGCTAAAATTTTAGCAAGCTGGTTGTTACAAAAGTGTGTGCCCCCCTATCACTAATTAGTGCTCGGGGTGTGCCAAATCGTGAAAATAATTTTTTTTAAAAGTGTACGACGACTCTCGCGTCGTTGGTGGGAAAAGATTGTGCTTCCGCCCACCTTGACACGTAATCGACCGCAACAAGGATATATTTATTATTGAAGGAGGAAGGTAAAGGACCTACGAAATCTATTCCCCATAAATCAAAAATGTTGCATTCTAAAAAAATATTTTTGGGCATTTCGTCCCGGTTTGAAATATTACCTGACCGTTGACAGCTATCGCATTTACTCACAATGGTGTGAGCATCTTTGAATAAGGTGGGTCAGTAGAAGCCCGACTCTAGCACCTTCCTTGTGGTCCGGTTTGCTTGATAGTGACCACCGGTTGGTCCTTCGTGGCAGTACCGCAAAATTTGGACGCCTTCTTCGCCCGAAATACACCTTCTTACCACTTGGTCCGCGCAGACACGAAATAAAAAAGGGTCCTCCCAAAAATAATTTTTCAAGTCCGAAAAGAATTTCTTCTTTTGCTGACTTGAAAAATCTTTTGGTAGGACCCGGGCCACTAAATAGTTGGCCAAATCCGCGTACCAAGGGGTGGAAGAAGTCGTTACCTTTTCGATGGCGAGGAGGCGCTCTTCAGGGAATTTATCATCTATCTCGGCCTCCACTAGTGCTCCTGCTGTCGGGTTATCTAATCTTGAGAGGTAGTCGGCCACCAAGTTCTCCGCTCCTTTCTTGTCTCGGATCTCCAAATCGAATTCTTGCAAGTGTAGGGTCCATCTCAATTGTCGGGGCTTGGCGTCCCCTTTATGTAGCAAGTACCGGAGTACTGAGTGATCTATAAAAACAATAATTTTTGATATCGTTATGTACGAACGAAATTTATCAAAGGCGAAAACAATCGCTAAAAGTTCTTTTTCCGTCGTTGTATAATTAGCTTGGGCGGATGTAAGCGTTTTGCTTGCGTAATAAATTGGGTGAAAGTATTTATTCACCCTTTGGCCCAAGACCGCACCTACGGCAAAATCGCTTGCATCGCACATGATTTCGAACGGAAGAGACCAATCTGGCGAAATTAAAATAGGCGATTTTATAAGTTCGTTTTTAATTTTTATGAATGCCTTAGAACATTCTTCATCAAAGATAAATGTGGTTTCTTTTTCTAAAAGATGCGTTAACGGTTTTGTAATTTTCGAAAAATCCTTAATGAACCGTCTATAGAAACCCGCATGTCCTAAAAAACTCCTAATAGATTTAATATTAGTAGGCGGAGGGAGTTTTTCTATAACTTCGATCTTGGCCCTATCGACCTCGATCCCTTTACTAGAAACCTTATGTCCGAGGACTAATCCCTCACGGACCATAAAGTGGTACTTCTCCCAGTTGAGTGCCAGATTCGTGTCTTCGCAGCGTTGAAGAACACGATCAAGATTTTTTAGACAATTTTTAAAGGAATCGCCATAGACTGAAAAATCATCCATGAAAACTTCCATGACGTCCTCAACTAATTCATTAAAAATTGCCAGCATACACTTTTGAAATGTAGCTGGCGCGTTACAAAGACCAAACGACATCCTCCGATAGGCGAAGGAGCCGAAGGGGCAAGTGAAAGTGGTTTTTTCTTGGTCTTCGGGTGCGATTGGGATTTGAAAATATCACGAAAGACCATCGAGAAAACAATAGTGCGAATGACCGGATAAGCATTCTAAAATTTGGTCAATGAAGGGCAACGGAAAATGATCCTTGCGGGTAGCATCATTTAATTTCCTGTAATCGATGCATACCCGCCAACCCGTAACAGTACGGGTTGGAATCAACTCATTATTTTCGTTTTCAATTACTGTAATTCCGCCCTTTTTAGGCACGACTTGCACCGGGCTAACCCAAGTGCTATCAAAAATTGGGTAAATAATCCCCGCATCCAGTAATTGTATAATTTCGGCCTTAACGATGTCCTTCATATTGGGGTTAAGGCGTCGTTGAGGCTGAATAGTGCCGCGAGAATTATTTTCTAGATTTATTTTATGCGTGCAGAATGAGGGATTTATACCCTTTATATCAGAGATTTGCCACGCAATTGCGTGACGGTGGTTATTTAAAATTTTAATTAATTTGGAAATTTCCGAATCATTAAGTGTAGAAGAAATCATTACGGGTAATTTTGAATTTTCTTCTAAAAAAACATATTTTAGATGATCTGGTAGTTGTTTTAATTCTAGACTCAGTGGCTCTTCATAAGATGTTTTGATTTTAAAAATATTTAAATTTGTTTGTTCAAAATTTGCCTGCCGGGTCATTTCTTCAGGACATAATAAAGTTTTTAACTTCGGATTTTCATAAAGAGGGGAAATTATTTCCGCAACAGTTGAAAATTCTTCTTCAAATTTTAATTCTAAAATAAAACAAGAATCGTCGTTAGTAAGCGCATTTATCATTGATTGATTAACATTGAAAGTAACTTCTTCCTCTCCTACTCGCAGGAGAAATTTTCCGTTACTTACATCTATTATAGCTCGAGCGGTGGCTAGGAAAGGTCGGCCAAGTATTTGGGGTACTTCGGCGTCTTCTTCAATATCAAGGATGACAAAGTCTACTGGGAAGATAAACTTATCAACCTTCACTAGCACATCATCAATGACCCATATTGGGTATTTAACTGACCGATCCGCTAGTTGGATGCTTATGTTAGTTGGGCTTGGGTTGCCCAAACCAAGCTTTTTAAATAACGCAGAAGGCATTAAATTTATGCTAGCGCCTAGATCGGCCAAGGCGTGCTTGATTGATAAATTACCAAACATACATGGGATGGAGAACCGTCCCGGGTCATTTAATTTTTGTGGTAATTTATTTAATAAAGCCGCCGAACACTCTGCGTTTAAAGAAATACGGGAAAAATTTTCAAGTTTCGTTTTGTTCGAAAGTAACTCCTTTAGATATTTAGCGTACTTTGACATTTGAGCAATTGCTTCGCAGAATGGCACATTTATTTGGATATGTTTTAAAATTTCAATAAATTTTTTATATTGCTCCTTATTGCGCTCATCTTTAAATTTTGAAGGATAAGGAATAGAAGGATTTTTAATAACGCGCGGAGCTAAAGTAGCAGATGGTAAAGCAGGTGAAGAAAGAACTTGCGGGGGAGAAGATGAAACGTTTACCTCGGGCTCGACCAAATTTGAAGAAGTTACCTCCTTTCCGCTGCGGAGGGTGATTGCGTTGGCGCTCTCTCGCGGATTGGGCTCAGTGTTGCCCAGAAGTGCTCCTTGCTGGCGTTCAGAGAACATTTTTGCGAGCTGTCCAATTTGATTTTCTAAATTTTTGACCGATCCGGTGAGATTCTGGATATTGGACTCATTTGAGGCAATGTACTTAGTGAAGACCTCTTCAAGCGGAGAGGGCTTTTGTGGTGGTGGTGGAGGAGCGAATCCGGGAGGATTCACTTGTGGTGGTCGTTGAGCGTTATTGGGGTTGCTCCATGAAAAGTTTGGGTGATTCCTTAAACCCGGATTATAACTATTGTTAAACAGAAGATTATTATTTGGGTTAAAAGGAGGACGATAAGAGTTCCCCATATAATCAACTTGCTCATGAATGAAATTATTATTCAAATTATTAAAATTATTATTATTAGCCCAATTTGTGGCGGAGGAAGCAGTCATCTCAGCCACATAATGTTTTGTGAGCATTTCTACTTGATGCGCTAAGATAGGGGTGGCCTCGACTTCAAAAAGTCCGGTCGGCTTATTAGGGTGCGACCGTGGCGCATTCCACTGATAGGCATTCATGGCCATCTCCTCAAAAAGCTCTTGAGCAACTTCGGGGGTTTTGTAATTAAGGGTCCCCCCCCCCCCCCCCCCCCCCGCAGCTGCATCAATCATCTGCCTCGTTTGGAGATTCAAACCATTGTAGAAAGTCTAAACTTGTTGTCATACGGGAAGGGCATGGTGAGGACATCTCCGCAAAAGTTCTTTGAAGCGCTCCCATGTGTCGTAGAGAGACTCCGATTCTATTTGCATGAACGAGAGAATGTCCGTACGTAATTTAGCGGACTTTGCCGGAGGAAAATATTTCGTTAAGAATTTCTCCGTCATCACGGCCCACGTAGTGATGGAACCTCTAGGAAGAGAGCCCAACCATTGCTTGGCCTTAGTCCGCAAAGAAAAAGGAAATAAACGCAAACGAATGGCGTCATCGGTGACGCCATTTATCTTAAACGTATCGCAAATTACTAAAAAAATTATCAAAAGTAAATTAGGATCTTCATCCGGTAAGCCATCGAAAACGACGGTTTGCTGTACCATCTGAATGATACTAGTTTAATTTCAAATTTATTATTCGCCACTGCCGGGCGAATAATATTATACATGGTCCGTAGCGGGGCCTCATTATGGCCGGGGTTATCCATTAAACCTTCGTTAGTCTCTCTGATTGACTCTTCGCGAATTATTGGTAGATCACTAGATCGGAGACGACGCCGCAAGGTGCGCTCGATTTCCGGATCAAAAACAAATTCAAAATTAGCTGGAGAGTTATGTCGGGTCATAAACCAAAAAAGAAGAGAAAAGGGAAAGAGAGGCGAAGAAAAAAAAGTAAAATTTTAGATAAATATATTTTTTAATATATATATATTTTTAATTAGGTGATTTAAGATTAGTCCGGACTTCCCAAGGTCAACCCAGTGAAGGGCTCGCAAGGTACTAGAGGCTGTGGTGGGAATTCAAGCCCAAAGCGTCCTTTCCAGGAATTTAGTTGCACCTAGTAGAAATGAAAAATAAAAAAATAAGAGAAGGAAGGAGACGATAAAGCCAATAGATATTCTCTTTCGAAATATCAACTCAGATCCCCGGCAACGGCGCCAAAAACTTGATGAGCAAAACTATGCTTGCAAACGACAACGGCAAGTGTACCGTGTCGGATGTAGTATAGGCTTTATAAAAACCAAGGTCGTATAAAAATCCGGGTGTGTTGATTACTCTTACTCAAGACGATCTCTCTATTGTTCTATCAAAAAGCACTTTGATTTGGTTGCAATAAGAAAAGTAACTCAATTAGAAGATTATAACTAATGAAAAGAGAGGTGGACAAAATAGAAGAATGGATGAACAACAAATTTTATTAATTCAAGAAAAGGAATTACAACTATTGAAAGAGAAATTACAAGTGCAAGAAAAAGTAAGCTAGAATACTTAAAACACGGAAATAAGCAAGAAAATGGAGGCCTGGACTCCAATACAAGGTGTCTTCATAATCTGGAGGAGCTGCCTATTATACCTGAAAATTCTGGATTACACGCCCTCGGTCACGCCCATGACCAAGGGCGTGTAAGGCGCGCGATCTTCTCGGTGCGGAAAGGACGCCGGCTGTCTTTAATGTAGGAGAAATTTGCGTGTCACGCCCTAGGTCACGCCCGTGACCTAGGGCGTGTAACCTTCAAATCGTGCTGCTGGCGGGAATCTTCGGCGGGAAGAAGCGGGAAGTGGCACGGGATGAGTCACGCCCCTAGTCACGCCCGTGACCTGGGCGTGTAAGGCTTGATCTCAGCGGGTCGCGGCCGTCTCAGCGGGTCGCTGTCGTCTCAGCGGGTCGGCTCGTCTCAGCGGGTCGCTGCCGTCTCAGCGAGTCGCTACCGTCTCAGCGGGTCGGCTCATCTCAGCAGATCGGTTCATCTCAGCGGGTCGCGGTCGTGACATTGGGTCATGCCCTTGGTCACAGGCATGACCTGGGGCGTGTACTTGGCGAACTCTTCACGAAATGCCCCCGTGGTGGCGGAAATAGGTCTGGAACTCCGCGCAGGTTACACGCTCATGGTCACGCCCGTGACCTTGGGCGTGTGCTTGAAGTTTTGGTCCAATGTGTCCAAAAAACCTGAAATACATAGAAAAAACTCAAGTTAGTTTATAAAATTGAAAAGATAATAAATTAAATAAGAAAAGCATAAAATCTATATAATTTCATATTAAAAATATATTAAACTTATACTAAAAAAAGATGAGTACATACTCATCACCTGCCAGCCTCTCCAGAGATCAACCTGGCCCACCATCAATGAGAGCCCGACATCGGAATCGATCTGGGGCATTCCAGCACCAAAGAACTTGTTACCCTACCAGCCTCTCCAGAGATCAACCTGACCCACCGTCTATGAGAGCCCGACAGCGGAATCAATCTGTGCATTCCAGCACCAAAGAACTTGTTACTCTGCCAGCCTCTCCAGAGATCAACCTAACCCACCGTCTATGAGATCCTGGCAACGGAATCGATTTGGGGCATTCTAGCACCAAAGAACTTGTTACCTTGCTGGCCTCTCCAGAGATCAACCCGACCCACCGTCTATGAGAGCCCGGCAGCAGAATCGATCTGGAGCATTCCAGTACCAAAGAACTTGTTACCCTGCCAGCCTCTCCATAGATCAACCTGACCCACCATCTATGTTAGCCCGACAGCGGAATCGATCTGGGGTTTTCCAACACCAAAGAACTTGTTACCTTGCCAGCCTCTCCAGAGATCAACCTGACCCACCGTCTATGAGAGCCCGAAAACGAAATCGATCTAGGGCATTCCAGCACCAAAGAACTCGTTACCTTGCCAGCCTCTCTAGAGATCAACCTGACCGACCGTCTATGAGAGCCCGGAAGCGAAATCGATCTGGGGCATTCCAGCATAGAACGCTTGAAGATTCTTACTTAGAAACAACTTCAAAATCAATATATGGAAAGGAAAACATACAACAAGTCAATTACAAAAACTTTTAAGGATAGAATCGCGTCAAATCATCCCCACTCCTGGCTCCGCCGAGAGGTATCCCCTCCACATCTTGGAGGTGGTACCCTCCCGACTTGAGCACTTCGCTTACAATGTAAGGCCCCTCCCAATTGGGGTCAGTTTTACCTACCACGGCTCCTCTCCCGGCCGCATCGACCTTCTTCAGGACCAAGTCCCCTTTCTCGAACTATTTTATTCGGATATGCTGGTCAAAGTATCTGGCCATCCGCCTCTTGACCTCCTCTTGCCGAATGGTGGCGAGATCCCAGAGTTCCTCCACCAGGTCTAAGGATAACCTTTGCTCTTCTTCATTCTCCACCCGCCATTCGTCATCACCTTCCCCCGCGGTGACTACCTGGGGGACTTCACCTCGAATTCTATAGGAAGCATGACCTCGGACCCATGAGAGAGTTTGACATGGGTCTCCCAGGTGGTCGTGTTTGGAGTGGTTCTCAAGGCCCAGAGGACCGAGGGCAGCTGCTCTACCCAGTTGCTTCTGAGGTTCTCGACCTTCTTTTTGAGCAAATTTACGATTAATTTGTTTGCCGCCTCCACCTGCCCATTGCTCCTCGGGTGGTGGACCGACGCAAATTGAAGATCTATGCCAAGCTAAGTGCAAATGATGACGAACTCATCGCTAGCAAACTGCGACCCATTGTCTATCACAATGGCCAGTGGGAGTCCGTGCCTGCAAATAATTTCACCCCAAATAAAATTTTTCACTACTTGGGATGTTACCTTGGCCAGCGCCTTCACCTCCAGCCACTTGGAGAAGTAGTCTATCATCACCAGCAGGAACCTTCTCTGACCACTCGCCTGGGGGAAGGGACCAACCATATCTAGCACCCATATCGCGAATGGTCACGAAGCTGTGATGGTCCGGAGCCTCTGAGCCGGGAGAAGCTGAAGTGGAGCATAGAGTTGACACTTGGAGCACTTCTTTGCGAACTCCACCGCATCCATGCTGAGTGTAGGCTAGAAATAACCTTGCCTTAGCACCCTTCCTTCCAATGTCCTGCTCTCTGAGTGGCAGCCACACTCCCCCGAGTAGATCTCTTCCAAGACCATCGGGACCTCCCCCTCGGCTACACAATGGGTGAGGAGTCCCTAAAGGGTCTTACGATACAGCCCACCTGTATGCATGGAGTAATAGGCGGATTTGTACCTGAGCCATCGCTTATCCGCCTCCCCTTCGGGGAACTTCCCCGATGTTAGGAAGGTGACGATGGGACTCATCCACGATGTACAACCCTCATATTTTCCGAGTCGGTGTGACCCAACGCAGATGAGGTCGTGATAGAGAGGTCGACCGTTGCGCAATGGACCGAACCAACAGAGGTCGTCAAGACCAAAAAGAGAAGGCCCGGGGGGGGGGGGGGGGGCAGATCTCCTTGGGCAAGTGAACCTTGGGTCCACTCGCCCAAGGCCCCAGGCGAGTGGACCCTTGGTCCTCTCGCCCAAGGACCCGGGCGAGTGGACCTTAGGTCCAATTGCCTGAGTGGGGGGGGGGGGGGGGGGGGGGGCGAGTGGACCTCGGGTCCACTCGCCCAAGGTGGAGGGCGAGTGGACCTTGGGTCCACTCGCCCCGAGCCCATGGGCGAGTGGACCATAGGTCCACTCGCCCGGGCAGCTGGGCGAGTGGACCAAGGGTCCACTCGCCCGGTAGGTTGAGTGGACCGCAAGGTCCACTCGCCCAGTCAGGGTGGTGGACCTCGGTCCACTCATTCGACCCCCAGCTAGGGGGGGAGTGGACGTCTCAAGCTCCGCTCGCCCCTCCTCTTGTTTCGGTCGTTCGGGTTGGTTGTTGGGCTGCGGATAGTAGATTTTTGGCTATCCGCAGCCCAATTTTTGGGAAGCCTATAAATTGACCCCCATGGGCACCTTGGGAAGGGATGTTGGTACCCCCCCCCCCCCCCCCTCCCTCGCGTATGAGCAAGCACTACCCCTCCCCTCCCCCTGTCATTGAAGGTGGACGGTGAGGTGATCCTTAGTGCCCTCCAAGGTGCCCAGGCTCAGCATTGGCTTGGGAGGGGAAGTTCCATGTGAGCTTCCGGGTATGTGGTGGGACCTCCACGCTGCAGCTTAAGGGGTCCATTCGTGGACTTAGGTGTTCTTTGAGGGTAAGGGTCTTCCACTCTTAGTGACTGGTCAAGGGACTCGCTCAGGTCAAGTAAGGGTTAGCTGCATCCCCCTTGCGAACGTCGAGACCAGTTCTCTGGTTTCAACATTATGGTGCGGTGAGCGTGGAAGCAGCTAGTTCGGAAAGCCTTGAGTAAGCCTCTTGGATGGAAGCAATGAGCTGGGGGACTCACCCCTGCCGGCAAGTGTATGAAGGAAGGTGACTTCGAGGAGTTCAGGAAGTCAATCCGGGAAGTCTTGCGGTTTGCACTCCCCCCTTAGGGCGAGTGCTCGGCATCGCCAACACCCGTGCTCGCCTCGCCATCTTTGATGGAGATTGAGCAAGCATGTCGGCAAGGGAGGGGCTAGCCTCGAAGGAAGGCCTGAACCTCCAAGCATGAGCGCTCTTCAACAGCTCCCCTGGGGCCAGCCGCCCCGAGTGAGGGGGTAGGGAGGATGCCTCCATCTCACCAGGAAGTAGGCGGAGTCTCTGGGCCAGATTCAACAAACAACACTGGGAGACGCAGGGAAGCTACGCAGATCAGTTCCAGAGGCAAGTCTCCCACCTCCAGGTTGACCAGGGAAGCAGGAAGGACCAGGAGAAAGGAAAGAAATGAGAAGGCAGAGAAAGTGGAGGAGGTGATAAAAGAGATGGTCGAGATGCATATGGCCGAGTAGGCCTAAGAAGGCGCGTTGTAATAGATATGTAACCTCCCCATGTTGAATAAAAAGTAGGTAGAGATATAACCTTAGGTAAGGCCTTTAGGAAGGTGTTGGGTTCCTCTACCTCCAGGTGAAGGTAAGCACCTAGGATGTGGATGGGTACTCCGCCCCCGGTTGGTAATATCCCCGACTAGAGACCATTCTCCGGGCTCAGTCATGTCAGCGGATGGGAGACTCATCGGGTGACTGATTGGTAATATCCCCGACTAGAGACCATTCTCCGGGCTCAGTCATGCCGGTAGATGGGAGACTCATCGGGTCGACTCGCCACATGTGGAGTGGCTTGGGAAGGTGTTGGGTTCCTCTACCTCCATGTGAAGGTAAGCACCTAGGATGTGGATGGGTACTCCGCCCCCAGATGGTAATATCCCCGACTAGAGACCATTCTTCGTGCTCAGTCATGCCGGTAGATGGGAGACTCATCGGGTCGACTCGCCACATGTGGAGTGGCTTGGGAAAGTGTTGGGTTCCTCTACCTCCAGGTGAAGGTAAGCACCTAGGATGTGGATGGGTACTCCGCCCCCAGTTGGTAATATCCCCGACTAGAGACCATTCTCCGGGCATAGTCATGCCGATAGATAGGAGACTCATCGGGTCGACTCGCCATATGTGGAGTGGCTTGGGAATGTGTTGGGTTCCTCTGCCTCTAGGTGAAGGTAAGAACCTAGGATGTGGATGGGTACTCCGCCCCCAGTTGGTAATATCCCCAACTAGAGACCATTCTCCAGGCTCAGTCATGCCGGTAGATGGGAGACTCACCGGGTCGACTGATTGGTAATATCCCCGACTAGAAACCATTCTCCGGGCTCAGTCATGCCGGCAGATGGGATACTCATCGGGTCGACTGATTGGTAATACCCCAACTAGAGACCATTCTCCAGGCTCAGTTATGTCGGTAGATGGGAGACTCATCGGGTCGACTCACTGCTTGAGTAAGTAACTTGGAGAGATGATGAGCCCCTCTGCCTCCAGGTAAGCTAGGCCCCTAGGATGTGGATGGGTATTCTACCTCCAGTTGGTTTGAAAAGTGCCGAGTTCCTCTGCTTCCAGGTAAGCTAGACCCCTAGGATGTGGACGGGTACCCCGCCCCCAACTGGTTTTGGAAGGAGCTGGGTTCCTCTGCCTCCAGGCAAGCTAGGCCCCTAGGACGTGGATAGGTATTCTACCTCCAGTTGGTTTGAAAAGTGCCGAGTTCCTCTGCCTCCAGGTAAGCTAGACCCCTAGGACGTGGACGGGTACCCCGCCCCCAACTGGTTTGGGAAGGAGCTGGGTTCCTCTGCCTCCAGGCAAGCTAAGCCCCTAGGACGTGGATGGATACTCCGCCACCAATTGGTTCGGAAAGGTGATGAATTCCTCTACCTCCAAGTAAGCTAAGCACCTAAGACGCGGATTGGATCTCCGCCTCAGTTGTTTTGATAAGACGATCGAGTTCCTCCACCTCTATGTGAAGGTAAGCACATAAGACGTGGATTGGATCTCTACCTCAGTTGCCTCAATAAGATGGCTGAATCCCTCCATCCCTCGGTGAGGGTAAGCACCTGGGACGTGGACGGATACTCCGCCCCCAATTGGTTCGGAAAGGTGTTGAATTCCTCTACCTCCAAGTAAGCTAAGCACCTAAGACGCGGATTGGATCTCCGCCTCAGTTGTTTTGATAAGACGGTCGAGTTCCTCCACCTCTATGTGAAGGTAAGCACATAAGACGTGGATTGGATCTCTACCTCAGTTGCCTCAATAAGATGGTTAAATCCCTCCGTCCCTCGGTGAGGGTAAGCACCTGGGACATGGACTGGTTCTCCGCCCCCGGATAGTTTGGGAAACTGTTAGTTCCCTCCCCCTCCAGGTGAGCTTGGCTCCCTGGCAGGTGCGGAGTTCCCTCCCCCTCCAGGTGAGCTCGGCTCCCTGGTAGGTGTGGAGCTCCCTCCCCCTCCAGGTGAGCTTCGCTCCCTGGTAGGTGTGGAGTTCCCTCCCCCTCCAGGTGAGCTCGGCTCCCTGGTAGGTGTGGAGTTCCCTCCCCCTCCAGGTGAGCTCGGATCCCTGGTAGGTGTGGAATTCCCTCCCCCTCCAGGTGAGCTCGGCTCCCTGGCGGGTGTGGAGTTCCCTCCCCCCTCCAAGTGAGCTCGGCTCCCTGGTAGGTGTGGAGTTTCCTTCCAGTCCAGGTGAGCTCTGCTCCCTGGCAGGTATGGAGTTCCCTCCCCCTCCAGGTGAGCTCGGCTCCCTGGCAGGTGTGGAGTTCCCTCTCCCTCCAGGTGAGCTCGGCTCCCTGGTAGGTGTGGAGTTCCCTCCCCCTCCAGGTGAGCTCGGCTCCCTGGTAGGTGTGGAGTTCCCTCCCCCTCCAGGTGAGCTCGACTTCCTATTAGGTGTTGAGTTCCTCCACCTCCAGGTAAGCTCGGCTCCCTGTTAGGTGTTGAGTTCCTCCACCTCCAGGTGAGCTCGGCTCCCTGTTAGGTGTGGATTTCCTCCACCTCCAGGTGAGCTCGGCTCCCTATTAGGTGTGGAGTTCCTCCACCTCCAGGTGAGCTCTGCTCCCTGTTAGGTGTTGAGTTCCTCCACCTCCAGGTGAGCTCCGCTCCCTGTTAGGTGTTGAGTTCCTCCACCTCCAGGTGAGCTCGGCTCCCCGTTAGGTGTTGAGTTCCTCCAACTCCAGGTGAGCTCGGCTCTCTGTTAGGTGTGGAGTTTCCTCCACCTCCGGGTGAGCTCGGCTCCCTGGCAGGTGTGGGGTTTCCGCCTTCCACCTCAGGTCGGGCTCAGCTCGACTAAGGGTGTTGAGTTTTTCTCCACCTCAGGTCAAGTTCAATTCGACCTAAGGTGTTGAGCTTTCTCCACCTCCAGTTGAGCTCGGCTCATAGGAGGGTTGTTAAGTGGAGAAAGGTTTGCCTTCCACCTCAGGTCGGGCTCGGCTCGACTATGGGTGTTGAGTTTTTCTCCACCTCAGGTCAAGTTCAATTCAACCTAAGGTGTTGAGCTTTCTCCACCTTCAGTTGAGCTCGGCTCATAGGAGGGTTGTTAAGTGGAGAAAGGTTTCCCTTCCACCTCAGGTCGGGCTCGGCTCGACTAAGGGTGTTGAGTTTTTCTCCACCTCAGGTCAAGTTTAATTCGACCTAAGGTGTTGAGCTTTCTCCACCTCCAGTTGAGCTCGACTCATAGGAGGGTTGTTAAGTGGAGAAAGGTTTGCCTTCCACCTCAGGTCGAGCTCGGCTCGACTAAGGGTGTTGAGTTTTTCTCCACCTCAGGTTAAGTTCAAGTCGACCTAAGGTGTTGAGCTTTCTCCACCTCCAGTTGAGCTGGGATCATAGTAGGGTTGTTAAGTGGAGAAAGGTTTGCCATCCGCCCCAATGTTAGGTTCAGTTGAAAAACTCGGCAGGAGTATCCCGTAGGCAGGGCCCCTCGTGTATTACCCTAAGGTCCCACCTACTCGTCAAATAGGTGGGTTGGACTTTCTTTCCGAGCTTAAGGCAAGCTAGGAAAGAGCGAGGATTATGTACAACCCTCATATTTTCTGAGTCGGTGTGACCCGACGCAGATAAGGTCGTGATAGAGAGGGTGGCCGTCGCGTAGCAGACCAAACCAATAGAGGTCGTCAAGACTAAAAAGAGAAGGCCCGGGGGGGCAGATCTCGTTGGACGAGTGAACCTTGGGTCCACTCGCCCAAGGCCCCGGCGAGTGGACCAAGGACTCGGGCGAGTGGACCTTAGTTGAGAGGGATGAGTGGACCTCGGGTCCACCCGCCCAAAGTGGGGGGCGAGTGGACCTTGGGTCCACTCGCCCCAAGCCCGTGGGCAAGTGGACCATAGGTCCACTCGCCCGGGCAGCTGGGCAAGTGGACCAAGGGTCCACTCGCCCAGTAGGTTGAGTGGACCGCAAGGTCCACTCACCCAGTCAGGGTGGTGGACCTCGGTCCACTCATTCAACCCCCGGCAAGGGGGTGAGTGGACGTCTCAAGCTCCACTCGCCCCTCCTCTTGTTTCGGTCGTTCGGGTTGGTTGTTGGGCTACAGATAGCAGATTTTTGGCTATCCGCAGCCCAATTTTGGGGAAGTCTATAAATAGACCCCCATGGGCACCTTGGGAAGGGATGTTGGTACCCCCCTCGCTCGCGTGTGAGCAAGCACTACCCCTCCCCTCCCCCTGTCATTGAAGGTGGACGGTGAGGTGATCCTTAGTGCCCTCCAAGGTGCCCAGGCTCAGCATTGGCTTGGGAGGGGTAGTTCCATGTGAGCTTCCGGGTATGTGGTGGGACTTCCACGTTGCAGCTTAAGGGGTCCATTCGTGGACTTAGGTGTTCTTTGAGGGTAAGGGTCTTGCGCTCTTAGTGACTGGTCAAGGGACTCGCTCAGGTCAAGTAAGGGTTAACTGCATCCCCCTTGCGAACGTCGAGACCAGTTCTCTGGTTTCAACACACGACTCTTGCTGGTCTATCTCCATCATCTCTCCTTCCTCGATGGATGGCCGGAAGAGCTCTGACACCGTCCCCCCTTCCCGGGGACCGAACTTGGCTAAAAGGTCTGCCGGGGTGCTCTCCTCCCTTGGCACATGTTTGGAGAAAGTGCGGAACTGCCCGATGACCCCCTTGACCTTCTCCAGGTAGCGCTGGAGGGTTGGCTCCTTTGCCTCAAATTCCTCCTTGATCTGGCACGCCACCACCATGGAGTCTGTCGAGACCTCCACATCTTGCACACCCAACTCCCGGGCTAGCCGCAGGCCTGCTATCATCGTCTCGTACTCAACCTGGTTGTTGGTGATAGGGAAATGAATGATGATGGCATGCTCAATCCTTGTCCCCTATGGGCTCACCAGGATAACTCCTCCTCCAAAGGAGTGCTTCCCCGATGCCCCATCCACTAACATCTTCAAAGCCTCCGAGTGGGGCGCCTCCTGCTCCTCCACCTCGGTCACGTAATTCGCCACCGCCTGTGCCTTTATTGAGAACCTTGGCACAAACAAGATATCAAACTCGCTCAGTTCCACGGACCACTTGGCCAACCTTCCCAAGTGCTTGTTGGGTATTGTATCCACAATAGCCCTGATTTGAAGAAGTCCCCTTCAAACTAAGACGAATTGTAATTGTATTTGATTATGCACTTTAGCTGTGATGTGACAGGTTATTCCACTCTAAGTACAAACCAATGTCAGGTTTCAATGAGTCATCAAACACAGGCCTGTGCAATGTAATCCCTCATTGTATAGACCAAAGTGTTGGCTCATGTGAAATCTCTCTATTGGGATGTACTTCATTTACAAAGTGCTAGAGAAGAAGGACTGGAGCTGATGATGGAATCATTTGAGAAAGGAAAATAACTTAAGTAAAATTCGATTATATCATTTAGAACATATAGTCGAATTCGACTATATGGTTTGAATGGATATAACCGAATTCGGCTAATCATTGTCCGAAAGGTTTATTTTTCTAAGTAAAAGAATAGTCGAATTCGACTATTGAAATTCGGTGAATCTGTTTAGTCGAATCCCTAGAACTGCAGAATTCGACTATATGGTTTAACAGAATAAATTTGGTTAATGTCATTCGGTTAATCCATTTCGCCGAATCGGTCTGCAGGTATTCTCCGGTTCAATTCGACGGTGTATTCTTTAGGGATTTCTCCATGTACAGTACACGTGGAGCTAGATCTCTAATTCGCGCTTATGACCATTGGAAGAAGACTCTATAAATACATAATGATTATTTCCAGATAACCCTAATCGTGAATTGAAAAAGAAATAGCAAATTACTACTGACGGCCGACTGTTCTCACGCAAGTGTTTCGTCTCCGACAAAGCCAACGATTCGTGATTCGTCTTCTAAAGATTCAATCGACAAGATCAAGATCCGATTAGCTCTTATCTTCTATTGATCAAGTCGATTCAAGTTCTCAGATCTAGCTTCAAATCGTTTTCAAGATTTCTTCATTCTTCATTCACAAAGGACTGAAGTTTATTGCTAAGAAGAACAAATATATCTCTCAAGATCTGAAGAAGAACTTCATCGGAAGTTTAAGAAGATTGTTTTTCAATTTACTGTGTTGTTGTAAGAACCTTATTTTAAATCTTGTAGGAAGCTTGCTTCCGAGTTATTGTGCAGATCCTTGTTTGAGGATCGAGTTGTAGGAGCTTGTGTGCTCCGAGTTTGTAGGAGAAGTTTGTTCTCCGAGTTGTTGTAGGAGTATTCTTGCTCCGAGCTTGTAGGAGTTGTGAACTCCGAGTAGTAGGATATTGATTGATCCGAGTTTGGTGAAGTAGATGAATCTAGCCTTGGAGTGCTAGATAGGCGAGGAGGGAAAGTGGACTACCCACATCGGGGAACCACTATAAATTCTCTGTGTTGTGTTGTGCTTACTTTTCTGTGTGCTTTTACTTCCGATATTTTTATTCCGCAAAAAGACGCAGAATCTACCTATTCACCCCCCCCCCCCCTTCTAGGTGATTTAGGTTGCGACTAGATACTTTCAATTGGTATCAGAGAGAGGTTGTTCACAAAAGGCTAACACCTTGAACAAGATCTCCTAATCTAGTCGTTTGGTCAAGCATGTCTGGAATGGAAAGATCAAAGGATTCTGTCAAGTTGCCAGTTTGCACCAAAGAGAATTTCCCCATGTGGAAGGAAAGAGTTAGATTCTACATGGAGGCCGCCGATCCAAGGATTTTTCAAATAGTGGAAGAAGGTCCACATGTTCCTACAAAGCCATCTTCAATAAACTCTACAATCATGATTCCGAAGAAGATGTTAGAACTTACTAAAGATGAGATCGCTCTTGTCGCTCTAGACAAGAAGGCAAAAAATATCATAGTCGGTGCAGTGGATGACTCGATGCTGCAAAATCTGATTCACTGCAAATCTGCCAAAGAGATGTGGGATTCTCTTGTTGTTCTGATGGAAGGTACTGAAGAAGTGAGGGATGACCGAAGATCATTGCTGAACCAAGAATACGAAGCTTTCAAGCAAGATCCAAGAGACTCCATTTCTGAAACCTATGAGAAGTTCTTTAAGATCGTAAATGGTCTTAGGAACTATGACCGTGAATTTTCTGTTGGCGAACTGAATGATAAGTTCTTGAGATCCCTGACGAAAGAATGGGATACCAAGGCCATTGCAATCAGAGAATTCGGCAAGTTGACCACTATGGAGCCGCAAATCTTATTCGGAAAACTGTTGTCACATGAGCTCAAGCTCAGCATTAGGAAAGCTGAGGAAGAAAGCAACAGGACCTCCGGGAAGGAAAGATTTATGGCACTGAAAGCTGAAGGATCAAAGAAAAGCAAAGTCAATACATCCATAAGAACTCCGTTATCTGAAGAGGATGATGAGTCTGCAAGCTGCTCATCAAACTCTGACATGTCTGACGAAGAATTTTCACTTCTCTCCAAGCAATTCAAAAGACTTCTGAATAAAAGAAAGCAGAAAAGAGGCCAATCTTCTGCTTCAGATCACAGAAGATCAAGACATGATGGTGATCATCACAAGAAGGACTACAATAATGACAGGTATAAATCTAAACCGAACAAACATGATTCTACTGACATTATTTGCTATTGCTGCAATAAGCCAGGACATGTAATTGTCGAGTGTCCATATAAGAAGAAGGAAGAAAAGAGATTCTTCAAAGGAAAGAAGAAGGAAAAGAGCTTCCTCGCTAAAAAGGCCAAGACTCTGAGCGACAGCGACACTGATGCGTCAAGCTCAGAAGAAGAAGCCTACTTTGGGCTTATGGCACAATCAGATGAAGAAGTAGGCGACTCCTCTTATAATGGGAAGGTAAACTCCCATACTCCTCTTTCCGCTTCTGAATGTGAGACTGCATCCGTTGCAAATTATGGTTACTCATCAGAGGAGGATTCAGATTTAATGACTCAGTACAAAGCCCTTGTGAAGGGATTTGACAAATGCCGCAAGGTTGTCAGATCCAAGTCAAAAGAAATTGAATCTCTCAAGATGGTGGAATTAGCTTTGAGGGAGGAAATTGAACAATTAACTCCTCTTAAAGATGAAATCCAACTCTTGAAAGACGAACTGAAAAGCTCCACTGAGTTGTTGAATCTTAAGGAGAAAATTATAAATGAACTAGAAGATAAGTTGAAGGTAGAAAGAAAGCTCGTAGAAAGCTTCTCGAAGCCTAAGACTATTCTACCACTCATTGATAGGTTTTCTTCTCCTGCGAAGGGTAGTGGCATTGGTCATGAAGCTGAAACTAGTAAGGCTGCTGAGAAAAGAGCCATGAAAGGAAAAGGGACTAGAAATCAAGGTCAACCTTCATTCAGGAAGGTAGTTTTTCCGACAAATCCATTCGACCTTGACTCATCCTTTGGTCACTTTGCTAGATCAACACATGTTGAATCTAGCAACAGATATCAAGGATGGACCAGACCCCGGAACTTTGATGTGTCTCCATTCAAAGCTCCTCATGAAGAAGTAATCCTCAAGGATCACGGTCCATTTGTTCACGGATCAGCTGCTAAGAAGGCCCCAAAAATCAAAACGATTGCACCCAAACCTATTGAGAAGAAGTTGGAGCCATGTGTGTGCTGTCACCATGAGGCCCCCACTTCTAAGAAAGCATCTTATAAGAAAGCGTCTTATAAGAAAGCTACTCCTGTTGCACCTCCCGTTCAAAAAGTAAAATAGGAGACAAAGAGAAGGTACAATCGGTTCGATTGTTGGTGTTGTGGCAAAGTTGGTCACTTCGCCATTGATTGCTGGTTTAATTATAGTTATGTTAAGACCCCACGAGGTAACAATGCAAGAGTGACTCCTCGCAGTGTTAACACTCCAAATGGCGGTCATCTGACAAGAAGCCAAGGACCCAAATCTGTTTGGGTTCCTAAGGGCAATTGATTATTGATTGCAGGTATGTCCAAAGGCCAATTCAAATCCAATATGGTACTTGGACAGTGGATGTTCTCGGCACATGACCGGAACAAGAAGTTTATTACAAGAGTATACCCCTGTGAAAGTTGGACCAAAAGTTATTTTTGGCGGGTCTGATCGGGGAATCACGAAAGGCTACGGTATGATTACCAACGGTATAGTCTCTTTCACAGATGTAGCTTATGTTAAAGGATTACAACATAATCTCATTAGCATAAGTCAACTATGTGACAAAGGCTATATGGTTGAGTTCTACAAGGACAAGTGCTTGATAAAGTCGTCTGATACGTCAGAAACTATTTTAACAGGCACTCGGAGTAGGAATATTTTCTGCTTAAATTTCCATTGTTTAGACTCTTCTACACCGGTGTGTCTTTTAGCAAAAGATAGTGCATCTCTTTGTGACCAGTGGCACAAGAGACTAGCACATATAAATTTCAAAACTATAAGTATGTTATTTTCTCACAATTTAGTTCGTGATGCTCCAGATGTTAAGTGCATTAAAGAAAGACCGTGTCATGCATGCAAAATGGGTAAGCAGACTCGGGCTACCTTTAAAAAGCATTATTGGCAAAGATTCTACCAGATGCTTATATCTGCTCCATATGGACTTATTTGGTCCCATGCCAATCCGAAGTTTAAGAGGTAAGTCTTATACGTTGGTTATTGTTGATGACTACTCACGTTTTGCTTGGGAATTCTTTTTGAAACACAAGTCAGACACCTTTTCTTCTTTCACCACATTCATCAAGCAAATCCAGAATGAGTTGGAATGTTCTGTGGTCAAAATCAGAAGTGATCATGGTACAGAATTCAAGTCTGGAGCTATGACCGAATTTTGTGAAAGCATAGGTATCTTTCATGAGTTTTCCTCTCCCCGTACTCCACAACAAAATGGAGTAGCTGAGAGAAAGAATAGAACACTCATAGAGGCCTACAGAACAATGTTGAGTGACTCTTCACTACCAGAATACTTTTGGGCTGAAGGCATCAACACTGCTTGCCACGTGCAAAACAGAGCACTGATCAACAAGAATCATCATAAGACTCCTTATGAACTTCTGAAGGGCAAGAAACCAACCCTGTCTTATTTTAGAATTTTTGGTAGTAAATGCTTCGTACTTAACAATGGAAAATATTACAAAACTAAATTTAGTGAAAAATGTTTTGAAGGTATTTTTGTAGGTTATAGTAGCCATAGTAAGGCATACAGGATTTTCAACAAGAAAACCCTGGTTGTAGAAGAAACTTATAATGTTATATTTGATGAGACGAGTATGCTTCAAAGCAGCTCTTCTAGTGTCTTTGTTGAAGATGCAGATGCAAGGTTCAAAGAACTAAACTTAGAAGAAGTTGTAAAGGAAGACGTCCCAAAGTCTATTGAAGTAAATATTTCGTCTACATGTGAGGAAGATGAACCTCAAGAAGATGAAGATGTACCTGAAGTGCAGGAACCACAGGGTCATCTAAATGCTGGAATGCTCAGACATTTAAGGGGCCATCCCGCTGAGCAAATTATTGGAGATACCCATGTCGGTGTAAGAACTAGATGAGGTACAGCTAATGAAGTTCTGCATTTAAGCTTTCTATCACAGGTTGAGCCAAAGAAATTCGATGAAGCAAAGAACGATGCTTCATGGATCATCGCAATGCAAGAGGAACTCAATCAATTTAAGAGATACAAGGTGTGGAAGCTGGTACCCAGACCCAAAGGACAGAATGTCATCGGAGTAAAATGGGTATTCAGAAACAAGCTGGACAAAGATGGTGTGATCATCAAGAACAAGGCCAGACTTGTTGCTCAAGGGTACAGACAAGAAGAAGGGATCGACTTCGATCAAACATTTGCTCTCGTGGCAAGGCTCGAAGCGATTCAGTTGTTTCTAGCGTATGCTGCTCACAAAGGATTTAAGGTCTATCAAATGGATGTGAAGTCAGCCTTCCTTAATGGTGATATAAAGGAAGAAGTATACATAGAACAACCCCCAGGTTTCGTTGACTCCTCTTTTCCTGATTATGTTTATTTCTTACGAAAAACTTTATATGGTCTCAAGCAAGCTCCCCGTGCTTGGTATGAAACGTCGTCTAGCTTTCTTCTTGAGAACAAATTCACAAGAGGAAAGATAGACAAGACATTATTTCTTAGGGAAGTAAAAGGCAAGATTTTGATAGTGCAAATCTATGTCGACGACATCATCTTTGGATCTACCGATGATAACCTCTGCAAAAAGTTCTTTAACTTGATGCAAGGGAAATTTGAAATGAGCAGTATGGGAGAGCTGAAGTATTTCTTAGGACTTCAGGTAAAGCAATCTGAGGATGGAATTTTCATCTCTCAGACGAAGTTTACCAAAGAGTTAATTAAGAAATTCGGAATGGAGAATGCAACCTCTATGAGGACTCCAATGAGTTCAGCTATGTCTCTAGACAAGGATGAGAAAGGGAAACCTTTTGATGAAACCAAGTTTAGAAGCATAATTGGATCCTTGCTCTACCTTACTGCGAGTAGACCGGATATAATGTTCTCAACATGTGTTTGTGCTAGATTTCAGGTGAACACTAAGGAATCTCACTACTCCGCTGCAAAGAGGATTTTGAGATACCTTAAAGGCACACCAAATCTTGGCTTATGGTACCCAAGAAGTAATGATTTTGAGCTAACAGGTTTTTCAGATGCTGATTTTGCAGGAAGCAAAGACGATAGGAAAAGTACTTCAGGAACGTGCCAATTCTTAGGGAAACGGCTTATCTCCTGGAGTAGCAAGAAACAGAATTGTGTTGCTATTTCAACCGCTGAATCGGAGTATATCTTCGCAGGCAGTTGTTGTGCACAATTGCTGTGGATAAGAAACCAACTTGAAGACTATAATTTGAAGCTTAAGGAAATTCCTATGTACTGTGATTCATCAAGCGCTATTGCAATTGCCAATAATCCTGTGTCTCACAGCAGGACGAAGCACATTGAGATCCGTTACCACTTCATCCGGGAGCATGTGGAGCACAAGGACATTGATCTTAGCTATGTCCCGATGGATCGGCAAATTGCAGACATTTTCACAAAGCCGCTCGACGAATCAAAGTTCAACTACTTCAAAATGGAGCTTGGCATGTTAAACAAAGAATCTTAGAAACAAGCTCAGAAAATCAGAAAATTTCTCCTAGAAGACAGAAATTTGAATAGTCGAATTTTTCAGAAGATGTCATCGAATTGCATTCGCCTATACCATTTAGTCGAATTCGGCGAATTCAATTAATCGAATTCGGCTAATCGAAACTCTTTAACCAAATTCGGCGAATCCTATTAATCGAATTCGACTAATCGAAATAGCCGAATGACGAATCTTCCGGAATACATATTTCCCTCTTATCATTTATTGAAATTCAAAGAGACACGATTCAAAACATCAGGTACGCTCTCTCTCTCCTAATTTCCAACTCTATATAAATGATTCTTAAAAGAGAAATTCGAACCGCTTCGCACCCCCGAATTCGTCTGACGCTTCGTTTCCGACTCCGAATTCTGTTCGTGCGATCCTTCCGCTGGTTCATCTCCTTCATTTTTTTTTCTTCTTCAAAATTCCGTTGGCAATGTCTAAGAAGCAGTCGAGCAAGTTGCTCTCCGGCAGTGAGCTCGTAAGAACTGGGTTCGACAGTTCGGTGGATGAATTTCGCAATGTCGTGTTGGCTCTCGAAGTCGCAGGACTAGGCTTCATTCTCGAGCATCCGTGCAAGGTTCTTGAGAAGGAGGTGTTGAAGTTCTTCAAGCATGCAGAGCTCAGGAAGCAAGGGTCAGTGATCAAGAGAAGGATAGGCGATTTCCCAGTCAAAGTTTCTCCCTCTAGATTGACTAAACTTCTCAAACTACCAGTGGTAACTGAATCAGATGATTTCTCTTCCAAGGACTTCAAGAAGGCATTGTCGTTTTGTGGATTGCCTAAAGGCACTAAATCCATCTATATGAAGCAAATGAATGAGGAAGGGAAACTGCTCTCAGATATTATGGGGAAAGTTCTTCTGTGTAAAGTTGGCTCTCATGATTACATTTCAAATGATATGTTCAAATTGCTCGGTTCAGTGATCTGCAGGAAAAGGGTTGATTGGGGCAGCGTGTTGTTTGACAGAATTTCAGCTAGTCTGAACACTCCTAACTTTGGAAGAATCCTTTCCTTATATCTCAATCGCTTGGACAAAGTCAGATTCAGTATGAAGACAGGAACCCCTCTCCACCATTTCAAAAGAATAGATTCCTCCATGATTGAAAGATGGTCCAGGAAAGTTGGTGAGACCAAGGTGCTGACTCCCGTTGTTTCAAAAGCTAAAAAGATCCTTTGTGATGAGTCTGAAAGGAGCTTCAACAGTAACTCTCTAGTCTCCTCTCCTGAAAAAGAAAGTGACAGAGAAAGTGAAAAAGAACGTGAACCCTCCAAGGGGGAGTGTTCTATGCTACCAGAATCAGGCAAACGAGATTCTCCTGTAGTTTCTCCAGCTCCATCTCCAAAGATTTCTACTCCTCACAGCTCTCCTTCCAAGGCAAATGACAATGTTGGTGGCAATGATGATAGGGATGGTAATGATGAAGGGGGAGATGACCCTGATGCTGATGCAGTGAAGATAGATAAGTCAGCAAAGGGGAAAGATTCTCTTCCAGAAGATGAAATCCCTGCTCAGATTGAGGGGGAGAATGTCCATTCTGCTCATTCTCATTCTGCAGCAGACAAGCAAGATAAGATAGAGCAAACTCCGCCTCCTGAAAATATTACAATCATTATTGGAGATGAACATGAAGCAGGGCCTTCTGCCTCTTCATCCAAGAATAAGGGGAAATCAGTGCCACACCCCAAGATTCACAAAATTCAGATCACTGTTGAAGATAAGAAAAATGAAGGCTCCACCCCTCCTCCAGTTAAAAATGATGATACCATTGATGCTCTTCAATTCTATCACTATATGAATGATGTAGATTCAAGTGATTTTCTGGTCGCTGAGGATGATTTTGGAATATCTTCTCGATTCCAAGCTCAACCTCCCTCTGCTGAGGACTCCATGATGATAAATTTGGAAGAACTGCTTGTAAAGCAGAAAAGATTCTTTGAATTTGCTCTCCGTCAGGTTTTTGAGAAGACCAGAGCCATAGAGAAGGGAACGGGCAATCATTTACATTCAGTAGCTCACAGTTTAGACAAGGTCAAAGAAAAGCAAGATGAATATTTCTCGATGGGTGCTTCCACCCTAAAGCATGTAGTGGATGGATTACACTCGATTTGTGACAATACTACAAAACTCTCTGAAAATCAGCAATATATTTTTGAGGATGCAGTGAGGGGAAGATCGGCCGTTCAGAACTCTCTCCAAAGTGTGAAGAATGAAATTATCAAAACCCTGACTGAAGAAGTCAGAAAGGGGGAGGAAAGATTGCATGAAAGGATTCAAATGCAAATTTTTGATTTGAATAGAGAGATAGAAGGAAGAATTCAAGAATCATATATGAATGTTCAATCCCAGCTTTCAGAAATCTCAAGAGGTATTGATGTCAAGTTTCAAGATCTATATGGTTATCTCCATCAAAATCAAATGTGGTTGCACAATGAATTGCATCAAAATCAAATGTGGTTGCACAATGAATTGTCAAGAGGCTATGCCCATGGTTTCCAAGGGCCAGGCCAATGTTTTGCGCAGCCAGCATTTCCGTCTGAAGAATTCCATCCAGAAATTCAATTTGCTGCTCCGTCTGAACCTTTTATTCCTCCTGAAAATTATCATTGGTCAGACGATGAAGAAGAAAACTTCAGGAAAAGAGCTAGAGTTGATCAAGGAGGATCAAGCTCAGGTGGTTTTATGCACGATGCTAGAAGGGCTGCAGGTCCCAGATTTCTAGAACCAAGAGCACCTCATCCCAGGAAGATTGTTGGAGAACTGTGGAGTCCGGAATCCAGGAATATTATTTTGGACACTTATAATCTTGTTATGAACTCTAATGAGTCTGTTGACAATCACTATGATAGAGATGAGATCCACAAATGGGAGATGGATAGGCTCAAGAGAAGAATTTACTACAGGAACCATCAAGATGATGAAAAGCCTCCTTCTCCTCCTCCAAGATACTATCCAAAGCCAAGGGCCTATTTTACTAGACAATTGAAGAAGATTCAAAAGGGAAAGACAAAAGAGAAATGATGGATGCTTGATCCCTAGACTCTATTTCTCTTTTAAGAACATTTATATATTGCTGTCTAATTAATTTTTGGTGGACTTAACTTTTTGTTTATGATGCTTTTATATATCCACATAGTTCAGTTCTTTACTTGCTTATATTTATTATTTCATGTGCAATTCACCTTAGTAGATAGGGTTCTGACTTCTTCAAATAGGGGGAGATTGTTGGGTATTGTATCCACAATAGCCCTGATTTGAAGAAGTCCCCTTCAAACTAAGACGAATTGTAATTTTATTTGATTATGCACTTTAGTTGTGATGTGACAGGTTATTCCACTCTAAGTACAAACCAATGTCAGGTTTCAATGAGTCGTCAAACACATGCCTGTGCAATGTAATCCCTCATTGTATAGACCAAAGTGTTGGCTCATGTGAAATCTCTCTATTGGGATGTACTTCATTTACAAAGTGCTAGAGAAGAAGGACTGGAGCTGATGATGGAATCATTTGAGAAAGGAAAATAACTTAAGTAAAATTCGATTATATCATTTAGAACATATAGTCGAATTCGACTATATGGTTTGAATGGATATAACCGAATTCGGCTAATCATTGTCCGAAAGGTTTATTTTTCTAAGTAAAAGAATAGTCGAATTCGACTATTGAAATTCGGTGAATCTGTTTAGTCGAATCCCTAGAACTGCAGAATTCGACTATATGGTTTAACCTAATAAATTCGGTTAATGCCATTCGGTTAATCCATTTCGCCGAATCGGTCTGCAGGTATTCTCCGATTCAATTTGACGGCGTATTCTTTAGGGCTTTCTCCATGTACAGTACACGTGGAGTTAGATCCCTAATTCGCGCTTATGACCGTTGGAAGAAGACTCTATAAATACCTAAGGATTATTTCCAGATAACCCTAATCATGAATTGAAAAAGAAATCGCAAATTACTACTGACGGACGACTGTTCTCACGCACGTGTTTCGTCTCCGACAAAGCCAGCGATTCGTGATTCGTCTTCTAAAGATTCAATCGACAAGATCAAGATCTGATTAGCTCTCATCTTCTGTTGATCAAGTCGATTCAAGTTCTCAGATCTAGCTTCAAATCGTTTTCAAGATTTCTTCATTCTTCATTCACAAAGGACTGAAGTTTATTGCTAAGAAGAACAAATCTATCTCTCAAGATCTGAAGAAGAACTTCATCGGAAGTTTAAGAAGATTATTTTTCAATTTACTGTGTTGTTGTAAGAACCTTATTTTAAATCTTGTAGGAAGCTTGCTTCTGAGTTATTGTGTAGATCCTTGTTTGAGGATCGAGTTGTAGGAGCTTGTGTGCTCCGAGTTTGTAGGAGAAGTTTGTTCTCCGAGTTGTTGTAGGAGTATTCTTGCTCCGAGCTTGTAGGAGTTGTGAACTCCGAGTAGTAGGATATTGATTGATCCGAGTTTGGTGAAGTAGCTGAATCTAGCCTTGGAGTGCTAGATAGGCGAGGCGGGAAAGTGGACTACCCACATCGGGGAACCACTATAAATTCTCTGTGTTGTGCTGTGCTTACTTTTCTGTGTGCTTTTACTTCCGATATTTTTATTCCGCAAAAAGATGCAGAATCTACCTATTCACCCCCCCCCCCTTCTAGGTGATTTAGGTTGCGACTAGATACTTTCAGTGCTCTACCCCTTCCATGATGTTGCAAAGGGGGTGGTCGGTTACCACCTTGATTGAATGTCCTTGGAAATAAGGCCGGAGCTTCCGGGCCGACACCACCAAGGCGAAGGCCAACTTCTCGAGGATGGGGTATCGGAGCTCCGCCTTCCTCATCACTCGGCTGACGTAGTAGATCGGAAGCTGCCTTCTGCCTTCCTCCCGGACTAGTACTGAACTTACTGCCTCGAATCCTACCCCCAGGTATAAGGATAGGTCATATCCCTGCCTTGGCCCCTGGAGCAGAGGAACCTGAGTGAGTTGTCCCTTCAATGCTTGGAAAGCCTCCTCACACTCTGAGGTCCATTCAAATTTTCGGTTCCCTCTCAGCACCTTGAAGAAGGGTGCACACTTTTCTCCTGCCCGAGAGAGGAATCTACTTAGACCGGCCAACTTCCCCATGAGGTGCTGAAGCTCCTTGGCGTTCCTTGGCGATCCCAGTTCCATGATGGCCTTGACTTTATCTGAATTAGGCTCCACCCCGGCTAGGGTGAGCAAATGACCTAGGAACTTCCCCCGGCTAGCCCCGAAGACACACTTCTGGGGATTGAGCTTCATTTTGTACTTCCGTAAGGTCCCAAAATTCTCATCGAGGTCCCGGAGGTGAGATTTGAGGTCTCGGCTTTTGATCATGAGATCATCTACATAGACCTCCAGGTTCCTTCCTTTCTGTTCTAGGAAGACCCTATCCATCATTCGTTGATATGTTGCCACTGCATTTTTTTAGCCCAAAGGGCATCATTTTGTAGCAATAGCACCCATCCCCTGTGATGAAGGAGGCATCCTTGATGTCCGGGGGGGTGCATACGGATCTGATGGTAACCTGAAAAACCATCTAAAAAATACATCATAGATAAACCGACGGCTGAATCAACCAGCGCGTTGATTCTAGGCAAGGGATAGCAATCCTTGGGGCATGATTTATTAAGCTAAGAAAAATCAACGCACATTCTCCACTTACCTCCTCCCTTCTTTACCATTACTACATTAGAGACCCAGCCAGGATACTGGATCTCCGATACAAAACCGGCTTGGAGGAGCTTGCCCACCTCCTCTCGAATGGGCCCTTCCATCTTGTCAGTTATGACCCTCTTCTTTTGGACGGATGGGGAGGGTGCTGGGATCGAGGTTGAGGCGATGGTAAGCCACATACGCATCAATTTCGGGCATCTATGCGGCACTCCATGTGAAAATGACCACGTTCTTTTTGACATAGGCCAGGATTTGCTTCTGCTCCTCCAGGCCGAGCTCACTGCTGATCTTAACTTTTTCTACCACCCCCCCCCCCCCACTACCCGGGTGGTGACTTCAAGCTCCACAACCTCATCCACAGACTCCAGTCGGGACTGCTCCCCCCAATCACCATCCTTCTCCCCGTCGCAAGCAAGCGCTTTGACCTCCTCCTCCCTTCTTCCTTCCCGAACCTCCATCATTTCTTCCGCCCCTTCCTCCTGGGCCTCCCCTTCTTTTTTTTCTCCTTCTCCTCCTCCATAGGCTCCTCCGACCCTTCCTCTACTCTCTCCTCCTCTCCTTCTTCTCCAAGCCTCGTCAGCTCCCCCATCTCTCGGTCCCACTCTTCCGCCTCGGCCATCCAGGAGATGTTCACTGCAGTCACATAGCACTGTCGGGCCACCTTCGGATCTCCCCTTATCCGGACCTGGACTCCTCCCACGTTGAACTTAAGGCATTGGTGGAAGGTGGAGGGGACATAGCAGAACGCACTGATGAGCGGCCGTCCGATGATGGCGTTGTAGCTGATGGGGGCATCCACTCTGACAAAATGACAATTCCTAGACTGCCCCCTAGGACTACATGGAGTCCCACTCCCCCCTCTACCTCCTTCCTCTCCCTGGAGAATCCAAACAACGGGCCATCCGAGGCCAGCACCCTCCGTGCCTCCACCTGCATCTCATCAAACGCCTTTTTGAAAATGACATTGACCGAGCTCCAGTTATCCACAACGATCCGGGAGACGGTGAACTTCTCGATCGCTGTCTGAATGACTAGAGCATCGCAGAACGGGTCCTCATGACCCGGCATGTCCTTCAGAGTGAACGAGATCTTCTCTGCTGGGGGTGGAGCTAGGGACGTCAAATCCACGCTATGACGGTACATGGTATGGAGGCTGGCCTTCCGGGTCGCCTCAATCCCTACCCCCCCCCCCTCCATGGATCACCCCGATCCCCCTCGGGTCCCCACGTCGGCCCGGTCTTCACATCTCTCGTCCTCCTCATCCTGAGGCAGGATCTCTTCAATCCTCACCGCCCACATCTCTCGCGGTGTCGGCGCTCTGGCTCCCTTCATCTCCAGAAATTCTGGGCAAGTCGTCGTTGCGTGACCTTCCGCATTTTGGAAGTCACAATAAGGCAACGCCAACTCCCTCCTCTCGGCCTCCGCCCCAATTCCCCCTTCTTCTTCCCGCTCCCTCTCCTACTCCTGCCACTTCTCTCCTTCCTCTTCCTCCTCTCCCTCTCCTGATTGCCATGGCCTGTTGAGGCGGGGGAGGCATCTGCCTTGGACCTTGCCTCCATCTCAACTGGTGGGGTCTTCCCTTACCCTCATGGAAGTTACCCACTCCCGGGGCGTAACCCCTCCCTTGAACCTGCGCTCCTCCGCCTTGATGCCTCCACCCCACCTACGGGGCCCTGGGCTCTTCTCTTCTATGCACTTCCTGCTGCTTGACTTCTGGCTCACTGAGCTTTGCTAGCCTCTTAGTGAGATCCAGATTAGCCTCCTCTCCTTCAATCTCCTCTACCACCCTCTCCATCAACTCCTCGTAGGAGACAGGGGCCTTCCTCTTCAAACTCATTTTAAAAAAACTCTCCCTCAGCCCCACCATGAAGGAGAGCTGGAGGGCAAACCTGGGCATCTCCTGGGTAAGTAGAACCTCCTCCTGGAACAGGTTCGCGTAATGGGCCAGCGACTCCCCCGGTTCCTGCTTGACCTTGAAGAGCAACTCGGCGTCCCTCTTCCTCTTCTTCGAAGTCGAGAAGCGCAACAAGAAGCCTCAACGCAAGTCCTCGAACTGGTAGATCGACTAGGTTGGGAGTTGATGGAACCAGTCCCTAGCCTTCTCCATTAGTGTGACGGCGAAGAGCCGGCACTTGAAAGCATCTGACATCAGCCGGATGGAGACCGAGTCCTCGAACGACTGCAAGTGCTGGACAAGGTCATCTTTACCGCAGTAGTAGACCCTGTCCCACTCCCAGAACCCTTCCGTGACTGGCGCGGAAAGCACCAGCTCGCAAAAAGGACTGCTCCCGCTCGCGGTCCTTTCCTGCTCGGCTCGTCCTGCGACTTCTCTCACAAGACCTGAGCTCACCAGAGTCGCGCTCACTGGAGCTGCACTCGCCAAGGCTGCGCTCGCCAGAGCAGCGCTCGCTGGAACAACGCTCGTCGGGACTGGACCTACCAGTGTGGCGCTTGCTGGGCTGGCAAAGAGCTCTCGCCCGAAGAGATCTCGCCCCGCTCCTGCTACCTCCTTCCATGACCTTACCCCCCGGGGAACACTCGCCGACCCCCGTAGGGGGGAGCACCTGAGGTGCTGGGTTCGCAAACTCACTTCGCACTGCGGCGAAGGCGAGACTGATGCTCTCGAGGACCTCTCTTTTGAAGTCCGCGAACATCCCCAACGTCCTTGCTGGCTGCGAGTCGCCAAACTCATCGCCCTGCTCTTCATCTCCTGCCATGCTGCTTCCTTGAAACTTTCTTGCATCAGCTGCTGTCTATGCTCACCGCACCAAAAATGTTGGAACCGGTATTCGGCCCAATGAGGAGTTCGGACCCCAAAGATGGGTGTAACTCGCGCTTACTAATCCCTTGGAGCAATCTGACCAAAAATTTAGAACTGAGACCCTTGGCGACAGTGTGGAAGTCCCACCACACACTCGGAAGATCGTAGAGCGCTTCCCCTCCTAAGCCAAGAACTGAAGTCGGGCACCTTGGAGAGCTCTGAGAATGCTAACCAAAGATGACCTGAGGAGAGAGAAGCCAAAAAGAAGTCCTCTCCAAAGGTGCCCTTAGGGTCTTATTTATAGTTTTCCTGAACTGGTCCGCTGATAGCGGGGTTCCGCCTTTTGGTTTTACTAAACGCACCCCAATCTGGCCTGCTAACAGCCAAACTCCGCTGTTCTGAAGGGCTACTGGCAGCCCACCAAGGGAAGAAGGGTAATTTCACCTCCTTAGCCCCTGGGCAAGTGGCCTGCAAGAGCGCCACTTCTAGCACTTATCGTGAGTCTTCTCGCGAGTACTGCACATGAACCCTCCTTAGGCGAGCGGCCCGCGAAGGCCCTGCTCGCCTTCCTTCTGATCACCCCCCTCCGGGTTGGGCCTCGCGTTCTCCACTGCGAGATTGCTCTGGCTCGCCACTCCTAGCACTCGCAACTCCTCAGTGGCGAGATGGCCACTTCCAGCTTAATTTGCACATCCTCGAACCTTATTCCCTTAGGCGAACACGGGGTTGTACACTTTTGTTCTGAATTTTCTTTTATCTTTTTATTTTTTTTCATGTAATGGTAGTGAATTCGCCGCCTTGCATGTGGCGACTAGGCCGGGTTTGGTTTAGGGGGTAATTCGCCACCTTGTGCGTGGCGACTGGGTCAAGGGTAGATCTAGGGGGTGGCTAGAGGCCTTATCTGGGGAAAGATTGGATATAGCCAACCGGTCCTTGGGAGAAGGACCGGTTGTTGAAACCAGAGAACTGGCCTCGACGTTCGAAAGGGAGATGCAGCTAACCCTTACTTGACCCGAGCTAGACCCTTGACCAGTTACTAAGAATCGAAGAACCTTGCCTTTGAAGAACACCTAAGTCCACAAACGGACCCCTTAAACTGCAGCGTGGAGGTCCAACCACATACCCGGAAGCTCACAAGGAACTTCCCCTCCCAAGCCAATGCTGAGCTTGGGCACCTTGGAGGGCACTAGAGGTCACCTCACCATCCACCTTCAATGATAGGGGGAGGGAGGGATAGTGCTTTCTCAGAACACTCACGCGAGGGAGGGGGCGGTACCAACAACCCTTCCCAAGGTGCCCATGGGGGTCTATTTATAGACTTCCCAAAATTGGGTTGTGGATAGCCCAAAATCTACTATCCGCAGCTCAACCACGAACCTGAACGACCAACACAGGAAGGGGGCGAGTGGAGGTTGAGACATCCACTCTCCCTATTGCCGGGGTCGGATGAGTGGACCAAGATCCACCACCCGAACTAGGTGAGTGGACCTCATGGTCCACTCAGCTAACCGGGCGAGTGGACCTATGGTCCACTCGCCCAGTTGCCCGGTGCGAGTGGACCTATGGTCCACTCGCCCACATGCCTGGGGCGAGTGGACCATAGGTCCACTCGCCCCCTCACTTCGGTCAAGTGGACCTATGGTCCACTCGCCCCTCCACTCGGGCGAGTGGACCTTAGGTCCACTCGCCCGGAGCCTTGGGCGAGTGGACTTAGGGTCCACTCGCCCAAGTGGGAAGTGTTCCCCCCGGGTCTTCTCTTTCTCGGTCTCGGCTGCCTTTTGGCTAGTCAATCTTATGCGTCACGGCCAATCTCTCTACCACGACCTTCTCCGCATCGGGCCACACCGACTGGGAGAATATGAGGGTTGTACACCGGTGAAGGAGCAAAAATTGATTTTACTTTGTCGTCTTTAATTTCAAGCGTTATTGAAATATTATCTTTGTAATTATCTTTATAATACAATATTCATTTTCATTATCTCTGATTTTCTGGAATTGTATTTCATCGAAGTTTTCATAAGTAAAATCACCTTGACATATTTCTGTGAAAATTATTTTCTGAGAGCTAACGCCCAGCGTTGACTCTTAACGCCTGACATTAGCGACAGAGCCAAAAAGTTTTCCTGTTATTTTAAAATCAGTCAGTTTATCTCAAAAACAGAAAACCCCTTATTCATCCCCCCCCCCCCCCCCCTAAGGGCGCCATCAGATCCAACATTTGGTATCAGAGGAAGGTTATTCCAAAATGGTTTCACAGATCATGCTTTCGCTGAGGGTCAAGGGATTAGTAGAACTCCACTATTTGCCGGTACTGATTATAATTATTGGAAAACAAGAATGCGTTATTTTCTAAATGCTTTAGATAATTATGTGTGGGTATGGTGGAACAATGCTGCTCTCCACCAACAATTGTTGTTGGAGAAGTCACTATAGAAAAATCGAGAGACAAATGGGATGATAACGATAAGTTAAGATGCAAGAACAACGCTAAAGCTATGAATGCTTTATTTTGTGCCTCGGATAGAACGGAATTTAATAGAACTTGTGCTTGCAAAACTGCATATGATATATGTAAATTATTATAAATCACTCATGAAGGTACTTCGCAGGTCAAGGATTCAAAAATTTTTCAACTTGAATCCGAATACGAGAAATTCCGGATGGAGGCGGATGAAGACATTGGTTCGATGTACACAAGGTTTACCAAGATCGTCAACGACTCAAAAGTGATTGGAAAAGTGTTCTCCAACGGCGACTTGGTGAGAAAAATCCTAAGATCTCTCCCTCCAAAGTTCAATCCAAAGGTGACGGCTATCTCGGAGTCACACGATCTAAAGAAGCTCCAAATTAAGAGCCTCATTGGGAACCTCAAGAACCATGAGGTTGAACTCAAAATTCAACAACAAGAGTACAACATGGAGCCAAAGAAGAAGACCTTAGCATTGAAGTCGAAGAAGGAGGTTTACAGGGATGATGATGAAGAGGACGAGGAGAGCCTTTTTGTAAGGAAGTTCAAAAGGTTCATGAAGAATCCAGAAAGGAGAAACACCTTACGAAAATATTTCATCAAGAAGGGATCTTCATCAAAGAAAGGAAGAGGTAGCGACGAGGATGATGATGAGCGACCACCACCGGAGTGCTATCATTATAGGAAGACCGCTTTCGCTGTGTTCACTATTTATACTAAATTTGTTATTATCTCTACTAAATGCATATTGTTTCATATTGCTATGACTCTATCCCACCTCCTTTTGATTATAACAAAAGGGGTAGAATAAATTAAAGAAATAAAGAAATATATTATTTAGGGGGAGTAAAATTAGAAAATGCATTCATGTAGGGGGAGTATCCACATAGGGGGGATATGCATGATTATCACGCTTATCATATACTATAAACACTACTCTAATTATATTTTATTTCTTATTAGTGGATTTGTTATTATCAAAAGGAGGAGATTGTTGGAGCTTGTGTTCCACCTCACTTAGTTTGAGAATAACAAATCACACCATGTATTTGATCTTGCTTGTGTTTATAGTGTGTAGGTACTATAGTTAAATAACTCTATGAACAGGATAATGAGTGATGAAGATTCTCTGAAAAGTGAGCTAACGCCCCGCATTAGCAGTTAACGCATGGCGTTAACATTCGTTAAATAGGGATGACTTCTCAACGGATCTTGACGTCGAGATGACAGATAGTTCATTACTAAGTGACAACGCCAGCGACACTTAACGCCCGCGTTGAGTCCACATACTACCATGTTCTCGACGGTTGCTCGATGTCAGCAGTTTCTATGCATGAACACTAACGCTGGCGTTAACTCTTAACGCCGCGCATTAGCTTACGTGCCTATTTAAATAGTTGATTTCATTTGATCAAGATTGATGCATTCCAAGCCTTCATTCTTTACTTCAGAGAGATCATTTCATCCCGAATTCAGAGAGCACCCCCAACACCAACATTGAGGAACAAGAGTGAGAAGGAGATTTCCAACGGTAATTTTGAAGAAGGATGCTCGCTTCAATTCTGACATGGTCATTGTGTATCTTCAAAATCTCCTTCAGCGCTCTTCAATATAGGGAGTCTTTTGTTCTGAATTGTCTTTTATCTTTTTACTATTTTCTTGTAACGGTAGTGAATTCACTACCTTGCGTGTGGTGACTAGGTCGGGTTTGGTTTATGGGGTAATTCGCCACCTTGTGCGTGGCGACTAGGTCAAGGGTAGATCTACGGGGTGGCTAGAGGCCTTATCTGGGGAAAGATAGGCTATAACCAACCGGTCCTTGGGAGAAGGACCGCTTAAGGAATAAAAATTTATTTTACTTAGTCGCATTTAATTTCAAGCATTATTGAAATATTATCTTTGTAATTATTTTTGTAATACAATATTCATTTTCATTATCTCTGATTTGCTGGAATTGTATTTCATTGAAGTTTTCATAAGTAAAATCACCTTGACATATTTCAATGAAAATTATTTTCTGAGAGCTAACGCCCAGAGTTCACTCTTAACGCCTGGCGTTAGCGACATAGCCAAAAAGTTTTCATGTTATTTTAAAATCTGTCCGTTTATCTCAAAAATAGTAAACCCCTTATTCACCCCCCCCCCCCCCTCTAAGGGCGCCATCCGATCCAACATACATTGCACCTTGATAAGTCTTCATGAGCATTGTGTGTGCAAAACACCTTGGTAGTTGTACTTTTTATTTTCTATGTGCATTAAAGTGTGTGGAAGTAAAATTACTTGTGTTTTATTGTACACAAGTAATTACTTGTGTTTTATTGTACACAAGTAAAATTACTTGTGTTTTCTTTTCTATGTACATGTGTCTTATATTCTTGATTAAATCATTTGTTTACTCTATTCAAAATACACTTATGTTCACATCATTATCTTCCATAACACTTCTTCTCATGAGTATTGGATCCTAAAGCAAATTCTATACTACTCTTTATATATAAATGCACTAGATAACCTAGCATGCTCTCTACAATGTTTGGTATGTCTTGAATTTGTGAATTAAAATAATAGTGTAGTAATCTCTTTGTGATATCCTTCTTTCATGTTTGGTTTCTCTATTGTCAAAATTAAAGATTTTAAATGAATAATGATTTACAAAAACATCTTGCTTTTTAGAACTTTAACTCATATTTTCTTCTTATGAATCATCATGATTACAAAAAGATGTTTCTTGTATTTCTATAAGACTTCTGCATTATTACCATATATTTTTACCTTGCGCTTTCATGCTTATTTAAAGTCTTCTTTTTGTGTGCTTCATCAATTGAATCTTAAAATTCTTTTCCTTCATCAAGTAATAGGCTTGCTTGGTAGAATTTATATTGGTTGTTCTAACATGAATATCATTTTATGCTACAAACTCTGATTCATTAAAGGATTTCAAAATAGCTATGTGAGTTTTTCAACAATTCAAATAAAAATATAAACTCATAGGCTATGAACTTATCATTAGATTTAAAATGTTTATTGTTTCCAATGATTATTATCCCATGATTACATATCTCACCATAGCGAGGGTGTAGGGTACAAATTTATGTTGATGACATAATCTTTGGGTCTACTGATGACAACCTCTGCAAGAGATTTGCAAATCTAATGCAGGGGGAGTTTGAAATGAGCAGTATGGGTGAGCTCAAATATTTCCTTGGGCTCCAAGTGAAACAGTCTGATGATGAAATTTTCATCTCCTAGACCAAGTACACTAAGGAGCTCATCAAGAAATTTGGAATGGAATCAGCCTCCACCATGAGAACACCCATGGGGTCTAATGTGTCACTAGACAAGGATGAAAAGGGTAAGGCCTTTGATGAGTCCATGTATAGATGCATCATTGGATCTCTATTATACTTGACTGCTAGTAGGCCAGACATTATGTATTCTACATGTGTTTGTGCTAGGTATCAAGCATGTCCTAAGGAATCTCACTACGCCTCTGTGAAGAGGATTTTGAGATACCTTAAGGGCAGCTTGCATCTTGGCCTTTGGTACCCTAAGAATAATGACTTTGAACTAACAGGCTTTTCAGATGCAGATTTTGCAGGTTGCAAAGAAGACAGGAAGAGTACAAGTGGTACTTGTCAATTCCTAGGGAGAAGACTGATATCTTAGAGCAGTAAGAAACAAACCAGTGTGGCAATATCCACAGCTGAATCTGAATACATTGTTGCAGGTAGCTGTTGTGCACAACTCCTTTGGACACAACATCAGCTGGAAGATTACAACCTCAAGGTAAGGGAATCTCCTTTGTATTGTGATTCATCCAGTGCAATCTCTATTGCTAAAAATCCTGTCTCTCATAGCAGGACTAAGCATATTGAGATTAGATATCATTTTATTAGAGAACATGTAGAAAGTAAAGATATCTATCTTGAATTTGTCCCCACTGACAAACAAGTAGCTGATATTTTTACAAAGCCACTGGATGAATCTAAATTCAATGCTTTCAAGATTGACCTTGGTATGCTTAGCATGGTATAGTCCTAAATGTATGAATAGTAGTTGTCACTATTGTTGATTCTGAATTGTGAATTATAATGCCTTACAAAGTTATAATAGAGTTTGAGCTAGATACAAAAGACAAAAGTTTTTACTCTTGGGTCTTCTGAATCCTTCCTTCAGATCTGAAAACAACAGCTTCAGATTTGAACCCCCTTGATCTTCTTCTTCAGCAAAGCAGAAGATCAACTTGCCCTTATTGAATTTGTACAGGAAGAGCTAACTAATCTCCCTTAGAAGATTAACTTCAGCTGCAGAGAACAACTTCAAACTGGCTGAATCGTGAATGCTCGATTGCGGCGTGCAGCAAAGGTTTCTCAATCGAATAGTACTTGTTGTTGGCCCTAGCTTCTTCTTTTATACCCCCAGAAGGCTTCAATGGCTATATCGATCCTCCTGACATGGTATGGGTCAGATTTGACTTGCTTTTCCCTCTCAATAGTCGTCTGCGCCAAAAGCAGATCCCGTCAGCACATTTGGATATGTCTCAGCGGTTGGGCTGAGACAGCATCTAGTCTTAGCGGTTGGGCTGAGACAGCTTCCAGTCTCAGCGCCAGCTCCAGTCCCCTTCTCAGCGGTTGCTCCAGTCTCCTTCTCAGTGGATCCGCTGAGACGGCTCCTCGTCTCAGTGGTTCTGACCCTTCGTCTCCGCGGTTCTGCTGAGACAGATCTTCATATCCTTGTGGATGGTTTCTTCTCATCTAAGGCCATGTTTGGCCCTTCCTTTTGAGTTACCTGTGCCTGTATATCCTACACAAGTATAGCTTTGTTAAATACAATATGTCCTTAGCATTGAGAGTGATGCCTCTTCAAATCAAGGTAATATTGAGGGCAATATACCCAACGACCAGTCCTGAGCCTTCCCCTTGAAGATTATGACAAACAACCGGCACTTGAAGGCATCCGTCATTTGCCTAATGGAGACCATGTCCTCAAACCATTGCAGGTGCTGGATGGGGTCGAACGAATCCGGTCATACGAATTCGACCGTATTCGCCCTCGAAGTGGCGAGTTTTGGTCGAACTCGCAAAGTGCGCTCGCACGCAAAGCGACTGGTCACCATCTTCAGAGAATCCCTCCTTACCGGGGCACTGACTTGGTCCCGCCTCGGCGAGCGAGGCAACGGCGACTGGGGATGGCTCTCATGCCTCTGCGCGAGGTGCGAACAGCCCCCGGATAGCTTCGTCCATCGACCTCCTCAACTCCGTGAAATCACCCTTGGTCACAAACTCGCCCGTAGGCAGCGAGTTTCCCTAGCCGGTCCCCAGCTCACTATGTTCATCCATGGGGTTGTCAGATGAGATTTTCTCCTCAATATACAGTTCACGATCACCACACCAAAAATGTTGGAACCCGGATACCGGTCCAACTATGTTGGAGACTTGGGGAGTAGCTTGAGTTACTTCTCTCTTCATCAGATCCCTATGTCTAAGTATTTTGAGCTGAGAACTGGCCCTCTCAGAGTGGTAGGTAGTTGCCTAGGAGAAGACCCACTGGTTGCAGCGAGGAGGTCTCATCACTAACCTAGAAATCCTACTTAATTTCTCCTCCCAAAAACCAAAGGCTGAGCCTGTCTTAGATAGCACAAGAACATAAGGAGGAAAGCTCAGGCTCTTTTGGGGGGTGGATCCATGCTGATCTGAGACATAATGAGTCCTATTTATAGGCAAATTCTCCTAAGGATAAAATAGTCCTAATAGCCTGCGAATAGCTTCCTCCGCCTTAACCAAATTATTATATGTATACCCAAATGGTCTGTGAACAGCTCCTCGCGCCTTTTCGTAAATACTAATCACAGCCCCCATTGGTCTGCGGATAGTGAGAGAGGACTGTTGAGTTGGGTTGGTAACATCCCTCAAGCGACTAGACCCCTAGGATGGTTTTTTCATGACTAGGTCATGACAAAACCCTAGGAAGCACAAAGAGATCATGAGAGCTTAGGCATGAATGTGAAGATCACCATGGTCTGCAATTAACACTTTCCAAATACCTAGTCTATGGTTTAAATTTAGGGCTTCAACTTGACCCTTGACCCCACCATAACATCCCTAACCCTTTACGGGGTCCCTAGGATCCATTAGGACCCATTGGTGTCAACTAAAAAGGTCAAGTTGACCCAAGTCAAACTTAACCCAAAATTGGTCAAAGTGCTCTAATTAGGGCCAATTGGCCTCCAATGTGCCCAATTGACCCTACCCAGACCTTTCTAGCCCTTAGGGGAGGCCAAGGGGTCACAAACCACCCATTGGGGTCAACCCAAATGGTCAAATTGACTAAAGTCAACTCAACCATAATTTTATGTCAAAGTACCCTATTTTGACCTACTCAAGCCCAATCCACTTGGGCTAGGCCCAATTGAGGTGGCCCACTAGTCTAGGAGGCTGATAATTACACAAAGAGCCGTTCAATTTCTGTAAATGGTGACTAGGAGAGAGAATCCCCATTTCCCCCAAAAATGGAGGAGAGAGAAAGAGAGGGAATAATGAGCTTTCATAGCAAAGGAGACCAAAGGCCTCCTCTCTTCACCTCCCATGGCTTTGTACACCTCCCCTCATCAATTTGGAGGAGTTTAACAGCCATGGCCGACCACATAGGTGGTTGTATTCAGAGATTTCTAGTTGGCCTAAATTAAGCTTTCATGGCTATTAATGGTGGAATCAAGGAGAGGCCCTTCCTCTACCCAAATTGCTCCATTTAAAACCTTCACTGGACTGAGAGGAGTGTTTTCCCCCACTTACCTGAAGGGATCAACCACCTTGGTGTAGAAGTTGCAATGGCACCCAAAGGCATAAGCTCGACCATGGCTACCCGACGATCAACAAGGATTCCCCCTCCCAATAGGTCCTCCCTCATCTCTCTCTCAGTGGCTAGATCCACATCCACTGGCCATTTGATTGGGGGCCAATCGGCCTTGGATCGGCATGGCTGAAAAAGCTTGGTTTGAAGCTTAAATTTCCTACCCTAAAGCCCGATTCCGGCCACCTCCGGTCGGCCAACCCCCGCCTATCGCCGACCACCATCTCAACGGAGGTGGTTGTGGCATTGGCCGGCCAGGAGAGGGTCTAGGTGGCCGGGAAATCACCTCCCAAGTCGTACAGGTCAGGCTAATATGAGCCATTGGCTCACTAGAGAAGATGAATGGATGCCCTCCATTACTGCTTTAAAATATGTGCTACATATTTTATAATAGTGTTATTATTATTCCATTTTCTGTTTCATTGTAGGCAGTAGATAGGAATAAATATAAAAAATACTTTGAGCCCTCTACTGGAAAAATGTTCAATAACAAAGTTGTAGCCCTTGAAGTATAGATTATTTTAAAATTGATTTCACACCCTTTGGGTCAATGGTTTGACCACAACACTCAATATGGTGCAGCCTATACATAGGGTTGACCAGAGATTGATTTGAGTGCCCCCATCAAACCAGACCTTCAAATGCTCTGGAATTTGGAGCATATGCTAGTTTTGCCCACAACCTCAATGTGGAGGGTTTGTTTCTATAATTTTTACAAACATTTAATCAATCATGTATAATTTAATTTTAGGGTCTAGAGACCTCTAAACCCTTCCAAATTTTGGTGGGTGACCCTTAGGGTCATAACATGACTCTGGTAAAAAATTCATGCCAGTTGGGATTGATTTGGATGGGTAATTAAGTAACCCAAATTTGGTCAAACTAGGGGATATTAGGTCAAAAGTGCCCTTGATGGATTTGAGAGGTCAAACCTCATCCAAATGTTGTGAAACCTTGGCCACTGATTTAATATCACATAAAAACACCCCCACAAGTGGTTTTGGGTGGCTTTGGGTGGATGTGCCCTAGAACCCTAGTTTAAACCCTAGGGTTGTAATGAATCTACTAAAGGACATTGGGTCATATGTCCTTGGATGGACTTGGAACTTGGTAAATAAGTTCATAGGGTGGTAATATACCTTTGGTAATTTTGTTAGAATTTTTAGGCACATTTAACCCCTCTGAATTGATTAAGAACCTATTAGGGCACTTTCATATAAGAAGAATTTGCATGTTTATATAATCTTGGATGTTCATGAAATTTTGACAGTGAGCTTGTATTAGTGATATTATTCCTTGATAATTTTATTGTGAATATTAGATGGATCTATATAGTACTTCATTCACAAGTCTATTGTTTGACCTATTTATAAGGGAAATAAATTAAGGGTTTAATATTCATTGGAAAATTATGAAACTTGATTAGAGGACTGTTTAGGGCAAGTATATGATCTCATAATTGTAATATAATTTTTGGAAGAATTTATATATGGTTCCCTTCACAAAGTGTCCTAGGCTTTGTTTAATTAAATAAAGGATTTATATGGTCAAATGAATCTGGAAAATTATAAAACTCAGTCAGTGAACTTTTCTGATAGATATAGACATCTGATAATTTTCTTATGATTTTTGAATGAGTATTCTTAGTACTTCCTTTGTTAATCCCTGATTTTGATAAATCAATCAATATTTTGTTTGGAGGTTAAAACTTTTCTGGAAATTAATGAATTCCAGACATGGCTGTTATTTTGATATTACATTGTTGTACAAATATTACCAAGGCCATAGCTTGACAGAATGCCATACCTCATGTTCAAAGTCATAGGTGTCCTGATTTTGGGCAAATTATAATAAATGCCAAATAAATTGGGAAAATGTGAATTTTTTGAATTAGTCTTAAATGTCATAACACACCCCCAATAATAACCTTGGGTAATTTGGATGATTATTTAGAGCACCTCCTCGCATGCACCACATACAGTTCACTAGGTTTGCATATAGTAAAACTGTAGAGTAAAGGTAATTGATAGACCACTAAGTGGAAATGGGAGGTAGTTTGGTGTGCCTAATCTGGTTGAGGATGAAAGATGTCACCGATAGGAGTCAAGGTAGTGTGTGCCCGGTGGTTGAGGGGCAAGGTTGTGCTCGAGATCGACGATGGGTCGTCTGTTTCCCTGGAGAGTTATAAAATACACTTAGGGTTAGCTAAAGTGCCATGATAAGAGGAGTTTGCGCATGGGTAGTTACAGACAATAGTAAGTGTCTTGAAATGGGAACTTTGGGATTCAGCCTATCATAGTTCCTAGTACTACTGCGAGCCCCTCACAGGGTAGTCCTCGGGAAATCCAAGATTAACCCTAAACTATAGGTGTAAACCGAGTTGCAAGCTTAAATTAATAATACACTCACCCACATCTCGTTGTTACGGGTGTTTAGTTTGTTCTCTCTTACGAGCAATAGGCTCGGTGGTTGTAGGTATGAATGGGTTAATCCGGCGAGCCGGTGGCTCGGAAGGTTATTGTGATGGACGGGTTAGTCCGGGGAGCCTATGGCTTGGAGATATATGGTAATCATAATTGCATGTGCATAAAGGTGGTGGGTCTTCGGTATTGGATGGTCATTTGCACTGATGTTGATACGATGACTCGGCAGGTGCGGTTATCACTTAGCCAAGGAAAAGTCTGGTGGATCATCCAGCAAGAGTATGCAGGCGCTGCACGGTTGTGTTCTTTGCGTTGAGGCATACGAAAGGTCTAGGTTAGGTAGTGTAAATACCAACCTAGAGGTGAGCGTGGCCCAACCCACCGCCTCCGTTTTCCACTATGGAGGTATCCTGGGAGTTTTGTTATCTCCAAAAAGGGGGGAACTAAAGGTATGTGCACATAGAGTTGGGTGTGTGTTGCACTTGTGTGAACATAACATTGAACTGCATAACACTGCATGTCATAGCATAAACATTGCATTTAAATCCCTACGCCTAGCGTATAAATTGGTATGGGACTTTTTACCTGATAGGCCTTGCTAAACGACCCCTTGGTCTATAGGTATGTATGGGCATTCCTATAAATCATGGTTACTCTTCTATACTTGTCTTTAATTATATACTTTACCTGTGGTTATAGAGGTAGTTGTTGCTTTACTTGTTACTGTCTCACTTGCTGTTCTACATTTATATATACACTGTGTAGTTGTAGACATTTCTTGTAGACTAGGTCCACCGTCATCTGCTTTGATATATACCCCTAGTTGTCCTTCCACTTCATTCCTCCAGCTCGGTGCCTAGGAGCCACTGGGGGAGGGGTGGGGAAAATAAGGCTTAGTGTTTTGACTAACGGTCAGTGGACCATATCATTTTTTGGGATCGAGGAGCAGCACTAGGAGACACGGCACCACCAGAGGTCGGTGGAGCTGAAGGTGGGCCAGTCTAGCAGAGGAGTCGCAGCTGCCGGGACTGTGAGTGATTATTAGTATTTGCTTCAGCGAGTGGCTTGTAGTTAGGATTTGATGTACTGGGCAGGAGCCCTTTTTTATTTTACTCTATTAATTTAGTTATTATCATGTGGACACCTACCATTATGATTTTATATAGCATGTGATGTGGACTTGGACTTATTTTTGTTCATTTGTACTTTTCTTCTTCTACGATTGATATTGCTGGCAGGATCGGTGTTTTGTTGTGGCAACCTTCCCGTGTGTTGTTGTCACTGCAAAGCAGCGATTCTGGGCATACGACCCGGTGGCGAAGCGAAAAAAAATGGGGTCTTACAAACTGGTATCAGAGCGAACCTCGATTAGAAGAGAAGAAGTCCACAAAACATGGGACACCCCACGTGAGTTTAGTTTGAGGACAAACTAAGCAGCGAAATCTATGGTGTGCCCATATGGGGAATCACATGTAATTTTCCACTCGTAACTGAATTTTGGTCCAATCTCCTCGCAAGGTTCTTTTCTTTTGTAGCCTGCGGCGAACCCTGCCCCTCAGGAGGGAATACCTCTGGCTACAAAGATCACATTAGATATTCCTCTAATCAAGAAGTTAGACTCAACCCCACTAGTACACATGGCGTACCATGACAATTTATATCATGCCCTAGTCTGGAATAGACCGTAGGTATAAATTTGGTTAAGGTGCGAGGATACCCCAAAGAGGTTAGAGGAGGAGTTTAACATGAGAACGACAACCTAATCCATAAAATCTGATGTCCCTACTTCACATACCAAGGATTATCCAAACTAATAGGACCGCCTTAAGGAGATTGAAACATAAGTGGAATGGTAGGGGACTCGTAGACTCATTCCTCATACCAATGATATGTTTACATTAAGAGAACCACCATGACAAACACCGAGGGTCAGATATGAATTCAAGTTCAGAAGAGACCTATTTGTGATTGGGTCACATGTTGACCCTGATAAGGTTGTCGTAAAGGGTACCTTGAAGAGTCTAAAGTATGGAGTATATCAACAAGTATCAAGATAGAACCCCAAGTTTAAGGTTGTATGCCCTAAGGATTGTTTGCATACCGAGGACGAATATAACATAGTGATATCGAAGATACTTAGCCCAAAATAGATAGTGGCTTATCTTTTGATAATTGGGGCTTACCTTTTATTTATTGGGCAAATTAGTTACTGACTTATGTTCCCCTTAGACCTAATTTAGAAAGTGTTGCGTCGTGAACATAGTGATTTTGAAGTTGATCATATTCGATGTTACTCGGGAGAAGATGAGATTGGGTAAAAGTATGTTTGGAATGATGATCGGTAGTATTACCAGGACAATGGATAGACATCGTTGATCGAATAACGAATTGACCTTAGTTGAAGCATTGGAAATGTAAAGTTGACAGGTTTAGTCACTTAGGAATGCAGGTGTCCCATTCTAGAAGTTGTGGATTGAAACTAGGTCTTGCAAGATAAAATCATATTTGAAAATGTTCTTGTGATTCGGGGCATTCGGATGTGATTAACTTATGATTTGTTAAAAATCACGCCCTGTCATGGCAGAAAATTTTAACTACAATAATAATCCTCAAACCTTGGAAGCTATGATGATGAATAACCAGAGATCATAAACGATGAATTATTGGATTTAGAATATATAATTTAAGGTTACGATGGTAAGAACGATCTAATTCTTATCTTACTTGGACCATACAGAAGTGACCAAGACTAACATATGTTAAGTGATAGGAATTTGGAGAAATAAACATGATGATATTTCCTTGATGAAATTGACTTGTGAAAAATCTTAAGGTATCAAAAAAATTTTCCCTCATACCTTATGAATCAAGCTCCACATAGAAAATGATTGGGAGTAATCTTACCATCATTGATACTAATAATGATTGGTTAACATATACTCATAAAGGTTCACGAGTATACCCCCTTAAATTTTGAGGATAATTGGGACGCTTGATGATCTAATCAGTTCCATCAATGGTAAGAACTAGATAAGTTGTAGAGTTGAGTTGATTGATTACTCAGACGTCTTGAAGGAATAAGAATCTGAACGTGTAGATAAAACTTTATAGAGGCGTTGTCTACCCATACAAATAAGAGCTTTAGTCCCGGAAAAATGGTGTATTTCGGAACTTGTATTTCCCCAGAATGAAGAAAGACGTCATAGGTTTTGTGATGCACTGTGAGGTCTGTCGGCTAGTGAAGGCCAAGTGCAAGAGTCTTTGGGGAACTACCACAGTCACTGTCCGTGTTAGAGTAGAAGTTCGAGGAAAGATTGACCAAGGAAGCTAGGGTCACCCCAGTCCGGAAGGACACTCCCACTGGTGTTTGATGGGATTTGTTGAGTAGTTTGTCTGTTATCGTGGTGTGCCCAAGACGATCGTGTCGAATTGGGATGGACAATTTATGCCCAATAAGTGGAGATCAGTCCAGGCTTATCTAGGCTCTTGGTTGACGTTCAGCACAACTTTCCACCCTTAGACGGACGGACAAACGGAAAGTACCAACCGGGCACCGGAGGATCTCTTGTGCTTATTCATTCTGGACCGCGGAGAGCCATGAGGGAGACTGTTGCCACCAACCGAGTTCTTTTATTACAACAGTCATCAGTCCAGCATTGGCATAGCCCCCTGGTGTGGTATTATACGGACGGAGGTGCAGGACTCCACTATCTTTGAACCAGGATGAGTATCTAAAGGCACTCAACTCGGAATTTGTGGAGGACACAGATGCCCAGGTGCGACTGATTCGAGATAGGATGCTGGAGGCCCAGAGCAACCAAGCCAGGTATTACGATGCGTGGCATCATCAAGTAGAGTTCCAGGTTGGAGACTTGGTGTTCCTGAAGATACGTCCGATGAATGGAGTCTTGCGGGTAGGTGGGCGGAAGAAGCTCAGTCCGAGATAAATGGGGCTCTACAGGATCCTGGAGTAGATCGGCACGTTGGCTTATAGACTGGAGCTACCGCAAGAGTTAGCGAGTTTGCATGACGTCTTCCACATGTCCTCTCTCAGGAAGGCTCTACTGCAGTCGGAGCAACATGTTTCTACTGTAGATGGCCCGGTAGCTTCTGATCGATCAGTTCGCTTGGAGCTGGTCAGGATAGACGATACGGCAGTAGGAGTCTTGCGGCACAAGAAGGTTCCGTAGGTAAAGGCCCTGTGGTAAAATCATGGACAGGAGGAGCTTATCTCGGAGCCACAGAACCGATGCAGCAGTGGTAGCCGGTGCTCTTCGTGTCAGATATTACTTCAATTCTTAGGGGATGTTACGTTCAGTTACTTTCGGTAGAAACCCCGCAAGCCTAACCTGAATTTCGGGGACGGAATTATTATTTTTTGTTTTATTGGGATTTGTAACATCCCTCAAGATACTAGACCCCTAGGATGGTTTTGTCATGACTAGGTCATGTCAAAACCCTAGGAAGCACAATGAGATCATGAGAGCTTAGGCATGAAGGTGAAGATCAACATGGTCTGCAATTAACACTTTCCAAATACCTAGTCTAGGGTTTGACTTTAGGGCTTCACCTTGACCTTTGACACCACCATAACATCCTTAACCCTTTAGGGGGACCCTAGGAGCCATTAGGACCCATTGGGGTCAACTAAAAAGGTCAAGTTGACCAAAGTCAAACATAACCCTAAATTGGTCAAAGTGCCATAATTAGGGCCAATTGTCATCCAATGTGCCCAATTGACCCTATCCAAACCTTCCTAGCCCTTAGGGGAGGCCAATTGGTCACTAACCACCCATTAGGGTCAACCAAAATGGTCAAATTGACCAAAGTCAACTCAACCCTAATTTTAGGTCAAAATGCCCTATTTTAACTTACTCAAGCCCAATCCACTTGGGCTAGGCCCAATTGAGGTGGCCCACTAGTCTAGGAGGCTGAGAATTACACAAAGAGCCATTCAATTCTGTAAATGGTGACTAGGAGAGAGAATCCCCATTTTCCCCAAAAATGGAGGAGAGAGAAAGAGAGGGAATAATGAGCTTTCATGGCAGAGGAGACCAAAGGCCTCCTCTCTTCACCTCCCATGGCTTGGTACACCTCCCCTCATCAATATGGAGGAGTTTAACAGCCATGGCCGGCCACATAGGTGGATGTATTCATAGAATTCCATTTGGCTGAAATTAAGCTTTCATGGCCATTAATGGTGGAATCAAGGAGAGACCCTTCCTCTCCCCAAATTGCTCCATTTAAAGCTTCACTGGACTGAGAGGAGTGTTTTCCGTCACATACCTGAAGGGATCAACCACCTTGGTGTAAAAGTTGCAATGGAACCCAAAGGCATAAGCTCGGCCATGGCTACTCGACGATCGACAAGGATTCCCCCTCCCAACAGGTCCTCCCTCATCTCTCTCTCTCAGTGGCTAGATCCACATCCACTGACCATTTGATTTGGGGCCAATAAGCCTTGGAACGGCATGGACAAAAAAAATCGTTTGGAGCTTAAATTTCCTAGCCTAAAGCCCGATTCCGGCCACCTCTGGACGGCCAACCCCCGCCAATCACCAGCCACCACCTCAACGGAGGTGGTGGTGGCATTGGCTGGCCGGGATAGGGTCTAAGTGGCCGGGAAATCACCTCCAAAGTCATACAGGTTGGGCTACGGTGAGCCATTGGCTCACTGGAGAAGATGAATGGATGCCCTCCATTACTGCTTTAAGATCTGTGCTACAGATTTTATTATAGTGTTATTATTATTTCATTTTCTGTTTCATTGTTGGCAGTAGATAGAAATAAATATAGAAAATACTTAGAGTCGTGTACTGGAAAAATGCTCAATAACAAAGTTGTAGCCCTTGAAGTCTAGTTTATTTTAAAATTGATTTCACACCCTTTGGGTCAATGATTTGACCACAACACTCAATATGGTGTGGCCTATACATAAAGTTGACCAGAGACTGATTTGAGTGCTTCCATCAATCCAGACATCTAAATGCTCTGAAATTTGGAGCATAGGCTAGTTGTACCCACACCCTCGACATATCGAAAAATGAGAACTTTTGGATGACATTTTTTTATAGTTTTTGCAAACATTTTATAAATTATGTATGATTTAATTTTAGGTTCTAGAGACCTCCAAACCCTTCCAAATTTTGATGGGTGGTCATTAGGGTCATGAAATGACTCTTGTAAAAATTCCATGCCATTTGGGATTGATTTGGTTGGGTAATTAAGTAACCCAAATTTGGTTAAACTAGGAGATATTAGGTCAAAAGTGCACTTGATGGATTTGAGGGGTCAAACCTCATCCAAATGTTGTGAAACCTAGTCCACTGATTTAATATCACATAAAAACACCCCCACAAGTGATTTTGGATGGCTTTGGGTGGATGTGCCCTAGAACCCTAGTTCAAACCCTAGGGTTGTATAATGAACTTATTGAAGGGCATAGGGTCATATTTCCTTGGATGGACTTGGAACTTGGTAGCTAAGTTCATATGGTGGTAATATACCTTGGAAATTTTGTTAGAATTTTTTGGCACATTTAACCCCTCTTAATTGATTAAGAACTTATTATGGCACTTTCTTATAAGAAGAATTTGCATGTTTATATAACCTTGGATGTTCATGAAATTTTGGCAGTGAGCTTGTATTAGTGATATTGTTCCTTGATAATTTTATTGTGAATCTTAGATGGATCTATATAGTACTTCATTCACAAGTCCATTATTTGACCTATTTATAAGGGAAATTAATTAAGGGTTTAATATTCACTGGAAAATCATGAAACTTGGTCAGAGGACTTTTTTGGGCAAGTATATGATCTGATAATTGTAGTATAACTTTTGGAAGAATCTATATATGGTTCCATTCACAAAGTGTCTTAGGCTTTGTTTAATTAAATAAAGGATTTATATGGTCAAATGAATTTGAAAAATTATGAAACTCAGTCAGTGAACTTTTCTGATTGCTCTAGACATCTGATAATTTTCTTATGATTTTTGAATGAGTATTCTTAGTACTTCCTTTGTTAATCCCTGATTTTGATAAATCAATCAATATTTTATTTGGAGGTTAAAATTTTTTGGAAATTAATGAATTTCACGGATGGCTGTTATTTCGATATTACATAGTTGTACGAATTTTACCAAAGCCATATCTTGACAGAATCCCATACCTCATGTTCAAATTCATAAGTGTCCTGATTTGGGGGAAATTATAATAAATGCCAAATAAATTGGGAAAATTATGAATTTCTGGAATTAGTCTTAAAATGTCATAACACACCCCCAATAATAACTTTGGGTCATTTGGATGATTATTTGGAGTACCTCCACTCATGCACCTCATATAGTTCACTAGGTCTGCACATAGTAAAACTGTAGAGTTAAGGTAATTGGTAGACCACTAAGTGGAAATTTGAGGTAGTTTGGTGTACCTAGTCTGGTTGAGGATGAAAGAGGTCACCGATATGAGTCAAGGTAGTGTGTGCCCGGTGTTTAAGGGGAAAGGTTATGCTTGGGATCGACGACGGGTCGTCTGTTTCACTGGAGCGTTATAAAATACACTTAAGGTTAGCTAAAGTGTCATGATAAGAGGAGTTTGGGCATAGGTAGTTACCGACAATAGTAAGTGTCTTAGAAAGGGAACTTTGGAATTCAGCCCATCATAGTTCCTAGTACCGCTGCGAGCCCCTCACAGGGTAGTCCTCAGTAAATCCAAGATTAACCCTAAACTGTAGGTGTAAACCGGTTTGCAAGATTAACTTAATAATGTACTCACCCACATCCCGTTGTTACGTGTGTTTAGTTGGTTTGGTCTTACGAGCAATAGGCTCGGTGGTTGTAGGTACGGTAGTCTGGCGAGCCAGTGGCTCGGAAGGTTGTTGTGACGGACGGGATTGTCCGGGGAGCCTATGGCTCGGAGATATATGATAATCATAATTGCATGTGCATAAAGGGGGTGGGTATTCGGTATTGGAAGGTTGTTCGCACCGACGTCGATACGATGACTCGGCAGGTCCGGTTATCACTTTGTCAAGGAAAAGTCTGGTGGACGAGCCAACAAGAGTACGCAGGCGCTCCGCATTTGTGTTTTTCGCGTTGAGGCGTACGAAAAGTTTAGGTTAAGTAGTGTGAATACCAACCTAGAGGTGGGCGAGGCCCAACCCACCGCATCTGTTTGCCACTGCAAAGGTATCCTGGGAGTTTTGCTAGCTCCAAAAGAGGGGGAACTAAAGGTCTGTGCGCATAGAGTCGGGTGTGTGTATTGCACTTGTGTGAACTTAACATTGAACTGCATAACACTGCATGTCATAGCATAAGCATTGCATTAAAACCCCTACCCCTAGCGTATAAAGTGGTATGAGACTTTTTATACGATAGGTCTTGCTAAATGACCCCTTGGTCTATAGGTCTGTATGGGCATTCCTATAAATCAAGGTGATAACTTCTTAAAAAGAAGTTATTTTTATCTAATTAATATATCATTACACACCCTAAAGTGCATAAATTTGCATTAAATATTTGGAATATGACTAAATATATCATTTATATAAAGACTCAGTGGTTTTGAGAATCTCCTTGTCAAAAGACTCAGGCACAGTTAGTGCAATCCTACCAGGGAGGTAGAAGAGTAGACTACCCACATTTTGGGGAACCACTATAAAAATTCCGTGTCTTCTTGATTGATTTTATGTGCTGTCTCATTTTACTATATTCTGTATTTATATTTCCTGCATTTACTTTATTCTATTTCGATAGTGTTGATTGCATACTACTTAATAGTTTTATTGTGTGTACATTTAGGGTATAAAATATTTAAACCTATATTCACCCCTCCTCTAGAGAATACTCAGATGCACACTTTGCACTTTCAACTGGGTTCAATCAAAGTCCCTCTCCAAGGTCCAAGCAGCTTCAACCAACTCATTGAAGCATGCATTTTTCAACATTATGAGTGGTTGCCTTAGATTGTCCTGCAACCCTTCGTAGAAGAGGTTATCCCTCTCCTCATTGTCAGCCATCGTCATTCACACATAATGACCCAACCGTGTAAAATCATGCAGGTACTCATCCACTATCATGTCACACTGCATCAATCTTAGGAATTGCCTTTAAAGAGCCAGCCTAGTCGATGATGGGATGTAATGCTTCAGAAAGTGCCCACAAACCCTCCTATAGGCGGGATACGCCTAGGGAAACATCTGTCCCGCTCTTCCACCCACCATAACTTGGCTTCACCTTCCAGCACACTGATAAACGAGGGGTGTGTACCTCGTTTGTTTTGTGCTAGTGATGCTTTCCTATCCTTGGAGGTCGCTGATGCTTCTAGAAGCCCTTTAATCCCGGCTAAGCAGTCCTCTACATTTATCAGTGTGCTGACTCCTTTGAATGTACGGGGATGAAAAATCAGAAAATACTTCAGTTAGCGATCTCTCTGCCCAACCGAATGCTCCTCTATCGGCTCTGCATTCCCTAATGCCCATCTAATGTGACAGGTGTCGCCACTGGCGACACTCGCAGCTTGTGCTGTCACCACTGCCGTTGCTACCATACGACAGAAATCTACTAGGGACAAGTTTGTGTCAGTACCACTGCATGTCGTACGGTCTTCACGCACTTTGAAAGTCCCTGCATTGTCGCTACCACCCTAGCATAGGCAAAACAACACATCAATTTAGATCCAATAAACAAGAATCAAACACATGGACACTCATGGTCCTAAGAAATAATCATATGTGGACAACTCTTTTCAATGATCTAGATATACTAAACCGTTCTCTATCGATCTAGAACCCCTAAACGACCTCTGATACCAAATTGTAACACCTCCGCCGCAAAGACCATATGATATGGGTCCGACCGGGACCCCACAACATAAAATCTTCATAGATTAAGCGCTATAAATGATATAATAAACATATCCAAGAAATGTATACAAAAGCACAGCGAAAACTTATCCTAACTCAACCAATGTCCACATCTATTGAAATAACAACTAAATAGTTCTTGGCCTTAAGGCCTTAAAAACATCATCAGTTTCAATCCACCATAAACATCAAAAATCCCTAATCTACCTCGATGCGTAGGCCGGAAATAAAGCAAGTGTAAGCAGTAAGGAAAGATGGAAGAAGAACACTTCATGGGAATTTGGCCTTTTTGTCCGGCTAACGAGCTCCAGCTTTAGATCCTTGCCCTGCAACCATCACAACAAAAGCGGTACATGAGGGTCAGCTAGGGTTGACCACAACTTCATAATAACACCCCTCCTCACAGCCGTATTAGCGAATCCTGTGGTACTACATCACCCTGCAAGTCAGCTCTTCAGATGCAATATAAAAAAAACATATAAACAAGCATAACAAACTCTAATCTATTTGTCACAAGTATCAAACATGTTTCCATGTTGAGCATAAAATAAAGGGGCCTATCAGTGCAACATGTAAGCAACTGGGTCATGCCCATAGCTCCCTATTGCATGTATGAATCTAACAAATCATCACTACATAATCACATCACATTCATTTATGGTGCACACTAGCACAAAACAAACGAGGTACACACCCCTCAAACCAAAGCATTGATTATGAGAGCCCCACTGGGACCCCTACCTGCACATGGATACTAACACCATGGGGACTCGTCAACCAAGTATGGCGGTCCTAATCAATTGCAACCACCCTACAGGGACCTCTACCCACAAATGACTATTCACCACCGGACTCGTCAACTAAGCATGGAGGTTCCAAACAAGGAGGATTATCTCGCCGAGACATCTACCACACATGTATGGTATCACCACGGGGATCTAGTCAACTGAACACAGAGACAAAGCCACACCTTGGGCATACAAACTCATATCATCAACAAATGAACATCTCATTTAAAACAAGGATTTCCCCCATGCTTTCCTCGCCATAATCTCATCATCTGCTAACCTCGCAGAATTTGGGTATTACAATGACGCTATGTCCGTGATCGCACGACTAGCAAAACCCTAAATGCAACATCAATACAATCATCACCAAACCGGGCTACGGTCCACAATTTTGTCTTCACCCACCATGCCAAATCCATTAAACGATACTAATTTCTAATGCAATCATGCAGGGGACGGACTCAATCGACCTGGTGGTTCTCAATGAACCGTGGTTACCCTAAGCCCTCTAATTAGAGGAGTCGGATACCAAAAATGCAGAAAAAGCAAGCATGAAAACAAGGAATGTCAATCACCATCCTAAAGAACTGGAGGAGAAATGGAGTTACCTTATGAGATTTCCTCCTCGCCATCGAAATGATGAAAGCCGCGGATGAAGATGAGCGCCTTCAGATCCTCTCTGTTTTGTCGGTCTTAGATCGCCGATCGGAGCTCTGAAGCTCCTTCAATGGCAGAAGAGAGCTCCTCCTCTTCTTCTTCCTCTTCTAAAGTCTCTAACCTAAGAGAGAGAGAGAGGGAGAGGATGGGATGAAGTGAGCTATATTCAGCCCCCAAAATGACCTAATAACCCCCTATTAGATCCCCACTATCGGATCTTAATAGATTAGATCGAACGGCTCAGAAAGTGGACTTAAAACTGATCACGATCTCGGTCGCACGACCGTGTATTTATAAAATGCATGATCGTGCATAAAATAATAGAACACCGCTCAGATGATCAAATCGCACGACCATGCAGTTTAACACGTGCATGATTGTGCACGTGTAAACTGAACAAAACCCACATTCTGGGTCTGATCATGCACATTGGCCATGCACGACCGTGTGTGGCTAAACTGTATGACCAGCCCTGAATCTCTCCGGAAAGCCTCTGAACATTCCCCAAAACACGCGAGACATCCTTAGGCTCTTTTAGATCCTAACGCCCTCCAAAGCATGAGGGTTTTGGGGTGCTACATATTGCTCAACATAAAATTCCCCCGCCCATCACTCAACATAATTAACTCTTGCGCTCCGCTCTTTAGTGTGTGCCACTCATAAGATCGCACTCCTGCACACCGCTCTCTAGACTGCACCCTCATGCGTGCGTCGTGCTCCTCACTCCAATGTGTATCCCCGCACTTAGCTCGTCATATCGTTCCCTCATGCGTAGTTCCCCAGAACATGTTCCTGACACACTTCACGTCGAAGAGACTTCTTGTTGTTAGAGCGGTGGTATGTCACCCTCGCCAAATTGCAGCATAGTAAATAAATATTGCTATTGGATTTTCTTTGAACTGGGCTAGGCCCCATGTTTTTACCTTTTTTGGTGTTTTCACGTAAAAATTGGTTGTCAACTCTAATTTGATTATGTGCGCATTCGATTGACTCTCGAGCTAAGACGTGTTGGAACCTTGTGATCTAGAAGTAATCAAGGGATTAGTCTTACTGTCAATATAATATGAGCTTAAAAGGTCGCACATAGGAACATGTAGAAATTGGAGTGTTTGATCGTGTTGGTTTATGAAACCAAGTTCTAAATACGTATATATGATATACGATATTTGGGACACGCGGCCCATGTGCAAAGGGCGTGTGGGCCCAAAATGGCGGGATAATAATTGACAACGGTTGTGGACAAAAAGATGCGACTTTTAAAGGCACGCGCAAATGCTCCAATGTCGTGTGGGAAGTTTTTTGTTTTAGAGCCATGAGGAGACGCATCTGCATGAACCGACACGACTTTTGGGATACACAACTGAGACACACGTCCGCATGCCAAAGGCATGTACACCTGAAATTTGCGTTCGAGTTCGTGCTTATAAATATGCCAACATATCCTGAAGAATATATATCTGATTCAGAGTTCTTAATACCGTAAAACGGAACTAGCATTTCGTAGGAGAGAAAAAAATGATCATCTTCTAGCCCCAAGTTCGTTGGAAGGGTTGCAAGGTGTTTCCAACATTCGTGTGGATATCTCTAGAGACGCAGATACTATTCTGTGTTTGGAATCAAACGTCAATCATTTCTCTCGAAATCTGATTTCGACGCAGGTATAATTTTATTTCTTGGTTTGTTGTACTTCACATGGATCCTGTTGAGAGTTTTCTATATTTTCGCTGCGCATTAGATGCCCTTGAAAGCTAATGAGATGAACATAATCGATCAAATCTGATAAATGTTAATAAATATGCAATTAGTAGCATCTTAACTGTCATCCTTATCACTTATATGCATGTCGGTAGAATTGGTATAAGTGTTTTTTCATTTTTCCCCAAAATTTGATGATAATCCTTATAATGATCATTGGATTAGATGTATGAGCTCACGTGAAACTTTCTTAAAAGTGATAGCAATGACTTGTGTGTCGGCTAACACAACATATGTATGTTCTTTCATGCATAGTGTGCAACATCCATGATTGCGATGTCCAACGTGCATGGTGTCCATAAGTGGTAGTAACCTAACAATCACCTGGTGTCTCTCATGCACAATGCACAGGAGTAATTGTACCATAGTATCATATGTTTTACTTTTTATGGCTTCTCTAATATTTGATTGCTTTATTAAGTATATGTGATCCTTAGGGTTGAAATTCGAATGATTCCCAATGATGATATTTGAATTGCGTAGATGCATACATACCTCACACAGATTTTCATTGGTAATAATCACAACGGGTGATGGCCGTGATTATATTCTTTGGGTGATGATAATCAAAGGATTTAATGAACCCGAGTTAATTACTAATGCGACGATGATTGTGAAGATTTGATGTTTGCGGCTTAATAACTTATGAATTAACAAATAAAATGAATGCAAACTTTCGTGTCATATGAGTTGTGATTAACTCATAAATGAAATATATGCAATCTTTCGAGTCATATGAGCTGATGTTAAATTGTAAATAAAGTGTATATAACCTTTCGAGTCATATGAGTTACGATTAACTCGTAAATGAAATATATGCAATCTTTCGAGTCATATGAGCTGATGTTAAATTGTAAATAAAGTGTATATAACCTTTCGAGCCCTATGAGCTAGGGTTAAAATGTATATAATCTTTCGAGCCTTATAAGCTAGGGTTAAAGTGTAAATAAAATGTATATAACCTTTTGAGCGCTTTGAACCTTTTGAGCCTTTTGAGCCTTTTGTGCCTTTTGAGCCTTTTGTGCCTTTTGTGCCTTTTGAGCCTTTTGAGCTAATGTGAGCCTTTGTAAATAAAATATATGAAACCTTTTGAGTCGTATGGGCCGAGGTTTAACTTGTGAATACTCATGCGCAACCTTATGAGCCGTAGAGACTAGGGTTGGCTTATTAAGATGAGTTATTATGAAATGTATGCGAATAAAATGAAATGATGTGTGAATATTGTGGGTTATGCCTGCTCTACCGAATTCACACTGATGGAGAGCCTAAATGCCAACTCTGATGGCTAGGTGTCTAGGTTTAGACTAGTAGGAGCCCTAGCTCGGGATTTTGTTTCCTATGTATTAGTTACTACAAAATCTAGACTAGAACCTAGGCCCGTGGTTATGAGATGATATATGTATTATCTTGACTGACAAATAGAATGTCGTATAGGTTGCGGAGCAAATGTTAGGGCATATGGTTGTTCTGTGAGGACAGCTAATTGAAAGAAGAGATATACCACTCATTTCCACTGTCTGGCCACCACTCGTGGGGCTAGTGAAGAGACACACCGCTTATTTCACATTATTAAGGCTTTATTTGGTGCGGCGTTTTAGGAGTGGGGGACCGCCACTTCTTAAAAATCCGCGCCAAACAACTCTTTTGAGTCATCATGGTGGCATCAACTACCGTTAAAATTAGCGTCGGGCCGCTAATTTTGAGTTGCAGAATTTTTCCACGACTCAAAAAAGCAGTTGCGCTGCAACCTTTTGAAGCGTTAATGCCTTTAAAAAAAATTATATATTATATATAATAATTATATTATAATATATTATATATAATAATTATATTATAATGTATTATAATTATACTAAGATAATCTAATATATATATATTTATTTATTTATTATATAAGACAATATACTAATCTTTATATATATTTATTATCTTTATTATATGTTGAAGCCAGGAAAATCCTAGGCTCCAAAATTCGGACCAATGCAGTCGGGGACTACTTGTCAAGCGGCTCGAAGAGACGGCTTGGCTGGCGACTATGGAGAAGCTAAGAGAGCAACAAACAGGACCCCAGGTGCCACGGCAGGGAGGTCTCACCACGTACCCAGAAGCTCAAGAGAGACTTCCCCTCCACAACCAAAAAATGGCCGAGCAGGGTACGAGGAAGGCGTCGACTTGGCTAGTACCGGGAGTATCGGCCAAGGTCGACGGGATTGAGAATTTGAACGAGGGGGGTTCCAAAAGCTCAAGTTCAGGTGCCAATCCAAGTACCCATGGGGTCCTATTTATAGGAAAACCAAGGGGTAGGGGGTTTTTATAGTCCAGCCCCTGCCCGGCGACTAGCGACATTGAGGCAATCTCCCCGGATCTGTGGGCGAGTATCACATATGGTCGCCCACCTTTGGCGAGTATCCGGGCTACTCGCACGAGTGCACCCATACTCGCCTAGGCTTTCTTCTACTCCTGCTGGCCGACTTTGTCTTGGTGTCTCAAGCTGTTGACTTCTATGTTGACCTTTGGACTTTGACCTCTGCCTACGTGGCTTTGAACGGGCCCACCCTCGGAGAATGAGGGTTGTACATAATCCCGGCTCTTTGCGAGTAACGTAGTTGCTCAGAAAGAATCAGCCAACCGTCATTCAACGATCAGGACTTCGAGCGAGTATTGATTGATAGTCGGCATCCCGCTGGTTGACGCTCTGGCTCTATATATAGAGGGGGAGGGGTCTCTGAGGGCACGACTTTTCTGATCTTACTCAAGATGTCGCGCAGTATTGCCGAGGAAGCTGCCGCTGATATGGCAGATCTTGCAAGTTTGCTGCCACCGTCGCGGAAGCCCGCTCGCGACGCTGAGCTTGAGGACTTCCTTGCCTCCAGAAAGAAGAAGCTGGTCGAAAAGAAGAAGGAGAAGAGGAATAAGAAGAAGAAGAATGCCGCCGCCTCTGAGAATGTCGCCGATTCTCTGGTCGGCAGTACCCAGCAGGTACTCGCCGACTTGGGTCTCGGCCACCCGAGCGACTCGCCTGCTCCTAATCTTCCTGAGTCGAACGTCCCCCTGGAGGTGAGTACGGCTGAAATCTCGGCCCAAGTTCAAACTGAACTCCCTCCTTTACAAAGTGAGAGCTACCTTCTCGCCGTTTTTCTAGTTTTGAGTCGTCTAATTTTGCTGGTGAGTTTCTGATGCTTTCTATACTATCTCGCAGATCCGCCGCTTACCGATGCTCAGGAGGAGCCTTTGATCGTTATTCCTCTGCGATCATCGCCTATGATCTCACCCAGGACTGGGGAGGGTTCTCGTCGTGGTGGCACGGTTCGGATCCTTCATAGCCCTCTTCTGGGGAAGAGGTCGTCGAGCGAGCAGAGGGCTCCTTCGACGAGTAGCGCGCCTCCACTGCCACTGTCTTCCAATCCATCGGAGCTGGCGAGTAGCTCGCAGATGCCCGCTGAGAAGCTTCCGCCACCTCCTCCATTCCCTCCTCCTGCCGATATCCAGGGCGATCAGCGCCATTCGTCTTCTGCAGTTCCCTCAACCCATCTGGGGGAATCCTCGCGCCGAGGCGGGGTTGGGGGTTCTTCTGGATTCTTCGCCCCAAGGGGGGGAGGGCGACCTGTGGATGGTCGCGGTCGGGGGGAAACTCTTCGCGACAGGGAGCACTCTGCCGGTAACCATTCCGGTCGGCGAGGTGCTGGTCATCATAGCTCCTCCCCTCACCGAGGAAGGAGTCCCCCTCCTCGGCGATCTCGCAGTCCCCCTCGCAGCTCGAGGAATGATGCTCGCCGGCCTGGTAACTTAACTATTTGCTCTGTGTGAAGCTGTCTCTTCTGTACTCGTCACTAAAGCTCCTTTCATCTTTGTTGCTTTCGTAGCTCGCGCTCAGACTCCTATAGGAGCTTTGATTGACGGGGTGGGGCTTCCTTCACGCGAGTACTAGGAGAGGGCTACTCGCGCTATTTTGGATCTGGAGGCGAAGTTGGAGCGCCTAGCGATCAGCGACCCGCATCGTCGCTTGACGGATGTGGAGGCTCGGGTCGAGCACCTGACGGCTAGCGAGCCTCAGCGTTGTTTGACCGAGTTGGAATCGCAAATGTCCCGGTTGGAAGAGTTCGATACTCGCCTAGCTATTGCGGAAGCTCGTCTTCAGTCTGTCCATGATCAGGAGCGCCGGGTTGGCAGAATGGATCATCGGCAACAGTTGCACCATGACGAGCTGGTGGGAATGCGTGCGAGCATGGGCTCGGTTGGTCGCCTGGCGAGGATGGAGGAGCAGATGCGACAAGGCGAGGATGCGATGTTCGTAGCCTTCGAGCATTTCAAGCGAGCTCGCAGCATGGGCTGGGTTGGACGACAACCACAACTCCCTGATGCCCAGGCGAACCCCCAAGAACTCCCTTAGAACCTGTTTTCTCTTCTTTTTTCTTTTGTAGTCGCTAGGTCGCCATCTGGCGAATGCCTGTAGTCCGAACACTTTACTTCTGTAATATTTTTTGGCGAGTAGTTTGATCTCGCACTTTGTGAAATGCTCTGATTTTGTTTATCTTCTTTTGGCGAGTTCTCTAGGATTTTGATGCAGGTACTCGCTTGTTTGGCGCTGGTGATTTGATGTGTACCATTATTTTGGCGACTTTCCTCGATGCTCGCCACCCCTGACTCGTGCTCGCGGCGGCGTACGCGGCAAGCCAAGTATCATCGACTACTATAAATAGGGGGTGGGTACATATTTATTACGCTTTATGGTGATCTCCTTTCTTTCCAGCGAGTATCTGTCGATTGTTCCACTCCTCGCCTCTTTGATACTCGCTTCTTCATTTCCTTTCTTTCTGAATGGCTGACGAGACAGCTATTCGTCGTGCGAGTCATGCGAAGAACTTCGAGGCGACTTCCTTCAAGAAGCCGATTACTCGGCCGAGCGATCTGAAGGAGTTCTCTGCGAAATACTTGTCGCTGGGGTATGTCGCCTGGCTTCCTCGCAAGGATGAGCGCATGAACTCATTCTCGGCGACCGAGCTGATATTCCCCATCCGCCACTTCGAAGTCAGCCTACGACTTTATTTAGGTCTGCCTTCGGCCTAGATTAACCTAAGTGAAATGGAATCTCTATCGCTCCGCTGCAAGAGTAAAATATGAAACTTTATACACCTCGAAGCTCATAAGACGAAAAGAGGTTCTTTTGAGATCCTTAGACTCATTACGCCTGGCATTGAATGAACCGAGCATTTACCTTACAATGGCAGGTTCTATTTGATTTGGCGCACTCGACCAGAGGCGACTGGAAGGAGTGAGTCGAGAGATCGACGAAGAAGGGGTTGCCTACTGAACTGAGCAACCAGTCCCGCCCGAGACGAAGGAAGAGGATGAGCCTATATCTAGATCAGATACTCTGCTACCACGGGATAGTCCCTGCCCAAATCAACCCAAATGGAGTGGCGATGATCATGGGCTTTCTTTCCTTCTTGCGAGAACAGAAGATCGCCTTTGATCTTTCTGTCTTCCGACGAGTATTCCATTTCGGCGCCACTTGCGAAGGCGTCGTCTTTTTGTGCAGCCATGTCTGCACGCTGGTCGGCACGGCGAACAAGAATCATCGCTGGACCGAGCGATTAGTCGTCATCAATGGCGATTTTGGAGTCGTGCCGACCTCCTCCTTCCAGCCGGCGGAGAGCGCCTTCGCTGTCCCTTATTTGGAGGAGAGCCGGGAGAAGCTACTTGACAGCTTCCGGGGTCGCCTCCTGGATGTCGTCCTCTGGAGGAGGCGAGTAGATGAGCTCGCCGAAGTGTTCCCAGGCGAAGGTAGTCTTCTGAGCGAGTATTTGGTAATACTCGCCACTTCGTCTTCAGTCGGTGTCTAATGTTCTTCTTTTTTTGTCTTGATGCAGCTACTCGATCCTTACCGAGCGAGCTTCTTCCTTTGGCGCCAAAGGAGGGGGATTCTGCTCCGGTCGACTTGTCGCTGGGTGGCGATGAGCAGGAGGTCGTCGGCAATGATGCTGGGCCCTCTAAGAAGCGGAAGGCCAAGGCGAAGTCCGCCGAGCCCACGAGGAAGAAAGAGGTCGCCCAGAGGGACCTGAAGGCGAAGGCGAACCCTTCGGAGGCTGGCGATCCCAGCGATCATCCGCACTTCGGCGAAGGCGTTAGAGGCGAGGATGCCTATGGTCGCCCCTTGGTGTCCTGGGCTGAGCGAGCCCACGAAGTGACTTTGAGTACCAACCTCCCCGCCTGGTCGGAGGATTAGGAGGATTCGGGCGAGGCGTTCGACGTCATGTTCGCCCTTTATGGTCGCGCTGATGCCGAATCCCTGCAAGATGTTTCGGCCGAGTACCTTGCGCACCAGAGCTCGTGAGCTTACCTGCGAGCTGCCGAGCTCGGACACACGTCGACGAGGAAACTGCTTGAGTACGAGCAGGTGATCAAGGTGCAGAGTAAGAAGCTCATCACCATGGGGCTGGAGGCCGCCAAGTGGAAAGATCGGGAGGTACTCGCTCGTTGCCTTTTTGGTTTTGGGGATAGTCGCCTTTCACGCCGATCGATGTTTGTTAACCGCTGTCTTTATCTATACAGGCCGCCGAGGTGGAAATGGTGAAGAAGGTGTCCCAGCTGGAGAAGGAGCTGGAGGATACTCGGCGGACCTTGGAGGCCGCCCAAGTTCGCATCGCCGAGCTGGAAACTCGGCCTGGCGAGCAACAGCCTTCGTCAGCGGTCCCCTCCAGGGTTGGCAAGCAGATTCGGATTCTCGACGATGATATGGCGTATATTCACCGCGAAATCGCGCGAGCGATCGGGAAGGTGGTCTTAAGCAGGCTGAAGGCCGATGGCCTCCTGAAGCCGGAGGCAATGGACCTGACTATCATTGACATCATCCCGGCACTACTCGCCAAAGATTCCAACTCCCCTATGCGAGATCTTCCATCCTCATCCACCGATTCCGAAGATGACGATTCTGAGGACGAGGGTGATGATGGCGAAGATGTCGATGCAGATGGCGAGGATGGTGGAGATGATGATGAAGGCAATGATGGTGCATAGTGGCCCGACCCCTTGTTGAAAAAGCTGTATAGCATTTTTTGTATACGTATTTATGAAAAGGAAATGAACGTGATTTTTGCTCGCCTTTTATAGTCGCTTCTTGCTTTTCTTCTTTTGTGGTTATGTCGAGTAGGCTCTTAGGTTTGAGGCGAGGTTGAGTGCTCGCTAGGCGACTTAGCATAGACGAGATAGGATACTGCGGACGACGATCATACCTTGCTCGCACGTTAGTTGCTCTCTTGTTGGATACTCGCTCATATATACTCGCACCTGCATATGAAGAAGATTCTTAGAGATATGCACTTCTAAGACTTCATCTGGTGTCCCCATATTCGATGTTTGATGGAGAGATTGACACAGTAGGGAGACCTTCCAAGGGAACACACCATCCCAAGGTCTCCATCCTGCTGCTCTTGTTGATGCTGTTGAAGAGATCGACACTTTCCTGCCATACTTGACAACCAGAGAGGATTTAAACACATCTACTCAAATGATCGAAAGAAGTAAACAGGAGCGAAGTGCTTTGCTGCGAGCCTTTGGCTCTCGAGGTTTTAAGACACCTTTATTCAAGGGTCCCTTGCGAGGTTAAGTGGATCATCTCTTCGTCAAATTGGGAGGTCAGCGTCCAGACTTCTTCCTGATAATCTTACCAGCTGGATGAGAGGTGCAGTCGGAGGGTTCCTGCAGCCAACGTGCAAGGGGGGAGCTGATCTCGACCGTCAGTGCAGAGGCTTGGTCTTACGAGAACGCACTACTGAGGCACCATCCCATCACCCGTTCTGGGTTTTATAAGAATCAAGTCGGAGGCCAGTTTCCCAACCCATCGTGGAGATCGACTTCACCTTCCTTTAGACAATTGCTTTTTAGGAGAAGAGAAGAAAAGAAACTCTCGCAGCCCATTTTCTGGGGGGGCGAGGAATTTATATTCATCGTGGGAAATTACAAAAGAGGGGGAGAATACACCTTCCCTGCTCAGGGATAAAACCTCTTCAGGTCGTCGCCGCTCCAAGTATTCCCCAATAGCTCTCCTTCTTGATTCTGTAGACGATATCCTCCCGTCATGAGCGCTTCGTGGACGATGAAGGGCCCTTCCCAACTTGGGTTGAGCTTCCCTATGGCTGCCGATCTTCCTGCCGTGTCCACTTTCTTCATGACTAGATCACCTGCTAGGAAGTGTCTGAGGCGGACATGTTTGTCGAAGTGCTTTGCCATTCGGCGCTTGATCTCCTCCTGCCTGGCAGATGCCAAGTCTCGGAGTTCCTCGATGTAGTCGAGTGACAGCTCCTGTGCTTCGTTATTCTCCAACTGCCATTCTTCGTCTCCATCCTGGGCTGCAACACCCTGGGACTCCTGACTTCGAACTCTACCCGGATGAGAGCCTCGGACCCGTGAGAGAGTTTGAACGGGGTTTCCCCTATGGCTGAGCTAGGAGTGGTTCTCAAAGCCCACAAAACCAAGGGGAGCTGCTCCGCCCAATTACCTCGTAGGTTCTCGACCTTCTTCTTCAAGAGGTTGATGATTAGCTTGTTGGCGGCCTCCACTTATCCATTACTCCGGGGATGGTGGACAGAGGCGAAACGGAGATCAGTCCCGAGTTGCCTGCAAAAATCTTCCAGCTCCAAGCTGGCGAATTGGGGACCATTGTCGGTGATGATGGCGAGGGGGATTCCGAATCTGCAGACGATCTCTCCCCATATGAAGTTCTTCACGACTTGAGAGGTGTTCTTGGCCAGAGCTTTGGCCTCGATCCACTTGGAGAAGTAGTCGATCATGACAAGGACGAACTTCCTTTGGCCACTAGACGAGGGAAAGGGACCTATCAGATCCATCCCCCAGATAGCGAACGGCCACGGGGAGGTGATCGAGCGAAGTTGTTGGGCTGGATGTAATTGAAGGGGGCAAATAGCTGGCACTTCTGACACTTCTTCGAGAAGATCTCCGCATCCTTCTGGATAGTGTGTCACAACCCGCATTTTCTCAATATATTAAATATATATCAGAGCGAGAGAAAATACGCATCGTGATGCCACGCCGTGCAGGGGACAACTGCAGGCGCCCAGGCGGATCCTAATCCAATTAACCATCATGAAAACCCATGAGTTACTGTTTCAAAACATGAATTAAGTTATGTCGATTAACCGTGTCCCTCGGTTCGGTGGATTGTCAAATCCACAAGTGTTAGGGTAAATAGAAATTAAGCAACGGAAAATCTTTAGTTTATACGTTGTGACCTATATGAGTATGATAGACCAATACCACAACATGATATGCAGACTTCTAGGTATTTCTATATAGGTAAGAAAAGGGCTTTTTATAGACTTTAAAATTGAGTGACATTTTATTTAAAAGAGATATTATGATGTAATAATATAGGTTATATACTTTAAAATACCTAACATGCAACCTAGCATAAAACCTCCCAGAGAGCAACTAAACTACCATAAAGCAGCAAGAAACATTTAGCAGCTAGCAAAGTGTCCAAAATCAACACCACTCTGTGGGTGTCAACAACCTGACACGAATCCACAGACCACAAAAACATGTCTGAACTATAATAAAAACAAAACCATAAACAAGTACCTCACAACGGTGAGGTGAAACAGTCACAGCTACTACTGCAACACCGAAAACACCAGCTCTAGCTCCACTGACAACTACTACTCTGAACCTGAGGCATTCACAAGAGAGAACGCCTCAGCAAGAAAGTACAAGTGGCGGGAGAAAACTAAACAAAAGTAAACAACGGTCAACCGGGGTACCAACCCAAGACCGGCTATATAGAAGGAAAATACAGTAAGCAAGCAACGGAAAACACTTACGGGAATAATCACATATACCTGACTACCCAAGCACGGTAGAAAAGTTAGGGCTAAAATGCCCAATAAGAGCATAACATCATTTTAAAATTCTAGAAATAAAGTATTTAGTAACAACACCGGTAAAATTTCGGTGATTGTGGGGGAATACCTCCGCCAGCACACCCACAGAACCAACTCCACAAGGGGCCCAAGGGAAAGGTGGTCTCATAGTCTGACACACCTGAACTGGAAAATATCCAGTAACTGCGGTGGGAGATACCTCCGTCAGCACACCAACAGCAAAACAACAACCCACCAACGAACCAACGCGGGTAAAATTCCGTAAAACATTCAATTTAAGTGCAGGGCACTGCGGCTGTAGTTTTATTCTACCAACCCCAACATACCCAAATCAACTACTTATATCTCGAGAAAGGCACAACTAAACTAGACTAGTTACCACTAGTCTTAACGCATGGAATTTGGCAAGGCAAATCGGCCTTGTCAAATCACAACCCAAACTCTTCGAATAAATTCGACGCACAAGCTCGACTGAAACGGGGCCCACTCGGTGAGTGATCAACCTCGGGACGGGTGGAAGGACTCAATCAACGGACTTATTTTACCAACACGAAGCGACAAATTTGATGAGCGAAGCTCGATCGACAAACACAAAATGGACTTGACGGTGCACGCGGCCGATTATACCCAACAAAAAAAATATCATTAATTTGATAGGAAAAAGAGGGGAAAATATCTACGATCGCGTGTCACAAATTTAGCGAAATAGGGCAATCCAACGAAATTCTGGCGGCAACGGGCGCGCAAAAACGGGCTTCCGACGCGGCGAGACACAATTTCAAGCAAATAAAAATTATTCTAACAATCCTACGATTATCAATTTGGAGCAAAGGAAGGGGAAAACCACCACTTGCCTTAGGTTTCGCCGGAAAATTTTTCCAAATCGCTCCACGTTGTAGATCGGGGTGAGAGAAGGCTAGAGAAGTCAAGATCTACAAGAAATCGGGCGAAAAAATGTTAGGGCCGAAAAATCCTAACGAAAAAGTTTCACGAAACGGAAGAAAATTACCACGAGTGCGAAGCTCTCGCCGAAAGCTTTCCGGATCTATGCTCGGTTGAAAATTTCGTCCACCGGAGCTCCGTCGGCGGCGACCGGAAGGTTTGCAAAAAAAGTTTCTCTCTCTCCGTCTCTCGCTCACTGGTTCGGCCGGAGAAATGAAAAAGAAGAGGAGCTGGTTCGGTTCTCATGTAGGGGAAGAAGAGATCTTTCATGATGTTGATAATAATAATAATAATAATAATAATAATAATAATAATAACAATAATAAATGAGGGGGGGGGGGGGGGGGGGGGGGAATTTCTCGGGAGGCAGAACATTTCTCGGGAGGCAGTGGATTTCTCGGAAACTCCTTCTCTTTTTTTTGTTATATTATTATGTATAATAAATGATAAATATAATAATATTATATTATTACCAAAACCAAACGAGTGCCGAAATCGACGAAATTCTCACCAAAGGTGAACGACGGCGCTACGAATCCAACGGCGAAGTCGGGATCAAAATCCGACGTGTCGTTCGCGAGATATAAATGGCCGAAGTTTACGGCGAACGTTAAATACTTACAAATCTTCTAAAATGCGCCGAGGCTCCAAAATGGCTCGGATCGCAACGAAACTTGACAGGCAAGTCTAAAATTAAATAATTTAATTTTCTAACGTAAAATTTTCCAATTTCGGGTCATTTTAAATTTTGGCCGACTTGACCCAAACGGACGCGAAAACACGCAAATGGCGACGCGCTGTCAACTTGATGTTAAAAGTAACGCCCTGACGTCATAATTACGTCATCACTAAATTAAATAATTACCGAAAAATCAGGGGCGTTACAGTCACCCCTCATAAAAAGAAATTTCGTCCCGAAACTTACACACAACTCAAAACCAAAACTACAGGAATAGTCAAAGGCTAGCAAAAGAATGACTTACCTGAAAAACTAGGAGAAAAGATGCGGATGAGATTCCCTCATCGCTGACTCCAACTCCCACGTCGCGCTCTCGACGTCTTGATTCCGCCAAAGAACCTTAACCATGGGGATTGTCTTTCTCCGCAACACTCGATCCTGAGTCTCCAGAATACGAACAGGTTCTTCAACATATGAAAGATTAGGCTGCAACTGGGGTACCGAGTCAAGGACGTGACGATCACTAAGAACACACTTCCGCAACTGACTCACATGAAACACATCATGGACGCCAGGGAAGGTAGCAGGTAAATCCAGCCTATACGCTGACACTCCGATGCGCTCAACAATCCAGAAGGGTCCCACATACCGGGGATCCAATTTATGATTCCTCCCAAATCTTTTAACACCAGGCATCGGAGAAACTTTCAGAAAAACCAAGTCCCCAACTGCGAATTCCAGCTCAACCCTTCGCTGATTTGCGTACTTCTCATAACGCTAGTGAGCCACACGAAGCTTTTCCCGAATATGGGTTACAGCAATACTCATCTCTTCAAGGGCTTCCGGACCTAGCAATGACTTCTCACCAGCCTCGGCCCAAAACAAGGGAGTCCTACAGCGCCTCCCAAACAAAGCCTCAAACGGGGCCATCTGCAAACTTTCTTGATAACTGTTGTTATACGCAAACTCCATAAGTCTGAGACGCTCGTCCCAAGCTCCACCGTGGTCCAAGATGTAACATCTGATCATATCTTCCACGGTCTGATTAACTCGCTCTGTTTGACCATTGGTCTGCGGATGGTACGCGGTTGAAAACCTGAGGTCAGTGCCCCAAAGCTCCCTGTAAGCTCTGCCAGAATCGCGACATAAACCTGGAGTCTCAATCTGACACGATACTCACTGGCACTCAACCTCATCCAAATACAACTCTGTTATCTTCTTTATAGAATATTCGATCTTGAAAGGTACAAAGTGCGCACACTTCGTCAGTCTATCCACTATGACCCACACTGAGTCATGCCCTCGGGGAAATCTTGGCAAACCAGTAATAAAGTCCATTGATATACTCTCCCACTTCCAACTCGGTATGTCCAAAGGCGTCAACTTGCCACCAGGTCTTTTGTGATCTGCCTTGACACGCTTGCAGGTGAAGCACTCAGACACAAATTTAGCTATGTCATTCTTCATACCATACCACCACACGATCTGTTTCAAATCTCTGTACATTTTCGTAGAACCAGGGTGGTAGGCCACACTAGAACCATGTGCTTAATCGCAAATCCTCGTCCGAATATCACCCACCGCGGGGATACAAAACCTACCTCGGTACTTCAGGGTACCGCCTTCGTCTATCGAGAAGTCAGGAAATTCTCCCTTCTCTGCCCTTCCTCGGAGATGCTGAAGATCGGGATCTTCTTTCTGATGTAACGTTGTGAGGGTGATCCAGGAAGGCTCTTCTGCCTCCAAGTGAGAGGGCCCGACACTACTGCCTACAAAAATGTCCATCAAAAGGAACTCCTCAACCAACGACTGCACGGTAAGGTTGAATATCTGCGCGGTCTTTCTGCTTAGCGCATCGGCTACCACATTAGCCTTGCCCGGATGATACAGGATATCGACTTCATAGTCCGCGACATACTCTAACCATCTACGCTGGCGCAAATTCAACTCATTCTGAGTCAAGACGTACTTCAAACTCTTATGGTCTGTGTAGATCTTGCACAATGCGCCATACAATAGATGTCTCCAAAGCTTTAGAGCGTAGATCACAGCCGCAAATTCCAGATCATGTGTAGGATAATTTTTCTCATGGACCTTCAGCTGTCTCGACTCGTACGCAATCACTTTACCTCCCTGCATCAAGACACATCCGAGTCCGACGTGCGATGCATCTACATAAACATCGTACTCTGCTCCATCACAAGGCAAGGTTAAAACTGGAGCAGTGCACAATCTCCTCTTTAATTCTTGAAAGGCTCCTTCGCACTCATCGCTCCACACGAAAGTTGTGTTCTTCTGCGTGAGCTTAGTCATCGGAGCAGACAATACCGAAAATCCTTCCACAAACCTCCTATAATAACCTGCCAACCCCATGAAGCTTCTGATCTCCTTGGGTGTAGTAGGTCTCTTCCAATCCATAACAGCAGAAATCTTCTCTGGATCCACGGAAATTCCATCCTTACTCACTACGTGGCCCAGAAAGGACACCTGAGGTAGCCAAAACTCATATTTGCTCAGCTTCGCATATAACTTATGCTCCCTCAAGATAGTCAAAACCAAACACAAGTGCTGAGCATGCTCCTCGACGCTTTGAGAATATACAAGAACGTCGTCTATAAACACGACCACGAAATGATCCAAAAAATCTTTGAACACTCGGTTCATCATATCCATGAAGGCAGAGGGTGCATTCGTCGGACCAAAGGACATCACCAAAAACTCAAAATGCCCATGCCGAGATCGAAAAGCTGTTCGTGGAACATCTGACTCACGGATCCTTAACTGGTGGTAGCCCGAACGAAGATCAATCTTTGAAAACACCGTGCTGCCAAGCAGCTGATCAAACAAATCATCTATCCTCGGCAACGGATACCTGTTCTTGATGGTTATTTTGTTCAGTTCACGATAGTCTATGCACAACCTCATAGATCCATCCTTTTTCTTCACAAACAAGACTGGAGCACCTCAAGGCGAAGAGCTCGGCCTAATAAACTCACACTGCAGCAACTCATCGAGCTGAGTACGCAACTCCTCTAGCTCACGCGGGGCCATACGGTATGGTGCCTTAGCAATAGGGCGAGTACCAGGCTCAAGATCGATAACGAACACTACATCTCTCTCAGGTGGAAGACCAGGAAGACTAACCGGGAAAACATTCGGAAACTCCCGCACCACAGCAATATCCTCGGCACGCGGCGAACCACTAACAGTTTCTATAATAGAAATGAGGTAAGCAAAACAACTGGAATCTAAATGTCTCCGAGCACATACCGCGGAAATAATTGGGGAATCCTGGCGCGGGAAGCCATATACACTCATGGGGTGGTCGTTGTCCATTTTGAAGTCCAAGCGCTTAACCTTGCACTAGATCACAGCATCATAACGAGACAACCAGTCCATGCCCAAGATAACGTCAAAATCTTCTAGGTCCAGCATCTTCAAATCAGCGAATGCTAAGAAATCACCCAAGAGGATAGGACATCTCTGGATACCCTGGTTCGACACCACCGTGTCACCGGAGGGAAACTTGACACAAAAAGAATCACCAACTTGACCGAGATTCAACTGATGACGCTCTACGAAAGTCCTAGCCACAAACGAGTGGGTAGCACCAGAATCGAAAAGAACACGCGCAATACAGTTCTTTACCTTAAACTCTCCTATAAAAGCGGATACGTAACTAAAAGAGCGAAAGTAACTAGGATAAAAGCTGAAAACTAAGAGTTAGATTAGAATCTAACTTGATATCACTTGAGTGGGGGTCTGAGCTTCCTCCCTCGTCATCACATTCAGCTTTCCCTTTACGATACCCAGATTTTGCGGTGGCGGCGGCAAGGCCCGAAGCGGAGCGGGCTGCAATGGGAGTTGGTTCTTTGGACACGCAGACTTCATGTGTCCTTTCTGCCCACACTGATAGCAGACTCTATCCTTCATCCAGCACCTGCTCGAATCGTGACCTTTCTTCTCACAGGTAGTGCACACCAGTTCTCCCTTGGGTGCGCCCTGAATGGCGAGCACCCGCTACTGCTTCTGAGCTCCGATCCTCTTGAAACACTTTTCATAAGGGTGGCCAGGGCGCCCACATAAACTTCACGCTTCTCCACCACTCTTCTTTGAAGCGGGGCCAGATGCCCTGGAACTTCCTTCATCAACACCTTTCCTCTTTTCTTTTCTCATCGCAGCACTTCGGTTCTTGGCGTTATCAATCGCCTCAACCTTCAGAGCAGCTTCCACTGCCTCTGCATAGTTCTCCGATCTATAAGCACAAGCTAATTGCTGAATATCATTGCGAAGTCCTCCCAGGAATCGCTTCACTCTTCCTGCTTCAGAGGTGACTAGATCTGGAGAAAATCGGCTCAACTTGCTAAATTCGACTTCATACTCGCTAACAGTGAGTTGCCTCTGCTTCAGATGCAGAAAGTTGTTCATCAGGCGGTCTTGCTCGACCAACGGTAGAAATTTCTTCAGCAACATCTTCTTGAAGGATTCCCATGAACATCCACCTGTCAAGTTCTCCTTCTCTCTTATCCACTAGCTCTTTGCAAGACCCTTCAGTTGGTACGCGGCGACCATCACCTTTTGGTCGGCAAAAATCCCAGAATAAGAAAATATTTCCTCAATAGCAATGATCCAGTCGTCTAATGCCATGAAATCGGCTCTCCCGTCGTAGGTGGGAGGTCCTAGTCGCTGAAAGTGCGAGATGAAATTCATCTCTGGCGGCAACAACACTGGGGGCACAAGAGGGGCAGGAGGAACAGGCACAGCTTGACCCACAGTAGGGTCTTGCACCACGGCCTGCTGCCCTGCAGCGGCAGTCAACAACGACTGGATCTGAGATTGCATCTCAATCAACTGCCTCGACAGAGCTTCGTTGCTCTGTCGCAGTCCTTCAATCACCGCTTCACTCTGCGCACCTGACGACTCACCCTCGGACTGGGGAGTCGCCCTCGTCGCAGGACGTCTTGACGGCATTTCTAAAATAAAACACAAACAAACAACTCATCAACACCCTAGCTTAGAACCAGAACTACTCAACTTAGTTCAGACCATACACGAATAGAGACTTTCTTTTGCTGCTAACTTGCTCTGGGATTTATAAATGATGCTATGCATAAAACTTGGGATGATACTTCGTCATCCCCTTAGACACTTGTGCCTATTCTATGAATGCATGAACTTCTTATACCTTTGTTTTAAAATCATGTGTGTACGAGTGTCATCATGTAAATCTTTAGCTTGACACGTGTGCTTATGCAATATTATGTAATGTATGTTGTGCTATGCATTCTAATAAAGGCCTTAATGCATGTTATGAGCGGCGTACACATGAAATATTATGCATCTCATACTACATAATATCTCAAGCAACGAAAGTAAAAATCTAATGCGCATCCATGTGATGATTGTTATGCATCCCATACTACATAACAGTCATATGTTGCCTCCTATGAGGATCCATATACGACCACATATTATGCATCTCATACTACATAATATGCCCCGTATACTTCTTATCATGCTTATGAATGTAGTGTTCATGCTTCAGCCAAGACGTACTGATGACACATCGGTGTGTGTATGCAATGAAACCAAACAACTAAACTATATCAGAATTAGTCGCTCGACCAACTTGTCGAACAAACCTCCCTCTGATACCAACTGTCACAACCCACATTTTCTCAATATATTAAATATATATCAGAGCGAGAGAAAATACGCATCGTGATGCCACGCCGTGCAGGGGACAACTGCAGACGCTCAGGCAGATCCTAATCCCATTAACCATCATGAAAACCCATGAGTTACTGTTTCAAAACATGAATTAAGTTATGTCGATTAACCGTGTCCCTCGGTTCGATGGATTGTCAAATCCACAAGTGTTAGGGTAAATAGAAATTAAGCAGTGGAAAATCTTTAGTTTATACGTTGAGTGACCTATATGAGTATGATAGACCAATACCACAACATGATATGCAGACTTCTAGGTATTTCTATATAGGTAAGAAAAGGGCTTTTTATAGACTTTAAAATAGAGTGACATTTTATTTAAAAGAGATGTTATGATGTAATAATATAGGTCTTATACTTTAAAATACCTAACATGCAACCTAGCATAAAACCTCTCAGAGAGCAAGTAAACTACCATAAAGCAGCAAGAAACATTTAGCAGCTAGCAAAGTGTCCAAAATCAACACCACTCTGTGGGTGTCAACAACCTGACACGAATCCACAGACCACAAAAACATGTCTGAACTATAATAAAAACAAAACCACGAACAACTACCTCACAACGGTGAGGTGAAACAGTCACAGCTACTACTGCAACACCGAAAACACCAGCTCTAGCTCCACTGACAGCTACAACTCTGAACCTGAGGCATTCACAAGAGAGAACGCCTCAGCAAGAAAGTACAAGTGGCGGGAGAAAACTAAACAAAAGTAAACAATGGTCAACCAGGGTACCAACCCAAGACCGGCTATACAGAAGGAAAGTACAGTAAGCAAGCTAAGCAAGCAACGGAAAACACTTACGGGAATAATCACATATACCTGACTACCCAAGCACGGTAGAAAAGTTAGGGCTAAAATGCCCAGCTACAATAAGAGCATAACATCATTTTAAAATTCTAGAAATAAAGTATTTAGTAACAACACCGGTAAAATTCCGGTGACTGTGGGGGGAATACCTCTGCCAGCACACCCACAAAACCAACTCCACAAGGGGCCCAAGGGAAAGGTGGTCTCATAGTCAGACACACCTGAACTGGAAAATATCCAGTAACTGCGGTGGGAGATACCTCCGCCAGCACACCAATAGTAAAACAACAACCCACCAACGAACCAACGCGGGTAAAATTCCGTAAAACATTCAATTTAAGTGCAGGGCACTGCGGTTGTAGTTTTATTCTACCAACCCCAACATACCCAATCAACTACTTATATCTCGAGAAAGGCACGACTAAACTAGACTAGTTACCACTAGTCTTAACGCGTGAAATTTGGCAAGGTAAATCGGCCTTGTCAAATCACAACCCAAACTCTTCGAATAAATTCGACGCACAAGCTCGACTGAAACGGGGCCCACTCGGTGAGTGATCAACCTCAGGACGGGTGGAAGGACTCAATCAACGGACTTATTTAACCAACACGAAGCGACAAATTTGATGAGTGAAGCTCGATTGACGAACGCAAAATGGACTTGACGGTGCACGCGGCCGATTATACACAACAAAAAAAATATCATTAATTTGATAGGAAAAAGAGGGGAAAATATCTACGATCGCGTGTCACAAATTTAGCGAAATAGGGCAATCCAACGAAATTCTGGCGGCAACGAGCGCGCAAAAACGGGCTTCCGACGTGGCGAGACACAATTTCAAGCAATTAAAAATTATTCTAACAATCCTACGATTATCAATTTGGAGCAAAGGAGGGGAAAACCACCACTTGCCTTAGGTTTCGCCGGAAATTTTTTCCAAATCGCTCCACGTTGTAGATCGGGGTGAGAGAAGGTGGGAGAAGTCAAGATCTACAAGAAATCGGGCGAAAAAAGGTTCGGGCCGAAAAATCCTAACGAAAAAGTTTCACGAAACGGAAGAAAATTACCACGAGTGCGAAGCTCTCGCGGAGAGCTTTCCGGATCTATGCTCGGTTGAAAATTTCGTCTACCGGAGCTCCGTCGGCGGCGACCGGAAGGTTCGCAAAAAAAGTTTCTCTCTCTCCGTCTCTCGCTCGCTGGTTCGGCCTGAGAAATGAAAAAGAAGAGGAGCTGGTTCGGTTCTCATGTAGGGGAAGAAGAGATCTTTCATGATAATAATAATAATAATAATAATAATAATAATAATAATAATAATAATAATAACAATAATAAATGAGGGGGGGGGGATTTCTCGGGAGGCAAAACATTTCTCGGGAGGCAGTGGATTTCTCGGAAACTCCTTCTCTTTTTTTGTTATATTATTATGTATAATAAATGATAAATATAATAATATTATATTATTACCAAAGGTGAACGACGGCGCTACGAATCCAATGGCGAAGTCGGGATCAAAATCCGACGTGTCGTTCTCGAGATATAAATGGCCGAAGTTTACGGCGAACGTTAAATACTTACAAATCTTCTAAAATGCGCCGATGCTCCAAAATGGCTCGGATCGCAACGAAACTTGACGGGCAAGTCTAAAATTAAATAATCTAATTTCTAACGTAAAATTTTCCAATTTCGGGTCATTTTAAATTTTGGCCGACTTGACCCAAACAGACGCGAAAACACGCAAACGGCGACGCGCCGTCAACTTGATGTTAAAAGTAACGCCCTGACGTCATAATTACGTCATCACTAAATTAAATAATTACCGAAAAATCAGGGGCGTTACATAGTGGGCCAGAAGTAGCCATGCCTCAAGATCCTTTATTCCAAAGTGCGAGTCCCAGAATGGCTTCCGCAATCTCCCGTGTGGATTTCCTCCAACACTCGAGGTACTTCGTCTTCAGAGACACATCTAGCCAGAGGGCCCGAGATGGTCTTGTGATATAGCTCCACATCTTGTAATAAGTAGTACGCCACCTTGTATCGAATCTTCCTCTGGTCACCCTCTGCTGGGAGCTGTCCGGAATTTAGGAAGGAGAAGAACGGATCCATCCACGAAGGACGTCGGTCGATCTCCATCATCTCCCCTTCTTGAATGGACGATCGGAATAGCTCCGTGATGGTCCCTCCTGCTCTTGGCCCGTACTTGGCCAGACGGTCCGCTGTTGAGTTCTTCTCTCTTGGGACATGCTCAACGAAGAAGGACTGGAAACTTCCTACCAATCCCTTCACCTTGACCAGATATTTCTGCAGGATGGTGTCGCATACTTCGAACTCTCCCCGGATCTGTGACGCGACCACCATTGAGTCCGTGAAGGCCCTGATGTCTTGAATCCCCAACTCTCTTGCGAGACGCAAGCCTGCCACTATGGATTCGTACTCGGCTTGATTGTTCGTGACGGGGAAGAGGATCTCGACTGCCTGCTCGATCCTAGTCCCCTGTGGGCTAACCAGCACGATGCCCACTCCCACGGAGCTTTTGCCCGAAGCTCTGTCCACGAACATCTTCCAAGGAATGGGAGTAGTTGTCTCCTCTCCTAGTTCTGCCTCTATTGAGAAGTCGGCTAAGAAGTCAGCTACCGTCTGCGCTTTGATCGCCACCCGAGGTGAGAAGTAAATGTCGAACTCGCTGAGTTCTACCGACCATTTCGCCAACCTTTCTGAATGCTCCACCCCTTCCAAGACATTTCAGAGAGGATGGTCAGTCACGACCCGGATGGAGTGAGCTTGAAAATAAGGCCGGAGCTTCTGTGCTGACACCACCAAGGCGAAGGCAAGCTTTTCCAAGATTGGATACTTCAGCTCCGCCTTCTTGAGCACCTGGCTAACATAATAAATGTGGAGCTGCTTCCTTCCTTCTTCCCGGACCAGTACGGAACTGACTGCTTCCACCCCTACTCCCAAGTAGATAAGTAGGTCTTCACCTTCTTTCGGGCTCTGAAGGAGAGGTGTCTGAGTCAACTGCTCCTTCAACCTACCGAACGCCTTCTCGCATTCGTCGGACCATGCGATGTTCTCGCTCTTACGGAGCGTCTTGAAAAAGGGAGAGCACTTCTCTCCTGCCTTGGACAGAAAGCGGCTAAGACATGCCAACCTTCCTGTCAGCCTTTGGACTTCTTTCATGGTCCTCGGTGAGGACATCTCCAGGATTGCCTTAACCTTGTCAGGGTTCGGCTCAACTCCCTTCGGGGTGATGAGATGTCCCAGGAACTTCCCCTTCCAGCCCCAAACACGCACTTTGCTGGATTGAACCTCATTTTGAACTTCCTGAGCGTCGCGAAGGTCTCCACTAGATCAACCACATGCTCTCGGGCGCTCTTGCTTTTAACCAAGAGGTCGTCCACATACACCTCCAGGTTCCTCCCCTTTTGCCCCTCGAACACGTGGTCCATCATCCGCTGGTAGGTGGCTCCAGCGTTCTTCAAGCCGAAAGGCATCATCCTATAGCTATAGCAGCCATCACCCGTGATGAAGGATACGTCGCGACAATCGGTGGGATGCATCCGGATCTGGTGGTATCCTGAAAATGCATCAAGGAAGCTCATTACAGAAAAACCGACGGCTGAATCAACCAGCGCGTCGATCCGAGGCAAGGGATAATAATCCTTCGGACAGCTTTTATTCATCAACGAAAAATCTACACACATTCTCCAGCCCCCTCCATTCTTCTTAACCATTACAACATTTGAGACTCAGCCTGGATACTGAATCTCGGATACAAAACCTGCATCTAGCAGTTTCTTCACTTCTTCTCGGATAGGTCCGGCCAACATGGTGGCACTGGACCTCTTCTTCTGGAGGGCAGACTTAGCTGTCGGGTCCAGGTTGAGATGATGGCAGGCAACCTCTGGATCGATCCCTGGCATCTCGGTTGCACTCCAAGCGAAGATGTCGACGTTCTCCTGCAGGCACATCGCCATCTCCATCTTCTCGCTGACCTTCAACGATCCTCCGATATTCAGCAACCCAGGTACTCCTGCCTCGAGAGTACCTCGATTTCTTCTATCTCCTCGGATGCCTCAAGCCTGGCCGTGCTCCCCAGCATCTTCTCGAACTCCTCTTCCTCGGCCATCCAGTTGATAGTGCTGACGGCGCTGAGGTAACACTCGCGGGTGGCTCTTGGATCGCTCCTGATCCTCACCTGAACGTCTCCCTGGCAGTACTTCAAGCACTGATGGTAGGAGGATGGAACGGCTTTGAAGGTGTTGAGAAGCGGCCTTCCGAAGATGGCCTTGTAACAGCTGGGGCATCTACAATGACGAAGCGGCAGGTAAGGAGAGTGCCATCGAGCGTTACGAGGAGATCTACTCCTCCCTCCACCTCCTTCTTCTCTCCAGAGAAGACAAAGAGGGGTCCATCCGATGCTCGAACTCTTTCTGCTCCGACTCCCAATCCGTCGAACGTCTCCTTGAAGATGACGTTCACGGAGCTACCGTTATCGATGAGGATTCGATCCACGGTGAAGTCTTCCACTGCTGCTTGGACTACGAGGGCATCATGGAAGGGGTTCTCATTTCCTAGCATGTCTTCTTCAGAGAAGGTGATCTCCTCCGACGGGGGCGGTGCCTGTGAGGTCGAGGCTACACTCCTCCGATAGATCTGATGGAGACTTCCCTTGCGGGAAGCTCCCAGCCCTGCACCCCCGTGGATCACCCCCACTCCTCTGCCTCCCTGGGCAACCTCTCCTCGACCTCCATGGTCGACTCGGTCCTCGTTCCTCCTTCGACCGACGGCTTGAACTGCCGGCGGCTCGACAGGGGCTTCAATCCCTGAAGCTCCCCTCCTGCTTCCCCTGCTGTCAACCTTCGACGGGCCTCCCAAAAATCTGGGCAAGCCATCGTCCCATGACCTGCCACCTGATGCAGGTCACAAAAGAGGGGGATCTCCTCTTCCTGTCGCGTCTTCCTCCGATTCTTCTTTCCCGACCGGTTGCCGTGCCTGGCGACCGCCATCGCCTCCTCCCTCCATCTTTCCTGACGCCTTTCTGGTTGATCGCGACGTCTTCTCTCCGGGGATCTCTCCCGATCCCGACGTTGAGGTCCCCTAGCCGGCCTCCAAAGTGGTCGGATAGCGGGGACTGGGTTTACGTCTCTCTTCCTCCCGACGCTCCGGGGCCACGATGAGTCTCTTCTCATTATGCCTTCTTGGCTCCTCCTTCCTCCTTTCCTCCCTCTCCTCTTTTCTGGCTTCCTCTTCTCTGCCTTCCCGGGCTCTTCCTTCTTCCTCTTCTCGGGGGTCTTCTCCTCTTCCTCCTCCTCATCCTCCTTGGTCATTCGGGTGAGCCTGGCTAGGAAGCCGCGGTTGGAAGCCTCACCCTGGACGAACTGGTTGGCCCTTTCGATGAGATTACCGTAGGGATCCTACCGATCTCCAACTTAAAGAGGCCTTCCTGGAGGCCGAATGTTAGGGCCAGCTGCAATGTGCGACCATCCACCTCCTGGATGTGCAACACCTCCTCCTAGAAGCGGTCGATGTAGTCCCCCAATGTTTCTTTTGCTCCCTGCGTCAGATGAAAAAGGGCCGCAGCCTCCTTCTTCAACTTCTTTGCGGTGGCGAACCGCATCGTCAGCCCCCGACAAAGGTCTTCAAAGCAGTAGATCGAACCCACGGGCAACTGGTGGAACCAGTCCCTTGCCTTCCCTCGAAGGGAGATTGCGAACAATCTACACTTGAAGGCGTCCGACATGGTCCGGATGGATGCGACATCCTTGAACCATTGGATGTGTCGGATAGGGTCTTCCCTCCCCGAGTAGTAATTCATCGCGGGATCCCTGAACCCCTTCGACACTGGTGCAGCAACGATCTCCTCACAAAAGGGGGCCCTTCCTCCTATTTGGCGACGATCCTCCGCCTGGCGAGTATCGCCCCCATACTCGTTATAGGGGCGAGTACCTCCCCCATACTCGCTATAGGGGCGAGTACCGTAGTACCTCTTCTGCTCCTCCTCTTCTCGAAACCGGACCCCGCCAGCCCCTTGCGAGTTTTGCGGGCAGAATTGCGACTTCCTTGGTCGCTCGGGCTCTTCCACATGATCCTTCCCTACTCGCCGGGAGGGAGCACCTTCTTCGATCACAACAGGATGATGGGGTGAAGTCGTCATCCCCTCTGTGCAAGTTTGAAGAACTGCTCGAAGGGTTCCTTCAATTCGCCACGAGAAATCTTCAAAGACTGCCAACGTCACGAACCCGCCACCATCGGCCGAGTTGCCGACAACCTCCTCATGGTCGTCTACTACCACCATCTTTTCTTTCCACTAATCTTTTCTTCCCTGACTACGATCCACGCTCACCGCACCAAAGTGTTGAAGTCAGGAAAATCCTAGACTCCAAAATTCGGACCAATGCAGCCGGGGACTACTTGCCAAGCGGCTCGAAGAGACGGCTTGGCTGGCGACTATGGAGAAGCTAGAAGAGCAACAAACAGGACCCCAGGTGCCACGACAGGGAGGTCCCACCACGTACCCAGAAGCTCAAGAGAGACTTCCCCTCCACAACCAAAAAATTACCGAGCAGGGTACGAGGAAGGCACCAACTTGGCTAGTACCGGGAGTAACGGCCAAGGTCGACGGGATTGAGAATTTGAACGAGGGGGGTTCCAAAAGCTCAAGTTCAGGTGTCAATCCAAATACCCCTGATGTCCTATTTATAGGAAAACCAAGGGGGGGGGGGGGGGGGGGGGGGTTTATAGTCCAGCCCCTGCCCGGCGACTAGCGACATTGAGGCGATCTCCCCGGATCTATGAGCGAGTATCACCTATGGTCGCCCACCTTTGGCGAGTATCCGGGCTACTCGCACGAGTGCATCCCTACTCGCCTAGGCTTTCTTCTACTCATGCTGGCCGACTTTGTCTTGGTGTCTCGAGCTGTTGACTTCTATGTTGACCTTTGGACATTGACTTCTGCCTACGTGGCTTTGAACTGACCCACCCTCGGAGAATGAGGGTTGTACATTATATAAGTGAATATAACATTCTCCGTGCTCTTACCGTACTTTCATTTTCGACCGTGGGATCTTTCACATGTTTTATCCAAAAAGTCTTTGATATAAAAAATTAAAAATAAACTTCCCCTGAGAGAGAGTGAGAGAGAGAGAGAAAGAGAAGAGAGAGAGAAAGAGAGGCGAGAGAAAGAGAGAGGAAAAAAATAATCTTTTTAAGTATATACGTATTTTTTATACAAAATAAATATTGTAATGTTGATTTATATTTTTTTAGTTTTTACGGTCATTTTGAGTACTCATATGTATATGAGGCGGGCGAAACCCTCCTGGATGCGGGCGAAGCCCTCCTGGATGCGGCCGAAGGCCGCCCGACAATATCGCGCCGGTGATGAGCGAAGCCCGCAGTCGCCAGCCGGGTACTGTCGCGCTTGGCTGCAGGGGAGGAGCCCGTGTCGAACACTCGTTATTTATATAAGTCAATATACTAATCTCCCCGCTCTTACCGCACTTTTATTTCACACGGTTGGATGCTTAGAATTATTAAATTTGAATCACTAATTATAGAGAATTAAAACAGAACCACTCAAAAACTGGACCAGTCGATATAGATCCGGACGTTCCCACGCGCTTAAAACTCCCATCCATTCTTCTAACCGACGATTACTTATAACCCAATAATTTAGGCGGTACGTAAATCACTGCCGAAAAACATCCCATCGCACATTCACTTCATTCCCACGCCGCGTATACGGAAGTTCCTCGCCTCCGTCTCCCCTGCATCCGGCGGTCTGGATCCTCGCCCCCGTCTCCCCTGCATCCGGCGGTCTGGATCCGGCTCGCAATCGCGCCTCTACTGACCACTCGACGCCGCTGCCCCTGCCGCTCCTCTTCTTCTTACGAAACAACGACTCTAGGTATGTTCCTCTTTTCAATTTCTATCTTCCTTCATCGTCTTTCTCTGCCGCTCCTCTTCATCTTCCAAAATAAAAGTTTAATTTTTTCCTTTTCCGCTAGTCCCCTCCGTCTGCGTCGCAATCTACTGTAGATACCTGCCGCCGCATAGACAAGATAGAACCTGTTCTCGCCGTCGGCAATCGAAGCTCACGACCGATTCCTGTCATTTTGGGGTAATATCTTCATTTTCTTTACCATAATAATCCCTACGCCGCCTGTGTTGTAGGATGAGTTCTGGGTTTTTCATATAGCCAGGAATCGCAGCAAAATAACCATAAACTTATACGGCTACAGTTCTGGGTTTTTCATTCTTATTCTTCCAATTTACTAGGCAAATTTACATGGCCAAATTTTGCTTATTCTTATTGGTCAAGCCTAATAATTGGGCAAAAAATCGCCCAGTTATTTTTCGCATGACAAAAAAAAACCATTACGATGAATTCTTAATACATGGACAAACATTTACATGTGAAATATAAGAATTCATTCTTATTCTTATTGGTCAAGCCTAATAACTGGGCAAAATCTGGGTTTATCAAATTTGCTAAGAATAACTGGGGCATCAAAGTAACCATAATGCAAATTTTTCATTACGACATCCATTTATGCTACGAAATTTTTTGGTTTAAAATATCTTTTATGCACAAATTCATTTTACACATCTATTAATGCATAAATGGTTGTTGACACATCTATTGCCCTATGAATGTGTAAAATACAATACATGATGAGATTTATGGGTTCATGAGGACATAATTATGAAATCATGAGGACATATTTATGAATTCACGAGGACATATTTACGAAATCAGAATCTGATTTATGGGTTGTTGTTCCTAGATCATCGAGCATATTGGACCCCTTTCAATGGTTTAAAGTTAGAAGTTGACATTCCAAACTGCTGAAATCTGATTCCTAGATCGTAGAGCATATTGCGGCGACATTCGATTGTAACTCACTCATCTATTTATTGCTGAAATTAGATTCCTAGCATCTATTGCCTTAATTTCTATAATTGAGGTTTATTTTCAGATGATTTTCATAAAGTGTTGCTCTGAACACTTAATGAGAAGTTAAAGCCTGAATTTACTTAGGTCATGGCGAGGCATTCGTCGTGGGCGGGGCATTCATCGTGGGCGGGGCATTCGTCGTGGGCGGGGCATTCGTTTTTGCCGCAACCTGTTGATGACATGCATCGCGCAAGCCATTCCCTCCGCCCATAAGGCTTTGGGTATGCCCTTCGCATGCAACCAACACTTGCACGTTTCCGCCAAGTGCCGAATCTTCCTTTCCACCACTCCATTTTGCTGTGGTGTGTGAGCACAAGATAACTCCCGCATGATACCATGCTTCCTACAAAAAGTAGAGAACTCGTTAGAGGTAAACTCCCCTCCGTTGTCCGTTCTCAGCTTCTTTATCCGCAATTTCAGCACTCCTACTTTCTCTTTGAATTCCACAAACTTCCCGAAGATCTCCGACTTCTCTTTCACAAAATACACCCACGTGTATCGAGAAAAGTCATCCACGAGCATAAGCTTGTATCGATTTCCTTAATATGTGGGTGTGGCACACGGTCCCATCAAGTCACCATGGATGCACTCCAACGATTCCTTGCTCCTAGAAAGAGACCTGTCAAATGGGAGGCGATGTGCTTTCCCAAATTGACACCCTTTATAAACATGACCGTCAATTTCAGCTCAATCGGACGTGGTAGTGGAGCGAAGAATATATGTTGATATGTATGCGAATCGGGAAGGACACTTTAATAGTTATGTAAAGTCAATTGCATTATGCTGGGGGGGGGGGGGAACACTTTAATATCAGCATAAGGAAAAATCAATTTCGCATGGGGAATTCGTCGTGGGCGGGTGTTTGATTTCATGTTTATAAAGGGTGTCCTTATGCTGATATTAAACACACTTTAATGCACCCGCCCACCTTATGCTGAAATCAAACACACTTTGTTCGTGGGCGGGTGTTTGATTTCAGCATTCGTGGGCGGGTGCATTAGGCGTGTTAATTCGTGGGCGGGTGCATCAAACACAATGTATCAATTGGTCACGAATAAATTGATGCCTTGCTCCTAGAAAGAGACATTGTGTTGATATGAGAGGCGATGTGCTTTCCCAAATTGACACCCTTTATAAACATGACGATCAATTGGTGTGTCCTTTAATGCACCCGCCCACGACGAATGCACCCTTAATATCAGCATAAGGGTGTTTGGTTTTTCCTTATGCTGATATAAAGATCGGGAAGGACACTTATACAATCGGGAAGGACACTTTAATATATGCTGAGTATTGTCGCCTAGAACATATATGTAAAGTCAGCATATATGCATGCGAATCAGGAGAACAAAGTAAAGGGATCCCGGAAAAATCAAACATTCCCACGACGAATGCCCCCGCCCACGACGAATGCCCCCGCCTACGACGAAGGAGTGTGTTGGACATATACCTCTTGCTAATGCGGGTGCATTAACATGACCATTAAAGTGTGTTTGACCAATTAATTTGTGGGCGGGTGCATCAAACATGACCAATTGATTTTTCCTAGAGCAATCGGGAAAGACACTTTAATAGAGGTTATGCATTCGTGGGTGGGGGAATTCGTCGTGGGCGGGTGGGCGGGTGCATTAAAGTGTGTTTGATTTCAGCATAAGGTGGGCGGGTGCATTAACATGACCATCGTGGGTGGGTGTTTGATTTCAACATTCGTGGGCGGGTGCATTAACATGTTCGTGGGCGGGTGTTTGATTTCACGAATGCTTTCCTTTTTATTTTTTTTCATAATTATCTGAATGAATTGTCCGATTGAACCATCCACAAATCAGATTTCTCCTCATGGTGAAGAAAATACCTCATTTCATTGGAAATATGTGTCCTTCCCGGCGGCATGGGGGGCAACAAAGTCTTCGTTTAGTTTATTTCATGAAGGTTTTACTTCTTTTATTTTCTCATTTATTATTGAATCCGAACCTCTATTAAAGTGTCCTTTTGAAACTACAAAAAAAATGAAGCTCATGGAAAGTCAGTATTTTATTTTGAACTCATGACTCCGCCCAACAGGTTGCCTAAATTAGATCGTAGAGCATATATGCATGCGAAATTGATGGTCATGTTTATAAAGGGTGTTTAATTTTTAATAATAAAGTGTCCTTCCCGATTGCATAACCTCTATTAAAGTCGAAATTTATAACCTCTATTAAAGTTAATGCACCCAAATTGATGGTCATGTTTATAAAGGGTGTTTATGTATTTCCATTACATAAAATTCTATGTTTTGCTTGCTTCCGGTTTTGCTTGATTCCCTAACAACATTGATGCAAAAATACCAAACAGTCAGCTCGCGACAAAGATCGACCATTTTGAATTGCTATATTAGTATTGTAAATTAATAAAATTTGATTCAAACTAGGTAGAAATTAAGATATGTTAGCATAATAGAGATCTAATTTAAGAAAGCAGGTGAAACATACAATTGAGTGCATGCAAGAAAGCAAGTCTCAGGCAGAGTTAAAAAGTAATCATTTTCTTTTCTATTACATCAAGCTTGCTCAGAATTGCAACTTTGCTACTCATCTTCTTCGCTCCACTACCACTTGGTTGCTGCAGCTGTGAGTGATGCATCTTCTTCATCCCTTTCTCATATCTCGGCAACCGAAGATATCTCTGGTTCAAACAATACTCATCAACAATACTTCGTTCTAGGAAAAATTAATTTAGGAAGGACACTTTAATATAAAATCCGATGGTCATGTTTATAAAGGGTGTCAATTTGGGGAAAGCACATCGCCTCCCATTTGGCAGGTCTCTTTCTAGGAGTAAGGCGTCGTTGGAGTGCATCCATGGTGACTTGATGGGACCATGTGCCACACCCACATATTCAGGAAACCGGTACATGCTTGTGCTCGTGGATGACTTTTCTCATTACACGTGGGTGTATTTTGTGAAAGAGAAGTCGGAGGTCTTCGGGAAGTTTGTGGAATTCAAAGAGAAAGTAGGAGTGCTGAAATTGCGGATAAAGAAGTTGAGAACGAACAACGGAGGGGAGTTTACCTCTAACGAGTTCTCTACTTTTTGCAGGAAGCATGGTATCAGGCGGGAGTTATCTTGTGCTCACACTCCACTACAAAATGGAGTGGCAGAAAGGAAGATTCGACATTGGCGGAAACGTGCAAGTGTTGATTGCATGCGAAGGGCATACCCAAAGCCTTATGGGCGGAGGGAATGGCTTGCGCGACGCATGTCCTCAACAGGTTGCCTCAAAGTCCGATTGAGCTGAAAAATCAAACACGCCTAATGCAATTGGTTATCACCCAAGTAAAGTCAGCATCTTTATATCAACATAATGAAATTGACACCCAAGTGAAAGGCACGGGCCTAGGCCCGGGAGGGCGACATTTGGCGTTGGGGGCGACATTCGGCGTGGGGGGCGACATTCGGCGTGGGGGGGGTGACATTTGGTGTGGGGGAGACATTCGGCGTGGGTGCAACATTCGACGTGGGGGTCGACATTCGGCGTGGGGGGAGACATTCGACGTTGGTGCAACATTCGGCGTGGGGGGCGACCTTCGGCGTGGGTGGCAACATTCGGCGTGAGGTGCGACATTCGGCGTGGGGTGCGACATTTGGCGTGAGGGGCGACATTCGGCGTGGGGGGCGACATGGGGGGGGGGGGGGGGCGACATTCGGCGTAGGGGGCGACATTCGGCGTGGGGGGCGACATTCGGCGTGTGGGGAGACATTCAGCGTGGGTGCAACATTCGGCATGGGTGCGACATTCGGTGTGGGGGGCGACATTCGGCGTGGGGGGAGACATTCGACGTTGGTCATGTGAAAGAGAAGTCGGAGGTCTTCGGGAAGTTTGTGGAATTCAAAGAGAAAGTAGGAGTGTTGAAATTGCGGATAAAGAAGCTGAGAACGGACAACGGAGGGGAGTTTACCTCTAACGAGTTCTCTACTTTTTGCAGGAAGCATGGTATCAGGCGGGAGTTATCTTGTGCTCACACTCCACAACAAAATCAAGTGGCGGAAAGGAAGATTCGGCACTTGGCGGAAACGTGCAAGTGTTAGTTGCATTCGAAGGGCATACCCAAAGCCTTATGGGCAGAGGGAATGGCTTGCGCGACGCATGTCATCAACAGGTTGCCGCAAAGTCCGATTGAGTTGAAAAATCAAACACGCCTAATGCAATTGGTTATCACCCAAGTAAAGTCAGCATCTTTATATCAGCATAATGAAATTGACACCCAAGTGAAAGGCATGGCCTTACGGCCCGTGAGGGCGACATTCGGCGTGGGGGGCGACATTTGGCGTGGGGGGGGTGACATTTGGCATGGGGGGAGACATTCGGCGTGGGTGCAACATTCGGCGTGGGGGGCGACATTCGGCGTGGGGTGCGACATTCGGCGTTGGATGCGACATTCGGCGTGAGGGGCGACATTCGGCGTGGGGGGAGACATTCGGCGTTGGTGCAACATTCGGCGTGGGAGGCGACCTTCGGCGTGGGGGGCGACCTTCGGCGTGGGGGGCGACCTTCGGCGTGGGGTGCGACATTCGGCGTGGGGGCGACGTTCGGCGTGGGAGGGAGACATTCGGCGTGGGGGGCGACATTCGGCGTGGTGGGCGACATTTGGCGTGGGGGGAGACATTCGACATGGGTGCAACATTCGGCGTGGGGGGCGACATTCGGTGTGGGGGGCGACATTCGGCGTGGTGGGCGACATTCGGCGTGGGGGGAGACATTCGACACTTGGCGAGTTCTCTACTTTTTGCAGGAAGCATCGTATCAGGCGGGAGTTATCTTGTCCTCACACTTCACAGCAAAATGGAGTGGCGGAAAGGAGGATTCGGCACTTGGCGGTGCAAGTGTTGGTTGCATGCGAAGGTCATACCCAAAGCCTTATGGGCGGAGGGAATGGCTTGCGCGACGCATGTCATCAACAGGTTGCCGCATAGTCCGATTGAGCTGAAAAATCAAACACGCCTAATGCAATTGGTTATCACCCAAGTAAAGTCAGCATCTTTATATCGGCATAATGAAATTGATACCCAAGTGAAAGGCACGTGCCTACAGCCCGGGAGGGCGACATTTGGCGTGGGGGCGACATTCGGCATGGGGGGCGACATTCAGCATGGGGGGCGACATTCGGCGTGAGTGCAACATTCGGCGTGGGGGGCGACTTTCGGCGTGGGGTGCGACATTCGGCGTGGGGGCGACATTCGGCGTTGGTGCAACATTCGGCGTGGGGGGGAAGACCTTCGGCGTAGGGGGCGATATTCGGCGTGGGGTGCGACATTTGGCGTGGGGGGCGACATTCGGCGTGGGAAGGCGACATTCGGCGTGGGAGGGTGACATTCGGCGTGGGGGCGACATTTGACGTGGGGGAGACCTTTGGCGTGGGTGCAACATTCAATGTGGGGGCGACATTCGGTGTGGGGGCGACATTCGGCGTGAGGTGCGACATTCGGCGTGGGGGGAGACATTCGGCGTTGGTGCAACATTCGGCATGGGGGGCAACATTCGGCGTGGCGGGGGTCAACATTCAATGGGCATCAACATTCGGCGGTCGACATCATTCGATGGTAGACATCATTCTGTGAGAGGCATCATTCTATGGGCGACATCATTCAAGGGGTGTGACATTATTCGACATGCGGCTAAATTCGGCAGGCTGACAAATTCGGCTAGCGACATACGGCGGGCATTGATTTTCGGTGGGAGCGGCGACATTGGTTGTGGGCGGGGGCATTTGTCGTGGGCGGGGGCATTGGTCGTGGGCGGGGGCATTCGTTGTGGGTGGGGGCATTCGTCGTGGGAGGGGTCATTCGTTGTGGACGGGGCATTCGGCGGGGGCGGGGGAATTCGGCGGCGGCGGCGCCATTGGTCGTGGGCATTTGTCATGGGCAGGTTGATTGGAAACATCAGATTATGAGTCCATCTTACAGATTTAAAAAATAATTGAGGATAGCCATGTCAGCCTGCAGGACCGTTAGCCAATGATATCCTAAATAACACATTGGCTATCTCATTTAAATGACATCAGGATATCTGTGACTTATATCTGATACACCAAAATCATTCAACGGTTTTACTAAGTCATTTATCTTTCAATATCCCCATTTTTGTAAAACCTTAAATGATTGTTATAGGACTATCCTCGTTTTTTCTGCAGGTTTTGAAATGAGAACAAAATAATGACATCAGGTTAAACCTGCATGGCTATCTTATGTATATCCTAAATACACATTGGCTATCTCAATTATGTAAATCAGGTTAACCTTAAAGATATCCTAGTAACTGATTTCTTGCACAGCTATCTGCTCACAAAATAAATGACATCAGGTTAAACCTTTTATCGTCCACTTGCAAAATAAATGACTCTTGCACAGGAAATCAGTTCATGGTTTTCTTTCCACCTGGAGGTTCTAATTTTTGCAATGACATGGTTATCCTCATTTTATCGTTCTGAGATTTCCATTACATAAAATTCAACCTGCAGGTTCGCATTAGCTGTGTATTTTGCTCAAGAGAGAAATGCTAAGTCATTTATCGTTGAAAGAGAAGCAAGATAAGCAAGTTGAACACGATCAAAAGTAACAATTCAAGCAAATGCGAGGAATAGAATACAAAATGTACTGAAATAATATGTGGAGATTAAAAAAAGGACCATATTAGCTACGAAATTTTTTTGTTTCTAAATTCCTTGCTAAAATTAAAATTAACAAAGAATTTATCTAATTAGCAAGAGATTTGACTCCTTGCTAATTAAGGTTTTTCTTGTAGTGCTATAACTAGTAAACCTATTTTAATTCCGGAATTTTTATCATCCCAAAATAGCTATAAAATCAAATTGAGATAATCAAAGCGCAACCGCGCAAATAGCAACAAATGCGGTCAGAAACCGTCAAAGCGCCTGGTAATCTTGCCCCGCGTCCCCCTTCAATCGCACTCAGATGATTGGCGCACCACTGCGCACGTAGGCCTCCTCCTCGATCCAATTTATGCGCCCCTTAGACGTTAAACGCCCCTTAGACGTTTCGTCTAAATTTCATCCTGTCTCTGTTACTTGCTCCTCGGCATAAATTATTATGATCCCCGTCTCGGCCGGTCATTTCTGCTTCACTTCCTCTTCGTCCCCTAGTAAGGATCCCCTTTCCCCTCTTTTTTTTAATCATTTCTCTTAAAATTGACGCTAGATTTCCATCCTTTCCAACGGGCAATTGAAATCATTCCGTCTTTCATTGCAAGGTTTGAGTTAATAGCTAGTTGATTTTCAGATCGTATATATGAATTTTTATATTTTGCTTTTGGAATTATCATTTTTCTTAATGAGATTTCGATCCGTACTAATGGGCTGTTGAGATCATTGCCTACTTCATTACAATGTTCTAGGGCTTGAGTTAGATTGTTGATTTTAATTTTCAAGGTCGTAATTTTGAAATTTTCTTTTATTTTGCATTTGGAATTATCTCACTCTTTACGAGATTTCCGTCCTTACCAATGGGCTATGAAAACATTGTCCGCTCCATTACGATGTTCTAGGGTTTAAACTTTAACTAATAGACGACATCCTCCATTTTAGGGCTCAGTATTTAACTAAATTTTTATATGGTTTGTGGATTGTGATTCTCTTTCCAAGCGATAATCTAATAGTAGCCAATCAACAGGCTTTTCTTATAACCTAAATCTTTCCCTATTAGTTATTTTCAACCCATTTTATAATTCTTTTTTAAAATTTTCCCCTTTGCCTCTTTCATGATCTTTGATTTCCTAAATTTATGTATCTAGTGGAAGAAATATCTGGTCAGGTGTAATTAAAAATCATTATTTTTAAGCTTCACAAACGATCCTTACGAGTCCCTCGATTGTAACGATTCAAATTTTATAGGCAAACTGTGTGTAAATGAAAATTGATCGCATGCATGAAAATGAAACTTGAGCACAGAAATAAAAAACAATAAATTATGGTGGGCGATGTTAAATAAAATAAAATAAAATATGACTATGACTTTGAGAGAGCCAATCAAATCATAATATGATATTTTAATTTATATTTTCCTATAAAATTGATAATTAGTTAATTTAATAAATAAATTATGAAACAAGCGCAAAAACAATAGGAAATATGGAAATGATCAACACCACATGAATAACATATTATGATTAATTATTCATGAATATGCTATGTTTTTGAAACAAAATAGTTGAAAATCTACACGAAATATGAGCTTGTCAAATATCATTATTTAAAAACTAATGTTTTCTATCTGCAAGCAAACAAATGAGCCCTTAGATTACTGCTCTTCATATTTCTGTTATTTTAATACTTGCTGCTCCTGTAGGACAATTCTCTTTGATTATCACTATGGAAATTTAAAGTTGTTGTTTTTTAATGGTTTATTGCCTCACGAAACCAATGAGTGATGGTTTATTGCGCCTTATGATTGTGATTGTTCCTAGTACGTACTTTTTCTGTATAAGTATAATGGAGTTTTCTTGTTTAAATTTTAGGAGCCAAGATGGGTCAATCATTGTGTTGCTATCAGGTGGATCAGTCAACTGTTGCAATCAAAGAATCTTTTGGAAAGTTTGATGAAGTTCTTGAGCCAGGATGCTACTTTGTGCCGTGGATTATAGGGAAAAGGGTGGCCGGGTACCTTTCGCTGCGAGTTCAACAACTTGACGTTCGCTGTGAAACCAAAACAAAGGTGCTTCCCATTCACTTGATTTCATCCAGGGTTCGTTCAGTTGGACGAAATTAGGGCTTCAAATTTGAATTGGAGGACCAGTTCAAATGTAAATAGATCTTCAGTTCTAATTTCAGGGCCCAGTTACATCCAAATGAACGGATCCTTAGGATTTACTTAAGTTTACAGTAATCTTGTTGCCATTGTTCTAATCAGGCTACTACAAATTGGGAATTAGTTAGGAATTGTTTTGATTCAATTACAATGGCTTTTGAATTGGCATGGAGTACATTCATCTTCTGCTTTATAAAGCTTCTAAAGCTTCTCTGCTGTTACCTTCTAATTAATCTTATTTATACATTTTTTTTGGGACTTCCATGAACTAATGGCAGATGTATCTACTTGGAAAAATCAAAATTTTAGTGGCTTTTAACTCAAGTTTTAGATTTGGATTCAAAATATTTGTATGCTTTCCTTCCCCAATTTTCTTTTATCAGAACCATAGGCAAAAGTTTCAAGTGATATTGTCCCTTAAATGTTTTTTTTTGCTAATAGTTTTCCATATTCACGGCTGTGCTCCCGCTATTACCTCCGAAGTAGTGTATTTTATTTTCAGAAACAAAGAGAAACATTTCATGTGCAGTGTCTATAAGCAATTCTGTGTTGATAATTTAAGCTCCGTTCGGCACGGCGTTTTTGCTCCGGTGAGTATGGACAAAAAAGCCGCTGTCATAGAATGTATATATGTTTGGCACAGCAACGGTTATGACCGCCACCTAGAAAAGAAAACTAGTTTTGAACATAAAAGTAGATGAAGTTCTTCAGGTGAGGTCGGGTGTTCACGAACGACGATTCATAACCACCGCATTCGCGACCGCCACCACCGCGCCAAACTGAGCCTTAGATAATGGATACTCCCATCTATAACCCGCTGGTTTTAGATTAGATTTTGTGCGCATAATATAGATAATTGACACTCCCATCTATAACCCACTGATTTTAGATTAGATTAATGAGTTCTAGTATGACATCAGAGCAGGCTAGGCCTAACATTCCATTCTCATGGAACTCTTTAAAAAAATACTAATCAATGTGTTAGTAGTCGAAGGCACTACATGTGAGTGCTTGTTGAAAGTTTAGTCTCACATTGCGACTAAAATCATATAGCCTTGTGTATTTTATGTAGATCATTCACGACCTCGATACTCAATCTATAACCATTTGATTTTAGATTAGGTGCATGAGTTTTAACATAATATCATGGCAGCCTTGGCTTAACGGCCCACTCTCCCGTTGTCCCTTTTAAAAAAAGGGTCAACGTGCTGAAAATCCAAAGACCGTACATGTGAGGGTGTGTGTTGAGTCTTGAGTGTTTAGTCCCACATAAGAAAACATGTATAGTCTTATGCACTTAATATAGCTCCAGAACCTCTCCACCTCTAAACAGTTAGTTTTATGCTAGATGCATGGGTTCTAACACTATGCAATTCTTCTCGTCGTTTCAGGATAATGTGTTTGTTACCGTCGTCTCGTCAGTGCAGTATCGTGCCCTAGCAAACAATGCAGCTGATGCATTCTACAAGCTTAGCAACCCTAGGGAGCAAATTCAAGCATATGTTTTTGATGGTATGAGATGTGATTGCTTCTCCTTGAAAAGAAAATACTCAGAACTTCATTATCATAATTCATCATTTCTAGCTTCTGAGCTTTCATTATTTCGATTCAGTCATCAGGTCTACTGTTCCAAAACTGATGATAGATGATGTCTTTGAGCAGAAGAATGATGTTGCCAAAGCTGTTGAAGATGAACTTGAGAAGGTATTCCTTTTACCCAAACCAGCAACCATGGTAGCCGTGCACGTGGTCCCACGTGTGCGACATTGACAGCCGAGTACAATTGCTGCTGCACACTGTGTCGGGGGATCTTGTGCATGGCTGCTATTATCTATAAATACTGTGTTTGCGCTGTGTTCACCACAAATTTTTTTAATTCTGCTTTATTAGAACTAGAGTTGAGGCATATTTTTCTCTTTGCTCTTCTTTGTTTAGGCTATGTCGGCGTACGGCTATGAGATTATTCAGACACTCATTGTGGATATTGAGCCTGATATAAATGTCAAGAGGGCAATGAATGAGATAAATGCAGGCGAGTCTTTACCTTCTTATTTGCTATGCATTGTTTTGAATGACTCATCTTCTATGATCTTCCGTTTCTTTGCTATAAATATAAATTTCCCTAGTGTTGTTATGTTGTGTGTAGCCTAGGCTCTGTTTGGCGCAGCATTTTTGCTCCGGTGAGTTTGGACAAAAACAGCACCATCATAGTCATAGAATATATGCTTGACAAATTAAAATATTATTTTCAATTCTTAGGTGACTGCGTCTATTGAAGATCTCCCCGAGGACTTTGTATAATTATACGGACCTTCCCTGTACTTTTTGAAATTACATAAAGTAAACTTGGATGGGAGGTTTCGGTAATTTCAAAAAGTAGATAGTCTAAGTAATTATCTAAAGTCTTAGGCGAGGTCTCAGTAATTAACCCAAAGACATTACAAATGATTCAAATTTATTTTAAGCAATTGCAGTATCCGAGCTCGTGCACGGTTGACCCTCCGGTAACAAACACAGCCGATTAAGACCATATCTTGTCCTTTTTTTTCTTCTCTTTTTTACAACATCTGGAGATTTCTTTTTCATTTTCCTCTTTTTTTAATAACAGCCTCAAGAATGAGGGTGGCTGCGAAAGAGAAAGCCGAAGCGGAGAAAATTCTGCAGATCAAGAGGGCTGAAGGTGATGCAGAATCGAAGTATTTATCAGGGCTCGGCATAGCTCGCCAGCGGCAGGCGATCGTCGATGGTCTAAGGGACAGCGTTCTCGCATTCTCTAGTAATGTGCCGGGGACTTCTGCTAAAGACGTGATGGACATGGTTTTGATCACGCAATATTTCGACACGATGAAGGATATCGGCGCGTCCTCGAAGTCCTCCGCCATCTTCGTCCCTCACGGCCCCGGGGCGGTGAAGGACATTGCTGCTCAGGTCAGGGATGGTCTCCTCCAAGGAAATGCTTTTCAGTGAAATGTCTGTTTGTGTTTGTTCAATGTTTTTGGGGATATTGATATTTGCCTTGTGTGTTTCTATTTTGTTTAAGGGCTTTGTTTGTGCTTTTAGATGATGTATCTATGATTTGATTTGGAAATTTCTTAAGCTTTTTTTTTTAAAAAAAAAAGTAGTATTCATTGAAGCTAATATTTTGAGGCCTTTCCATATATACTAGTTTGGCTGGATGAAAGCTAAGAGAAATTTATGTGTTGAACAGCGGCGGAGTTCTCCTTTCCAAGATAAATTTTTGACGAGTGATTTTCTGCTAGTGATCTTGGCTTTGATGATGTCATCACATAGCAGTACCGTTAAGGACCCATTGTCTAAGTTTCGTGCACAAGTATCGTGTTGAGATCTCTTGTTGCCGAGTTGTATTGAGACTCGTCTATCATAACGTTACGGAGCCATCTTGTGGAACATCGTCAACATGCCTTGACACATGTAATACTACCTACTTATTTATTCCTTGACACGTAATACTGCCTACTAATTTATGCCTTGACACATGTAATACCACCTACTAATTTATTCTTTGTATGATGAGATCCAATAGTAGTGAAGGAAGGTAGCCACATCGTGATGAGGCGGTGAATGGCTTTTTGTAGCATTCGACCACATTGAGATCTCTCTTAAGATTTGAATATCAGTGTTTGACATTTGGAGCATAGCTGGACGTAAAAAAAAAACATTTCAAGCAACCAATTTGTAACTCCACAATGAGTGTGACGAAGAATTGACCCAACATCATTGTAGAGGTCTTTGTCAAACTTGTCTGGCTCTGGTGAAGAAGTCTAGGTTTGTTGGAACAACCCTATTACTGTTTTGGACTAGGATCACTATGTTTTAACTAAGGATCAAGTTGATCCCACTGTATAGCTTAAGGGTCAAGTATTTAGGCTGATTGATTAGCTAGAACTTAAGGAATATTTAAGTTCCCAGCATTCGACAAATGGCGAGTGGCGTTCGACGAATGACTAGCTTCGTTCGACAAATTTTTCTCAGCAGACTGAAGAATTATAGCCAGTTCCAGCGCTCGACATTCTCTGAGCAGCGTTCGACAAATGACAAGCAGCGTTCGACGAATTCCAGCCAAAGCTCGACAAATTTTATATGAAAGCTCAGTTCGACAAATACAAGTCCAGATCATCTATATCAGTTATTTTGTCAACTCTCTGAACACAGATCAACGGCCTTAACAGATCTATTCAAGTTCTTTTGGACGTATTCAGTCAGTTTAGTAAGGATATCTTATTCATTTATTATATTCTTTTATTTCTTCTATTCCAAGACAAGAATAGCCGTTGACATTTAATGCTACGACATCTTTCACATCAAAGGAATCAAAAAGGACCTGCCAAAATCGTTTTGGTGGCTGTTACAGTTCCAAGAAGGATTTAAGCCAGAATAATATATTCCTTAAAGACGGATGATTTGAATTTTCAAATTAGAAATCCATCACAGAAGAAAATATATACAAAAACAGTCGTATACTCTCTGAGACAGATATCTTATACAGTTATTCAAAAGAGTTTCTGAGACATACAATTCTGTAGAACAACAAGAATACAGAAGGATTAGAGAAAGAAGAAGAAGAAGAATATACACACAGAGAACATATACTTTCAGTCTTCTTCTTCCTAAAAGCAGCATCTTCATCTCTCTGAGAACAACATTCATTCTCTCAGATCTGCTGCAAGTTCAAATCTTCCAAAGAGCAACAACAATATGAAGATTTACTTCTTCCAGATTAATCTGCTACAGAAGAGTTCTGTTTTAGAGAAAGCTTCATCCCCAAGCTTTCAACAACTTCAAACAGACAGGGGGAGCTTTCATCCTCAACACCTTTTGTCTTCTTGCAGAAATATTGACAGAGAAGAACACTCTAAACCTTCTTACCTTATCTTGTACATGGTTAATTCTCCCTCCAAAAGTTTACACAGTGGTGGCAAGACACCTTATCAAAAAATCCTTGTGTGGTTTTTAAGCACCTTATCAAAAGCTTATTGGTGTGTGGACACCTTATCAAAAACCCCTGGTCTTGAGCACCTTATCAAAAGCTCTGTGGTGTGTGGACACCTTATCAAAAACTCCTAGTGGATATCCTACCAGCTGTGGTAGAAGAGTAGACGTACCCAGATTTATTGGGGAACTACTATAAATTCCTTGTGTCCCCTGTGCTTGTGATTTTCTGTATTGTTTCTGTGCTGTGTGCTTTTCTTTATTCAAACTACATAACACACTTTGCATTACACATATATATATACATCAGTAATTTAATTCCGCTTTAAAAACTAATAAAAAAAATTTTTAATACTCTATTCACCCCCCCTCTAGAGTAAGTTAAGATCTAACCTCCACTTTCAATTGGTATCAGAGGTAGGTTGATTCTTTACAGGCTAACACCTAAATCACAAAGATCAATTAGATCTTAAATTCATATAGAGTTTTTGTTTAATTTTTTGTTGTTGTTTTTTGTTTGTTAAAAACTCATGGCACAAAACAAGGAATACTCAAGCACAAGACCTCTAATGTGCAACCTTGGCAAGTTTGCACTTTGGAAAGCAAGGATTAGAATTTATATGAACTCCATTGATGAAGAGATTTTTAATGTTATTTTAACAGGGCCTCCAGCACTTACAACATCAACCAGCACTGAAGCTACAGGAGACAATCATGCTGTACCACCTCCTGAGTGGACAGAAACTCAAAAGAAGCAAAGAAATGCAGATGCTAAAGCCATGAACATATTGGCTCAAACCATGTCTGATGATATATTTCAAAAAGTGGTTGAATGTACATCAGCTAGAGAAATTTGGATTTCTCTGAACAACATGGTTGTAGGTTCTGCAGATGAGAGAAAGGACAGAAGATCACACTTGGCCTCTCTGTATGAAAACTTCAAGAAAGGAGACACAGAGACAGTGGCTGACATGTACAACAGACTCAGTCTCATAATAAATGAGCTGAAGACCTTGGACAAAGTGATTTCTATCATTGAAATTAATGACAAGATCTTAATGTGCTTCCCCAGCACATGGGACTCAAGAATCTGGCCAATCAAGGATGCCAGGAGTCTCAATGAGATTACCACAGAAGCACTGTTGGGCAAGCTCAAATCTTATGAGCAGCTCATCAAGTCTAGGGAAGCAGAATCATCCACTACATCTCCAGCAACAAAGAAAGAAAAGAGCATAGCTTTCAAGGCAGCTGATGCAGAAGAAGGAAAAACTCCTGACAATGAGGAGTTTATGAGTCTAATAGCCAAAAGATTTTACAAGATGGCTAAGAAAGACTTCAGGAAAAAGTCATCCAGAAACTACGACAAGCCAAGGTATGACAAAAATCATGCTAATGAAATTATATGTTTTGGTTGCAGGAAACCAGGACACATTGCACCTGATTGTCCAGAAATTCAAAACAAGAAGGACAAGAAGGAAAAGAGAAAAGAAAAGGAAGAAAAGAGAAACTCCAGCAAATCTTCCTCCCACAATCACAAAAAGAAGGGAAGAGGATTTGTAGCAAAATCCTGGAGTGAAACAGAATCTGAATCAGAACCTTCATCCTACTCTTCTGATGAAGAAATAAAAGAAAATGACCAATGCTTAATGGCCATTTATGACTCAGACAGTGAGTCAGGATATGTTTCTTCATCCAGCTCCAATGATGATGAAGAAGAGAAAAATTTCTGCATGATGGCAATCAATGCCTCAGCTAACAATTCTGATGAAGAAAAATCGGAATCAGAAGCAGAAGATGATGCTGATCAGGTAATAGCTAACTTTGACTTTACTTCTGTTGAATTCAAGGATGAATTCAAAGTCCCTTGCCTAGACTTAATTAAATCTGAGAAGGAAATAATCTCACTCAGACTTAAGCTAGCTGAAATGAATAACTTAAGTGAAGAGAATGCTACTCTTAAGAAAGAGTTGGCAGCCTCCAGAGAACATACTATTCTCATCGAGAATAAATTATCTGAGGCCAAGAGATTTGAAGAATCCCTAAATGGGAGAAGTATCAAACTGATGAACATCACAAGCACTGTCAATGCTAAGACTCAATAGCAAACTGGGCTTGGGTGCTTCATCAAGTGAGACACCTCTAATTAAGAAAAACATCCTCTCTACACCCATAAAATTCATCTTTGCTAAAGGCAAAGAGGCTACTGAAGCCAATAAAGATATTTCAAGCAAGAATATTAAGAATAAGAGAATTCAGAAGAATTCGTCGAACGAAGCTCGACAAAAAGATTCAAATTTGTCGAATGGGGATCGACGAAAACTGAGAACAGACTTTCAGTATAGTTATAATATGGACGACGCTCGACAAAAACATGCACATTCGTCGAACGTCGGTCGACGAATTTACCCAAAGTTGTCGAACAGATATTATACATAAAGTTCTAAGAATTCTAATTCTAAATATGCTAAAAATCCTTTCACTGAGTGGGTAATACCTCCAAGGAGATTCCACCCACAAGGCTATAAGGATCAGCCTGAAATATCCTTTATATCTGAATATTGTGGACAAACAAATGGACCCAAGGTAGTCTGGGTCAAAAACAACTAGTTTATTTTTCTGTCATTGCAGGTACACAGCTATCCAAAAACAAATGAAAAATGGTATTTGGATAGTGGCTGCTCAAAGCATATGACAGGAAACAGGGCCAACCTTAACAACTACAAGGCAAAGCTTGGACCAAAGGTTGTATTTGGAGGCTCCAACTGTGGACAGACCAAAGGCTATGGAAAAGTCAAGGTTGGAGAAGTCACCTTCAAAGAGGTAGCTTATGTCAAGGGACTAAAGCACAACCTCATCAACATAAGTCAATTATGTGATGAAGGGTATCAGGTAACCTTTAATAAATTGAATTGCCTTATTAAATCTACTGATAATATTATCAGGTATTAGGCAAGGTAACATATACTTAGTGAATTTCAATTCATCTACTTCAGAAGTTTGTTTATTTAGTGATGGAAGCAAATCTAGTGAACTTTGGCATAAAAGACTAGGACATGTAAACCTTAGGATCATTGCTAAACTATCTAAGGACAATATTGTTAGAGGATTACCCTCAGGATCATACAAGAAAGAAGGTCTTTGTAGGGCATGTCAACTAGGTAAGCAAACTAAAAATAGTTTTAAATCATTATCTAAAAGTGATTCACCTAGAATCTTATATTTGCTACATATGGAACTTTTTGGACCTATAGCAACAAAAAGTTTAGGAGGGAAGTCTTACACTCTAGTTATTGTAGATGACTTCTCTAGATTCACTTGGGTGTTCTTTTTGAGAGAAAAGTCAGATAACTTTAAAGTTCTTACAGACTTTCTTAAGAGCATACAGATTGAGTACTCTACTGTAGTTGCATTGATCAGAAGTGATCATGGTACTGAGTTTGAGTCTCTTCTTATGCAAAAATTCTGTGAGATGGAAGGTATCAGGCATTGTTTCTCAGCTCCCAGAACTCCTCAACAAAATGGGGTAGTTGAAAGGAAAAATAGAACTCTAATTGAATCAGCAAGAACATTGCTTGCAGATGCTAATCTGTCCCTATCCTTTTGGGCAGAGGCTGTTAGCACAACAAATTATGTTCTGAATAGAAGTTTGATACACAAACTTAAGGGAAAGACTCCTTATGAATTACTTAAAGGGAAGAAACCTAAAGTTAACTATTTTAGAACATTTGGTTGTAGATGTTATATTCACAATAATGATAAGAAATACCTTAGGAAATTTGAACCAAAATCAGATGAAGGAATTTTCTTAGGATATTCTCAAATCAGTAAAGCATATAGGATTTATAATAAATCTACTCTTAAAATAGAAGAATCCATGCATGTCTCTTTTGATGAAACTAACATGTTTTAGAAGGAGAAGATTCCTTCTACCATAAAAAATCTGCAGGTACCTATATTATGTGAGCAACTAGATCAATTAGCTCTACATAAAGAAGGAATTCTGAATCTTGCCCAGCAGAATGATGAAGAGAGTGAAGAAGAAAATCTCCCAGTTTTTTGCTGAAAGTTAAGAACATACAACATCAGAACATTCTTCACAAGATATAGTCTGAACAAATTCCCCAAGTGGATACAATTGCTGAACCAACTCTTACTGTTGATCCCATCACAATTAGAGATCATCCAATTTCACAAGTAATTAGAGATATTTCAGCAGGTGTTCAAACAAGGCATCAACTACACCAAATTCAGATGCATACTTATTTCCTATCACAAGTTGAACCTCAAACCATAAAAGATGCAGAATAAGATCCAAATTGGATTCTTGCAATGCAAGAGGAGCTCAACCAATTTGAAAGGAACAAGGTTTGGGATTTGGTTCCAAGACCAAAGAATTATCCAGTAATTGGAACAAAATGGGTCTACAGGAACAAGCTTGATACAGAGGGAAATATTGTGAGAAACAAAGCTAGGTTAGTAGCTCAAGGATACTCACAGGAAGAAGGGATAGACTATGATCAGACATTTGCACCAGTTGCAAGGTTAGAAGCAATCAGGATCTTCTTTGCATTTGCTGCATACAAAAGATTCAAAGTCTATCAAATGGATGTAAAGAGTGCATTCCTAAATGGAGAAATCAAAGAAGAAGTTTATGTGGAACAACCACCAGGTTTTATCTCTCCAACTCAACCCTCTTTTGTATTTAAACTTAAGAAAGCTCTCTATGGTCTCAAACAAGCTCCTAGAGCATGGTATGAAACTTTAGCTAGTTTTCTTTTGGAAAACAATTTCTGTAGAGACATAGTAGACAAAACCTTATTTTACAAAGTATATAAAAATCAAACTCTACTTGTTCAAATATATGTAGATGACATTATCTTTGGATCTACTGATTCAAATTTGTGCAAAAGATTCTCCAATATAATGCAATCAAGATTTGAAATGAGTAGTATGAGTGAGTTATCATACTTCCTTGGTCTTTAAGTGAAGCAAACTCCAAATGGAATCTTCATATCCCAATCTAAGTATGCTAAGGAATTAGTGAAAAGATTTGGTATGTCTGATTCTTCCACCATGAAAACACCCATGCCCTAAAATGCTGTTGTTGTTAATGATGAATCAGGGAAACCCGTTGATTCAAAAGTATACAGAGCAATTGTTGGCTCACTACTTTAACTAACAGCTAGTAGACCTGACATAATGTTTGCTACCTGTATTTGTGCTAGATTTCAAGTTAACCCCAAATAATCTCACTTAATTTTATTAAAAAGGATTTTGAGATATATAAAGGGTTGCCCTAATCTAGGACTTTAGTATCCAACAACATCTGAATTTGAATTAACTGGATTCTCAGATTCAGATTATGCTGGATGCAGAGTATACAGGAAAAGCACATCAGGAACTTGTCAGTTTCTTGGTGATAGACTTGTTTCTTGGTTTTGTAAAAAGCAGACATCTGTGTCTACATCAACAGCTGAAGCTGAATACATGGCTGCTGGCAGTTGCTGCTCACAGATGTTATGGATACAAAATCAACTTCTAGACTATGGTATCAACTTAAATAAATCAACTATATTTTGTGACAATACAAGTGTAATATCTATAGCACAAAATCCAGTTCTCCATAGTAGGACTAAACACATAGAGATTAGGCACCACTTCCTTAGGGACAATGTGGATAAAAATAAAATTTGCCTACAGTTCATTTCCACTGATTTACAAAGAGCTGACATTCTCACCAAGCCCTTGGATGAAAAGAAGCACATCATCTTTATAAATCAACTAGGAATGATAGATGGAGATTCAATATGTTAAAAATTAATATTTCTATTTATCCTCTAAATTTGTCGAACGGAGGATGACGAATTTGAACCATTTGTCGAACGGCAGTCGACAAAACCTGTTAACCTCAGAATCGATAAAGACAATTTCATTTGTCGAACGGTGGTCGACGAAAAGGATACTTATGTCGAACGCTGTCTGACGGAGACCTAAAGTCTTTTTGACTTCTATTTTTATTAGGTTTTTGCCGAACCCCGCTCCTCAAATGTGCCCCCTTCTCCGATCTATATAATATCTTTTTCTATTTCATAATAAATTGCGCCTACAGAAATCGTTTCCCTCCAGTTCCTCTCCGCACTTGATCTTTCTCTCTTGCAGGTATAAATGATGATTTCTCAAGCCGCGCTATATTCGATGAAGTTCGATACCGGGTTCGACATCGACATGGAATCCTTTACTCAATCTGACCAAATCTTCAAGGATATTCTTCAACTATTTGAAGAGCAGCATTTAAAGAAGTTAATGAGCATGAGGATTAAGATGCACACTGCAGAAATCAAGGAATGGTGTTTTACAGCTAAGCAGGAAGATGAAAGTCTGAAAGGAACTATCTCAGGTCACCAGGTCTCTCTTACCCCTACCATCTTAACTGAAGTTTTTGGTTTTGTTAATGGTGATGATGAAATAGAGCTCAGCTCTGTTGAAACTGGTGAAGCATTGATTAAAATGGGTCATTCCACTGGAAACACTAATCACCTGCTTAAGAAGAACTTATCTATGGAATATAAGTTTCTTTCTGATATAGTTGGCAAAGTGTTGTTAGGGAAAACAACAGGACATGATTATATTAATAGGCACCAATTTATGTTGATGGTGGCCATAATGGAAAAGAAGAAAGTGAATTGGGGATCAATCTTCTTTGGATTGATTAAGAAGAAGATTTCAAAGGACAATGTCTGCTTTGGAAGGATTATAGGAATTGTTTTGCAGGAAAGATACCAAGACCTTATGGTCTCTCCCAAGGTGACAATTAATGCTAGTAAGAAGCTGACCTCAGCTCTCTTTGCTAAATGGGACATGGTATTTATCAAAAAGAACACAGGAGCAGTTACAAAGAAGAAAACTTCTGAAGGCACAAGGACTGACCCAGTCACTCCCTCACCCCTTCTAGAAGCCTCTTCTCCTCCTCTTATTGTTTCCTCTTCTCCTCTCCCATCTCCACCTCAAAATATTTCCCCTGGACAATCTCCACCTCCAAATTCTCCGACACTCATTGATGACATTCCATCCTCATCTACCCTTCTAACCACCCATACTTCTCCACCTCCATCTCCAATGCATGATGACTATCATTCACCCATCCATCACTCTTGCCCCATTCATTCTAACATCCCTCAACAACATGCGAATGTTGCAAACATTTTTGTACCAACCCCCCTTCCATCCACTTCTCAACCACCTTCATCTCAACAACCTGAAATGTTATTTTTACATTTTCAATCTATTGCAGATCAAATTCTTGACTATATTCTTCCAAAAAATTGATCAAATCCTGGATGCAAAACTTGCTCCAGTCTATAACATTCTTTCTACTCTTGACTCCACATTGGATGCAAAAATTGCTCCAATTCTTCAAGCAATCTCTGAACTCTCTTCTACTATATCTTCAATTCCCTCTTCCATCTCCGTCCCTTCTTCTAGGGCCCTAGATTCAGGTCTCCCTGAAGCTAGGCAGGGGGAGATGCCTTATGAAGAAGTTCCAGAAGGCATAATTTCAGAGGATACAATTTTTGTTTCAGATACAGTTTTTGTTGAAGAGGATGCTGAAGAAACAGTTCAAACTTCTGATGTAGATATGTGTGAAGAAACTCCAGAAGTACCAATCATAGAAGAAATCAATAATATTTATATTCATCCCTCTTTAGATATTATTCATTTGCTATCTAAGTTCAATCCCATCTATTCAGTTCTGCCAAAATATCAAGATTATTCTAGAGCAATTGTTTCATACAATGCTCCTATAGATAAAGTTCTATTGAAAAAGATTATCAAAAGTTTTAAAGTTCATACTACAGAGCCAGCTCCTAAGACAGTTCAAGTTCAAGATCCAGCAGAAGTATCAGTTATTATTCCAGAAGAAAATTTCAAAGGCTTTGCTGTTCCACATTTTATCTTTTGATGAATCACCTATTCCAGACTTTGATGAAATCTGGAAAGCAGAGGATGAAGCTTATGAAGCTGAAGAGCAAAGAATCAAAGTTCTTAAAATGAACAATGATTTATATGATAATCCAATTCCTTCTTCTGACTCTAACGAAGAAGACAATGATAGTGATTCTGATGACACATTATCAAGGAAAAGAAAGAAAAGAAAAGCTAAGTCAAAGGCTGTTCCCAAGCCTCCAAATCCTGAGAATGATATTCCATATTATGTTTTTCATAATATTACTCTTGACAAAGATACACCTCATTGGATGAAATTCTCAAGGAATGAGAATAAAAGAAGAAACAAGATGAGGAAGACTGGCTATTATTCTGACAAACCTGTCAAATATAACCATCCTCCTCCTCCTCCTCCTCCTCCTCCAGCAGCAGGCTCAGCAGCACCATCATCCTTCTCCCAGAAGCCCAGCTCTCAGTACTCAAGGAAATCTGGTAGTTCCAGTGGATCTCAAGCATCAGGATCAGCCAGTAATCCTCCTTCCAAGAAATCAGCAGTTGTTTCACAAGAAAGTCCAGTCATTATTTCACCTCAAATATCTTCAGAATACAAACTTCATATTTCTGATGGATCTTTTCACAAGATCAGAAATCCTCAAAGTGATCTTCAAGATCAAGTTGATAATTCAGAATATGTTCCTTATCTTCCAGATCCTGAAGAGGAAAGATTATTTCAAATGGCAAGACTCAAAGAATCAATTGCTTGTGCCAAGATTAACAAAGCAAAATCAGAAGGTAAAGATTTTACAAACATTTCTACCATGTCTGCTTATATAAGGAAAGAACTTGACAAGTACAACTCCAAAGAGTTATTCAATGCTGAAGAATATCTTGAAAAGCACCCAGGAGCTTTTGTCCCTCATGTTAAATCTCAAACTATACTGGGAGCTCAAGATCTCTACATAAGCAAGAAGAAGTCTGAAGATCCAAACAGGATAATTATCTTCAAACCTCCATCAACAAAGAAGTAAAAGAGGTGAAGACTTATTTATTTTTGTTACTGTTAAACATTTTGATTGCAATGAGCTCAGAGCACTAGTCTTATTCAATCTGCTGAAATGAATTTCTCATTCTGTCAGATACATATATTTTATGCTCTGCTGTTTATGTTTTCTATTGTATTTATTTGATTAATTGTCAAATAGTATCCTAACCTAAATAAGGGGAGATTGTTGGAACAACCCTATTACTGTTTTGGGCTAGGATCACTATGTTTTAACTAAGGATCAAGTTGACCCCACTGTATAACTTAAGGGTCAAGTATTTAGGCTGATTGATTAGCTAGAACTTAAGTAATATTTAAGTTCCCAGCATTCGACAAATGGCGAGTGGCGTTCGACGAATGACTAGCTTCGTTCGACAAATTCTTCTCAGCAGACTGAAGAATTATAGCCAGTTCCAGCGCTCGACATTCTCTGAGCAGCGTTCGACAAATGACAAGCAGCGTTCGACGAATTCCATCCAAAGCTCGACAAATTTTATATGAAAGCTCAGTTCAACAAATACAAGTCCAGATCATCTATATCAGTTATTTTGTCAACTCTCTGAACACAGATCGACGACCTTAACGGATCTATTCAAGTTCTTTTGGACGTATTCAGTCAGTTTAGTAAGGATATCTTATTCATTTATTATATTCTTTTATTCCTTCTATTCCAAGACAAGAATAGCCGTTGACATTTAATGCTACGACATCTTTCACATCAAAGGAATCAAAAAGGACCTGCCAAAATCGTTTTGGTGGCTGTTACAGTTCCAAGAAGGATTTAAGCCAGAATAATATATTCCTTAAAGACAGATTATTTGAATTTTCAAATTAGAAATCCATCACAGAAGAAAATATATACAAAAACAGTCGTATACTCTCTGAGACAGATATCTTATACAGTTATTCAAAAGAGTTTCTGAGACATACAGTTCTGTAGAACAACAAGAATACAGAAGGATTAGAGAAAGAAGAAGAAGAAGAATATACACACAGAGAACATATACTTTCAGTCTTTTTCTTCCTAAAAGCAGCATCTTCATCTCTCTGAGAACAACATTCATTCTCTCAGATCTGCTGCAAGTTCAAATCTTCCAAAGAGCAACAACAATCTGAAGATTTACTTCTTCCAGATTAATCTGCTACAGAAGAGTTCTGTTTTAGAGAAAGCTTCATCCTCAAGCTGTCAACAACTTCAAACAGACAGGGGGAGCTTTCATCCTCAACACCTTTTGTCTTCTCTCAGAAATATTGACAGAGAAGAACACTCTAAACCTTCTTACCTTATCTTGTACAGGGTTAATTCTCCCTCCAAAAGTTTACACAGTGGTGGCAAGACACCTTATCAAAAAACCCTTGTGTGGTTTTTAAGCACCTTATCAAAAGCTTATTGGTGTGTGGACACCTTATCAAAAACCCCTGGTCTTGAGCACCTTATCAAAAGCTCTGTGGTGTGTGGACACCTTATCAAAAACTCCTAGTGGATATCCTACCACCTGTGGTATAAGAGTAGACGTACCCATATTTATTGGGGAACTACTATAAATTCCTTGTGTCCCCTGTGCTTGTGATTTTCTGTATTGTTTCTGTGCTGTGTGCTTTTCTTTATTCAAACTAGATAACACACTTTGCATTACACATATATATACATCAGTAATTTAATTCCGCTTTAAAAACTAATAATTTTTTTTTAATACTCTATTCACCCCCATCTAGAGTATGTTAAGATCTAACGTCCACTTTCAAGGTTTTTGCAAGGCTGAGTTGGGTTAAAGATTATGATGTATGGCCATGTTTGACACATGATCAACATATGTGATCAAGATACGTACCATAGGAGGAATTATTTTCGTGATGGAGGTCGATCTGTATGACAGCTAAGATCATTCATATTGCTATTTGGAGAACTTTCATATGAGTAAGAAGGACGATGTAAAGATTTTGTTGGCATCAAAGCTTGACGAAACTTTGCGGAAAAACCAACTTCTTAGAGATCGATGCATTGTCAGTGGCAAACTATTAAGAGTCTTCATCGGCTCAACACCTACCACATTTAATCTTCCTAATTATATTGGGGTTATGTGATCCTTGTCTCATGTTATTTGATCAATCGTATGCCCTCATCGATTCTCTTGGATAAATCACAATTCTCTCTTCTTAATGTTGCTGCTCCTCATTTTCCTTGCATGCTCCGCACTTTTGGTTGCACAGTATTTGTCTACATCCCTTCTCAAGGTCATGACAACTTATATGTTCGTGCAATAAAACATCGTCTTAGGCTACTCCCCGACAAAAAAGGCTATCAGTGCAGTGATCCAGTCTTTCAACTTCCACGCTTTTGCGGAAACGAGAGTAGAAAGATCAAACAAATAGAAATTCATAGCACAGAAGACATAGATTTACGTGGTTCACCCCAAGATGAGCTACGTCCATGGGCAACAACATTTAGTTTATCACTAGATCAAGAACGAAGGCGGTTACAGAAAATAGGCGGATTTCTGAATTTCAGAATAATCCAAACCCTGCAGGTCAAGATCAACGCTAACGTCATCTTTGGGTTGAATTCTAGGCATATAATTAACACGCGCCTTTGTTGATCAGTCAATATTGTCATGCTGGCACAACCATTTATGTTCTTGGGCTATTAATTACGGCTCATGCGTAGGGTTTGGACATGAAAAACACTATGACAGCGCCGATAAAGCTCCCGAACCTAAATATTTAACCTACATTGTAGATAATTTGAGGAAGGATAAGTGAATATAGGAATCCAAAGGAAGTGCTGGAGATCATTGAAAGGACTTTCTTTGATCTGTAGTTCGCAACATTATATTGATAGAAAAATTATATAAGAAGCACTTAGGTCACAAACAACTGATAAAAGAACTAATAAAGATTTTATAGTGTCGTGCAACCTGTTGGATCGGTAGGCGCCCTTAGAGGGGGGGGGGGGGGGTGAATAAGGGTTTTAAAACTTGTGTTATATTTTGGAATACTTGAAATAATAAGAGATCAAAATATTGATTTTGAATAAAGATCTAAATTATTTTATAATGAAAGAGAGGATAATAAACAATTTAGAGAAATGAAAATCAAATCAATTTTATTACACAAAGAGAGACATGATTATTATTAATAAAATTGATTACAAAATTCGATTTCAATGACGCTAGAAATCAAGGCGAAATATGAAAGACCCTTATTGTTTTCTATACCGTCTCGTATCCCCACGAACCGGTTGGCTTTAGTTGATCCTTCCCCGGATACGGCCTCAAGCCGCTCTAGCCAATCCTTCCCCAGATATGGCCTCGAGCACCCCCTAGATCTACACCCTAGACCTAGTCGCCAACACGAGGCGAATTTCTGCCCTAAGTCCTACCCAGACCTAGTCGCCAGCACGAGACGAATTTACTATATGATTTAAAAGAGATGGATAAATGAAATAACAACAACAATATAAAAACTCCCTATATGGATCTCTTGGAGAAGTAGACGAAGACCCACAGAGTATGATCGTAGTCGATGCGGTCTTTCGTCACGACGATGACGCGTGTTGAAATCTTCTCTACGGATCTCCTTAAGCCTTCATGGATTTGTGGGAGTATCTCTCTGAACCTTCCTCTCTATGATGTGGCACGAAGCTCTGGAATTTAGGATCTCAAGCAGATGAAGAAGATGGATCCAAGGGGTCCTTTTTATAGCCTCAGCGCTAGCGCCAGTGCTAGCGCTACCGCCGACGCTATCCCGGATTAGGCATTATTCTGCGCGGGAGAATCTTCAATCCGAGGAAACATTTCCATCTTGCCTTCTATGCTCCGCGCTACCTCCTGCGCTATCGGCTACCCCCAGGCGCTAGCTCCTTCTATATGAGCTCCTGGAATTGCGCTAATCATCGCTAGCGCCGGGCACTAGGTGCTACCGCGGGCGTTAGTGGGCATGTTGGATTTGTTGGCTCAAGTTTGGGGGAAACCTTTCTTTGTAATCCTTGAGTCATATGGACTTTGTTTCCTGCACACTTGAACACACAAGATCAAATACACATAGGATTTGTTATTCTCAAACCTAGGAGATGCGGAAGACCATGTTCCAACAAACTCTCCCTTTTGATAATAACAAATCCATTAATGATAAATTAGAGCATTAATATATAAACATGATGAAACCTACTTGTGTGTGTGTGTGAGTGATGACTTAGGATATTTATTGATTTTAGAATTTTAGAATTGCTCCCCCTAAATACATGCTCCCCCTAAGTGAATGCTCCCCTAATATGTAAGCTATCATCTTAATTAATCATGTTAGTTTTCCATTTTGATAGCGGATTATATTTATCATGTTAGTTCTCCCCCTTTTGTTAATAGCAAAAATGGGTAAGGAAGCAAAACAAAAAAATTTTGATAATAAGATAAAGGCATGATCGAGCTTTTAGAGAGAAGGAAATGATAAGGAGTTTTAGGATAATTTTTATAGAGATAGATCAGAGTTTTTAGCTTAAAGATGAACAATATAACTTTTGCCAAGTAATCAATATTATCATGTTAGTTTTCCCTTTTATATAAGAGTTTTAAGCATAAAAAGGTAATGATTTCCAACTAACCAATCTACCCAGACAATATGTCTACACCCTAGCCCCGTAATAAGTGACGGATGGTCATGAGGAGCTGCATATATGCTGTAGGTTGGGGTGTTAGTCCCATATGCAAACATTAGACGAAACTCAACCTAGCACTCTTTTCCCTAGTGCCTTGCAAGGCCCCACTGGAACGCTCCCCGGTTAAGAACAAGACATGACTTAGAGGTTAGGTTATCTAATGTCTACAACCCTACGCCCCCGCTATGGTGAGATTTGTAATCATGGATAATAATTATTGGAAACATTTAAGCGTTTTAAATCTAATTTTAATTTAATAGCCAATGGGTTTATATCTTTGTTTGATTTTTTTTTTGAAAAACTCACATAGCTATTTTGAAATCCATTAGTAAATCAGAGTTTTTATCATAAAAATGATATGCGTGTTTAGTGTAACCAATATAAATTCTACCAAGCAAGTCTACGACTTGTTAAAAAAAGGAATTTTGAGATTTAAGACTTTGATATAGGCACGAAAGCGCAAGGTAAAAAATATATGGTGATGATGCAGAAGACTTATAGAAATACAAGAATCATCTTTTTGTAATCATGAAGATATGAGATAAATTCCAAAAAGAAAGATGTTTTTGTAAACCATTTTTCAATTAAAAACTTTAAGATTGATAATAAAGTAACCAAGCATGAAATAATGTCATCAAAAAGAGATTACTACAATGTTATTTTAATTCACAAATTCAAAACATACAAAACATTGTAGAGTGCATGCTAGGTTATCTAGTGCATTTATATATAAAGAGTAGTATATAATTAGCATTAGGATCCAATACTCATGACAAGAAGTGTTATGGAAGATAATGATGTGCACATAAGTGAATTTTGAATAGAGTAAACAAATGATTTAATCATAAATACAAGACATATGTAGAGTAAAGTGCACAATAAAACACAAATAATTTTACTTCCACACACATCAATGCACAAAGAAAATGTACAACTACCAAGGTGCTTTGCACACACAATGCTCATTAAGACTTATCAGGGTGTAAAGTAGTGCTTGGGGGATCACATACTTATTTTTCAATATATATTTTTGTGATCCGGTGTACTTAAGAATAAGTGGTGTAAAAGTGAAGGTTTGCACAAGACATTTTACTATTCTTTTCAAGGTGCTCAACCTCACAACGCTTATTAAGACTTATCAGGAGGTTCAAGTAGTGCTTGGTGGAGTTATCTTTGTCAATTTATTTCATGATTATTTTTTATACAAAGTTCTCCGAATACACTTATTTTGCAAACCAATGTAATTTTGAAAGAGTGCAAATAAATGTAATGTAGGTAAGATACTTGTGCAAATTTAATTCGTTGTACAATTACAATACACAAGCAAGCATTCTTGGATTAAAAACACATGTAGACTTTTCTAAAATAAGTGAGTGAATAACTATCATTATTAATCATAAAACATTTACTCATACGTAGAGTCTTGCTAAGCTTGGTTCTACACAACCTTTTTATTATAGTTGGTGCACATATGAGTAGATAAATCAAAGCATGATAAAAAAAATGTTCAAAGTAGTTTGAACCGATGAATTGCAACATTATAGAAGTTCTAAATAATAGATTAAATCATGCTTGATTTTCACAATAAAGTCCATACAGTATTTTTGATATTTTTAAAAAAATTTGATTTAAAGTTTGAACACTTAAAATTGATCTTGGACTTCCTGAGGTCTACCCTGTGAGGGGTTCTCCCAGTACTATGCGATGTGATGGGATGATAGCCCAAATCTCCCTTTCGCAAGATACATATAAATAGAAAACTTAAGTTCAAAAGATGATTTTTGATACTTGTTTTTGTTTTATATTTTTGTATTTGATTTTTGTATATAGAAATAGAGATCAAACAAATAACCAAAGAAAGGAAGTAAGAAAAATATTTTTGTAATTTGGTTTTTGTAATTTTGTATTTTAAGTTTTCAAAAATCAATTATAGGCATAGATGCAAAAATGAGTAGCACATATAAAATAATATATTTTTTAGTGATTTTTCAGAATTTTAAAGTTACAGAAAATTGGACACTTGAGCTAGCGCCGGCGTTAGATCCTAGCGCCCGCGTTAGCTAGATTTTCTTTGATTTCACTTCCTATTTTGCTTAATTATGTTTGTGCAATGTAAGACCTGTCTAATGAAGTGAAGAGACGAGAAGAAATCGCAAAAAGTTGCGGAAGTTAAAATTTTAGAAATGGCTCCATATTCAATAAAGCCCCATACTCATTAAACCTTAATTCTTGAGTTTTGCACAAACATTTAAGTTTAATATTATAGGATATGCAAATAAAGAAGACATGTTTGAATAAAATAGATATGCACTAATATTCTTTAGGTGGCAATGTTTTGAGATTAAGGCTATGCCAAAGTATGATAATGTTTCAACTTATTGACCTAGAATGAAGTGAAGATTCTATTTGATTTGATCGTATTGATATCAAGATGATTCTAAGGTCTAAACTTCCAATAAATCACAATACACACATAATACACCAACCATGGTAAACAATTATAATGTCAATTGTTATCATATAATTCATATACATGTGATAGAGATAGTTGTTTTTAGATAATTTTTTGATATGGATTATGATATATGATTTTTAGAGAATTTTATCAAAGGACATAATAGATCATGGTGGTGCATGTGACATTAGTATTTAAGACAATTAATCTTTCAATATGTCTTCTGTGATTTTCTTTATAATTTAGATAAATATCTCATAAAAAATTTAGAGTTTGATTCATATGGATATTATAAGATATTTATAAGCAATGAATATATGAATAATAGATAGGTCATGAAAATAAAATATGATTTTGAATTTTGATTAATTTGATTTATAAACTCATTAAGTTATAAGAGATAAGATCATATTTCCTGTAATATATAAGATGACCATAACATGATAGCTTAAAAAAATAAGAAAACAAAAAGAAAAATAGAAAGACATTAAAACATATAATGAAGTAGAAAAAATTGTATATTTGTTTTTTGAAAATATTCTACTTCATGCATTTGGTGATACCTAATGAATAAGTGACTTAGGTATCCAAAGGGGACCAAGTGTGGTGGTTCCTTTGGGTACCCAAATATAACGTGTAGGTTTGTGGGTAGATATTGATGAATGGGTGATGAGTCCTGATCATATACACTTTTATGGACTCATCTGGGCCATCTATTTAGTCTTTTCACTGCACTTTAGCCCTGTTTTAGCTTATATTTGATAATCCATGCTAGGTGCATATCTAGGCCCACTTTGGTGTGATTTTCGTGCTTATTGTCATTAGTAGTATTCATGTGCTGTCAAGTGCCACTTTCAGTGGCTAGATCTGTGGTTGTGCTGGAATAGGAGTCGTGCAAGTGTTCCCGGTGCAATTCTGCACAGGAACACTGCGCACGATCACTGGTTCTATTGCGCACGACCATTGGTCGTGCGCCACTGATCGTGTGCACTTAACCCTTTTTCACGAGTTCTGTTTGGTGCAGTGCGCACGACCACCAACGCCAATGCGCACGACCACCGGTCGTGCGCCACTGCTCGTGCGCACTTATCATTAAAATTCTGAGTTCTGTTTGCTGTATTGCGCACGATCATCAACGCTAGTGCGCACGACCACCGGTCGTGCGCCACTGGTCGTGCGAACATGTTATTTCATAATTTCTGTCTTCGCAGGTTCCGTCCAGGCAGAGCGCACGATCACAGGATTCTAGTGCGCACGACCACTGGTCGTGCGCCACTGACCGTGCACACTGTTTAATTCCAGCGCCTATAAATTCCCTGCTCGCGATTTAGGTCAGAGAGCCCGCCGTATTCCGCCGTTTTCTGCTCCAGTTCGTCCGACTTCGCCCCTCCATCGCCGCCCACCATCTAGAGGTGCTCCGGGCTTGTTCTTCACGCCAATCTTGAGCCGGAGTGTCCTCTCGGCCTCCTCCTTCATCCAAGAGCTTCAAAGAGAGATCTAGCCGCCATCTCCATCGAGCAAGAGGAAGTTTGCAACCTCTACCGGATCGTGACACGAAGAAGACGGGTCCATTGGAGAGTCGTGACAGCTCTCTCTACCCCGGACGTAGTTGCGGACCGAGCTTGGACGCGGATTGACAACCCGGCGATTCCAACCGTGAATCTCCAACGAGCCTTCGGATTCGGTCGATTTCTTGCCTTATTCTTCTCTTATTGATTGTTGTAATAGCTAGATCTATATATTTTGATGAAGTTGCACTTAGACTTGCTTCTATTTATATAGATTTCATGTTTGTGTGAAATGCTTTTGTGGTCTATGTGTTTTTGAGGAGCGCCACCATCCATTTTCCACTTCACCACCGCGTTCGTGTGCCGCACTAGCAATTGCTAGTGGCGTGCTTGTCGAAGAGGTGCTTGCGACCTCACTCCGCTAGCCTACTCGTCCATCCGCCTACCGAAGCGTGGCATCGCGGCCCGTATTCCATCCCGCCTAACGAAGCAGTGCGCTCAAGGCCTGCACAGTTCGATTCCGCTTGCCTACTCGTCCATCCGCCCTTTCGACGCAGCGCGCTCAAGGCCTGCCTAGTCACCATCCCGCCAAGCGAAGCTTTGCATAGCGGCATTGCATAGGAGTAGTTGATAGCTTTTATTTTATTTTCCAAAAGCCAACCCAACTCCCCCGCATTCTATCCGACGTTTAGGACTTCAATCTCAAGTCCTTCCTCGAACGTTAACTCCACCTTACTGTGTTCCTCAAGAGATCGATACTTGGGGATTCATTCCCATTTTATATTACTTGAACGATCGGTACACTGCCGTTTCGTGTCGCAGTCGAGCTACCGCCTATAGCGGTGTGTGAGATTTGCGCCATCAAGTTTTTGGCGCCGTTGCCGGGGAACACAGTCGTGTGAGTTTTCTTGAGAGGGAGACAAGAGATAGAGGTTCTTTCTTTGTGAATAGCCGCATTATTATTTTTGTTTGCCTTTTAATCTTCTGTTGTTTGTTTTTATTTCTTCCCCCCCTATTTTGAAGTTTTAGGCAAGTTTTATTCAAGGAGTTTTTTTTTAGTTGTGTAGATTCCCTTGCAAAGAATTTCAGTTTCATTGTATCTGCTCTTTTATTGATAATGTCGTCATGGGATATTTTACCTAGCTTTAATGACAAGATGGTTTATTATTTGGACCAAATGAATGAGTTAAATGCTAGGCAGTGTAGGAACATTGTTTGCTTGTTGTGTCGAGGAGAGGGTCATGAATTGAAGGACTGTCCGCGTCTTTTCAATCCTGACCGCCGCTCCTCCACTCATGACGACATTGTCCATATCACTCATTCTTTACCCATGGAGGCAATTGTGCCCTCTACCCCTGAGCTTGTCTCGTGCACGGACTCCTCACTCCCTGTTTATGGCTTCACTCCCAGTGATGATGATCACTCATCTGTTAGCCAACAAGGAGAGGAATGGGAGCTCCTAGATGCACCTGAGTATGATGAGGAAAGTATTCTTTCCATCGGGGAGGCTTTAGCAGATCTTTTTGCGGAGGAACCGAATATTTTTGTCCCTCCAGTTTCTTTGCAAGATTTTTCTACACATATTCTTTATGATCCTATCGAAGTAAAGGAGCTGGGTGATGCTTCTGACTCGGAGGGTGATCCAAAGTGGGATGAGGATGTCATTTTCCCTGAGGGGGAGAATGAATACTTTGAGCACGATGATGCACCTCGGTGGGATGAGGAGGATACTCTCTCTGATGAGGAGGTTTGCACTTCTTCATGGGACGAGGAGGTCCAAATCACCACTGAGGCTCCTGAGTTCTCAAGTCCCGCTTGCTATGATATTTACGATGATGATAGTGATCTACCCTTGGATCTTGCTGGGAGTGAAACCGGGATCACTCCCCAGATTGTTGATGATTTACGTTTTTCTTCTCGTTTCTTTCTGGACCCCCCTTCTTCTTCCGAGCCTGTGCAGGTTGAGTCTTTACAGGTGCCCCAGGAGGACTTGGAGCTTTTTGCTCAAGTCAATGATGAGAGTATCCTCTCATGTGAGGAGGTTTATTCCCCCTCCGTTGAGGAAGCTCCACTCATTGCCTTCTCCTCCTGCGGACCTGCTGCAGACGATACCTTGCTGGGCAAGGATAGTTTTGGTAAGATGAGTGAGGACCAGGCCTCCTCCTCTTCTTACTTTCTTTTCCCTCTACCTGTGATGGGCAGGTTTTATCTATATTCGGGTAGAGGCGTGACTGTTCTTTCTCCGTATAGGTACCCGCTACCTACACGCATATTAGAGCAGTTACCTGTGCATTTTCTTTTTCATAGGCCCATTAGCTAGAAGCGTTTTAATTTAGAATAAGTCGTGCTGGGATGACAATAACCCCAGTAGTTATCTTTCTTTTCTGCATTTTTATTTCATCTAATCATGTTTAGTTAGTAATATTTCTTTTCAGTTTTCTATCTTCTTTTGTTTCTGCGGAGCTGACCCCTGCAGGTATCTTTTCTGGATGGCGGATGCTGCAGCTTCATTTTAGCTTACACGCCAATCTTCTGGTATGCTCATTTCTGAGCATTGGGTACTCTCTTTCCCTAGCTCTTTTCTGAATTTCATAGATATATATTGTGTGTATTGTCTAGTTTAAGTCTGGGGGAGAGTAGTTTTGTTTACCCGCTCACGTGCACTATTGCACTGCATGCTAAAAGATTTCTTTTAAAATGTTTTGTTTATTTTCATTGCACACCACATCACCCACTTGAGCGCGTACTCATCTGTTTGCTTGCTCTGTTGTGAATTTAATTCTTCTGCTTATTTGGGAAAGTCTAGGTGATGGCTTAGGACTATGCAGCAGAGTAAAATGTTGACTCTAGTAGTGCTCCTAGTCGAGTGCTCGGTTGCATAGAAATTTGTGTAGAGTAGACTTCTCTTTATAATTATGGTGTTATTTTTTCTATTAGTGTAAATGTTGTTTACTCTACTCAAATGGTGAATTCGGTGGAATCAAACGGTAGCATAGGGATGTGTGTAAACGATCGTTAGATTCGTATTGCTTGAGTCGGGAGAAAGGAGAATCTTTCTCGGTGGCTAGAACTTGCCCCAAGCGATTCTTGAAGCATGGGTATACGGTTAGTCAATGGCGTGAATGTGATATAGGCCATCATCTTGGCCCGGTTGAGCCTTTGTGCCATTCCTATCATCATTTCCTCGCTAGCCCAGTTGTGCCTACCCCATTCTTTTGGTTCAGCCCCACTATTGTTCACCCAAGCCTAAACTCCAATCTTAGTCGCACACCCAAAAAGCAAGCATTTTGTTTAAATTTCAAATTGGTGGTGTTGATTGTGGTAGTACATTGTGAAAATGTGGTTGTGCATCTTTGAAAATTTGCTGAATTTGTTAAAGAAAGAAAAAGAATAGAAGAAAAAGATTTGAAAAGAAAAAGAAGAATGAAAAGTTTAATTGAAAAAAAAAATCTGTTTGAGATTTATATTTGGGAGTAGGCGGTGCACACACCCCATGCGTCTAAGTCTAAGTCTGGGGGTGTGGTGCATCCGCGTGTCTTGTGGCCACTTGGATAATGTTATGCATTTGCTCATTTGGGTTTAGTGCTTTAGCCGTCGTTTTTATCTTTGTTTTTCCTCACCTAAACCCAAGCCCCATTTAAAACCTAAAGTCCTATTGATTCACGCATTTGAGTCAAACCAGTGCCGTGGAGAGAATGTGTCCGGGCAAGCCTATGGTCACCGACACCGATGGATTTCGGTGGAGTTTATCCGACACCCCAATCTTGAGCAATGCTCATCTCAGCGTTTAGTTTACTTTCTCCGTATGCATGACCGAACGATTCACCGCTTTTCACCATTTTGAGTAGTTGTAATATGCTTTTACTCTTTTAGAAATATATAAACTGTTTTTATAATCAGAAATCTTTTCTACTATTTTTCTTATGCACGTGAGCATGCGACTTCGCATGGTACTCTGTATTGTAGTTTTAAGCCATCTACTGTTCTTTCCTAGTTCGCTTAGAATTTGTTTGCTCGGGACGCGCAAACAGTTAAGTCTGGGGGTGTGATGAGTCCTGATCATATACACTTTTATGGACTCATCTGGGCCATCTATTTAGTCTTTTCACTGCACTTTAGCCCTGTTTTAGCTTATATTTGATAATCCATGCTAGGTGCACATCTAGGCCCACTTTGGTGTGATTTTCGTGCTTATTGTCATTAGTAGTATTCATGTGCTGTCAAGTGCCACTTTCAGTGGCTAGATCTGTGGTTGTGCTGGAATAGGAGTCGTGCAAGTGTTCCCGGTGCAATTCTGCACAGGAACACTGCGCACGATCACTGGTTCTATTGCGCACGACCATTGGTCGTGCGCCACTGATCGTGTGCACTTAACCCTTTTTCACGAGTTCTGTTTGGTGCAGTGCGCACGACCACCAACGCCAGTGCGCACGACCACCGGTCGTGTGCCACTGCTCGTGCGCACTTATCATTAAAATTCTGAGTTCTGTTTGCTGTATTGCGCACGACCATCAACGCTAGTGCGCACGACCACCGGTCGTGCGCCACTGGTCGTGCGAACATGTTATTTCATAATTTCTGTCTTCGCAGGTTCCGTCCAGGCAGAGCGCACGATCACAGGATTCTAGTGCGCACGACCACTGGTCGTGCGCCACTGACCGTGCGCACTGTTTAATTCCAGCGCCTATAAATTCCCTGCTCGCGATTTAGGTCAGAGAGCCCGCCGTATTCCGCCGTTTTCTGCTCCAGTTCGTCCGACTTCGCCCCTCCATCGCCGCCCACCATCTAGAGGTGCTCCGGGCTTGTTCTTCACGCCAATCTTGAGCCGGAGTGTCCTCTCGGCCTCCTCCTTCATCCAAGAGCTTCAAAGAGAGATCTAGCCGCCATCTCCATCGAGCAAGAGGAAGTTTGCAACCTCTACCGGATCGTGACACGAAGAAGACGGGTCCATTGGAGAGTCGTGACAGCTCTCTCTACCCCGGACGTAGTTGCGGACCGAGCTTGGACGCGGATTGACAACCCGGCGATTCCAACCGTGAATCTCCAACGAGCCTTCGGATTCGGTCGATTTCTTGCCTTATTCTTCTCTTATTGATTGTTGTAATAGCTAGATCTATATATTTTGATGAAGTTGCACTTAGACTTGCTTCTATTTATATAGATTTCATGTTTGTGTGAAATGCTTTTGTGGTCTATGTGTTTATGAGGAGCGCCACCATCCATTTTCCACTTCACCACCGCGTTCGTGTGCCGCACTAGCAATTGCTAGTGGCGTGCTTGTCGAAGAGGTGCTTGCGACCTCACTCCGCTAGCCTACTCGTCCATCCGCCTACCGAAGCGTGGCATCGCGGCCCGTATTCCATCCCGCCTAACGAAGCAGTGCGCTCAAGGCCTGCACAGTTCGATTCCGCTTGCCTACTCGTCCATCCGCCCTTTCGACGCAGCGCGCTCAAGGCCTGCCTAGTCACCATCCCGCCAAGCGAAGCTTTGCATAGCGGCATTGCATAGGAGTAGTTGATAGCTTTTATTTTATTTTCCAAAAGCCAACCCAACTCCCCCGCATTCCATCCGACGTTTAGGACTTCAATCTCAAGTCCTTCCTCGAACGTTAACTCCACCTTACTGTGTTCCTCAAGAGATCGATACTTGGGGATTCATTCCCATTTTATATTACTTGAACGATCGGTACACTGCCGTTTCGTGTCGCAGTCGAGCTACCGCCTATAGCGGTGTGTGAGATTTGCGCCATCAATGGGTCCTTTCATATGAAGTTAATGTTTCAGTTTTAATTTTGGGCCTCCATTTAAATCTTGGTTTATTGTTATTCTTATGCATCAAATTTCTATTGTGATTATCTTTATTTTAAAAATTATAATTGGAAGTACCGTTCATAGGAAATTTGTGTAGTTTTATTTTTAAGTTGGGAGAAACATGATTTTGTAAATAATGGTGATTTTGATTTTGATTTACAAATCCTTTGTGTTCCTTACTCCCATTATTAAACTTAGTTAAGATGTTCATATTCATATTCAACTTGTTTTTAGATATAGTTTGATATTGTGAATTTGTATTTATAATTTTCATAATCAAGTTGTTTTTTGATTTTAATTCATCATTCTTGATATTTAGATTATGCCTAGCTTTATTATAAGCTATTGTGCTATTTTTAAGAGTAGAAACAATAGAGTCAATATGATTTTGATAGTCATTTCTAAATTCCTCAAATGTTTCGTCCATCTCTTTGATTTCAATTTTATAACTTTTGCATGTAGCACAATCACTTTTCAAAGATGAATTTTCTAAAGATAATTTTTCATTTTGTTCTTTTACAATTAATAATTCTTTTTCAAAATCCTTGAATTTTTCTTTAATATTATTACAATCAAAACACGGTTTTATATTTTCAATTAAAGTGCAAGGTGGAGAATAATCAAACACATCAATCTTTGTTTTTACATTCATTTTAGCTTTTAAGTTTTTATTTTCTAAACGTAATTTTGAATTTAAAATTTTTAATTTCTTAATTTTATGCTTAGAAGTTTGTAGCAATTGTAATGCAGAAATGTAATTGCAAAAGATAGAATTTGATTTCCTTACAGCGCTTTTGGACGCGATGAGATTTGAGCATAGAGTTCCTTTGTTATCTTTATCCTTTTGGCATTCCTTTTCTAAAGACACGATTTCTGCTTTTCCACTTGATGTGCTCTCCTTTGATTCATCATGAGAGGAGCTTTCTTGAACATCTTTGCAACCTTCCTTTGTAATCCTTGAGTCATATGGACTTTGTTTCCTGCACACTTGAACACACAAGATCAAATACACATAGGATTTGTTATTCTCAAACCTAGGAGATGCGGAAGACCATGTTCCAACACAACCTATGCGAACAGGATCGTCATGAACATAATGAATCAATTCCAGCGCAATGGTATAATTAAAATAATTTCATCAACTTTTATTTATGTGAACACAATAATATAAAATGGAGATAATGAAATGAAGTATGACACACTAACAAAAATTAAGTGCGGAAAACATAATTCTTACTGTTCTTTGACTCGGCTTCATGACGCATAGTTGATGTCATTCTCAATAAAGCACCCGTGTTCCTTTTGATAAAGTTGGAGGCGCTTAACGACGAAGAAAACATCAACTATGTAAATCTATTCTTCAATTAACCAAAGAAGATACTCTAAAGATAATTAGCCAACAACAACAAAAAAAACACAAGAAATAATTAATGTCAGAATATGAAAATCACTAGATCATCTCCATTGTGAACTATTAATCATTATTCCTATTTACTGGAATCAATTAATGGAGTGAATTAATTAAAAAGAAGATAATGATTTCAAACGTCCCGCTGATTCTCTTCTTAAGCCAATAACAGGAAAAATTAAGGTGCTCCTTGCACTAAATATTTTTTGATTCCAAGAAAAGAAACCCACTGCAGTATTCCTGTTTGGTGTCTTCTTCTTCTTCCTCGAGAAAAGCAGAACAAAAATAGTGTTCAGGAAATAGGAGTCGGAGATGGCGTTCTTTCCTGTGACTAAAATGGCTATAGTGTTTTGTCGATGGAGAAGATGCAGTCCACGGCTGGAGCAGGAAAGGACCATCGGCTAAACGAAAACAAAAGTCAACACTTCAAAGCAGTGAATAACTCGATCCTTCATATCGATTAAAATGATAATCGCCGAAAGGAGGAAGAAGCGGTTTGCGATGGAAACGTCTGGCTGAAGAAGAAGATAACCGCTTGATTCCATTCACGCTTGTTCACGTAATGGACCTTAATTCAGTAACCGGCTCATATTCCCTTTTAATAGGAGACGGATTGAGAGAGTGGGAAGCAATTACTAAAGGCACCCCAAAGTATCTCTTAATCTAAAATTCATGCGTACGTAAAATGAATCAAGCGCACAAATTAGAACCGATCGATCTGAACATGTCAAGGGAAGACCAAGCTCGCGTAATGAAGTCCGAATTAGTCTAGCCCACCTATCACGAGTTTTGATAATTCACGCAAACCAAAATTGTGCAGGAGATCCAAATGAACTCAAAATATTAAATACATTTGACCGAGATGACTCGATTGAATTAGTCCACTAAAAATGAGAAAAAAACTTACATCTTGCCACTTGGACTATATCAATCGTAATTTATGTCTATCTTAAGTCAAAGCACTCAACTAAAATTATGGGTACCATAGTGAAGCCTGCATCTTGAGTTCTCTCCACGTGTCAATCTAGTCCAATTGAAACCTTCACTCCGAATCATGGCGGCAACCGCATCATTATGCGACACGGGACCTTCCATGATCACAAAAGTTTACAGATTCAATCAGCAAAGACACGGTGTGGTCACAAAGAGTCAAAAACAACATAATGAAATGGGTCACAAATTGTTGTTTAACTCAGTGGTCAATTTATAACATCCCCAAACAACTAGACCCCTAGAGTGGTTTTGTCATGACTAGGTCATGACAAAACCCTAGGAAGCTTGAAGAGACCACTTGACCTTAGCCAGGAAGAAGGAAACCACAGTGGTCTGCAAATAGCAATTTCTAGTTAACAAGCATAGGGTTGGACTTAAGGGCCTCACCTTGACCCTTTTACCCCACCATAGCATACCTAACCCTTTAGGGGTCCCCTTAGAGTACCAAGGACCCATTGGGGTCAACCAAAGAGGCCAAATTGACCAAAGTCAACCATAACCCCCAAATTGGTCAAAGTAGCCTAATTAGGGTCAATTGACCTCCACCATGCCCAATTGACCTTTCCCCTACCCTTATAAGGTTATTAGGGACCCAATGGACCAAAAATCCCATCATGGGGCCACCAATTTGGCCAATTTGACCCAAGTCAACTCTAGCTCTGTTTTGGTCAAACCAACACCTTTTGAATAAATTGGCCCAATTGGGGCACCACTATGACTTGACCAACTTTGGGTGATGTCAAGGGATTCAAGACACGCCACTTGGACTAGTCAACCCATCAGTTGACCAATTCAACACCTCAAGTCAACACTTGGTCAACCTTGCCCAAAAAGAGGGGAAAAGGCTAACTCAAGCTCAATCCACTTGGGCTAGGCCCAATTGAAGTGACACTCTAGTCTCATGAGGCTGAAATTACATGGAATGTCATCCAATTTCTGGAGGGGGTGACTAGGAGAGAGAAATTTGGAGTTTCCCCCAATTTGAAGAAAGAGAAAAGGAGGATTAATGGCATTCATGGCCAAGGGAGGCCAATTGATCTCCCAATTGATGGGGATTCATCTCCTCTGGCTGTTACAAGAAGTTTGGGGGTTTTTCCTGCTCACATGGGGGCTGAATAAAGAGGAATTTAGTTGGCCGAAATTCAACATTAATAGTGATAATGGTGATTGATAATTTGGCTCTTCCTCTCCCCCAATTGGACCTTATAACACTTCAGTGGATGAATAGGAGGAGTTTCCCCACCTTCCCCAAAGAAATCGAGCACCAGAAGCTAGGATCGACATGGCGCCGAAAGTTCCACCTCCAGCCATGGCGACTCGCCGGAATTCGTGCCACCAAACCCCCACACAGGTCCGATCCGCCTCCTCTCCCTTAGTGCTAGATCTTATGATAATTTGGGGCTTGATCCGAGCTCAATTGGGCTCGGATCGTGCTTTCGAAAGGGCTCGATTCGAGCTCTCTTTCCCCTCCTCTAAACCCCAATTCTGACCACCTCCGGCCGGCCAACCACCCCCTATCGTCGGCCACCACCTCAATGGAGGTGGTGGTGGCACTGCTCGGCCGGGAAGAGGCATAGGTGGCCGGGAAATTGTCCCGCAAAGAAGCCCAGGACGGGCTGTCGCACGCCGTCCATCCCTCGGGGACGATGACTATGAGCCGTCGGATCTACCGTGATCAGCTATTCACAGATTTAAATGATTATGTTATAACGTTATTTCATTAATTCGTCGATCTGAGTAGAAGAAATTCGTCGAGCTGTAGGTTGAGTGCGCCGAACTGATAGTTGAGTTCGTCGAACTGAATCTGGAATTCGTCGAACGGAATTCATTCGTCGAACACACTCTGGAGTTCGTCGAACTGATAGTTGAGTTCATCGAACTGAATTCGGAGTTCGTCGAATGGAATTCATTCATCGAACACACTCTGGAGTTCGTCGAACTGATAGTTGAGTTCGTCGAACTGAATCCGAAGTTCGTCGAACGAAATTAATTCGTCGAACTGAATTAATTCATCAAACTGAATCTGGAGTTCGTCGAACTGGGAGATAATCTGTTGAACTATCTGGAGAACTGATTTCATCGAACTGAAGCACGACGTTCGTCAAATGCATAATAGATTTTGTCGAACGCAGATCGGATTTCGTCGAACGCAGAGACTTGTATTTTATTTTAATTATTAGAAATACTAGAACCCCTCAAATGAAAAAGTGCCCAACATGAATGTTGTATCCCTTGGTGTCTAGATTAAGTGAAAACTTGTTTTAGGTCAATAGGGGCACTATATCTCCCTGTGGAGTCATTTTTTTAGGACTGGTCCATAGGGTAGGACAGTCATAAATTCTTGAATATCTTTCTACTGGTAAATGGCATGGCACTGAAATTTAAAACATATGCTATTTACACCTACCCACACATCATACCCAAAGATGGGAATTTTAGGAGAACCTGTTTCTAAGGTTTTTGTAATAATTTCATAAATCAAATATTAATTATTTATTAGGTCAAATGACTTCCAATGACCTCCAAATTTTGGTGGGTACTTCTTAGGGTTATTACATAACCTGGTACAAATCTTAGCCCAATTGGGACTGATATGGTTGGGTAATTTGTCAACCCAAGTTAGGTCAAATTGGGTCAAAGTTAGGGCATGGTGTTTATCTTGGGGTATGGTGGTCATAATTCATCACCATGAGGTGAAACCATGGCCACTGATTTAGGATCACCTAAAACACCTTCATGAGTAATATGGGGTGGTGTAGAGGTGGATATGCTCTAGGACCCTAGTTTTACCCCATGGGGTGCATATAGAACCTTGTGAAGGCCATGTGGTCAAAAGCCCTAGAATGGCCATGGAATTTAGGAGATATGTTTATGGGGTGTGATTATGCTCTAGGGAATTTTGAGAGAATTTTAGGAGTATTTATTTCCCCTAAATTAGGCCATAACCCCTTTAGAGAAATTTCTTATAAGAGATATTTACATGTTCAAATGACCTTGGTAGTGCCTTTATAATCATATGATGGACCTCTGGTAATTTTTGTGTAATTAATTAGGTGATTTAACCAGCACTTCATTCACAAGGCACTTATTTTACCTTAATCTCATGAAATATAATTGAGGCTCCAAAACTCTCTGGAAAAATGTACAACTTGGTGATAGGACATTTCAGAGCACTAGGAATCTCTGTAAAATTTTATATAATTTTTGGAGGTTGTTATCAGTAGGCTACTTCACAACATGCTCATATTAGGATTTCTTTGGAATATTTATTTAAGTGGTTAATATGCCTTTATAAATTCTAAAATTTGGCTTGAGAACTTTTCTGATCAATATAAATGTCTGGTAATATTCTCATAATTTTTGGACAAATATAGTTGGTGGATGCTTCTTTAATTTCTAATTTTGGTTAAATAGTTAATATTATAATTAGAGGACAATTCTTGATTGTAAAATTGTGACACACTGTACTTACTGTTATTTTGGCTTGATAGATTTATCTTAATTTTATGGGAGCCATATCATAAGAATACCTTACACTTCATGATCATATTCATACTTGACAAATATTGGAGAAATGATAATAAATGCAAATAATTAAGGAAACATATGATTCTCTGGATTTAGTTTTGAAACGTCATGATAGACCTCCAATAAATAACTTGAGTCAGTTGGATGAATATTTGGAGTACCTCTTCTTATAAGCTTCATATAGTTAGTTTGGTCTGCGTATAGTAAAAATGTGAAACTTGGGTATTTATGGGCCTACCAAGTGGAAGTGGCATGTAGTTGGTGTGCATGGTCAGGATGAAGAGGTTGAGGTCATAAGAAAGGAGTTTAGGTGATAAGTGTACTTGGTGGGTTAAGGGTAAAGTTGTGTCCGGGACCGACGAAAGATCGTCTTTCCCCTTAGAAGGTCATAAAATACGTAGAGTAATTCAAGTGAGTGTTAGGAGGGGTAATCTTATGGGTAGATACCAACAACACTAAGTGTCTTGAGAAAGAGGACTTTGGGGTGTCATCCCATTATAGTTCCTAGTACCGTAGCGAGGCCCTTACAGGGTAATCCTCGGGAAGTCCAAGATAAACCATAAATTATAGGGATAAGTTGATGTACAAGATTAACATAATAAACGCACATCAACACCCCGTAGTTATGGGAGGTTAGTTGGTTTGGTTGTACGAGCGGTAGGCTCGGTGGTTGAAGCAGCGGACTAGTTAGTCCGGTGAGCTTGTGACTCAGTAATGCTTGTTGGTACAGACGGGTTGGTCCGGCAAGCCGTTGGCCCGGATAGGCCGGGAAGTTTATGGCTCGGGATATAGTAGAACATTTTTGCATGTGCACGAAGGTGGTGGGTCTCCGATATTGGACGGTCGTTCACACCGACGTCAATACGTTGACACGACAAGTGTGGAATTTGCACTTAGCCATAAAAGTCTGGTGGTCCATCCAGTAAGAGTACACAGATGCTCTGTGGTTTTGCGTTGAGGCGTACGATAGGTCTATGTTAGGTAGTGTGAATACCAACCTAGAGGTGGGCGAGGCCCAACCCACCGCTTCCGTTTGCCACTACGGGAGTATCCTCGGAGTCTTGCTAGCTCCAAAAAGGGGGAACTAAGGGTCTATGCGCATAGAGTCGAAGTGTGTGAGTTGCACTTGTATGAATATAGCATAAACTGCATAACTCTGCATGTCATGGCATAAACATTGCATTTCAACCCCTACCCCTATCGTATAAATTGGTTATGGGACTATTTATACGATAGGCCTTGCTAAACGACCCCTTGGTCTATAGGTTTGTGTGGGCATTCCTATAAATCAACGGTTACTTTTCCTTACTTACCTTTATATGCTTGCTCTACCTGTTTACTTTACCTATTCGTACTTTACTTTACTTACTGCTTTGTTGGAACAACCCTATTACTGATTTGGGCTAGGATCACTATGTGTTGACTAGGATTAAGTTGACCCCATTGTATAGTTTAAGGGTCAAGTCTTTAGGATGATAGATTAGCTAGAACTTAAGGAAAAATCTAAGTTCCCAGCGTTCGACAAATGGCTATCGGCGCTCGACAGATGGCTGCCAGCGCTCGACGAATTCCTGCCAGCGCTCGACAAATTTCCAGCCAGCGTTCGACATTCTCTGAGCAGCGCTCGACAAATTCTTTATTAAGGCTCAGATCGACAAATACTGATTCCAGATCAATTAATACCTTAAATATCAGTTCTCTGAACACAGATCGATGACTTTAACGGATCTATTCAAATATCTTTGGACATATTCAAGTCAGATAAGTAAGAATATTATATTCTTTCTTTCCTTTTTCCAAGACAGAAATAGCCGTTGACAATTAATGCAAAGGAATATTACACGGCTAAGGAATTAAAGGACCTGCCAAAGTCATTTGGTTTTTGTTGTTATTCCAAGAAAGGATTAAAGGCTGATTATTCTATTTCCAAAAAGAGAAGATATCAAGACAGACTTTATTGTCTCAGCTCAAGACAGAATTAAAATATATTCTTACAGAATACAGAGAGAGAATATATACAAGTATAGAGAAAGAAAAGAAAAGGACACTCTGTAAAAAACATTCTCAGTCTTCTTCTTCCTCAAGCAGCAATCATCATCTCTCTGAGAACATCCTCTTCAAGATCCATCTCTCAGATATCTGCTGCAAGTTTAAGTCTTCTAAAAGAGCAACAAGGAATCTGAAGAACCTTTTCTTCCAGATCAATCTGCTACAGAAGATTTGTGTCTTCAAGAGAAAGCTTCTCCATCAACTGTCAAATACTTCAATCAGACAGGGGGAGCTTTACAACAAGTCCACTAGAGTCTTCTCTCAGCATCTTGACAGAGAAGAACACTATAAACTCTTACTCACCTCTCCTGTACAGGGTTAATACTCCCTTCAAAAGTGTAACCCCCTGGTGGCAAGACACCTGATCAAAAAATCTAGTTGGTTTTGAGCACCTGAACAAAAGCTCTGTGGTGTGTGGACACCTGATCAAAATCACCTTGGTGTTAGGGCACCTGATCAACCCTCCTAGTGGACTCCTACCAAGGGTGGTAGAAGAGTGGACTACCCAGATTTATTGGGGAACCACTATAAATTCCTTGTGTCTTCTGTGTGTGTTTATTTCTCTGTGTTGTGCTGTGTGCTTTTATTTATTCAATTTTTCTGCTTATATATTTATCTCACACTGCTTACACATATATATAACACTATTTTAATTCCACAATAAAAACTAAGGAAAAGTTTTTAATACTATATTCACCCCCCCTCTAGAGTAACTTAAGATCTAACCTCCACTTTGAATTAGTATCAGAGGTGGTTGATTCTTTACAGGCTAACACCTGAATCACAAAGATCAATTAGATCTTAATTTCTCTTAGAGTTCTTTTTCATTTTATCTTTTGTTTAAAACTCATGGCACAAAACAAGGAGTATTCAAGCACAAGACCTCCTATGTGCAATCTTAGTAAGTTTGCACTATGGAAAGCAAGGATTAGGCTTTATATGAACTCTATTGATGAAGAGATTTTAAATGTTATTCTGATAGGGCCTCCAGCACCTACAACATCAACAAGCACTAAAGCAACAATAGACAACACTGCTGTCCCACCTCCTGAATGGACAGAAACTCAAAAGAAGCAAAGAAGTGCAGATGCTAAAGCCATGAACATTCTGGCTCAAACTATGTCTGATGATATATTTCAAAAAGTAGTTGAATTTACTTCAGCTAGAGAGATTTGGATCTCTCTCAACAACATGGTTGAGGGATCTGCTGATGAAAGAAAAGACAGGAGATCACATCTCATTTCTCAGTATGAGAATTTTAAGAAAGGAGAAAATGAAACAGTAGCTGATATGTACAATAGGCTCAGCCTCATAATAAATGAGCTGAAGACCTTGGATAAAGTGATCTCTATCACTGAGGTCAATGACAAGGTCTTAATGTGCTTCCCCAGCACATGGGATTATAGAATCTGGCCAATCAAGGAAGCCAGAAGCCTCAATGAGATTACCACTGAAGCATTGTTGGGCAAGCTCAAATCCTATGAGCAGCTCATTAAATCCAGGGAAGCTTAAGCATCCACTTCATCTCCAGCAACAAAGAAAGAAAAGAGCATAGCTTTCAAAGCAGCTGATGCAGAAGAAGAAAAGACTCCAAAAGATGAGGAGTTTATGAGTCTCATAGCCAAGAGATTTGACAAAATGGCTAAGAAGGACTTCAGAAAGAAAGAGTCCAGATCAAGAGAAAAGCAAAGGTATGACAAATCAACTCCTAAAAAGGTTATTTGTTATGGATGCAGGAAACCTGGACACTACCTGACAGAATGTCCAGAAAATCAAAAGAAGGAGAAGAAAAAGGATAAAGAAGAGAAGAGAAGCTCCAGCAAGTCTTCCTCCCACAAGCACAAAAAGAAGGGAGGATGATTTATAGCAGAATCTTGGAGTGACGCTGAATCTGAATCATCATCCAGCTCATCTGATGATGATGAAGAAAATTCAAAGGAAAGTGACCAATATCTAATGGCAATATATGACTCAGCCAGTGAGTCAGAATATGTCTTCTCATCCAGCTCCAATGATGATGAAGAAGAAAGAACTTTCTGCATGATGGCTATCAATGCCTCAGGACATAACTCTGAAGAAAAGTCAGAATCTGAAGCAGAAGATGATGCAGATCAGGTATTTTCTAACTTTGATTTTACTTCAGTTGAATTCAAAGCTGAATTCAAGGTGCTTTGCTTAGATTTACTGAAATCTGAGAAAGAAATAATCTCACTCAGAAGTAAGCTAGCTGAAATGAATAATATAAGTGAAAAAAAATAAAAATCTTAAGAAAGATTTGGCTGCCTCCAGGGAACATATTGTTCTCATTGAGAGCAAGTTGTCTGAAGCCAAGAAGTTTGAAGAATCCCTAAATGGGAGAAGCATCAACCTGATGGGCATAACAAGCACAGTAAATGCTAGACTTAATAGCAAGCTGGGCTTGGGTGCCTCATCAAGTGAGCCACATCTGATTAAGAAAAATATATTATCTACACCCATAAAATTCATATCTGCTAAGAGCAGAGGCTGTAGAAGCAAATAAAGTCATTTCAAGCAAGTCTGTTAAGAATAAAAGAATTCAGAAGAATTCGTCGAACGAAGCTCGACAAAAAGATTTCAATCTGTCGAACGGAGATCGACGAAAACTGAAAACAGATTTTCAGTATAGTTATTACATGGACGGCGATCGACGAAATCATGCACATTCGTCGAACGGCGATCGATGAATTTACCCAAATTTGTCGAACAGATACTATACACAGAATTTCAGGAATTCTAATTCTAAACACACTAAGAATCCTTTTACTGAATGGACAATACCTCCAAGGAGATATCATCCACAAGGCTATAAGGATCAACCTGAAATGTCCTTTATTTCTGAGTATTGTGGTAAGACAAAAGGACCCAAGGTAGTCTGGGTCAAAAATAACTAGTTTATGTTTATGTCTTCGCAAGTACACAGCTGTCCAAGAATAAGTGAAAAATGGTATTTGGACAGTGGCTGTTCAAAACATATGACAGGGAACAAGGCAAATCTGAACAATTACAAGGCAAAGCTTGGACCAAAAGCCATATTTGGAGACTCCAACTGTGGACAGACCAAAGGCTATGGAAAAGTCAAGGTTGGAGAAGTCACCTTCAAAGAGGTAGCTTATATAAAGGGACTGAAGCATAACCTTATCAACATAAGTCAATTATGTGAAGAAGGGTATCAGGTAATATTTAATAAATTGAATTGCCTTATTAAATCTACTGATAATATTACTGTTTTATCAGGTATTAGACAGGGTAAAATATATTTAGTAAATTTCAATTCATCTACTTCAGAAGTTTGTTTATTTAGTGATTTAAGCAAATCTAGTGAACTTTGGCATAAGAGATTAGGACATGTAAACCTTAGGACCATTGCTAAATTATCTAAGGACAATCTTGTTAGAGGTTTACCCTTAGGATCATAAATAACTTTAAATCATTATCTAAAAGTGATTCACCTAGAATCTTATATTTGCTACATATGGGCCTTTTTGGACCTATAGCAACAAAGAGTTTAGGGGGGAAGTCTTACACTCTAGTTATTATAGATGACTTCTCTAGATTCACTTGGGTGTTCTTTTTGAGAGAAAAGTCAGATAACTTTAAAGTTCTTACAGACTTTCTTAAGAGCATACAGATTGAGTACTCTACTGTAATTACATTGATCAGAAGTGATCATGGTACTGAATTTGAGTCTCTTCTTATGCAAGAATTCTGTGAGATGGAAGGTTTCAGGCATTGCTTCTCAGCTCCTAGAACTCCTCAACAAAATGGGGTAGTTGAAAGGAAAAATAAAACTCTAATTGAATCAACAAGAACATTGCTTGCAGATGCCAATTTGCCCCTATCCTTTTGGGCAGAGGCTGTTAGCACAACAAATTATGTTCTGAATAGAAGTTTGATACACAAACTTAAGGGAAAGACTCCTTATGAATTACTTAAAGGGAAGAAACCTAAAGTTAACTATTTTAGAGCATTTGGCTGTAGATGTTTCATTTACAATAATGATAAGAAATACCTTAGGAAATTTGAACCAAAATCAGATGAAGGAATTTTCCTAGGTTATTCACTAATCAGTAAAGCATATAGGATTTATAATAAATCTACTCTTAAAATAGAAGAATCTATGCATGTCTCTTTTGATGAAACTAACATGTTTCACAAGGAGAAGATTCCTTCTACCATAGAAAATCTGCAGGTACCTATATTATGTGAGCAGCTAGATCAATTAGCTCTACATAAAGAAGGAATTTTGAATCCTGAACAGTAGAATGATGAAGAGAGTGAAGAAGAAAATCTCCCAGATTTTGCTGAAAGTTCAGAACAGATAACAACAGATCATTCTTCACAAGATATAGTAGCTGAACAAATTCCCCAAGTGGAAATTATTGCTGAACCAGCTCCAACTGTTGACCACATCACAGTTAGAGATCATCCAAAATCACAAGTGATTGGTGATATTTCAGCAGGTGTGCAAACAAGGAATCAAGTAAATCAGAACATGATGCACACATATTTTCTCTCTCAGATTGAACCTCAATCTCTACAAGATGCAGAACAAGATCCCAACTGGATCATTGCTATGCAATAAGAACTCAATCAGTTTGAGACAAACCAAGTATGGGATTTGGTTCCTAGACCAAAAGACCATCCAGTGATTGGCACCAAATGGGTCTTCGGGAACAAGCTAGATGAACAAGGCAACATTGTAAGAAATAAAGCAAGACTGGTAGCCCAAGGATATTCATAGGAAGAAGGGATTGATTATGATCAGACCTTTGCTCCTATTGCAAGACTTGAAGCAATCAGAATCTTTCTTGCATTTGCTGCATATAAAAAGTTCAAGGTATATCAAATGGATGTAAAGAGTGCTTTCTTAAATGGAGAAATCAAAGAAGAAGTATATGTGGAACAACCACCAAGTTTCATCTCTCCAACTCAACCCTCTTTTGTATTTAAGCTTAAGAAATCTCTTTATGGTCTCAAACAAGCTCCTAGAGCATGGTATGAGACTTTAGCTAGTTTTCTTTTGGAAAACAATTTCTGTAGGGATATAGTAGATAAAACTCTATTTTTCAGGATACATAAAAATAAAACTTTGCTAGTTCAAATATATGTAGATGATATTATTTTTGGCTCTACTGATTCAAATTTGTGCAAAAGATTTTCTAATCTAATGCAATCTAAATTTGAAATGAGTAGTATGGGTGAGTTATCATACTTCCTTGGTCTTCAAGTGAAGCAAACTCCAAATGGAATATTCATATCCCAATCTAAGTATGCTAAGGAATTGGTGAAAAGATTTGGTATGTCTGATTCTTCCACCATGAAAACAACCATGCCCTCAAATGCTGTTGTTGATAATGATGAATCAGGGAAACCTGTTGATTCAAAAGTATATAGAGCAATTGTTGGCTCACTACTTTATTTAACAGTAAGTAGGCCTGACATAATGTTTGCTACCTGTATTTGTGTTAGGTTTCAAGTTAACCCCAAAGAATCTCATCTAATTTTATTAAAAAGGATTTTGAGATATATAAAGGGTTGCCCTAATCTAGGACTTTGGTATCCAACAACATCTGAATTTGAATTAACTGGATTCTCAGATTCAGATTATGCAGGATGCAGAGTAGACAGGAAAGGCACATCATGAACTTGTCAGTTTCTTGGTGATAGGCTTGTGTCTTGGTTTTGTAAGAAATAAACATCTGTGTCAACATCAACAGCTGAAGCTGAATACATTACTGCTGGCAGTTGCTGCTCACACATGTTGTGGATACAAAATCAACTCCTAGACTATGGTGTCAACTTAAATAATTCAACTATATTTTGTGACAATACTAGTGCAATATCTATAGCACAAAATCCAGTTCTCCATAGTAGGACTAAACACATAGAAATTAGGCACCACTTCCTTAGGGATAATGTGGATAAAAATAAAATTTGCCTACAATTTATTTCTACTGATTTACAAAGAGCTGACATTTTCACCAAGGCATTGGATGAAAAGAAGCATATCTTCTTTATAAATCAAATAGGAATGATAGATGGAGACTGATGCGCAAATCCTGCACACTGCTATAGGAGGTAGTAAGATTGCGGCACGAAACGGCAGTGTACCGATCGTTCAAGTAATATAAAACGAGGAGTAATCCCCGAGTATCGAATCTCGAAGGAACACAGTAAGGTGGAGTTAACTATTGAGGAAGGACTTGAGATTGAAGTCCTTAAGGTCGGATGGAATGCGGGAGAGTTGGTTTGGCTTTTGGAAAATAAAAGAAAACAACTACAACTACTCCTATGCAATGCCGCTATGCAATGCTTCGCTTGGCGGGATGGAGACTAGGCAGGCCTTGAGTGCGCTGCGCCGCAAGGGCGGATGGACGAGTAGGCAAGCAGAGTCGAACTGTGCAGGCCTTGAGCGCACTGCTTCGTTGGGTGAATGGATTACACGGGCCGCTATGCCACGCTTCGCTAGGCGGATGGAAGAGTAGGCATACAGATGAAGTGGAGAGAACGGCGGAATGAGGGTCGCAAGCACCTCTTCGCAAAGCACACCACTAACAATTGTTAGGGCGACACAACACAACAACAATCCACACCACAAGGCACACCTCAAATGAAAATATAACAAGATTACTCAATCACATAGACATGATTTCATACTAATGTTAACAAATAAAAGTATACTTCATCAAAAATAAGGAAACCTAACTAAGCTATCAACTGCAAGAGGAGGTGAGTGTGCGAAATCGACCGGCTCCGAAGTCTTGTTGAGGATTCACGGAAGGAATCGCCGGGTTGTCAATCCGCGTCCAAGCTCGGTCCTCAACTGCGTCTGGGGTAGAGAAGGCTGTCACTACCTTCCAGTGGACCCGTCTTCTTCGTGTCATGAACTGGAGGAATGATCACACAAGCTGCTCCGATCTTGAATGTGAGAGCTAGGTTGACTCCCTTCTTGAAGCTCTTAGATGAAGGAGATGGCCAAGAGGAAGCTCCGGCGAAGATTTGGCATTGAAAGCTTGCCCGGAGCTCCTCCCTAAGGTGGGCGGTGAAGAAGGAGGCGAAACCCTGCAAAAAATGTGGAAAACGGCGGAGGAAATCAGTCTCGAATACCCTAATTTCGCGGAGCAGCGGTTTAAATAAGGAGCAGAATAAACACTGCGCACGGTCAGTGGCGCACGACCAATGGTCGTGGGCGAAGGAAAGCCTGTGATCGTGCGCAGTCAACCTGTAGCAAAGAAAAAGATGGGAATTAACGCACGGTCAGGGGCGCACGACCAGTGGTCGTGCGCGAAGGAATCCCTGTGATCGTGCGCAGACGCTCTGTCAGGGAAGGGAATTAACGCACGACCACTGGTCGTGCGCGAAGGAATGCGCACGATCAAAGGCTTTTTAGGCCAAAAATTGCCCCGCTCCATCCCGAACGTTCACGCGATCCCAGGGCCTGCAGGAAAAATACTAGACCACAAAAATACATGAAATCACACCAAGATGGGGCATAAATGTGCACTAAGCAATGAAATGGGCAATGTGATCAAATAGAATTAAATATGGGCCTAAAGTGAAGTGCAAGTGCATGAAACCTAGCCCAGATGAGTCCGGAAATCACTATATAAACTGGACTCATCACACCCCCAGACTTACCTGTTTGCACGTCCCGAGCAAACACATCCTAAGCAGGCGGGGAAAAATAAATAGCTAGCTTAAAATTACACCGAGGAGTACCATGCGAAGTCGCATGCCCAAGTGCATAGAAAAATAGTAGATAAGGTTTCTAATTATACACATAGTTTATATATTTCTAATGGAGTAAATAAATATTACTACTACACAAAAAAATGATTCACGGTGAATCAATCGGTCACGCATACGGAGAAAGTAAAACACACGCTGAGATGAGCATTGCCCAAGCTGGGGTTTGGGACAAACTCCACCGAAATCCATCGGTGTCGAAGACCATAAGCTCGCCCGGTCACATTCTCTCCACAGCACTAGATTAGTTCAGAGCGTGAGTCGGTAGGACTTAAGGTTTTTCATGGGGCTTGGGTTACGGTTAGGTAAACAATGATAAACAGGACGGCTTAAAGGACCTAACCCAAATGAGCTTAAACAATAATGTTATCCCCGCAGCTACAAAAACACGCGGATGCACCACACCCCCAGACTTGGATCTGAACGCATGGGTATGTGCACCGCCTACTCCAAAATACATATCTCAAATAGATTTTCAATTAAACTCATTCTCAATTTTCTTTTCTTTTCTTCTCATTTCATTTCTTTTTCTAATTATATATTTTTTCAAATTCAGCAAATGTTCAAGGGAGTACAACCACATCTCCAAATTTAACATCACCACATCAACATTCCAAAATACAAATTTGAAAACAGCTAAAGCTCAGCTTTGGGTATGTGACTAGGATCGGCTTTTTGGTTTTGGTGGAATAAAATGTGGGGCTGAATCAAAGGGATGGGGTAGGCACAAATGAGCTAACGAGGTTAAGATATCAGGATTGGCACAAAGGCTCAACCGGGCCAAAATGATGGCCTACGTCATTCTTGCGCAACAGAATTATCCTATGCCAATGCTTCAAGAATCACTTGGGGCGAGTTCTTAGTCACCGAGAAAAATTATCCTTTCTCCCGGCTCAGGCAATACACGTCTAGTGATAATTTACACACATCCCTATGCTACCTTTTGATGCAGACCGGATTCACCATTTGAGTAAAGTAAATGACATTTACACTAATAGAAATGTATAAGACTAGTAGTATAAAAAGGAATCTCATCTACACAAATCTCTATGCTCACAAAAGCATTAGACTAGGAACACCGGAGTCAACATTTTACTCCACTACATAATTTAAAAGCTAGCACAATGATTTTCCCAATCACACAAAGGGAGGAGTTCCACTCAAGACGCGCCAACAACTAAGTGCACGCTCAAGTGGGTGCTGTGGTGTGCAATGAAAATGAACAATAACTTAAATAGAAGCTTCTAGTATGCAGTGCACTCGTGCACGTGAGCGGGTAAACAAAACTACTCTCCCCCAGACTTAAACTATGCATTAAGATATTCTAAAACAAAGTTAGGGGAAGAGGGTACCCAATGCTCAGAAATGAGCATACCAGAAGACGCATGAAAACCACGACAAAGAGCAGCTTCCGCCAACCAGGAGATGACCTGCAAGGGTGAGCTCCACAAAAACAAAAGAAAGCAGAAATGCTAAAAAGAAATGCAACGAACTAAACAAACTGGATAGATTGAATTTGCAAGAAAAGTAAGATAACTACTGGGGTTATTGTCATCCCAGCACGACTTATTTGGCATTTATACAGTTCTAGCTTATAGGCCTATGAAAAGAAAAGTGCACAGGTAGTTGTTCCATTATCCGTTTCGGTAGCGGGTACCGATACGGTGACAGAGCAGTTACCCCTCTACCTGTATAATAATACCCACAAACCGCAGGTAGAGGAAATAGAATGTAAGAAGAGGAGGAGGCCTGGTCCTCACTCATCTCACATAAAAAATCCTTGCCCAGCAAGGTATCGTTATCAGGGGGGTAGCAGGAGGAAGAGATCAATGTTGGAGCTTCCTCATCGGAGGAGGGATCAACCTCCTCGCACATGAGGATGCTATCATCATTGACCTAAGCTGGAAGCTCCAAGTCCTCCTTATGTACCTGCGGAGACTTAACCTGCACAGGCTCAGTTATAGCAGAAGGGGGGGGGGGTCAAGAAATAAAAGAGAAGAATGACTTAAATAAAAATCAAGCGGGGGAGTGTTTCCGGTCTCACTCCCATTAGATTGGGAAAGTAAAATAATGTTTGCATTGTCATCAATGCTGCAAGGTTCGGCGGGATCAACAGTGGCCATGCCTAAGATTTGGACTTCCTCCAGCGGTACTGAGGAAAGCTCCTCTTCACCTAGAAGGTTGTCCTCCTCCATAAGAGTAGGCACAAAACATAGATCGCCAGCCTCGTCTTGCGACACATCATAAACAATGTCGTCAGAGACAAGCGTAGTAGTATGCACAAAAGGGGAAGGAGCAGTGCTTGAATAAAAGTCAAGCACCGATTCCTCACAAAGAATCGAATCTACGCACGGTGATATATGCACAGGGGAGATAGGCTCGGCCATGTCAGAGCCTAGATCAGCCACGCATCTGGTGACTGTGTCCACATCATCCCCTTCAAAGCATGAAGGTGACACTGACATATAACCAGATGTTGAAGGCGTGCCTCCAGAAGTAGGAGTCGGGACAATCCGGATATCCGGCTCATCATCCTCGTCCAATTGGCGAAGATACTCGACACAGTCCTTCAGGGCGTGATCCATGCTTTGACAGAACAAGCACTGTTTTATATTACTCCTTGATCATTGAGGGGCCGGGGAGGAATATAAAAATGGTGTCTGCGGCGAGGATGAGTGGCCATAAGTGAAAGTATCTAGTTGCGGCCTAAATCACCTAGAGGGGGGTGAATAGGTGGATTCTATGTCTTTACGCGGAATTAAAATATAACACAGAATTGAACACAATAAAGCACAACATAGAGACACAAGATTTATAGAGGTTCCCCAAGGGTGGGTACTCCTCTCTCCCGCTCCGCCTATCTAGCACTTCGGACTAGCGTCGGCAACTTCACCAAAACTCGGATTTATCAACAAATCCTACACTCGGAGACAACGGCTCCTACAAGCTCGGAGACAACACTCCTACAACTCGGAAGATAAACTTCCTACAACTCGGAGTAAACAACTCCTACAACTCGGAGTAAAGAACTCCTACAAAATAACTCGGAGTAAACAACTCCTACAGAAATAACTCGGAGTAAACAACTCCTACAGAAATTAAATAAAGTTTAAAATGAAACTTCTCTTGAATCTCAATAGAGATTAACTTCAGATCTGGAGAGACTGAATCTTCTTCTTCCTTTAGAGTGGAAGCTTGGATCTTCAAGGATTAGGAAGAATGAAGAATCGGCAAACCTGATCTGAGTAGGCCCTTTGATTAAATCGAAAAGATCTTCAATATTGAGAGCAGCAACTTGATCAAAGGCCTTCTTATCTGAGAAATCTTTAGCACCACTGAAGAATGAAACTTGAGAGGCGCAGAAGTTAGATCTCAGAAAACTTTTCCAGCACGCGAGGAAGAAGACGGCTGGCTTCTTCTTTTTCTTTTAACAATCGAGAGATATCTTTTTTTATTTGCCCTAAAATAGAAGACTATTTATAGGGAAATCTCCAACGGCTCGGGCGACAGACAAGGAGGGGTCGCCACGTGTACTGTACATGTCGGCCAACCCTAATTTTGGAAAACGAAACTGAAATTTGAAATCCGTCTATCTGTCATTCGTCGAGACTTCACGTGAACGTTCGACGAATTGACTTAGCCACAGAAAAACACTGAACAACCCGTGAAAAACACCTTCTGTTTTCATTCGTCGGGATTCGTCGGGAGTTCACGAGAACATTCGACGAATGGACTTAGCTGCAGATTTTTCTTCACAAGACTGTCTTTTTGACTTCTGTCTGGATTCGTCGAGATTCGTCGGGAGTTCACGTGACATCTCGACGAATTGACTTAGCCACAGAAATTTCTTCTTCAGACTGGAAATTTGGCTTCTGTCTGGATTCGTCGAGATTCGTCGGGAGTTCACGTGACATCTCGACGAATTGACTTAGCCACAGAAATTTCTTCTTCAGACTGGAAATTTGGCTTCTGTCTGGATTCGTCGAGATTCGTCAGGAGTTCACGTGACATCTCGACGAATTGACTCAGCAAAAATTTCTTTTCTTTTCCTGAAAACCTGCTCCACTCCTCAAGCTTGAAAACCTTCAGTTATGAGTATATGAAGTACACCCCCAAAGAGAGATTACACATGGACCAACACTTTGTTCTACACAATGAGCGACTACACTGTTTAGAACTGTGTTTGGTGATCCATTGCAACCTGACTTTGGTGTGCACTTAGCATTAAGACCTGCAAACACATAACTAGAGAACAACATTAAATACATCTCAATTCAACTTAGTTCACAGGAACACTTCTTCAAATCAAGGTAATTGTAGCTACAATACCCAACAATCTCCCCCTATTTGAAGGAGTCAGAACCTATGTACTGAGTTGAATTGCACTTAAGTAAATATATATCAAATAGATAAGGAGAGTTAAAAACTTAACTTTTTCAACTTTCTCTCCCTTTCAACTTTCTCTTTCAACTTTGCCAATTCTAACTTTGCCAATTCCTCCCAACTTCAAATTCTCTTGCAAATTCAACTTCTCTCCCCCTTTCTGACTACTTCAGATAGGGAAGAAAAAGCAAGAGAGCTCAAAGCTCCCCCTCAGCAACTGCATAGGAGTACATATTTGGGAGTATATGTAGAATCAGCTCCCCCTCAATCTTTTCTCCCCCTTAGTCTTATCTCCCCCTTAGAGTTTCAGTACCTGGACTGATTTCCTAAGCTTTTCAGCAACCATACTATATTTCTTCTATGTTCTGGTCATGTACCATGAACATCCACTTGTCCAAATGCCTGATTAGAGTTTTGGTTGGCCTTTGGACATACCTGCAAACACAGATTAATTTCCCTTAGGAACCCAAAAGGATTTGGGTCCTAGGTTTCTGGTTAGATCAACACCACTCGGAGTGTTAACATTGCAAGGGGTCATACTTACATTGTTAACCCGTGGAGTCTTGACGTTCCTGGGGTTAAACCAGCAATCTATGGCGAAGTGACCAATCTTTCCACAGCACCAATAATCAAATCGATTGTATCTTCTCTTATTCTCCTGTTTTAACTTGTGAACGGGGAGTTTAGCAGGAGCAATATTCTTAGAAGTAGAAGCCTCATGGTTGCAACACACACATGATTCCTTCTTCTCTTCATGAGATTTAGCAACAATTGATTTAATCTTTGGTGCTTTCTTAACAACTGATCCATGTACAAATGAACCATAATCCTTGGGGATTACTTTTTCATAAGGTGCCTTGAAAGCAGTTGTTTCGAAGCATCGGGGACGGGTTTGATTTTGGTCAACCTTGCCCTTACCTTTAACAGCTCTTTTCTTAGCAGCCTTACTACTTTCAGCCTTATGACCAAGGCCACTAACCTTCGCAGGAGCAGAAAATCTTTCAATGATTGGAAGGATAGTTTTTGGTTTGGAGAAGCTTTCAACTATCTTCCTTTCCACCACTAACTTTTCTTCTAATTCATTGATTTACTTCTCCTTAAGATTTAATAATTCAGTAGAGCTTTGAAGTTCATCTTTCAAGATTTGGACTTCATCTTTGAGAGAAGTTAATTTTTCAATTTCCTCCCTCAAATCTGATTCCATAATCTTGAGAGATTTAATCTCTTTTGCTTGAGATTTGACTACCTTGCGGCATTTGTCAAATCCTTCCAAAACGGCTTTGTACTGAGTCATTAAATCTGAATCTACCTCTGAAGAATAGCCTTCATTTGCATTGGAGTCAGTTTCAGATGCAGAAAGAGGAGTATGCGAGTTTACCTTCCCTTTGTATGAGAAGACACTTCCTTCCTCATCTGAATGTGCCATAAGCCCAAAATAGGCTTCTTCATCTGAGCTTGACTTCCCTGAGTCACTGTCACTAAGAGTCTTAGTCTTCTTTGCTAAGAAGCTCTTTTCTTCTTTCCTTTTTCCCTTGAAAGATTTCTTCTCTTTGTATGGACATTCCGTACTTATGTGTCCTGGCTTATTACAATAATAACAGACAATATCAGTCGAAACGTGTTTATTCGGTTTGGTTTTATACCTGTCGTTTCTGTGTTCTTTCTTGTGATGTTCATCATCACGCCTTGACCTTCTTTGGCTCCTTTTTCTGAGCAATTTCTTGAATTTCTTGGCGAGTGAAGAGAACTCTCCATCGGACATGTCTGAGCTTGATGAGCAATCCACAGACTCATCGTCTTCATCTGACGGCTGTGTCTTTTCAAATGATCTAGCTTTACCTCTTCTTGACTCTTTGGCCTTCAGTGCCACAGAGTTCTCCCTTCCAGAAGTGGAGCATCCTTCTTCTTCAGCTTTTCTAATACTCAGCTTTAGTTCATGTGAGAGAAGCTTGCCAAACAATATTTGTGGCTCCATCGTAGCCAACTTTCCGAATTCCCGGATAGCAATAGCCTTGGTATCCCATTCTTTCGTTAGGGATCTCAAGAACTTGTCATTTAGTTCTCCAACGGTGAATTCCAGATCATAGTTCTTAAGACCGTTGACGATCTTAAAAAACTTCTCATAAGTATCAGAAATGGAGTCTCTTGGATCTTGCTTGAATGCTTCGTATTCTCGGTTCAGCAACGATCTTCGGTCATCCCTCACTTCTTCAGTACCTTCCATAAGAACAACTATGGAGTCCCACATTTCCTTGGCAGACTTGCAGTGTATAAGATTTTGTAGCATTGAATCGTCCACTGCACCAGCAATAATGTTCTTTGCCTTCTTGTCCAAGATGACGAGGGCAATCTCATCTTTGTCTAGCTCCAACATTTTCTTGGGAATCATAATAGCTGAATTTATTGAGGATGGCTTCATAGGAACATGGGGACCTTCCTCTACTATCTGAAAAATTATTGGGTCGGTGGCTTCCATGTAGAACTTCATTCTTTCCTTCCACATAGGGAAGTTCTCCTTAGAACAGACGAGCATCTTGAGAGAATCCTTGGATTTTTCCATTTCAGACAAACTTGCTCTTGCAACTAGATTTAAAGGATCTTGTTCAAGGTGTTAACCTTTTAACGAACAACCTAGCTCTGATACCAATTGAAAGTATCTAGTTGCGGCCTAAATCACCTAGAGGGGGGTGAATAGGTGGATTCTATGTCTTTACGTAGAATTAAAATATAACACAGAATTGAACACAATAAAGCACAACATAGAGACACAAGATTTATAGAGGTTCCCCAAGGGTGGGTACTCCTCTCTCCCGCTCTGCCTATCTAGCACTTCGGACTAGCGTCGGCAACTTCACCAAAACTCGGATTTATCAACAAATCCTACACTCGGAGACAACGGCTCCTACAAGCTCGGAGACAACACTCCTACAACTCGGAAGATAAACTTCCTACAACTCGGAGTAAACAACTCCTACAACTCGGAGTAAAGAACTCCTACAAAATAACTCGGAGTAAACAACTCCTACAGAAATAACTCGGAGTAAACAACTCCTACAGAAATTAAATAAAGTTTAAAATGAAACTTCTCTTGAATCTCAATAGAGATTAACTTCAGATCTGGAGAGACTGAATCTTCTTCTTCCTTTAGAGTGGAAGCTTGGATCTTCAAGGATTAGGAAGAATGAAGAATCGGCAAACCTGATCTGAGTAGGCCCTTTGATTAAATCGAAAAGATCTTCAATATTGAGAGCAGCAACTTGATCAAAGGCCTTCTTATCTGAGAAATCTTTAGCACCACTGAAGAATGAAACTTGAGAGGCGCAGAAGTTAGATCTCAGAAAACTTCTCCAGCACGCGAGGAAGAAGACGGCTGGCTTCTTCTTTTTCTTTTAACAATCGAGAGATATCTTTTTTTATTTGCCCTAAAATAGAAGACTATTTATAGGGAAATCTCCAACGGCTCGGGCGACAGACAAGGAGGGGTCGCCACGTGTACTGTACATGTCGGCCAACCCTAATTTTGGAAAACGAAACTGAAATTTGAAATCCGTCTGTCCGTCATTCGTCGAGACTTCACGTGAACATTCGACGAATTGACTTAGCCACAGAAAAACACTGAACAACCCGTGAAAAACACCTTCTGTTTTCATTCGTCGGGATTCGTCGGGAGTTCACGAGAACATTCGACGAATGGACTTAGCTGCAGATTTTTCTTCACAAGACTGTCTTTTTGACTTCCGTCTGGATTCGTCGAGATTCGTGGGGAGTTCACGTGACATCTCGACGAATTGACTTAGCCACAGAAATTTCTTCTTCAGACTGGAAATTTGGCTTCTGTCTGGATTCGTCGAGATTCGTCGGAAGTTCACGTGACATCTCGACGAATTGACTTAGCCACAGAAATTTCTTCTTCAGACTGGAAATTTGGCTTCTGTCTGGATTGGTCGAGATTCGTCGGGAGTTCACGTGACATCTCGACGAATTGACTCAGCAGAAATTTCTTTTCTTTTCCTGAAAACCTGCTCCACTCCTCAAGCTTGAAAACCTTCAGTTATGAGTATATGAAGTACACCCCCAAAGAGAGATTACACATGGACCAACACTTTGTTCTACACAATGAGGGATTACACTGTTTAGAACTGTGTTTGGTGATCCATTGCAACCTGACTTTGGTGTGCACTTAGCATTAAGACCTGCAAACACATAACTAGAGAACAACATCAAATACATCTCAATTCAACTTAGTTCACCGGAACACTTCTTCAAATCAAGGTAATTGTAGCTACAATACCCAACAATAAGACTTGGGCACAGGGCATGAAGAACCATAGGAAAATGGTGCTCCGTACACCGGGCCACGAGAATTATGCCCACCATCTTCCGTAGGGCATCTATCACTAGCGTGAGAAATATCTCCACACCAACGACAACGAATATTGAATGCAGCCCACATGATGTGAAGATAATAAGATTCAAAAAAGAAAGACACTGTTGTGCAAAATACTACACCTAACACTGATTAATAAAGCAACCTAATATAAAACAGGAAAACAGAATAGGAAGAAACAAAACAAAAGAATGCAATATACAAAGGGAAGGGCTTCTCGCTCAGATTCTCCCTCTCCAGAAAACTCACACGTCTGTGTTCCCCGGCAACGACGCCAAAAACTTGATGCGCAAATCCTGCACACCGCTATAGGCGGTAGTAAGACTGCAGCACAAAACGGCAGTGTACCGATCGTTCAAGTAATATAAAACGAGGAGTAATTCCCGAGTATCGAATCTCGAAGGAACACAGTAAGGTGGAGTTAACTATTGAGGAAGGACTTGAGATTGAAGTCCTTAAGGTCGGATGGAATGCGGGAGAGTTGGTTTGGCTTTTGGAAAATAAAAGAAAATAACTACAACTACTCCTATGCAATGCCGCTATGCAATGCTTCGCTTGGCGGGATGGAGACTAGGCAGGCCTTGAGCACGCTGCGTCGCAAGGGCGGATGGACGAGTAGGCAAGCAGAGTCGAACTATGCAGGCCTTGAGCGCACTGCTTCGTTGGGCGAATGGATTACACGGGCCGCTATGCCACGCTTCGCTAGGCGGATGGAAGAGTAGGCATACAGATGAAGTGGAGAGAACGGCGGAATGAGGGTCGCAAGCACCTCTTCGCAAAGCACACCACTAACAATTGTTAGGGCGGCACAACACAACAACAATCCACACCACAAGGCACACCTCAAATGAAAATATAACAAGATTACTCAATCACATAGACATGATTTCATACTAATGTTAACAAATAAAAGTATACTTCATCAAAAATAAGGAAACCTAACTAAGCTATCAACTTCAAGAGGAGGTGAGTGTGCGAAATCGACCGGCTCCGAAGTCTTGTTGAGGATTCACGGAAGGAATCGCCGGGTTGTCAATCCGCGTCCAAGCTCGGTCCTCGACTGCGTCTGGGGTAGAGAAGGCTGTCACTACCTTCCAGTGGACCCGTCTTCTTCGTGTCATGAACCGGAGGAATGATCACACAAGCTGCTCCGATCTTGAATGTGAGAGCTAGGTTGACTGCCTTCTTGAAGCTCTTAGATGAAGGAGATGGCCAAGAGGAAGCTCCGGCGAAGATTTGGCATTGAAAGCTTGCCCGGAGCTCCTCCCTAAGGTGGGCGGTGAAGAAGGAGGCGAAACCCTGCAAAAAATGTGGAAAACGGCGGAGGAAATCGGTCTCGAATACCCTAATTTTGCAGAGCAGCGGTTTAAATAAGGAGCAGAATAAACACTGTGCATGGTCAGTGGCGCACGACCAATGGTCGTGGGCGAAGGAAAGCCTGTGATCGTGCGCAGTCAACCTGTAGCAAAGAAAAAGATGGGAATTAACGCACGGTCAGGGGCGCACGACCAGTGGTCGTGCGCGAAGGAATCCCTGTGATCATGCGCAGACGCTCTGTCAGGGAAGGGAATTAACGCTCGACCACTGGTCGTGCGCTTGATCGTGCGCGAAGGAATGCGCACGATCAGAGGCTTTTTAGGCCAAAAATTGCCCCGCTCCATCCCGAACGTTCACGCGATCCCAGGGCCTGCAGGAAAAATACTAGACCACAAAAATACATGAAATCACACCAAGATGGGGCATAAATGTGCACTAAGCAATGAAATGGGCAACGTGATCAAATAGAATTAAATATGGGCCTAAAGTGAAGTGCAAGTGCATGAAACCTAGCCCAGATGAGTCCGGAAATCACTATATAAACTGGACTCATCAGAGACTCAATCTGTTAAAAAATTAACATTTCTATTTATCCCCAAAATTCGTCGAACGAAGGACGATGAATTTGAATTATTTGTCAAACGGTGGTCGACGAAACCTTTTATCTTCAGAATCGATAAAGAAAATTTCACCTGTCCAACGGTGGTCGACGGAAAAGATATTTTTGTCGAACGACGTCAGACGGAGACCTAAAGTCTTTTCGACTTCTACTTTTATTAGGTTTTTGCCGAACGCCGCTCCACAAATGCGCCCCCTTCTCCGGTCTATATAATCTCTATTTTATTTCTTAATAGATTGCGCCTACAGAAATCGTTTCCCTCCAGTTCCCCTCTGCACTTGATCTTTCTCTCTTGCTGGTACGAATGGCGATTTCTCAAGCCGCGCTTTACTCCATGAAGTTCGACGCCGGATTTGACATCAATATGGCATCATTCGCACAGTCCGACCAAGTATTCAAAGATATTCTTCAAATTTTGAAGAACAACAGCTGAAGAAGTTCATGAGCACCAGGATTAAGTTACATATCACAGAAATAAAAGAATGGGCTTATACGGTTAAGCCAGAAGATGAGAGCATAACTGGAACAATCTCAGGACATCAGGTCTCTCTTTCCCCAACTATCTTATCTGAAGTTTTTGGTTTTGTGAATGGTGATGATGATATAGAGATAAGTTCTGATGAATATGAGGAAGCTTTGATTAAAATGGGCCATTCTACTGGAAACCCTAATCATCTGCTTAAGAAAAACTTGTCCTTGGAATACAAGTTTTTATCAGATATTGTTGGAAAGGTGTTGTTAGGTAAGACAATAGGTCATGATTACATTAAAAGGCACCAATTTCTGTTGATGGTGGCCTTGATGGAAAAGAAGAGAGTAAACTGGGGATCATTACTTTTTGAGTTGATTAAGTAGAAGATATCTAAGGATAGTGTTTATTTTGGAATAATTTTAGGCATTGTGCTGCAGGAAAGGCACCAAGACCTTCTGGTCTCTCCCAAGGTAACCATAAATGCTAGCAAGAAGCTGACCTCAGCTCTCTTTGCAAAATGGGACAGGATTTTTCCAAAGAAGAACCCAGGAGCAGTTGCACCAAAGAAAGCTTCTGAAGACACCAGGACTGAACAAGTCACTCCCTCAACCCTTCCAGAAGCTCCTCCTCATGTTTATTCTCCTCCTCTCCCATCTCCACCTCAACATTTTTCCCCTGCACAAACTCTACCTCCAAATTCTCCTACACCCATTGATGACATTCCACCTCCTTCATTTACCCTTCTACCTCCTCATACTTCTCCACCTCCATCTCCCATACATGATGGCCAACAGTCACCCATACATCATTTATGTCATATTCATTCAAACATCCCTCAACAACATGCCAATGTTGCAAACATCTTTGTACCCACTTCCATTCCATCTACTTCTCAATCATCTTCCTCTCATCCACCTGAAATGTTATTTCTAAATTTCCAATCTGTTGCTGATCAAATTCTTGATTACACTCTTCCTAAGCTAGATCAAATCCTGGATGCAAAACTTGCTCTAGTTCATCATATTCTTTCAAATCTTGACTCCATCTTGGATGCAAAACTTGCTCCAATTCTTTTAGCCATTTCTGAATTATCTTCTAAAATATCTTCAACTTCTTTCTCTCTTTCTGTCCCTTCTTCTAGGGGCCTAGATTCAGGTATCCCTGAAGCTAGGCAGGGGGAGATGTCTCATGAAGAAGCTCCAGAAGCTCAAGTTTCAGAAGCCTTAGTGTTTGAAGAAGATCAAGAAGCCCAGGTTCTGAAATTCCAGTATTTGATTCAGTATTTGATTCAGAAATGATTAACTTATCTACAGTTTCAGCAGTACTAGTTATAGAAGAAATAAATAATATCTATATTCATCCTTCCTTAGATATTATTCATTTACTGTCTAAGTTCAACTCTATTTACTCAGTTTTGCCAAAAATATCATAAATATTCTAGAGCAATTGTTCCATACACTGCTCCCTTAGATAAAGTTCTGTTGAAAAAGATCATCAAAAGTTTTAAAGTTCAGACTACAGAGCCAGCTCCTACTTCAGTTCAAGTTCAAACTCAAGCTCCAGTTCAAGCAGAAGAATCAACTGTAATTGCAAAAGAAATTCTCAAGAGTTTTGATTTTCTAGTTTTTGTTCTTGACGATTCCCCAATTCCAGACTTTGATGAAATATGGAAAGCAGAAGATGAAGCTTATGAAGCTGAAGAGAAAAGAATTAAAGCTCTTAAATTGATCAATGACTTATATGATGATCCAATTCAGTCTTCTGATTCTAATGAGGATGATAATGAAAGTGATTCTGATGATACATTATCAAAGAAGAGAAAGAAAAGAAAAATTTAAGTCAAAGGCTGTCCCTAAGCCTCCTAATCCAGAGAATGAAATTCCCTATTATATTCTTCATAACATTCCTCTTGATAAAGATACCCCACAATGGATGAAGTTCTCCAGGAATGAGAACAAAAGAAGAAAGAAGATGAGGAAGACTGGTTATTATTCTGACAAACCTGTCAAATATAATCATCCTCCTCCTCCTCCTCCAACAGCAGGCTCAGCAGCACCATTTTCCTCCTCTCAGAAGTCCACCCCTCAGCAATCAAGGAGACCAGCTAACACAAGTGGTCATCAGAGATCTTGGTCTTCAGGACATCCTTCAAGCTCTTCCAGAAATATTTCTACAGAATACAAATATCATATATCTGATGGATCCATGCACAGGAAAAGAAATATTCCTTTTGACCAACCTTCAGTACAGGACACTGATCTTGATGAAATATCTTATTTCCCAATTGATACAGAAGCTGAAGAAATAGCTCAGATGGCTAGATTCAGGGAAAATGTTGCCACAGCTCAGATAAATAAAGCTAAAGCTGAAGGAAAGGACTACTCTCAGTATTTAACTATGTCAGAATATAGAAGAAAAGAATTTGAAAAGTATAAATCAAAGAATCTTTTCAATGCTGAAGAATTCTTGATCCAGCACCCACAAGCAGTTGTCATTCAAAGCAAATCTCAAACCATTTTGGGAGCTCAGGATCTCTACTTGAGTAAGAAGAAATCTGAAGATCCTAACAGAAAAATCATTTTCAAGCCTCCCTCAGCAAATCAATGTAAAGGTTCAGACTTTATTGTGTTTTTGTTTATCATTTTGATTGTAAAGTTTATAAACTCAGAGCACTACATTTTATTCTATCTGCTGAAATGAATTTACATTCTGTCAGATATATTTTATGCTCTGCTGTTTATTCTCTTGTTGTTTATTATTTTGATTAATTGTCAAATAGTGTCCTAACCCAAATAGGGGGAGATTCAATTATGATATATATATATATGTATAGGGTAGTGGTAGACATTTCCTGTGCCCCTGTCACCTGCTATTGTTTACACCCCTTGTTGTACTCCGCTTCATTCCTCCCGCACGATGCCTAGGAGTCACCGGGGGAGGGTGGGGGATTGGCTTAGTCTTTTGACTAACGGTCGGTGGACCTTATCATTTTGGGGGACCGAGGAGATGCTGCAGCACCAGAGGCCGGTGCAGACGGAGGCGGGCCAGTCTAGTACATGATCATAAGTTTTAGGATCAGTGAGTGATTAGTAGTTAGCTTCCGCGTGTAATCTTGTAGTGAGGACATGATGTACAGGGCATGTGCCCTTTATTATTGTAACATTGTTATTTCAGTTATACCATGTGGACATTTATTATGTATAATATGTGACTTGTGGACTTGAACTTCTATTTGTTCGTTTATATTTTTCTTCTTCTGTGATCGATATGGCCGGCAGGATCGGTGTTTTGTGGTGGCGACCTTCCGGAGTGATGGTGGCACCGCAAAGCGGCGGTTCTGGGCATAAGACCCGGGTTTTCAGAAAAAAGGGGTCTTACAAAGTGGTATCAAAGCAAACCTCGATCCAAAAAAAAGAAGTCCACAAACCCTTGGCCACCCAGCGCGAGTTTAGTTTGAGGACAAACTAAGTAGCGGAAGCAATGGTGTGCCCATATGGGGAAATCACATGAAAAAGTCCACTTTAAACTGAATCTTTTTGACAAGTTTTCTTTTGTAGCCTGCGGCGAACCCTGCCCCCAGCAGGAAATACCCTCGGCTATAAAGATCTCTGTAGATAGTCCTTTAGGAAATGAGTTAGACTCAACCTCACTACGACACGTGACTTACCATGACAATTTACAGCATGCTCTAGTCTGAAATAGACCATAGGTATAATTTTGGTGAAGGTACAAGAATACCCCAAAGTGGCTAGAGAAAGAGAGACTGACACATAAGCAGAATGGTATGGGACTCGTAAACTCAATCCTTGTAACAGTTGATAGTTTATATAGGTGTAGTCAATAATACCTAGAGGGGGGGGGGGGTGAATAGGTTTTACTTATTTTCTTTATATAATCCTAATGTATCTAGCTGCAGAAAACTCAATCACAGAAAGTACACAAGGATTTATAGAGGTTCCTCAAGACAGGGTGTCTTGAGTAGTCCTCTTTCCCCCTTCACCTTTCTAACAGTGAGTTAGACAAGGCCACAAACTCCAATCTCAGCTCCTTGACCTTACACCACAAGTTCCTCAGAACTTCTCAGATCAAAAGTGATCCTACCTCAGGCACAACAACCCTACACTCAGGCTCAAAAGCCCTACACCTCAGGCACAGTAGCCCTACACTCAGGCTCAGCAGCCCTACACCTCAGGCACAACATCCCTACACCCAGGCTCAGCAGCCCTACACCTCAGAGTTATGTAACTCCTACCACTCAGAAATCACACAGATCTCCTACCTCAGACCTATCAAGAAGTTCTACCACTCAAGCTGTCAACACAGCTTTACACACAGGCTCAACAGCCTTTCACTCAGGCAATAATGCCTTACAAGGATATAAGAGTGTTTGTACTAAATACAGAAGATAAAAGTATTACTCTCAGGTCTTCTGTTTCCTTTCTTCAGATCTGAAGGACAGCAACTTCAGATTTGAATCACCTTGATCTTCTCCTTCAGCAAAGCAGAAGATCAACTTGCCCTTCTTGAGTTGGTACAGGAAGAGCTAACTAATCTCCTTCAGAAGATTAACTTCAGTTCCAGAGAACAACTTCAACTGGCTGAAACGTGAATGCTCGATTGCGGCTTGCAGCAAAAGCTTTTCAATGGAACAGTGCTTGTTGTTGTGCCCTAGCTTTTGCTTTTATACCTCCAGAAGGCTTCAACGGCTATTTCGATCCTCCCGACACAGTATGGGGCAGATTGGAGTTGCTTTTCCCTTTTTATTTTCGCTTGCGCCAAAAGCATATCCCGTCAGCGCATTTGAATCTGTCTCAGCGGTTGGGCTGAGACAGCTTCCAGTCTCAGCGGTTTGCTCCAGTCTCCTTCTCAGTGGATCCGCTGAGACGGTTCCTCGTCTCAGCGGTTTTGACCCTTCGTCTCAGCGGTTCTGCTGAGACAGATCTTCATCTCCTTGTAGATGATTTCTTCTTATCTAAGGGCATGTTTGGCCCTTCCTTTTGAATCACCTGTGCCTGTATATCCTACACAAGTATAGCTTTGTTAAATACAATATGTCCTTAGCATTGAGAGTGATGCCTCTTCAAATCAAGGTAATATTGAGGGCAATATACCCAACAATCTCCCCCTATTTGAAGAAGGCAGAACATCCCCAATGCTAATGTCCATTAACAATAAAAATCATATCACAGAAAAATGATCTTACAGAGAAATGATCTGTGAAGCATAGGACCTATCTCCCTCTTGCTAATATTCTAAGCATAGGTTCTTACTTAGCAATGGCTCTTTAGTGATATCCTAAGCATAGGTTTACCACTCTCACAGAAAAATGATCTGTGAAGCATATGACCTATCTCCCTCTTGCTAATATCCTAAGCATAGGCTTGCTTAGCAATGGCTCTTTCTCCCCCTTTCTGGTTTCTTCAACTAATTATCCCATTAGGGATTGGGAGGCAATATTTATAGATCCCTTTGGATCAACTTATAGGTCAACCTACACAATCTTGGCATTTGCCATCTCCCCCTCAACCTGAGCAGGGAGATTGCTCCCCCTTAATTGGTGAGCAATTTCTGTAATAATTGAATCTGTTCAAATTGAACATCCCATTCTAGCTCCTGAATACTAAAGATAAAGGTACATAGTACATATAGCAATAGTAATAAGCACAATATTATGATCAAAAGATGAAATATCATTTCAATTTAAATGTTCAGTACAGATATTTCAAACAATACAACTGAGGATAAAAAAAATTTCAAGGCATGGTCTTCTTAGATGGACCCTGGGAAGAGCATTCTTCATCTTTGGACTTCGTCTTCCTAGCTTCAGCAGCAGCCTTGATCTTCTCCTTTACTTTGAAGTATAGAAGAGGCTTGGGAAGATATCTTGGGGGAATCCTTACAGGAGTTTCCCTTCTCACCAAGTTTTCTTTGAGAATCCTTTCCCTTAAGGATTCCCTCTCAAGGTGCTTAATCCATTCAGCAGCTGAGTAGACATGGTCAATGTACTTCATTTGATTTCCATGGCTCACCCAAGTATTGACAACAATTGTGTCCAACTCCAGATTGTCATCTTCATGGAGTGGATCCTCTAATCTTTCCATTCTTTTCTGGGCCATATATTCTTCAGCAGTTTGAATGCCCTCTGCCCTTCTCCTCTTTGCTGCTCTCTCATCAGCAATCAGATTTGATTGACTTTGGAAGTCAAAGTCTTCATTTCTGCTAGGGTTCAAGATTGGAAGATTCAAAGCAATTCTTGTTCCTTGCAGCACTTTTAAGCTTGAGTCCCACTGATTATCAGTAACCTTTCTGACCATGGTAAGGATATTTTCTTGAATAGCACTGGAAGCATTGTTGACCACTTCCATCACTTGCTTGCTGGCTTCTGCTTGATTGGAGAGTATCAGTTTGTGGGCAGACTCCATGTTGTTATACAGCTGTATGTGAGCTCCTTTCAGCTTAGCATACAGATTGGTAATCTTCTCCTCCCCTTCTTTGCTATTTTCCACTATCTTCTTCTCTATTTCAGAGTGTTGATGTATTATGGATTGGGAGATAGTTTGAAGAGTGCTATCCACATCATCCAAAATACTTTCCTTGACCTTGTCAATGTGGGTCATGACATGGCTGCTAGATGTGTTAACCACTTGTGTCATCCTTGCAACTGCATTCTCCCAGACATTTTGGTTTTTGTAAAGATGATTCTTTACATATGTGATGTCTTTGGTGGATTCCCCTTGATGATCAGCAATTTGCTTCAGTACAGTGTGCTGAGCAGCAACTGTGCCTTTGGCCATTTCAAACCATCTTGTCATTTGCAGGAGGATATGATCTGATGCAGTTTTGACATCATTAACCTGGGCATTCAGCTCAGTTTTCACTGCAGCTACTCTTGAATCCATTCTTTGCTCACTGGCCTGGATCTCCTGAGTCAATGCATCTCTTGTTGCATACAACTCATCCCTTATCTGAGCAGAGACATCATGGACCTTTTCAGCAACAATTTCTTTCATAGACAACATCTGACCCTCAATCATTGTTTGTATTGAGTTTAGTAGGTCAGATGTGTCTAGAACAGCAACTGGCTTTTCCTGGGCCAATTCCTTTTCAACCACCTCTTCAACTCTACTATGAGCAATATCCCTTCCATCATCAGGGATCTGCTCCTCCTAAGATGGGGCAGTATGTGTTCCTTGAAGATTTGGGGGGGGGGGGGGTTGGTTCCTGTTGATGTTCCTCCCCACTAGCATACCCACCTCCACCTTCATAGGCAGGGCTATGATCCCCCTCACTTGGGGTATCCATAGGTGGAGAATTTTGTCTAAGGTCACCTGAAAAATGATTGACGAGTTAAACACCTAGACTATACTATTGATAGAGAGGAGAGGTCTAACTGAAATCCTAATTTACCATGGATAGGTGAATTGGGAACTTCATCTTCAGCTTGAGGAACAGCTGGATCAGTATTCATCTGAGTTGGCTCAGGATTGGGTTCAACTCTTCCCTGGGGCTCCTCCTCCCTTCTTGTCCTGGGAACATCTTCATTATCTATATTGATTGGGCTGCTGGCAGATCTAAGGTCAGACCCATGAATGTCCTCATTGTCAGACCCATCTGATTTTGAGGATGAATCAGATTTCTGCTGGGATGTCTTTTTCTTCTTTTCCTTTGCCACAGATGGCTGGCTCATAGGGAGCACTCTGGAGAATCTATCCAAAGTCTTAATGTCCATTCTTTTGAGATAATGGAGATTGGACCCATTTGAATTTGCAAAAGTTTCTGAATAACTATTCTGTAGGTACAGAGATAGAATACTTCCCATATTGGGGGCATGTAGACATTCCTTCATCCTTTGAAAAACAACATCCCCCATGAAGTTTTCTTGGACAAAATTATCCTAGTCATTAGTTCAAACATGAACTGCGATACAATGTCATGTGAACCTGGCTTGCATAGGATGGCTTTGCCCATTATGTCAGACAACAGCTTCCCCTATTGATTGAAGAACTTCCTCCTTAGACAACTAGTCTTAGCATCATTGTACCCTGTCCATTTTAGGGCAGTCAGCTTGTCCTTTTTAGATATCTCCTCCTCTTCATTTTTACTGCAGGGAGTTAATTTTAGTCCCTTCTCCAGCCTTTTGGCTGTTACCTTTATCTTCTCAGTTCCTATCTTGGACTTCAGGATGGATTTGGAAGGAGATAATTTGACATTGTTGAACCATTCCAGAACTTCAGTTCTGAGAATGCAACAGGGTTCAGACAGCATATGCTCCAGACCTTGAGCTTCCATTAGATGAATCACTTGTCTTATTTCTTCTGAGGCATGAGAGAATCCATCTCTGACGATTTCATAGCCCTCCAGGAGATCTTTTGGTGAAAGTGACCATCAGTTGCGTTAGACTCGTATGGTTGATACGTGTGCAATGTAACTCGTTTCATTCCAATCCGAGGTCATTTGGTGAAAGTGACCATTTTGAGTACTGTACCGCGTCACGACGACGCTGTTTTAGTATATTGAGCATACATGTTGAGAATCGACTTACGTCAGTTGCATTAGACTCATATAGTTGATACGAGTGCAATAGAACTCGTTTCTATTCAAGGTCAAATGGAGAATATGACCTTTTTGAGTATTGTAGCCCATCGCGACGATGCAGTTTTAGAATATGGAGCATACGTGCTCTGAATCAACTTCCATTAGTTGCGTTACACTCGTATAGTTGATATGAGTGCAACGGAACTCATTTCGTCTCGATCCGATGTCGTTTAGAGAAAACCACCATTTTGGGTGTCGTAGTGCATCACGACAATGCCATTTTAGTAAATTGAGCATATAAACTCGGAATTGACCTCAGTCAGTTGCATTAGACTCGTATAATTGATACGAGTGCAACGAAACTTGTTTCGTCTCGATCTGAGGTCGTTTAGAGAAAATGACCATTTTGAGTATCGTAGCGCGTCACGACAACGCCGTTTTAGTAAATTGAGCATATGAACTCAGAATTGACCCCTGTCAGTTGCATTGGACTCATATGACCAATACGATAGCAACAAAATTCATTGCACTTGATTTTGATGTTGTTAGTCAATTTGGTCAAATCAAGCTTTGCGATGCACCGAAAAGCATGCACATACCAATATTACTAAAATACCCCAACATTGATGAAAGTGCACAGTGTGCATCTGAGTATTCTCTAGAGGGGGGGGGGGGGGTGAATAGAGTTTTAAAAACTTTTACCCTAATTGTGCACACACAATAAAACTACTCTAACAACTATGCATTCAGCAATACCAATCACAGAATAATATATTCACAGAAATAAGAAAACTGTAAACAGTAGAGGGACAACACAAAAAAGCAATGCAGAAGACACAAGAATTTTATAGTGGTTCCCCAAAATGTGGGTTATCCACTCTTTGACCACCTTGGTAGGATTGCACTAGCAGTGCCTGAGTCTTTTGATAAGGATACTCTCAGAACCATTGAGTCTTTTGATAAAGAGACTCTTAGAACCACTGAGTCTTTTGCTAAGGAGACTCTTAGAACCACTAAGTCTTTTGCTAAGGAGAATCTTAGAATCACTGAATCCTTTGAATATGGATTCTTAAAACTCTTTTAAAGTTGCAGAATAAGAACCGTAGAAGAGGAGGAAGAAGAGAATAAGATTCTTCAGTTAGAATCCTTCAACAGCTATCTCTCTGGATGTTGTTCCTTATATATACTTCATGATCTGAATATAATGAACCCTTGCTTAAGATAGTGATGATTGCAAGGGGTATGAGCTTTGATCTTGATCCTCTCTGCACTTTTGTTGGATTGCTGCTATATGATGTAGAAGAGGAAGCAGCAGTCTTGTTGTGTTGTTTTCCTGTGCAGAGAAGTTATTCTTCTGTTCTGTCTTAAGGCTGGAGGAGGAGGAAGAAGACAGAATAATTCGACTAAAAGAATAATAGTTATGTTTTCTTTCTTTCTCAGCATACTTTCTCTATTGGTATGTGTTTGAATTTCTTTCTTCTTCTGGACTGTCCTTAGAAGGAATGTCCATTGGTTAATAAATATTTCCTTCTATTTCTGTTCCCGACCCGTCAAGACTGATATGAATATCTTCCAAAAATGACATTGATGTTTCTCTGGAATACTTCATTCCATTCTTGGCAATAAACGAGCCGTTAGAAAGCAGTTTTCAGCTTTGTCGATCTTCTGAAAAGGTATTGGAAATGACAGCAGAAAACATACTTTTTCTATCTGTATTCGACGTTGCGTCGACTTCATTATTTGTCATATCGACGCACCTCTGAGTTCTTATAGAAGCAGCTTTGAATTCCTTCTTAGCTCTGGCTGAACTCAGATGTCGACATTGCGTCGAGTACTTATCAACGTATCCGTCAAGTTGAAGACTCGGATTTGAACTTCATCTTCTGCGTCAAATTGAAGTCGAAGTTACGTCGACTTCTAAGATGGCTTCGACAGACTCTTCCTTCTGCGTTGAGTTCATTTCGACGTTGCGTCGACTTTACTTGATACTTCGACAGACAGTCTGAGTTGCTTTGACTTTTAGTCAGGGTTGCACCGACTTCTAGTTGAAGTTGCGTCGATTATTATTCGACGCAAGTTTTAACACAACTGAATTTGTGCTTATCTTGACCTGGTCTTGACACTCTAAGGTGAGTGTGACATCCTAGGACATCTAATGACCATTTTACCCTTTTTATACAATGTGGGTAATACAACCTAACTGATGAAATCACTATAAGATAATTTGTTAAATAAATTATAAGGGTTTTTCCCAACAATCTTCCTCAATTTACACTTCAACAAAATCATTATACGGTGAGAAATTTTTATGTCTTTAGTGGCGATTTTAATGCGTCGCGATAGTCTTTGTGACGTTTATAAAAACATCACAAAATCATTGTGATTGCAGCCGTTGCCGTAGCTCTTTGCAATGCTTTCACAAAAGAGCATCACAGTTGGTAGTTGCTCTATCGTGATAATTTTTGAAAAAGCGTCATAATAGATATTTGATCTATCGTGACGCTTTACAAAAAAAAGTCGAGAAAAATATTAACTCTGCCACTATGTTTTTGCAAAATGTCACCGAAGTTAAAACTCTACAATAACGTTTTCCGAAAAAACATCGCATTTTTTGCATTTTAATAAAAAAATTTAAAGCAAATAGAAGTTTATGATATTCTAAACTCTAAAAAATAATTGTGTATCTTAAATCTTAATTAAAAATATGAATATTATTTTCTTATAAAATTAATTTTGATAAATATTTCAAATATTTTTTGAGAGTAATATTATGATATGTTAAGAGATTTTATGCAACTTATTGTTCCAAGTATCTTGACTCTAATTATAACAAAAAGAATGAAAAATTAATTATAATGCCAACATAATGCATCATCAATGGAATTAAAAAGTATAAATTTGCAAAAAAAGCACATTAATAATAAACAAAATGTGTTTCAAATAATATAAACTTGCAAAAAATATATATAATCATTCACTACATTTTCTCTCAAAATGCTCCACCTGCTCTCACAATGCCTCCATCTATTCTTCTCACATTCCCTCTCTTCCAATGCCCTCTTCCATTCAAGTTGCTTGTTAACCTCTACCTCCTCCAGATCCGTGAGTAGCTGATGAACAATCGGCCGATAGGTGAGTGTGCACAAAATATGCTTAAAATTAAAACCATAAAAATGTTGAGTCTATCCTCTCTGCAAGTGCAAGACCTGCAAAAACAGAGCAACCATGAGTAAGTAAATTACCTAAAAAGATTGGCAAGGAAAAGAAAATGATTGAATCCAACATTTTATAAGAGAACTAAGTTGCATAGTGTGAGATGAGTAAGAAAATCCCTCGTACTTGTGACCCGCAAAGAACGTCATTTATTATGTTAGATCGTGCTTCTAACTGTTAGGAATGATTAAGGAAAAAAAAGATAAATAAACCAATGAACTTTTATTGAATTAGAAGGAAGGGAGATTGTGGCAGCGCTCAATCCGGAAGGTGACCGACGAAGCAATTCTTGTAAGAACTTAAGCAGAAAACTTTGGCAATATAGATTGGAAGTATACGCACTAAAATATTTCAGCTTTCCATGTGCTCGATTGATCTTTGAATTATACGGAGATCAATTGCAATGGAAGGGGGAACACGTGCTTCTACTTTTTAAGAAGATGTACAGGAAAAAAAGATAGGATACCTGGGAAAATGTCCGGAAGAAGAAAACAAAGCGAGATTCAGAGACGATATGTGAAGTCGTCGAACACCGGGCAGAGGAGGGAAGCATCCTTATTGCGATGACCCTGTACATCTCCTTTACAGTGACGGAGAAACTGTAAAGTGAAGCACCGAAGGGAAACTGGCGACGAAACCCTAAACTAAAAGGAAGGATGAGGTACCCGGGAGAATGTTCAAGCAGGAACGCAGAGAAATAAAAAGGGATAGAGTCGAAGAAACAATGCTTACCTGAGAGAGGAACATGTGAACATGGCGCGGTCCGCTTCTCGTAGAGGTCCGACGACAGGAGAATGAAATCATGACCCATGCGGCAGGGGAGGGAAATCGCGGAAGACGGGAGGTGGGATTTCGAAATGGGGAGAGTCGGTTTAGGAGACAAAGATATCGTGAAATCGTAGGGACATAAAATGTATGCCAAAACTAATTTCACCTATTCAAAACATATACGATTTAGACATGTTTCATGTAATTGAAAAAACTAATAGCTCTTCCTAGAACTCTAATAAAATGAAGGTAAGTACTTAAAATCCACTGATGATGGAAGTCCAAATCCCTCACGACCTCCTCAGTTGATGATGGAAGTCCAAATCTCTTTCCATTTATGGAACTGTATATAAAACAAATCTGAATTTTATTTGGTGATAAAAAATTTCCTAGCAGTGGAAAAAAGTCTCAAAATCCTAACTTTTTATATAAACCAAAACTTCATTTCGCTGCACACATTAATTAAATAAAACTCATCCTACCTCCAAATCTAGTCCAACCTGAAAATAGTAAATCCCTAGTAGAAAGCCCTTTAATCAACCAAGTATGATAAAGTAATCGAAGATTTGATATCTTGTGATCAGAGGAGCGGCACAAGAGAAAAAACTATTAAAAAACCATATCAGCAGCTCCGCTCCCCTCCCTGGTTAAACTCAATCGCTCTTGCTTTCTTCTTCATTGTCGCTGCAGCTTTGAACTTCACCAAAAGCAGAAAACCATAACCACTTTAAATCAGTATTTTAGGTAGTACAAAGTATGATACACGATGGAAAAAATAGGGAGCATTGGAGAAAAGCAAGTAGGAGAGGAATTTTTTAGGGTTTTTTGGCCGACCCTTTCTTATTTTTACAATGGCAGTTAGCAAAAAATGTAGTTTATCTTAACAGAAAAGAAAATAGGGAGCATGATGATCGGTTGGAAGAAGAAGTGGAAAAGGGTTGTTGAGGAGGTGCTAGAAGGGGGGAAATAGAAACACACCTTTTGCTCTCACGGAGTTTGCTCTTTTGAGTCTACTCTATTATTCAAACTCGGCAATGTCGCGACACGGGATATATCGTAGCGGTGCTATCAGGCGGCATTCAGCCGCATCCAAACAGGCTTCGCCCACCTCAGCACGGGCTTCGCCCGTGCACTGTCATCGCAACTGATGAGTAGTTTTTATACTCATCCTTTAGTATAGCTTTAATATATTTTTAATATGAAATTATATAAATTATATGAATTATATCATATAAATCTTTCCATTTTTGATTTCATGAACTAACTTAAGTTTTTTCTGTATTTTTCAGGTTTTCTGGGCACTTTGAGCAAAATTGTCAAGTACACGCCCAAGGTCACGGGCGTGACCAAGAGGCGTGACAGCCTATATGTGTTGCAGACCTAATTCTGCCACCCCGGGCACATTCCATGAAGATTCACTAAGTACACTCCCCAGGTCACGGGCGTGACCAAGGGCGTGACCCAATGTTACGACCGCGACCCACCACCATCAACAGAAACGCAATGCCACGTTAATTAAAATTACACGCCCTCGGTCACGAGCGTGACATCCAGTTACGGGAGGGACATCCAGTCACGGGCGTGACTCATCCCGCGCTCTTTCTCGTCGAAAGCTTCCCGCCAGCAGTCTGTTTTGAAGATTACACGCCCTAGGTCACGGGCGTGACCTAGGGCGTAACGCGCACGCAATGCCCACAATTACTCCCAAAGGCGCCCTCTCTGCTGCTGCTTCGATCACGCCTCTTACACGCCCTTGGTCACGGGCGTGACCAAGGGCACACAACACCAAATTTTCAGCTATTTAAAGGGAGCTTCTCCAGATGATCATGACGAATTTTTGGAGTTTTAGCTTTAGTTTGTGCACTGTTTTCTATTTTCAAGCTCTTGTACTTCTCCTTCTTCTTAACTTGCACTTTCATTTCAAAAACTTGTAACTTTCAATTACTTAGTTGTAATTCTCATTTGCAATTCAAAAATAGTCTTTTTATGTTTTCAATCTCTTCTTATTTTATCATGAACTTCCCTACTTTTGTTAATTCCTCCAACTCTATGAGTAACCAAATTTCTATTAGTACTCGACCGAGGTGATCCAAGAAAAATATAATTTATGATTTAATTTATGGCTTCTCTTTCTCTTCTTAGAACACTTAAGATTTATCCTTGAACTTTATTGAATTGAAATTATATTTTCGATATATAATTCTCATTCTTGTTTTCGTAGTCTAATGACCGAAAGGTTCTGAATTCGAATCGATCATTTCAAGGATGAAGAGATTTGAATGCACTCCTTGAGAGATGATGACATAAATCTCCCGGATTGGAGTCAAATCCAATAGAGGGTTCACTACGATAAAGCGAGTTTTAGGGTTTTGATTCTAGAGTGAAAGTTCGATTGATCAACTTAAACTTAGTTGAGCGTATCCTCGAGAGAGGTACGTTTATAATTCGGGAACCTCCACGGTCAAGTATTTTTTTCAAGAGAATTAGAAGTTTTATTTATTGTATTTATTTTCTGAGGTGATTCAAGGTTGAGTACTAGTCTTTTAACTCAACAGTTTTAAAACAAGTTATCTATCTTTCTTGCAACAACCAACCCCAAGTTTTAATTGATAAGATAATAGAGATTTTCCAAACTAAGAATATTCAACCACCCCGAGTGTAATACGACTTTGGTTTATATAAACCTATACTACTCTCGATATGGTACATTTGTCGTTGTCGTTTGCGGATATAGTTTAGTGCATCAAGTTTTTGGCGACGTTGCCGGGGATTTTTAGGTTGATATTTCAAAAAAAGAAATATTTATTAATTTTATCGGCCTCTTTCTTCTCCTCAAAATTTTTTTTTAAAAATCTTTAAAGGCGTATTTAAATTCTCGGAAAGGCAGATTTGGGCTTGAACTCCTATCGCATCTCCTAGTACCTTGTGAACCCTTCACAAGGTAGACCTCGGGAAGTCCGGGACTAACTAAACCCGCTTTTTGAAAAAAAAATATTATTATATATTTATTTTTAACTATAATATTATAAAAATTTTATAATAATTTTAATATTTCCTTCTTCACCTTTTTATCCTTTTCACCTCTAAATCTCTTTCTCTTTTTCTTTTCTCTTAGTTTATGACCCGAGGAAACTCTTCAGTTAATCTTGAATTGTGTTTTGATCTGAAAATCGAGCGCACCTTACGGCGACGTCTCCGATTTTGTGATCTACCAATAATTCGAGAAGAGTCAATCAGAGAGACTAACGAAGGTATAATGGAATACCCCGACCATAATGAGGCTCGGATACGGACTATGTCCTATTATGCGAGGCCGAATTGGGAGGGAACACAATCTAGCATTATTCGCCCGGCGGTGGCGAATAATAATTTTGAAATTAAAATGAGCATCATTCAGATGGTACAACAAACCGTCGTTTTCGATGGCTTACCGGATGAAGATCCTAATTTACATTTGTTAAATTTTTTGAAAATTTGCGATACGTTTAAAATCAATGGCGTCACTGATGACGCCATTCGTTTGCATTTATTTTCTTTTTCTTTGCGTACTAAGGCCAAACAGCGGTTGGGATCTCTTCCTAGAGGTTCCATCACTACGTGGGCCGAAATGACGGAGAAATTTTTAACAAAATATTTTCCTCCGGCAAAGTCCGCCAAATTACGTACGGATATTCTCTCCTTCACGCAAATAGACTCAGAGTCTCTCTATGACACATGGGAGCGCTTTATGGAATTATTGCGGAGATGTCCTTATCATGCCCTTCCTTTATGGCAACAAGTTCAAACTTTCTATAATGGTTTGAATCTCCAAACAAGGCAAATGATTGATGCGGCAACAGGGGGAACTCTTAATATCAAAACCCCCGAGGCCGCTCAAGAGCTTTTTGAAGAGATGGCCATGAAAGCATATCAGTGGAATGCGTCACGGACACGCCCTAACAAGCCGGCCGGACTCTACGAAGTCGACACAACCACTAATTTAGCATTACATGTAGAGAGATTAACTAAGCAAGTGGCGGAGATGTCTGCTTCTTCCGCCACCAATTGGGCTAATAATAAGAATAATGATAATAATTATAATTTCATTCAAGAACACGTAGATTATATGGGGAACTCTTATCGTACTCCTTATAACCCGAATAATAACATTCCATTTAATAATAGCTATAATCCGGGTTTAAGGAACCACCCAAATTTTTCTTGGAGCAACCCCAATAATGCTCAGCATCCACCACAAGTGAATCCTCTCGGATTCACTCCGCCACCACCACACAAGCCCTCTTCATTTGAAGAGGCCTTCACCAAATACGTTGCCTCCAATGAGTTCAACATCCGGAATCTATCCGGATCTATTAAAAGCTTCGAAAATCAGATTGGACAACTCGCCAAGATGTTCTCAGAACGCCAGCAAGGAGCGCTACCGGGCAATACTGAGCCAAATCCACGGGAGAGCGCCAACGTTATAACCCTCTGTAGCGGAAAGGAGGTAAAAACTTCAAAATTGGTCGAGCCTGAGGTAAACATTTCAACTCCGCCTCCGCATTTAAATTTTTCTGATTTAGCTCCGTGCATTATTCAAACGCCTTCTATTCCGTATCCTTCTAAATTACAAAATGAGCGCAATGAGAAGCAGTACAAAAAATTCATAAATATTTTAAAACAAATTCAAATCAACGTACCATTCTGTGAGGCACTCTCTCAAATGCCTAAATACGCGAAATATCTCAAGGACTTATTGTCAAATAAAAAGAAACTTGAAGATATTTCGCGCATTTCACTTAACGCAGAATGTTCGGCGATTGTTTTAAATAAATTACCAGAAAAATTAAATCATCCGGGACGGTTCTCCATCCCGTGTTTGTTCAGTAATTAATTAATTAAACACGCCTTGGCTGATAGGAGTTAGCATAAATCTTATGCCTTTCTCCATATTTAAGAAGCTTTGTTTGGGTACCCCAAGCCCAACTAATATAGGCATCCAACTAGCGGATCGGTCCGTTAAGTACCCGATCGGGGTCATAGAAGATGTGCTAGTGAAGGTTGACAAGTTTATCTTTCCGTTAGACTTTGTCATCCTCGATATCGACGAGGACGCCGAAGTACCCCTCATACTCGGCCGACCCTTCCTAGCCACCGCTCGAGCTATTATCGACGTAAGTAACGGAAATCTTCTCCTACGATTTGGGGAAGAAGAAGTTACTTTTAATATAAATCAGTTAATGAGAAATGCGCTTCCAAACGATGACCCTTGCTTTACCTTAGAAACAAATTTTGAAGAGGAAATAACGTCGTTTTCTAAAATAATTTCTCCTTTGTTTGAAAATCCAAAAATTGCAAATTTATTTTGTCTACAAGAAATAACTCGGCCGCTCAAATTTGAAGAAGTAAAATTGAATAATTCCAAAATAAAAACATCTTACGAGGAGCCACCGAGTTTAGAATTAAAACAAATACCGGGACATTTAAAATATATATTTTTAGAAAAAGATTCAAAATTGCCCGTAATAATATCTTCCGCACTTAACGATTCAGAAATTTCTGAATTAATTAAAATTTTAAATAATCACCGCCATGCAATTTGCATGACAAATTTCGGATATCAAGGGAATTAGCCCCTCTTTTTGCACGCATAAAATAAATTTAAAAAATAATTCTCGCGACACTATTCAGCCTCAACGACGCCTTAATCCCAATATGAAGGACGTCGTTAAGGCCGAAATTATAAAATTATTAGACGCGAGAATTATTTACCCGACTTTTGATAGCACTTGGTTAGCCCAGTGCAAGTCGTGCCTAAAAAGGGTGGAATAATGGTAGTTACAAACGAAAACAACGAGTTAATTCCAACTCGTACCGTTACGGGTTGGCGGGTTTGTATAGATTATAGAAAATTAAATGATGTCACCCGCAAGGATCACTTTCCACTCCCCTTTATTGACCAAATCTTAGAACGTCTATCCGGTCACTCACATTATTGTTTTCTTGATGGTCTTTCGGGATACTTTAAAATCCCAATTTTTCCCGAAGTCCAAGAGAAAACTACTTTTACATGTCCCTTCGGCACCTTCGCCTATCGGAGGATGCCTTTCATTCTTTGTAACGCGCCGGTTATATTCCAAAGATGTATGCTGACAATTTTTAATGAATTAGTAGAAGACGTCATGGATGTTTTTATGGATGATTTTTCCGTCTTTGGCGATTCTTTTACAAATTGTTTAAATAATCTTGATCGTGTTCTTCAACATTGCGAAGACACGAATTTGGCACTCAACTGGGAGAAGTGCCACTTTATGGTCTGAGAGGGGTTAGTTCTCGGACATAAAGTTTCTAGTAAGGGGATCGAGGTCGATCGGGCCAAGATCGAAGTCATAGAAAAGCTTCCTCCTCCCACCAATATTAAATATATTAGGAGTTTTCTAGGACACGCGGAATTCTATAGGTGATTCATACGAGATTTTTCTAAAATTACAAAACCTTTAACTCATCTTTTAGAAAAAGAATCCACGTTTATTGTTAACGATGAATGCTTGAAAGCTTTTGAAAAAATTAAAAAAAGAACTAATAAACTCGCCAATTTTAATTGCACCAAATTGGTCTTTATCATTCGAAATAATATGCGATGCGAGTGATTTTACTGTAGGGGCTGTTTTAGGCCAACGGGTGAACAAATATTTTCACCCAATTTATTACGCAAGCAAAACACTCACTTCCGCCCAAGCTAATTATAAAACAACGAAAAAAGAACTTTTGGCGATTGTTTTTGCATTCGATAAATTCCGTTCTTATTTAACGCTTTCTAAAGTTATTGTTTTTTCAGATCACTCTGCTCTCTGATATTTACTAGATAAAGGAGACGCTAAGCCCCGACTCTTGAGATGGATCCTCCTTCTTCAAGAATTCGATTTAGAAATCTGAGACAAGAAAGGAGCAGAGAACGTAGCGGTCGACCACCTCTCAAGATTGGAGAATCCGACGGCAGGAGAAGTAGTGGAGGCCGAGATAGATGATAAACTTCTGGAAGAGAGCCTCCTCGTCATCAAAAAGGTAACGACTTCTTCCACCCCTTGGTACGCGGATCTTGCCAACTATTTAGTGGCTCGGGTCCTCCCAAAATTTTTTCAAGTCAACAAAAGAAGAAATTCTTTGCGGACTTGAAAAATTATTTTTGGGAAGACCCCTTTTTATTTCGTGTTTGCGCGGACCAAGTGGTAAGAAGGTGTATTTTTGGCGAGGAAGGCGTCCAAATTCTGCGGCACTGCCACGAAGGACCAACCGGTGGTCACTATCAAGCGAACCAAACCGCAAGGAAGGTACTAGAGGCGAGCTTCTATTGGCCCACCTTATTCAAAGACGCTCACAATTTTGTGAGTAATTGTGATCGGTGCCAACGGTCATGTAACATTTCTAACCGAGACGAAATGCCCCAAAATATATTTCTAGAATGCAAAATTTTTGATCTTTGGGGAATAGATTTTGTAGGTCCCTTACCAATGTTTTTTAATAACAAATATATTCTTGTTGCGGTCGATTACGTGTCAAGGTGGGCGGAAGCACAAGCCCTTCCCACTAATGACGCGAGAGTCATCGTAAAATTTTAAAAAAAAATTATTTTCACGTTTTGGCACACCCCGATCACTAATTCGTGATAGAGGCACACATTTCTGTAACAACCAACTTTCTAAAATTGTAGCAAAGTATGGAGTTACACACAAGCTCTCTACCGCCTACCACCCACAAGCAAATGGCCAAGTGGAGGTAGTAAATCGTCAATTAAAAAGAATATTAGAAAAAATTGTGTTCGTTAATTGGAAGGATTGGTCGCTAAAATTAGACGACGCACTATAGGCTTACCAGACAACGTACAAAACCGCCATCGGATGTACACTGTACCGATTAGTCTATGGAAAAGTTTGCCATTTACCAGTAAAATTAGAACATCGCGCTTTTTGGGAGCTAAAATTTTTAAATTTGGATTTAAACTTAGCCTCCGAACATAGGAAATTTCAACTAAATGAATTAGACGAACGACGTGCTAACGCCTATGAATATAATAAATTTTATAAGGAGCGCACTAAGTTTTATCATGATAAATAAATTAAAAATCCATAAACTTTTTCACCGGGAGACTTAGTCTTTTTCTATAATTCTAGACTTAAACTTTTCCCGGGCAAATTAAAATCCCGATGGTCTGGTCCCTTCATAATAAAAGAAGTTTGGTCATATGGAACTGTGCTAATAGAGCACCCGAAAAAAGGCTCCTTTAAGGTTAACAACCACCGACTAAAATTGTATCACCCTGGCGACCCAGCGTCCGGACAAATTGAAATGCTTAATTTACCTAATTTTTAAAACAATAATTGCCACCAGTCAAGCTACGCGACGGTAAACAAAACGCTTTTGGGAGGCACCCCAACGTTATCATTTTTTTTGTTTTGCTCTGTTTTTTTTCTAACTTCTTTTTCAGGTTTTTAATCCGGCAACCCAATCTACCAACCAGGGAAGCCATCTTCTCCCCTCTTTTCATTTACTACATTTTTAATCTTGATAATACTTCATACTTAGTTTTAAATATTGGGGGACAGTTTAACTTTAAGTATGGGGGCGTACTGTAGTTTTCTAGATTTTCGTCTCAATTTATAAAAAGAAAAAAATATTTATAAAATTCATAAAAATCTAATTTCTTAGAAAGGGAGGTTTGGGCTTAAACTCCCATCGCGCCTCCTAGTACCTTGCGAACCCTTCACCGGGTAGCCCTCGGGAAGTCCAAGAACTAATAAAAAAAATACAAAAAAAAAATATAATTTAATAAAAAAATTCATAAAAATCTAATTTCTTGGAAATGGAGGTTTGGGCTTAAACTCCCATCGCAACTCCTAATACCTTGCGAACCCTTCACCGGGTAGCCCTCGGGAAGTCCAAGAACTAATAAAAAAATAAAACTAATAATAATAAATACACCTAGCCTTGCATTTTATCTTTCTAGAAATCTAGTTTGAAGTTTGATCATAAGTAATCCAACATTTTTAATTTAGCTAATATTTTGTTTCATCAGAATTAGTTAGACTTAAATTTGAAGTAATTTAGTTTTAAGAAATATTTTATGTTTTTAATTCAATTAGAGAATTTATTTAGCACCACTTCTCTTTTTAATTTTAAATAGCTTCAATTTAGGGTAAATTGGCTAAACTTTTTTAGATTTTTGTTATATTCTCTACTAACTTTAAGATCTTAGGAAATTTCACTCCACTAAGAAAGTTGCTCTTAAAATAGTTTAATTTATAAACTAGAAGTATTTCCTTACCCTCACCCTTTATTGGAAAATAAAAAAAAGTGTAGTAAAAGATCATATGTCATGGGAATAAGAGGATAAAATTCATTATTCCCTAAACATATGCACCCAAAATCATTTAAAAGACTATACGTCATGATGTAAGAGGATAAAATTTATTACATCTAAACATATACATTTTGGGTTTTTGATTGAAGAACATTATTAAAAGATTATATGGTATGGAAAATGAGAGGATAAAATTCATCATTTTCCTAAACATATACAAATATAAATTTTTGAGTGAGGTTTTCACCACCTCCAATCAAAGAACTCTTCATTTTGCCATCTCTACAAAACCAATCCCTAGCCATTTCTATTGACTCTAGTCCTAAATAAAATTATTTAGAGGGCAATATTTTGGTAGGTGTCTTCTCCTTAATTTTTTTTATGTTAGAGTGTCTGTAATTTTAATCTATTCTTGTTTGAAAATTTCTATAATTTCGTTTGCTAAATAGTTATCTTGAAAAGTAATTAGCTAAACATTTTTTCTTTTTAAATTATCACCAAAACTTATGACTTAATTCTTGAATTTCTAGAATTTGCTTTTAACGTACTTTTGGTCTAATAAAATTATGGTTAATTAGAAATAATATCGATTTCTTAAAATTCTTTCCTCATTTGTTTGCTTTGGAATATCAAAAGCTCAAGTATGAGGGTGTTTGATGAGTAGTTTTTATACTCATCCTTTAGTATAGCTTTAATATATTTTTAATATGAAATTATATAAATTATATGAATTATATCATATAAATCTTTCCATTTTTGATTTTATGAACTAACTTAAGCTTTTTCTGTATTTTTCAGGTTTTTTGGGCACTTTGAACAAAATTGTCAAGTACACGCCTAAGTTCACGGGCGTAACCAAGGGGTGTGACAGTCTAGATGTGTTCCAGACCCGATTCCGCCACCCCGGGCGCATTTCGTGAAGATTCGCCAAGTATACACCCCAGGTCACGGGCGTGACCAAGGGCGTGACCCAATGTCACGGCCGCGACCCGCCACCAGCAATAGAAGCGTAATGTCACGTCAATTAAAATTACACGCCCTCGGTCATGGGCATGACCGAGGGCATGACATCTAGTCATGGGCGTGACACATCCTGCGCTCTTTCCCGCCGAAAGCTTCCCACTAACAGCCTGTTTTGAAGATTACACGCCCTAGGTCACAGACGTGACCTTGGGCGTAACACGTACGTAACGCCCGCAATTACTCCAGAAGGCGCCCTCTCCGCTGCAGCTTCGATCACGCCCCTTACACGCCCTTGGTCACGGGCGTGACCAAGGGCGTGTAACACCAAATTTTCAGCAATTTAAAGGGAGCTTCTCCAGATGATCATGACAAATTTTTGGAGTTCTAGCTTTAGTTTGTGCATACACTGTTTTCTCATTTTCAAGCTCTTGTACTTCTCCTTCTTCTTAACTTGCACTTTCATTTCAAAAGCTTGTAACTTTCAATTCCTTAGTTGTAATTCTCATTTGCAATTCAAAAATAGTCTTTGTATGCTTTCAATCTCTTCTAATTTTATCATGAACTTCCCTACTTTTATTAATTCCTCCATCTCTATGAGTAGCTAAATTTCTATTAGTACTCGACCGAGATGATCCAAGGAAAATATAATTTATGATTTAATTTATAGCTTCTCTTTCTGTTCCTAGAATGCTTAAGATTTATCCTTGAACTTTATTGGATTGAGATTATATTTTAGATATATAATTCTCATTCTTATTTTCGTAGTCTAATAACCAGAAGGTTCTGAATTCGAATCGATCATTTCAAGGATGAAGAGATTTGAGTGCACTCCTTGAGAGAGGATGACATAAATCTCCCGGATTGGAGTCAAATTCAATAGAGGGGTTCACTACGATAAAGCGAGTTTTAGGGGTTTTGATTAGAGCGAAAGTTCGATTGATTAACCTAAACTTAGTTGAGCATATCCTCGAGAGAGGTACATTTATAATTCAGGAACCTCCACGGTCAAGTATTTTCTTCAAGAGAATTAGAAGTTTTATTTATTGTATTTATTTTCCGAGGTGATTCAAGGTTGAGTACTAGTCTTTTAACTCAACAGTTTTAAAACAAGTTATCTATCTTTCTTGCAACAACCAACCCCAAGTTTTAATTGATAAGATAATAGAGATTTTCCAATATAAGAATATTCAACCACCCCGAGACTAATACGACCTTGGTTTATACAAACCTATACTACTCTTGATACGGTACACTTGTCGTTGTCATTTGCGGATATAATTTTGCACATCAACAACCATAATTTAAAACCTAAATAACGAATATCCATAGAAAGGTATAGGTTAGTCACGATTTTCCTGCTTCCCAAACCTGATATCCTCTTATTAAAATAACTTAAATCATATTGATGAGCTTATGCATGGCCAAATTTATTTAATGTGCTCTTATTAAAATAAAATATTCAATCATACCTCATAAATCATATTGATGTGTTTTGGGTTAATAACTTGGTTTGTGAGTTTACGTATACTTAAAATATCTTATATGTTTTGGGTAATAATCGGATAAATTAGTCACATGTGCCCAACTAAACCGCTCACCGTGGGTTAAGTGAATCTGCTAGACCCACTGAAAATGAGATATTACAATAGCAAATGGTTCATTTTACACTTCATAATCATATTTAGATTGTCACACTTAAGATGTTTAGCTCTCCCTTTCTACCAACACTCAAACATTCATTGTAATATGTGTCTTGATTGAAAGTTATTTTGTAAATATATAAATAATTAAGACGATCATAACACATTAATTGATCAAATTATATGTGACACAGATTATTTAAGTATGATAATTAATATAAATATTAATATTTTTTTCACATTTTATTAATAAAAATAGATAAATTTTAATCAATTATCTCATAATAATTTTTTGCCACGACCCAAAACTGTGGTTATTACTTCCTTTTTAGTCATGGATTAAGAAATGTAACTAAAATAATAGTCACAGATTATGCAACTGTAACTAATACTATCTTTTAGTCATGAATTAAGCAAACTGTGGCTGCTAATGCTTTGTTTTTACGAATTAGACATCCGTGGCTAATACTTCTTATTAGTCATGAATTGTGGGTTGTGACTAATACTTCATTATTTGCTAAGATTTTTGACCTGTGGAAAAAAGTGTGGCTAAAAGTTACATTCTAGTAGTGTATTTTGGTGATGTTTTAAAAATAATCGTCACAAAAGCTAAACATGTATGTTGATGTTTTTTATAGAAAACATGGCTAATGCTTAATTTTTGTATTAGCGACGTTTTTGAATAAAATTATCACTAAATAGAAAACTTACGGCGACGCTTTAAAAAACGTCACAATAAAAATGTTGTTGTAAAGCATATATCTTGTAGTTTATCTTACAAATTTAACAATTTGATTAAGTGATTTCAAACATACTTTGACATAAAATTAAATACAAACACATATACACAGAACAGTAATGTCATTATAAACACAGACAATATGTTAAACTTTCAAGAAATCAGATAGTTCTCCATAATCATGATAACTGTATCCACCAGATGATATAATATAATTTGTTTACTTGTACAATAGTATTTTTTTCTGGAGTTTTCCTCTTCCTTGAGAACACTTGTGGTATTACATTTCTTGGTGCAAACTTCAGTGACTCATCTTCTTCAGCAGCCTTGACAACATCTTAATAAGTTTTATCTTCTTTGGGAGGCTCCCCCTGAGATTGTGTATCTTGTTCAACAGTTAGAGCAGCCTCCTTAGCAATCTATGAAACCTCGTCCAAGATCACATCATCTGTGAAGAGCTCCCCCTGAGTTGAAGCAATCATCTCCCCCTGGTTTACTGCAGAAGGCTCCCGCTGGTCTGTTCCTGTATGAAAGATAGTGATTTTGTTGGATCAGGAACATCAACATCTGGGGCATTTGGAGCAATCTCTTCTTGTAAACTCTTTTCTTTCTCCTGGCCACTCGCATTTTCTTGACCAAGTACTTCCTCCTCATGAAAGTTCTCCTCCTTCTGAACCTTATTGACTAAAGAGGTTAAGAATTCTTTAGACACCATGGAGGAGGACATAAATGCTTTGAGGGCCAGGAGAGACTCTTTTGATTCTTGCAGTTCATTCTCCATCTGTGAGTACTTCCTATTAAACTTTCTGGCTTGAGTGGCCTACAAGTCAGCAAATGTGTCAGTAGCCAGTCCTACTAATTTTGAAATTACTTGCTCAATATCAAAGGAATGAGTAGAATGTGTGAAATTCTCATTGAAGTTTGGATGATTTTGGTGGATTGGTGATAGTGATTGATTATCCTCTAGAGTGATGAGATATTCTGGTAGGGGATTAGACTGGTTATCTGGAGTATTTCCAGCAGTAATGATGGTGGATGATTGTTGCTGTGATTGGAGAGGAATCTGAGGTGTAGGTTCTGGGGTTGGAGTATATGGAATGGACTGGAGGGTTTGAGCATATACATCATCTGGAATAGTATTCCTGGGGGGATTTGGTAGACTTGACTCATGGTCTTGTGGAACTGGAGAGGGAGGAGGAGAGGGGGCAGCTTGACCAGGTATCAGAATCTTCCTGGTCCATTTGGAAAAGATCCCAATATTTATTCTCTTACCAGGAAGAATGGGCACTCCTTTTGACTTGCAAACCATTGGACAATGGTTGAAGAGGACCTGACTCAAAAATCTCACATATGCATTTTCTTTATGAGCATATTTATGTCTTATTAACCTTAGGAGACATCTCCCCCAATTTATCTTCTTATTAAGAACTAGCACCCTCATGATCTGCAGATGCTGCTTTGGGATGACATCATGTGCTGATATCTTGCATATCAACACCTTTCCCACTATATCTGCCAGGAATCTGTATTCTTCAGATAGATCAATCTTCTTCAGGTTGACGGCCTTCTCCTTCCTAAACTGCGTTATTTGTAAGGCCTTACTGATCTCTTCCCCTGTCAGTTCATCTGGATCACTACCAGCTGTGAGACCAAATGTTTGACTTAACACTTCCTCTGTAATATTTATGTCAGTCCCATAAATTCTCCCATTGAGGGATCCATCATCTCCTATGTGAAGATTTCCATTTAACTCTGTCAGTTCAATATCAAGGATCTTGCACCTTGTAGATATCAGTTTTGTCAGTCCAGTAGTTTGGAACAAGCAAAGAATGGCTTTGAATCTCTCAGCAGCAGCGTTGAATGATTCAACATCGACATCAAAACCCAAGTTCACCTTAGGTTAAGCCATCTTATCTGAAGTACCTGCAAACACAAGAGAAGAGAGAAAGAGAGAGAGAGAAGAACGCAAGAGAGCTGGATGGAAAGAAAGCACGAGAGCAAGAAAGAGAAAATTCGAATGCGTAATGAATTTGACGCCAATGTTGCTTAAAAGAAGACGATTCGTAGCAACTTAGAGTTTTATTCGAAGCACCGTCGACAAAGATTAATAATCAGCGCGCCAAAATGTGTCGAGACAGCTTCTAGAAGTGAAACTACGTGCGCTTGGTATGTCAGTGTTGCGGCGATTAGAACTCAATGCACCTTCAAAATTGTAGAGCAATTATTAAATCGACGTATGCGTCTATATAAAATCGACGCTGCGTCGAATTCTATTCGAATTATCTGATTCAGATTCAAATTCTATTCGAATTATCTGATTCAGATGGTTCTCGAAGCTAGCGTCGAGTAGAATTAGATGGTACATCAAATTCTATTCGACGCAACACTGAATGCACAGTTCTATTTTCTTAGAAAATTCTTGCTATTTTTCCCAACAATGATTCTTATAAAAAATAGTATTTATAATATTACTTTTATGAACTATAAAATCAACAAAAGATTTTAGAATAGAGATTACTCCCTTTGCATATATGTAGTTCATTATTGATCATATAATTCTTTTTTTTCCTTCACTTTCTCTGAGAAGAGAACTCTAAGTTTCCTGCACATGTAACTCAAACATTAGAAGGTACCCATGTTACCTTGGGCCCTTTGCTTCTACCATTATAAGGTTCTATCAAAGAATAGAAGAGTCTTTCATGATATCCTTTTGGATGACAGAGAATGAGTTTATCAAATCTAGGTTTATTATTTTGGTACTTGAAATATGTATAGAATGTATCTAAATATAATAAATCTGCAGTGTGCCTAATAATTTTCTCTTTTATAACACCCTTTTTATTTAGATTCAGTGGTTTGTCTGGATTGATTTTCCCTATAGGTCTTTTCTCACTATTAGAGTTTGCTTTATTAAATACAGTGATTTTATTAGGATCATTATTATCCTGATCCTCAAATACTACACTCCTCTCACTTGGTTGATAGTCACTAGGTCTAACAAATCTAACTGGATTTTTCCAGGCAGGTCTACTAGAGGTTTCTGTGCTAGTGCATGGGTCTGCTCCTAGACCTAGGTGCTTAAATATTATGGAGAGATTTTGTGTAATATCTTTGAGCTTTTGACTCTTCCCATTAGGCGAGTCTTCAAAGACTTTTGTCTTTGTTAGCTCTTCTTTTAGGGTTGTATTTTCATAGGTTAATTCAATTATTTCTTTTTTCCTTTTTGTATATTTGATTTCTCAAATCATAGTTTACTGAATATAAATTATCTTTCTTGAAATATTCTAACTCTTCCTTAACTGTCTTTATTTCTTTTTGAATTTTAAGATAGTCATTACATAATTCTTTAAAGCTAGTTTAAAATTCTTCTGAATTAAATTCAAAGCTATCAAAAAGACTTTCCTGGTCTCCTTCATCATCTAAGGAGACATCCAAAGCCATCAGGCATGCAGCTTCAACATTATTTTCTTCGTCACTCTCTGATAAAGAGGAGCTTAACTCTGCTTCAGAGTCACTCCAGGTTTTAGCAATGAAACCTTTACCTTTCTTCTTGTCTTTCTTCCTGAAAGACTTCTTCTTCTTCTCCTCTTTGCTGCTGCTCCTGTCCCTTTATTCTTGTGGACACTCAGGGGCTATATGCCCTAGCTTATTGTAGGAGAAAAAGATCACTTTCTTCTTTGGAGTCTTATCAAATCTGGGTTTTTAGCTCTACTCTTTTCTTCTTAAGTCTTCTGTCTTGACCCACATTCTGAATCTCCTTGCTAAGATACTGAACATCTCATCTTCAGGAGTGGAGGACTCTCCTTCAGCAACCTTCAAGGCAAGACTCCTTTGGATGGGAGTTGAGACTATCTCCTTAGCCTCTGTTACAACCATATTCTTCAATAACATCTCATAAGATTTGAGCCTTCCTAGCAAAACATCAGTAGAGATCTCTCTATGACATCTAGACTCTCTGATAGCCCAGATCTTTGAGTCCAATGAGCTTGGGAAGCACATGAGGATCTTATCATTGATTTTTGTCAAGGATATCTCTTTGTCCAAACCTTTTAATTCATTTATTATAGAGCTGAATCTGTCATACATTTCTGCAATACTTTCCTCAGCTTTCTTTTGAAAGTTCTCATACTAGGATATGAGAAGGGTCTTTCTGTCCTTTCTTTCATCAGAACTACCTTCTATAATTCTGGAAAGAGATTCCCAGATCACTTTTGCTGATTGGCAGTCAGCAACTTTCTGAAAAATGTCTCCTGACATTGTGGAGACCAGAATATTCATTGCCTTGGCATCAAATGCCTTCTGCTTTTTCTTAGCATATGTCCACTCATTCCATGGGACAGTTTCATGTGTTGCAGATCCACTGACATCCTTTTTGTATGGTGCTGGGGGACCTCAAAGAATGACATCAAAATGTCTTCATCAATAGAGTTCATATATAATTTTATTCTGGCCTTCCAGAGTGTAAACTTATTTAAGTTACACATTGGTGGTCTTGTTGATGCATAGTCCTTAGAACTCATTTTACTTTATAAAATAGTTTTTGATAATTTTAAATAAGGAAATAAGAGTGAGGAGATCTTTTGATTAAGGTGTTAACCTATTAATTATCAACCTCCCTCTGATACCAATTAAAAATGCACAGTGTGCCTCTAAATATTCTCTAGAGGGGCGGGGTGAATAGAGTTTTAAAAACTTTTACCCTAATTGTGCACACACAATAAAACTACTCTAACAACTATGCATTCAACAATACCAATCACAGAATAATATGATCACAGAAATAAGAAAACTATAAACATTAGAGGGACAACACAAAAAAGCAATGCAGAAGACACAATAATTTATAGTGGTTCTCCAAAATGTGGGTAGTCCACTCTTCTACCACCTTGGCGGGGGCTGGAAAGGTCTTGGACCCAATCGCCACCCTAGAGGGTTGAACCATCCCTGCCCTCCCTAAAAGTTTCCCCCTCCTCCTTGGAAATGTCCCCCTCTCTAGGCAAATCCTCTTCTGTGACACTGAGGATACCCTCCCGGTGGCCTCCAAGCTGGCCGATTGATTGTCGGTTGGTACCTTCCACCTGGTTCCTGCCCCCCAGGGAGCCCTTGGAACCCCTTTCTCCTCAGCTCTTCCCTTCTTCTCGCCTCCTATTATTAGGATCCTCCTCCCCTCTTCTCTTCTCCTCCGGCCCACTTGGATAACTTTTCCATGAAAGTGTTGTTAGTGGCCTCTCCCTTGATCTCCCGTCCCGCTCGCTTGATCAGATCCTCATAGGACAAGAGGATCTCAGGTAAGTCCCATATTGAATAACCCTTACTGCAATCTGAGGGTGAAAGCAAGTTGCAAGGTGTGTCCTGACACCTCATGGACCAAGAGAACCTCAATGAGGGTGTAGCTCCTCAATGACTCCTCAGTCCTCTACTGGACTAGGAAAAGAGCCTTGGCCCCCTACTTCCTTTTCTTTGATGTGCAAATCGCAATAGGAAACTCTGACGTAGATCTTTGAAGCTGTAAATGGTCCTGGAGGGGAGCCTATGCAACCAATCTCTCGCCTTCCCCTTACAAGAGATGGCAAATAACTTGCACTTGAATGCATCTGTCATTTGCCTGATGGAGACGACGTCCTCAAATCACTAGAGATGACAGAGGGGATCATCCTTGCCAGTTTAGTTGGATACGACAGCTCCGTGAATCCTTCTAGAACTAGAGCTGAGAGAATTAGCTCGCAAAATGGGCTTCCTGACCCTACCTGGTGAGTTGGGAGTTCTCTCCTGGTCTCCTCGCCTAGATAACATGTACTAGGCGGGCTGGGAAACAACACCTGCACGTGAAGGGCTCGCTCGTCCTCCCCCTCCTACACCTCCTTCCCAGGTCGCCTGTCTGGTGCCTCTTCGCCCAAGGCTTGCAAGGTGAGCACTAGAACCGCATGAGTTTAGCACTTGCCTGGCGGCGTGGGGGCAATACACAGAGTCCCTAAAATTGACTTCCTGAACTCATCGAAGTCGCTCTTTCTAACGAACTCACCTTAGGGGGGCGAGCTCCCAAGGTCGCCTCCTTGCCCATCGCTTCCGGCCATGTGATTTTACACATAATTATATGAACAAGCTACGGTCCATGCTCACCACACCAAAATGTTGAACCCGGAAACCATGGTTCAACCTCTGAATTCGGAAACTACGGTTCGATAGGATTTTGGACTGGTGTAACTTGCTTTTTACTTCTCCTGAGTTAAATCACTAGGTCAGACACTTAGAGCAAAGAACTTCACTCACAAAAGGTGGGAAATTAGAAACAAACCCCGTGAGCTGCAGCGAGGATGTCCCTCCATAAACCCGAAAGATCAAAGAGAGCTTCTCCTTCCAAACAAAAGTTGAACCCGCACCCTGGAGAGCACTGGAGAGCACCTGATTGTTAGTCAAGAAACCACGACAAACAAAGGACAAGAGCTCTCGCCAACCAGAAATAGCCAAAGGAGAGAGGAAGCCAAAAAACCCTCTCTCCTATGGTGCTCTTGGGGGTCTATTTATAGTTTTCTCAAAATGGTCTGCGGAGAGTTGAATCCCGCCTTTTGGTTTTACTATAGTAGCCCAAATTGGTCTGTCAACAGCAGAATCCCGCTGTTTCGAAAGGCTAACTGCAGGCCAATATGAAATTTCCTGGAAAAGGGATTCCCCCTAGGGGGCGAGTACACGCCACTAGAGGCATGCTCGCCTGGGGGTGGCAAGTACCCATCGATGCTGGGTACTCGCGACTTGCCAGAAGGGGTGTCGATGTCGACTTGAAGTGAGGCCAATATCGATTAGAAAATTAACTAGGGGCGACGAGTACCTAGCACGCAAGGGGTACTCGCGACTCATCCTCAACAAGGGGCAAATGCAGGCTGACTTGCCCAACACACTTACTGGAAACCATCTCGCCCGGCTCTTTGATGGCTTGATTCGTCGACTCGGCAAACACGGGGTTATACATGCAACGTAGTAAATAAATATTGTTATTTGATTTTTTTTGAACTCGGCTAGGCCCCATGGTTTCACCTTTTTTGGTGTTTTCACATAAAAATGGGTTGTCAACTCTAATTTATTATGTGCGCATTCGATTGACTCTCGAGCTAAGACGTGTTGGTATCTTGTGATCTAAAAGTAATCAAGAGATTAGTCTTACTGCCAACATAATACGAGCTTAAAGAGCAGCACATAAGAACGTGTAGAAATTGGAGTGTTTGACCGTGTTGGTTTATGAAACCAAGTTCTAAATATGTATATATGATATATGATATTTGGGACATGTTGTCCGTGTGCAAAGGGCATGTGGGCCCAAAATGGCGGGATAATGGTTGACAATGGTTGTGGACCCAAAGACGCGACTTTTAAAGGCACACGCTCATGTTCCAAGGGCGTGTGGGAAGTTTTTGTTTCAGAGCCACGAGGTGACGCATCTGCATGAACTGACGCGACTTTTAGGATACACATTCGAGACACACGCCTGTGTGCCAAATGTCTATGCAACTAAAATTTGCGTACGAGTTCGTGCTCATAAATATGACAACTTATCTTGAAGAATATATATCTGATTCAGAATTCTTAATACCGTAAAATGGAAGTAGCATTTCGTAGGAGAGAGAAAACGATCATCTTCTAGCCCCAAATTCGTTAGAAGGACTGCGAGGTGCTTACATCATTCGTGTGGATACCTATAGAGATGCAGATACTATTCTGCATTTGGAATAAAATGTCAATCATTTTTCTCGAAATCTGATTTCGACACATGTACAATTTTATTTCTTGATTTGCTGTATTTCACATAGATCCTGTTGAGGATTTCTATATTTCCGCGACGCATTAGATGCCCTTGAAACCCAGCGAAATGAACATAATCGATCAAATTTGATAAATGTTAATAAATATGCAATAAGTAGCATCTTGACTGTCATCCTAATCACTTATATGCATCTCGGTAGAATTGGTATAATGGTTGATTTATTTTTTTCCAAAATTTGATGATTTTCCTTATAATGATAATTGGATTATTTGTATGAGCTCACGTGGAACTTTCTTAAAAGTGATAGCAATGACTTGTGTGTCGGCTAACACAATATATGTATGTTCTTTCATGCATAGTGTACAACATCCATGATTGCACGGTTTCGGCGACAAAAGTTCTCTAAGCAGTCACACGATGTCCATCGTGCATGGTGTCCATAAGTGGTAGTAACCTAACCATCGCATGGTGTCTCTCATGCATAATGTATAAGAGTAGTTGTACCATAGCATCATATATTTTACTTTTTATGGCTTCTCTAATATTTGATTGCTTGATTGAGTATTGTGATCCTTAGGGTTGAAATTCAAATGATTCTCGATGATAATATTTGAATTGTGTAGATGCATACATACCTCACACAGATTTTCATTGGTAATAATCGTAACGGGTGATGGCCGTGATTATATTCTTTGGGTGATGATAATCAAAGGATTTAATGAACCCGAGTTAATTACTAATGCGACGATGATTCAGAAGGTTTGATGTTTGCGGCTTAATAACTTATGAATTAACAAATAAAATGTATGCAAACTTTCGAGTCATATGAGTTGTGGTTAACTCGTAAATGAAATATATGCAATCTTTCGAGTTATATGAGCTGATGTTAAATTGTAAATAAAGTGTATATAACCTTTCGAGCCATATGAGCTAGGGTTAAAATGTATATAATCTTTCGAGCCTTATAAGCTAGGGTTAAAGTGTAAATAAAATGTATATAATTTTTTGAGCCTTTAAAGCCTTTTGTGCCTTTTGAGCCTTTTGAGCTAAGGTGAGCCTTTGTAAATAAAATATATGAAACCTTTTGAGACGTATGGGCTGAGGTTTAACTTGTGGATACTCATGCACAACCTTATGAGCCTAGAGACTAGGTTGCCTTATTAAGACAAGTTATTATGAAATGTATGCGAATAAAATGAAATGATGAGTGAATATTGTGGGTTATGACGTCTCTACCGAATTCACACTGATGGAGAGCCTGAATGCCAACTTTGATGGCTAGGTGTCTAGGTTTAGAATAGTAGGATCCCTAGCTCGGGATTTTGTTTCCTATGTATTAGTTACTACAAAATCTAGACCAGAACCTACGTACGTGGTTATGAGATGATATATGTATTATCATGACTGACAAATAGAATGCAATATAGGTTGCAGGCAAATGTTAGGGCATATGGTTGTTCTATGAGGGCTGCTAATTAAAAGAAGAGATATACCACTCATTTCCACTGTCTGGCCACCACTCGTGGGGCTAGTGAAGAGATACACCGCTTATTTCAAACTATTAAGGCTTTGTTTGGTGCGGTGTTTTAGGAGTGGGGGACCGCCACTTCTTAAAAAGCCGCACCAAACAACTCTTTTGAGTCCACCGTGAAAATTAGCGGCGGGCCGCTAATTTTGAGTTGCGGAATATTTCCACGACTCAAAAAAAGCAGCTGCGCTGCAGTCTTTTGAAGCGTTAATGCCTTATAATTTTTTTTATATATTATATATAATAATTATATTATAATATAGATAGTATAGTACTATAGTATATTATAATTATACTAAGATAATCTAATATATATATGTATATATGTATATATGTATATATATAAGGGTATACTATAATTATATTACGATAATCTAATATATATTATCTAATATATTATTGAATTATGTTATTATATATATATAATGTTGAAGCCAGGAAAATCCCGACTCCAAAATTCAGATCAATGCAACCGGAGGATACTTACCCAGCAGTCTGACAAGACGACTTGATTGGCGACGACAAAAGGACTAGAAGGAAAACAAACACAACCCCAGGTGCTGCGGCAGGGAGGTCCCACCATGTACCCAGAAGCTCAAAGGAGTCTTCTTCTCCACAACCAACGAATGGTCGAGCTTGGTACTAGGAAGGCACTGGCTAGAGAGAATTCTCGCCTAAAGAGGGGATGAAGTTCTGATTTTTGACAAGTGTCATTCCTGGTACTCCTAGGGGTCTATTTATATATAAATCTTGAGGGAGGGGAGGCAGGCGACTATCCCTGGCCCATTTTGAGATGGTTGCACAAAGGCTTAAGCGGGCGAGTAGGTGAGGACCTCGACATGGACTGCCGAGTTGGTTGATGAAGGTCGCTTATAGGCGAGTGTGTCCAGACCTTTGACCTTCTCGCTCGGCTGGTTGGTTAACTCCGGGCGCGCCTGCCTTCTCGCTTGTTGGGGGAGAATAAGGCCCTACTCGCACCCCTGGGTTACAAGATCCCGGTGCACTATCTGATATCTTCGATTTAGACCATTGACTTTGACTTCTGCCTACGTGGCCTTTAGATAGGCCCGCCCTCGGAGAATGAGGATTGTACATAATCCCCGCTCTTTACTAGTAATGTAGTTGCTCAGAAAGAATCATCCAACTTGCATTCGATGAGCTGCTTCTCGCGAATTCCTAGTTTACTCGGAAGCCAGGGGGTCCTCTGAAATCTCTAAATAGGGGGGATGGTCCTTCCCTGGCACGCCACTTTTTTATACCCGGCGAGATGCTATCTACGGAGGAGATGTTTGCGAAGGCCGAGCTGCTGAGGAAATTGATGAAGAAGACGAAGAGCACTAAATTCCCACAAGAGGAAGAGGGGGTCCACCGATCGTCGCCCTAACCCACCAGGCGAGGAGGTACCTCCCGTTGATCCTGCGGCCTCCTTACCTACCCTAACTCGGCCGAATGATGAGAGGTTGGGGGATGAAGCTCCTCGAATGAAGAGCACTAAATTACCTACCCTAACTCTCCGAGAAGGTAACTATTGGCTCTGTGCTGAAATCCTGACGCTATCTTTTCGTTGATGCCGACGCTTTTTTGTAGGCGGACTCCCCGCAGAAGTGAGCATGCAGACATCTCCTGGGGGAGAGCGCGTGAATGCCAAACACTTACCGCCTCCCCCAGTCCTTCCCGCGGGCGTCGTCCTGCCGCAGGAACCTCTTCGCCCACCACCCCCTTTACCAGAGCGCTCGACAGGCGGTCCCGTTTACCCTAAAATACTCAAGGGTTACTATCTCGTAGTTGTCTTCTTCATTAGGGTCCCCTCGCACTACTGCCCAAGAAATACCGAGCACTCAGATTTCTGGGGGAATGGGAGGGGAGGGTCTTCTTCGGCAGCACCTATGTCTCATCTTCCTCGACAGCCCGACACGGCGCCGTCGCCGCATAATAAGCGGGGTGGGCGTTCAGGGGGGCGACATAGCTCTCCTCGTCGCTCACCTTTGCCACGCCGATCTCCTCCTCATCGTCGGAGACTTAGTCCTCGGCGGTCACAGTCGCCTCGTCGAGTAGCCTCACTTCCTCGCTGGGACGTTCCTCGGCGATCCCCTTCTCCTCATCATCAACTGAGGGCGGCACCCGTTCGAGCAGGTATAAATGCTATGTCAAACTTTCCTTTCCTGGCTCTTTTACTAATTCGCTATTTTCCAGCTCGTGCGATGTCTCCGGGGTCGGCCTTTATCAAGGCGCTGGGCCTTCCTACTCGCGAATATAGAACAAAGATGGCCTCGGCCTATCTTGACCTCGAGATGAAAGTCGAAAGGCTGATGGAATATGAGGTTCATCGACGAATGTCTCTGATTGAAGGGCACATTGCGAATATTGAGGGATTCGAGCATCGGCCGGAGATGGCGGAAGGAAAGCACTATCTCATCAATGATTTGAAGCACTATCTCATAAATGATTACGAGTATACGAGTACCTCGGCTAGTTTCTTTCCTTCTCGATGATGCCTTCCGTGGATGCTGAAGCTCGCCGCCTGAGCTATGCCGAGAACTTCATAGCAAATAAGTTCAAAAATTCCGTCACTTGCCGGGACGACCTGGAGAGATTTGTTCATCATTATCACGCTCGGGGATTTCGAGCTTGCCTACCCTCCCCCGACGAGCGGATTAATACTTTTTCGGAGGGGAAGCTCGCATTTCCCCTCTCCCATTTTGAGGTTGGATTGCGCCTTCCTCTCTGGCTCGAATTCTGCCAGATCCTGAGGTATTATGGTTGGGTTTCCACGCAGATCAATTCGAATGGTGTAGCCATCATCATCGGCTATCTGTGCTTTCTGTGGATCGAGAAGATCGCATTCGATCTTGACATTTTTCGGAAGGTGTTCTACATGGGTGCGACTAAGGAGGGGGTGATCTATTTCAGCAGCCATCACTGCAAAGTGTCAGGAACCTCGAACATGTTGGAGCTTGTGTTCCACTTCTCTTCATTTGAGAATATAACCATATGAACAGGATGCTGATTGATGACGATTCTCTGAAAAGAGAGCTAACACTCGCGTTAGTTGTTACCGTCCCGCGTTAACAACCGCTGAGAAGGAAACCACTGAGAAGGTAACCGCTGAGAAGGGAACTGCTGAGAAGGAATATTGTCGAGAATGAATCGGTCGACGAAACTGTGTTCGACGAAATCTGAATGCGTTCGATGAAAGGAGATTCCGTTCGATGAACTGAACTTGCACTCGACGAAATTGCGCTTGACGAAACTGCGTTCGACGAAAGGAGATTTTTGTTCGACGAAATGAACCTGCGCTCGACGAAATTGCGCTTGAAGAACTTGCGTTCGACGAACTTGGATGGAGATCGACGAACTTGGATGGAGATCGACGAACTTTGATTCTGTTCAACGAATGCGCGTTCGACGAAATGAGTTTCGTTCAATGAAATTGGTTTCAGCCACGATCCCGACGGTTTGCACGATTTCAGCCACGACAGTGCACGTTCACTAACGCTGGCGTTAACCCTTAACGCCACACGTTAGCTCCTGTTTCTATTTAAAGATCTTATTTCGTTTGCTCAAAGAGGAGATGCATTGAAGCCTTCATTCCAGAGATCTGAGAGAGCATTTCATTCAGAATTCAGAGAGAACTCCCAACACCAACATTGAGGAACAAAAGCGAGAAGGAGATTTCCAACGACAAATTTGAAGAAGGACGCTTGCTTCAACTCCGACGTGGTCATGGCATATCTTCAACATCTCCTTCAGTACTCTTCATTCTAGGGAGTCATTTGTTCTAATTATATCTTTATCTTTTTATATTTTCTTATAACGGTAGTAATTCGACGCCTTGCGTCTGGTGACTAGGTCCTTGTGTGGCTTAGGTGGTAATTCGTCGCCTTGTGCATGGCGACTAGGTCAAGGGTAGATCTAGGGGGTGGCTAGAGGCCTTATCCGGGGTTGATAGGCTATAGCCAACCGGTCCTTGGGAGAAGGACCGGTGAAGGAACAAAAAGTGTTTTTTAAGTTGTCGCCTCCAATTTCAAGCGTTATTGAAATTTTATCCTTGTAATCATTTTTGTGATATATAATTTTTTTTTCAGTATCTCTAATTTTTCTGGAATTATATTTCATAAGGAAAGTCATTTTGAATATTTCTGCAAAAATACTTTTTCTGGAGAGTTAACATCAGCGTTGACTATTAACGCCGACGTTAGCAACAAAGCAAAAAGTTTTTCTATTTTGGTAAAATCTGTAAGTTTATTCCAAAAAATAGTAAACCCCTTCTTCACCCCCCCCCCCCCCTCTAAGGGCGCCATCAGATCCAACACTTGGTATCCGAGCAAGGTTATTACAAAATGGTTTCACAATCGGGAATAATGGCGCATAATGATCATGCTTTCGTTGAGGGTCAAGGGATTAGTAGACCTCCAGTATTTACCGGAACTGATTATAATTGTTGGAAAACTAGAATGCGTTGTTTTTTAACTGCTTTAGATAATGACGTTTGGGGTATGGTAGAACAAAGTTACTCTCCACCAACATTGGTTGTTGGAGAAGTCACTATGGAAAAACCCAGAGATAGATGGGATGACAATGATAAGTTGAGATGTAAGAATAATGCTAAAGAAATGAATGTGTTATTTTGTGATTTGGATAGAACAGAATTTAATAGAACTTGTGCTTGCGAAACAGCTTATGATATATGGAATTTATTAGAAATTACTCATGAAGGTACTTCGCAGGTTAAGGATTCAAAGCTCTTCCAACTTGAATCCGAGTATGAGAAATTCTGAATGGAGGCGGATGAAGACGTAGATTCAATGTACACAAGGTTCACCAAGATCGTCAACGACTCAAAAGTACTTGGAAAGGTGTTCTCCAACGGCGACTTGGTGAGAAAAATTTTAAGGTCTCTTCCTCCAAAGTTCAATCCAAAGGTGACGGCTATCTCGGAGTCGCACGATTTGAAAAAGCTCCAAATTGAGAGCCTCATTGGGAACCTAAAGACCCATGAGGTTGAACTCAAAATTTAACAACAAGAGTACAACTTGGAGCCAAAGAAGAAGAGTTTGGCCTTAAAATAAAAAAAAAGAGGCAAATGGAGATGATGATGAAGAGGACGAGGAGAGCCTTTTTGTGAAGAATTTCAAAAGGTTCACGAAGAATCCGGAAAGGAGAAACACCTTCCGGAAATAGTTCATCAAAAAGGGATCTTCATCAAAGAAATAGAGAGGTAGCGATGAGGACGATGATGAACGACCACCACCGGAGTGCCACCATTGTAGAAAGATCGGACATATTCGGAGTCAGTGCCCAAAATATCTGAAAGAGCGTAAAGAAAAAGGGCACAAGGGAAAAGAGAAGAAGAAGGTCCTAAAAGCGGCTACATGGGATGACTCCTCCTCCGAGGATTCAAGCAGCTCATCCACTAGCGATGAAGAAGAGGCAAATATGTGCCTTATGGGAAAAGGTGACAAGACATCCGAGGATGAAAGTAGTGTCCAAAGCGACACCGAGGTAACTCTCCCTACTTCTTATGATTATTTATATATTGAGTATTTACAAACTTGCAAATTCTTTGAAAAAAGTTTAAAAGATATTGATCTTCTAAATTCTGAAAATAAACTTTTGTTAAAGGAAAACAAAAAATTATCTAAACAATTAGGGAAATAAAAGGTATCTTGCCACGAGTGCAATCATTCCTTGGCAAGAGTGAAAGAACTTGAAGAAGCTCTTTCTAAATCCCACTCCACTATTGAACTTCTTACTAAGGAGAAGGTGGATTTGGAAAGAACTTTAAAACCTCTCTTTCTCAAATAGAGGATGGAAAGAAGAGTTTTGCGAATCGGAGCGTTATGTTGGTAACGGAAAACACCGCTCTCAAAGCTCGTATTCATGATTTAAATTTGGCTATTAAGAAGTTTGGAGTTGGGCAAAGATCTCTGGACAAGATCTTGGCCAACCAATGCCATGGAAGTGCCAAATATGGCCTTGGATATAGCTCTGGAAACTATCGCCAGGCGTTAACTCATAACACTGACGTTAGCTGTAATTCCAGAAACACTAATTCTGTTATTAATAATTTCAAAAATTCAAATGTTACCTCATTTTCAAGCAAGAGTTTATCCAAAACTTCAAAAAGGGTCTCATCCCCTTTTATATCGTGTGCCAAATGTCATTTATTTTGGACACACCTCAAACTCTTGTAAGAAAAAGGGCGGTTGTACTATAAAGCAAATCTGGGTGCCTAAGGTTTCCACCTATTCTATGCGAGGAACCTCTTGGGTATCCGGATCTTTACTCTCATCTCCTTTTTAGGTATGTTGGTAGGCTAAAGACAAAAAGGACGTGTGGTATTTGGATTCGGGATGCTCCAAACACATGACGGGAAACAAAGCAAAGTTCCTTAGCCTTGAGATGAAGAAAGGAGGGATGGTGACATTTGGTGACATTGGAAAAGGAAGGATAATGGGCATCGACACAGTGGGTAACAATTCTTTTTCAATCTCAAATGTTTTATTTGTAGATGACTTAAAACATAATTTAATTTCAATTAGTCAATTATGTGATATAGGATTAAATGTATTATTTGAATCATCTACAAATCTTTGCAAAATTATAAATTCTAAAACAAATGATGTCGTACTCACCGCACCTAGGATGCATAATGTTTATATGATTACTTTTAATGATCTTTCAAATTCTTCTTTAAAATGATTTATTTCTAAAAATGAAGAATTAGAACTTTGGCATAGGCGCCTTGGTCACTCTAGCACCAAGCTTATTTTGAAAGTATCAAAAGATAAATTAATAAAGGGATTACCTATGCTTAATGGAAATTTATCTTCTCTTTGTACGCCTTGCCAAAAAGGAAAATTTTCAAAAAATTCTTTTAAAAGCAAAAATATAATTTCTACCACTAGACCTCTTCAATTAATTCATATGGATTTATTTGGACCGGTTAGCACTTCTAGTCTAGGAGGTAGAAAATATACTTTTGTAATAATTGATGATTATTCTAGATTTTGTTGGTCATTATTTCTATCTTCCAAATCTGATGCATTCCTTGAATTTACTAAACTATGCATTCATATTCAAAATGAACTTGATTTAAAGATTATATGCATACGTTCGGATCATAGAGGAGAATTTGAAAATGATAGATTTTCTTCTTTTTGTGATGATTTAGGAATTAAACATGAATTTTCCGCTCCTCGCACCCACAACAAAATGGTGTAGTGGAGAGGAAAAATAGAACCCTTCAAGAGCTAGCACGCACTATGCTTTGTGAATATGGGTTGCCTAAATCATTTTGGGCTGAAGTGGTTAATACTTCATGTTATATCATTAATCGTGTCATGCTTCGTCCTATTTTAAAATTGACACCTTATGTGCTTTACTTTAAAAGAAAACCCAATGTATCTTATTTTCATGTGTTTGGTTGTAAATGTTTCATCTTAAACACTAATGATGTACTAGGAAAATTTGATGAACAATGCGATGAGGGAATTTTCATTGGTTACCCTTCAACTAGCAAGGCTTATAGAATATATAATAAAAGAACTAAAAGTAGTTGAAGAGTCTATACATGTATGTTTGATGAGTTTGTTTCTTATGTAGATTCTAATCATACAGGAAATGAAGACGAACCTATTTCCCCTTTGGAGCATGAAGATGATGAATCACTTGGAGAAAAAGAAGAAGAAAAAGAGGAGAAAGAAAATGAGATAGTAGAATATGTTCCTCCAAGCGTATTGCAGTTTACCTTGGATCATCCAAAGGAACTTGTGATAGGAGAACCATCAAAAGGGGTAAGTACTCATTCTTCTTTACATGAGTCTTTTTCAAACCATTGTTTCATACCCGAAATAGAACCAAAAAATGTTTCAACTGCTTTAAATGATGAATTTTGGTTTTTAGCTATGAATGAGGAATTAAATCAATTTGAGCATAACAAGGTGTGGAATTTAGTAGAGAGGCCATCTAATTATCCGGTTATAGGAGTCAAATGGATTTTCAAAAACAAACTAGATGGTGACTCTAAAATTACAAGGAATAAAGCTAGACTAGTTGCACAAGGGTATTCACAAATCGAAGGGGTAGATTTTGATGAAACTTTTGCACCCGTTGCTCGCCTTGAATCTATTAGAATATGAAAGGAGATTAGTTCTTAAGTATTAAAGCTCTTTGAAGTTTATTTCAAAATAATGATATATATAAATATAGTGTAGTGTTGAGTGAGTAATAAAATCAAACACTAAGAAGGCACAATATTCACAGCACATCAAAAAGAAATAAAAACAGCCAAACAACCAGAAGACACAAGATATATAGTAGTTCCCCAATCAACCTGGGTACATCTACTCTTCTACCCGCTGGTAGGAATCCACTAGAGGTTGTTGATCAGGTGCCCTCACACCAAGGGGTTTTTGTTCATGTGTCCACACACCACAGAGCTTTTGATCAGGTGCTCAAAACCAAGATGCAGGTTTTTGCTAAGGTGCCCTGTCACCGAGAGTTAACTTTTGAAGGGAGTTATAACCCTGTACAAGAGGGGAATAAAGAAAACAAAAAGATTAAAGTGTTATTCTCTTTTCTGAGAAGACTCTTGATGATCCTGATGGGTTGTTGAGTTTGGATCTTGATGATGATGTTGAAGAGCTCCCCCTGTCTGATATATATTGATGACAGCTTGTGGAGGCTTCTTCTCTTGATTATAAATACTCTTCTTCTGTATGCATTTAAGATCTTGAGCAAATGATATTGATTGGTGTCTCAGGATGGATATGATCTGCAAAGAAGAGTTAGCAAAAAGAAGATAATATATATTAGATCTGCTTCTTCTTTTTGCTCCTCTGTTTTTCTCTTCCTGGTTCTGTATATTCCTTTTTCTCTTTTTCTTTCTGTCTATCTTCTTCTTCTCCGTTCTTCTCTCTGAATATATAATCTGGAGATCTGTTCGGCTGATTTGAATTCTTGCCGACAAGAGAGGAAAGAGATAATGTCTCTTTAATTCTGGATTTCCTCGAGAACATAAATTGTCGTCTTTGGCTTTGCTGCAACGGCTATAACATTTATTGTTCTGCAACGGCTAATTCAAACAAAGGAAAGGCAGCAATATATAATTTGAAACAATTCAAAATATTGCTCTGTCAGCATATATAATATTAGTCGAACTGAGAATGATATTAAAATACTGAAGATATTTCGTCGAGCTCAGCTTCAAGTTCGTCGACCTGATCATTTGATTCGTCATTCTGAGCTTCTGCTGAATATTCGTCGAACGCAGACTTGAGTTCATCGAACACATCTTTTCGTCGAACGCAGAGATGGGCTGGATCGTCGACCGCTGAATATTGAGTTGTTCGTCGAACGCATACTTGAGTTCGTCGAACGCAGCTTTTCATCGATCGCTGAGACGGGATTTGTTCGTCGACCGCTGAGACAATCTGTTCGTCGACCGTTGAACCGTTGAGATGGGATCGTCGAGCGCTGAGCCGGTTGGATTTCGTCGAGCACAGAATGAATACCATTCGTCGAGCGCAGAGCGCCGTTCGTCGAACACAGATAGCCGTTCGTCGAACACAGAGAACATATGTAATTTTTATCTTTCTCTTATTTTCTCAGCCTATTAATTATATATATTTTCAGCCTTTTCTTAATGGAATTTGATATAAACTTAGACATTAAAGATGGATCCTAACTCAAATCAAAACTAAGGTTCCAACAGAATATTTCTTGCATATGCGAGTTTTAAAAGATTTAAATTATTTCAAATGGATGTTAAAAGATCCTTTTTGAACGGGATTATAAAAGAAGAAGTTTATGTAGAACAACCCCCGGTTTTGTGAATGAAAAATTTCCAAACCATGTGTATAAATTAGAGAAAGTGCTTTATGGATTAAAGAAAGCGCCACGTGCTTGGTATGATAGATTGACATTATTTTTGATAAAGCACAGGTATAAAATGGGAAGTGCGGATAATACACTCTTCATTAAGCATGTAGATAATGATTTGATTATATTGCAAATTTATGTTGATGATATCATTTTTGGAGCCACTAATGAAGAGTTATGTAATGAAGTAATTTTAGTGATGAAAAATGAATTTGAAATGAGCTTGGTAGGAGAACTCACTTATTTTCTAGGATTTCAAATCTCACAAAAACAAGATGGTATATTTATTTGTCAAACTAAATATGTTCATGATATTCTTAAAAGATTGGATTTGAAAACCTCAAACAAGCTAATACACCAATGAGTGCATCACTAAAATTAGGAAAAGATGAAGCCGGTATTTCTATTGATCAAATATTATATAGAGGGATGATAGGCTCATTATTATATTTAAGCGCATCTAGACCCGATATTATGTTTTCCGTTTGCTTATGTGCTAGATTTCAAGCTAACCCAAAAGAATCACATTTGAAAGCGGTTAAACGCATTTTAGATATCTAATCGGAACATCTAGATTAGGCTTATGGTATCCTCATAATAATTGTTTTATTCTACACATTTTTTCTGATTCGGGCTATGTGGGATGCTCATTAGATAGTAAGAGCGCTAGTGACACGTGTCATTTTATAGGCCCTTCACTCCTATCATGGTCGAGTAGGAAACAAAATTCTATTGCCCTCTCCACCACCGAGGCCGAATATATCGCACTAGGTAGTTGTTGTGCACAATCCTTGTGGATGACCCAAACGTTAGAAGACTTTGGTGTTCATCTAAATAACATAGAATTAAAGTGTGACAACAAGAGCGCTATAGATCTCACAAACAATCCCGTACATCATTCTAGATCTAAACATATAGATGTCCGACATCATTTTATTAGGGATCATATTAAGAAAGAACATGTTAAAATTAGCTTTATAGGGACGGAATCACAACTTGCCGACATTTTTACCAAACCACTACCCGATGCACGTTTTCACATGCTTAGGTTAGGATTAGGTGTCTTAGAAATGTCACTTTAACCCTTATAAAAAGCTATCAAATGATTTTATGTACTTTGTTATATTTGTTTGCATTTTTGTTCTTCAAAATTTTAAAATTCAATAAAAAAATGTAAAAACTATTGGAAAACCACCAAAAACACGCCAACAAAGCCTTCATATCAACTTCATAATGTCTGAAATTTCAACTGTAAGAAGGCCTATTTATATTTATCATGAAAAATATTTTTTTTTTTCAAAAAGTCAAAAATTTAGTACCCTATCCCGGCGTTAAGAAGTTAACGCCTGGCGTTAGCTTCTACGCTAATTTTGTGTGTGTTTTCAACTGTTAGTATTTCCTTCAAAATTAAAATTTTTTATATACTTAAATGTTGATTTCAAGGATGATTATATATATTGCTTCAAGATTCTTTACAATGTTTAATTTAAACTTTCAAGTTTCTTAAAAACATTGTTTTGATTTTATCATATCTTGAATATTATCTTCAAATGTGCAAAAACAAAATTGGTTATAGATTACATATGTAGAAATGTTTTTACATGCCTCTAAGTATGAGTAAAGTTGTTATTTTTGATAATGATTTTCTCACTTACACCTTTTTGGTTAATCTACAAGTGTTGTAAATCTTATTTTTGCATGATTGTGTAGCATAAGAACTTATTTAGAAATTAATAAATAATTTACCTACACAACATTGAATTCTTTCTTGAATTCTTTGTTTTTCATGCACTTGTATTTCGAGAAATGTGGTAAATAAAATTAAAAATGCTATGTTTGCAACACAAGTGAATTTTGAGTCCTTGATCACTAAAACTAAAAAACAAATAATTAATGAAAAGGATAACTCCACCAAGCACTACTTGAACCTCCTGATAAGTCTTAATCAGCATTGTGAGGTTGAGCACCTTGGAAAGAATTGTAAAGTGTCTTGTGCAAACAAAATTTTCGCCACTTCTCTTTAAAAATAAAAATACAAAAAATTTATGTGCATTGAAATTTGTGGAAGTAAAGTTGTTTATGTTCAATTCAAGTTATGTTCTTACATTACATAGATCATGTGATTTGATTTCTACACTTGTATACTTTATCAAAACACGCTTATTGAGCACATCATTATCATTTATAATACTTCCACTCATGAGAATTGGACCTAAAGCTTTCGTACATTGTTCTCTACAATTATGCGTAAATGCACTAGATAACAAAGCATGATCTTTACAATGTTTATGTTAACTTGAAATTCAAATTATTTTACATTGTAAACCTATCTTTTAAAGATATTTTATAATCTTGCTTGCTAACTTGAAAATTACAAATTTCAAATGAATTTGCAACTTGTGTATCTAAATTCAAAACATATACTTAATTGAGTAAAATGCTTATTATATTTTGTACTTACAATTTCTACAAGATGTTACAAATTGCTTTCGCTGTGTTCACTATTTATTTTCAAGTTGCTCTTATCTCTACTAAATGCATATTATTTTATATTGCTATAACTCCTTCCCACCTTATTTTGATTATAACAAAAGGGGGAGAATAATTGAAGAAATAAAGAAATCTTTTATTTAGGAGGAGTTCATTAGGAAATGCATTCATGTATGGGGAGTATCCACATAGGGGGAGTATGCATGTTTATAACACTTAACATTTACTATAAACACTACTTTAATTATATTTTATTTCTTATTGGTGGATTTGTTATTATCAAAAGGGGGAGATTGTTGGAGCTTGTGTTCCACTTCTCTTCGTTTGAGAAATAACAAATCACACTATGTATTTGATCTTGCTTGTGTTTATAGTGTGCAGGTACTATAGTTATATAACCCTATGAACAGGATGCTGATTGATGATGATTCTCTAAAAAGAGAGCTAACGCTCGCGTTAGTTATTACCGCCCGCGTTAACAACCGCTGAGAAGGAAACCGCTGAGAAGGTAACCGCTGAGAAGGGAACCGCTGAGAAGGAATGCCGTCGAGAACGAATCGGTCGACAAAACTTCGTTCGATGAAATCTGAAGGCATTTGACGAAAGGAGATTCCGTTCGATGAACTGAACTTGCGCTCGACGAAATTGCGTTTGACGAAATTGCGTTCGACGAATTTGAAGGCGTTCGACGAAAGGAGATTTCTGTTCGACGAAATGAACCTGCGCTCGACAAAATTGCTCTTGATGAACTTGCGTTCGATGAACTTGGATGGCGATCGTCGAACTTTGATTCCGTTCGATGAAAGCGCGTTCGACGAAATGTGTTTCGTTTGACGAAATTGGTTTCTGCCACGATCCCGACGGTTTGCACGATTTCAGCCACGACAGTGCATGTTCACTAACGCTGGTGTTAACCCTTAATGCCACGCATTTTATCCCGTTTCTATTTAAAGATCTGATTTCGTTTGCTCAAAGAGGAGATGCATTGAAGCCTTTATTCCAAAGATCTGAGAGAGCATTTCATTTAGAATTTAGAGAGAACTCCCAACACCAACATTGAGAACAAGAGTGAGTAGGAGATTTCCAATGTCAAATTCTAAGAAGGATGCTTGCTTCAACTCCGACGTGGTCATGGCGTATCTTCAACATCTCCTTCAGCACTCTTCATTCTAGGGAGTCATTTGTTCTAATTTTATCTTTATCTTTTTATATTTTCTTGTAACGGTAGTAATTCGCCGCCTTGCGTGTGGCGACTAGGTCCTTGTGCGGCTTAGGGGGAAATTCGACGCCTTGTGCATGGCGACTAGGTCAAGACTAGATATAGGGGGTGGCTAGAGGCCTTATCTGAGGATAGATAGGCTATAGCCAACCGGTCCTTGGGAGAATGACCGGTGAAGGAACAAAAAGTGTTTTTTAAGTTATCGCCTCCAATTTCAAGCGTTATTGAAATTTTATCCTTGTAATCATTTTTGTGATATATAAAATTCTTTTTCAGTATATCTAATTTTTCTGGAATTATATTTCATAAAGAAAATCATTTTGAATATTTCTGCAAAATACTCTTTCTGGAGAGTTAACGCCAGCGTTGACTATTAACGCCGACGTTAGCAACAGAGCAAAGAAATTTCTATTTTGGTAAAATCTGTAAGTTTATTCTAAAAAATAGTAAACCCTTTATTCACCCCCCCTATAAGGGCACCATCAGATCCAACAGAACAAGGTTCATCGCTGGAATGAGAAGGTCGTCTTTGTTTCTGGCGACTTCTCGCAGATACCAACTCGGCCTAAGCAGAGACAGGCGGCAGCGATCGCCACTCCTCAGCTTAGCGGTGGGCGCGAGGACCACTTCCTCGCGATGAAGGACAAGAAGTTAGACATTGACTTCTGGCGGAAGAACGTCGACCAACTCACCCATGTCGAGCCTGGCGAAGGTAACATTGTTATGACCCGAGTTGATTTGATCAGTTGTTTATCTTTCTTTAACATTTCTTTCCTAGGTTGTCGCCACCTACCGTCGGTGCCCTTACCTGTAGGGGGTCAGACCCCACCTCCTGCATCTCCTTCGATGACGGTGCGACAGGGAGAGGAAGAGTAAGGCGGGGAGGATTCCCCTCTTTCGGGTGTACCGCCTGAGCTCGGCGATCCAGCCGAGATCCTTCTTTCGGCGGGATGGCCAGATGCAAACGAACCACCCGAAATGAAGAAGAGAAAAAGGAAGGAGGTGGCTCGGTGAGTAGCGGCGGAGCGGGCACGCGAGGAGGAAGACAACGTCCCAAAAAATCACCCAAATTTTGGGCAGGGCTCGCGGAACATGGGATTGGATGGCGAGCCTCTCATCTCCTGGAGCAGGGAGCGTAACGAGGTCCGCCTGAGCAGTCGTCTAGCTTCATGTAGCGAGGATGAGTTTCCTAATGATGATCCCTTGTTAATTATTGGGTTTCGACTTATTACCTAGAGGGGGGGGGGGGGGGTGAATAGGTATTTCAAATTATTTTCCTTTCCCCCTTTTTGGTGTACTTGTTTTATTGCTAATAATTCTATAGTTTGGAAAAGCACGGCGCAGAAAACACTCAAGAACTTATATAGGTTCCTCAAGACAGGATGTCTTGAGTAGTCCTCTTTCCCTCTGCGCCTACCTAGCAGTGTGCTAGGCTCGGCAAACTCTGCCAATGTCTCTGGCCCGCAAGCCTTACAACTCGGACCCGTAAGTCCCTGCAGCCTAGGCCCATAAGGCCCTTCACTGCACCCGAGCCCGCAAGCTTGACACGTTCGGACCCGCAAGTCCCTGCAGCCTAGGCCCTCAAGCCCCTTCACTGCACCCGAGCCTGCAAGCTCGAGACTCAGGCCCTCAAGCCCTACAAGACCCGCAAGTCTTACCTACAGCCTAGGCCTGCAAGGCCCTTCACTACACCCAAGCCCGCAAGCTCGATAAGTTTGGACCCGCAAGTCCTCTGCCCTAGCCCTCAAGCCTCACAGATCTCAAGCTCTCAAGCTTGACACTCGGATCTGAAAACAGATCTTACAACTTTGGCCCGCAAGCCTTACAATGAAAGATTTACAGTATTGAAAACTGTTTCTTCTGCCTGATGGAGATCGGCTTCTTGACTTGAAGGAGATGCTTCTTATTTTGAATCTGAACGGAACAAATCTTCTTCAAGCTTTCTTCCTCTTGCCTGATGTTGACTGGCTTCTACTTTTGAATGATTCTTAGCAGTCGATGAGACTTGACTGCAACTTGAAGAACACAGTATGATCATTTTGTTCTTCCCTTCTATCTTTCTTTCTTTACCACCGCTTGTACTGTTGTATTGCTAGGCAAGATCCTTTTTCATTTTTCTCGCATCTTTTTCTAGGACATCACTGTTCTCTTTTATAGGACGGATGAGCCGCTTAACGGTCACATATGTTCCCTTTTAAAGGCATCACTGTTCCATTTATAGGATGTCCATCCCTCAAGAGCATGCGCTGATTGGACAATCAGGCGGCGGTATTAAATGCTGACAACGTGTCCGGCTACTTTTGAAATTGTCTGGACGATATTTCCATTGTTATGACGACATGGATAATATCTCAACGACAGGACTTTGTCGATGCCTTGAACTAGTCTCTTCTTCAATTCTTCATCATATAGTGATATCTTCGACGATACTGGACATCTCTTCTGTACTCAAGCTTATGACGACACGAAGTCATCTAACTGATGTCGTCGCGATCTTCTTGTCTGCTTGATATCGCTGTAATAACTATCTTGTCGATGACATAAATGATATCATGTCGACAGACTATACTTTAGCAACTGCTTATCTTCAACTGACCTCCTTCAGTCTTCTCGACATCACGCCTTCTTTACGACGATGTCCATCGCCATCAGTCACACTTAGCCTTTCCGATGATAAGGCTTCTTCTCGACGCTATCTGTTCTTCTTTGGCCTTATCGACGATACAATTTCTTGTCAATGATATCTTTGACACTGATCTTCCCTTTGCCTTTTCAACGACATTCATTTTGACTTAGCCTTATCGATGTCAAGGCTTCTTGTCGACCACATCTTTGAGTCTTCTTCTTCTTCTTCGACTTTCTAATATCGTCTTGTAGATGTCATAACGATATCACCATTCTGCCTTGCTCTGCATGTTGTTGATGTTATGCCTGCTGTTGTCGACGATACGCTTGATCCTTTTCGACTACACAGACACAATCATTCTTCTTTGCTTTGCCCATCATTTCAATGATGTGCCTATTCTTGTCAATGATATATCCAGCCTTTTTCGACGATGTTATACTTAGGCAGGTTATTGAGGTACTGGTCATATCGTCCCATCTCTGCAAGCATGAACTAGATATGACATTAAATACAACTTGCACTTTTCATTGAGCTGAGCACTTCTTCAAATCAGGAACACTGTCGGGCACTATTCCCAACAATCTCCCCCTATTTGAAGAAGTCATAACCCACTCAATGATAAATGCCACTCATGTAAATGGTTTAACATTTTAAGCAAATAAGCATATAATAATGACGTTGCAGCTATATTTGAGTGAACACGGAATTTGACAAATATTACTTCATTTATAAATAGTGCCAAATGTTTTCAGATGATTTTGACATTTCTACATTTATCCCCTTAAAGATTTGGCAATCTATATCTTTTGTGCCCTCATAGCAGCTTCACCATTTGCTTTCTTGGCACTGGCTTCCTGCTCCTTTTCAGCTTGTCTGATGAAGTATTCAAATGGTTTGGGATGATACTTGAGAGGTTCAGGAGCATCAGTTGGGATTCTACCTGCTTGCTTGTCCCTCCTGTGACTCCTTCTCGATTCTTCTTGATCTTCATATTTATCCCATTCTTGAGGACTGTATACACTGTATCGTTCACCTTTATTAGCTTTCACTTGCTCCCATGCTTTTAGAATGATGGTCTTGGATTTGGGACTCCATCTTTCATAGTCATCCTTTTTCTCCATTTCCTCCCTGTACTTTCTCTTCCTCATTTTTATTTCTTCATCCTCCAGTGCTTCCTTCTCTGTACCCTTATCAGTGGCAGTATCAAGAATATCTGTATGTTGCTCTTCAACAGGCTCGTCATAATGTAGAGGAGGGAGATTCATTTCTTCCTTGATGACATTTGTGGTCCAGATTGCGTGCTCACCATTGACCTTTATTATTGATTTCTCTCCCTTTATGACTTATTCAGATATCCTCCTTTGGAGATTCTCCTCGGAAGCCAATATCTTGTTTTTGAGCATGTGGATTCCTGCTTACAAGTGATTCTTGGTTTCAAGCAGATGACTATCTAGATCCTTATTGTGGTGATCTAGACTTTCTTGAAGATTAGTTTTATGCTCAGCCATCCTCTTGGTGGATTGATGCGCGAATCTCGCACACCGCTATAGGCGGTAGCTAGACTGCGGCACGAAACGACAGTGTACCGATCTTTCAAGTAATATAAAATGAGGAGTAATCCCCGAGTATCGAATCTCTAAGGAACACAGTAAGGTGGAGTTTACAATCGAGGAAGGACTTGAGATCGAAGTCCTTTACGTCGGATGGATGCGGAAACGGGGGGTTTTGGATTGTGGAAATAAAATAAAAGCTATCAACTACTCCTATGCAATGCCACTATGCAATGCTAAGCTTGGTGGGATGGAGACTAGGCAGGCCTTGAGCGCGCTGCGTCGCAAGGGTGGATGGACGAGTAGGCAAGCGAAATCGAACTATGCAGGCCTTGAGCGCGCTGCTTCGTAGGGTGAGTGGATTACACGGGCCGCTATGCCACGCTTCGCTAGGAGGATGGAAGAGTAGGCTAGCAGATGGAGTGGAGAGAACGGCGGAATGAGGGTCGCAAGCACCTCTTCGCAAAGCACACCACTAACAATTGTTAGGGCGGCACAACACAACAAACAATCCACACCACATGGCACACCTCAAATGAAAATATAACAAGATTACTCAATCACATAGACATGATTTCATACTAATGTTAACAAATAAAAGTATACTTCATCAAACATATAAGAAATCCAACTAAACTATCAACTGCAAGAGGAGGTGAGTGTGCGAAATCGACCGACTCCGAAGTCTTGTTGAGGGTTCACGGAAGGAATCGCCGGGTTGTCAATCCGCGTCCAAGCTCGGTCCTCAACTGCGTCCGGGGTAGAGAGAGCTGTCACTACTCTCCAATGGACCCGTCTTCTTCGTGTCACGAACCGGTGGAATGATCACACAAGCTGCTTCGATCTTGAAGAAGAAGGCTAGGTTGACTCCCTTATTGAAGCTCTTGGATGAAGGAGATGGCCGAGAGGAAGCTCCGGCGACGATTTGGCGTTGAAAGCTTGCCCGGAGATCCTCCCTAAGGTGGGCGGTGAAGAAGGAGGCGAAACCCTGCAAAAAGGGCGAAAAATGGCGGAGCTGGGCGGAATAGGATGATGGATCTGACCTAAATCGCGAGCAGGAATATTTATAGGCGCTGGAATAAACAGTGCGTACGGTCATTGGCGCATGACCAGTGGTCGTGCGCGCTGGAGTTCTGTGATCGTGCGCCTGCCTGGGCGGAGCCTGCAATGTAAGAAATTTATAAAATAACATGTTCGCACGACCAGTGGCGCACGACCGGTGGTCGTGCGCACTGGTCGAAACAGAACTCATAAAATTGATGTTAAGTGCGCACGAACAGTGGCGCACGACCAGTGGTCGTGCACACTATCGTAGGTGGTCGTGTGCACTGTCCGAGACAGAACTAAAAAAAAAAGGTTAAGTGCACACGATCAGCGGCGCACGACCAGTGGTCGTGCGCAATAGAACCAGTGATCGTGCGCAGTGTTCCTGTACAGAATTGTACCGGGAACACCTGCACGACTCCTGTTCCAGCATACAACACCAATCTAGCCACTGAAGGTGGCACTTAACAATGCATGAAAACTAATAGCTAAGATAAACAAGAAATAACACCAAAACGGGCCTAGAGGTGCACTTAGCATGGAGTATCAAATATGAGTGAAAACATGTCTAAAGTGAAGTGCATAGACTAGAAAATCGGCACAGATGAGTCCATAAATGTGTATATATTTGGGACTCATCACACCCCCAGACTAACTATTTGCGCGTCCCGAGCAAACCATCTCTCGCGGACAGGAAAAACATAAGCTGGCGAAGAAATTATCAAGCGGAGTACCATGCGAAGTCGCATGCTCATGTGCGTAGAAATACAGTAGACAAAATTTCTAATTATACATATTAGTTTATAATTTTCTAGGAGCGTATTTATATATTACGTTTACTCAAAAAGTGAATCACGGTGAATCATAAGGTCGTACATAGGAAGAAAGTAAACTGAACGCTGAGGCGAGCATTGCCAAAGATCGGGGCTCGGGACAACTCCATTGAAATCCATCAATGTCGGTGACCATAAGCTTGCCCGTTCGCACTCTCTCCACGACACTGGTATGACTCAAATGCGTGAATCAATAGGACTTTAGGTTTTAGATGAGGCTTGGGTTTAGGTGAGGATAAACAAAGATAAAAACGACGGCTCAAGCACTAAACCCAAATAAGCTTATGCAGAAATTATTCTCGTTCACCACACAAACACGCGGGTACATCACACCCCCAGACTTGGACTTAACAACATGGGTGTGTGCACCGCCTACTCCCAAACATATATTTTTACACAGATTTTTCATTAAAGCTCATATCTTTTTCTTTTCTTTTCACTTCTTTTCTTTCTCTCATTTTCTTCTTTTCTTTTCTTATCATTTTCAGCAACTAAACAATAAAACACATCCACATCTTCACAAACATATCACCAAATCAACAACCCAACTCATGAAAATATTAAACAGCTAAAGCTCAGATTTGGGTGTGCGACTAGGATTGACATTTAGGCTTTGGTGAGACAACAGTGGGGCTGAATCAAAGAAAGGGTAGGCACAACTGGGCTAACGAGGATAAAGCGATAGGAGTGGGCACAAAGGCTCAACCGGGCCAAAATGATGGCCTATATCACATTCACGGAATTGACTAACCGTATACCCATGCTTCAAGAATCGCTTGGGGCAAGTTCTAGCCACCGAGAAAGATAATCCTTCCTCCCGACTCGGGCAATATGAGGCTAACGAACGTCTACACACATTCCTATGCTATTCACACCGGATTCACCAATTTTGAGTAGAGTAAACAATATTTACGCTAATAGAAAAAATATAAACTAAAAGCATAAAAAGAAATTGAATCTACACGAATTTCTAAATGAGACATGAGCACTCGACTAGGAGCACTACATGAGTCAACATTTTACTCTGCCTCATAATCCTAAGCCAGCACAATGATTTTCCAAATCACACAAAAAGACAAATTCAACTCGCGACGTGCCAACGGCAAAGCGCGCTCAAGTGGGTGCTGTGGTGTGCAATGAAAATAAACAAAACATTTTAAATGAAATCTTCTAGTATGCAGTGCAATAGTGCACGTGAGCGGGTAAACAAAAGTACTCTCCCCAGACTTAAACTAAACAATCCGCATAATATATGATAGGAAAATCAAAATAGGGCTAGGGGAAGAGAGTACCCAATGCTCAGCAAGTGAGCATACCAGAAGATTGGCGATTAACTCTAGACCAAGCTGCAGCACCCAACCAGAAGAATACCTGCAGGGGTCAGCTCCGCAAAAACAAAAGAAAAGAGAACGCTGAAATAAAATAAACTAACTACGTAGGATTAGATAAATTAAAAATGCAAGAAAAAGAAGATAACTACTGGGGTTATTGTCATCCCAGCACGACTTATTTAAAAACATGAAGGTTCTAGCTAATGGGCCTATGAAAAAGAAAATGCACAGGTAACTGCTCCATTATCCGTTTCGGTAGCTGGTACCGATACCGAGATAAGGCAGTCACTCCCCTACCTAAATAAAAATACCTGCTCTTCACAGGTAGGGGAAGCAGAAAGTAAGAAGTGGAGGAGGAGTCCTCCTCACTATTCTCACCAAAAATATCCTTGCCTAGCAAGGAGTCGTCAACAGGGAGGCAGCAGGAGGCGAAGGCAATGAGTGGAGCTTCCTCTACAGAGGGGGAATAAACCTCCTCACATGAGAGGATTCTCTCATCATTGACTTGAGCAAAAAGCTCCAAGTCCTCCTGAAGTACCTGTGAAGATTAAACCTGCACAGACTCAGATGAAGGAAGGGGATCAAGAAATAAAGAAGACAAAGAACATAAATAAACATCAATCGGGGGAGTGATCCCGGTCTCACTCCCATCAGGTTGGGGAAGTAAAATAATGTTTGCATTGTCATCAATGCTACAAGATTCGGCGGGATCAACGGTGGCCAGGCTTAGGATTTGGACTTCCTCCACCGGTGCTGAGGAAAACTCCTCTTCACCTAGAAGGTTGTCCTCCTTCATAGGAATAGGCACAACACTCAGATCACCCACCTCATCCTGCGACACATAATCAACAATGTCGTCGGAGACGAGTATAGTATGCACAACATTGGGAGGAGTAGTGCTCGGATAAAAGTCGAGCACCGATTCCTCACAAAGAATCGAATCCACTAGAGGTGGTGGATGCACATGGAGAATAGGCTCAACAATGTCGGTGCATAGATCAGCTGCACATCCGGTGACTGTGTCCATGCCATACCCTTCAAGATGTGAAGGTGACAAAGACACATAACCGGATGTTGAAGGTGTGCCGCCAGAGTTAGGAGTTGGGACGATCCGGATATCCGGCTCGTCATCCTCGTCCAATTGGAGAAGATACTCGGCACAGTCCTTCAAGACATGATCAGTGCTCCGACAAAACCGGCACTGCCTTGCGGGCTTCTTTGGCACAGCGGGGGCTGAAGCCGAAAAGAAGTATGACGGTAAAGGCTCAGCAGAGTAGCCATAAGACTTACGCGCACCATATGGAGTACCAGACGATGTCGGTGCTCCATATGCTGGGCTATAAGAATTATGCCTACTATTCTCCGTAGGGCATTCATCACTAGAGTGGGAGGTATCTCTACACCAACGGCAACGGATATTAAGATGTGCCCACATAGTGCGAAGATAAAACGATTCAAATAGAAAAACACTATTGTGCGAAATACCACACCTAACAAAAATTACTAAAACAACCTAATTAAAACAGGAAAATGGAATAAAAAGAAATAAAACAAAGAAATGCAATTACAAATGGAAGGGCTTCTCTCTCAGGTTTTCCCTCTCCAGAAAACTCACACGGCTGTGTTCCCCGGCAACGGCGCCAAAAATTTGATGCGCGAATCTCGCACACCGCTATAGGCTGTAGCTAGACTGCGGCACGAAACGGCAGTGTACCGATCGTTCAAGTAATATAAAACGAGGAGTAATCCCCGAGTATCGAATCTCTAAGGAACACATTAAGGTGGAGTTTACAATCGAGGAAGGACTTGAGATCGAAGTCCTTTACGTCGGATGGATGCGGAAACGAGGGGTTTTGGATTGTGGAAATAAAATAAAAGCTATCAACTACTCCTATGCAATGCCGTTATGCAATGCTTCGCTTGGCGGGATGGAGACTAGGCAGGCCATGAGCGCGCTGCATCCCAAGGGCGGATGGACGAGTAGGCAAGCGGAATCAAACTATGCAGGCCTTGAGCGCGCTGCTTTGTAGGGCGAATGGATTGCACGGCCCGCTATGCCACACTTCGCTAGGCGGATGGAAGAGTAGGCTAGCAGATGGAGTGGAGAGAACGGCGGAATGAGGGTCGCAAGCACCTCTTCGCAAAGCACACCACTAACAATTGTTAGGGCGGCACAACACAACAAACAATCCACACCACAGGGCACACCTCAAATGAAAATATAACAAGATTACTCAATCACATAGACATGATTTCATACTAATGTTAACAATTAAAAGTATACTTCATCAAACATATAAGAAATCCAACTAAACTATCAACTGCAAGAGGAGGTGAGTGTGCGAAATCGTCCGACTCCGAAGTCTTGTTGAGGGTTCACGGAAGGAATCGCCGGGTTGTCAATCCGCGTCCAAGCTCGGTCCTCAACTGCATTCGGGGTAGAGAGAGCTGTCACTACTCTCCAATGGACCTGTCTTCTTCGTGTCACGAACCGGTGGAATGATCACACAAGCTGCTCCGATCTTGAAGAAGAGGGCTAGGTTGACTCCCTTCTTGAAGCTCTTGGATGAAGGAGATGGCCGAGAGGAAGCTCCAGCGACGATTTGGCGTTGAAAGCTTGCCCGGAGATCCTCCCTAAGGTGGGCAGTGAAGAAGGAGGCGAAACACTACAAAAAGGGCGGAAAACGGCGGAGCTGGGCGGAATCGGATGATGGATCTGACCTAAATCGCGAGCAGGAATATTTATAGGCGCTGGAATAAATAGTGCGCACGGTCATTGACGCACGACCAGTGGTCGTGCGCGCTGGAGTTCTGTGATCGTGCGCCTGCCTGGGCGGAGCCTGCAATGTAAGAAATTTATAAAATAACATGTTCGCACGACCAGTGGCGCACGACCGGTGGTCGTGCGCACTATCGTAGGTGGTCGTGCGCACTGGTCGAAACAGAACTCATAAAATTGATGTTAAGTGCGCACGAACAGTGGCGCACGACCAGTGGTCGTGCGCACTATCGTAGGTGGTCGTGCGCACTGTCCGAGATAGAACTAAAAAAAAGGTTAAGTGCACACGATCAGCGGCGCACGACCAGTGGTCGTGCGCAATAGAACCAGTGATCGTGCGCAGTGTTCCTGTACATAATTGTACCGAGAACACCTGCACGACTCCTGTTCCAGCATACAACACCAATCTAGCCACCGAAGGTGTCACTTAACAATGCATGAAAACTAATAGCTAAGATAAACAAGAAATAACACCAAAACGGGCCTAGAGGTGCACTTAGCATGGAGTATCAAATATGAGTGAGAACATGTCTAAAGTGAAGTGCATAGACTAGAAAATCAGCCCAGATGAGTCCATAAATGTGTATATATTTGAGACTCATCATGGATGCAATGTAGGCCTTGTCTATGTTGCTGACAATCAATGTCTGATTAACCCTTAAGTTAGATAGACCCTTGTGAGTAAGGGTTGTCTCTTTGGTAGTATGCTCTTGTAGATTCTTCACATCATTTCTCAGGCTCTCAGTTTCAGCAGATAGTTCCTTTTTCAGTTCCCTGACAGCAGAGGTAACATAGCTTTCTATTTTTAATCTTTGCTCTTCCATGAGCATCTTTATCTGAGATAATAATGAGAGCTCCATTGGTCTATTCTCTGGAGATGAACTAGCTTGGTCTGGTTCCTCTTCTTTATTCCCTTCAATTATTGGAGATAGAGATTTTCTTATGGATGAATGGTTTGGCCCTTTTTCCCTTTCAGTACTTGGCAGATTTCTGCTAGTCTCATCAGCAGAATCCTCTAGCTTCTCTTCTTGGGAATCTTTACTTGGGTCCACTTGGTCTACTGATCCATGATGGACAGCATCCTCATCCCCAATGATGATCTTATTGATCACTTCTTCCATTTGAGCAGGGAGTTCACCATTCTTCTCCCCCTCAGTCACAGCATCCTCTTGCTCAGTTCCTGTTGTTGTCATTGTTTCGAGTCCCATAATTAAGGCAGAGGTCTGAGGGGAGACATTTCTTTTCTCTGCAGGCACTTCAGAGTCATACGAGTCTGAGCTGTTGCCTGATTCGCTTTCTTCTGATGATATTTTTACCTTCCTCTTCACATCCTCTGCAGTCTTCAGCTGCTTGGGAGGCTTAGTCAGAGTTTTCTCCCACCTGCTAAGGATTTTGATGTCCATCCTTCTCATGTGATGATTTTTTACTCCATACTTTTTATTAAAGCTTTCAGGGTAGGATAGCAGAAAATATAGTGATAGAATTCTTCCCAGATTTGGAGCTTGAAAGCTTTCTTGTATCCTCTTGAAAATTTGCTGACCCCAGTTGGTCTTTTTACTTAGGATTATCCTTGCCATTATCTCGAACATGGGCTTGGATATCCTATCATGCGACCCTACTTTGCAGAGGAGGACTTTACCTACTATATCTGCCACAAATTTTCCTTGTTGATTAAAGCTCTTCTTGGGTGACCTTTTCATCTTCCTCCCCCTTGGCAAAGGCCGGCAACTGAAGTGCCCTGGCCAGCCTCTTAGGATTCACTTTGACCTATATCCCAATGATTACGCTTTTCACAGATGTTCCTTTTGAGACACCCTTGGCACTCGAGTAGAACTCCATCACTTCTCTTTTGAGTATCACTGTTGGTTCAGAGAGGGCAAATTCCAAACCGACGACATCCAATAGCTTGATAGCATTTTGAATCTCTTCTGGTCCTTCCACGAAACCATTCCTCACCACTTCACATCCTTCAAAGAGGAATCCTTCCTTCTTTGGCGCCATTTCTTACTTGATCGGAGAGGATTCTAGTTTAGTCGACTCGTTCACACTTCGAAGGCTTAGAGAGCACAATGTCTTTTTAGGGCTAATGTATAAAGTGTTTTAACCTTAAGACGTCTGACCTTATTTATAGTTTCCGAGTTGGAAGTCAAAGTGTCATTTGTTAAATGTCTGATTAACTCGAGTTTAGCTGCAATGATTGGTTAAGCTCAGGTCTATTTAAGAGTCCATTGATGATTAGGTATCGTCGTGACGCAAATTTGATGTCGAGGACTCATTTCGATGATACCAATCATCATTTCGACGATATGGTTTTGTGTTCAAAACGATATTGTTCTTTTTCACTCTTTTGTATGATCGGTGCAATTCTTTACTAGTTCCATACATATATGTTCCTTGAGTGATAGATTTTGCTTACTCAAGTACAAATTACCTTAAACAAAGTGATAAGAATGAGGTTATGTATTGAACATCAAGATAGTTACCTTCACCTTAGCTTTTATATCTTCTTGAGCTAGTGGCTCCCCCTTGACCAGTGCATCTTGGCATGTGGTGAGGTTTTTCTTAGTCCAGAGTTAAGCCTGGATCACTTATTGTCCATTAGCCTTATTTGCTTTTGATTGGCTAAATGGAGTACCCTACAAGACAGATTTTAATATCCCTTGGGAACCAAAGGTGACTTGGGTCCTAGGTTTTTGTTAGCATAATAAGGAGTTCTACTCACCTCAGCCTTTCCAGGAGGTCTCTCCTTTGCACTACGCACACTAGGGTTGTGCCAACATTCAATAGCAAAGTGTCCCACTTTACCACAACACCAACATTCATGGATGTTGTACCTTCTTTTCTGAGCAATTTTTGAGGTGGGTGGAGAATCACACTGCTTATGTTCAGTAGAGAAGGCAGCATCATTCTTCCTATTTCTCTCAGCCAAGAGCTGACTAGCTGCTCTAGTATAATTATTTCTTCTTGACTTTATCTGTTTGTCAGCAACAGATGTCAACTTGGTAGCTGGCATGGTGTTGATGGCATCAAATATGATCAAGTGAGAGTTGATTGTACTGGTGCTACCAGTCTGCTTCTTATCTGGAAGAGATTGGGAAGATGTTGCTCCTTTACACTTGAAGGTGGGGGCTGAGGCACCAAACACAAATGGTCCATGATGGGCCATTTGGATTTCCTCATGGGGAGCCTTCAATGCACTCATCCTCATGCCCTTTCTCCTCCCATAGTTAGGAGCATTTCCTAATCTATTGGAGCTTTCATTCATCCAGTGACCATAGACACTGTGGTCATACTTGTTAGAGGGAAGTACTACCTTCTGAAAGGTGGTATGAGGCTCAGCTTCAGTTTTCCCCTTTTCTCCATTCCCAACACCTATTGTCCTTTCCTTGAAACCCAATCTCCTCTTATTTCCATAGGAGGAGAAGGTGTCAATGATGGGCAGTATAGTTTTGGGCTTAGAGAATTGAGCCACTAAGCTTCTCTCCTTACGAAGATCATTCTCAAGCTTCCTAATGAGTTCTTCCCTTTGGTTTCTTTCATCATGAAGCTTGCCTATGATTTTCTTGAGCTCACAGGAGTTGGTGCCCTCATTGTGTGACATACCCATTTCCTCATTCATCTCAGCCTTAATAGGTCTGAGTGATTCTAGCTCCTTAGCTTGCTTCCTAACAAGCTTCTTGCTCTTTCTTAGAGCAGCCAAGAGATCACCAAACAGTTCTATTAGATCAGCATGGTTCTTATTGTTGCATGATGAGCAGTCTTCTGCATCATTTTCATAAGATGAGCAATCATCTGATGCACTCTCGGTCTTCTTAATTGATGCAGGTAGTAAAGATGTGTGAGTGATGCATACCTGATCATGATGTAATTCATCATGATTTTCTTCATCTGATAGATCCATCAACCCAAAGACTTCCTCATCCTCAGAGTCACAGTTTGTGAGAGTCAAAGGTGTTCTTATCCTTTCTCTGGCTATAGAGCATTCTTCATCATCCGATTCACTGTCTGAAGTAGTCAGGGGCGCTCTGATCCCTATACTCCTTTCTTCTTTAATATATGAAAAGCTCCAGATGCTTTCGCTTAAGGATCTGAACTCCCTGATGTCAGATCTTTTGACTTTCTCCATAGAGTTAGGATATGATAATCAGTTGATTTGATACACCCAAGAGTAGATCTGTTCAAGGTGTTAAGCTTTTCTTTGAACAACCTACCTCTGATACCACTTGTTAGTTATTGGGTGTCGACTTATTACCTAGAGGGGGGGGGGGGTGAATAGGTATTTCAAATTATCTTTCTTTCCCCCTTTTTGGTGTACTTGTTTTCTGGTTAATAGATCTATAGATTAGAAAAGCACATCACAGAAAACACTCAAGAACTTATAGAGGTTCCTCAAGACAGGATGTCTTGACTAGTCCTCTTTCTCTCTGCGTCTACCTAGCATTGTGCAAGGCTCGGCAAACTTCGCCAATGTCTCCGGCCCGCAAGACTTACAACTCGGACCCGTAAGTCCCTGCAGCCTAGGCCCGCAAGCCCCTTCACTGCACCCGAGCCCGCAAGCACGATAGGTTCGGACCGCAAGTCCCTATAGCCTAGGCCCTCAAGCCCCTTCACTGCACTCGAGCACGCAAGCTCGACACTCAGGCCCTCAAGCCCTACACAGCACAGACCCGCAAGTCTTTCCTACAGCCTAGGCCCGCAAACCCCTTCACTACACCCGAGCCTGCAAGCTCGACAAGTTTGGACTCGCAAGTCCTCTGCCCTAGCCCTCAAGCCTCACAGATCTCAAGCCCTCAAGCTTGACACTCAGATCTGAAAACAGATCTTACAACTATGGCCCGCAAGCCTTACAATGAAAGATTTACAGTATTGAAAATTGTTTCTTCTGCCTGATGGAGATCAGCTTCTTGACTTGAAGGAGATGCTTCTTATTTTGAATCTGAACGACACAAATCTTCTTCAAGCTTTCTTCCTCTTGCCTGATGTTGACTGGCTTCTACTATTGAACGTGTACAACCCCGATATTCGCCAGGCAAGGAGGCGGTTTAAGAGAGCAGTGGGATGGAGGAGGTAATAAGGAAGAGAGGCCTTAGTGCCAGAAATCTTCCCTCTTGGAGGGCTCGCTGAAGGGCGAGCGAGAAGGGTCGGCGAGACAAGCGCTCGCGGGCGCGTTCGACGAACTCTTCAGTATTCGTCGAACTCCCTCGGCTTCGTCGACCACACCCCTGTTTGATGGAATCATCAGAAGTCGGTGAAATGACCCGCATTAGGCCAGAGGCGGTCTCGCAGGAAGGCTCATGAGACCGGACCTCGGCAGATACCGCCAGAATTGGCCGGCGAGGTCCTCGCAGGGTGATCGCCTAGGAGAGGCACCGCGAGCAGGATCTGCGAGAGGGCCCGCGAGAACTACAGTAGTCAAGTTCTCGCAGTTCCTTGCCCATAAGTTGATAAGGCCAAATTACCCTTTTACCCTTGGTGGCCTGCCTTTAGCCTCTCCAAACAGCGGAGTTTGGCTGTTAGCAGACCCATTTGGGCTGCAGATAGTAAAATACAAAGGGCAGGATCCTGCTATTTGCAGGCCAGATCAGGAAACCTATAAATAAGACCTCAAGGACACCTTTGGAGAGGACTTCACTTCAGCTTCTCTCTCCTCAGGCTTTCTTTGGTTAGCATTTTCAGAGCTCTCTAAGGTGCCCGAGTCTCAGCTACGGCTTGGGAGGGGGAGCGCTCAACGATCTTTCGGGTTAGTGGATGGACCTCCTCATTGTGACTAAGGTCTTAGTCTTCTTTCTAGTCTTCAGTCTACCTTCTCCGAGGGATCAGTAAGGGCTAGCTGCCCCTCATTTCGGTGAGGGCCCCGAACTCCACAAGAGGCTGAGAAATCGGTTTCAACATTTTGGTGCAGTGAGTGTGGAGCGTGGCTGGTCCAAGAAAGTTCCAAGGAGCAGATATGGCAGGAGGCGAGGAGTTCAGAGAGTCACCACAGGTGGTGACACCGAGGATGTTCGCTGATTTCAGAAGGGAAGTGCTTGACACCTTCGGACTCACAGTCGCGGCATTGCAAAGTGAGTTTGTGACCCCAGCATCTCAAGCGACCCCTCCCCCAGTAGCGGTCGGCGAGAATGCCCCGGGTGGAAGAGCCGAAAAGGAAATCGCCGGAAGTTCAGTTCAAGACTTGGAGGGGCGAGTGCTGTTCGCCAACCTGGCGAGTACTGTGCCAGCGAGCTCTGTGCCGGCGAGCGCGGCGCGAGAGAGCGAGCGCCCAGAGGATGCAGTGACTATGGGAGTGGTCCAGGCGAATGCTATTCTCGCGAATGCAGTCCCTGTTGGGATCATTGCCCACAATGTCTTAGATTTGGAGAAGTCCATTCCTAAGTCAAAGATATATCTCAGAATGTATTTGATATACTCTCTAGAATCAATGTGCAGGAGATCAGGTCAGGCAAAAAGTTCATGGAATTCATTCAAGTCCACAAGCGTCGAGACATCATACATCGCTCGACGCCTGTGACCCAGAAGCGTTGACTCAAGTCTACTACTCAAATAGACAAGGTCGCCGCTGAAGTTCTGAGACCAAGTTTGGAAGCGACGAGCCAAGTTATATTGCTCGACGCCTTGGAAAGAGAAGTGTCGACTTAATCTCAGTCAGCTCAGCGCCAACCAGAAGTGTCGAGATATGAAGGCTTAGTTAAGAAGCGTCGAGCCCCTGGACGTTGCTCGACTTCTTCAGATAAAAAGCATCGACTAAGTGATGTTTGCTCAACGCCTGAGAAGTAGGAGTCGAGAGCCTCAGTCTAAGGAGTAAGCATCGAGCGTCTAAATATCGCTCGACGCCTAACTGGAAAAGCGTCGACAGAGATGTTAAGTGCTCAATGCCTCTTCTACAAATACTCTGAACTGAAGAATATCTTTCACAGCTAGCTGAGTTTTTTGTTTTCATTGAAGACCGTTGAAGATATGACGTCATGCTGACGTAGAAAAGCGTAACAGACATTGCAGATGGAAGGCTATAAATAGAATGCATGACCTATGGGTTGAGTAGTGATTCCGAGTTATGAAGTGAAGAAAAGTGAAGTTAGAAAAGTTTTCCTCTCCTCTCAAAAGCCATTATCATTTCCATCATTTTGAAGAGAAAGTTTGAGATAGAATCTGGAGAAGTTATCTTCCCTTTCAGAACCAATCTAAATTGAAGATCTCATTCAGCAATCTGGTGCTGATACCTCTTTCTGAAAGAAGAAGATCAAGAAGGAAGAATCTGTCTTCCCAAGAAGAAGAACAGTCACCTCAGCTTGACGAATCAAGAAAATCATTTGCTGCTGCTGTTCTATTGAAGATTTCTGTGTGATCATTCAGGCAAATCAAGAAGGCTCAACAAATCTCAAATTTGAGTCTAAATATTCGGTATTCTCTTTATAAATTTCTGTAGGATCTGAGTTGTCAGATCTGAGTGTAGGATCTGTCAAGGATCTGAGTTGTAAGATCAGGTGTGATCTGAGTTGTAGGATTCAGGGGTGAATCTGAGCTGTAGGCCTTGTTATAAAGGCTGAGGTAGGATCTGTGTGATCTGAGTTAGTAAGATCTGTGTGATCCGAGACTATAAGATCTGTTGTGATCTGAGCTGTAAGACCTGTTTGTGGTCTGAGATCTGGAAGAGCTATAACCTCTATCTAGCACACTGCTAGAAGGGGAGAAGGGGGAAAGTGGATTACCCAAGATACGGGGAACCACTATAAAAATCTGTGTGTTCTTTTATGTGTATATCTTTATTTCTTGAAAGCTCTGATCAGTTTTATCTCGATTATAGTCAAGAATCGCAATAGTTTTTAAATAACCTACTCACCCCTCCTCTAGGTGATTAGCTACCCTTAATTAAAGTCTTTCAAGTGGTATCAGAGGTAGGTTGTTCAAGAAAAGGTTTAACAGCCTGAACAAGATCTCCTAAGGGTAGATTTCTAAAGTCGTGATGGCTAATACAGAAGGAAGCAAAGAATTCACATCTATGAAGCTTCCAATCTGCAGAAAAGAAAACTTTGGTATTTGGAAAGAAAGAGTCAGACTTTTCATGGAAGCATCTGATCCTAGGATTTACATAACAGTTCTAGAGGGACCTTTTGTTCCTATGAAAGTTTCATTTACAGATGGAAATATAAAGACTCCTAAAACCTATTCAGAGATGACCAAAGATGAAGTGATTCTGGCCTCCATGGATAAGAGAGCTCAGAACATCATTGTTAGTGCTATTGAAGATTCAACCTTCCAAAATTTAGTCCATTGCAAAACTGCCAAAGAAATGTGGGAATATCTTATTGTCTATATGAAAGGGACTGAAGAAGTCAGAGATGACAGGAAGTCACTTCTAAATCAGCAACATGAAGCCTTCAGACAAGACAAAAAAGATTCAATAGCAATCTGCTATGAAAAATTCTTCAAGATTGTAAATGACCTAAAGACTTATGGAAGAACTTTCTTAGATTATGAGCTGAATGATAAATTCTTAAGATCACTGAACAAAGAATGGGATATCAAGATCTGTGCAATCAGAGAAATGGGAAATCTGGGAAACATTCAGCCACAAAATTTATATGGGAAACTATTGTCCCATGAACTTCATCTGAATACCAGAAAAGCTGAGGAAGGACACAGCAGGGAAAATCCTATTGCTTTGAAAGCAGAAAGCTCTAAGAAAAGCAAAGAAAGAATGGCATTATCCCCCAGGATTCCATCTGAATTAGAAGAATCAGAAACCAGCAATTCTGATTCTGAAATATCAGATGGTGAATTGGCACTCTTTACCAAACAGCTAAAAAGAATGTTGAGGAGAAAACAACACTGGAAAACTAGACCCTCTCAGTTATCAAGATCTAAGAAGCATTCAAATTTGTCAGAGGGATTCAAACAAGACTCCAAGAAGGACAAGTACAATTCTAAACACAATAAAATTAATTCAGAAGAAATTGTGTGTTTTGGTTGCAGGAAATCAGGACACATGATTGCTGATTGTCCTTCAAAGAGAAAGAACAACAAGAAATCAGACAAAAGACATGAGAAGAGTCTAATAGCCAAAAAGGGCAAGGTCACTCTTAGTGATAGTGAATCTCAGTCATCAGACTCAGATAGTGAGGAGGCACTCATAGCTCTGATGGCTGCCAATGAAAATGAAGATAGTTTAAATGATAAACCTATGATAAAAGCCCCACTATCAAGGTCTGATAGTGAAGAGGGTGAAGAAGAAAATGCAGGACTCATGGCATTGAGTGATCAAGAAAATCAGGAGACAACTACTGATATAAAGGTACTTGATAAAACTCCTCTTTCTGATTCTAATTCTGAAACTGAAATAGATTCATTCTCTTCTGATGAAAATGACTCACACTCTAAACTTCATATAGATGAAATTATTGAAAAATATCAATTAATTCTCAGAGAACTTAAGAAGAGCAAAAGGCATAATAAAAGGTTACAAAAAGAAATTTCTGAATTAAAGCAAACTGATTCTCAAAACTCTGAGACAGCTGAGAGGCTGAATCAGACAAGTAAAGAACTTAGTAAACTAAAAGTCATGACTATTATTCACATACAAACTTTGAGCACCAAGGAAAAGTTAATAAAAGAACTTGAAGCAAAACTCCTAGCAGAAAGGAAACTTGTAGCAAAGTTCTCAAAACCACAAACTATTCTTCCTATAATAGACACATTCTCTGCACAATACAGATGTGGCATATGATATGATAGGAATGCAGATAAAAACCCTAAAAGTAATGACAAGGCACCTATACAACCTTTAAAGTTTAACAAAGCCATGTCTATCACAAACAAGCATGATCAAAAAGGTGTGCATAAGTTGTATAAGGGTGAATGTTCTAATAGCAAATATAATTTAATTCAACCAAGTAACAATAATGCCAAACCTCTATGCAAAGAAAAAGTATTAACTCATCATGACTCATTTGTATTTAAAGCAAATACTAAATGCAACAGAAAGGAACTAAGACCTGGAGTAAAAACTACTGATAGTAAGAAAACTGACCAGTAAAAGTCACTAAAACAAATTACATTGCACCTGTAAATAAGGTAATTAAGCAAAATATGAGTCAACATAAAGAAGTAAGAAGACCTCCAAGGAGATATAATAGATATGAATGCTGGTGCTGTGGAAGGGTTGGGCATTTTGCACTTGACTGTTGGTTCAATCCAACTGTTCCAAGATTCAAATCTAGGAGACCAGTATTCAGACCTATTACAACTCTTACAGCTCCAAGAATTATTCAACAACTAAATATTCCAGCTCATACTAACAAGGTTCTAGGACCCAACTTGGTGTGGGCTCCTAAGAAAAGGTAATTTCTCTTTGCAGGGTTGTCCAAAGACAAATCAACTTCCAATCTGGTACTTGGACAGTGGGTGCTCCATGGACATGTCTGGAATAAGAAGTATTCTGGGAAGGGGTGAAAACTGTCTGAAACAGATAAGCGAAGAAATCATGTCTATGTAAAATATTTAAGCATCATAGTACATGACATAACGAAGAAATATTAACTTAAATAAAACGCTAGTAATTCAATATATTAGAGACACCTGACGCGACTACTGTCAGTTCTTCGATAAATATAAACATGCACGGGTATCGAGCGACTCTTCACCTTCCCGCACTATAAATAGAACGACTACCTATAGTCCAAGCTATCGACACTTCCAATTCTTTTCTTTGTCTCCGTCGATTCATCCTCACAACCTCATGGAAAAAGAAGGCAGCATTCCCGAATCAGGAAAATCCTTAGCTCAGAATGACCCTCTCCTCCACTGTATTTCAACTCTTTTAGCTACTCAGAAAGAACAGATAGAGAATTCCATACAGAAGATCATTAGTGAATTCAAGAATGAGACTAAAACAGAGATAGATTCAATAAAGAAAGAAGTCCTTAATTTCAATACTCAACATGTCCACTTCACAGAACTGATTCTGAACAGGATCAATGTCCATGAGCAAAACCTGAATGCCCGTATGTTGGAGGTTAGAGACTTCCTGGATGCAGGAAATCAGGTAGCCCTGCAGCAATTAGTCGGACTGCAACACTCCTTATCTGAAGACATCCAGGAGATGGAGGAGAATGTTAAAGAGGAGATTAAGGAGGTTGGTAATAAAAATATTTGTGCCTGCTCACTTCAAGCAATGTGGGTGAGTAATCAAGTAAAGGAAGCGCTTCATGTGACCTCGTATAATATGCACTCACTGAACCCTCTTCAAGGTCTGACTCTGATGCTTATGGAGGCAATTCAGATGAGTCATCTTCATCTAAGAAGAGAAGAAGAGCATCCAGTGTGGAGTGCCAGAAGAAAAGGCTAAGTGAGATTGAACAGGACCCCGAAGCTGGAAGATGGAGTCCCCGTTCAAGGGAAATCATCACAAAATCATGGATCGCGTTCGGACATCCTCAGATCGACCATGGAAGAGTATACTCTTCAATATAATGGAATCAACATCAGAGAGAGATGGATGCAAGGAAGTATCACAAATTGGCTTTTCCCCATGGTCCTCCTCCTCCTCCAAAGAAAATACCGAAGCCCCTCCACTTCTTTAAACGAAAGAAGAAGAAGGAAGACTGCACCAGCAATGTCGTCTTGCCTTTCAATATTTAAAAATCACTTATCTATTGAGCTCATGTCATGATAAGAACAATTTGTTAAGTTATATGACTTATCTTAAATGTGAATGATTATAAGGCATATGCCTGTAATGTTTTTTTTGGTATGATATTCATAACATGCAATCACTGTTATGTTTATTGCTTGCTGTTAAATTAACAACATGCTATGCACTTTGTGTGTCTATCTTGGAAAATATCATTATATATGTGTATGTGCTAGACACTAGTTGCAGATTTTGCAGGATGCAAGGAGGATAGAAAAAGTACATCTGCTACATGTCAATTTCTTGGCAAAAGACTAATATCTTGGAGTAGCAGGAAGCAGACAAGTGTGGCTATTTCCACAGCAGAATCTGAATACATTTCAGCTGGAAACTGTTGTGCTCAGCTACTATGGATTCAACACCAACTCCAAGACTATAAAGTTCAGCTAAGTAAATCTCCTCTATTTTGTGATTCAACTAGTGCAATTGCTATAGCCAACAATCCAGTATCTCATAGCAGAACTAAGCATATAGAAATAAGATACCATTTCATTAGAGAACATGTAGAAAATGGAGATATCTCAATTGAATATGTTCCAACCGAAAAACAGGTTGCTGACATATTTACTAAACCCCTGGATGAAACTAAATTCAATAATTTTAAAATTGAATTAGGTATGTTAAAAATGGATTAAAGCTATTTTGGATTAAATAAATAAAAATAATGATTGAGATCCATAAGGTGAGTGAAGAAGTTATCTGGCGTGGAAAGAAGATACTTGGCGTCGAGAGAAGACACCTGGCGTCGAGAGAAAGTATTTGGCGTCGAGATGTCACCTGGCGTCAACTGAAGATATATGGCGTCGAGCGATCTCAACGCTTATGCAAACATAGCTAGGCCATCTCGACAGGGTCAATTTAAACCACTAGATCAAACTTGTCAAACAAGTTAGGCGCGCGGCTATTCATCTTCTTGAACTAGAACTTCTATAAATAGGGAAGACACTTCGTTAGTGCCCTAGTTCTCTAAGTTCGAAATTGTCTGCCCTAAAAAATCACTCCATCAATTCTTTCTCTCTTTGTTCATCAACAACAATGCCTCCCAAAAGCAATGAGTATCTCTATGAGGGAAGTGAACTTGTTCAAAATGGATTCCAATCAGCTTCTGTGGAGATCAAATCAACAATCAAATTAATCTACAATGCAGGACTGGAACTTGTACTGTCTGAATCAACTCTCATCTGGAAACAAGAGGTATTAGAGCTATACTCTAACATAGTAATAGACTCCGTCAATTCAAAGATTAAGTCCAGTGTGAATGGTAAGAAGATTAAAATAACTCCTTCTAGACTAGCTAAGGCACTAGAATTGCCTAGGTTAAAAAGGAATGAAGATGAAGAAGAGGTGTGTAACACCCCAAAAATCGTAGTTCCGCGAGGTAGGCGGAGTGGTAGTGCTGCGCTCGGGAAAGGCTAGGAATTTCTTAGCAGCTCTTCGCGCACGACCATTTCTCCTCTTCGCGCACGACCAGTGATCGTGCGCAGTGATCGTGCGCTATCCGCCAGAATTCGGAGTTCTGTCTCGGATAGTGCGCACGACCAGTGTCTCCTTCGCGCACGACCAGTGATCGTGCGCAGTGATCGTGCGCTATCCGCCAGAATTCGGAGTTCTGTCTCGGATAGTGCGCACGACCAGTGTCTTCTTCGCGCACGACCAGTGACCGTGCGACTGTGATCGTGCGCCCTGTTTATTCTGTTCCGCGAAATCGTGCGGGGATGATGATCCGACCGATCAAATACTTTGGGATTTGATCCGACGGCTGAGATAATTCGCTGGGGGGCTTTAGGGCTTGGATGAGGGGTTATTCCCTCATATTTCCAAGTCCTTTCTCTCTCTTAGGTTGGAGAAAGGAGAAGGGGGCAAGGAGGAAGAAGAGGGGAGATCCGCCATTGTTGGAGCTTCGGAGCTCCGATCGCCGATCCGAGACCGGCAACGCGTAGAGGGCGTCAAGGCGCTTCTTCTCCACCGTTTGGTTGCAAGCTTCTCATGGCTAGGAGGAGATCTCAAAAGGTAACGACGTTTCTCCTCCCGGTCTTTAGGATGCGTGTTTGGCATCGCCTCTTTCATGCATTTTTGGCACCGGATCCGTCGAGTGAGAGGGATCCGGGTCGCCTTGGTTCAAGAGAAACCACCGGGTTGATTGTGTCCGTCCCCGGCATGTTTTGCACTAGAGATCCGCTCCGTTAGCGGATTAGGCATTGTGGGTGAAGCCGGATTTATGGCCGTTGGTCCGATCCGGTGATGTTGATTTACGCGCATGTTAGGGGTTTTGTTAGAAATCCGATTACGGCGAACTCGTCGTTGTGATGCCCTTGTAGCTTCGTATGGTAACGAATGTTGGGTTAGGGCGGAGAATAAATGTGCGGATTATGGGGCTTGTGATGCCTTGTGTTGTGCGAAGGCGCGATTGGTCTTTGTGGTCGGCTGGCTATCCCGTGGAGACTGAGATTCACGTGTGGAGAGTGTCCCGGCAAGATTAGTCCCTTCGTTTGTTGACTGACGAGAATGTCTGTGCTACGGATTGCATCCGTTGACGGTCTCCAGGCGAGGCAATCGGTGGACGTTGTCCCGAGAGTAAGCCCAGGGCCTTGGGACGTTTTGATTAGCCAGAATTCTTGGAATCGGTCTTGGTGCGTTGTTGGCGGCCCGAGCGTGTGAGCTGTCAGACAAGCCCGTTGGCATGGAAGGCCTGGCGAGGTGAGTCTCAGCGAGAGCGCTTGGCCTTGGGTTTGATGCCCTTGTGGGGAAATGATGAGTACCCTTGTGTTGGTAATGTATGATGATGTGTTAGATTCATACGCATTAGGGCGCCTTGGGTGAAACCCCGGGCTTGCACTCATTCTGCATTGTTAGGCCCTTTTATTACCTGCTCAACCTAGAAACGTGGATGATGCTTGTGACACTCATGCCAGTATTTATGTTGCTTTCCTATATGTACATTTGCATACGAAGTGCTGACTTGCAGGGTGAAGTAGTTCCCCGGGGTCCGCTAGGACGGCCGGGAGGAGGGATGTTGTTACACCGCTTGTGGTCAGCCATAGCTGACCCTCGTTTTCCGCTCTTTGTGATTTGGTTGCAGGGCACGAATCGCAAGCTGGACCCAGCGCGCCGGCCAAAAGGGCCTAAAGCCTCATGAAGTGATTACCTGTTTTCCTGTATTACTTTCTTCATGCTTTGTTATATCCGGCTTGCATGCCGAGGTAGTTTAGGGAAAAACCACCTTTCCCCTTTGGTTGGGATGTCTTTCTTTATGAATTGTTGGATGTTTTGGACTGTGTTTTGTAAGGCCTTAAGGCCAGTTGGACTCCTTTGTAGTGGACAATCTCTGTGGTTTAGTTTTGTTTCCGCTGTGTTGTCTGAGTTATGAGTTTGGGTAGTGATTATCATCTTTTAATACCAAAGCTGTGGCGGTTATATGTTGTGGGGTCCCGGCCGGACCCATATTATATGGTCATTGCAGGGGAGGTGTTACAATTTGGTATCAGAGGGAGGTTTAGTATTCTTGCGAGGTCTAGTGTATTTGGATCGCGTAAGAGATTGTCCACATAGGAGTTTTGCGCGGGATTATGAGTATCCCTGTGTTTGAGTCTTGCGAATAGAGACTGATGAGTCTTTCTCCTTGCTTATGCTAGGATGTTGGCGATGACGCGGGGACATCTAGGAGGCAAGAGGAGCCTTCGGGGAGTAGTGCTACTGCTCCAGGCCTTGTGAATGTGGGCATGTCCCCGGCCGACTTCTGTCGCATGCTAGCGGAGGCAATGGTGGCGGCTCAAGCTGGAGCGATGCCACGGGTTCCTACGCCGGTGGTGCAAGTTGCGACCCCTGTTACTCCGGCGGCTACGCCGGATACACCGGAGGTTGAAGTAAGGCAAGCAGAGCCTCTTGCGGAGAGAGTTTTTCCGATGGGTGATCGATTCATGAAGTATTTCTTGAGTTTTCACCCTCCGACGTTCAAGGGAGTGGGCACTCCAACGGATGCCGAGGATTGGCTTTCGAGGATCCGGGAGCTCTTGAGGGCAGCTGAGACCCCAGCTGAGAGGCAGTCTCACTTTGCGAGCTTCATGTTGGAGGGCGATGCGAAGTTGTGGTGGGCGAACCATAACGGTCGTCAGTTTGTTGGGCGTGTTCCGTCCATGGAGGAGTTCGGAAACGCTTTCCTAAAGCGGTATATTCCGGTTTCAACAAGGTTAGCACTGCAGCGGCAGTTTCTGCATTTGGTGCAGCGGGAGAAGACGGTGGATGAGTATCTGCAAGAGTTCACCCGGTTGGGTCGGTATGCAGGCACGACAATGGCAGATGATGAAGAGAGAGATAACCTCTTTTATCAGGGGTTGAGGGAAAACTTAAGGCAACCACTCATAGCCTTGAAGAATGCAGGGTTCGATGAGTTGGTCGAAGCCGCTCGCACGCTGGAGAGCGACCTGGAGCGAACTCAGCGGCGAAAGAGTGTTGCGGCAAAACAGGGAGAAGGAAAGCCTTCTCAGTCTCAATCCCAGTGGAAATCCGAGGGTAGCCGATGGAAGAAGAAGCCCCGTCCTAACAGACCTGGGGAGAGAAGTGGTGCGCCTTCGGGAGATTTCCGTTCCAAGGGTCCAGTTACTTGTTACCAGTGTGGCAAGGTGGGCCACATTAGTCGTTTCTGTACCGAGGGCGGAGCTGGGCCAGAGCCGAGGCAAGAGCAATCGGTGCGTTCAGGTCCCAGTGTTACAGAAAAGGGGAAAGCGGCGGAGTCGAGTGCTTCGCGGTTCCCTCCAGTGCAGCCTAGGGCCTACAACCTTGGGCAGCAGGAAGCGATACGTCAACCCGATGTGGTGACAGGTATGAAAAGTTTAAGTGTTCGGTTGTTACTATAATGTAGGTTGCGGCCTTTCATGTTTGTTTTGCACGTGGTTAGGTTTCGTGCTAGTTTCGGGCTACCCCTCGCGAGTGTTGTTCGACACGGGGGCGTCACACTCTTTTCTTGCGGAAAGTTTTATCCGGAAGATTGGTGCTGAGCCCGTAGCGGCAGGGGTGGAGCTGAGTGTGCGTATGCCAAATGGGTCTTTCATGACTACCATGAGGAAGGGACGCATTGTGATGCAAATTGGCGATTGTGATTTCGTGTTGGTAGCAGCGATTCTGCCACTAGCCGAATTCGACGTTATCTTGGGGATGGACTGGCTTGCGGAGCAGCGAGCTAGTATCGACTGCCAGTTGAAGGTGGTAACCCTGAGAGGTGAAGGTAGAGCAGAGGTCAAGTTCGAAGGCCTAAGCGGAGTGGCTTACTCCCTGATTTCCGCCATGCAAATGAGGCGTGCGGTAAACCAAGGAGGCGAGGCGTTCTTAGCTTTGTTGGAGACTCACTCCACAAAGTTGGCTATTAGGGAAGTTCCGGTGGTGGAAGAATTTGAGGATGTTTTCCCCGAGGAACTTCCGGGAGCACCTCCTCAGCGTGAAATAGATTTCTCGATAGAGTTGGTACCGGGTGCGAGGCCAGTGTCGCGTCCTCCGTTTAGGATGGCACCGAAGGAACTGGCCGAGTTAAAGGTTCAGTTGCAGGAGTTGTTGGAGCAAGGGTACATTAGGCCCAGCTCTTCACCATGGAGCGCCCCGGTTTTGTTTGTGAAGAAAAAGGACGGAAGTATGCGGTTATGCATTGATTACCGTGAGCTAAATAAGTTGACCGTCAAGAATAAATATCCAATTCCCCGAATTGATGATCTGTTCGACCAGTTAGTGGGGTCGGTGGTGTACTCCAAGTTGGATTTGAAATCGGGGTACTACCAGCTGAAGATCCGAGAAGAGGACGTTGCCAAGACAGCGTTCGGGACTCGGTATGGCCACTACGAGTTTTCGGTGATGCCGTTCGGTTTGACGAACGCGCCATCCGTGTTCATGGACTTGATGAACAGGGTTTTCCGCCCTTTCTTAGATTCGTTCGTGGTGGTGTTTGTTGACGATATTTTGGTGTACTCAAAATCGGAGGCGGAGCATGAGTCTCACTTGAGGCAAGTACTGCAGACTCTAAGGGAGAATCAGCTCTATGCTAAGTTCTCAAAATGCGAGTTTTGGATCGAGAAGGTGGCTTTCTTAGGTCACGTGATTAGTGGAGATGGGGTGGCGGTAGATCCAGCGAAGATCGAAGCCATTAGAGATTGGCCTGTCTTGAGGACCGTGACGGAAGTCCGGAGTTTTCTTAGACTAGCCGGTTATTATAGAAGGTTCGTGGAGAACTTTTCGCGGATGGCTTTGCCCCTCACCACTCTCACTCGCAAGGACCAGAAGTTCGTATGGACACCGGAGTGTGCCCGGGCATTTGAGAATCTGAAGGAAAGGTTGATGTCCGCTCCAATCCTTAGTCTTCCTAGTGGGACGGAAGGATTTCAGATTTTCAGCGACGCGTCAGGTTGCGGTTTGGGGTGCGTGCTTGTGCAGCACGGCAAGGTGATCGCTTATGGGTCAAGGCAGTTAAAGACTCATGAGAAGAATTACCCCGTCCACGATTTGGAGTTGGCGGCGGTAATCTTTGCGCTAAAGTTGTGGCGGCACTACGTTTATGGTGCGAAGGTGGAGATCTTCACAGATCACAAAAGCCTGAGGTATCTCCTAGATCAAAAGGATCTGAATATGCGGCAGCGTAGGTGGGTCGAGTTCCTTGGGGACTACGACGTGGAGATTCAGTATACGCCGGGTAAAGCCAACGTGGTGGCGGATGCTTTGAGTAGGAAGTACTCCGGGCAAGGTAATTGGATGGAGGCGCATAACGAGCGTTTGATTCGAGACTTGGAGTCTCTTGATATCTCTTGTGTGGCTAGAGGTGAGTCTAGCGTAGCTCGTTTGAATTGGATTGAAATGCAATGTGACATAACGGATCGAATCCGAGAGGCGACCAGTGCGGACGAGGAGTGCCAACAGTTGGTGTTGGAGGCTCAACAGAGCGAGGGCACTGCTTTGGAGATGGTTGGTGGGATCTTAAAAAGGGACGGGAGGGTTTGCGTTCCGCGCTTTGGCAAGCTCCGCGAGGAGTTGATGTTTGAAGCTCACTTTACGAAGTACTCCGTTCATCCAGGAAGTACAAAGATGTACGCGGATTTGAAGAAATCCTTTTGGTGGCCTGGGATGAAGCGGGATGTAGCCGAGTACGTGAGCCGATGTCAGACTTGTGCCTTGGTAAAGGCTGAGTGCCAAAGGCCCGGCGGGTTCTTGAAGCCCCTTCCCATCCCCGAATGGAAATTTGATGACATCTCTATGGATTTTGTGCATGGTTTGCCTCGATCGCAGCAGGGTAACGATGCAATTTGGGTGATAGTAGATCGCCTGACGAAGGTGGCCCACTTCATTCCGAACCAGAAGGGTGATGGCGTGGAAAAGCTCGTGGAGCTTTATGTTCGAAACGTTGTGCGGTTGCACGGGATGCCGAAGAGCATCGTTAGTGATCGCGATGGGCGATTCACATCGAAGGATTGGAGATTAGTGCAGAAAAGTCTAGGCACGAAGCTCAAGTTTAGTACCGCGTTCCATCCGCAGACCGATGGTCAGACGGAGCGAACGAACCGTACGTTGGAAGACATGTTGAGGATGTGTGCTCTCGACTTTGGCAAAGGGTGGGAGGACCACCTTTTCATGGTGGAGTTCGCCTATAATAATAGCTTCCAGGCGAGTATCAAGATGGCGCCATACGAAGCTTTGTATGGAAGGAAGTGTCGAACGCCGATGTCTTGGGCAGAGGTGGGAGACACTAAGATTTTGGGAAAGCAAGTGGTGGAGGATGCTTGCGAGATTGTGCGGACGATTCAGGAGCGCATGAAGGTTGCTCAGGATCGACAAGCAAAGTATTTTAATGCACGCCACAGAAATGTGGAGTTTGCAGTGGGCGACATGGTCTACTTGAAGATCAAGCCGTTCAAGGGTGTTTCGCGGGTGCGGCGACTCAAGAAGTTGAGTCCAAGATATTTGGGTCCGTTCGAGGTTACGGAACGTATAGGCGAAGCAGCCTATCGTTTGGCGTTGTCCGCAGAGCTGAGTGGATTACATGACGTTTTCCATGTCTCCGTGCTGAGGAAAGCTTTGATAGAGCCGAGTGTCGTGGTCGAAGCGGCGGCGGTGCCGGTGATGGAGAACTTGGGGGCGAGGGTTCGCCCGGTGTGCGTGGAGGATTCAGAAGTCCGGCAGTTGCGTAACAAGCAAGTCAAACTTGTGAAGGTGCGATGGGACAACTGCGGGCGAGACGAATTCTCTTGGGAGCGAGAGCAAGCGATGCGGGAGGATTTCCCGGAACTTTTCGCTCCAGGTATGCGTTGTGAATTTCCTGCTTAAATTCTAAAATTTCGAGGACGAAATTCTTTTAAGGGGGGTGGAGTTGTAACACCCCAAAAATCGTAGTTCCGCGAGGTAGGCGGAGTGGTAGTGCTGCGCTCGGGAAAGGCTAGGAATTTCTTAGCAGCTCTTCGCGCACGACCATTTCTCCTCTTCGCGCACGACCAGTGATCGTGCGCAGTGATCGTGCGCTATCCGCCAGAATTCGGAGTTCTGTCTCGGATAGTGCGCACGACCAGTGTCTCCTTCGCGCACGACCAGTGATCGTGCGCAGTGATCGTGCGCTATCCGCCAGAATTCGGAGTTCTGTCTCGGATAGTGCGCACGACCAGTGTCTTCTTCGCGCACGACCAGTGACCGTGCGACTGTGATCGTGCGCCCTGTTTATTCTGTTCCGCGAAATCGTGCGGGGATGATGATCCGACCGATCAAATACTTTGGGATTTGATCCGACGGCTGAGATAATTCGCTGGGGGGCTTTAGGGCTTGGATGAGGGGTTATTCCCTCATATTTCCAAGTCCTTTCTCTCTCTTAGGTTGGAGAAAGGAGAAGGGGGCAAGGAGGAAGAAGAGGGGAGATCCGCCATTGTTGGAGCTTCGGAGCTCCGATCGCCGATCCGAGACCGGCAACGCGTAGAGGGCGTCAAGGCGCTTCTTCTCCACCGTTTGGTTGCAAGCTTCTCATGGCTAGGAGGAGATCTCAAAAGGTAACGACGTTTCTCCTCCCGGTCTTTAGGATGCGTGTTTGGCATCGCCTCTTTCATGCATTTTTGGCACCGGATCCGTCGAGTGAGAGGGATCCGGGTCGCCTTGGTTCAAGAGAAACCACCGGGTTGATTGTGTCCGTCCCCGGCATGTTTTGCACTAGAGATCCGCTCCGTTAGCGGATTAGGCATTGTGGGTGAAGCCGGATTTATGGCCGTTGGTCCGATCCGGTGATGTTGATTTACGCGCATGTTAGGGGTTTTGTTAGAAATCCGATTACGGCGAACTCGTCGTTGTGATGCCCTTGTAGCTTCGTATGGTAACGAATGTTGGGTTAGGGCGGAGAATAAATGTGCGGATTATGGGGCTTGTGATGCCTTGTGTTGTGCGAAGGCGCGATTGGTCTTTGTGGTCGGCTGGCTATCCCGTGGAGACTGAGATTCACGTGTGGAGAGTGTCCCGGCAAGATTAGTCCCTTCGTTTGTTGACTGACGAGAATGTCTGTGCTACGGATTGCATCCGTTGACGGTCTCCAGGCGAGGCAATCGGTGGACGTTGTCCCGAGAGTAAGCCCAGGGCCTTGGGACGTTTTGATTAGCCAGAATTCTTGGAATCGGTCTTGGTGCGTTGTTGGCGGCCCGAGCGTGTGAGCTGTCAGACAAGCCCGTTGGCATGGAAGGCCTGGCGAGGTGAGTCTCAGCGAGAGCGCTTGGCCTTGGGTTTGATGCCCTTGTGGGGAAATGATGAGTACCCTTGTGTTGGTAATGTATGATGATGTGTTAGATTCATACGCATTAGGGCGCCTTGGGTGAAACCCCGGGCTTGCACTCATTCTGCATTGTTAGGCCCTTTTATTACCTGCTCAACCTAGAAACGTGGATGATGCTTGTGACACTCATGCCAGTATTTATGTTGCTTTCCTATATGTACATTTGCATACGAAGTGCTGACTTGCAGGGTGAAGTAGTTCCCCGGGGTCCGCTAGGACGGCCGGGAGGAGGGATGTTGTTACACCGCTTGTGGTCAGCCATAGCTGACCCTCGTTTTCCGCTCTTTGTGATTTGGTTGCAGGGCACGAATCGCAAGCTGGACCCAGCGCGCCGGCCAAAAGGGCCTAAAGCCTCATGAAGTGATTACCTGTTTTCCTGTATTACTTTCTTCATGCTTTGTTATATCCGGCTTGCATGCCGAGGTAGTTTAGGGAAAAACCACCTTTCCCCTTTGGTTGGGATGTCTTTCTTTATGAATTGTTGGATGTTTTGGACTGTGTTTTGTAAGGCCTTAAGGCCAGTTGGACTCCTTTGTAGTGGACAATCTCTGTGGTTTAGTTTTGTTTCCGCTGTGTTGTCTGAGTTATGAGTTTGGGTAGTGATTATCATCTTTTAATACCAAAGCTGTGGCGGTTATATGTTGTGGGGTCCCGGCCGGACCCATATTATATGGTCATTGCAGGGGAGGTGTTACAAGGTGACCTCTGAACAGATTAGATTAGCACAAATCTGGTGCGGAATTGAAACGTCACGAGAAATCACTGGAAGTATTCAGAGAAAGGGAATGAATTCAAAAGGTAAATTGATAACAGATGTTATAGGAAAGGGACTGCTGTGCAAGACTGGATCACATGACAAAGTTTCTAGAAAAATGTTTATTCTACTGACAAGGATTATTCATTCTCTGAGAACAGACTGGGGAAGTGTTGTGTTTGATAGGATAGTTGAATGTATCCAAGTACCCAACATGGGTAGAATATTGTCTTTATATTTAGTAAAAGTCTCTCCTGACTCCTTGAATAATAAACCTGGATCAAAGATAAATCACATGAAGAAAATGGATATGAAAATGATAGAGAGATGGGAAAGAATTTTATCTAACCCTCCTCCAGCAGATCCTTCTCCCAAGCAGAAGAAAGCAAAGAAGCAAAAGAAGAAGAAGGCTTCTTCAAGCTCTTCAAGTTCATCCAGCTCATCCTCCTCCAAAAGAAAATCTAAATCTACTCCAATTCATGATCCAAACCTTTCAACATCAGAAGATGAAGAAGGGAATAATGCAAGGGATAGTTCTCCTGATACTCCAAGGGATGAGAGTAAGAAAGGAGAAGAAGAAGGAGGAAGTCTTTATGTATCTCCTGCTGGACTTGAAGGAGTTGTACTAAATGAGAAAGAGACACAAGATGAGATTCCTGCTTAGAAAAATTCTGAAATGAGCAAGGTAGCAGTTGAGGGGGAGGCTCAGGATGAGAACCCTGTTCAGGATAAAATTGATCTGATCAATGCAGAGACTGAGGGGGAGCCTCAAGATGAATTCCTAGCTAAAGGTAATGCACCATTTGAGGGGGAGTCTCAGGCTGAGATCCCTGCTAGAGAGAATTCTGAAATAGATGCTATGGAAGTAGAAGGAGAGCCTGAAGCACCAAAGAAATCTGCTGAGAATGTTATCAAGATAGAATCCTCTAGCTCCCATATGAGCCAGAGAGATGATTCCTTCATCAGAGAAGAAAGTAGCAAAGGTGTTGAAATGGAAAAGGAGATCCATGTGGATCTTAGTCCTATTCTTCCTCAGTTGGAAGTGTTGCTGAATAATCAAAGAAGATTATTAGAACAATATATTGAGGAGAATAATACAAAAATGAAAAATGAAGTAGATTTCCAACTGAAATTGGTTAGATTTGAAGTGAATCATCATATATCTGCATTAAGGAAAGAGATGGTAAAGTTCTTTAAGAGGGCTGGTGTTTCAGTAGATTATACAACTGAACAGCTTGATGTACTCAAAGAAACATCAAAGGTTATTAAAGAATCTCAAGCTGCAATTACAACGAATGTGAATGATGTGCAGACAAACCAAGGAATACTAAGTAGCAATATGCAAGTTCTATATAAAGAACAGGTAGCTCAAATCTTAACAAGTGCAAATAAGGTTGAAGCTAGACTGCAACAGCAGAATGCTGATATCTTGGCTAAAATTGATGAGAGCTCCTCAGTTCTAAAAGATCAAGCAAAGCTGCATGCAGATACTATAGATGATCATCTCTTTAAAGTAAAGAAAACCATTGAAAGTGGGGTTAATCACTTGGAAGGTCAGGTCAGATTTCAGAAGAATACTTTGAGAGAACACATTGTTGAAGAAGTCCTAAAGGGGGAGAGGTCAATGATTCAAGCTAGTTCTGAACATGCTATGTGGACCTCAAACTTTATAAGAGAAACTCTTGGATATTCTCCTATAGACTATGGGAATGATCAAGTCTCTGAGATAAGGCCAGCCTCTCTTACTCAGGTTCAAAAACAGATTGCTAAAATGTATAGTCCTGAGAATAAAAGTAAAAGAGAGAATTTTACTAGTGAGCAAGTAGAATCAAGTAAAAGAAAGTTCAGAGAAGAGGTTCAATCAAGAGTTGATTTTGAACATTGGTCTCCCTCTTCCAGAGAATTGATTCTATCAGCATGGGAAATTGTGAAAAATAACCCAGAGGAAAGAGGAAAGTGGTATTCTGAAGATGAATGGTTAAAGCATAGGGATCAAGAGGAACTAAAGATCAAATTCAAGGCTGAAAAAATGGCTGGGAAGGTCCAGGCAGGAGAAATGGAGCCAATCAGATACTTCCCAAAGCCATTTGGCTATTTTAAGAGGAAAAAGGAAGTTGCTGAAGCACTCTCCAATAGAGCCAAAAGAGGAATTGAATTCAAGGATCCTGGACAGCTTTAGAAATTTAATCTTTATCTTTCACTTTCAGAAGAATGTAATTGATATATTTTTGAACAATCTTGATGAATTCCCAGTGTGAACTATTCTTCATGTTCATATCTATACATATGCCTGTGATGTGATTCTGTCTCTCTACATGACATCTTTTTCTGAATTGCCTATGTTAATATGCTTATATAAGAAACCATGTCTGAGATAATTTTTGTGGATAGAATGTTTTGGTAATCTAATTTTATAAAGTTTGATACTCTTTATTTTTGATTATCTGTATAGAGTTTAGAACACATTGTTTATCTTTGAAAAGAGAGATATATCATTGACTGAGATTATGACATCTTCAAATAGGGGGAGATTGTTGGGATCATTGCCCACAATGTCTTAGATTTGGAGAAGTCCATTCCTAAGTCAAAGATATATCTCAGAATGTATTTGATATACTCTCTAGAATCAATGTGCAGGAGATCAGGTCAGACAAAAAGTTCATGGAATTCATTCAAGTCCACAAGCGTCGAGACATCATACATCGCTCGACGCCTGTGACCCAGAAGCGTTGACTCAAGTCTACTACTCAAATAGACAAGGTCGCCGCTGAAGTTCTGAGACCAAGTTTGGAAGCGACGAGCCAAGTTATATTGCTCGACGCCTTGGAAAGAGAAGTGTCGACTTAATCTCAGTCAGCTCAGCGCCAACCAGAAGTGTCGAGATATGAAGGCTTAGTTAAGAAGCGTCGAGCCCCTGGACGTTGCTCGACTTCTTCAGATAAAAAGCATCGACTAAGTTATGTTTGCTCAACGCCTGAGAAGTAGGAGTCGAGAGCCTCAGTCTAAGGAGTAAGCGTCGAGCGTCTAAATACCGCTCAACGCCTAACTGGAAAAGCGTCGACAGAGATGTTAAGTGCTCAACGCATCTTCTACAAATACTCTGAACTGAAGAATATCTTTCACAGCTAGCTGAGCTTTTTGTTTTCATTGAAGACCGTTGATGATATGACGTCATGCTGACGCAGAAAAGCGTAACAGACATTGCAGATGGAAGGCTATAAATAGAATGCATGACATATGGGTTGAGTAGTGATTCCGAGTTATGAAGTGAAGAAAAGTGAAGTTAGAAAAGTTTTCCTCTCCTCTCAAAAGCCATTATCATTTCCATCATCTTGAAGAGAAAGTTTGAGATAGAATCTGGAGAAGTTATCTTCCCTTTCAGAACCAATCTAAATTGAAGATCTCATTCAGCAATCTGGTGATGATACCTCTTTCTGAAAGAAGAAGATCAAGAAGGAAGAATCTGTCTTCCCAAGAAGAAGAACAGTCACCTCAGCCTGACGAATCAAGAAAATCATTTGCTGTTGCTGTTCTATTGAAGATTTCTGTCTGATCATTCAGGCAAATCAAGAAGGCTCAACAAATCTCAAATCTGAGTCTAAATATTTGGTATTCTCTTTATAAATTTATGCAGGATCAGAGTTGTCAGATCTGAGTGTAGGATCTGTCAAGGATCTGAGTTGTAAGATCAGGTGTGATCTGAGTTGTAGGATTCAGGGGTGAATCTGAGCTGTAGGCCTTGTTATAAAGGCTGAGGTAGGATCTGTGTGATCTGAGTTAGTAAGATCTGTGTGATCCGAGACTGTAAGATCTGTTGTGATCTGAGCTGTAAGACCTGTTTGTGGTCTGAGATCTGGAATAGCTATAACCTCTATCTAGCACACTGCTAGAAGGGGAGAAGGGGGAAAGTGGATTACGCAAGATACGGGGAACCACTATAAAAATCTGTGTGTTCTTTTCTGTGTATATCTTTATTTCTTGAAAGCTCTGATTAGTTTTATCTCGATTATAGTCAAGAATCGCAATAGTTTTTAAATAACCTATTCACCCCCCCCTCTAGGTGATTAACTACCCTTAATTAAAGTCTTTCAGTCCCCGCGAGCTCGAGTCTGGCGAGAGAGCTCGGGGGTGGGGGGGGGGGGGGGGGGGGGGGGGGGGGGGGCGAGCGGAGCGAGAAAGGGTGGTAGAAGGGGGAAGCCCCTTCTGCGAGTTGGTACTTTCTGCACCTGTCCCGGCGGGGTTCGGAGAGTGGGACAGGCTGTACTACAACGGTTGGGATGACCCTATCCAACATCTCCAGTCTTTTGAGGACTCGGTCTCCATCAGGCCGATGTCGAATGCTTTCAAGTGTCGGCTCTTCGCCGTCACTCTTAAAGAAAAGGCTAGGGACTGGTTCCATCAACTCCCTACAGGGTTGATCTACGCCTTCGAGGATTTACGCCAGAGTTTCTTGTTGCGATTCTCCACTTCAAAAAAGAGGAAGAAGGATGCTGAGTCCCTCTTCAAAGTGAAGCAGGAGCCAAAGGAGTCGTTGGCTCGCTACGCGGATCGGTTCCAGGAAGAAGTGCTGCTCACTCAGGAGATGCTCAGATTTGCACTCCAGCTCGCTTTCACCGTCGGGCTAAGGGAGAGATTTTTCAAAATGGCTTTGAAGAGGATGGCCCTCGTCTCCTACGAGGAGTTGATGGAGAGGGTGGCGGAAGAGATTGAGAGTGAGGAGGCCAACCCGGAGCTTACCAAGAGGCTAGCAAAGCTCAGCGAGCCGGAGGTCAGGCAGCAGGAAGTAAGGAGAAGGGAAGAGCCCAGGGCCCCGGAGGGGGAGTGGAGGCAACGTGCCGAAGGAATGCAAGATCAGGGAAGAGGTTACGACCTGGGAAGGGGTAACTTCTATGGAGGACAAGGAAGACCCCATCAACTGGGATGGAGGCAGGGTCCGAGGCCATTGCTTCCCCCACCTCAGCAAGCCATGGCGATCAGGCGGGGACGAGGAGGAAGAGGAAGGAGAGAAGAGGCTAGAGAGGAAGCAGGGGCAGGGAGAAGGAGGAGGAATAGGGTGGCGGAAGGTGAGGCAGGGGAGGTGACATTGCCGTATTGTGACTTCCACGATGAGGAAGGTCACGCGACGGCCACCTGCCCAGAGTTCCTGGAAACAAAAAGGGGACGAGTGCCCGCGCCGGGGCAGCAGCAACAGGTGAGAATTGAGGAGGTCGAGCCTCGGGGCGAGGAGGAAGAAAGGTGCGAAGACAGAGTTGATGTGGGGAGTAGAGGAGGGATCGGGGTGATCCATGGGGGGGTAGGGGTGGAGGCAACCCGCAAGGCTAGCCTCCATACCATCTATCGGCGGAGCGTGGCCTCAACATCCACTGCTCCACCCCCGGCGGAGAGAACTACTTTCTCCCAGAAGGACATGCCAAGCTATGAAGACCCGTTCTGCGATGCGCTGGTCTTCCAGACCGCCATCGAGAACTTCACCGTCTCGCGGATTCTAGTCGATAATGGGAGCTCGGTCAACGTCGTCTTCAAGAAGGCGTTTGATGAGATGAAGGTGGAGTCTAAGAGGGTGTTGGCCTCGGATGGCCCCCTATTCGGCTTTTCAAGAGAAAGGAAGGAGGTAGAGGGTGGAGTGGGGCTCCATGTGACCCTCGGAGGGCAGTCCCGGAACTGCCGCTTTGTGATAGTAGACGCCCCAAGTAGCTACAGCGCCATCTTCGGACGGCCTCTCATCAGCGCGTTCAGATGCGTCCCTTCCACCTTCCACCAGTGTCTCAAGTTTAACGTGGGTGGAGTCCAGGTCTGGATCCGAGGAGATCCCAAGATGGCGAGACAGTGCTATGTGACGGCTGTCAACACCGTCACCTGGATGGGAGAAGCGGAGTGATGGAGGAGGAGGCAGAAGCCGGAGGAGAGAATGGAGTCGAGGAGAGGATGGAGGAAGAGGAAGTTCGTGCCCAGGAAGGGGTCATTGAAGGACCCAAGGCCGAGAAAGGAGAGTTGATGGAGGTGGATCAGCGGGTCTCGTGGATGGATCCTTTCGTCACTTTCCTATCATCTGGGAAATTCCCTGAAGGGGACATGGACAAATGGCGCTTCAGGTATAAGTTAGCTTATTACTCTTTGCATGCAGGAGGGATGTACAGGAAGACTCTCTCGGGACTCCGGGCCCGTTGTGTCTCAGAGGAGGAGGTTCCGAGAGTACTAGAAGAAATTCACTCCGGGGAGTGTGGCAGTCACTCTGGGAGCCGAACTCTGGAAGGGAGAGTGTTGAGGCAAGGCTACTTCTGGCCCACCCTCAGTAAGGATGCGGCGGAGTTCGTAAGGAGGTGTTCAAAGTGCCAACTCTATGCTCTGCTCCAACTCCTCCCGGCTCAGAGGCTCCGAACCATCATTGCTCCCTGGCCCTTCGCCATATGGGGGTTGGACCTAGTTGGCCCTTTCCCTCAAGCTAGCGGCCAAAGAAGGTTCTTACTGGTCATGATCGATTATTTCTCCAAATGGGTAGAAGTGAAGGCGCTCGCCAAGGTAACATCTCAAGTTGTGAGGAATTTTGTATGGGGAGAAATAATTTGCAGGCACGGCCTCCCCCAGGCTATAGTGATGGACAATGGGCCGCAATTTGCTAGCGAAGAATTCGTTAGCTTCTGCACCCAGCTTGACATCGACCTCAGGTTCGCATCGGTTCACCACCAAAGGAGCAACGGCCAGGTGGAAGCGGCAAACAAAGTAATCGTCAACCTACTGAAGAAGAAGGTGGAGAACCTCCGAGGGAACTGGGCAGAGCAACTACCATCCGTTCTCTGGGCCCTGAGGACTACTCCTAACACCGCCACCGGGGAGACCCCGTTCAAACTTTCTCATTGGTCTGAAGCAGTCCTTCCCATTGAGTTCGAAGTAAAGACCCGCAGGGTGATCGTCGCAGGTGAAGGGGATGAAGAGTGGCTGGTGGCCAATGATGAAGAACAAAGGCTATCCTTAGACCTGGTGGAGGAACTCCGGGACCAGGCCACCATCATACAGGAGGAAATCAAGCGGCGAATGGCCCGATATTTTGACAAGCACATCCGAGTAAAACACTTTCATAAAGGGGACTGGTCTTGAAGAAGGTCGACGCGACCGGAAGAGGGGCTGCGGTAGGTAAGCTCAACCCCAATTGGGAGGGTCCATATATTGTAAGCGAGGTGCTCAAGTCAGGGGGGGTACCACCTCCAAGATGTGGAAGGGATACCTCTTAGCCGAGCCCGAAGTGGAGACGATTTGAAGCGATTTTATCCTTAAAAGCTTTATTACAATATTAGTTGTGTATTCTACTTCTCCACTTGATAGTTATAACTGCTATGCGAGGACAGGCAAGGTGACAAATGTTGGTGCTGGAATGCTCCAGATCGATTCTGCTCCCGGGCTCTCACTAGACGGGGGGTTCAGGTTGATCTCTGGAGAGGCTGGCAAGGTGACAAATGTTGGTGCTGGAACGCCCCAGATCGATTCCGCTCCCGGGCTCTCACTAGACAGGGGGTTCAGGTTGATCTCTGGAGAGGCTGGCAAGGTGAAAAGTTTTGATGCTGGAATGCCCCAGATCAATTCCGCTCCCGGGCTCTCACTAGACGGGGAGTTCAGGTTGATCTCTAGAGAGGATGGCAAAGTGACAAATGTTGGCGCTGGGATGCCCCAGATCGATTCCGCTCCCGGGCTCTCACTAGACGGGGGGTTCAGGTTGATCTCTAGAGAGGCTGGTAAGGTGGCAAATGTTGGTGCTGGAATGCCCCAGATTGATTCTGCTCCCGGGCTCTCACTAGACGGGGGGTTCAGGTTGATCTCTGGAGAGGCTGGCAAGGTGACAAGTTTTGATGCTGGAATGCCCCAGATCGATTCCGCTCCCGGGCTCTCACTAGACGGGGGGTCCAGGTTGATCTCTGGAGAGGCTGGCAAAGTGACAAATGTTGGCGCTAGATGCCCCATATCGATTCCGCTCCCGGGCTCTCACTAGACGGGGGGTTCAGGTTGATCTCTGGAGAGGCTGGCAAGGTGACAAGTAGTGGTGCTGGAATGCCCCAGATCAATTCCGCTCCCGGGCTCTCACTAGACGGGGGGTTTCGGGTTGATCTCTGGAGAGGCTGGCAAGATGACAAGTATCGCTGCTAGAATGCATCAGGTCCACTCCGCTCCCGGGCTCTCACTAGACGGGAAACCCTAAAGTTGATCACTGGGGGAAGCTGGCAAAGAGAAGTTCTTCATAAGATCAGGATGATATGCCTCGGGTTGGCGAGTTTTCGACACTGACCCGGGCCTTCTCGCTCGGCGAGCCTGCTCGCTCGGCAAGAATTAAGGTTTCGCACGATAGTATGCGGGGGATAAGAACCAACCCTAAGCACTCTGGTGTATCTGGTGCTCGGCAGAGAAGTCGCCGACACAGGGCCGGAGGCGAGCTCTCGCCGGGAAGGAAAGTACCCCGCGAAGCTTAGAAGTAGGTGCATACCTAAAGGGTGATAATCCTAGGGGAAGAGGCGAAAGGCCAGAGCAGCCAAAAACGCCCTATGCCTCTATTCGATAACGTGATATGCGAGAACGAACACCGCGAGAATAACTTTCGCGAAGGCGAATATTGAGGTAAGCAAGAACGAGATACCAACACAAAAAAACAGTATAGCGAAAAGGGCGAACACAATACAAGACTAAAAATATGCATCCATGCATTTCAGTTAAAATTACAGAAGGCGGCGCTCTCGCCAGCCCAAAACAAAACAGAAAATAAAATCAAAAATCTATAGGCATCATGAGTCGCTCGCGAACTCTTCCTCGTCGTCACTGCTCTTCACTGGTGGAAGCGGGATGAAGAGCTCTGGGACGATATCCTCCAGAACCATGTCAGCCGCGTCGGCAGCTAGGAGGCCGACCGCCTTCATCGTCGAGAAGATGTAGCGAGCTGACTCGGTAGACTCAAAGAGAATGTCCTCATCTCGCGCTCGCCTCTCTTCCTTCAGACAGCGGGGGGAAGGGGGAACGATGACATGGGTGAGATCGTAGTTTAGGGATTTCAGTCCAGCCACCTCGCCCTCCAACTCCTGAATACGAGCGTCGGCTCTTCTAGCGGCCTCGGCATCCTGCTAGAAAAACAAGTAAGGAAAACGAAATGGCCGAGGGAAAGGAGGGTGACGAGGTCTAGGTAACTCACCACACTGCCCTCTGCGGCGAGCGGCTTCTCCTTCAGCTGCGTGTTCTCAGCAAGGAGCCCCTGATAGGCCCTCACGAGCTCCACGTTCTGAAGCTCCAGCTGTAAGAAGCACCTCCCCGTCATATGGGCGAGCTCAGCAGAGCGCAACTGCGACCTCGCGCTCTCGAAAGCGAGGGTCCTCGCAGTCTCATCTTTATAAGACCCCACGTCTTCGCGCCCATAGAGGGCGAGCGAGAGGTCGAGGGACGGCCCTGGAACACGTTGTCGTAGTGAGGGTAGAGAGATTTACCCAGGCCGGGAGGGTAGGCTGCGTTGTTGGTCGGAAGGATCTTTGGCGGCACTGAGCCACCGGTCTCCTCGCTCGTCAGGAGGTGGAACCCGGGCTTATCTATAATTTTGTCAGGAGGATGCGGCGGAGACGGAGGCCGCGATGCCTACCGAGCCGGGGACTTCAGGGGCCATACTGTAAGAATCAAGCAACGAAGGTCAGATAGTTGACAAGGAACATTTTGGTATGCGAGATCAAGATCATATCGGTGACGTTTTTCCCAGCGAGATTAGTATCTGCCGACGGGCTTTTGCGAGACCCATCAGCGGGTTCTCCAACGTTCTCGTTCGGCAAAGCATCCTACGAGTAGGTATGCATCACAGGCAAATTTATTGACATGAACTAGAGGGGTAGCTCGTACCTTCTCGCGGGGGCGATCGTCCGGGGAGAAGTCCAACAGCACGGAGTCATCTCTGGTTCGACGCCGCCTTCGCCTTCTTAATATTTGGCGACTGAGCAGGGGGCGGCCGATTCATCTAGGCGGGGACCCTGGTTGCGGAGGGTAGTCCGCCGGCTCTCACCACCCTCAGGCGAGCCTCAGCTTCCTCGGAAAGAGGCATCTCCAGGCAGCTACAGTATCAGGCAAAAGAAAAAGAAAAGAAGTGGCGGCGCACGCCACTGGAAACTCGGGACAATATTTATAGCCCACAGGGTGGGTCCCACTAAAGATTCCTGACAGATCATCAAGGGGCTGGCAAATACCAGAGGTTGGATGTTTCTTCGCAAGGATGAATATCCTCGCGAAGAGTGGGGATTGTGTACAACCCGATATTCGCCAGGCAAGGAGGCGGTTTAAGAGAGCAGTGGGATGGAGGAGGTAATAAGGAAGAGAGGCCTTAGTGCCGGAAATCTTCCCTCTTGGAGGGCTCGCTGAAGGGCGAGCGAGAAGGGTCAACGAGACAAGCGCTCGCGGGCGCATTCGACGAACTCTCCAGTATTCGTCGAACTCCCTCGGCTTCGTCGACCACACCCCTGTTTGACGGAATCATCAGAAGTCGGCGAAGTGACCCGCATTAGGCCAGAGGCGGTCTCGCAGGAAGGCTCATGAGACCGGACCTCGGCAGATACCGCCAGAATTGGCCGGCGAGGTCCTCGCAGGGTGATCGCCTAGGAGAGGCACCGTGAGCACGATCCGCGAGAGGGCCCGCGAGAACTACAGTAGTCAAGTTCTCGCAGTTCCTTGCCCATAAGTTGATAAGGCCAAATTACCCTTTTACCCTTGGTAGCCTGCCTTTAGCCTCTCCAAACAGCGGAGTTTGGCTGTTAGCAGACCCATTTTGGGTGCAGATAGTAAAATCCAAAGGGCAGGATCCTGCTATTTGCAGGCAAAATCAGGAAACCTATAAATATGACCTCAAGGGCACCTTTGGAGAGGACTTCACTTCAGCTTCTCTCTCCTCAGGCTTTCATTGGTTAGCATTTTCAGAGCTCTCCAAGGTGCCCGAGTCTCAGCTTCGGCTTGGGAGGGGAAGCGCTCAACGATCTTCCGGGTTAGTGGAGGGACCTCCTCGTTGCGACTATGGTCTTAGTCTTCTTTCTAGTCTTCAGTCTACCTTCTCTGAGGGATCAGTAAGGGCTAGCTGCCCCTCATTTCGGTGAGGGCCCCGAACTCCACAAGAGGCCGAGAAATCGGTTTCAACAGAACGATTCTTAGTTGTCGATGAGACTTGACTGCAACTTGAAGAACACAATATGATCTTTTTGTTCTTCCCTTCTTTCTTTCTTTACCGCCGCTTGTACTGTTGTATTGCTAGGCAGGATCCTTTTTTGTTTTTCTCGCTTCTTTTTCTAGGGCATCACCGTTCCTTTTTATAGGACAGATGAGCCGCTTAACGGTCACATATGATGTCCTTTACTGTCAGACGCCCATACCTCAAGAGCATGCGCTGATTAGACAATCAGGCGGTGGTATTAAATGCTGACAGCGTGTCCGGCTACTTTTGAAATTGTCTCGACGATATTTCCATTGTTATGATGACATGGATAATATCTCGACGACAGACTTTGTCGATGCCTTGAACTAGTCTCTTCTTAATTCTTCATTAGATAGTGATATCTTCGACGATACTGGACATCTCTTCTGTACTCAAGCTTATGACGACACGAAGTCATCTAACTGATGTTGTTGCGATCTTCTTGTCTGCTTGATATCGCTGTAACAACTTTATCTTGTCGACGACATAAATGATATCATGTCGACAGACTTTACTTTAGCAACTGCTTGTCTTCAACTGACCTCCTTCAGTCTTCTCGACGTCACGCCTTCTTTGCGACGATGTCCATCGCCATCAGTCACACTTTGCTTTTCCGATGACAAGGCTTCTTCTCGACACTATCTGTTCTTCTTTGGCCTTATCGACGATACTATTTCTTGTCAACGATATCTTCGACACTGATCTTCCCTTTGCCTTTTCAATGACATTCATTCTGACTTAGCCTTATCGATGTCAAGGCTTCTTGTCGACCACATCTTTGAGTCTTCTTCTTCATCTTCGACTTTCTGATATCGTTGTGTTGATGTCACAACGATATCACCATTCTGCCTTGCTCTGCTTGTTGTTGACATTATGCCTACTATTGTCGACGATACACTTGATCCTTTTCGACGACACAGACACAATCATTCTTCTTTGCTTTGCCCATCATTTCAACGATGTGCCTATTCATGTCAACGATATGTCCAGCCTTTTTCGACGATGTTATACTTAGGCAGGTTATTGAGGTACTGAACATATCGTCTCATCTCTGCAAGCATGAACTAGATATGACATTAAATACAACTTGCACTTATCATTGAGCTGAGCACTTCTTCAAATCAGGAACACTGCTGGGCACTATTCCCAACACGCTTTCTGCGTCCTGTTTGGGCTCTATGGGCGCGATGATGCGAAGGTACTGCAAGATGTATCTCCTCGCTTTCTCGCCGAACAAGGGTCGCGAGCGATGCTGTGGGACGCGGAGCTTGCTCATCAAATCGCTCGGAACCTTCTCGGTGCCGAGGAGGAGCTCGCGCTTTATTGGAAGCTCACAGCGGACTCGGAGAAGCGCGAGGCGAAGGCCTTAAAATGGGCCAAAGCGGCCGAAGATAAACCTGAGACGAGCAAAAGCTTCGAGGTGATCATGGTAGTTCGCCAGGTCTCTAATTTGTGCAGTATTTTTATCATGTTCCTGTAACCTTACCTTCTTTGCCTCTGTAAGAAGTGCAACTTGCCGCGACATAGACAATCTCCAAGTTGGAGAGCGAATTGCGGTCGAGCCAGACATTGCTGGAGGCGGCGCAGGTTCGCATTGCTGAGTTAGAGTCGAGGATGCCCGACCAGCCTTTCTCGGAGGCTGGACCTTCTCGCCGCGTGGAGGGATCGTTCCTATCTGCACAGGAACTGTCATCGCTTCGGCGGGAGATTTCCCTTGCCGTCGATGACTTAGTCTTCGCAAAGCTTCAAGTTGCGGGCCTTCTGGTACCGGGAGCCGAGAAGTTGACGACAGAGGGGCTTCTCGCAGATATTCTGGATGCAAGCGAGGATGAAGGCCAGGACAAGGAGGAGGACGACCAGTCGGACTCTTCTGATTACGCTCCTGATCCTTAGCGAACATATATATTGTTTTTTAATCATTTTTTGACGTTTCTCACACAGGCGAGTTTACAATCTTTTGGTAGATAACATTTTTATTGATAGTTATGATTTTTCTTGATTGCTGATATATCATCTTTGCTTATCTTGTGTTGTAATGATGTCGCTAGGCTCATACGCTCGCTTGTTTGCACTTGTTTACCTTTTTGATTGATCTGTATCTGTCGATTATTTTCCTTACTCGCGTATATGATCCTCTTTGCTAGATACTCACATAGGAGATGTTCGCCTATACAGATACTTGCCGCTAGGTACTCGCATAGGTGCTACTCGCCTGACAATTCCGAGGGCTGCCGTCATACTCTCCTGCTTGATGCTGAGAGAACTGTTAGGTCACGATGGTCGGGGTGTCCGAGGAGGCACACAATCCCGGTTGTATTCATCCGATTCAGACGCTGGATGTTGACTTGGTTAAATCGATCGTCTCTTCATCAAGTTGGTGGGGTTGGCGTCCGGACTCTCCTCTGATAACCTCTCCAGCCGGATGGGAAGTGCAGTCGGGGGGGTAACTCGGCCAACGTGCAAGTGGGGAGCAGATCTCAACCGTCAAAGCAGATGTTTGGTCTTAGGAGAACTCACACCCAATGCGCTATCCCATCATCTGATCTGGGTTCTTATGAGAATCAAGTCGGAGGCATGTCCCCAAATCGATTGCCAGGTTCCGGAAAAGTCCTCATACTGTTACTCAACAATTAGAGGGGGTTAGCCGCACCAACTCAAATGATTGGATCATAAACAAAATGCTATGCCACGAGTTTTTTACTCTTGAGGGTTTACAACGCCTTTATTCAAGGGTTCCCTGAGAGGTAAAGTCGATCATCCTCTCGTCAAGTTGGAAGGTCGGCGTCAAGACTTCTTCCTGATAATCTCTCCAGTCAGATGAGAGATTCGGTCGGAGGGAACCAAGGCCAACGTGCAAGGGGGGAGCTGATCTCGACCGTCAATGCAGAGGCTTGGACTTAGGGGAATGCATTACCGAGGCACCGTCCCATCATCCGTTCTGGGTTCTTATGAGAGTCAAGTCGGAGGCTTGTTTCCCAACCCAGCGCGGAGGTTGGCTTCACCTGCTTTCCTTCTTTTTTAAAGATTCGTTGCTGTGATAGAAGTAAGAAACTCTTGCCATCCCATGTTTCAGGTAGGTGAGGAATTTATAAATAAATTTACAGTAGAGGGAGGTACACGTTCCTGCTAAGGCATAAAACCTTTTCAGGTCATCGCCTCTCCAGGTATTCCCCAATAGCTCCTCTTCGTGATTCTGCAGGCGATATTCTCCTGTTACAAGCGATTCGTAGACGATGAAAGGTCCCTTACAATTTGGGTTGAGCTTTCCGACGGCTGCTAACCTTCCTGCTGCGTCCACCTTCTTCAGGACTAGATCACCTGTTTGGAAATGCTTGAGGCGAACGTGTTTGTCGAAGTGCTTCGCCATTCGACGCTTGATCTCCTCTTGTCGGGTTGAGGCTAAGTCTCGAAGTTCTTTAATGTAGCTGAGGGACAACTTCTGAGCTTCCTCATTCTCCAACCACCATTCTTCATCTCCGTCTTCAGCTATGATCACCCTTGAACTTCTGACCTCGAACTCTACCTGAATGAGAGCTTCGGACCCGTGAGAGAGTTTCTACGGGCTTTCCCCTGTGGCTGATCTAGGAGTGGTCCTCAAAGCCCACAACACTGAGGGGAGCTGCTCCGCCCAATTGCCTCTTAGGTTCTTGACTTTCCTTTTTAGCAGGTTGATGATAAGCTTGTTCGCAGCCTCCACTTGTCCATTGCTCCTTGGATGATGTACTGACGCGAACCGGAGATTAGTTCCGAGCTGCCTGCAAAAATCTTCCAGCACCAAGCTGGCGAATTGAGGACCATTGTCTGTGACGATGGCGAGAGGGATCCCGAATCTGCAGACGATCTCTCCCTAGATGAAGTTCTTCACAACTTGAGAGGTGGTCTTGGCTAGAGTTTTAGCCTCGATCCACTTGGAGAAGTAGTCGATCATGACGAGAACGAACTTCCTCTAGCCACTAGCTGAAGGAAAGAGACCTATCAAATCCATTCCCCAGATAGTGAATGGCCATGGGGCGGTGATCGAGGGAAGTTGCTGGGCCGGCTGCAACTGAAGGGGGGCAAATAGCTGGCACTTCTGGCACTTTTTTGAGAAGGCCTCCGCATCCTTATGGATAGTAGGCCAGAAGTAGCCATGCCTGAGGATTCTCTGCTCCAAAGTGCGAGTCCTAGAATGACTTCCACACTCTCCCGAGTGGATCTCCTCCAACACTCGAGGTACTTCGTCTTCAGAGACACACCTGGCCAGGGGGGCCGAGATGGTCTTGCGATATAGCTCTCCGACCTGCAATAAATAGTACGCCGCCTTGTATCAAAACTTCCTTTGATCCCCATCATCCGCAGGGAGCTTTCCGGTATTTAGAAATGCTACGAACAGATCTACCCAGGAAGGGTGTTGCTTAATCTCCATCATCTCCCCTTCTTCGATTGATGGTTGGAACAATTCGGTGATAGTCCCTCCGGCCCTTGGCCCGTACTTGGCCAGACGATCTGTCGCCGAGCTCTCCTCTCTCGGTACATGCTCAACGAAGAAGGATTGAAAGCCTCCAATAATTCCTTTTACCTTGACAAGATACCTTTGCAGAATGGCGTCACGCACTTCGAACTCTCCCCGAATTTGTGATGCAACCACCATTGAATCGGTGAAAGCCTGGATATCTTGGATGCCCAGCTCCTTTGCAAGACGCAAGCCTGCTACTATGGCTTTGTACTCTACTTGGTTGTTCGTGACGGAGAATAGGTTCTCGACCGCTTGCTGAATCCTAGTTCCTTGTGGGCTGACACGAACGATGCCAACTCCCACAGAGCTCTTGCCTGAAGCTCCGTCCACGAACATCTTCCAAGGAATGGAAGTCAAAGCCTCCTCTCCCGGCTCCGCTTCTATCGAGAAGTTAGCTAAGAAATCTACTACTGCCTGAGCTTTGATCGCCACCCGAGGCGAGAAGGAAATGTCGAACTCACTGAGTTCTATCGACCATTTCGCCAGTCTTCCTGAATGCTCCACCCCTTCCAGGATACTTCACAGGGGATGATCAGTCACGACCCGGATGGAGTGAGCTTGAAAATAAGGCTGGAGCTTCCGCGCCGACACCACCAAGGCGAAGGCAAGCTTCTCCAAGATTGGATACTTTAACTCCGCCTTCTTGAGCACCTGGCTAACATAATAGATGGGGAGTTGTTTCTTTCCTTCTTCGCGGACCAGCACCGAACTCACTGCTTCCACCCCTACTCCCAGATAAATGAGTAGGTCTTCGCCTTCGTTCAGGCTCTGAAGGAGAGGTGTCTAAGTCAACTTCTCCTTCAGCCTACCGAATGCCTTCTCGCACTCGTCGGACCAAGTAAAATCCTCGCTCTTTCGGAGCGTCTTGAAAAATGGAGAGCACTTCTCCCCTGCCTTTGACAGAAAGTGGCTAAGACCCACCAACCTTCCTGTGAACCTTTGAACTTCTTTCATCGTCTTTGGCGAGGTCATCTCCAGAATTGCCTTAACCTTGTCAGGGTTCGGCTCTACCCTTTCCGGGGTGATGAGATGCCCCAGAAACTTCCCCCTTCCAGCTCCGAATACGCACTTTGACGGATTGAGCCTCATCTTGAACTTCCTTAGCGTCGCGAAGGACTCCACCGGATCAGCTATGTGCTCCCGGACACTCTTGCTTTTGACCAAGAGATCGTCCACATACACCTTCAGATTCCTCCCTTTTTGCTCTCCGAAGACGTGGTCCATCATCTGCTGGTAGGTCGCCCCTGCGTTCTTTAGCCCGAAAGGTATCATCTTGTAACTGTAGCAGCCATCACCGATGATGAATGAAACATCGCAACAGTCGGGGGGGATACATCCAGATCTGATGGTATCCTGAAAACGCATCAAGGAAGCTCATTACAGAAAAACCAACGGCTGAATCAACCAGCGCGTCGATTCGAGGCAAGGGATAACAATCTTCCGGGCAGCTTTTATTCAATAACTAAAAGTCAACGCACATCCTCCAGCTACCCCCAGCTTTCTTTACCATTACAACATTTGAGACCCAGCCTGGATACTGGATCTCTGACACAAAGCCTGCATCCAGCAGCTTCTTCACCTCCTCGCGAATAGGCACGGCCAACATGATGGCACTAGACCTCTTCTTCTGGAGGACGGTCTTGACCGCGGGGTCAAGATTGAGGCGATGACAGGCAACCTTCGCGTCAATCCCTGACATATCAACAACACTCTAGGCGAAAATGTCGACGTTCTCTTGCAGACATGTCGCCACTTCCATCTTCTCGCTGACCTTCAGCGATCCTCCGATCTTCAGCAACCCAGGTACTCCTGCCTTGGAGAGTACCTCGATTTCTTCAACCTCTTTAGATGCTTCCACCCTGGTTGTGCCTCCTAGCACTCTCTCGAACTCCTCCACGTCATCCATCCAGCTGATAGTACTGACTGCCTGATCCTCACCTGAACCTCCCTCTCGCAGTACTTGAGGCACTGATGGTAGGAAGATAGGACGGCCTTGTAGGTGTTGAGAAGCGGCCTTCAGAAGATGGCCTTATAGCAACTCAGGGCATCGACGATGATGAATTGGCACTGGAAAGGGGTGCCACCGAGAGTTACAAGGAGATCTACTCCTCCTTCCACCTCCTTCTTCTCACCTGAGAAGCCAAAGAGGGGACCATCCGGCGCTCAGACTCTCTCTGTTCCGACGCCCAGCCCGTCGAACGTCTCCTTGAAGATGACGTTCACGGAGCTACCGTTATTGATCTGAATTCGATCAATGGTGAAGTCCTCTACTGCCGCCTGGATTACGAGGGCATCATGGAAGGGATTCTCATTCCCTAACATGTCCTCCTCTGAGAAGGTGATTTCTTCCAACGGGGGTGGTGCTTGCGAGGTCGAAGCTAGACTCCTTCGATAGATTTGATGAAGACTGCCCTTGAGGGAAGCCCCCAACCCTGCTCCCCCGTGGATCACCCCAACTCCTCTGCCTCCCTGGGCGAGGTCTCCTCGACCTCCGTGGTCGACTCGGTCTTCGTTCCTCCTTCGAGCGACGGCTTGTACAGCCGGCAGCTCGACAGGGGCTTCAATCCTCCGCCGCTCTCCTCCTGCTTCTCCTTCCGCCAACCTCCTCCTGGATTCCCAAAAGTCTGGGTAGGCCATTGTCCCATGCCCCTCTACCTGATGCAGATCACAGTAAAGAGGAATCTCTTCTGGCTGCTGCATTTTCTGTCGATTCTTCCGACCTTGCCGATTGCCGCGTCGGGCAACCGCCATTGCTTCATCCCTTCTTCTCTCCTGAGGCCTTGCTGGCTAGTCAAAGCGTCTTCTTCCCAGGGATCTCCTCTCCTGATCCTAACGCCGAGGTCCTCTTGCCGGCCTCCAAGGTGGCCAGTTGATGGGAACATGGTAGCACCTTTCCTCCTCCCGACGCTCCGGGGCCACGATGAGTCTTCTCTCCTCGTTTCTCCTTGGCCCCTCCTTTTTGGGCTCCTCCCACTTCCTTTCTTCCGGCTTCCTCTTCTCTGCTCACCTGGGCTATTCCTTCTTCCTCCTCTTGGGGGTCTTCTCCTCTTCTTCATCTTCGTCCTGCTTGGTCACTCGGGTGAGCCTGGCTAGGAAGCCGCGGTTGGAAGCCTCACCCTGGACAAACTTGTTGGCCCTCTCGATGAGTTTGTCGTAGGAATAAGGAGGATTCCTACCGAGCTCGAACTTGAAGAGACCTTCATGAAGGCCGAACGTTAGGGCTAGCTGCAGGGTGGGACCATCCACCTCCTAGATGTCTAACACCTCCTCCTGGAAATGAACGATATAATGCCCCCAACGTTTCCTTCGCTCCCTGCACCAGATGGAAGAGGGTCGTAGCCTCCTTCTTCATCATCTTGGCCATGGCGAACCGCATGGTTATCCCCCGACATTGGTCCTCGAAGCAGTAGATCGAACCTGCTGGCAACTGGTGGAACTAGTCCCTGGCCTTCCCCCGGAAGGTGATTTCGAAAAGCCTACACTTGAAGTCATCTGACATGGTTCGGATGGAGGCTACATCCTCGAACCACTGCATGTGTCGGATAGGGTCATCCCTTCCCGAGTAGTAACTCATTACGGGATCTATGAACCCCTCCGGCACCGGCGTATCAATGATCTCTTCACAGAATGGGCTCCTCCCTCCTACCTGGCGACGATCCATTTGTTGGCGACTATCTCCTCCATACTCGCTGAATTGGCGAGTACCGAAGTATCTCGCCTCCTCCTCCTCCTCGCGAAATTGAGTACCGCCAGCTCCCTGCGAGGCCTGCGGATTAAACTGCGACCTCCTTGGTCGCTCGGGCTCTTCCTCGTGCTCTTTCCCTGCTCGCCGAGGGTGAACACCTTCTTCAGTCAGATTTGAACGATGAGGCGAGGTCGTCGTTCCATCCTCACGAGGCTTGAGAGCTGCTCGCATGGACCCCTCTATTCGCCGCGCGAACTCCTCCAAGACTGCTAACGTCACAAACGCACCGTCGCCGGTGGAGTTCCTGACAACCTCTGCATGGTCACCAACTACAACCATCTCGCCTTTCCACCAAAATTTCTCCCTCTGGCTACGATCCATGCTCACCGTACCAAAGTGTTGAAACCAGGAAAATCCCGACTCCAAAATTCTGATCAATGCTACCGGAGGCTACTTACCCAGCAGTCCGACAAGATGACTCGATTGGCGACGGTAAAAGGACTAGAAGGAAAACAAACACGACCCCATGTGTTGCGGCAGGGAGGTCCCACCACGTACCCAGAAGCTCAAAGGAATCTTCTCCTCCACAACCAACGAATGGCCGAGCTTGGAACTAGGAAGGCACTGACTAGAGAGGATTCTCGCCTAAAGAGGGGATGTAGTTCTGATTTTTGACAAGTGTCATTCCTGGTACCCCTGGGGGTCTATTTATAGACAAATCTTGAGGGAGGGGAGGCAGGCGACTATCTCTGGCCCCTTTTGAGATGGTAGCACAAAGGCTTAAGCGGGCGAGTAGGTGAGGACCTCGACATGGACCAGCGAGTTGGTTGATGAAGGTCGCTTATAGGCGAGTGTGTCCAGACCTTTGGCCTTCTCGCTCGGCTGGTTGGTTAACTCCGGGCGCGCCTGCCTTCTCACTAGTTGGGGGCGAGTAAGGCCCTACTCGCACCCCTGGGTTACAAGATCCCGGTGCACTGTCTGATATTTTCGATTTAGACCATTGACTTTGCCTTCTGCCTATGTGGCCTTTAGACGGGCCCACCCTCGGAGAATGAGGGTTGTACATATAATAAATAATATAATATTAAAAAAATTACTAATATAAGTTATATATTATTACGTTAATATTAGAAGTTATATATTATTAATTAATTTTTTATTATATATAAACGTTATATAAGTAAATATATTTATAATGTTTTATTAATATAATATTTGTAAAATAATGTATAATTAATAAATATAGTATTTGTTTACCCAGAAATCGGCGATCCCCTCCGAGCTGACCTTTTTTAGGTACAGGGCATTTTCGAAGCTCCCTACCAGCCTCGCCCTTCCCGGGCGAGCTCCATCTTTACGGGCGGTATCGCCCCTGCTGGGTGAGCTCCCCCTCCCGAGCGGTCTCTACTGTCTGGGCGGTCTCCCTATGAGGTCGTGTTCCGGGCGACCTCTACCAGTGAGGTCGCGCACCGGGCGACCTCTCCCTGTGAGGTCGCGCACCGAGCGACCTCTCCCTGTGAGGTCGCGCACCGGGCGACCTCTCCCTGTGAGGTCGCGCACCGGGCGACCTCTCCCTGTGAGGTCGCGCACCGGGCGACCTCTCCCTGTGAGGTCGCGCAACGGGCGACATCTCCCTCTGAGGTCGCGCACCGGGCGACCTCTCCCTGTGAGGTCGCGCACCTGGCGACCTCTCCCAGTGAGGTCGCGCACCGGGCGACCTCTCCCAGTGAGGTCGCGCACCGGGCGACCTCTCCCAGTGAGGTCGCACACCGGATGACCTCTCCCAGTGAGGTCGCGAACCGGGCGACCTCTTCCTGTGAGTTCACGAACCGGGCGACCTCTTCCAGTGAGGTCGCGCATCGGGCGACCTCTCCCAGTGAGGTCGCGCACCGGGTGACCTCTCCCAGTAAGGTTGTACAACCCCGATATTCGCCGGATAAAGAAATCAAGCGAGACGGGAGTGGCGAGATCCAGACCTCGCTGAGATTAACCCCCAGCCGACGAGACCTCAGCAGACCACCAAAATGGGCTAGCGCGGTCCTCGCAAGGCAACCCTCCAAAGGGGATGCCGCTGGCGGTATTCGCGAGAGGGCTCGCGAGAGCTCCTTCAGCGGGGTTCTCGCAACGCTACCCCCTAGAGGAGGGGTCGCGGACAGGATCCGCGAGAAGGCAGGCGAGAGCTCCAATCGTAATGTTCTCGCAATCCCTTATCCATAAATCAGTAGGGTCAATTTACCATTTTACCCTCGGTGGTCTGCCCTTAGCCTCCTCAAACAGCGGAGCTTGGCTGTTAGCAGACCCACCTGGGGTACAGTTAGCCATTTTGGGGTGCGGATAGCCATTTTGGGGCTTGGCCGGGTCACAATTGGCGAGCCCAACCAGTTGAGGAAGGAGTTCGCTAGGCGAGCCCGCCTAGAGTGAGAGCGGATAGTCATCCTGGGACTCGCCGAGGTAGTGCAGGCGAGCGAGCCATGTAATGTGTCGATAATACCTCTGGGGTTCGCCGACCCAGAGGCTCGCGAGCTCCACTCGCGAGGGAGGTCGCGAAGCGGGCTGGCTCGCCCCGTAAAAGTCCAGGAAGGGATTTTTACCAAGAGGCCCCCGGTGGTCTGCGTTTAGCCTCTCCGAACAGCGAAGTTTGGCTGTTAGCAGACCAATCCGGTGTGCGGATAGTGAGAATGGACAGCAGGATTTGGTTATTGACAGACCACAAAACTAAAATCTATAAATAGACCTCAAAGGGCACCTTGGAAGAGGACCGGTTCATTATCTTTGAGCTCTTCTCTCCCTAGGTCGCTTTGGTTTGGGCTCTCTAGCTCTCCAAGGTGCCCGAGTCTTAGCTTTGGCTTGGGAGGGGAAGCGCTCAACGATCTTCCGGGTTAGTGGAGGGACCTCCTCGCTGAGACTAGGGTCTTTGTTCTTTGCTCAAATCGTCGGCCTTACCTCTCCTGAGGGACCGGTAAGGGCTAGCTGCCCCTCATTTCGGTGAGGGCCCCGAGCTCCACACGAGACCGAGAAATCGGTTTCAACATTTTGGTGCGGTGAGCGTGGAGCGCGGCTGGTTCAAGAAAGTCCCACAGAAGTTATGGCTGGGGATGAAGAGCAGGGCGAGGAGTTCGGCGAGACCCCTCAGGAAGCAATGGCTAGGATGTTCACGGATTTCAGGAAGGAGGTGCTCGACACCTTGGGGTTCACGGTCACGGCTCTGCGAAGTGAGTTTGCGACCCCGGCACCTCAGGCGACCACTCCCCCAACAGCAGTCGGCGAGAGGGCACCAGGAGGAAGGGCTGGAAAAGAAGTTGCCATTGAACCAGGACATGACAGGGAAGGGCGAGTGTTGTTCGCCAGTCCGGCGAGCCCGGTGTTAGCGAGCTCCGCGCCGGCGAGTTCGATGCCGACAAGCTCTGCCCCAGCGAGCGCGGCGCAGGCGAGCGCGCACCAGGAAGATGCGGCGACAGTCGGGGTGGTTCAGGCGAGCGCCGCCCTCGCGAGTACGATCCCAAGCTTGGCGAGCGAGCTAGGTCCGCGAGCCGAGCGAGAGAAGATGGTAGGAGGGTGAAGCCCTTTCTGTGAACTAGTGTTGTCTGCACCCGTTCCAGCAGGATTCGGGGAATGGGATAGAGTGTACTACAATGGCAGAGATGACCCAGTTCAGCATCTGCAATCTTTCGAGGACTCGGTCTCCATCAGGCCGATGTCCGATGCCTTCAAGTGTCGGCTCTTCGCCGTCACTCTCAAGGAGAAGGCCAGGGACTGGTTTCATTCACTTCCGGCAGGCTCCATCTACGCGTTCGAGGACCTGCGCCGAAGTTTTTTGTTGAGATTTTCAACTTCAAAAAGGAGGAAGAAGGATGCTGATTCCCTCTTCGCGGTGAAACAGGAGTCCAGGGAGACGTTGGCTCAGTATGCGGATCGGTTCCAGGAGGAAGTGCAGCTCACTCAGGAGGTGCCCGGGTTAGCACTTCAACTCGCCTTCACGGTCGGGTTGAAGGAAAGTTTTTTCAAGATGGCGTTGAAAAGGAAGGCCCCCGTCTCCTATGAGGAGCTGATGGAGAGGGTGGCGGAGGAAGTAGCAAGCGAAGAAGCCAACCCAGAGCTCACCAAGAGGCTAGCAAAGCTCAGTGAGCCGGAGATGAGGCAGCAAGAGGTCAGAAGAAGGGAAGAGCCCCGGGCCCCGGAGGGGGGATGGAGGCCGCAAGGTGGAGGAATGCAGGGGCAGGGAAGGGGTTACGGCCCAGGAAGGGGTAACCGCTTCGAAGGTCAATGGAGACCCCCCCAGTTGGGGTGGAGGCAGGGCCCGATGCAGTTGCCTCCCCCACCTCAACAGGCCATGGCAATTGGCCGGGGAAGAGGAAGGGGAAGGGGAGGAGAAGCGGAGACAGCGGCCGCTAGGAGAAGGAGGAACAGGATAGCAGAGACCGGGGCAAGGGAAGTGGCGGTGCCATATTGCATCTTCCACGATGTGGAAGGCCACTCCACGGACACCTGTTCGGAGTTCCTGGAGGTGAAGAGGGGCAGAGCGCCCGTGCCACCACAGCAGCAACCATTAAGGATCGTGGAGGTGGAACCACGGGAGGAGGAGGAGGAAAGATGTGAGGATAGAGCAGATCTGGGGAATAGAGGAGGGATCGGAGTGATCCATGGGGGGGTAGGGGTGGAGGCAACCCGCAAGGCTAGTCTCCATACCATCTACCGCCGAAGCGTAGCGTCAACATCCACCGCTCCGCCCCCGGCCGAAAAAATTATTTTCACCCAGAAGGACATGCCGAGCTACGAAGACCCGTTCTACGACGCGCTGGTTATCCAGACGGCGATCGAGAACTTCACCGTCTCCCGAATCCTAGTGGACAATGGGAGTTCGGTCAATGTCATCTTCAAGAAGGCATTGGACAAGATGGAGGTGGAACCTAGAAGGGTGTTGGCCTCGGATGGCCCTCTGTTCGGATTTTCGGGGGAGAGGAAGGAAGTAGAAGGAGGGGTGGGGCTCCATGTGACCCTGGTTGGGCAGTCTCGGAACTGTCGCTTCGTCATAGTGGACGCCCCGAGCAGTTACAGCGCCATCTTCGGACGGCCACTCATCAGCGCGTTCCGTTGCGTCCCCTCCACTTTTCATCAGTGCCTCAAGTTCAACGACGGAGGGGTCCAGGTGCGGATCAGGGGGGATCCCAAGGTGGCAAGACAGTGCTACGTGACGGCTGTCAACACCATCTCCTGGATGGGAGAAGCCGAGGAGTGGGATAAGGTGATGGAGGAGGCGGCCGGAGCCGGAGGTTTGGAGGTAGCCGAAGAGAAGGAGGGAGATGAAGTTCATGCCCAGGAAGGGGTGGCTGAGATACCCCGGGCGGAGAGAAAGGAAGAAGAGGAGAAGGCCCAGGAGGAAAGGGCGAAAGAGCTGATGGTATTAGGGGAGGGAGTCGAGGAAGAGATCCCAGCCCCCGCTGGTGCCGAAGAAGAAAGGGCTTGGGGGGAGCAGTCCCGGTTGGAGGCCGTGGACGAGGTCGTGGAGCTCGAGGTCATCACCCGGCTGGGGGTGGTGGAAAAAGTCCGGGTCAGCGGAGGACTCAGCCCAGGAGATCAAGCGGAGGTTCTGGCTTGCGTGCAACAGAACGTGGACGTCTTCGCTTGGAGCGCCGCAGAAATGCCCGGGATCGACGCGGATGTGGCGTGCCATCGCCTCAACCTCGACCCCGGTGCCCGACCTATCCGTCAGAAGAGGAGGGCCGTCGCGGACAAGCTAGAGGGACCCATCCGCGAAGAGGTGGGCAAATTCCTGCAAGCCGGGTTTGTATCGGAGATCCAGTATCCAGGCTGGGTCTCCAACGTCGTTATGGTGAAGAAGGAAGGAGGTAAGTGGCGTATGTGTATCGATTTTTCACTTCTTAATAAAGCATGCCCGAAGGATTGCTACCCCCTGCCCAGAATCGACGCGCTGGTTGACTCAGCCGTCGGTTTTTCTGTAATGTCTTTCTTAGATGCTTTTTCAGGTTACCATCAAATCCGCATGCATCCCCCGGACATCAAGGATGTTTCCTTCATCACGGGGGATGGATGTTATTGCTATAAGATGATGCCCTTCGGGCTCAAGAACGCAGGGGCAACGTACCAAAGGATGATGGATAGGGTCTTCCGCGAGCAGAAAGGAAGAAATTTGGAGGTCTATGTCGACGACCTCATGGTTAAGAGCCGAGACCTCGGGACCCACCTCCGAGACCTCGAAGAGACATTTAGGACCCTGCGGCGGTACAAGATGAAGCTCAATCCCTTGAAGTGTGTCTTCGGGGCAAGCCGAGGGAAGTTCCTGGGCCATTTGCTCACCCCCACGGGAGTGGAGCCCAACCCGGACAAAGTTAAAGCGGTGATGGAGTTGGAGTCGCCGAGAAATCCGAAGGAGGTCCAGAGCCTCACAGGGAAATTGGCTGGGCTCAGCAGATTCCTCTCCAAGGCGGGAGAAAAATGTGCACCTTTTTTCAAAGTACTGCGGGGAAACAAGAAGTTCGAATGGACCCCGGAATGCGAGAGGGCCTTCCAAGCCCTGAAAGAACAGCTCACTCAAACCCCCCTGCTCCAGGGACCGAGACCAGGGGAGGACCTATCTCTATACCTAGGGGTAGGATCCGAGGCAGTAAGTTCCGTGCTAATCCGGGAGGAGGGGAAGAAACAGTTCCCAATCTACTATGTTAGCCGAGTGCTGAAGAAGGCGGAACTCCGATACCCAATCCTAGAAAAGTTAGCCTTCGCATTGGTGGTATCGGCCCGGAGGCTCCGGCCTTACTTTCAAGCCCATTCAATTAAAGTAGTGACCGACCATCCGCTCCGCAAAATCATGGAAGGGGTGGAACACTCAGGAAGGTTGGCAAAGTGGTCCGTGGAGTTAAGCGAGTTCAATATCACCTTCGTACCCAGGACATCCATCAGGGCTCAAGCAGTGGCAGACTTCATGGCCGACTACGCGGCCGAAGTGGGGGAGCACGAGCCACCTCCCCCAGAAGCATGGAAGATGTTGGTGGACGGAGCGTCGGGAAAACACTCCTTCGGGGGGGGGGGGGGGGGGGGGGGGGAATAGTCCTGGTGAGTCCTCAGGGGACTCGGATTGAGCAAGCCTTAAACATCCGTTTCCCGATCACCAACAACCAGGCGGAGTACGAAGCAGTGATAGCGGGCCTTCGGCTGGCCCGGGAACTGGGTGTGCAGGGCGTGGAGGTCTCCACAGACTCCATGGTGGTAGCATGCCAGATCAAAGGAGAGTTTGAAGCAAAGGATCCAACCCTCCTACTATACCTGGAGAAGGTTAAGGGAGTCATCGGGCAGTTTCGCACCTTCTCAATCAAACATGTGCCGAGGGAGGAGAGCACCCAGGCGGACCTCCTAGCCAAGTTCGGTCCTCGAGCAGGGGGAATGACTTCGGAACTCTTCCGGCCCTCCATCGAGGAAGGAGAATTGATGGAAGTAGATCAACAAGCCTCATGGATGGATCCGTTCATCACCTTCTTATCCACTGGGCAGTTCCCTGGAGGTGATGTGGATAAAAGACGCTTCAGGTATAAGTCCGCCTATTACTCTTTGCATGCAGGGGGGCTATATAGAAAGACTCTCTCGGGACTCCTGTCCCGTTGTGTCTCCGAGGAGGAGATCCCGAGAGTGCTGGAAGAAATCCACTCCGGGGAGTGCGGCAGTCACTCCGGGAGTCGGACCCTGGAAGGAAGAGTATTGAGGCAAGGCTACTTCTGGCCCACTCTCAGCAAAGACGCGGCCGAGTTCGCAAGGAAATGACCGAAATGCCAGCTCTATGCTCCACTCCAGCTCCTCCCAGCCCAAAGACTCCGGACCATCACGGCCCCCTGGCCCTTCGCCATATGGGGGTTGGACCTGGTCGGCCCCTTTCCCCAAGCCAGCGGCCAGAGGAAGTTCCTGCTGGTCATGATCGACTACTTCTCCAAGTGGGTAGAGGTGAAGGCACTAGCTAAGGTGACCTCTCAGGTTGTAAGGAATTTTGTGTGGGGAGAAATAATCTGCAGACATGGACTCCCTCTAGCTATAGTAACGGACAATGGGCCACAGTTTGCGAGCGAAGAGTTTGTCGGCTTTTGCACTCAGCTCGGCATTGACCTCAGGTTTGCTTCAGTCCACCACCCGAGGAGCAATGGGCAAGTGGAGGCGGCAAACAAGATAATCGTCAACCTGCTAAAAAAGAAAGTGGAAAACCTACGAGGAAGCTGGGTGGACCAACTGCCCTCCGTCCTCTGGGCCATGAGGACTACTCCGAATACCGCCACCGGGGAGACTCCATTCAAGCTCTCCCATGGGTCCGAGGCCGTTCTCCCCATAGAGTTCGAGGTAAAGACCCCCCGGGTGACCGCTGCATGCGAGGGGGATGAAGAGTGGCTAGAAGGTAACAATGCCGAGCAGAGGCTATCCTTGGACCTGGTGGAAGAACTCCGGGACTTGGCCACCATCAGGCAGGAAGAGGTCAAGAGGCGGATGGCTCGATATTTTGACAAACATATCCGGATCAAGCACTTCCAGAAAGGGGACCTAGTCCTGAAAAAGGTCGATGCGGCCGGCAGAGGGGCCACAGTGGGTAAGCTTAACCCCAACTGGGAAGGCCCATATATTGTAAGTGAGGTGCTCAAGTCGGGGGGGTATCACCTCCAGGATGAGGAAGGGATGCCCCTTGACCGGGCTCGGAGTGGGGATGATTTGAAACGATTCTACCCTTGAAAACTTTATTTTGTTATCCAATCAACATCTTACTCTCATTTGTTATGCTTTCAACTGCTGCGGTACTAAGGTTGGAAATATTGGTGCTGAATTGCCCCAGATCGATTCCGCTCCCGGGCTCTCACCTAGACGGGGGGTTCTGGTTGATCTCTGAAGAGGCTGGCAGGGTTGGAAATATTGGTGCTGGATTGCCCCAGATCGATTCCGCTCCCGGGCTCTCACCTAGACGGGGGGTTCTGGTTGATCTCTGGAGAGGCTGGCAGGGTTGGAAATATTGGTGCTGGATTGCCCCAGATCGATTCCGCTCTCGGGCTCTCACCTAGACGGGGGGTTCTGGTTGATCTCTAGAGAGGCTGGCAGGGTTGGAAATATTGGTGCTGGATTGCCCCAGATCGATTCCGCTCCCGGGCTCTCACCTAGACGGGGGGTTCTGGTTGATCTCTGGAGAGGCTGGCAGGGTTGGAAATATTGGTGCTGGATTGCCCCAGATCGATTCCGCTCCCGGGCTCTCACCTAGACGGGGGGTTCTGGTTGATCTCTGGAGAGGCTGGCAGGGTTGGAAATATTGGTGCTGGATTGCCCCAGATCGATTCCGCTCCCGGGCTCTCACCTAGACGGGGGGTTCTGGTTGATCTCTGGAGAGGCTGGCAGGGTTGGAAATATTGGTGCTGGATTGCCCCAGATCGATTCCGCTCCCGGGCTCTCACCTAGACGGGGGGTTCTGGTTGATCTCTGGAGAGGCTGGCAAGGTTGGAAATATTGGTGCTGGATTGCCCCAGATCGATTCCGCTCCCGGGCTCTCACCTAGGCGGGGGGTTCTGGTTGATCTCTGGAGAGGCCGGAAGGAGAACAGGTCTTTGCAATGGCCAACTCCTTCTCGCTCGTTGGGCCGGCTCGCTCGGCTAAAAAAGGTCGCGTACAATACTATGTGAGTGGCGAGGATCAATATCATGCATCTGGTCCCCGGCAAAAAGGTTGCCGGCACTAGGTAAGGAGGGAGCCCTCGCCAAGGGGAAAAATGCCTTGCGAAGCCTAGAGAAAATACGTAGGACTAAACGGGTAATAATCCTAAGGAAACCAACGAAAGGCCCGAGTAGCCAAAGTACCCTATACCTATCTATTCAATAACGCGTGGGGCGAAAATAATCATGGCGAGAATAACCTCCGCGAAGACTGATGATGAGATAAACAAGGGCGAGACATTCAATGCATGAAAATAACAAGACAGAAAAGGCGAGGCAAGATGAGCAAAGCAAAATTTGCATTCAACACTTTATAGTTCGGTTACAATTTGTGGCGACCTCGCCAATCAAAAATTACAAACACAAAAGGGGATGTAGCGGCGAGATTCAGGAATCGTCCGCGGATCCTTCTTCTTCGTCACTATCCTTCACTGGCGGAAGAGGGAGGAAGAGCTCCGGGACGATGTCTTCTAGAGTCATGTCAGCCGCATCATCCGCCAAAAGGCCGATTGCCTTCGCCACCGAGAAAATGTAGCGAGCCGACTCTATCGATCCCACACGGATTTCTTCGTCTCGCACTCGCCGGTCTTCTTTCAAACGGCGAGGCGAGGGGAGAACAACGGCGCGGGTAAGGTCGTTGTTTAGGGTCTTCAACCCGGCCACCTCGCTCTCCAAATCCTTGATGCGAGCGTTGGCCCTCCCGGCGACCTCGACATCCTGCGAGCAAGTCCAGTTAGAGAGATGAAAGGGCTAGGGGAAAAAGGAAGTGGGGACTGTAGGTGACTCACCACCCTACCCTCCGCGGCGAGCAACTTCTCCTTCAGCTGCGTATTCTCGGCAAGAATTCCCTGGTAGGCCCTTGCGAGCTCCACATTCTGAAGCTCAAGTTGTAAGCAACGCCTCCCCGTCATATGGGCGAGCTCAGCAGAACGCAGTTGGGACCTCGCGCTCTCATAAGCGAGGGTCCTCGCGGTCTCATCCTTGTAAGATCCCTCATCTTCGCGACCATAGAGTGCGAACGAGAAGTCGAAGGCGTGGCCACTGACGGTCTCCTTCTCCACCCAGGAGGGGAGGATAGAAGAGATGTCCACCCTGTTGGTCTCTGGTTTCCAAGTAACAAGGGGCTCGCCAGTCTCATCTCGACGCCTCTGGCCGAGCCCGAAGTTGTAATGATTCACCGGGATGGGGAGGACCGAGGTCCTGACCACCTCCTGGCCAGGCTCTTCGTCCTCGCCCACCGAGAGACCGGTGAGGTCAAACTCGTCGAAGGAAGCCTCGCGAGGCTCCTTATCTTTTGTCGGAGCAAGCGAGGCCGCGTTTTTCTTGCTTCTCGTTTTTGGCGGAGACTTTGCGGGGTCACCATGACCGCCGGAAGCTCCCTGTCTCTTGCGAGAGGAGGGCTCGGCGGGGGTAACATCGCCTCGGCAGGCTTCCGCCCCCATGGTAGCGAGAGACATGGTAGCATCGGACTTACGGTTGCTCGCGTAAGGGGGATGGAGGGGAAGATCTCGCTCGCCTATAAACAGATACGGATGAGTATGAGGCTAGCGAATTGAGACAAAATGTTAGGCAGGGATCTTTACCTTCTCCGGCGAGGACCGGAAGCAGCGAGTCCAGGTTGCGGCGGAGGTAGACGACTTCGAAGTTCTTCTTACTGAGGAACTGATGGAGGAGGGCTTCATGGCCGCCGAGGACGGTGGGCCGATAGGTGGTCTCGCCATGTTGGATCGGCGAGAAGGGAATGTTGCCAAAGTTCCCCCTGACGATGATGAACTTTTGGGCCCAGAAGTGGGCCTTGTTGACGGTCTCAACCACTTTCGGGCCTGTACCCACGAAATAGGCTGTCCCATCCTTGTAGGCGCGGAAGGAGAATACTTTTCTGAAGACGGGGAGGCTGAACTCGATTCGCTCCTCGCGGAGGTAGCAAGCGAAAGCAGTGATCACCGCCATGGCGTTGGGTGTGAGCTGGCCGGGAACCACGCCGTAATGCTTGAGCACCTAACAGGCAGCGAAAGAAGGATTAATCCACGCGGGGAGCGAGACTCGAATGGCAAAATAAATAGGAAGTAAGCGAGAACAGTGGTTACTTGGCGAACTTCCGGCCACAATGGAAGGCGCAAGCCAACCGCGAAGTGAGCGATGGGGATGGCCAACTCGTCGACCAACGGATCGTTGATCACGTCGTCCTCGCTAGGGCGGCGTGCCTCGAATGGGGGGGTGACGTAATCAGCAACCGCGCTGAAGTACTCCTCATCGGTTAAGTTACAATTAAAAAAGCCATGCTCGGCGAAGGCCTTCGCAACCCTTCGCCGGCCCTCCGATTCCGCATCACCACCCATCTAGTAAACCTGCGAGAAGTAGAAAAAGGCGAGAACGAGAAACAACGAGAGCTCTGCAACAGAAGAAGAAGAAGATTGAGAATAAATGCGGTGGTTGGCTCGATAAAGACCGCTTATTTATAGCCAAAACAAAAAGGCGGGAAGAAGTCCAAGCGTCAGCGAGCACGCGTATCAGCAAAAACATCACGTCATGTCCGCAGGCGGGAAAAACCTGCGGGGTCAGTATAAACGACACTTTCGAGAGATATATTTGGCGAGAACAGAGGGTCCGCACGCGAACAATATGATACGAAAATGAAGTAGACTTGCTAGCGCCACGCGAGAAATAATAAAAAGCTGGTACCACTTATTGTCAGTAGAAATAAAGCCAGCATATGAATGGCAAATATGCGAGTTGCGAGCCATGGCGAGAGTGTCTAAAACAGCCACACCCGTTAATAATGATTCCACAACAAAACAGTTAGCGAGAATCGTGGGGGAGCCATTTCCACCGGCCGCCACCCCGCGACCCGGACCTCCGCGGTACCCTGTAATTATAGTATTCTTCCGCCAAACGACCCTCTCGATCCGTGAGATAAGTGTAATCTCTCATCCTCGCTATGTGTACTTCCGGCGTCGTAGCGCTCTCATCTTGATCGCGCTGTCTCGCTTGCCGGAGCCTCGCACATTCCTCCATCAGGACCGCATGTCTATCCTCGGCAGCTTCCCTGTCCCGTCTCGCCTGCATGTTGAGGTCCATCAGCATTCGCCCATGCTTTCGCAAAAGCTCCGCGGCCCGCTGTTTCATCATCTCAGGATCTCGCGGATCCCCTAAGAAGTCCTCCACCTGATCAGGAAGGGGGGACATTTCGTCGTCGCCCAGTTCGGAATCGGTGTGCGGGTTCTCGGCAGTATCTGCGAGATCTCCCAAGGTCAAATAGTGAGCGAAAGATCACGTAAGTTGTCGGCGAGGTCATAACACTTACCTAGAGTGGGGCGAGAACCCGAAGGACGGCCCTGAAACACGTTTCCATAATGGGGGTAGAGGGATTTGCCCAGTCCGGCAGGATAGGCTGTACTGTTGGTCGGGGGAATCTTTGGCGGTGCGGGGCCACCCGTCTCCTCGCTCGTGAGGAGCTGGAACCCGGGCTTCTCTACGATTTTATCTGGAGGAGGCGGAGATGGAGGTCGCGACGACGGGCGGATCGGGGACTTCAGAGGCGGGACTGTAAGAAAATAGTAACAGAGATCATATGTTTAGACATAAATATTACAGCATGCGAGATCCAGATCGTACCAGTGGTGTCTTTTCCTGCGAGATTCATGTCCACCTGCGGGCTTTTCCGAGACCCCTCAGCACGTTCCTCACAAATCTCGCTCGGCAAAGTATCCTGCGAGTGAAAATGAATGAAGAGCAATTTATAGACGTGAATTCGAACAACTCATACCTTCTCGGGGCGGCGATCATCCGGGGAGGAGTCCAGCGTCACGGAGTCGTCTCCAGAGAGGCGAACCGCCTTCGCCTTCTTGGTTTTTGGCGACTGGGCGGGAGGTTGCCGGTTAATCCAGGCGGGTACCCTGGTCGTGGGAGGTAGCCCGCCGGCTCTCATCGCCCTCAGGAGAGCCTCTGCCTCTTCGGAAATCGGCATCTCCCGGCAGCTAGAATGGGAAAGGAAGGAAAAGAAGCGACGCGCACCCATGGGGGTTCGGGATGATATTTATAGCCTGCATGGTGGGTCCCACAAAAGATTCCTGACAGGTCATCCAGGAGCGGTCGAATATCAGGGGTTGGACGATTCTTCGCGAAGACATTAGTCCTCGCGAAGAGCGGGGATTGTGTACAACCCCGATATTCGCCGGATAAAGAAATCAAGCGAGACGGGAGTGGCGAGATCCAGACCTCGCTGAGATTAACCCCCAGCCGACGAGACCTCAGCAGACCACCAAAATGGGCTAGCGCGGTCCTCGCAAGGCAACCCTCCAAAGGGGATGCCGCTGGCGGTATTCGCGAGAGGGCTCGCGAGAGCTCCTTCAGCGGGGTTCTCGCAACGCTACCCCCTAGAGGAGGGGTCGCGGACAGGATCCGCGAGAAGGCAGGCGAGAGCTCCAATCATAATGTTCTCGCAATCCCTTATCCATAAATCAGTAGGGTCAATTTACCATTTTACCCTCGGTGGTCTGCCCTTAGCCTCCTCAAACAGCGGAGCTTGGCTGTTAGCAGACCCACCTGGGGTACAGTTAGCCATTTTGGGGTGCGGATAGCCATTTTGGGGCTTGGCCGGGTCACAATTGGCGAGCCCAACCAGTTGAGGAAGGAGTTCGCTAGGCGAGCCCGCCTAGAGTGAGAGCGGATAGTCATCCTGGGACTCGCCGAGGTAGTGCAGGCGAGCGAGCCATGTAATGTGTCGATAATACCTCTGGGGTTCGCCGACCCAGAGGCTCGCGAGCTCCACTCGCGAGGGAGGTCGCGAAGCGGGCTGGCTCGCCCCGTAAAAGTCCAGGAAGGGATTTTTACCAAGAGGCCCCCGGTGGTCTGCGTTTAGCCTCTCCGAACAGCGGAGTTTGGCTGTTAGCAGACCAATCCGGTGTGCGGATAGTGAGAATGGACAGCGGGATTTGGTTATTGACAGACCACAAAACTAAAATCTATAAATAGACCTCAAATGGCACCTTGGAAGAGGACCGGTTCATTATCTTTGAGCTCTTCTCTCCCTAGGTCGCTTTGGTTTGGGCTCTCTAGCTCTCCAAGGTGCCCGAGTCTTAGCTTTGGCTTGGGAGGGGAAGCGCTCAACGATCTTCCGGGTTAGTGGACCTCCTCGCTGAGACTAGGGTCTTTGTTCTTTGCTCAAATCGTCGGCCTTACCTCTCCTGAGGGACCGGTAAGGGCTAGCTGCCCCTCATTTCGGTGAGGGCCCCGAGCTCCACACGAGACCGAGAAATCGGTTTCAACAAAGGTCGCGCACCGGGCGACCTCTCCTTGTGAGGTCATGCACCGGGAGACCTCTCCCTGTGAGGTCGTGCACCGGGCGACCTCTCCCAGTGAGGTCGCGCACAGGGCGACCTCTACCAGTGAGGTCGCGCATCGGGCGACCTCTCCCAGTGAGGTCGCGCACCGGGCGACCTCTCCCTGTGAGTTCGCGCACTGGGCGACCTCTCCCTGTGAGGTCACGCACCGGGCAACCTCTTCTTCTGTCCTCCTGGCGCTGACATCATCAACTTCTAGAAGACTCCACCCTGGGCCTATAAATAGGCTCCCATGCCTCTTCAAAAAGGACACTAGTGGAGAGGTCCAAATCCTGCGGCTAGACGAGTCAGACTGTTCCTAGTTGTGGCCTGTCCAGCGACCTCATAACTGCCAGGCCGGGCGGCCTCATTAGACAAGCCGCGCGACCTCCCAGTGAGTACCAGTCCGGGCGGCCTAAGGGGTTAGGCCGCGCGACCTAACCTCTTCTCCCCTCTTCACTCGCGACTCAAGTAACCAGCTGCTCAACCATTACCCCCTCTCTTTCCTCCTCCAGATTGAGCGTCGAGGACTTGGGGACAATTTTGGCATCAACAGTATTATTTATAAAGTAATGTATAAAATAATGTATAAAATAGGGTATAATTAATTATTTATAATGTATTATTAATATAATATTTATAAAATAAAATTACTAAACAGCACTGCAAATACTGTTCTTCCAAATAGTTTCACAGATTCTGCCACCACTGTGCAAAACAGCTGATTACTCCCTCACTTCTTCCTACTAATGCTTCTCCAGTCGCCCCCATCGCGCCAAACTGAGCCTAAACGTATTTTAATACCGGAAAAAGCAACAAATGCGGTCAGAAACCGTCAATGCGTCCAGTAATCTTGCCCCGCATCTTCCTTCGATCGCACTCAGATGATTGGCGTACCACTGTGCACGTAGGCATCCTCCTCCTCAGCCCAATTTATACGCCCCTTAGACGTTATACACCCCTTAAACGTTTCGTCTAAATTTCATCCAGTCTCAGTTACTTGTTCCTCAGCATAAATTATTTTGATCCCCGTCTCGGTCGGGCATCTCTGCTTCACTTCCTCTTCATCCCCTTGTATATAAGGATCCCCTTTCTCTGTTCTTTCATTTATTATTTCTTTTAAAATTGATGCCAGATTTTCATCCTTTCCAACGGGCAATTGGAAGCATTCCATCTTTCATTGCAAGGTTTGAGTTAATAGTTGGTTGATTTTCAGATCGTAGATATGAATTTTTATATTTTGCTTTTGGAATTATCACTTTTCTTTACGAGATTTCGATCCGTACTAATGGGCTGTTGAGATCATTGTCTGCTTCATTATAATGTTCTATGGTTTGAGTTAGATCGTTGATTTTAATTTTCAAGGTCGTAATTATGAAATTTTCTTTTACTTTGCATTTGGAATTATCTCACTCTTTACGAGATTTCCATCCTTACCAATGGGCTATGAAAACATTGTCCGCTCCATTGTGATGTTCTAGGGTTTAAACTTTAACTAATAGACGGCGTCCTTCGTTTTAGGGCTCAGTATTTAACTAAATTTTTATGTGGTTTCGGGATTGTGATTCTCTTTCCAAACGATAATCGAATTGTAATTAAAAATCATTATTTTTAAGCTTCCCAAACGATTCTTATGAGTCCCTATGTTGTTTATTGGGTGTCAACTTATCACATAGAGGGGGGGGGGGGGTGAATAGGTTTTGCAAATTATTTTATCCCCTTTAGGTATTCTTGATTTCTGATTAGTAGATCAATAAATTATAAAGCACAACACAGAAAATCACACAGTGATCTGTAAAGGTTCCTCAAGACCGGGTGTCTTGAGTAGTCCTCTTTCCCTCTGGGCCTACCTAGCAGTGTGCTAGGCTCGGCAAACTCTGCCAAATCTTCAGGCTCGCAAGCCTTACAACACGGACCCGCAAGTCCTACAGCCTAGGCCCGCAAGCCCTTACTGCACCCGAGCCCGCAAGCTCGACACTCAGGCCCTCAAGCCCTACACAACACAGACCTGCAAGTCCTGTGCCTACAACCTAGGCCCGCAAGCCCCTACTGTGCCCGATCCCTCAAGCTCGACAATATCGGACCCGCAAGTCCACTGTCGTGGCCCTCAAGCCTCACATCTCTCCAGCCCTCAAGCTAGATGGTGTCGGACCCTCAAGTCCACTGCCCTGGCCCTCAAGCCTCACAGCTCTCCAGCCCTCAAGCTAGACGGTGTCGGACCCGCAAGTCCACTGCCCTGGCCCTCAAGCCTCACAGCTCTCCAGCCCTCAAGCTAGACACTTAGGCCCTCAAGCCTTACAACAAAAAAAGGTTTATAGTAACGAACACTGTTTCTTCTGCCTGATGAAGATCGGCAACTTAACCTGATGGAGATCGGCTTCTTGAGGTTGAAGAAGATGTTTCTGATTCAGATCTTGAAAGCACAGTTCTTCTTCAATCTCTTCTCTTAGCCTGATGAGGAACAGCTTCTTATCAGTCGATGGAGATGACTGATTCTTCTGAGAACGCTTGATTTTTGTTCTCTACTTGTTCTTCTTCTTCTCCACAAAATGTACTGTTGTATTGAGACGCAACGGCGGGATTCTTTCTTATTGATTAATCTTTTAGGGCAACCCCTTATCTCTTTTATAAGACTGTGAGGCTCCCAACGGTCTTCTGAAAAAATTCCTTAAGTGCAGACGCCCCATACCTTAAGAGCACGCGCTGATTGGACAATCGGGCAGTGACTTTAAATGCTGACAACGCGTCTGCCACATTTTGAATTCCGTCTCCATGATATTTCCATTGTTACGACGATACAGATAATATCTCGACGACAGGACTTTGTCTAAGCCTTGGACCTTGGTGGGTCTTCATGTCTTCTAGCTTCTTCCTCTGATGCTGGTACATCGACGATACGAGATATCCCAGCGTCTCTGCATATACGACGATATGATATCTCTTACCGTGTCGTCGTGATATTCTTTCTTGTAGTTTGTCATCGTAATCACGTCGTTCTTTCGACGACTTGAGCGATATCATGTCGACAGACTATGCTTTAGCAACTACTTGTATTCAGCTGTCCTTCTTCAGTCTTCTCGACGACACGCCTTCTTTATGACGATGTCCAACACCATCAGTCATACTTAGCCTTTTCAGCGACAAGGCTTCTTCACGACGACAAGGCTACTTTGATGATTTTTACGATACTGCATCTTCTCGATGACATTCCTTTCTTTGATATCTTCAAGTCTTCACTGCGTTCGACGAACTGCATTCTTCATTCGACGAACAGCTTTCTCCGTTCGACGAACTTCATTCTTCGGTCCCGTCTCTGCGTTCGACGATCTTCATTCTTCGTTCGACGAACTTCATTCTGCTTTCGACGAACTCGCCAAGTCTCAACATTTGCTTTTGTCCCGTCTTTGCGTTCGAAGAACTTCATTCTGCATTCGACGAACTTCGTTCTGCGTTCGACGAACTCGCCAAGTCTCAGCGTTTGCTTTGCTCATCATCATGATGACAAACATACTTTGTCGACGACATCTCCTATTCTTCTCGATGATATTGTACTTAGTGAAATAACTAAAGTACTTGACATATTGTCTAATTTCTGCAAACATGAACTAGATATTTCATTAAATACAACTTGCACTTATCATTGAGCTGAGCACTTCTTCAAATCAGGAACACTGCTGGGCACTGTTCCCAACACTCTCCCCCAATTTGAAGAAGCCCTAACTTACCTCAATGATAAATGCCACTCATGAAAAGATTTATCATTTCATATAATAACATCACACATAAACCAGCAATCACATAAATAGATTAAATGTTCTTCACAATAGATACCAAACATATAATTAGATTAGATGTTCATGAATAAACATTAGCATTCATTTGCCCCAACAGAATCATTAAGATTTTAATTTGGTGCCCAATCAGTGTCTGTTGATGCTTGCCCCTTTGGTTTTCTGCCTTTGCCTCTGATAGTAGTTTATGGGCAGGGGAATATTCTTAGGAGAGGGAGGAGGACCTTGTGGGAATGCTAGCTTGTGATTCTTCCTCCTTTCCAGCTGCTTCAGATGTTTCTGCCATTCAACTGACTGGTATGCTCTCTGATAGTCCTCCTGAGGGTATCCAAAATGGATCCATGATTCTGTTATTATTTCTCTTGAGACAGGACTCCACCTTCCTGATTGTGGATCCAGCTCAACTTCCCTCAGTCTCTTTTGCCGATACTGACTGCTCTGAATTCTTTTTCTTTTCCTGGAGGTTGCTGAATCTCTAAATTATATTCCATACTCAGCTGATTCAGTGCTTGGAGAAGGGTTGGCAGCCTCATATAATGATGGGGGGTTTTTGCATTGTCTACTTTATTTGATTTGTTATCCACATCGCTTGATGTGAACTGACATTTATTATTTCATTCTCCCACTTTAGGGCTTGTTCAATTACCCTTTCCTCAAGTCCTTCTCTGACTAGATTTATCTTTTCATGCAGGTGTTGTTCAGTCACATCCAAATTGTTGTTTATTTCAAGCAGTTGGGTATCTAAGGTATGAGCATTCTCATTAACCTTATTCAGAATTTGATTTCTGTTATTTGTAGCATATGTTTCTATCTGCTCAAAACCATAATACACATTGTTTGAGAATGTTTCTTGCTTTTTTAGGATTGTGTGGGTTTGATGTCCCACATTGTTGACTTCCTCGCTCATCTTCTCTATGGCCGGATCTGCCAGAGTGTAGAAGTGAGTGCACTGAGTTTTGAGGTGGAGTATGTCTTTCTTCACTTTTTGGATCTCGCCATTCACCTCTTCCCTTAGATTATCCACAGTCTTTACTATGAATTGTTCTAGTTGTTTGTGCTGAGCATTTAGTAGAGCTGACATCATGTGGAAAAGAGAATCTGACTGAGCCGAAGATGGCTCAGCAGCTTGTTCGTCTTCCTCTTCTCTTCTAGTGGAATTTCTTCAGAGATACTTGCAGATGATTCTTCACTGATGTGTGCTGTTACCTTAGCCTTACCCTTGACATTTTCTGGTGCTGTCTCACCAGGGCATGTAAGCACAATCTTACTTGCTACTACTAACTCTCGGCAGTCTGAGAGAGTGAGGTCTTCCATGGGCTCCGACATAGTGCCTCGATCTTCTGGAGTAGAGTTCCCCAGTTGGGTCTCCCCCTCAACTTGTGCATTACCTTGGGCTGAGCCTCCTGCCGGGAGCTCCCCATCAATCATCTCTGCGTCTTGGGCTGAGCTCCCAAGTTGGAACTCCCCCTCAGCGGGAACACTCCCCAAGTTGGGGTTTCTACTTTCTTCAATAACCTCTGTGGGAGCAGGTTCTGGTACTGTTCCTGGACAATCCCTTTGGGTGGAAGTCTCCCCCTCAGTTGTACCATGGATTTGTGGGGGTGGTGGTATGTCATCAGAGCTACTGGATGAATCTTCTTTTTCCGAGTGGTCTGTTGGGGATGCATGTTTCTTTAGAGCAGGCTGGACATTAGATGATGGTTTAGGGATAGACCTATCTCATCGATCTAGCATCTTTGCATCCAGTCTCTTGGAGTAGTGTAGAGGAACTCCCATTCTCTTATTCAGTACTTCACCCTGGGTGTTTAGAAGGTAGATGGACAGTATTCTTCCGTAGGAAGGGGACTTCAGGGTGTTCTTCATTCTCTGGAAGAGGAACTCACTCCAGTTGGTCTTCTTAGAATGGATTATCCCGGCCATGACAACGAACATGTCTTTGGAGATTCGGTCATGGGACCCAGGTTTGCACAACAAAAATTTGCCAACAATGTCGGCCAGCAGCTTCCCCTTTTGATTAAATTCCGCTCTCTTAATGGACCCGTAGGTCTTTCCTGTGTGGCCGCACTAGGTATAGCTTGCGGAAACGTCCTCTGAGGTCAGCTCTTCTTCTTCCTCCCCCCCCCCCCCCCCCTTGGATTCTTGGCAGATGCCGCGCTTTTCCTAGGATTTTTGCAGATATCTTAACCTTCTTAGCTCCCACCTTGGACTTGATCTTTGATTCGGTGTGGTTGATTCTTGCTTCGGTGAAGAATTCTGCTAATTCACGGTGGAGAAGAACTGAGGGTTCGCATAGGAGATATTCCAGTCCTGATGCCTCCAGCAACCCTATTACTGACCTTATCTCATCGGAGCAGGCATTGAAACCCCCTCGCTAGAGTTCACAACCAGAGATCACCTCTTCTTTCTTGGGAGCCATTGATTCGGAGTGAGAGAGAAGGCAGTACGTCAGAGACAAAGAGGGGGTTTGCCGACGGAATAGTTTAGGGCAAATGATAGCGTAATTTTTATTCTCGAGCATTCACTATATTTATAGTGTCGGTAGGTGAAGAGGCGCGTACCTTTGAAGGAAAGAGAGCGATCAGACGGCTCTGATGGACCGATCTAATCCCGTGATAAATAGCTCGATTATATTTTGACGATACCCATATTGTCGTCGAAATGATCCTTGGATGTGCATCCTCCCAACTTGCTCATTTGTCGTCGTAACGTGTATTGTGTCGTCATAATACCTTTTTGTATCGACGATTATAGATTCCAAAACTTATTCAGCTAACGTCAGTTATTTAGGCCCCTTTTAGTGGGATCACCTGCACAAAGTTTGTTAGTAAATAGATTTTGCTGTTCTGCCTGTGGGTCAGAATAGCCACCTTGTCCAAGGCCCAGATTTGCTTCTGGTGGGCTCTTGTACTACCTGCAAAATGAGATTACAATCCCTTAGGTACCCAAGTAAATTTGGGTCCTAGGAAATTGTTAGCTTTAACAGGCATACTGGATTTAACTACTCCAGGGTATGCATAGTGATAATGAACAAGGCGATTTGCAGGTTTAACATTCGTTACCCTTGGAGCAGTTGGATTGTACCAACAATCAGTTGCAAAGTGCCCAGTCTTTCCACAGCACCAGCATTCAAACATGTTGTATCTCCTTCTTGATCTGTGCTGATTGTGAGCATGATGTTGACAATCATCATCCACGGCTTTCCATCTGGAGTCTGTCTTCTTTAGTGATTTCTTTGTTTCTATAGACCCAGTAACTTCATGTCTCCTTATGGTCATTCTTCCATGAGGTACCCTTGAGATTTTTGGCATGCTCTTTGCCCCACTTGTGGAGCTCCCATTCTTGAGATACCCAAGATTGGATTGCCCAGCATTCTTGTTGGAGGGTGAGATTACCTTCCTCAAGTTAGCCTTCATCCCATATGGTCTGCCTGATCTGTCTTCCTTGAAGCATCCCTGCTCCCTTCTTTGAGTGGAGAAGCAACCATTTACCAGTGGAAGAGAGGTCTCTGGTTTGGAGGAGCTTGTCACCTGCTTCACTACAAAGGGGAGTTTATCCTCCACCCTTCTGGTGTTGTCATTCTTGGATTTCAGGACTTTGGGCTGAATTTTGTCCTTCTTCAGAAGAACCACTTCTCTGGTTAGTGAGCAGCACAGCTCCTTGCTCTCAATCAATGCCTTCAGAGTTTTCCCAAATTTTCTTATCAAGTCAAGGTTGGAGCTTGCCTTGAAGTCCTTTTCGAGTTGACAAAACTCTGCATTCTCTAGAGTTAGTTTTTCTGCTTTCTCTGAGAGATCAAGATTTCTTGCTTGAAGATAGGAGAACTTTGCATCCTGCTCCTTGCACAACATCTTGAGCAACTTGTTAGAACAACCCTATTATTGATTTGGGCTAGGATCACTATCTGTTTATTAGGACTAAGTTGACCCCAATGTATAGTCTAAAGGGTCAAGGTTTTTGGTTGGAACTTAAGGAAAAGAAAAGTTTTCTGCGTTCGACGAACTCCATACTGCGTTCGACGAACTCCATCCTGCGTTCGGCGAATGGCATGCTCCTGTGTTCGACGAACTTGCCAAGGTTCTGCGTTCGATAAACTCCTCTCTGCGTTCGACGAAATAATCTCAGCGGTCGACGAACTTCAGTCTCAGCGGTTGATGAACTTCAGTCTCAGCGGTTGACCAAGTCTCAGCATTCGACGAACCTCCCAGTCTCAGCGTTCGACGAACTCAGCTCTGCGTTTGAAGAATAAGTATCAGATGTTCAGATCGACGAAAGTTCTTCTCAGCTCAACGAATTCAATATTCCAGCTAGCTTATCAGATATTATCTTTCAGTTCGACGACCTCCAGTTTGAGATCGACGAACTCAACATTGTGTTCGATAAAATTTATTCAGATCGACGAAATTTCTCTTCAGCAGATTTATTTCAGAAGATCAGTTATATTATTCTCTGAACTCAGATTTATCAGCAATGGCTCTATTTATTCCAGATAAGTCAAGGATTATATCTTTCCATTTATTTATTCCTTTCCATTCTCTTCTCGAGAAAATAGTCGCTTGGCGGAAAAGGATATCATTAATTAAAAAGGAAAAGGAATTAAAGTCTTGCTTGTAGTTCCAAGAAATAATCCTCCAGATTATTTTATTCCTTAATTTAAGGGATTTGAATTTCAAATCTGTCGGAGATTTTTCTTTAAGGGAAAAAGAAAAAGAAGAAGAAGAAGTTACAGCATTATTACATAATAGCAAGACAAGAAAAAGAAAGAAGAAGAAACAGTCAGGAAAAACATATATTGGAAGAGAAAGAAAATTACAGATCTTCATCTTCTTCAGCAGCACATCTCATTCTCTGAGAACAACAATACAAATCATCTCTCAGATTTCTGCTGCAAGTTTCTAGATCAGATCTTCAATAGCAACAAATAATCTGAGAAATCTTGGTCTCTCAGATTCATCAGTTATCAGGAAGATACAGGAAGATATTACATTCAAGAGAAAAATCCATCCTCAACTGTCAACCATTTTCAATCAGACAGGGGGAGCTTTACATCAACACATTCCACTAGAGTCTTCTCTCAGATTATTGACAGAGAAGAACATCTAAACCCTCTTTATCTCATCTTGTACAGGGTTATAACTCCCTTCAAAAGTTAACCCCTTGGTGGCAAGGCACCTGAACAAAAACCTGTAGTTTGGTTAGAACACCTGATCAAAAGCTCATTGGTGTTTGGACACCTGATCAAAAATCCATTGGTGATAGGGCACCAGATCAAAAACCTAGTGGAATCCTACCAATGGTGGTAGAAGAGTAGATGTACCCAGGTTTATTGGGGAACTACTATAAAATCCTTGTGTCCTCGGTGTTGTGTTTATTTTATTGTGCTGTGTTGTGTGCTTTATTTTTATTTTATTTTATAACTCACTCTGCAATACACATATAAGTATCACTATTTTAATTCCGCTATAAAATTAAGTGAAAAACTTTTTAGTACTCTATTCACCCCCCCCCCCCCCCCCCCTCTTGAGTGACTTTAAGATCTAACCTCACTTTCAATTGGTATCAGAGGTTGGTTGATTGTATACAGGCTAACACCTGAATCAAAAGATCAATTAGATCTTAAATTTATTTTAGTGTTTTATTTTTGCTTAAAAACTCATGGCACAAAACAAAGAATATTCAAGCTCAAGACCTCCTATGTGCAATCTAAATAAGTTTGCACTATGGAAGGCAAGGATCAGATTGTACATGAATTCTATTGATGAGGATATTTTTAATGTTATTTTGGCAGGACCTCCTACACCTACAACAACAACAAGTGATGAAACCATAACAACAAATAATGTTGTTCCACCTCCTGAGTGGACAGATGCTCAGAAGAAGCAGAGAAGTGCAGATGCCAAAGCTATGAATATTTTGGCACAAACAATGTCTGATGACATTTTCCAAAAAGTTGTGGAATGCACTTCAGCAAGGGATATCTGGATCTCACTCAACAATATGGTTGAAGGATCAGCAGATGAAAGAAAAGATAGAAGATCTCACCTTGTTTCTCAGTATGAAAACTTTAAGAAAGGAGAGACTGAGATAGTAGCTGATATGTACAACAGGCTCAGCCTCATAATCAATGAGCTGAAGACCTTGTACAAAGTGATCTCCATCACTGAGGTCAATGATAAGATCCTTATGTGCTTCCCCAGCACATGGGACTCTAGGATCTGGCCAATCAAGGAAGCCAGAAGACTTAATGAGATCTCCACTGAGAGCTTGTTAGGCAAACTCAAATCCTATGAGTAGCTTATCAAATCCAGAGAAGCTGAACAATCTGTCTCATCTCCAGCATCCAAGAAGGAGGGAAGCATAGCTTTCCAAGCTACTGAAGAAGAAGATAAACTCCAGGAGAAGTGGAGTTTATGAGCTTACTAGCCAAGAGATTCTATAAGATGGCTAGAAAAGATTTCAGAAAGAAGGATTCAAGATCCAGAGAAAAGCTAAGGTATGACAAATCAAGTTCTACAGAAATTATTTGTTTTGGCTGCAGGAAACCTGGACACATTCTGCCTGATTGTCCAGAGAATCAAAAGAAGGAAAAGAGAAAGAAGAGAAAAGGCACTCCAGCAAGCCATCATCCCACAAACACAAGTAAGGGAAGGGGGTTTGTACCTGAAACATGGAGTGAAACTGATTCAGAATCTTCATCCAGCTCTTCTGAAGATGAAGAAAAATCAAATGACAAGGACCAATGTTTGATGGCAATATATGACTCAAGCAGTGAGTCAGAAAATGCATCTTCATCCAGCTCCAGTGATGAAATGCATCTTCATCCAGCTCCAGTGATGATGAGGATGATGAAGAAGAAAAGAATTTGTGCATGATGGCTATCAATGCCTCAGCAAACAACTCAGATGAATCAGAGTCTGATAATGATGCTGATCAGGTAATCTCAAACTTTGATTTTAATTCACTTGAATTAAAAGATGAATTCAAAGTTCTTTGCTTAGATTTAATCAAATCTGAGAAAGAGATAATCTCTCTCAGAAATCAGTTGGCTGAAATGAACCAACTAAGTGAAGAAAATGCTAATCTTAAGAAAAATTTGTCTGCCTCCAAAGAACATAATGTTCTCATTGAGAACAAGTTGTCTGAAGCTGAGAATTTTGAAGAATCCCTAAATGGGAGAAGCATCAAACTGATGGACATCACAAGCACAGTGAATGCCAGATTAAGTGGCAAACTGGCTTAGATGCATCATCAAGTGAGCCACATATGATAAAGAAAACATCTTATCTACACCAGTAAAGTTCATTTCTGCCAAGAGCAAAGAGGTAGTAGAAGTAGATAAAAACATTCCAGGCAAGGCTGTTAAGAATAAAGAAATTCAGTAGAATTCGTCGAACGGAGCTCAACGAAATGAATTCACTTCGTCGAACGGAGATCGACAAACTCTGAAGACAGATTTCCAGTATAGTTATTATTCAAACGGCGCTCGACGAAAGCACTTCACTTCATCGAACGGTGATCGACAAACTCAGCCCAGTTCGTCGAACAGAAAATATACAGAAAATCTGAAGAATTCTTATTCTTCACATACTAGGAATCCTTTCACTGAGTGGATGATTCCTCCAAGGAGATATCATCCACAAGGTTATAAGGATCAGCCTGAGATGTCTTTCATTTCAGAGTTTTGTGGAAAAACAAAAGGACCCAAGGTAGTCTGGGTCAAAAACAACTAGTTTATTTTTTCTATTATGCAGGTACAGGGCTATCCAAGCAAAAAATGAACAATGGTATTTGGATAGTGGATGTTCAAAGCACATGACAGGAAACAAGGCCAACCTGAGCAACTACAAGGCAAGGCTTGGACCCAAAGTGATCTTTGGAGACTCCAACTGTGGACAAACCAAAGGCTATGGACAGATCAAAGTTGGAGCAGTCACCTTCAAAGAGGTAGCTTATGTCAAGGGTCTGAAGCACAACCTCATCAGCATAAGCCAGTTATGTGATGAAGGTTATCAGGTAACTTTTAACCACTCCTTATGTCTTATTACCAATAATTAAAACATAAATGTATTATCTGGTATTAGACATGCAAATATTTATTTAGTCAATTTTGACTCTGCCAACTCAGATATTTGCTTATTCAATTCTATAAGTAAAACAAATGAATTATGGCATAAAAGGCTAGGACACATTAACCTTAGAACTATATCTAAGCTTTCTAAGGACAATCTTGTGAGAGTACTTCCTTCTGGTTCATACAAGAAGGAAGGACTCTGCAGGGCTTGTCAATTAGGTAAGCTGACCAAGAGTAGTTTTAAATCTTTATCCAAGGGTGATTCACCTAGGATTTTGTACTTACTGCATTTGGATCTTTTTGGACCCACTGCAATACAAAGTCTAGGAGGGAAGCATTACTCTCTAGTTATTGTAGATGACTTCTCAAGATTCACTTGGGTGTTCTTTCTTAGGAACAAGTCTGACACCTTCAGTGTTCTGACAGATTTTCTCAGGTCCATCAATATTGAGTACTCTACTCTAGTTGCATTGATCAGAAGTGATCATGGCACTGAGTTTGAATCTCTTATGATGAGAGAATTCTGTGGAAAAGAAGGTATCAGACAATGTTTCTCTGCTCCTAAAACTCCTCAACAAAATGGGGTAGCTGAAAGAAAAAATAGAACCTTAATTGAATCAGCAACTACATTGCTTGTTGATGCAAACTTGCCACTCTCTTTTTGGGCAGAGGCAGTGAACAGAAGCCTGATACATAAACTTAAGGGCAAAACTCCCTATGAATTACTCAAGAATAAAAAGCCTAAGGTTAACTATTTTAAGATATTTGGATATAAATGCTATGTGCATAACAATGACAAGAAGTATCTAAGGAAGTTTAAAGCAAAAGCTGCTGAAGTCATATTCCTTGGATATTCTCTTTCTAGTAAAGCATACAGAGTTTACAACAAATCTACTCTTAAGATAGAAGAGTCCATGCATGTATCTTTTGATGAAACTAACATGTTAATTGAGGAGAGGAACACCACCTCTACCAAACATACTTTGCAGGTACCAGTTGTAAGACCCCCCCCCCCCTCCCAAATCGGCGGTCCAACCGGGGGATCTTATCGCACACCACCCTTTTAGCACGACGCCGAAGCGATCCCAAAGGGTGGAGGTACTAGCTTCTCCAACCCCCTTCCTTGAACACTCCGTTGTCACGCCTAGGGGTGGTGTTAAGTGAAAGTCACTACACACCAACAGAGTAGGGAAATTATATTCTAGCGGAAGACACCATCAAAAAGTGCACTTTATAGCACTTAGCGGAAGACGTCATCAAAGAGTACACTTTATAGCACTTAGCGAAAGACGTAGTTTTATCACAAAAACCGCAATTTCCAGACCTGTCAATAATCTACATATCTCTGCCGCATTAAATCCTAACCATCAAGGATTTATTGCCACTATATATATATACCCTGAGATAGGGCACAACAAAAGGAGATGCGGCTTAACGACTTGTACCTGACATAGCCTGCTCCGTGGTTTCCTCCACACTTGGGTGTTGTCTCTTATCCGCACCTGTCACCTGTGCTAAAGACAAGTTATTAGAACCACGAACAGAATCCAACCCCTACTAACAAACAGACATAATATAATATTTATAAGGGAGGGGATATCTGGACTCTTATTGGGCTGAGGCAGACTTCCCACGACCACCGCCTACGTACTCCGTATCATCCTGCATACGGTCTCAGACCCACGTAGTTCTATAAGTTTCGCACGGGTTGCCCTCCCAGACCGTCCATCGTGCGGGTTGCCTTAGAGTAAAACTCATAGGTCATCCGACGTTCTCCCAAGGCACATTTTATATTCCCGTAGGAATATTTCTCGAAGGCACAATATATTCCCGTAGGAATAATTTTTGAAGGCACAATATTTCATTCCCGTAGGAATTACTTTCTCGACGACAACATTTCATTCCCGTAGGAATCCTTTCTCGAAGGCAACATTTCATTCCCGTAGAAATCCTTTCTCGAAGGCAAACATTTCATTCCCGTAGGAATTACTTTCTCGAAAGCAACATTTCATTCCCGTAGGAATTACTTTCTTGAAGGCAACATTTCATTCCCGTAGGAATCCTTTCTTGAAGGCAACATTTCATTCCCGTAGGAATCCTTTCTCGAAGGCAACATTTCATTCCAGTAGGAATTACTTTCTCGAAGGCAACATTTCATTCCCGTAGGAATTACTTTCTTGAAGGCAACATTTCATTCCCGTAGGAATCCTTTCTCGAAGGCAACATTTCATTCCCGTAGGAATCCTTTCTCGAAGGCAACATTTCATTCATGTAGGCTTTCCTCGATCATTTGGGTGCTTGGAGATCATACCCAAGCCATCCACATACATGAGGAATTAAATCACACATTCAAGAAGAGGTAAGGAGAGTAAGAATAGGCTAAATCAGCAGCATAATTGAAAACTCCCAGGCCTGAGCCTGCCAAGTATCCATTATTAAAGTGCTTCATCAAGAAGGAAAAGAAGAAGAGAAACGGAAGAACAAAATTCCCAATCACTGCTCTACTTCAACCACTCAACGACCCATCCAGCTTCAGGAGGTCGATGACCCTCCCCAAAGAAATTCATAAGTAACCGTATTTAAAACACAAACTGTTACAAGCCGGCAACCAAAACTCCTCGGCTCAGCTTGGCGAGCGTCATAGCCTCTTAACCATATGCCGGAAGGTTCAAAACTCATAAATATATGAATTTAGAAGAATAGAAAATTACAAGCAGTTATATTTTAAACACATAACCGTTGCGAGCCGACAATTAAAATCATCGGCTCAGCTTGGCGAGCGTCAGAGCTTCTTACCATATGCCGCAAGATTCAAAACTCATAAATATATGAATCTAGAAGAATAGAATATTACAAGCAGTTATATTTTAAACACATAACCGTTGCGAGCCAGCAATTAAAATCGACGGCTCAGCTTGGCGAGCGTCATAGCCTCTTACCATATGCCGTAAGATTCAAAACTCATAAATATATGAATTTAGAAGAGTAGAAAATTACAAGCAGTTATATTTTAAACACATAACCGTTGCGAGCAGGCAATTAAAATCCTCGGCTCAGCTTGGTGAGCGTCAGAGCCTCTTACCATATGTCGTAAGATTCAAAACTCATAAATATATGAATTTGGAAGAGTAGAAAATTACAAGCAGTTATATTTTAAACACATAACCGTTGCGAGCAGGCAATTAAAATCCTCGGCTCAGCTTGGCGAGCGTCAGAGCCTCATACCATATGCCGCAAGATTCAAAACTCATAAATATATGAATCTAGAAGAATAGAAAATTACAAGCAGTTATATTTTAAACACATAACCGTTGGGAGCAGGCAATTAAAATCCTCGGCTCAGCTTGGCGAGCGTCAGAGCCTCTTACCATATGCCGCAAGATTCAAAACTCATAAATATATAAATCTAGAAGAATAGAAAATTACAAGCAGTTATATTTTAAACACATAACCGTTGCGAGCCAGCAATTAAAATCCACGGCTCAGCTTGGCGAGCGTCAAAGCCTCTTAGGTTATGAATCGGCCTCTTCGTATGAAATCATCCCAAAGATAGAGAGTTATAAACTAAATTAGTTTAAAGCTTCCCATAATCTGTGAAAATGCACCTTAAATGTATACTGGTAAGAAATGGGTAAGCTCGAAAATCCATCTAACCCTTCTCCTCAAACCACTCCAGAGGCGCAAATAATACCTTCTTGTGGAAGTGAATTAATGTCACGCAATAGATTACCACCCGAAGCTGATACTTTCAAAAGTATTAATGGAGCTCATATTCATAGCATGAAGTTTCAAGATATGTTGTGAGGGAGAGAGTGAGAATAGCTGTACTTAGTCAGATTTTGGGTGGCAAGAGCTCAACCAATTACTTAAAAGTTGCAGGCTAGTGATCTGGGATTACCTAGGAAAGTAACCAGGAAGAGGTGAACCCAAAAATATCTAAGCGATCCAGGAAGTTTTACATCAATTTCCTACATCTCATCAAGATGAAGGATCAATGCATGCCTCGTTAAAACAATTGCCCTATCCCCCATCCGTGCCAATGGAAGGTTCACGTCAAATGAGGTCTCAAAATTGTCTAAGGCTTAATATCTCACATTACTAAGATAACTGTAATTATTACATCCAGGATGAGTGGTGCTCTTGGATTCCTAAGAACTGAGTAAGATGAGCATTTCCATGCTAGCAAAAGAGAGCTATAAATAGGTTGTGAATTGATTTCATCGACTAGGAGGCATGCTATGCAAGGTCAGTTGCAACGAATGAGCTCAACTGATTAATCAAACTCGGGTTTTAATATTACCAGAAGGAAATTAAAATCGGGGAGGAAGAGAGAAATCATAATAATAATAAAAACGATCTTCTCCATCAGGGAAACAGAGGAAATAAGAAGAGACTGCATGGTTGCTTTGGTTTGTGAAATTATTGTAAGGTTCTAAAGGCAGAGTTATTCCAACCTTATCTCAACAATTTCCTAACTTAGAACTCAAGGTGACGGTTCTCATCGTCCGATCAAATCTAAGAGAACTCAAAAAAATCATGTATAACCCGACAAATTAGTATTCCTTGACAGGTTTGATTTATATGCGGTTATGCAAGAAAATTCCAACAGAGTATCCATGACAGAGTACGAAAAAGAGGATAAATTTAGTTGACTAGATTCTCAGACTAACCATCTGACCATCAAGTTATAGAAAGGTAAATGGAGGGATGAATGTCATGCCTCCTCTAAGAAATTAATCCAAACTGAGAATCCCAAGCCATACCTGGTGGTAGAATTTCAAGTTCAAGCCCACCATTATCTTGAACCAACAATTGAGTTCAAGATTCAATTAATACCTTTAAACAACTGAGTTCAAGCCCACCATTATCGTGAACTGAAATTTATTTTAGAAAACATCCATCCAACACTTTGAGCATCCCGTGTTTTCCTTATGGCTTCTAATTCGAGTTCTTAATAGGCACCAGATAAATGAAAACATCAATTGGAGGGTACATATTGCACCAACCCTGGGAACCTATTCCTCTCTTCAACGAATTCCTCCATGTCCATTCACAGCCAACCCACTAATTCAGATAATTGAAGCAGTAATTTGTAGACAAGCTAAAGAGGAGGCATGGCTTAGAGGGAGAGTGAGAGAAAAGCCTTCAATTTCGGGCTGCTCTTTTCATATCCATCTTGCATTTCTACTTTCTCTGAAGAAGGAGAAAGAGAGGTAGATAGAGAGGGATGGAGAGAGAGAGAGAATAAATCGAGGCCAAGAATATCATGCCTCCTTCCCCATAATTTCTGCCAACAGAGGAAGTCACTTTAAACATAGAAAATTTCCTCCAACTGAATCAAACTCCCAAAATGAATTATGAAAGAAAATAAGTTAAAGGTTACCAAAAATTGGAGGAGGGTGGTTGCGGGGGGAGGAAGAGGAATTTGGGAATGAAACTGAGAGCCTCACCCTTAGCTTGGAATTCATTCCCTATAACAAAAATTATAAACTCATAACCAAACTATAAATTTACCAGACTGAGGAACAGATGAAGCTGCTGCCCTCATTTTGATAGAGCTTCCAAAGAGGACGAGGAGGGAGAGATGAGGAAGATGAACCTTTGTTCGAGCTTCGGGTCTTGCTGGAGCTCCGCGATTTCTTCCCATGCCAGAACTCCGCTGCTTTCCTCCCTCCGATTAACTCATCTCCCGCTGCACTTTAGGTTAGGAAAGGAAATATATATATATATATATAAACATATATATATACATTTATTTATATATATATAAATATATATACGTTTATATATATATATATGCATACGTAATACTAATATCCTCTAAACTAAATGCGAGACAAAAGCACGGGGGTGTTGTTAAGCTTGTTTTAGTCTCACTAGTCAAATGAATGTGGCCAAGGTTGATTTCGAGTCTATTTAATCGCAAATATTCCCTCGAGTTGGTATATAACTCAAAATAGTTAACTTTCTCAAATCTCATTGGATTTGAACGGAACGAGCTACGTTGCTCTCGTATTGATATACGAGTCTGATGCAAGTAACTGAGATCAATTCGGAGCTTGTTTACCTATTATAACAAAATAACGTCGTTGTGACGTGTTACGACACTCAAAATGGTCACTTTCACCAAATGACCTTGGATTGGGATGAAATGAGTTTTGTTGCACTAGTATCGACCATACGAGTCTAACGCAATCGACGGAAGTTGATTCGGAGCACGTATGCTCTATGTTCTAAAACTGCGTCGCCGTGACGCGCTACTATACTCAAAACGGTCACTTTCACCAAATGACCTCGGATTGGAACGAAACAAATTCCGTTGCACTCGTATCAACCATACGAGTATAACACAACTGACAGAAGTCGATTCGGAGCACGTATGCTCCATATTCTACTTCGGTGTTGTGGCGAATCACAATGCAACCCAAAACAGTTATTTCTCTAAATAACCACCACTATGTGGTGAAGGTCGGGTCGTGGTTGTCCTATGACCCGGCCTAAGTTCCTCCAAGGGTTCAACTAAACCGACTAGACCCTATTTTAGAGTTGGGATGTTACAAACCAATAAAACAAAGAAGATTTTTGTCCCCGAAAATACGAGTGGGTCATGGAGATTCAAAACGGGACCTACTATAGGCCACTATAGGTGTCGAATGATCCCAAAATTTAAGGGTCTATAGGTTTGGTCTTCCCTAAAGAGTTGTATTGATTGCTTCTATCGTGCAATATAATAAGTAGTTTAAGTGGAACAAGGGTAGCTTTACCGTAGCTATGTCTATTTTGTCGTAATTCTGATATATATTGTTCGAGGGAACATTTCGTGCGCCAAATTGTTCGCTAACTGAATTATCAGCTTATATAATTATATCGAATAAGTAATTCTAGCGTAGTCGAATACCTCCAAAGTTTGCATATCTGAAACGCAAAATTTATGAGTTGTGTCCTAGAGGCACGTAGTAAAAACCTATTAACATATAACCGACTCTCATACGAAGGTTATATGTTAGTGGAACAAATAGCAAGAAATGCCAGTAAGCAGTGTAAATCCATGAACATATAACCAACTCCCATACGAAGGTTATATGTTAGTGGTACATGTACAAATTGCAAGTAAGCAGTGAAAAATTCATGAGCATATAACCAACTCCCATACGAAGGTTATATGTTGATGGTACATGTAAAAATTGCAAGTAAGTAGTGAAAAAATCCATGAACATATAACCAACTCTCATACGAAGGTTATATGTTGATGATGGTACATGTAAATATGTATGATATGATGCAAATGATGGGTATGTAGTCCATGCACGACAAGTACTCATGACTCATCACAATTCCCTGCGTTGATACAGTCTGACCGCTTTTCTTCCAGCAGGGTAGCGACCCCCGCGGGCCTCACCGATGTGGCCGTCGGTGACAGTGGCCGGTCCTGCCACTTCTGGGTGTGGACGCACCGCACTACCCAGGCCCCAACGTACAACTCTGTGTACTCTCAGACGTAGGAGACGTCCGGCAATAATTGAACTTGGCCAACCAGCGGAGGGACCCAGCGGGGCATATAAGATACAACCGAGCTCCCGGGGTGCACATCTCCCTATCGCCTAGAGTCGTCAACCATCCCGCACCAATACGTACGGTCTACGGGCATGACCGACCCGCCACTGTAATAACATACAATTATTTTACCAGTTTGCTCCTGATGTTGCCATATTTTGACCGCTTTTCTTCCAACAGGGTAGCGAACCCCATGGGCCTCACCGGTGTGGCCGTCGGTGACAGTGGCCAGTCCCGCCACTTCTAGGTGTGGATATACCGCACTACCCAGGCCCCAACGTACAACCCCGTGTACCCTCGGACGTAGGAGACATCCGGCAATAACTGAATTTGGCCAACCAGCGGAGGGACCCCGCGGGGCATATAAGATACAACCGAGCTCCCGGGGTGCACATCTCCCTATTGCCTAGAGTCGTCAACCCTCCCGCACCGGTACGTACGGTCTACGGGCATGACCGAGCCGCCACTTTTCCACCGCAAGCAATTTACTTTAAAAGCAATGAATAAAATAGGCAACCGGCATATTCGGGTCCGCGGTGACTTACCCTTTTTAACGAGGCTTTCCGGCTGGCCGAGTATGCAATATCGCAAGTCCCATGAATGCTAACAATGTACTTCTGGGATGGGGTGCATATAAGCTTTCTAAATTTGCCACTATTTTATTTTAATCCACCACATTGCCTTAGTAATTATTTCCTGAAATATTGACGTTATTGAAAAGACTAACATTTCATCATAGCTCTTCTACGATTGCATAGCTTTATTTTAAACAGATCGTCACATTGACAAACGTTATATCAAGTCAAAGCATACTTCATATTTGTAATCATCGGAGCAATTCTCCATATACCCACAAAATTTCATTTGATTAGCTTACCTCGAATGAAATTTTGGGAAAACGAGAATTTTAATCCCAATAAAACAAAGAGGCTTAAACCTGGGATTGAAATTAGTAATAAAATCCTTATAATGCACACAAAATTCCATTTGATTAGTTTACCTCGAATGGAATTTTGAAAACGAGTATCTAATCCCAATAAAACAAAGAGTCTTAAACCCGGGGTTCAAAATTTGAAGTGGTCATTTGCAGGGTTTAATGAAAGTGTTTTATGGGGGACAAGGTAAATCATCAGTTGAGATCAGATGTGGTAAATGCAGGTAAGTGTTGATCCACATATATATGCCAAGTTTGTTGTCAATTTTTTACCTTTAAGGTCTACCACCGCTTCCGCTGCAGTGGTTCGTCCCGAACCACGCAATAATGGTCGGTGGATAAAGAGTTGTTTCTGTGAACACTATTGGTCGAAAGATCAGTTACGCTCTGATCCATTTGTAAGACCCCCCCCCCCCTCCCAAATCGGCGGTCCGACCGGGGGATCTTACCGCACATCACCCTTTTAGCACGACGCTAAAGCGATCCCAAAGGGTGGAGGTACAAGATTCTCCAACCCCCTTCCTTAAACACTCCGTTGTCACGCCTAGGGGTGGTGTTAAGCGAAAGTCACTACACACCAACAGAGTAGGGAAACGATATTCTAGCGGAAGACACAATCAAAGAGTGCACTTTATAGCACTTAGCGGAAGACGTCATCAAAGAGTACACTTTATAGCACTTAGCGGAAGACGTAGTTTTATCACAGAAACCGCAATTTCCAGACCTGTAAATAATCTACATATCTCTGCCGCATTAAATCCTAACCATCAAGGAATTATTGCCATTATATATATATACCCTGAGATAGGGCACGGCAAAAGGAGATGCGGCTTAACGACTTGTACCTGACGTAGCCTGCTCCGTGGCTTCCTCCATACTTGGGTGTTGTCTCTTATCCGCACCTGTCACCTGTGCTAAAGACAAGTTATTAGAACCACGAACAGAATCCAACCCCTACTAACAAACAGACATAATATAATATTTATAAGGGAGGGGATATCTGGACTCTTACTGGGCCGAGGCAGTCTTCCCATTACCACCGCCTACGTACTCCATATCATCCTGCATACGGTCTCAGACCCACGTAGTTCTATAAGTTTTGCACGGGTTGCCCTCCCAGACCGTCCATCGTGCGGGTTGCCTTAGAGTAAAACTCATAGGCCATCCGACGTTCTCCCAAGGCACATTTTATATTCCCGTAGGAATATTTCTCGAAGGCACAATATATTCCCGTAGGAATAATTCTTGAAGGCACAATATTTCATTCTCGTAGGAATTACTTTCTCGACGGCAACACTTCATTCCCATAGGAATCCTTTCTCGAAGGCAACATTTCATTCCCGTAGGAATCCTTTCTCGAAGGCAAACATTTCATTACCGTAGGAATTACTTTCTCGAAAGCAACATTTCATTCCCGTAGGAATTACTTTCTTGAAGGCAACATTTCATTCCCGTAGGAATCCTTTCTTGAAGGCAACATTTCATTCCCGTAGGAATCCTTTCTCGAAGGCAACATTTCATTCTCGTAGGAATTACTTTCTCGAAGGCAACATTTCATTCCCGTAGGAATTACTTTCTTGAAGGCAACATTTCATTCCCGTAGGAATCCTTTCTCGAAGGCAACATTTCATTCCCGTAGGAATCCTTTCTCGAAGGCAACATTTCATTCATGTAGGCTTTCCTCGATCATTTGGGTGCTTGGAGATCATACCCAAGCCATCCACATACATGAGGAATTAATTCCCACATTCAAGAAGAGGTAAGGAGAGTAAGAATAGGCTAAATTAGCAGCATAATTGAAAACTCCCAGGCCTGAGCCTGCCAAGTATCCATTATTAAAGTGCTTCATCAAGAAGGAAAAGAAGAAGAGAAACAGAAGAACAAAATTCCCAATCACTGCTCTACTTCAACCACTCAACGACCCATCCAGCTTCAGGAGGTCGATGACCCTCCCCAAAAAAATTCATAAGTAACCGTATTTAAAACACAAACTGTTACAAGCCGGCAACCAAAAATCCTCGGATCAGCTTGGCGAGCGTCATAGCCTCTTAACCATATGCCGGAAGGTTCAAAACTCATAAATATATGAATTTAGAAGAATAGAAAATTACAAGCAGTTATATTTTAAACACATAACCGTTGCGAGCCGACAATTAAAATCCTCGGCTCAGCTTGGCGAGTGTCAGAGCCTCTTACCATATGCCGCAAGATTCGAAACTCATAAATATATGAATCTAGAAGAATAGAAAATTACAAGCAGTTATATTTTAAACACATAACTGTTGCGAGCCAGCAATTAAAATCCACGGCTCAGCTTGGCGAGCGTCATAGCCTCTTACCATATGCCGTAAGATTCAAAACTCATAAATATATGAATTTAGAAGAGTAGAAAATTACAAGCAGTTATATTTTAAATACATAACCGTTGCGAGCAGGCAATTAAAATCCTCGGCTCAGCTTGGCGAGCGTCAGAGCCTCTTACCATATGCCGTAAGATTCAAAACTCATAAATATATGAATTTAGAAGAGTAGAAAATTACAAGAAGTTATATTTTAAACACATAACCGTTGCGAGCAGGCAATTAAAATTCTCGGCTCAGCTTGGCGAGCGTCAGAGCCTCTTACCATATGCCGCAAGATTCAAAACTCATAAATATATGAATCTAGAAGAATAGAAAATTACAAGCAGTTATATTTTAAACACATAACCGTTGCGAGCAGGCAATTAAAATCCTCGGCTCAGCTTGGCGAGCGCCAGAGCCTCTTACCATATGCCGCAAGATTCAAAACTCATAAATATATGAATCTAGAAGAATAGAAAATTACAAGCAATTATATTTTAAACACATAACCATTGCGAGCCAGCAATTAAAATCCACGGCTCAGCTTGGCGAGCGTCATAGCCTCTTAGGTTATGAATCGGCCTCTTCGTATGAAATCATCCCAAAGATAGAGAGTTATAAACTAAATTAGGTTAAAGCTTCCCATAATCTGTGAAAATGCACCTTAAATGTATACTGGTAAGAAATGGGTAAGCTCGGAAATCCATCTAACCCTTCTCCTCACACCACTCCAGAGGCGCAAATAATACCTTCTTGTGGAAGTGAATTTATGTTACGCAATAGATTACCACCCGAAGCTTTCAAAAGTATTAATGGAGCTCATATTCATAGCATGAAGTTTCAAGATATGTTGTGAGGGAGAGAGTGAGAATAGCTATACTTAGTCAGATTTTGGGTGGCAAGAGCTCAACCAATTACTTAAAAGTTGCAGGCTAGTGATCTGGGATTACCTAGGAAAGTAACTAGGAAGTGGTGAACCCAAAAATATCTAAGCGATCCAGGAAGTTTTACATCAATTTCATCCATCTCATCAAGATGAAGGATCAATGCATGCCTCGTTAAAACAATTGCCCTTCCCCCATCCGTGCCAATGGAAGGTTCACGTCAAATGAGGTCTCGAAATTGTCTAAGGCTTAATATCTCACATTACTAAGATAACTGTAATTATTACATCCAGGATGAGTGGTGCTCTTGGATTCCTAAGAACTGAGTAAGATGAGCATTTCCATGCTAGCAAAAGAGAGCTATAAATAGGTTGTGAATTGATTTCATCGACTAGGAGTCATGCTATGCAAGGTCAGTTGCAATGAATGAGCTCAACTGATTAATCAAACTCGGGTTTTAATATTACCAGAAGGAAATTAAAATCGGGGAGGAAGAGAGAAATCATAATAATAATAAAAACGATCTTCTCCATCAGGGAAACAGAGGAAATAAGAAGAGACTGCATGGTTGCTTTGGTTTGTGAAATTATTGTAAGGTTCTAAAGGCAGAGTTATTCCAACCTTATCTCAACAATTTCCTAACTTAGAACTCAAGGTGACTGTTCTCATCGTCCGATCAAATCTAAGGGAATTCAAAAAAATCATGTATAACCCGACAAATTAGTATTCCTTGACAGGTTTGATTTATTTGCGGTTATGCAAGAAAATTCCAACAGAGTATCCATGATAGAGTACGAAAAAGAGGAGAAATTTAGTTTGACTAGATTCTCAGACTAACCATCTGACCATCAAGTTATAGAAAGGTAAAGGGAGGGATGAATCTCATGCCTCCCCTAAGAAATTAATCCAAACAGAGAATCCCAAGCCATACCTGGTGGTAGAATTTTAAGTTCAAGCCCACCATTATCTTGAACCAACAACTGAGTTCAAGATTCAATTAATACCTTTAAACAACTGAGTTCAAGCCCACCATTATCGTGAACTGAAATTTATTTTAGAAAACGTCCATCCAAAACTTTGAGCATCCCGTGTTTTCCTTATGGCTTCTAATTCGAGTTCTTAATAGGCACCAGATAAATGAAAACATCAATTGGAGGGTACATATTGCACCAACCCTGGGAACCTATTCCTCTCTTCAACGAATTCCTCCATGTCCATTCACAGCCAACCCACTAATTCAGATAATTGAAGCAGTAATTTGTAGACAAGCTAAAGAGGAGGCATGGGTTAGAGGGAGAGTGAGAGAAAAGCCTTCAATTTCGGGCTGCTCTTTTCATATCCATCTTTCATTTCTACTTTCTCTGAAGAAGGAGAAAGAGAGGGAGATAGAGAGGGATGGAGAGAGAGAGAGACATAAATCGAGGCCAAGAATATCATGCCTCCTTCCCCATAATTTCTGCCAACAGAGGAAGTCACTTTAAACATAGAAAATTTCCTCCAACTGAATCAAACTCCCAAAATAAATTATGAAAGAAAATAAGTTAAAGGTTACCAGAAATTGGAGGAGGGTGGTTGGGGGGAGGAAGAGGAATTTGGGAATGAAACTGAGAGCCTCACCCTTGGCTTGGAATTCATTCCCTATAGCAAAAATTATAAACTCATAACCAAACTATAAATTTACCAGACTGAGGAACAGATGAAGCTGATGCCCTCATTTTGATAGAGCTTCCAAAGAGGACGAGGAGGGAGAGATGAGGAAGATGAACCTTGGCGTGCCCAAGAGAAGAAGCCCCGACTCTTTTTTATAGCCATGGCCGGCCAATCCGATGCCCCCAGCCAAGCTCCTCTCCCGAAAATATCTGTCCTGTAGGAAGGTTGAAATACCTCCGGTGAGATTTCTCTTCCCTCGCCTGAGCTTCTCCCCTGGAATCCCGTCTAGGAGGAGGTTCGAGCTTCGGGTCTTGCTGGAGCTCCACGATTTCTTCCCATGCCAGAACTCCGCTGCTTTCCTCCCTCCGATTAACTCATCTCCCGCTGCTCTTTAGGCTAGGAAAGGAAAAAAAAAAATATATATATATATATATATATATATGTATATATATAAACATATATATATACATTTATTTATATATATATATATAAATATATATATACGTTTATATATATGCATACGTAATACTAATATCCTCTAAACTAAATGAGGGACAAATGCACAGGGTGTTGTTAAGCTTGTTTTAGTCTCACTAGTCAAATGAATGTGGCCAAGGTTGATTTCGAGTCTATTTAATCGCAAATATTCCCTCGAGTTGGTATATAGCTCAAAATAGTTAACTTTCTCAAATCTCATTGGATTTGAACGAAACGAGCTACGTTGCTCTTATATTGATATACGAGTCTGATGCAAGTAACTAAGATCAATTCGGAGCTTGTTTACCTATTATAACAAAATAACGTCGTTGTGACGTGTTACGACACTCAAAATGGTCACTTTCAACAAATGACCTTGGATTGGGATGAAATGAGTTTCGTTGCACTCGTATCGACCATACGAGTCTAACGCAACCGACGGAAGTCGATTCGGAACACGTATGCTCTATGTTCTAAAACTGCGTCGCCGTGACGCGCTACTATACTCAAAACGGTCACTTTCACCAAATGACCTCGGATTGGAACGAAACAAATTTCGTTGCACTCGTATCAACCGTACGAGTCTAACGCAGCTGACGGAAGTCGATTCGGAGCACGTATGCTCCATATTCTACTTCGGTGTTGTGGCGAATCACAATGCTACCCAAAACAGTTATTTCTCTAAATAACCACCACTATGTGGTGAAGGTCGCGTCGTGGTTGTCCTATGACCCGACTTAAGTTCCTCCAAGGGTTCAACTAAACTAACTAGACCCTATTTTAGAGTTGGGATGTTACACCAGCTCTATGTGAAGAGCTTAATGGACTAGATCTACAGAAAGATGATTCTCTACTTCCATCAACTCAAAATATTGAAGACAGTGAAGAAGAGGATAATCCAGATCTTGCTGACAGTTCAAATCAAATGACAGTTGAACAAGTCCCTCAAGAAGAAACTATTGCTGAACCAACTCCAACTGTTGATCACATCACAGTTAGAGATCATCCAATATCCCAAATCATTGGAGATATTTCAGCATGTGTTCAAACAATGCATCAACTACACCAAAATCAGATGCACACTTGTTTCCTATCCCAGATTGAACCTCAATCCATAAAAGATGCAGAACAAGATCCAAACTGGATTCTTGCAATGCAAGAGGAGCTCAATCAATTTGAAAGGAACAAGGTATGGGATTTGGTTCTAAGACCAAAAGGCCATCCAGTTATTGGCACCAAGTGGGTCTTCAGGAACAAGCTAGATGATCAAGGCATAATCATCAGAAATAAAGCAAGATTAGTAGCCCAAGGATATTCTCAGGAAGAAGGAATTGATTATGATCAAACCTTTGCTCCTGTTGCTAGACTTGAAGCTATAAGGATTTTTCTTGCCTTTGCTGCATTCAAGAAGTTCAAAGTCTATCAGATAGATGTGAAGAGTGCTTTCCTTAATGGAGACGTCAAAGAAGAAGTCTATGTGGAACAACCACCAGGTTTCATCTCTCCAACTCACTCCTCTTATGTATTTAAGCTTAATAAAGCTCTCTATGGTCTCAAACAAGCTCCCAGAGCATGGTATGAGACCTTAGCTAATTTTCTTTTGGAGAACAATTTCTGTAGAGGCATAGTTGATAAAACCCTATTTTTCAGGATACATAAATATCAAATATTACTAGTTCAAATATATGTAGATGATATCATATTTGGCTCTACTGATTCAAATCTATGCAAAAGGTTCTCTAACCTAATGCAATCTAAATTTGAAATGAGTAGTATGGGTGAGTTATCTTACTTCCTTGGTCTTCAAGTGAAGCAAACTCCAAATGGCATATTCATATCACAATCCAAGTATGCTAAGGAATTAGTGAAAAGGTTTGGTATGTCTGATGCTTCCACCATGAAAACACCCATGCCCTCCAATGTTGTTGTAGATAATGATGAATCAGGGAAACCTGTTGATCAGAAAGTATATAGAGTAATTGTTGGCTCATTACTTTATTTAATAGCAAGAAGGCCTGATATAATGTTTGCTACTTGTATTTGTGCTAGGTTCCAAGTTAACCCCAAAGAATCTCACCTAATTTTTTTAAAAAGGATTTTGGGATATATAAAGGGTTGTCCAAATCTAGGACTCTGGTATCCAACAGCTTCAGAATTTGAATTAACTAAATTCTCAGATTCTGATTATGCTGGATGCAGAGTAGACAGGAAAAGCACATCAGGAACTTGTCAGTTTTTTGGTGATAGGCTTGTGTCTTGGTTTTGTAAGAAACAAACATCTATGTCTACATCAACAGCTGAAGCAGAATATATTGTTGCAGGCAGTTGCTGCTCACAGATATTGTGGATACAAAATCAACTTCTAGATTATGGTATCAATCTAAATAATTCAATTATATTTTGTGACAATACTAGTGCAATATCTATAGCACAAAATCCAGTACTCCATAGTAGGACTAAACACATAGAAATTAGGCACCACTTTATCAGAGATAATGTGGATAAAAATAAAATTTACCTACAATTCATTTCTACTGATTTGCAAAGGGCTGATATTTTCACCAAACCCTTGGATGAAAAGAAACATATATTATTTATAAATCAGCTAGGTATGATAGATGGAGATTCAATCAATTAAAAAAAAATTCTACTTATCCCATCTCTTCATCGAACTGAGTTCGACGAAATCTAGTCGAACGGAGATCGACGAAGTCATCTAGATCGTCGAACTGAGATCGACGAAAATCTATTTTTCGTAGAACGCAGTTTTGATGAAACTTATTTTTCTGAATCTTTCCTTTTAATCAAATCTTTTTCATTTTAACTGAATGCCTACAGAATTGCTTCTCTTCCAGTTCCTTTGCACTTGATCTCTATTTTATTTTGCAGGAACATTAGCAATATTTCTTCAAAAAGATTGCATCCTTCCCTACCTCCTCATATGTCCCTTCTTCTAGGGGCCTAGCTTCAGGCCTTCCTGAAACTAGGCAGGGGGAGATGTCTTGAAGAAGCTTCTTTTTGTTAGGGGGAGATACTTTCCTTTTGACAGGGGGAGATATTTTGAAGAAACTCCTTTATGATAGGGGGAGATGTTTTACGAAGATGCTCAAGTCTCAAGGGTAGATGATGTATGAAGAAGCATGTTTTCAGTTCTTGATAAAGCTCACATAGTTTGCAGTTTTAGTTTTTATTTCAGATTCAGTTATGATATATTCAAATGCAGATTGGTAGCAAAGCAAATTAAGAAATAATTTTTGTTAGAGCAGATTCAGTTCAGATTAACAAATTTAGAAAGCTGAAAAATAGCAGATACAGCTCAGACATCAAATTCAGATATAGCAGATACAGTTCAGACAATCAAATTCAGAAAGTTGAAGGCAATGTCAGAATTCGGAGAAAGTCAAAGGTTCTATTTATTTGTTTCTATTAGTTTTATTTTCAATGTAAAAATTTCAAAACTCAGAGTATCATATTTTATATCTGCTGAAATATTAAAAATCTATCAGATATATATGCTCTGTTGTTTTGTTATTTGTTTTATTATTCAATTTTGTCAAATAGTGTCCTAACCCAAATAGGGGGAGATTGTTGGAACAACCCTATTACTGATTTGGACTAGGATCACTATCTGTTTATTAGGACTAAGTTGACCCCCAATGTATTGTCTAAAGGGTCAAGATTTTAGGCTGTTACAACTTAAGGAAAAGATAAGTTTTCTGCATTCGACGAACTCCATATTGCGTTCGACGAACTCCATCCTGCATTCGATGAATGGCATGCTCCTGCGTTCGACGAACTTGCCAAGGTTTTGCGTTCGATGAACTCATTCAGCGTTCGACGAACTCCTCTCTGCGTTTGACGAAATGCTCTCAGCGGTCGATGAACTTCAGTCTCAACAGTTGATTAACTTCAGTCTCAGCGGTTGGCCAAGTCTCAGCGTTCGACGAACCTCCCAGTCTCAGCGTTCGAAGAACTCAGCTCTGCGTTTGAAGAATAAGTATCAGATGTTCAGATCGACGAAAGTTCTTCTCAGCTCAACGAATTCAATATTCCAGCTAGCTTATCAGATATTATCTTTCAGTTCGACGACCTCCAACTTGAGATCGATGAACTCAATATTGTGTTCGATGAACTTTATCTAGATCGACGAAATTTCTCTTCAGCAGATTTATTTCAGAAGATCAGTTATATTATTCTCTGAACTCAGATTTATCAGCAACGACTCTATTTATTCCAGATAAGTCAACGATTATATCTTTCCATTTATTTATTCCTTTCCATTCTCTTCCCGAGAAAATAGTCGTTTGGCAGAAAAGGATATCATTAATTAATAAGGAAAAGGAATTAAAGTCTTGCTTGCAGTTCCAAGAAATAATCCTCTAGATTATTTTATTCCTTAATTTAAGGGATTTGAATTTCAAATCTGTCGGAGATTTTTCTTTAAGGGAAAAAGAAAACGAAGAAGAAGAAATTACAGCATTATTACATAATAGCAAGACAGGAAAAAGAAAGAAGAAGAAACAGTCGGGAAAAACATATACAGGAAGAGAAAGAAAATTACAGATCTTCATCTCCTTCAGCAGCACATCTCATTCTCTGAGAACAACAATACAAATCATCTCTCAGATTTCTGCTGCAAGTTTCTAGATCAGATCTTCAAGAGCAACAAATAATCTGAGAAATCTTGGTCTCTCAGATTCCTCAGCTATCAGGAAGATACAGGAAGATATTACATTCAAGAGAAAGCTCCATCCTCAACTGTCAACCATTTTCAATCAGATGGGGGGAGCTTTACATCAACACATTTCACTAGAGTCTTCTCTCAGATTATTGACAGAGAAGAACATCTAAACCCTCTTTATCTCATCTTGTACAGGGTTATAACTCCCTTCAAAAGTTAACCCCTTGGTGGCAGGGCACCTGAACAAAAACCTGTAGTTTGGTTAGAGCACCTGATCAAAAGCTCATTGGTGTTTGGACACCTGATCAAAAATCCATTGGTGATAGGGCACCTGATCAAAAACCTAGTGGAATCCTACCAAGGGTGGTAGAAGAGTAGATGTACCCAGGTTTATTGGAGAACTACTATAAAATCCTTATGTCCTCAGTGTTGTGTTTATTTTGTTGTGCTGTGCTGTGTGCTTTGTTTTTATTTTGTTTTATAACTCACTCTGCAATGCACATATAAGTATCACTATTTTAATTCCGCTATAAAATTAAGTGAAAAACTTTTTAATACTCTATTCACCCCCCCCCCCCCCCCCCCCCCCCCTCTAGAGTGACTTTAAGATCTATACTCACTTTCACATCTTGACATCTTCTAGAAGATCATTGTATGACTTGGACCAATCATCATTTCTAGATGAGCTTGTCTCCGATTCTGAGTCTGAGGTAGATAGAGGAGCCCTTATGCATACCTGTTCAGTGAGACTTCATCCTGGATTTCTTCCTCTGACTCAGATAGGACAGTCAGCCCAAACTGGGTCTTCTCTTCTGAGTCTGAACAACTTGAGTCACTATCACTAAATGTTCTGACTTTCTTCTTAGCTGCTTTGCTTTTTTCTTCTTTTGATCCTTCCATAAGGACTGTTAGAGAGTCCCACATCTCTTTTGCTGTTATGCAGTGAGACAGCTTCTGAAATGTTGAGATGTCAACTGCACAAGCTACAATGTCTTTGGCTTCCTTGTCCAAGTTGACTAGGATGATCTCATCTTCAGTCATTTTCTTGGACACAATCTTGGGGACATAAGGCCCATCTTGAACAATTTGAAACATTCTAGGGGCCATAGCCTCCATGTATATTCTTGCTCTTACTTTCCAAAGGGCAAAGTTCTCCTTAGAGCAAATAGCTATTTTTGATTCCACAGCTATGATGAATGAACATCCAACGGCAGATCTGTTCAAGCTGTTAAGATTTTCTTTGAACAACCTCCCTCTGATACCACTTTTTGTTTATTGGGTGTCAACTTATCACCTAGAGGGGGGGTGAATAGGTTTTGCAAATTATTTTATCCCCTTTAGGTATTCTTGATTTCTGATTAGTAGATCTATAAATTATAAAGCACAACAAAGAAAAGCACACAGTGATCTATAGAGGTTCCTCAAGACCGGGTGTCTTGAGTAGTCCTCTTTCCCTCTGCGCCAACCTAGCAGTGTGCTAGGCTCGGCAAACTCCGCCAAATCTTCAGGCCCGCCAGCCTTACAACACGGACCCGCAAGTCCTACAGCGTAGGCCCGCAAGCCCCTACTCCACCCAAGCCCACAAGCTCGACACTCAGGCCCTCAAGCCCTACGAAACTCAGACCCACAAGTACTGTGCCTACAGCCTAGGCCCGCAAGCCCCTACTGCGCCTGATCCCTCAAACTCGATAATATCGGACCCGCAAGTCCACTGCCCTGGCCCTCGAGCCTCACAGCTCTCCAGCCCTCAAGCTAGACGGTGTCGGACCCGCAAGTCCACTGCCCTGGCCCTTAAGCCTCACAGCTCTCCAGCCCTCAAGCTAGACGGTGTCGGACCCACAAGTCCACTGCCCTGGCCCTCAAGCCTCACAGTCTCCAGCCCTCAAGCTAGACACTTAGGCCCTCAAGCATTACAATAATAAAAGGTTTACAGTAATGAACACTGTTTCTTCTGCCTGATGAAGATCGACAACTTAGTCTGATGGAGATCGGCTTCTTGAGGTTGAAGAAGATGTTTCTGATTCAGATCTTGAAAGCACGGTTCTTCTTCAATCTCTTCTCTTAGCCTGATGAGGAACGGCTTCTTATCAGTCGATGGAGATGACTGATTCTTCTGAGAACGCTTGATTTGTGTTCTCTACTTGTTCTTCTTCTTCTCCGCAGAATGTACTGTTGTATTGAGAAGCAACGGCATGATTCTTTCTTATTGATTGATCTTTTAGGGCAACCCCTTATCTCTTTTATAAGACTGCGAGGCTCCCAACGGTCTTCTGAAAAAGTTCCTTATGTGTCAAACTCCCCATACCTTAAGAGCACGCGCTGATTGGACAATTAGGCAGTGACATTAAATGCTGACAGTGCGTCCGCCACATTTTGAATTCTGTCTCGATGATATTTCCATTATTACGACGATACGAACAATATCTCGACGACAGGACTTTGTCGATGCCTTAGACCTTGGTGGGTCTTCATGTCTTCTAGCTTCTGCCTCTGATGCTGGTATATCGACGATACGAGATATCCCAGCGTCTCTGCATATACGATGATATGTTATCTCTGACTGTGTCGTCGTGACCTTCTTTCTTGTAGTTTTTCATCATAATCACTTTGTTCTTTCGACAACATGAGCGATATCATGTCGACAGACTATGCTTTAGCAATTGCTTGTCTTCAGCTGTCCTTCTTCAGTCTTCTCGATGACATAACTTCTTTACGACGATGTCCAACGCCATCAGTCATACTTAGCTTTTTCAGCGACAAGGCTTCTTCACGACGACAAGGCTACTTTGATGATGTTGACGATACTGCATCTTCTCGACGACATTCCATTATTTGATATCTTCATGTCTTAACTGCGTTCGACGAACTGCATTCTTCGTTCGACGAATAGCTTTCTCTGTTCGACGAACTTCATTCTTCTATCACGTCTCTGCGTTCGACGAACTTCATTCTTCGTTCGACGAACTTCATTCTGCGTTGGACGAACTCGCCAAGTCTCAGTGTTTGCTTCTATCACGTCTTTGTATTCGACGAACTTCATTCTGCGTTCGACGAACTTCGTTTTGCGTTCGACGAACTCGCCAAGTCTCAGCGTTTGCTTTACTCATCATCATGACGACAAGCATACTTTATCGATGACATGAAATTACGATTTTAGCCCTAAATTTATTGAAAAAGAAGTGTCATATGACCCATTTTTTATTCTCACAAAAATTGTTAATGGTGAGATTTGAACCCAGGTTTCCACTATGTCAAGCAAAGATGACAATCATCACACCATATATTTTTGTTGAACAAAATTGAATTAAATTATATATATAAAATATAGATCGCCCCCGTCGAAAGTCGACGCCCCTGCCGAATGTCGCCCCCGCCAAATATCATCGCCCTTACTGAATGTTGCCCCCGCCGAATGTCGCCGCCCCTGCCGAATGTCGCCCCCGCCGAATGTTGTTGCTGCCCCTGCCGAATGTCGCCCCTACCGAATGTCGCCCCTACCGAATGTCGCCGCCCGCACGGGGGGCCCTCGTACCCTATCACTCGTATATATATACTACTTATAAAGAAATATGGATGACTTTTAAATTCCATGCATTTAAAAGTCATCAAATAAATCTTGTTCGTTCGATGTGAAGATTTAATCATAATTTCGGACTGCGAATATCAATTTAACCTAAATCATTTTCCCCTCTCTCACTAAATTCCGGACTGCGAATATCAATATCAATGTTGTAATATTGATGTATAATTTTTTACGGTCATTTCGAGTACTCATATGTATATGTTGTGGGTACAGTCCGCAGACGCTCGAGCACGGGCGAATTCTGCCTGGATGCGGTCTAAGGCCTCCCGACAGCATCGCGCCGAGGGCGGGCGAAGCCCGCCATCGCCGGCCGGGTACTGTCAGGCTTGGCCATAGGGGCAGAGCCCGGTGTCGGGCACTCGTATATATATATACACATATATATATACACACATATATATACACATATATATACACATATATATACACATATATATACACATATATATACACATATATATATACACATATCTATACATATATATACATATATATACATATATATATACACACGGGCGGACCCATGTTAAGACACGGTCGGGCAAGTGCCCGACCGTGTTTTTCGCGAATTTCTGCTAGGGCAAGAGCGGGCACGGCGATTCGCGAGCAAGAGTTGGCACGACGATTCGCAATTTGACAGTTCTTCGCGATTTGGGGTTCGCGATTTCCCAGTTCTTCGCAATTTGGGGTCGGTGTCGGCACCTGGTACGCTTCTTCTTCTTCTACTTCTTATCTTCTTCCAATTTCTGCACACCATTTTCAGATTTGGGCTTCACACCATTTCTGCACACCATTTCTTCTTCTTCTTCTTCCAATTTCTGCACACCATTTTCAGATTTGGGCCTCACACCATTTCTGCACACCATTTCTTCTTCTTCTTCTTCCAATTTCTGCACACCATTTTCAGATTTGGGCTTCACACCATTTCTTCTTCTTCTTCTTCCAATTTCTGCACACCATTTCACCATTTCTTCTTCTTCTTCTTCCAGATTTGGGCTAGGCACATAATTTCTGCAGATCATTTCTGCACAGTCACAACTTCTGGTTTCCAATGCTTCAGATTTGGGCTAGGCATACAATTTCTGCACACCTCTTGGAAGTCCCCTGCATTTAGATTTCTGCACCATTTCTGCACAATTTCTGGTTTCCAATGATTTGGGCATTTCTACTGGTTTCAGATTTGGGCTAGGCATTGGTTCTAATTATATTTAGTTAGTGATTAATGTGATTATATTCACTTCAAAACTTCCAAGAGGTCCCCTGCATTTAGAATTAGAGATTATATTTAGTTAGAGCACAAGAAAATTGCTAATTATGATGTACATTTTGTAGGTTAGTACACAAGAAAATTGCTGATCCCATCCATCTCAGTTAAAATTTATTGTGATCGTGCTGCGCCAAAATCCTAGTTCCGTCACTGTATATACATATATATATATATATATATATATACATATATATACATATATATATACATATATATACATATATATATACATATATATACATATATATATATATGTATATATATGTGTGTGTGTGTGTATATATATGTATATGTATATATATATGTATATGTATATATATATGTATATGTATATATAAATATGTATATATATATATGTATATATATATATGTATATATGTATATATGTATATATATATGTATATATATATGTATATATATGTATATATATATGTATATATATATGTATATATATATGTATATATATGTATATATTTTGGAAGGAATCAATGTACAAAGCTAAAGCTTTGCACAGAGAAACTAATTTTTTTTGGAAGGAATCAATGTATATATATTGATGGGTTGTCATCTACTATGTAGAGAAATCTGGGCTGCGATTGGACGAAAACACAACTCCTCCACTAAGATAATGAGGTCATGGGTGAGAAAGTGTGCTAAACCGAAAGAGAGAAAAACACAATATCTCCGCAAGTAACCACGCACGCGTGACCGACCGCGCATGACCGCATCGTGGTCACGCGCAACCATACGCGCGCTGCCGCGCTCCCTACCACTCGCGGTACCGCGCGCGGTACTGTCAACCACGCGCACGCATATGACCGACGCAATAGCACGTGCGCATCCCGCGCGCTAGCGCGCGGCCTTCGCGCTAGCGCGCGCGGCCCGCGCACGCGCGCGGCACGCGCGCGCGCCGGCGACCGACCTACCTTCGTCGCTGGGCTCGCTCGCCGCCCCCTCGCGTCGTCCTCGCACGGCTCTGACCGCGCCTTTGCGGCGCTCCCGCTTGATGCTCGGCGCTCGCTTGACGTCGTTAAGTCCGTATCATGCCTTTGGTCCGCGCGCACTTGAACGTTTCAAAGTTCATAGTGTGCATCGTTGCTAACTCTACTTTCCTTCTTGAGATTACAGGATTTAGACATTGCAATCGAAAATTGCCAAGAAAGCTGCCTGAACTGCCAGAAGTGCCCGAACTAACCGGGGGCAAAATCGTCATATTCGGAAAATGGTGATCCCTGTGCTCTCGATCGGCGGCCAAGATCGGCCCGTCAGGTGGTTACGGTGGTTACAACGGCAAAATTACCGGGACGCCCCCGGCCAAGTCTATAAAAGAGACCCTGGATCCTCATTTGGAAGGATCGGAAACTTTGCATCCAAGAGAGCTCCTTGAAGAATTCCATCGAAGATCTCCTTCGCGGTTCGAAGATCTCCTTCGCGGATTCGAAGATCTCCTTCGCGGATTTGAAGATCTCCTTCGTGATTCGAAGATCTCATTCATCACTTGAAGATCTTCATCGGACTTTGAAGACCTCCTGCAATACCAAGACATTTAGTTTTTCTGAGAGGTGGTCTGTCACCCTCAGAGAATTATCTTCAACTGCAACTGTAAAGAGAAGCGGCATGTCGCTCTCTGTTCTTGTAACTTCGCTTGTAACACTCTAGCACTTAGTAAAATTTGGCTGGCACAGATCCGGCCACGTGGTTTTTTACCCTTTCCGGGTTTTCCATGCTAAAAACGTTCTCTTGCCACCTGTTTGTTCTCTCTGTGACTGTTTGCGCATTCGGCCCACTCTCGGGCTATGACGATTCAATTCGACCAATCTAGAAAAGCGTCGAGTGACCCGCAACAGTTTGGAGCCGTCTGTGGGAAAGGTGTTCCCCAAACTCTGCAAAGAATTTTCAAAGACAATATTCGCTTCATAGCAATACTCGTGACTAACAGCGATGGCGAGAAGATGTGCTCGCACCACCGATGGTTTCATCTCGGAAGGGCGCGTTGATCCCGCTCCCTCTCATTCCCTCATCAACGCACTTCCCGCCGAAGAGGGCACGTTAGCACCCGTCGCCGCGTTAGAGGGGCGCATGCGCCAGATGGAAGAACAGCAAGCTGAAATGCTGGCTCTCCTCAGAAACCTCGGAGCCCCGCAAGCTCCTGTTCCACCTACCGAACCAGTCATCCAACCCCCCTTGACCCCAAACCAGGCTCCATTGGGGGAAGCTGCTCAAGAGGAAGAAATGTACGAGGAAGAATACACAGATGTTGCCAGCTCCGCGCATCCGGTCCGCCCCGCCAGGGGAGCTAGAGGAGAACCCCTTCACCATCAGCAAGGAGGGGTAGGAGTCGAACAAGCCATAGGAAGTCCCACTCGCGAGGAGATCCACGATGTGATTGCCGAAGAGTACGGACAGGCCGGACGCAGGGGCATCTTCGCCCGCCGCCCCCTACGTCGCGGCTCCCCGCTGACACAACAAATTTTGGGCCATCCAATTCCGCACAGTTTCAAGCTTCCCAACATCGAGACATTTGATGGGATGGATGATCCGCTGGAGCACACCAACCGTTTTACCACCATTATGAGGATCTACAACGCCGCTGATCAGCTCCTCTGCCAAGTGTTTCCGACAACACTTAAAGGGCAGGCACGCACCTAGTTTCATTCCCTGCGGGATGGATCTGTCAACAACTTCACCGAGCTCGCCCAGTAGTTTACAGACCAGTTCGTTGCTAACCGAAGAATCGTTCGAGATCCCTCACATCTTTCAGGGATTCGCCAGAACGAAGGAGAGACCCTCAAAGACTTTTTTCGTCGCTTCACGGCTGAGGCGCGACAAATCCCAGGGGTTGATCCCGAGCTTTTGCGCGACGTTTTCCTGGGGGGACTCCGCCCAAGAGGCTTTTACTCCGCTCTAATGAGGGAGACAGTACCAAATTATCCAGATCTGGTGCACCGAGTGGAGGCACAGATAGCGGCGAACGAAGCGATCGAAGCTCACCGCCGAAAATTCGAAGGAGTGGTAAAGAGGAAGAGAGAAGAGCCAGCCCCGAAGCAGCAAGATGAGCGCCAAGGAAATGTATGTCAGCAAGACCGTCCTGGGAACAGGCCCCCTAGAACCTACCAAGAGTACGCACCGCTCAATACTTCCCGCACAAACGTACTCTACGCAATACAGGATAACCCGGCACTACAAAGGCCAAGAGAACTTCCCCAGGGCAGGGGAAATTAGTCAAAGTACCGCGAGTTCCACCGAGGTGCAGGACACGCCACCGAGGAATGCATCAAACTCAAAGATGAGATAGAGCGTCTCATTCAACAAGGTATCCTCGGAAGGTTCTTACAGGACCAGACGCAAAATCATCCTGCAAACGGAGAACAGCTACCTGCGCGACAAGGCGCGCAGGGAGACATACAAGTAGTAGGGGTGGTGGAAACCATCTCAAGTGTTTCGTTCCCCACCGTCAATTCCATTGCCTTGCCGGCAAAGGCGATCAGCTTTGGGGATGAAGATTTAAAGGGACTGCTCATTCCGCACCAAGATCCACTAGTCATCAGCGCAGAGATCAGTAACCCCAGCTTCTGCGTAAAACGGATACTAGTGGACAATGGCAGCTCAGTCAACGTCATGTTCATGTCTGCTCTTCTCAACATGAAGATCCTACCAGAAAGTCTCCAACCAACTTCCGGTCCAGTCTACGGCTTCAACGGTAGTCCTGTGCGGGTTAAAGGAACCATCACTCTTCCGGTTGCCCTAGGAGATTTCCCAAAGCGAGCTACCCACGACGTGCAGTTCATGGTAATCGAGTCAGAATCACCTTACAACGCGATTTTTGGGCGACCAATGCAGGATCTATTCGGAGATATCCCGTCCATCCCACACCTCACAATGAAGTTTCTCACCCCAGGAGGAATCGGAGTTGTCCGCAGAAACCAGGAAGCAGCACACGTGTGCTACCTACAGCAGATGAATCCTGGAGAAGGAGCCGCCCTGTGCGCCACCGCATCCAGAACTTGAAGCCCCGAAAGGAGCTAGAATCGGGCAGAAATGTCCTACTATATTTCAAATCGTTACATATTTAAGAACTCTTGTTTGTAATAGTTATTCTAGAAAAGTCGTAAGCCTGCGCTTACACAAGAACTATTGTGTGTTAAATTTTGAAATGCTTTCTTTGCTTCAAGCCCCGTTATTCAAAACAGTTAAGATCAGCTGCAAGCAACGCCAATTACTCTAAAATCAACGACATCCCCCAGGTCGGTTAAGCGAACCACCCACTACCCGGCTCGAATCGCTCGCCATTCGCCCACGTAGTAGGTTCCGACACGACCTGGGTCTCGTCCTCTAAACCGCGTCATCAGGGCCTGCCCCCCTCGCGCTCGCAAATGGTTCGAAGCGTCTGCCCTTCACCTCTACTATTAACGACATCCCCCAGGTCGGTTAAGCGAACCTCCCACTACCCGGCTCGAATCGCTCGCCATATGGCCACGTAGTAGGTTCCAACACCACCTGGGTCTCGTCCTCTAAACCGCGTTGCCAGGGCCTGCCCACCTCGCGCTCGCAAACGGTTCGAAGCGTCTGCCCTTCACCGCTACTATCAACGACATCCCCCAGGTCGGTTAAGCGAACCTCTCACTACCCGGCTCGAATCGCTCGCCATTCGCTCGCGTAGTAGGATCCGACACCACCTGGGTCTCGTCCTCTAAACCGCGTCGCCAGGGCCTGCCCCTCTCACGCTCGCAAACGAGCGTTTTCCCTTCACCGCTACTGTCAACGACATCCCCTAGGTAAGTAATGCGAACCTCCCACTACTCGGCTCGAATCGCTCATCATTCACCCACGTAGTAGGTCCCAACACCATCTGGGTCCCGTCCTCTAAACGCCAACCCCGTGAGAAAAGAATATAGTTTGCCGAGCAAAACATTGGTTTACACGCCGCAAAAACAAACGACGCAACCCGCCAACAGCCTTCAGCTCAGCAGCCCGCTCCGGTGAAGAAAGGTGCTCCACCTCCGCCTTCAAAGACACCAACTCGGCCCCCAGACGAGTCACTGTAGCTCGCAAATCCTCCAACAAATGAGCCGAACCCTCCACAAGGGCCATCTCCGACCGACTCCAGCATGGGACTCCTCCAGCTCCACCGCAACGCCCAGATCACGCCGAAAGATTACAAAATCATCACACTTCCTTGAGCAATAGTAAAGAACTCAGAGGATTTGGGGGGCAATTGATGGGTTGTCATCTATTATGTAGAGAAATATGGGCTGCGATTTGACGAATACATAACTCCTCCACTAAGATAATGGGGTCATGGGTGAGAAAGTGGGCTAAACCGAAAGAGAGAACAACCTACTATCTCCACAAGTAACCACGCACGTGCGACCACCGCGCACGACCGCGCACATGACCACATCGCGGTCGCGCGCAACCACACGCGCGCTGCCGCGCGCGCTACCACTCGCGGTACTGCGCGTGGTACCGTCAACCGCGCGTACGCACGCGACCGGCGCAATAGCACGTTCGAAGATCTCCTTCGCAGATTCGAAGATCTCCTTCGTGATTCGAAGATCTCCTTCGTCACTTGAAGATCTTCTTCGGACTTTGAAGACCTCCTGCAACACCAAGACACTTAGTTTTCTGAGAGGTGGCCTGTCACCCTCGAAGAATTCTCTTCAACTGCAACTGTAAAGAGAAGCGGCCTGACGCTCTCTGTTCTTGCAACTTCGCTTGTAATACTCTAGCACTTAGTGAAATTTGGCTGGCACAGATCCGGCCACGTGGTTTTTTACCCTTTCCGGGTTTTCCACGCTAAAAACGTTCTCTTGCCACCTGTTTGTTCTCTCTGTGACTGTTTGCGCATTCGACCCACTCTCGGGCTAAGACGGTTCAATTCGCCCGGTCTAGAAGAGCGTCGAGTGACCCACAACATATATATATACACACGAGTGACAATTCACGGGGGCTTTTCGTGCGCGCAACATTTGTCATGGGCGACGATATTTATCGTGAGGGGGGGTCATTTGTCGTGGGCGGCGACATTTATCGTGGTGGGCAACATTTTTCATGGGCGACAATGGTCGTGGTGGGCGACATTTGTCCTGTGGGGCGACATTGGTCATGAAGGGCGACATTGGTCTAGGGCGGTGACATTGGTCGGGGGCGGCGACATTGGTCGGGGGCAGCGGCATTGGTCGGGGGCGGCGACATTCGGTGGGGGCGGCGACATTCAGTGGAGGCGGTCACATTAGGCGGGGGTGGCCACTAACCGTGGGGGCGGCAACATTCTGCGAGGGCGGCAACTAATGACGTACGGGCGGCAACGAACGACGGACACTTATTACGGTGGGTGGAAATAAACGAACATATCTAATAAACTCATATACATTGAGGAGCTGAACTCCCTTTGAAACCCTTCAATGCAAATAAGAAATAATTAAATGCTGAAATCTATATAGCAGGTCCACCAAAAAAACAATTTCCTTTAGGGTATGTTCGTTTGAACGGAATTGGTTTTCTGGAATTGGCTTTTCGACGAAAACCAATATCTACATGAATTGGCTTTGTACGGAATTCCAATTTTGTTGTTCGACTGTAAGATTGAATTCAGTCAACAGAATTGGAATCGAGGCACAAAAGTTGTTCGGTTGAATAATGGAATTGGTTTGGAATTGACATTATTCAATAATTTTATAAAACTCAAAATAAGCGTTAGCGCCGAACGCATTAAAGGTTGCGTTTGTTTCGGCTGTTGCTGATGAAAAGCTACTGATTAGAGATGGATGTTGGAAAAGTAGCTGTTTCTGAAAAATAGAGTTTGCAGGAAAAAAACTGTTTGTGTAAAATGGAGTTTACAGAGTTGTTCGAAAAGCAGTGCACAAATATCGTTTGTTAAAAACAGAGTTTTGTGAAATATTAATTTTTTTAAAATACCAAACTACGACCAGAGTATGAAATAAAACAAAATATCAAAATTTTGAAGTTGTACGACATAAAATAACAAACTATTCATCGGTGGCAGGTCTACTGCTTGCGAATCCAGCGCGTGAGTATCTGCAAGAAGATCTGCAAGAATATATAAGATCTGCAAGATGTTCTGCAACAAGCCTCTTGTATTTTCGAAACCCTGGGAAAAAGTGCAGAAAAAAAAACATGTCGGAGAAGAAGAACTGCAGATCCATGGCCGGAGAAGAAGATACGCGAGAAGAAGATGTTACCTTGCCGGAGAAGTATCTGCAGATCCGCTCAGGCTTCTCCCCTTTTTCGATACGCGAGCAACGACGATATGCGAGAACCGTGAGGAAGACGACGAGGAGCGATGTCGAGGCCTCTCCCCTTTTTCGAAACCCTCGGCGAAAGGTTGCAGAAGAGCGGTAATGAGGAAGACGACGAGGAGCGATGTCGAGGCCTCTCCCCTTTTCCGAAACCCTCGGCGAGAAGTTGCAGGAGCGGTAATGAGAAAGCTGGGATTAGCTGCGGTTCATGTATGCACAAACCGTGATTATTTTAGAAAAGAAGATTTGGAAATAAGCTGCCGCAAACGATCAATTCCCCAAACCTCTGTTTTCGCCAAAAAGAAAAGCAGCTCATCCGCCGAAACAAACACAGCCTTAAATTGCATAATATGTTTTACGACGCGCGTTTTTCGCCCAAGCGCAATTTTTTCGCCTAGGTGCGCACTTTTTTCCCGGGCGAAAAACGCGTGCACGGGCAAAAAACGAGCGCCCGGGCGAAAAACGCGCGCCCTGGCGAAAAACCAGCGCCCGGGCGTGTTTTTCGCCCGGGCGCGATTTTTTCGCCTGACCGCGTTGATTTCGCCCAGCCGCAATTTTTTCGACCACGTTGATTTCGCCCAGGCGCAATTTTTTCGTATGGACGCTATTTTTTCTCCCAGGTGCGTTTTTTTCGCCCGAGCACATTTTTTTCGCCCATTCGCGTTTTTTCGCCGGGCCGCGCTTTTTTCGCACGGGCGCATTTTTTTCTCCCGGTCGCGTTTTTTTCGCCCGGGCGTGATTTTTCCGGCTTGGCTCGTTTTTTTTCGCCCGTGCGCTTTTTTTCTCCTGGGCGCGAATTTTACGCTCAGGCGCGTTTTTTTCTCCCGGTTGCATTTTTTTCGCCCGGTCGCACTTTTTCGACGGGGCACGTATTTTCGCCCGGGCGGGTTTTTTTCGACCGGGCACGATTTTTTCGCCCGGGCGCGATTTTTTCGTCGGGGCACGATATTTTCTCCTGAGCGCTTTTTTTTCTTCCGGGCGTGTTTTTTTCTTCCGAGTCTGTTTTTTTCGCTCGAGCGCGATTTTTTCGCCCAGACGCGATTTTTTCGGCCGGGATCATTTTTTTCACATGGGCGCATTGTTTTCCCCGGGCGCGATTTTTCGCCCGGGCCCGATTTTTTCGCCCGGGTGCGTTTTGTTTCGTCCAAGCGTGTTTTTTGTCGCCCAGGCGCGTTTTTTTTTGCCCGGGCGCATTTTTTTAGCTCGGGCGCGATTTTTCGACCGGGATCATTTTTTTCGCTCGGTCGCGTTTTTTTCGCCCGATCGTGTTTTTTCCCCCAGGGCGCGTTTTTTTCGCCAGGTCACGTTTTTTGGCCGGTGCGCATTTTTTTCACCCGGGCGAAAAAAACTCGAACATGCGAAAAAATCTCGCCCGGGCGGAAAATACTACGCTCGGGAGAAAAAATCGCGTCCGACAAAAAATATAGCGTCCGGGCAAAATATATCGCGCCAGGCCAGAAAATTCGCTTCCGGCCGGAAAAATCGTGTTCGACCAGAAAAATCGCGTTTGACCCGAAAACCGCGTTCGGCCGGAAAAATCGCGTTTGGGCGAAAAAAGCGCGCTCGTGCGAAAAAAGTACGCACGAGCAAAAGAAATGCTCGCGTGGGTGAAAATTGCCCGGCCAGCCGAAAAAACCCACGGCCGACCGAAAAACGCGCGCCCGGGCGAAAAATGCCAGCATTGGCAAAAAATGAATGCCCCGCCGAAAAACACTCGCCGACCGAAAAACACGCGCTCGGCGGAAAAACCCACTCCCGGCAGGAAAACACGTGCGTGGCCGTAAAACTCTGGCAAAAACACACGATTATGCGAAAAAATCATGAGTGGAGGTAAGAATTGTCGATGATTTTTTAGTTCAAAGTCAAAGCCATGGATTTTCATATAAAAACCAATATCCTCGTAAATTTCGTTGCGCCGAACATTAGAATTGGATTTGTAATCGTCAATGCCAATTCTAGAAATCCAATTCCGTCCAAACGAACGGACCCTAAGGGTTCGTTCGTTTCACGGAAATTGATATTAAAGTATTGGTTTTAAATCCAATATCAATACACATGGGAAATGACATTGATTTTAAATTCAATTCTTTTGTTCATCTGTACGATGATTTTCTGACGTAAGAATTGATATTCATTACTTTTTACCGATCGTTTGCAGAAAGGCTTTCTTTCATAGGAATTGACATTGATCAATGTTGAGCTTCTAAGCTTCTTCTTGCAAATTATCATAAGCAACAACGCGTATTTAGCCCGACACGTGTTTTTTTAGCCTGGCGCGCGACTTTTTCGCCCGGGCGCGTTTTTTTTCGCTCAGGCGTGGTTTTTTCGACCGGGCACAGATTTTTCGCCCAGGCGCGAATTTTTCTCCCGGGAGCGATTTTTTTCGCCCGGGCGCGATTTTTTTTGCCCGGGCGGGATTTTTTCGCCGGGGCGCGGTTTAATAGGCCGGGCGCATTTTTTTGTCCAGGCGCGATTTTTCGCCCGGGCGCGAATTTTTCGCCCAGCCGCATGTTTTTTCGCCCGGGAGCGATTTTATCGCCCGGGCGCAATTTTTTCTCACGGGCGCGATTTTTCGCCCGGGCGTGTTTTTTTCGCCCAGGCGCGTTTTTTTCGCCCGGGCGCGTTTTTTTCGCCCGGGCGCATTTTTTTCGCCCGGGCACATTTTTTTTCACCCGGGTGCGATTTTTTCGCCCGGGCGCGTTTTTTTCGCCCCGACGCGATTTTTTCGCTCGGAGACATTTTTTTCGCTCGAGCGCGAAAAAACATGCCTGGGTTAAAAAAGCGCGAAAAAATCGCGCTCGGGCGTAAAAATCGCGCCCGGGCGAAAAAAACACGTCCGGACGAAAAAAACACGCCCGAGCGAAAATGGGGCAAAAATATCGCGCCCGGGCAAAAAAATCGTGTAAGAGGTGAAAAATCGTGTTCGGCCGGAAAAATCTCATCCGGACGGAAAAATTGTGTCCAGGCGAAAAAATTGCGTTCAGGCGAAATTTTCGCGTCCTCGCAAAAAAATCACGTATGGTGCCAAAAAATAGCGTACAGGCGAAAAAATCACGTACGGCAAAAATGCGCATTCGGGCCAAAAAAAATTGATATTCTTTTGGAAAGTCAGAGTTAGCGATCTCAATATCCTCCCCTGGAGATAAACATTGGATGAATATGTTTTTAGGTTAGGGTGAATATCGTCGACTTTCCACCAGAAAGCCAATTCCACTCTACAATTGTTGGTACGAACAACAGAAATGACTTTCATATTCTAAAAGCCAATACTTCAATACCAATGTCTATGAAACGAATGGACCCTAAGAGCGTAAACTTGTTGTTATGAAATCTGAGAGCAGAAAATTGGATTTTATGATCTGTGCAGCAAACAGGATAGTAGAATCTTGCTTCCAAATAGATTCTTACCTCCCATAAAAGCATTTTTCAGTTTACACTTATTTACATATTTCATTGAGGTTTCCCATATCTTTCCCTCCTCTATCTGTATGTTCAGGTTAGGCTCCACTGCTACCTCAAGGCAGTAATTTCCCCCAGCTTATAGAACATAAAATCAAGGTTTATTTTCTCTGCCCGTCTGATGCTTCTGCCCATTCAAATAAAGCTCCCGCTCATCCGAAGCCGCATATCTACTTCCCGAACTGATTCAATTTGCAATCAGTTTTAGTTATTCAGATCTATTTATTAACAGGCGTATAGTTTATAAACAAGAATTTGGTACATGTATACTATCATAGAGAAGGTATCTCTCCTTTTTTAAAACAAACTGGCTATTTAAATCATTGATTTTTTCTTCATTATTTTCTTACCATTTGATATTGCTCATGTTTAATTACCATTGCAACTATCTCACAATGGTTGTGAATATGGGAAGCAGGGAGAGAGTGGGGGCAGGTACTTTTTTAAGTTTATGATTACCTTTAGTTTAATTTTTATCAGAAATCTCTTTTCTATAGCATGAAAGCTGTAGAGTGGATCAAACACCTTGAAAGGGAATCCTTAAGGGAAAGGATTCTCAAAGAAAACATGGTAAGAAGGGAAACTCCTCTAAGGATTCCCCCAAGATATCTTCCAAAGTCACTTCTGTATTTCAAAGTAAAGGAGCAGATGAAGGCTGCTGAAGAAGCTAGGAAAAGAAAGTCTACTATTGGAGAAAGCTCTTCACAGGGTCCATCTTAGAAGAATCAGCCTTGAAATTTATTTTGTTATTATTGCATGTACAACTATAAGTTGAATTCTCTTTTATATATCTGTACTGAACATCTAAAGTGGAATGAAATTTCCTATTCTGATCATAATATCGTGTTTGTTACTATTGATATGTACTTTTTATCTCTAGTATTCAGTAGATTAAATGGAATGTTCAGATTGCAATGGCTCAGCTATTACAGGAAATAACTCTCCAATTAAGGGGGAGTAAATTCCTTACTTAGTTGAGGGGTTGCTAGCACATGCTAAGAGTGCACAGGTTAGCCTATAGATTGATCCAAAGGGATCTATAGATGTTATCCCTCTATACATAGCAAGTTAAAGGGGGAGATAGGAAATTAAGGTTGAACAAGGCAGAAAGGGGGAGATAGGTCCAGTACCAATGCTGGAGAAAGGGAAGAAAGAGCTGATGCTTATGCTTATGCTTAGAGTGTTAGGTCCTATGCTTCACAGATCACTTTCTATAAGATCATTTTCTTTCTGTGATAAGATTTTTATTGTTAATGGACCTTAGCATTGGGGATGTTCTGCCTTCTTCAAATAAGGGGAGATTGTTGGGTATATTGTCCTCAATATAACCTTGATTTGAAGAGGCATCACTCCTAATGCTAATGACATATTGTATTTAACAAAGCTACACTTGTGTAGAATATACAGGCACAGGTAACTCAAAAGGAAGGGCCAAACATGGCCTTAGACAAGAAGGAATCATCCACAAGGAGATGAAGATCTGTCTCAGCATAACCGCTGAGACGATGGGTCAAAACCGCTGAGACGAGGAGCCGTCTCAGCGGGTCCACTGAGAAGAAGACTGGAGCAACCGCTGAGAAGGGGACTGGAGCTGCCGCTGAGACTGGATGCTGTCTCAGCCCAACCGCTGAGACTGGATGTTGTCTCAGCCCAACCGCTGAGACTGGATGCTGTCTCAGCCTAACCGCTGAGACAGATCCAAATGTCTTGACGGGATCTGCTTTTGGCGCAAATGACATTTGAGAGGAAAAAGCAAGTCCAATCAGCCTCATACCGCGTCAGGAGGATCGATATAGCCGTTGAAGCCTTCTGGAGGTATAAAAGGAGATGCTATGGCACAACAACGAGAACTGTTCCATTGAGAAGCTTTTGCTACACGCCGCAATCGAGCATTCGCGATTCAGCCAGTTGAAGTCATTCTCTGCTGCTGAAGTTAATCTTCTAAGGGAGATTAGATAGCTCTTCCTGTGCTAACTCAAGAAGGGCAAGTTGATCTTTTGCTTGGCTGAAGGAGAAGATCAAAGTGATACAAATCTGAAGCTGCTGTTTTCAGATCTGAAGAAAGGATTCAGAAGACCTAAGAGTAATCCTTTTGTCCTCTGTGTTCAACTCAAACGTTTAATGTTCTATTCATTTCTAAAATTTGTGAGTTTGGTGTTTAATGTGCTTAAATTCTTTTCTAAAATCTATTCTAAACACACTTTTTTTGGCTTTGAGTTTTATTATAGTTGTCATTTATAAAATCTGAGAACTTGGTACACATTACTTTGGAATTATTATTCTTAACTCATTGAAAATTATATCATGATTTATCTAATTTGGCCATACATTAGAATATGGTTTCAATGAAACGTCTCCTTTCACCTTATAGGCATAGCATCATGCAAATAATGCTCTGCCGAAGCGAGAGGAATGTAAGCATAATGGCTGAAGCAATTTGTAAAATATTTGCACATGTTAAATATTTCAATGTGAGTTCATGCATAGAACAAGTCCATGTGTTTTAGAGCAAGTCCAAATTGCCACATGCATAGAGCAAGTCCAAATTTCCATCAAGGGAATATAGCACATGTTGAGGATTTCTACATATGGTGCCACATTTCTATAAGGGTCCGTTCGTTTGGACGGAATTGGCATTGGCGATTACAAATCCAATTCTAATGTTTGGCGCAACGAAAAATTACGAGGATATTGGTTTTTATATGAAAACTCATGACTTTGATTTTGAACTAAAAAATCAAATCGCCAATTCCACTCATGATTTTTCCGCATAATCGAGTGTTTTTGCCAGAGTTTTACGGCCTACGCGCGTGTTTTCCTGCCGGGAGTGAGTTTTTTCGCCGGGCGCGTGTTTTTCGGTCGGCACGTGTTTTTCGGTCAGGCATTCATTTTTTTGCCCATGCTGGTGTTTTTCGCCCGGGCGTGCGTTTTTCGGTCGGCCGTGGGTTTTTCGGCTGGCCAGGCAATTTTCACCCAGGCGCGCATTTGTTTTGCTCGGGCGCACTTTTTTCGCACGAGCGCGCTTTTTTCGCCCGAACGCGATTTTTCCGGCCGAACGCGTTTTTCCGGTCGAACGCGATTTTTCCGGTCGAACGCGATTTTTCCGGCCGGAAGCGAATTTTCTGGCCGGGCGCGATATATTTTGCCCGGACGCGATATTTTTTGTCGGACGCTATTTTTCCTCCCGAGCGCGTTTTTTCCGATTGTGCGCATTTTTTTTTCGCCCGGGCGCACTTTTTTCTCCCGGACGCAGTATTTTCCGCCCGGGCGAGATTTTTTCGCACGTTCGAGTTTTTTTTGCCCGGGCGAAAAAATGCGCCCCGGCCAAAAAAAATGTGACCGGGCGAAAAAAAACGCGCCCCGGGAGAAAAAACGCGATCGGGCAAAAAAAACACGACAGGGCGAAAAAAAACGCGCCCGGGCGAAAAACGCCCCCGGGAAAAAAAATCGCGCCCGGGGAAAAAAAATGCGCCCGAGCGAAAAAAACGATCCCGGCCGAAAAAATCGCGTCTGGGCGAAAAAATCGCGCTCGGGCGAAAAAAACACGCCCGGAAGAAAAAAACGCGCCCGGGAGAAAATATCGTACCCCAGCGAAAAAATCGCGCCCGGGCGAAAAAATCGTGCCAGGTCGAAAAAAATGCGCCCCGGCGAAAAAATGCGACCGGGCGAAAAAAACACGACCGGGCAAAAAAAAACGCTCCCGGTCGAAAAAAACGCGCCCGAGCGTAAAATTCGCGCCCCTGAGAAAAAACGCGCTCGTGCGAAAAAAACGAGCCAAGCCGAAAAAATCGTGCCCGGGCGAAAAAATGCGACCGGGAGAAAAAAATGCGCCCGGGCGAAAAAATCGTGCCCGTGCGGAAAAATCGCGCCCTGGCAAAAAAACGTGCCCCGGCTAAAAAACACGACTGGGCGAAAAAATGCGCCCGGGCGAAAAAAATGCGCCTGGGAGAAAAAATAGCGTCCGTGCGAAAAAATTGCGCCTGGGCGAAATCAACACGGTCAGGCGAAAAAATCGCATCCGGGCGAAAAACACGCCCGGGCGCGGGTTTCTCGCCAGGGCGCGCGTTTTCCGCCCGGGCGCTCGTTTTTCGCCCGGGAAAAAATGCGTAACTGGCGAAAAAATTGCGCTTGGCGAAAAACGCGCGTCATAAAACATATTATGCATTTAATGCGTTCGGCGCTAACGCTTATTTTGAGTTTTATAAAATTATTGAATAATGTCAATTCCAATACCAATTCCATTATTCAGCTGAACAACTTTTGTGCCTCAATTCCAATTCTGTTGACTGAATTCAATCTTACAGCCGAACAACAAAATTTGAATTCCGTACAAAGCCAATTCATGTAAATATTGGTTTTCGTCGAAAAGCTAATTCCAGAAATCCAATTCCGTTCAAACGAACAAACCCTTAATGATTTCATAATGTTTACTTTTAAATTTGTAAGAAATATCATTGCATCGTACCATCCATTGAGAAATATTGTGAACAAACTTATCTTATGATGATATATGAAATCTTATAGTTTATAGCTTCATAGCCTGGAATTCGTAAACAAGCATACATGAATCGGTGATGGAAAGGATCAAACTGTAGGTTAACATGCTTTTGAGCAGAGACAATTGATCAGGAGCGAAGGACGTGCAAAACCTATTAAGAAAAAAGAGGACTCAACAAAGGTTAGAAAGAAGAGCCCTCCGAATAAAGTAGGCAACTTCTTGTTGCATTGTATCATAAATAAAGCTGGTCTTCTATGCTCCTCTTCTTGAAGAAATTCTCAAGCTCCTTCATAATGGCAGCTTGTTCTTCCTCGGTTTATGGATCACATCCTCCACCATAAATTGGATCAAAAGAGAGTGTTTGGTTGAAACCACCAGCTTGAGCATGATTGTGGATGATGCCTCTTCTTCATCCCTTTCTCCTACCTTGGCATCTGAATGTAACTTTGGTTCAGACAATACTCATCCACATATTTTCCCCTCCACCACAAAATAATGCAGGGCTCGTTTTATTCGTGAGGATGGCAAGGTGGCCTATGAAGAGGGATCATGTTAGAGGACCTAAGATAAAACACTAAATCGAAAAAATTCATCCAACCTTCTACAACTCACAAATGTCATGAATATATAACAGTAATTATGTAAAAATTGATCACTGAATGACAATGAAGCATCAATGCTTCAAGATTTATACAGAGCACAGAATGTGGAGGTTTTCTTTGTATGTGAATTCGAGCTCTACATAAAGTTCTCCAAACCTCTTTTTTTTATCTTTGCAATTTGTTAAAAATCTCTAGCCATTGAAGTTCGGGATTTATACAATAAATTAAGCACCAATGATTAAATATGTGCACCATGGATGCCAACCTGATTAGATGTTCGATTCTTCTGATCAGAAAGTAATGATGATGCTGTCTGGTTCCTTTCCACCTTTGTCCTCAAGGATTGCTTCACGATTAATTCTAATTATGTATTTATGTCCTCAAGTTCTGCAATTGACCGACTGCATTAGTTAGCTTCGAAAACCTTGAAAAAGTCTCTAAAGCAACAATGCAAGTGCGAGTAAAAAGTTTAAATTAAAAATAAAATTGCACAGAATGGTGAAAGATCTAAAAGGAAAGCAAATAAAGTTAATCTTTTCTTCCCAATCTAAAGTATTGAAACAAAGAGGCTGTGTATAAAGCTCATTATGCATAGATTCACGTTTAGACCATGAAACAAAGAGCAACCCCTAGGTACAGGAAGAGAACTCATTCTTTTTAATACTCCATTATAGTGTTGGAATTTTTTCAGTTTTAGATTTGAGGATCAAGGTAAAGCTTAGTAATCATTTTATAATGCTTTATCTATCTATATGAAACCCCCCAAAAGCAGAAAGTATTTTACCTTGGCAACTAATCGTATTAATATTAGTGAGAAATCCAAATATTAATAAAAAGAATAAAGCATATGAATAAAGCATATTAAGCATTGATGAAAGAACTGCTCTAATGCAATGAGATATCTCCAACCCCAAAAAAGCAGAAAGTATTTTACCTTGGCAACTAACAATTCGTAGTAATAATAGTGAGAAATCCAAATATTGATAAAAAGGAATAAAGCCTATGAATAAAGCATATTAAGCATAGATGAAAGAACTGCTCTAATGCAATGAGATATCTCCATTTCTTATAATGCAATGATGATATTTCCATGTATCATCATGTTCGGAAAGCAACCATCATTCATAACCTTACATCCCCATAATTCCATGAACTGGCAATGAACCTAAAAGTCAATATGCTTCAGTTATCAAATAGATAACTGACAATGAATCTCCTGCAGTTGATCATATATAACATCAAGATTAGAGATGGAAATCAATCATTTAGAATTGCCTCCAACCTGATCATATATAACATCAAGATGAGAGATGGAAATCAATCATTTAGAATTGCCTCCAAATACACGATTTATCAAATTAAAGTGTGTAGCATAAATAATTGTTTAATGAGAATAATAAGGCAATTCAATTCGTCTTCATATCTCCCCGTTAATATTTGCAAAGAAGCAGTCCTAGCCTTCAGTGGTAATGAATAAAAGCTAACAACGTCCAATTAATGGTGCCTCATGAAACAACAGGTTTCCTCTTAAAGCAGAAATGGTTTCAATTTGCACAGTGAAGGCGAAACAGGGATTTGGAAAGCGTTTTTGCAGAAAAACAATTAGAACAGGGGCCGGGATTTAGAGAACGAAATACCTGTTTTTGTGAATGACAGGCTCTATAGGGTTGTGGATCTCCTCTTTTTAAAAATGCTCTAGCAAACAATTCCCCCTATCATAATTATAACATTGAATTTTCTGTCAATTCAACATAAAGTAGCATATAAATCATGCGTAGGTTGGGCAATTTCAAACCGTTATATATAAATCATGTGTAGGTTAGAAGAAATTATTGAAGTTAAGAAAAATATTGGCAAGGTTAACATAAGCATCAAACAGAAGTTCTTCCTATGCATCTTTCGGATGACCAATCTCTAGATAAGAAAATGTGGTTAGCTACTATGATATACCAAGGATCATTGAAGCTATCAAGAGGATAAGCTATGAGAAATTAAATTAACCACATTACAAGATTTTTTCTGGGTTTCCAATCCGCTGAATGCACCAAATCACAACTCAAACAGAAGTTCTGTCTATGCATCTTTCAGATGACCAATCTCTGGATAAGGAAATGTGGTTTCAGGAAGGAGGTGATTGTCACAGTCGAGGGAGAGGTACACTACAACAAATTACACTTTTAGTAAGGACTAAAAGCGTTACAAAAGGTAAATAATACCGTTACAAAAAGTTTTAGTAACGACATTTACTTTATGTGACAATCGTTACCTAAAGCTCGACGCTAATAGTTCTCGTAACGAATATATGTGTCGTTACAAATAAATTAATTGTAACAAACATTACTTTCTCACCAAAAATGAGTTATGATAAAAACTATTTCGTTACAAATATTTCATTTTTTCCTCACTATAAATAAATAACTTGTAACAAACATTATTTCGTTACAATAAATTATAAGATAGTAAAGAATTATTCGTTACAATTATTTTATATTTTCCTCACTAAAAACAAATTCATTTATATATCAAAATTATCAATTCCTATTTTTTATGTATACGTGTGATTTTATTATAAATATTAATTATGACATCAAATTTCTTAAAGTCATAGCTAAAGACAAGATAAAATCCTGAAAACACATATATATTACAATTATTAAATTTGAACATGTATTTATTTACAAAAAAGTATTACATAGAGTACAAGCTAGTGTCATCCCATGTATAACAACACAATATTACATCACAACAACAAGATCGACATGTTTTAAATGACATCAACTTCGACATTTTCCGACTAATGAATCTTCCGTTACTTTTCGACTAATAAATTTTCCGTCACTTTCTGACTAATGAATCTTCGTCACTTTCCGACCAAGGCTCCGATACCCTACAAAAAAAAGATCAATTGTTAATGTTTAAAAAATATGAGAGCTGAAAAATCATTAATTGTCCACATAATTGCAGCTGACATGAAATGCATAAAACATGGCTGAAGATATGGAGAAAAACCTGGAGTAGAAACTTTCGACTGATAGACTCAGTTGGAATTGGGGGCCTTATGAATAGTTCTTAGAGCTTTCTTATTATTAAATGAAACACAGCTACTAAATCACTACAATCGGCACAGCTTGTATTTTGGATTGGCTGGTTTCTCTTTTGCCTCACTTCCTATTGGCTTCGGTTTAGAGATAGAATTATGTATCTTATAAAAAAATATAAAAAGGATTTATACTCATCCCTGGAGTAAAATAATTTATAATAGCTAGCTGATACAATAATGTTTGGGATTTATAATAGAAGTTCCATCAATTAAGCTTATTCTCATCCCTGGAAGTTTATTTAAGAAGATTTCGTGAATTCAACATTATTCTAAACAAAAAACTCATATTGTCAAGGATGGCTCAAGATTTTTAACGAATAAACCCTGAAGTAAAATAATTTATGATTTTTAGAGACACGAATTCGAAGTGAAACGAGCATGAACTCACATAAAAGCATTGTTTGGAACTCGAAGAGAGCTCACCTGCACAACTTCCGATGATAATGCACTTGTGGACACAATGTCAACCTTATCTACCTTCATCCAGAAACAAATTTAAATGCTATAGAAGTGTACGTGAGATATCAACCTAATTAGAAATCATGAATTAAAACTGCATAAATCTGTCATACAAAGCCTCTTATTTCAAATGGGAAACCTTTTCCTCAAAGTTAATGGATTGTTGAATAACTCTGAAATGTGTTTTGGAGAAACAAACAAACAAATTGATACAATGAACAAAGATTATACTTAAAAAACTGAGAAATTCACCTCCATTGAATTTGTAGTATGATTATTATGTTCATTGAGTCCATAATCAAAACTCAGATCTCCGTCGTTGCTGCTGTCGGAACAAAAAGAGCCGCCATCATCATCAAAATCTGTGTAATTATCTTCAAGTCCGCGGAAATGAAAATCGATATGTTGTTGTTCTGTGATAGCTTTAACATGTGGCGCAATCAGCTCCAATGATTTCAGACCTTTCCTAAAGAAATTCAACTAATTTCCAGGAAGAAAATGAATAAAAATCTTTCTACAGGCTTATGTTGAAATAAAATAAACTCGTTGACAACCCAAATAGCAAAAAATCACCTGGGTTGCATGGTGTTGAGCAGCTTGAGTGAGAAGACTTCTGGATTGACCCTGTTTCAACGATTTTAAGCGGAAGATGAAAAGGTTCGCATCCTCCTCATAATCTTCTCGAGCGGTTTGCAGCTGATGTAGAGTTACTGCCTCCCCTTTAGAATTTTTTTTATTTTCCTTTTACTCTAGGCGCGGTTAACATCAATTTATACAACTCTCTGTAGAATGTGCCGAATTTGAGAGCAAATACAAAACAATGTAAGAAAATTAGCCTAAACTATAATTAAAGGACTTCATACCGTTTATCATCACATTTCTGTTTCATCTCCTGAATGAGAATAAGTAAATGGAAATTAAATTCTAATAGCTTCTTCCACTGATAATATGTATACCACAATACTCTAAGAAAGTTCCAAAATATTCAAGCACTAGATTAAAAAGAGTTTCCACATACATAAGATGGATTTGGAACAGAACTAAAAAAATAATGGCCAAGTGATGGAGGAAAATAAAAACGAATATAAAGTATTAAAATCTCCAAGTTCGACGTCCTTCGGTAACAAGGAAATCAAGGAGCAATTGAAAACGATAACAACCAACTATGACAGAAACGCGAGATGAAAGGAGTTTGAATAAGGAGAGCAAACCTCTACAATCTGAAGTTCCCCGAGAAGACGCTCTGATGGAGTTGAAATTGTCTGAATTACATGGGTCCGCTTCATATAATTAATTAGAAGCATTGGTACAATATATAATAGTGTTTCCAACTTTTATGGAAAAAAGTCAACATATAGAAAAAAAAGTCTACTAATTATAAGAAATAATGAAACATACATAATTATCAACAAGCTTCTGAACTTCAAATTGGGCTTTTCCTAGCATCAACAATACACGACCTGCATGGATTTAAGAAAACGAAGATTGTTTTTTTAAAGGAAGAAGGGATGAAAGAATTTCAGCCATCATATGAACAATTTAACAGACAGACCAAGCACAAAAATCCATGAATTAAATAAAAATGACATCAAAAATGTATCTTGGTTCAAAATCAAAGCATAAATCCATGAATAAAAAAAGACATCAAAACTAAAATCACTTGAATCTGGAATACAGTAAATAAAAATGATATAAAAACAGTTGCCGCCACTACAACAAATTTGACCTACCGCGGCATTTTTTAAGACTTTTAGCGGCGCTTTAAACCCGCCGCTGTAACTTCTGCGGCGTTTGTCAAAGCACCGCGAAATCGCCGCGGAAAGAAGCGCCGGGGAAAACTTGGCGGCGTTTATATTTAAAAACGCCGCGGAAAGTCTTGCTGCGTTTTGTTTAAAAGCGCAGCGGAGTCCTTTACTTTTGGCGGCGTTTTTATATATTAAAATGTCGTGGATGCAGCAATTTTTTTTTTTTAAAAATACACCACTATAGCGGCGTTTTGAAAGAAAAGCGCCGCCAAATATTTTATTTTTATTTTAAAAAAATAGCAGAGACATACATTCCAAAACATACATCTTACATTTTCTTGCAAATCTTCTTCGAATCCACTCCAAAAAAATGCATAAAAAGAAGTGTACATGAATTTCTATACATACATACATCAGTTGAACCGCATAAAAAGAAGTGTACAGAAATTTCTATACATACATATATACATCAGTTGAACCGCATAAAAAGAAGTGTACTCAAATAAAGAAAGCATTCTCACTTGTACCGTCTCCACTACAAAAGCGCAAAAAGAAATTCCCAGGAGATTTCATCCATGATAAGCACTTTTCCGAAAGCTTGCACACCAAACATGCCTTTTTCTTTTAGCGGGGCTGCTGAACGGCCTTGAAATGCTAGCGGTGCTACCAAACTTAATTATAATTCCCACCTAAATTAATCTAGTGTTAATTTCATTCACGACTACTCTCAATATCCAAAATTTCAAATCTAGAGAGAGAGAGAAAGAGAGAGGTTGGATTTTATGTACCTCTGATTCATCATGTAAGTCAAGCTTGTTAGCCAAGTATCTCATCAACAACCTTATTGTCATTCTCTCATTCCTGCAATTTACACATCATAAATTATTTCATTGTGAAATTATATTTATATATAATATTGAAGCTAGTAATTAAACAAACTTTATCCTTAGGAAACTCTTGGGAAGCTGAGGCAAGAAGGGCTCATTCACTCTGCAATATTAAAATTTTCATTAACTATTAAAATAGCTGCAGATTAGGTCCTTTTAAGCTATAATGAAATCACCACAAGTGCATAAATGTCAAACATCAGGTTAAAAATTGAGCAAACCATCTAAATGAAATTCAATATGCTAGTTTCTCCTGAAAGAGAAGTAAATTGTGTAGACGACAAAACTTCAGAAGAATTTTGCAGAGAATTCAGGAATGATCAAGAAATGACTGTGCCTATCATGTAAATTTTTGCTCGCATACAGATGGTGCGGGAACATAAATGAACTAGACTCCACAAGTGCAAGTATAAGGCTAAATAACTGACCTTCCTATAACAAATCTTGCAACTATATATACAAATATCAAAATATTTACCTGAGAAATATACTTGAAACCATCATGTCGATTACCAAAAGAAATGAGTAACTACTTGCAAGAAATTTTGGCAAAGGAATCTCCATTGAATGTTTGCATGTTAAGTAATAGATATGAGTACCCACTGAATTTATTGGCCAAAAAATACGGATATGGATATGCTATTGCATTCATGTATCAGCAAGCAAACTAATGGACTTTGATCACAAATAAAAGAATTGAAATGCAATTTTGATACCTTTTCCAACCACAACTCTGAACCTTCTACAACCTTAAGCACTAATTCAGGATCTTGTAAGTCATTATTTTAAATCTCCCTTATTTAATTCCATTGAATGATAATAATTTCTGAAAGTGGAGGTTAGATCTTAACTTACTCTAGAGGGGGTGAATAGAGTATTAAAATTTTTTTGGGGGGTTTTAAAGCAGAATTAAATTACTGATGTATATATATATGTGTAATGCAAAGTGTGATATGTAATTTGAATAAAGAAAAGCACACAACACAGGAACAATACAGAAAATCACAAGCACAGGGGACACAAGGAATTTATAGTAGTTCCCCAATAAATCTGGGTACGTCTACTCTTCTACCACAGCTGATAGGATATCCACTAGGAGTTTTTGATAAGGTGTCCACACACCACAGAGCTTTTGATAAGGTGCTCAAGACCAGGGGTTTTTGATAAGGTGTCCACACACCAATAAGCTTTTGATAAGGTGCTTAAAAACCACACAAGGATTTTTTGTTAAGGTGTCTTGCCACCACTATATAAACTTTTGGAGGGAGAATTAACCCTGTACAAGATAAGGTAAGAAGGTTTAGAGTGTTCTTCTCTGTCAATATTTCTGAGAGAAGACAAAAGGTGTTGAGGATGAAAGCTCCCCCTGTCTGTTTGAACTTGTTGACAGCTTGAGGATGAAGCTTTCTCTAAAACAGATCTCTTCTGTAGCAAATTAATCTGGAAGAAGTAAATCTTCAGATTGTTGTTGCTCTTTGGAAGATTTGAACTTGCAGCAGATCTGAGAGAATGAATGTTGTTCTCAGAGAGATGAAGATGTTGCTTTTAGGAAGAAGAAGACTGAAAGTATATGTTCTCTATGTGTATATTCTTCTTCTTCTTCTTTCTCTAATCCTTATGTATTCTTTTTGTTCTACAGAACTGTATGTCTGAGAAACTCTTTTGAATAACTGTATAAGATATCTGTCTGAGAGAGTATACGACTGTTTTTGTATATGTTTTCTTCTGTGATGGATTTCTAATTTCAAATTCAAATCATCTGTCTTTAAGGAATATATTATTCTGGATTAAATCCTTCTTGGAACTGTAACAGCCACCAAAACGATTTTGGCAGGTCCTTTTTGATTCCTTTGATGTGAAAGATGTCGTAGCATTAAATGTCAACGGCTATTCTTGTCTTGGAATAGAAAGAATAAATGAATATAATAAATGAATAAGATATCCTTACTAAACTGACTGAATACGTCCAAAAGAACTTGAATAGATCCGTTAAGGTCGTCGATCTGTGTTCAGAGAGTTGACAAAATAACTGATATAGATGATCTGGACTTGTATCTGTCGAACTGAGCTTTCATATAAAATTTGTCGAGCTCTGGCTGGAATTCGTTGAACGCTGCTTGCCATTTGTCGAACGCTGCTCAGAGAATGTCGAGCGCTGGAACTGGCTATAATTCTTCAGTCTGCTGAGAAGAATTTGTCGAACGAAGCAAGTCATTCGTCGAACGCCACTCGCCATTTGTCGAATGTTGGGAACTTAAATATTCCTTAAGTTCTAGCTAATCAATCAGCCTAAATACTTGAACCTTAAGCTATACAGTGGGGTCAACTTGATCCTTAGTTAAAACATAGTGATCCTAGCCCAAAACAGTAATAGGGTTGTTCCAACAATCTCCCCCTATTTGGGTTAGGATACTATTTGACAATTAATCAAATAAATAAAATAGAAAACATAAATAGCAGAGCATAAAATATATGTATCTGACAGAATGAAAAATTCATTTCAGCAGATTGAATAAAACTAGTGCTCTGAGTTCATTACAATCAAAATGTTTAACGGCAACAAAAAAAATAAGTCTTAACCTCTTTTACTGCTTTGCTGATAGAGGTTTGAAGATGATTATCCTATTTGGATCTTCAGACTTCTTCTTGCTTATGTAGAGATCTTGAGCTCCCAGTATAGTTTGAGATTTAACATGAGGGACAAAAGCTCCTGGGTGCTTTTCAAGCTATTCTTCAGCATTGAATAACTCTTTGGAGTTGTACTTGTCAAGTTCTTTCCCTCTATAATCAGACATGGTAGAAATGTTTGTAAAATCTTTACCTTCTGATTTTGCTTTGTTAATCTTGGCATAAGAAATTGATTCTTTGAGTCTTGCCATTTGAAATAATCTTTCCTCTTCAGGATCTGGAAGATAAGGAACATATTCTGAATTATCAACTTGATCTTGAAGATCACTTTGAGGAATTCTGATCTTGTGGAAAGATCCATCAGAAATATGAAGTTTGTATTCTGAAGATATTTGAGGTGAAACAATGACTGGACTTTCTTGTGAAGCAACTGCTGATTTCTTAGAAGGAGGATTACTGGCTGATCCTGATACTTGAGATCCACTGAAACTACCAGATTTCCTTGAGTGCTGAGAGTTGGGCTTCTGAGACGTAGAAGAAGATCTTGATGAGCCTGTTGATCCTGCTGGAGGAGGAGGAGGAGGATGGTTATATTTGACAGGCTTGTCAGAATAGTAACCAGTCTTTCTCATCCTCTTTCTTCTTTTATTCTCATTCCTTGAGAATTTCATCCAATGAGGTGTATCTTTGTCAAGAGTAATGTTATGAAGAACATAATAGGGGACATCATTCTCAGGATTTGGAGGCTTGGGAACAGCCTTTGACTTTGCTTTTCTTTTCTTTCTCTTCCTTGATAGAGTATCATCAGAATCACTATCATTTTCTTCTTCATCAGAATCAGAAGAGGGAATTGGATTATCATATAAATCATTGATCATTTTAAGAGCTTTGATTCTTTGCTCTTTAGCTTCATAAGCTTCATCTTCTCCTCTCCAGATTTCATCAAAGTCTGGAATAGGTGATTCATCAAAGATAAAATGTGGAACAGCAAAGCCTTTGAAATTTTCTTCTGGAATAATAACTGATACTTCTGCTGGATCTTGAACTTGAATTGTCTTAGGAGCTGGCTCTGTAGTCTGAACTTTAAAACTTTTGATAATCTTTTTCAACAGAACTTTATCTATAGGAGCATTGTATGGAACAATTGCTCTTAGAATAATCTTGATATTTTGGCAGAACTGAGGAGGCAAAACTGAACTTAGACAGTAAGGAAATAATATCTAGGGAGGGATGAATATAGATATTATTTATGTTTTCTATGATTTGTACTTCTGGAGTTTCTTCATACATATCTACATCAGAAGTTTGAACTATTTCTTCAGCATCCTCTTGAACAAAAACTGTATCTGAAACAAAAATTGTATCCTCTGAAATTATGCCTTCTGGAACTTCTTCATAAGGCATCTCCCCCTGCTTAGCTTCAGGGAGACCTGAATCTAGGCCCCTAGAAGAAGGGACAGAGATGGAAGAGGGAATTGAAGATATAGTAGAAGAGAGTTAAGAGATTGCTTGAAGAATTTGAGCAATTTTTGCATCCAATGTGGAGTCAAGAATAGAAAGAATGTTATAGACTGGAGCAAGTTTTGCATCCAGGATTTGATCAATTTTTGGAAGAATATAGTCAAGAATTTGATCTGCAACAGATTGAAAATGTAAAAATAACATTTCAGGTTGTTTAGATGAAGGTGGTTGAGAAGTGGATGGAAGGGGGGTTGGTACAAAAATGTTTGCAACATTTACATGTTGTTGAGGGATGTTAGAATGAATGGGGCAAGAGTGATGGATGGGTGAATGATAGTCATCATGCATTGGAGATGGAGGTGGAGAAGTATGGGTGGTTAGAAGGGTAGATGAGGATGGAATGTCATCAATGAGTGTGGGAGAATTTGGAGGTGGAGATTGTGTAGGGGAAATATTTTGAGGTGGAGATGGGAGAGGAGAAGAGGAAACAATAGGAGGAGGAGAAGAGGCTTCTAGAAGGGGTGAGGGAGTGACTGGGTCAGTCCTTGTGCCTTCAGAAGTTTTCTTCTTTGTAACTGCTCCTGTGTTCTTCTTGATAAATATCATGTCCCACTTAGCAAAGAGAGCTGAGGTCAGCTTCTTGCTAGCATTAATTGTCACCTTGGGAGAGACCATAAGGTCTTGGTGTCTTTCCTGCAAAACAATTCCTAAGATCCTTCCAAAGCAGACATTGTCCTTTGAAATCTTCTTCTTAATCAATCCAAAGAAGATTGATCCCCAATTCACTTTCTTCTTTTCCATTATGGCCACCATCAACATAAATTGGTGCCTATTAATATAATCATGTCCTGTTGTTTTCCCTAACAACACTTTGCCAACTATATCAGAAAGAAACTTATATTCCATAGATAAGTTCTTCTTAAGCAGGTGATTAGGGTTTCCAGTGGAATGACCCATTTTAAATCAGTGCTTCACCAGTTTCAACAGAGCTGAGCTCTATTTCATCATCACCATTAACAAAACCAAAAACTTCAGTTAAGATGGTAGGGGTAAGAGAGACCTGGTGTCCTGAGATAGTTCCTGTCAGACTTTCGTCTTCCTGCTTAGCTGTAAAACACCATTCCTTGATTTCTGATGTGTGCAGCTTAATCCTCATGCTCATTAACTTCTTTAACTGCTGCTCTTCAAACAGTTGAAGAATATCCTTGAAGATTTGGTCAGATTGAGTAAAGTATTCCATGTCGATGTCGAACCCGGTATCGAACTTCATCGAATATAGCGCGGCTTGAGAAATCGCCATTTGTACCTGCAAGAGAGAAAGATCAAGTGCAGAGAGAAACTAGAGGGAAACGTTTTCTGTTGGCACAATTTATTACGAAATAGAAAAAGATATTATATAGATCGGAGAAGGGGGCACATTTGAGGAGTGGGGTTCGGCAAAAACCTAATAAAAATAGAAGTCGAAAAGACTTTAGGTTTTCGTCAGACAGCGTTCGACAAAATTATCCTTTTCGTCGACCACCGTTCGACAAATGAAATTGTCTTTATCGATTCTCAGGTTAACAGGTTTTGTCGACTGCCGTTCGACAAATGGTTCAAATTCGTCGTCCTCCGTTCGACAAATTTAGAGGATAAATAGAAATATTATTTTTTAACATATTGAATCTCCATCTATCATTCCTAGTTGATTTATAAAGAAGATGTGCTTCTTTTCATCCAAGGGCTTGGTGAAAATGTCAGCTCTTTATAAATCAGTGGAAATGAACTGTAGGCAAATTTTATTTTTATCCACATTATCCCTAAGGAAGTGGTGCCTAATCTCTATGTGTTTAGTCCTACTATGGAGAACTGGATTTTGTGCTATAGATATTGCACTTGTATTGTCACAAAATATAGTTGATTTATTTAAGTTGATACCATAGTCTAGAAGTTGATTTTGTATCCACAACAACTGTGAGCAGCAACTGCCAGCAACCATGTATTCAGCTTCAGTTGTTGATGTAGACACAGATGTCTGCTTTTTACAAAACCAAGACACAAGCCTATCACCAAGAAACTGACAAGTTCCTGATGTGTTTTTCCTGTCTACTCTGCATCCAGCATAATCTGAATCTGAGAATCCAGTTAATTCAAATTCAGATGTTGTTGGATACCAAAGTCCTAGATTAGGGCAACCCTTTATATATCTCAAAATCCTTTTTAATAAAATTAAGTGAGATTCTTTGGGGTTAACTTGAAATCTAGCACAAATACAGGTAGCAAATATTATGTCAGGTCTACTAGCTGTTAGATAAAGTAGTGAGCCAACAATTGCTCTGTATACTTTTGAATCAACATGTTTCCCTGATTCATCATTAACAACAACATCATTTGAGGGCATGGGTGTTTTTATGGTGGAAGAATCATACATACCAAATCTTTTCACTAATTCCTTAGCATACTTAGATTGGGATATGAAGATTCCATTTGGAGTTTGCTTCACTTGAAGACCAAGGAAGTATGATAACTCACCCATACTATTCATTTCAAATCTTGATTGCATTAGACTGGAAAATCTTTTGCACAAATTTGAATCAGAAGATCCAAAGATAATGTCATCTACATATATTTGAACTAGTAGAGTTTGATTTTTATGTACTTTGTAAAATAAGGTTTTGTCTACTATGCCTCTACAGAAATTGTTTTCCAAAAGAAAACTAGCTAAAGTTTCATACCATGCTCTAGGAGCTTGTTTGAGACCATAAAGAGCTTTCTTAAGTTTAAATACAAAAGAGGGTTGAGTTGGAGAGATAAAACCTGGTGGTTGTTCCACATAAACTTCTTCTTTGATTTCTCCATTTCGGAATGCACTCTTTACATCCATTTGATAGACTTTGAATCTTTTGTATGCAGCAAATGCAAGGAAGATCATGATTACTTCTAACCTTGCAATTGGTGCAAATGTCTGATCATAGTCTATCCCTTCTTCCTGTAAGTATCCTTGAGCTACTAGCCTAGCTTTGTTTCTCACAATATTTCCCTCTGTATCAAGCTTGTTCCTGTAGACCCATTTGGTTCCAATTACTGGATAATTCTTTGGTCTTGGAACCAAATCCCAAACCTTGTTCCTTTCAAATTGGTTAAGCTCCTCTTGCATTGCAAGAATCCAATTTAGATCTTGTTCTGCATCTTTTATGGTTTGAGGTTCTACTTGTGATAGGAAACAAGTATGCATCTGATTTTGGTGTAGTTGATGCCTTGTTTGAACACCTGCTGAAATATCTCCAATTACTTGTGAAATTGGATGATCTCTAATTGTGATGGGATCAACAGTAAGAGTTGGTTCAGCAATTGTATCCACTTGGGGAATTTGTTCAGCTGCTATATCTTGTGAAGAATGATCTGTTGTTGTATGTTCTGAACTTTCAGCAAAAACTGGGAAATTTTCTTCTTCACTTTCTTCATCATTCTGTTGTTCAAGATTCAGAATTCCTTCTTTATGTAGAGCTAATTGATCTAGCTGCTCACATAATATAGGTACCTGTAGATTTTCTATGGTAGAAGGAATCTTCTCCTTGTAAACATGTTAGTTTCATCAAAAGAGACATGCATAGATTCTTCTATTTTAAGAGTAGATTTATTATAAATCCTATATGTTTTACTGATTTGAGAATATCCTAAGAAAATTCCTTCATCTGATTTTGGTTCAAATTTCCTAAGGTATTTCTTATCATTATTGTGAATATAACATCTACAATCAAATGTTCTAAAATAGTTAACTTTAGGTTTCTTCCTTTTAAGTAATTCATAAGGAGTCTTTCCCTTAAGTTTGTATATCAAACTTCTATTCAGAACATAATTTGATGTGCTAACAGCCTCTGCCCAAAAGGATAGGGACAGATTAGCATCTGCAAGCAATGTTCTTGCCGATTCAATTAGAGTTCTATTTTTCCTTTCAACTACCCCATTTTGTTGAGGAGTTCTGGGAGCTGAGAAACAATGCCTGATACCTTCCATCTCACAGAATTCTTGCATAAGAAGAGACTCAAACTCAGTACCATGATCACTTCTGATCAATGCAACTACAGTAGAGTACTCAATCTGTATGCTCTTAAGAAAGTCTGTAAGAACTTTAAAGTTATCTGACTTTTCTCTCAAAAAGAACACTCAAGTGAATCTAGAGAAGTCATCTATAATAACTAGAGTGTAAGACTTCCCTCCTAAACTCTTTGTTGCTATAGGTCCAAAAAGGTCCATATGTAGCAAATATAAGATTCTAGGTGAATCACTTTTAGATAATGATTTAAAACAATTCTTAGTTTGCTTACCTAGTTGACATGTCCTATAAAGACCTTCTTTCTTGTATGATCCTGAGGGTAATCCTCTAACAAGATTGTCCTTAGATAGTTTAGCAATGGTCCTAAGGTTTACATGTCCTAGTCTCTTATGCCAAAGTTCACTAGATTTGCTTCCATCACTAAATAAACAAACTTCTGAAGTAGATGAATTGAAATTCACTAAGTATATGTTACCTTGCCTAATACCTGATAGAACAGTAATATTATCAGTACATTTAATAAGGCAATTCAATTTATTAAAGGTTACCTGATACCCTTCATCACATAATTGACTTATGCTGATGAGGTTGTGCTTCAGTCCCTTGACATAAGCTACCTCTTTGAAGGTGACTTCTCCAACCTTGACTTTTCCATAGCCTTTGGTCTGTCCACAGTTGGAGTCTCCAAATACAACCTTTGGTCCAAGCTTTGCCTTGTAGTTGTTCAGGTTGGCCTTGTTTCCTGTCATATGCTTTGAGCAGCCACTATCCAAATACCATTTTTCATTTATTTTTGGATAGCTGTGTACCTGCAATGACAGAAAAATAAACTAGTTGTTTTTGACCCAGACTACCTTGGGTCCATTTGTTTGTCCACAATATTCAGATATAAAGGTTATTTCAGGCTGATCCTTATAGCCTTGTGGGTGGAATCTCCTTGGAGGTATTACCCACTCAGTGAAAGGATTTTTAGCATATTTAGAATTAGAATTCTTAGAACTTTCTGTATAATATCTGTTCGACAAATTTGGGTAAATTCTTCGACCGCCGTTTGACGAATGTGCATGTTTTTGTCGAGCGTCGTCCATATTATAACTATACTGAAAGTCTGTTCTCAGTTTTTGTCGATCCCCGTTCGACAAATTTGAATCTTTTTGTCGAGCTTCATTCGACGAATTCTTCTGAATTCTCTTATTCTTAATATTCTTGCTTGAAATATCTTTATTGGCTTCAGTAGCCTCTTTGCCTTTAGCAGAGACAAATTTTATGGGTGTAGAGAGGATGTTTTTCTTAATTAGAGGTGTCTCACTTGATGAAGCACCCAAGCCCAGTTTGCTATTGAGTCTAGCATTGACAGTGCTTGTGATGTTCATCAGTTTGATACTTCTCCCATTTGGGGATTCTTCAAATCTCTTGGCCTCAGATAATTTATTCTCAATGAGAATAGTATGTTCTCTGGAGGCTGCCAACTCTTTCTTAAGAGTAGCATTCTCTTCACTTAAGTTATTCATTTCAGCTAGCTTAAGTCTGAGTGAGATTATTTCCTTCTCAGATTTAATTAAGTCTAGGCAAAGGACTTTGAATTCATCCTTGAATTCAATAGAAGTAAAGTCAAAGTTAGCTATTACCTGATCAGCATCATCTTCTGCTTCTGATTCTGATTTTTCTTCATCAGAATTGTTGGCTGAGGCATTGATTGCCATCATGCAGAAATTTTTCACTTCTTCATCATCATTGGAGCTAGATGAAGAAGCATATCCTGACTCACTGTCTGAGTCATAAATGTCTATTAAGAATTGGTTATTTTCTTTTGTTTCTTCATCAGAAGAGCAGGATGAAGATTCTGATTCAGATTCTGTTTCACTCCAGGATTTTGCTACAAATCCTCTTCCCTTCTTTTTGTGATTGTGGGAGGAAGATTTGCTGGAGTTTCTCTTTTCTTCTTTTTCTTTTCTCTTTTCCTTCTTGTCCTTCTTATTTTAATTTTCTGGACAATCAGGTGCAATATGTCCTGGTTCCCTGCAACCAAAACATATAATTTCATTAGCATGATTTTTGTCATACCTTGGCTTGTCATAGTTTCTGGATGACTTTTTCCTGAAGTCTTTCTTAGCCATCTTGTAAAATCTTTTGGCTATTAGACTCATAAACTCCTCATTGTCAGGAGTTTTTCCTTCTTCTGCATCAGCTGCCTTGAAAGTTATGCTCTTCTCTTTCCTTGTTGCTGGAGATGTAGTGGATGATTCTGCTTCCCTGGACTTGATGAGCTGCTCATAAGATTTGAGCTTGCCCAACAGTGCTTCTTTGGTAATCTCATTGAGACTCCTGGCATCCTTGATTGGCCAGATTCTTGAGTCCCATGTGCTGGGGAAGCACATCAAGATCTTGTCATTTATTTCAGTGATAGAAATCACTTTGTCCAAGGTCTTCAGCTCATTTATTATGAGACTGAGTCTGTTGTACATGTCAGCCACTGTCTCTGTGTCTCCTTTCTTGAAGTTTTCATACAAAGAGATCAAATGTGATCTTCTGTCCTTTCTCTCATCTGCAGAACCTGCAACCATGTTGTTCAGAGAAATCCAAATTTCTCTAGCTGATGTACATTCAACCACTTTTTGAAATATATAATCAGACATGGTTTGAGCCAATATGTTCATGGCTTTAGCATCTGCATTTCTTTGCTTCTTTTGAGTTTCTGTCCACTCAGGAGGTGGGACAGCATGATTGTCTCCTGTAGCTTCAGTGCTGGTTGATGTTGTAGGTGCTGGAGGCCCTGTCAAATAACATTAAAAATCTCTTCATCAATGGAGTTCATATAAAGTCTAATCCTTGCTTTCCAAAGTGCAAACTTGCTAAGGTTGCACATTGGAGGTCTTGTGCTTGAGTATTCCTTATTTTGTGCCATGAGTTTTTAACAAAAAAAATAAACAAAAACTCTAGATGAATTTAAGATCTAATTGATCTTTGTGTTTCAGGTGTTAGCCTGTAAAGAATCAACCCGCCTCTGATACCAATTGAAAGTGGAGGTTAGATCTTAACTTACTCTAGAGGGGGGGTGAATAGAGTATTAAAAAAAATTTGGTTTTTAAAGCGGAATTAAATTACTGATGTATATATATGTGTAATGCAAGTGTGATATGTAATTTGAATAAAGAAAAGCACACAGCACAGAAACAATACAGAAAATCACAAGTACAGGGGACACAGGGAATTTATAGTAGTTCCCCAATAAATCTGGGTACGTCTACTCTTCTGCCACAGCTGGTAGGATATCCACTAGGAGTTTTTGATAAGGTGTCCACACACCACAGAGCTTTTGATAAGGTGCTCAAGACCAGGGGTTTTTGATAAGGTGTCCACACACCAATAAGCTTTTGATAAGGTGCTTAAAAACCACACAAGGATTTTTTGATAAGGTGTCTTGCCACCACTGTGTAAACTTTTGGAGGGAGAATTAACCCTGTACAAGATAAGGTAAGAAGGTTTAGAGTGTTCTTCTCTGTCAATATTTCTGAGAGAAGACAAAAGGTGTTAAGGATGAAAGCTCCCCCTGTCTGTTTGAACTTGTTGACAGCTTGAGGATGAAGCTTTCTCTAAAACAGAACTCTTCTGTAGCAGATTAATCTGAATAAGTAAATCTTCAGATTGTTGTTGCTCTTTGGAAGATTTGAACTTGCAGCAGATCTGAGAGAATGAATGTTGTTCTCAGAGAGATGAAGATGCTACTTTTAGGAAGAAGAAGACTGAAAGTATATGTTCTCTGTGTGTATATTCTTCTTCTTCTTCTTTCTCTAATCCTTCTGTATTTTTGTTGTTCTATAGAACTGTATGTCTGAGAAACTCTTTTGAATAACTGTATAAGATATCTGTCTGAGAGAGTATACGAATGTTTTTGTATATGTTTTCTTCTGTGATGGATTTCTAATTTCAAATTCAAATCATCTGTCTTTAAGGAATATATTATTCTGGCTTAAATCCTTCTTGGAACTGTAACAGCCATCAAAACGATTTTGGCAGGTCCTTTTTTATTCTTTTGATGTGAAAGATGAGGTAGCATTAAATGTCAACGGCTATTCTTGTCTTGGAATAGAAGGAATAAAAGAATATAATAAATGAATAAGATATCCTTACTAAACTGACTGAATACATCCAAAAGAACTTGAATAGATCCGTTAAGGTCGTCGATCTGTGTTCAGAGAGTAGACAAAATAACTGATATAGATGATCTGGACTTGTATCTGTCGAACTGAGCTTTCATATAAAATTTGTCGAGCTCTAGCTGGAATTCATCAAACGCTGCTTGCCATTTGTCGAACGTTGCTCAGAGAATGTCGAGCACTGGAACTGGCTATAATTCTTCAGTCTGCTGAGAAGAATTTGTCGAACGAAGCTAGTCATTCGTCGAACGCCACTCGCCATTTGTCGAATGTTGGGAACTTAAATATTCCTTAAGTTCTAGCTAATCAATCAGCCTAAATACTTGACCCTTAAGCTATACAGCGGGGGTCAACTTGATCCTTAGTTAAAACATAGTGATCCTAGCCCAAAATAGTAATAGGGTTGTTCCAACAATTTCTGTTTTTTTATTGTTTAGTCAGCTATTAATACTTTTATGTTTTTGGCTTTAAGCCAGGTTGGGGACAATGATTAGAAGTTTGCTGATGGCATCTCTCTTTATTCAGTATCCTCAAGTTCTCTTAACAAACAAAATCTTCTCCCCACTTTGATTTCAGTGAGTGTTTCTACCAAAAACAATGTATACTAACAACACAACCAGAACATAACACAACTAATACTAAACTGAGACTAAAATCATATTGCAATAATGATGACAAAGCTGATCTAGAAGATCTCCTTGTATATCCATAAACCTGAACTTACCAATGAAATGTGAGAAAATGTTTAAAGCAGTAAAAACCAAAATGCAGCACAAGAAGGTTGATGTGAATGAGATTTCACTTGCATCCTCTAAACGATTCAAAGATGAATGTAACTATTAATTAAGCAAGAGTATAATCAAATTATGCTTAATTAAAATAACCAGAAGGAGAGATGAGCATCCTCTAAATGAGCATGCATAGTTATGGTATTGATCGAACAAACCAGAAGAAAAGATGTTATTGATAGAACAAATTAGAGCAGTGAGCTTGGGCAAGAAGGACCGTCCAAATGAGAGCTTCATCACCACGGCAAGGAGATGGAAGTGTCGGGCTGATACCTGATCGAAGATGAACAGGGCAGTGCCGCTCAAGATCTGGAAAGGCGGCGCTGGGAGGCTTTAGATGCTGATTGATTTTCTTGGGGAGACGACCGCTCACTCGCCCCACTATAGGTTCGCCCCTGCTTCTAACACAGTCAAATGGTCCTCCCCTCTCGCTCCTCAAACCTCCGGCGAACCCTAGCTCGCAATAGCATATCGACTGGCTGCGAATGAGAAAGAGAACAAAATGGGAAGCGGGGAAGGGGGAGAAGATCAGGGGAGAGAGGCGGACCAAATGATCGGGCATGAGACGTGAAAAGCCATCGGATTCAAGAACCATGGAGCCACTACACCATATCATGCATATGGTAACGCTTAATTTGTAGCGGTTAAGTAAACGCTACCAAAAGATATTTATGGTAGTGTTTATAACCGCAACTGAAGATAAATAAACGCTACTATAATATTTATGGTGGCGTGGGCGAGCGATCCTTCTCTAACGATGAAAGCAGGGGCGACTGGCGTGGGCGAGCGATCCTTTTCCAGTTCTCAAAGAAGACGAGCCATCATTCTCCAAACGATGCGCTGCTTCCCAGCTTCAAGCCCTCGAGGACTTCTAACTTCTAAGGTAAATAATTTCTCCTCACCAGACAGGGGCGGACCCATGTGCGGGCATACCCGGGCACGTGCCCGGGTTCAAAATTTCACGTAAAGCACACTACAACAAATTAGATCTATAGCCGCAAAAACCTTAGGAATAGCATTAGCGGCGCTTTTAATAACCAAGCGCCGCAATAAGTTAAGAGACCGTTCCTTATTTTAAAATATATTAAAATTTATGTCTTAAAAACCTTAACTTTTCTTTGGTGCAGAACCCGATCACCTCACGCCTCTGCCATTTTCCTGCTCGCCGATCGTTGGACGCGTCTTCCTCCCGTCATCGAGCATTGGATGCATCTTCCTCCTCTCAAGCCCTAGTCGCATCTTCCTCCTCTCGAGCCCTAGACACAGCTTCCTCCTCGAGAGCCCTAGACGCATCGTCCTTCGTGTGAGCCCTAGCCGCAGATTTTTCCTCGCGAGCCCTAGACGCATCTTGCTGAAGGTTATTTTGTATAAAGCTAGGGCAGATCTTAGATCTTCACTCAACATCTTGTTAAAGGTAATATTGGTTCATCCTTTAAGTATTGTAGGGATTTTTAATTAGCCGGGCTATCAATTTAGGGATCGATGTCCCGCTTTCTTAAGCCTTGAGATTTAGTATTTTTGATTTCGATACATGCATCTATCTTCTTCTGGGCATGTTGTCTTTGTTGGTTACCAATGTCGTCGTTTACTAGAATATACAGAAATGATGAACAGGAAAACTGTGACACCCTAAACAATTCAAAACAAAACTTGTTAGCAATTTTTGTGGTTAGAATTGGATTTCAGGCGAAATATTTGAATTAACTGCATAAGTATTTGAATTAACTGTTTAAGGATAATACATGTAATTTCCTTAAACTTCAGCCTCTTGGTTTTCCTCTTTTATATTTTCAGTTTGGTATAGAGATTTTTTTAATTGCAGGTATTCATGATAGATTGTTCTAATTTATTTGTTAGTTTGCAGCTTTTCCTAGTTCATATTCATATGAGATTAATGGAGATCTCGCAGTGTATTTATTGGACATTCTTAACAGCAGGACCCTCCCTGACCCTCAAAGTTTTGACCTCATGATTCCTATATTTAATTCGTGTTTATTTCTTACAGGCATCATTTATTGGTGATGTAGCCATTGCTGATTTAGTGAAGACTACATTAGGTCCAAAGGGAATGGTAAGCTTCATGTTGTTGTCTCTTCTTTCTTTGCTATCATTTTCATTCATCAATATATGCATATTTTTATTGCATGCCATCAATATATGCATATTTTTATAGCATGCCATCTGCAGGACAAAATTTTGGAAGAGGCCAAAGTGTTACTGTCACTAATGATGGCGCCACTATCTTGAAATCTCTTCACATTGATAAGCCTGCTGCCAAGGTTCTTGTTGGTATCCTTTTACTTGTTCTTTTCTTTATCAGATATCTTTTCACATCTCATTAACTACATTTTCCATTTCTATTGATTTTTGATTAGAGACTTTTACTTAAATGTTAATGCTATATTGGTTTTACAACAAGTATCATTCTTTTCTTCTTATTTAATTTCTTAGGTTTTTTCCTCCCAAGTCTTTTAGATTGCATAATCAGTATTTATCAAACAATCTGGTTGCAGTACAAAGGATATATTGTTGTTCTTTAAGTTTAAAACCAGATATCTCCAAAGTTCAAGATTATATTCCCAGCTTGCTTCCAAAAAGAAGTTAAGAGTGAAAATTTTACAGCTCACTGTCTTCTGGCATGGGCCATAGTATTGATATTGATTTTGCCGTTTACCTTCAACTTAAACTTTGTACCTATTTACCCATTGAAGGATACAAATATGGTCCTCATTCAAGTAAATTTTTCATTTTTAATGTCTATGTGCAAGTTATGGTTGGGATAACTTGTTAGGCTGCAATGAGATTGTGAAGTTGAATAATTGCAAACATAAGATTGTTGTTCTTTACCTACCACTCACTACAACACTGTTTAAAAATCATATAAAATTATACACCAGCACTTGTATACTCATCTTGTAACAAATTTAAATCTTTTCATCAATCACGAATAGCATTTTTTTTATTTAAACCGGAGCTTCTAATTTATACGTCATTTATTTTGTTTTAGGTATGAGAAAAATGAGGCACCAAGGGAGGCTTCGAAGAAGGAAGAAGGCAAGAAGGATGAGTCCGTGAAGAAGAAAGGGAATAATTTTCATGTATTAATTATATATGTTTTTTCATGTATTGAGTTTATTAAAGAAAATTAAGTGATTTATATATTGATTGTATTCATGAAGGGTTTGGGCTATCTCCCACCTTCTTTTTACTATTAATAAAAATAATTATTTGAATTCTATTACAAAATAGATATTATCTACAATATTATTCAATTTAATATGTTTATTTTTATTCTATTTAATAGGAAATAATTGAATTTATTAAACTCCTGGCGATGAAGAATAAACGTTGCCAAATACAAGAATAAACGCCCGCGATGAAGAATCGTAGTCATTGCTGTAGAATGGTAGCGCTCAATAACCGCTACCATTGAAAACCATGAATGTTATAATATATGTATCTATGGTAGCGGTTTCAGGACGTCACAATACATTGTGTAACCGCTATCATACCCTACGACCACGGCGGCAGATGCAACACACGCGCAACTGCTACAGTATCCCTACAGTAGCGGTTTTTAATAAATAGTAGCAGTTTTTGAGCGCTACCATATGCATGATATGGTGTAGTGAGCAGGCTTTGCGAACGCCGCGGGGGTTTCTTCGGGGGCACGACGCACATCAATATTAGGGCACGCGATGGAATGGAAAAGTAAAGAGGAAGCGCGCGGTAAAGGCCCAAATATTCGCGCTAATTTTATGGCCATGCTCATTTAATTAGGCACGGGCAATGTTATAAGCAGTCCAATTCTCGTTATTTGCAGTCCAATTTCTATGAGTTATTATGCGTTTTTTGAAAATACGCTCTGTACATGCATTTTTAGGAAAATTGTTCAACATGAAAATTATAGATCATGTCGAGATCTACAACTTTCGTGTTGAACACTTTTCCTAAAAATGCATGTACAAGATGTATTTACAAAAATTACGCCCATGTTTCAATTAGGGCGGTAGTACACCTTGTGCGTGCATTTTTAGGAAAAGTGTTCAACACGAAAGTATACATTAAATTTTTTTACTTTCAAAGTAACTTTGTGACTCTACGATATTTATTCGTCATCTCTCGGCTCATATGCTTGACTTTCTCCAAAGAGATCATCATATCATGTATGATATGTTGTGTTTGTGTCTGTGTGTGTCTGTGTGGGTCTGTGTGGGTCTGTGTGGGTCTGTTTGTGTCTATGCGTGTCTGTCAATGTGTGTGTGTGTGTGTGTGTGTGTGTGTGTGTGTGTGTGTGTGTGTGTGTGTGTGTGTGTGTGTGTGTGTGTGTGTGTGTGTGTGTGTGTGTGTGTGTGTGTGTGTGTGTGTGTGTGTGTGTGTCTGTGTGTGTGTGTGTCTGTGTGTGTGTGTGTGTGTGTGTGTGTGTCTGTCTGTCTGTCTGTCTGTCTGTCTCTCTGTCTCTCTGTCTCTCTGTCTGCCTGTGTACCTCTGTGTGCACGTATGTGTGTGTGTGCATGTATGTGTGTGGGGGGGGGGGGGGGGTGTGTGTGTGTGTGCGTGCGTGTGTGTGTGTGTGTGTGTGTGTGTGTGTCTATGTATCTGTGTGTTTGTCTGTTTGTGTGTCTGTTTGTGTGTTTGTCTGTGTGTCTGTGTGTCTGTCTGTGCCTGCATGTGTCGGTGTGTCTATCTGTGTTTGTATGTGTCTGTGTGTCTGTCTGTGTCTGTCTTTGTGGCTGTGTCTATTTGTGTCTGTGTTTGTGTCTATCTATTTCTGTGTTTGTGTTTGTGTATGTGTATGTGTGTTTGTGTGTTTGTGTTTGTGTCTCTGTGTCTCTATGTGTCTGTATTTGTGCCTATCTGTGACTATGTGTGTGTGCAGTGTGTGTGTCGTCTGTGTTTGTGTGTATGTGTTTATGTGTCTGTGCATGTTTGTCTGTGTGTGTGTCTATGTGTCTATGTGTGTCTATGTGTGTTTGTGTGTATGTGTGTGATTGTGTGTGTGTGTATGTGTGTAATGAGATACAAGAAAATGAGGAAATGACTAGATCACAATTTTCCTCGATGAAAAAATAACGATGTAATGAGATAACATGATGACGTGGCAAAGTCGACGAAGAAAGAGAAGATGACGAAACTGCACGTGCAGGTGGGTTTGGTGAAACAATTTGCGATATTTTTAATGTTATGATATTTATTAGTCATCTCGCGCGGGCCTGTAAGAAAAATGCGCGCTCTGGCAAAAACTTGCACCTGTGTGAAAAATGCACGTCCGCAAAAAAATGCGTGACTGGGCTAAAATGCACCTTGGAGAAAATGAGTACCGATGATTCGAAAATGCGTGCAGGGTAAAAACACGCTCCCAAGCGAAAATGCGCGCTTGGGAGATAATGTGCCCGGTCAAAAATGCATGCAAGTGCAAAACGCGTGACTGGGCATAAAACGTGCGCTCGGGCAAAAAACGCGCGCCTGAGTGAAAAGGTCGTGCCTGACCGAAAAAATACTCTCAGGCCAAAAATGCTCTCCGGAGCCCACGCCGTGCGTGCGCTTGTGCTCGGAGGTGGTCACGCGTGCGCACGGGAGTGTATTTGCGTGCGTGTGGAGCCCGTGCGCGATAGTTATTTTTATTCTAAAATTATGTTAATAAATTAATGTCAAATTGACATTCATTTTTAAATTTAATGTTTTTAATTTTGGGATTTTTTTTGCAAAATTTTATGAAAGGAAATTTTCCTTCATATATTTCATTCATACAAGAGAGGGGGAAGAGAAAGAAAAACTATTATAAAAATATTTTTAAAGTTTTATAAAAAATTTACATAACAGTTTTTATAAAGTTTTATAAAAATTTTATATAAAGAAACTTTATATATCTTTAACTACTATATATAAAGAAACTTTAAAATGATTTTTTTGTTAAAATATGAATATTTTTGAAAAAAAATAATTATAAAATATTGATGTATATTTTTTTAGGGTGCTGTTATTAGCAAACCCTTTTTGGCTGTTAGCAAACCATAATAAACCGGTTCAGTCATTTTCTTGTGTATTTTTCTAACCCGGAATCTAGTTGCTAGCAAACCACTCTTAAAACCTGTATTCTGCCCTAGCCGCTCACTGTTTTCTCTCTCGCGATTCCGTGTTCCGCTTCCGCTCGCTAGTTTCTCCTCGCGATCCCATATTCTGCCCTCGTCGCCGGCGATTTCCCTCCACCAAATCTCGCCGCCATGGCTTCCGCTCGCTGAAAATTGCGGAACTTTGCAGTTGGCACAGTGGTCCGTCGTCCGCCTTTTTTATTTGCGCTTTCCGCCTTCCGCAGTTCCGCCTTCCACCTTCCGCGAGCCGCCGAGCCCTAATCCCTCCATAACTCGTCTCCATTCGCCCCTAGCCGCAACGAGACGACGACGATCGACGGCAAGGGCTGCTCCTGCTTCATTCTTCCAGGATCAAGGACTCAAGGTCGCATTCCGCTTGCGTTCCTCCATTACTGGCCTGCTTCAACTCGAGTCTCCAAGTTCCACTGTTCGTCTTTTCTGTTCCAGGTATTCAGTATTCTCCATTCGATATCCCTGCCTTCTGGCTCCAAATCTCCACTCCAAACCATATATCCAATATTCCAACAGTTTTGTTTGGATGATTTGCAGATTTAGGGCATGAATACAGATTTTTTTGTTTTAAGTAAATCTTTTCTATAAGTTATGCTCAAGAAATTGTCCTTTACAGGTTCTTTACCAACTTGGTTACACTGGGTATTTTGGTTTTCTCCGGCAACATATATAAAGATGGCAAAATGTTTGTTCTGTTTATCCAATCAAACCCTTGATGTGTTTAAGTTTCTATTTTTTCCTGCATAAATCCATAATTTGTATTTTCTGTGATTACAGTTGTCATCGGCAAATGAGACACTTGGCCTAACAGTTGTATCCACAGTACTGTCGGTGCAAAAGCTAAGACATGAAGGAGAAAAAAATCTGCTTTTCTGTTCAGGTAATCAATATGAGATATGAGTAATCAATATGAGATATGATCATGGCTTGAAACCTGAGTTTGTAATTTATGCAGATTAACTGGAGTTTAGGAAGAATCTAAGAAACTGCATTTGGTGTTGAATCCTCCATGGAGGTTGCTATCTATAATCCATCAACTGAAAGGTACCCTATGCAACATTTTATAGTGTAATGTTGAAATTGCGTCGATATGGTTTTATTGACTGCGATATTTTGTTCATTTCATTGTTGAGTAGTGGTTCGGATGTGAAAGTTGATGTTGGTAGTCATTTTGAAACAAAAATTCAGTTTCCATCTCGGGAGGTGTTGATTGATTGGGCTCGTAATATTGGCAAATCTTGTAGTTTTGCTGTCACAGTTAAAGGTTCAGATAAATTAGAAGGTGGTAGAGCACGGCCACGTGTATTTCTTGGGTGTGATAGAAGTGGATTTTACCGCGAGAAACAATGTAAAAAAGGTTGGACTAAACAAAATTTAAGAAAATCTACTAGTAAGCGTTGCGGTTGCCCCTTTAATGTGATTGGGATAAAAAATGTCTTCTCAGATGAATGGACTGTGGAAGTAAAATGTGGGACACATAATCATGAAATGGTACATTTAGAAGCCCATGCCACCGTTGGAAGGTTGGATTGTGTTGAGAAGAAGATAGTTCACGACATGTATGCCTCAAATGTTAAGCCCAGATGTATATTATCAACCTTAAAAAAGAGGAATGCAGAGAATCACACGGTGATGCGGACTATTTACAATGAGAGGTATAAGTTGCAGAAAAAAGAACTGAATGGAGCCACACCTATACAATACCTATACAAATGTTTAAATGATAGTGGGTATTTGAGTTTTAATCGTGTCATGGAAGGGAACAAAAATCTGATTAGCTTATTCTTTGCTCATCCGGTATCTATTCAACTAAGTAAAATATTTTCAACCGTGTTTTTAATGGATTGTACCTACAAGACAAATAGATATCGTTTGCCATTACTTTCCATAGTCGGCGTTACATCAACTCAACTCACATTTTTCTCGGCTTTTGCTTTTCTATCTGATGAATCCGAGTCAAGTTATAGATGGGCTTTAGAGCACTTCAAGGCTATTTTGGATGAGACCTCCTTGCCTAATGTGATCGTCACAGATAGAGACTTGGCGTTGATGAATGCCATAAAAAATACTTTTCCAAATGTCAAGCATATTTTATGTCAAGTTCATGTGCATAGAAATATTTTATCCAATTGTAAGAAATATTTCAAAGATGGGAAAGAGTTTGAAATTTTTCTTGGTGTTTGGCAACGTCTAGTAGATGCAAGAAATGAAAATGAATTCAATATGAGATACAATAGTATTTTGAATGTTTATTCCACTGCATACCCAGAAGTTGTCTCTTACATATGTACAACATGGCTCGAACCTTTGAAGGAGTCTTTTGTTTGTGCTTGGATTGATAATTATATGCACCTAGGCAACTCAACAACAAACCGTGTTGAAGGGGGGCATAGCAAGTTGAAGAAATTTTTAGAAGTTTCAATTGGAAACTTGTCAACCATATGGAAAGCTTTCGATCAAATGTTAAGTCTCCAACATACAGAAATAAAAAGGTCGTTTGGGCATAGCTCCATTCAAGTTAGTAATGATTTTAAGGGGACTTTATACTCAGACCTGGTTGGCCGTGTGTCGATACAAGCTTTGCAGTTGATTAAACTAGAAGAAGATAAGTACAAGAAATCAATGTTAGTTGTTGGTGAGCAATGTCCGCATACAACTCGTTCAACACTTGGGTTACCATGTAGTCATGAATTGGCACCGTATATCTCACAAAATAAAGCATGTCCGATATGGTTACTACACAAACATTGGAAGCAATTATCTTTTCCCTTGGAAAGTGATGCAATACCACAAACACAAGAATCTATGAACACCAGAGACATAGATATAGCCATTGAGTTGGAAGGGATCATAACAAGGTATGCAAACACAAATGAGCATCAACAAAAGGAGATTAGAAATAAATTGCGTGAAATAATGGATCCAACATCAACCCGAACGAAAGAGCCAATGTTGCCAACAAGATTAAAAGGAAGACCAAAAGGGAGCACAAAAAGATTCAAAAATGACTACAAATCTACAAAGCGCAATCCGTCACTTTTCGAGCACATCTTGAAAGAAGACATAACTACACAAAGAAAACTATCAAAGTCATCAAGGGAACAAAGTATGCGAAGCAATAGATTATATGATAGCGTTCGCCGACAACTACCGTCTTGTATTTCGGATCACTTGGTTGATGTGTTCAATGTCGCCGCAGATGGCCATTGTGGATTTCGTGTGATTAGTGAATCGCTAGGCATGGGCGAAAATTGGCAACAAGTTAGAGCCGATTTAATGAATGAGTTGGGGCGAAGAGATATTTTGTATGATGCAATTTATGGAAGCACAAAAAGAAAAGAATTAATCAACAATCTAGATTGCAAAAGCTCACCGGCACCATACGATAAGTGGATGTCCATACCGGATATGGGGTTAGTGATTTCAACTTGCTACAATATTGGCGTTGCTCATATTTCAAGAAATCAAAGTTTAACATTTTTACCATTGGATTCACCGCTTCCTATTGAGCCGAAAGTCATCTTCATCGGCTTAATTAATGGCAATCATTTCGTGGGATTATATATGAAAGAAGGGAGACCACTTCCTCCACTCTACTCTCCATGGAGGCGATATCATACAAAATTGGCACTTTCATGGGAGAACATACTCAATTTAAAGGGATGAAATGTAAGATTGTTTACTAATTATTTTCAAATTTTTAATTTTATTCTTTAAAAAACATTGCTTACTAATATCAATCTTTTTTTGTTTGTAGGATATGGTCATACAAATTTTGGGACGCTTAAAGATATATTTTGTTGCATTTAAATACTTTTTGATAAGCTAAAGAAAGATTTGGAGGGGATCATCAAATTTTGGGGCATCTAAAAATCTTTTGGAGCACTAAAGAAAACTTTGGAACAGTTTTTGTTTACATAAATTATATGTAATGCTAACAAACAATGTTTACTATAATGTTTATTTGAAAATGCTTTAATGCCACATATAATATGATTGATTTTTTTTTTAAAATTTTTCGGTGGTTTGCTAATAACAAAAAGGTTTACAAATAGCCATTTTCAATTCGGTGGTTTGCTAGTAGTAATGGTTTGCTAGCAACCAAAGTAGGTTTGCTAATAACAGCACCCTTTTTTTACGGTCATTTTGAGTACTCATATGTATATGTTGCGGGTGAAGCCCGTCGGGGGCGGGCGTAGCCCGCAGGGGCCGACCGGGTATTGTAGAATGCGGGCACAGCCCGCTCGAATGCGGGCGCAGCTCGCTGAGAGTCAGCGAGCACGGGCGAAACCCGTGCGGAGCTGCTCGTAAAGTTTTATATAAATACTTTATATGGAATTTATATAAAAACGTTTTATAAAGTTTTATATAAAATTTAATACACGTTTATATATAATTAAATTTATAATTATAATTTATTATTATATATAACGGGTTATATATATATATTAATTATAAAGGTACGTTCGTGCTCGATACTCTCCGCTGTGACAGTACCCCGGCAGCGACTGTACCCTCCGCCAAAATTGTACTCTCCCACTCTCAGACGTTCGATCGATCAACTAACAGTGCATAGGAAAAGCGCATGTGACCACACGACATTAATTACCCCTGCCTCGATAGTGTCCCGGTGCGACGACGCTCATGCAGCTCGCAAATCCCTGCGCGCGAAAATACCCAAAATTTAAAATCTTTATTCTTTGTTTTTTTAAATGCTACAAAAAATCGTCGTCGTAGACGTCTCCTTATAAGTGGTGATAATAAATAAATAAAATTATTTTTAAGTAATAATGTATTTCTATTTATACAAAAATTTAAAAGATACATTATATATTTTTCATGTTACGATATTTAATTAATAGTCATCTCTCGCGCGCCCGTAAGAAAAATGCATGCTTGAGTTAACAGTACTTGCACTCAGTTGAAAAATGCGCGTCCGCTAGAAAATGCGTAACTAGCTAAGCTAAAACGTGCTCGGGTGAGAAAAAATATCAGGTCAAAAAAAGCGCGCCCGAAAAAATGTGTTTTTGAAGAAAATGCTCCTGAGCGAATAACTTGTGCGCAAACAAAATTGTGTTTCCGAGCCAAAAAAGTGTGCGTAGTCAAAAACACGCGCCCTGACAAAAATGAACTCGGGAGAGAATGAGTGATGATTCGAAAATGCGTTCTCGGGCGAAAACATGCTCCCGGGCAAAAATGCGCGCCTTGGAGACAATGCGCCCGGGCAAAAATGCATGCTAGTGCAAAAACGCGCCACCGGACAAAAAACACGCGTACAAGTGAAAAAACACATGCTCGGGAGAAAAAATACACTTTATGGCCTAAAATGTGTGCTCATGTTTTAAAATTTAATATATTTATTGTAACAAAACTTTGGTTACAAAAAATACTGATTGTAATGAAATTTTAGTTGTTACAAACACTTTCAAGGTGTTGTTATAATTGTTGTTTATTGTGAGAATATTTTACTATTTGTAACGTAAAATTAGTTTTGTTACAAATACCTGCATTTATTGTAACAAATATTTAGTTATTGTAACAAAATATGAAATACTTGTTACAAAAAACTAATATTTTGTAACGATAGAAAATTTTCGTTACCAAATGTAGTTATTAGTAACAAATTTCTTCTTCGTTACAATTTAGTCCTTACAAATTTCTTCTTCGTTATATTACAGGATTTTTTCTTGGTTTCCAATCCGCTGACCAATCTCTGGATAAGGAAATGTGGTTTTGCTATTACGCTATACCAAGGAACATTGAAGCTATGAAGTGGATAAGCAATGAGAAAGTAAATTAAATTTAGAAAAAATATTGGCATGGTTAACATAAGCATCAAATAGAAGTTTTTCCTATGCATCTTTCGGATGACCACTCTCCATATAAGGAAATGTGGTTTGCTATATATTATGCTATTCCAAGTAACATTGAAGCTATCAAGAGGATAAGCTGTGAGAAATTAAATTAACCACATTACATGATTTTTTTCGTGGTTTCCACTCCGCTGAATGCACCAAATCACACCTCAAACAGAAGTTCTTCCTATGCATACTTCGGATGACCAATCTCTAGATAAGGAAATGTGGTTTTCTATTCCGCTATACTAAGGAACATTGAAGCTATCAAGTGATAAGCAATGAGAAAGTAAATTAAGCATATTACATCATTTTTTCATGGTTTCCACTCCGCTGAATGCACCAAATCACAGCTCAACTAAGAACGTTCCTTGCCTTTGAAATTGCTTGGAAGCGTTGGATTATTTACCACGGTAGCTCCATCTTGCTAATGCTTTAAACCTGAAAAAGTTTGTCTCACTTATTTAAGGGCACCGTTGGATTATTTATCATGGTAGCTCCATCTTGATAGTGCTTTAAACATGAAAAGAATGAGCACAATCAAATTATTTTTCTACCAGCTCAGTATCACTACAAGATATAGTCTCTACGACGACGTTTTTTTTGCGACGTTTTTGAAAGCGTCGCTGTTAGTTTTATATTTAGCGACGATTTTTTTCATAAACGTCGTTAATGCAAAAGAATAGCATTTGCTACGTTTTTTATGGAAAATGTCACCATACGTGTTTAGCTCTTGTGACGATTATTTTTAAAACGTCGTTAAAGTAATATTTTTATTGTGACGCTTTTGAAAACGCGTCGTTAGTTTACATTTAGCGACAATTTTTTTTAAAAACGTCGTCAATATAAAAAATTAGCATTAACCACGCTTTCCATGAAAATACGTCAGCATACATGTTTATCTTTCGTGACGATTTTTAAAAAAACGTAATCAAAACACATGATCTTCTGTCAAAATTTGTTATCAAACATTTTAGAAGATCTTTTGTTAAAAGGGATATGAGTGATATAGTTATCATTTATCAAATGATTGAACATGAATCATGTCATGTACTTAGTGAGCATGATGCATGAAATACCTACATGAAGTATGTATACGACGCACATTATGCATGTTTAAGTTGATGATATATATCAGCCTTATCTATATGCACACACCCATAACCATACACTTGGTTATGTGCGTACTCCAATGATATGGGTAGTTTGCTATGCCCTCATGCCCCCATGCACAATCATGCGCTTGGGGCTATGCGCACCCCATGATGGCCGGATATTTAAATTTGCTATGCGCACATAACTAGCTATATGCATGCACACACCCATGCATGCATGCATGTACGATGGGGTATTTCGCTATGCGCTATAACCATATGCTTGGCTATGCACACCCCCATGATGGGGTATTTAAGTGCTATGAGCATCACCCATAACGTACTACGCTTGGCTATGGGCACCGTACCCTCATGATGGGGGTGGTTTGCTATGCGCATACCTATAATCATACGCTTAGCTATGCGCATCGCCATGATAGGGTATTTTGCTATGCGCACACCCATCATCATACACCTGACTATCCGCACTCCCATGGTCGGGAGACGGCGCTGCGCGCGGCAGACGGTGAGCACGGCGTAATCAAAACATACGATCTTCTGTTAAAGTTCTAATAATGATATTTTTGATGGTAGTGAAGTTATATTGATGATAGCGACGATCTCGATCGTAAGCTTGATACGAGTAATTAAATATATATAATATGAATGTGTTCACCGTGGATATTATATATGTCTCCACAAACGTACATATAACTGTTAGGGTCGGCATACGAGCATCTTCGCACGGGCTACGCCCGTTCTCGATGCTCTCGGGCGGCATTCGGCCGCATCAATGCAGGCTTCACGGCGCTGGGGTGCGAGCGGCGAGGTATTCGTGATGTTCACGGGCAAAGCTCGTGTAATCGAGGGCAGTGAAGATGGGCGCAGCACGGGCTTTATGCGAGCGAAGCACGCAATGATGCGATCGAATGCCACCCGAGAGCATCGAGCACGGGCGTAGCCCGTATGAAGATGCTCGTGTGTGTCTATATATATATATATATATGTGTGTCTATATATATATATATGGGAATTGTTAAAGGCAAACCATAAATGGCTATCCGCAAACCAATTTCTATGAGTTATTATGCACCTTTTGAAAATACGTCTTGTACATGCATTTTTAGGAAAATTGTTCAACACGAAAATTGTAGATCTCGTCGAGATCTACAACTTTCGTGTTTAACACTTTTCCTAAAAATATGCGCACAAGGCGTATTGCCGCCCTGATCGTAACTATAGCGAATTTTTGACGAATTTTTGAGGGGTTTGGGCCATCTCCCACCCTCTTATTTTTCTATTAATAAAATAATGAATATTAAACACACTTCTCTTTGATATTGAGCATTTTATTTATTTTTGTGTTTGAATGTCAAAAATTGAATTAAAATAAAAAGTAAATGTTTAGTAGAGTTATGATTAGTATTTAGATTATTTGAGAAGTATTATCACAATTTGTTTTCATTTTTTTTAAATATATTACTTTGCAACGTTTTTTTGGAAAAAAAATGTTGATGTATAATTTTGCCTTTGGTGACGTTGGCTAAGAAGCGTTGTGGTAGGATGAACATCTTTCACGACGTTTTTGGAAAAGTGTCATGATAGAACAACTACTTATCATGACGTTTTTTTTAGAAAAATGTCACGGTAAAACAATTGTCAATCATTACGTTTTTGGAAAAAATGTCGCGGTAGAGTAACTGACAATCACGACGTTTTTTTTTGAAAGCGTCGCAAAGAGCTACGGCGACACGCGCAATCACGACGATTTTGTGACGTTTTTATAAATGTCACGAAAACTATCGCGACGCTTAAAAATCGTTACTAATGACATAAAAAAATGTTACCGTATACCAATTTTGTTGTGGTGTATAGTGGAAAAAACAAATTATTGAATTCCAGTGGGGGCACCAAAGAAGAGATCGATGATATAGAGCTGTAGACAATGCCCTTATTTCTTATGACAGGTTGTCGATGATTTCAGCCATCATGAGGACAACTGTAGGGTGCCAACGGGATATTGAAATGAAAAATCAACAACTACCAAAGAATAAATCAAGTTTCTAGTCTATGATCTGAGAAGAAGTGAGTTCATTGGTGAAACCTAAAAACCTGAGATTGTAGAAGAAAGGGGGTTGCATGGCGAGGAGATATCTGAAACGAGGAGAGGGACAAAGAGAGAAGAAACGAAATATAAGAATCGAACATTGAAGCGAACACTGAAACGAACAGTAGAGGGAGAGGTAGTTTGTGGTTTGAGAAATCTTACTGTTTTAGGAAGGAGGCGATTGTCACAGTCGAGGGAGAGGTAGTCGAGCGGAAGAGGCGGCATGTGGCTTCTGTTGGAAGGTGTTACCCCTTAGCAGATGGTCGTCGTCGTCAGGAGCAGCCGTCGGTGAGGAGTCATCGCCGCGGGCTTCGTCGAAGGAGAGTGGTGCAACATGAGAGAGCGTGGAGTGCTAGGGTTAGGGCGCGAAACGAAGGTGATGTGCGGGAGAAAGGCTTGCGGGACTCGAAATGAAGGGAATGGGAAGCGCGGTGTGCGGGAGAAAGGGCATCATAGTTCAAAATAAAGGGAAAGGGAGCGCGCAATTTTACGATGGACGGTGGGATCTGTTGAACAAACGGTCCTAACGAGAGGTTTGTCTCACTTATTTAAGGGATTTATATATATACATATATATATTATATATATAGATGGTACAGTGTTCAAATCCTAGCATTGTCATTAAATAATTATATTTGTTGTTATATAAATTTTTTTTTCTTTTAACAAATAATTAAATAAAATACTAAATATTAGCAACAAAAATAGAATCCCTTGCTAATTTAAAAAGGAATAATTTCTTTCCTAAAAATCCTTGCAAAATAGGAAGGAATAATTTCCTTGCTAAAATTAGCTGTGAGCATATTAGCTACGAATTTTTTTCTTTCTAAATTCTTTGTTAAATTACGGTTTTTCTTGTAGTACTATAACCAGTAAACCTATTTTAATTCCGGAATTTTTATCATCCCAAAATAGCTATAAAATCAAATTGAGATAATCAAAGCGCCACCGCGCAAATAGCAACAAATGCGGTCAGAAACCATCAAAGCGCCCGGTAATCTTGCCCCACGTCTTCCTTCGATCGCACTCAGATGATCGGCACAACACTGCGCACGTAGGCCTCCTCGTCGACCCAATTTATATGCCCCTTAGACGTTAAACGCCCCTAAGACGTTTCGTCTAAATTTCATCATGTCTATGTTACTTGCTCCTCGACATAAATTATTTTGATCCCCGTTTCGTCCGGTCATCTCTGATTCACTTCCACTTCGTCCCCTAGTAAGCATCCCGTTTCCCCTCTTTTTTTAATTATTTCTCTTAAAATTGACGCCAGATTTCCATCCTTTCCAACGGGCAATTGAAATCATTCCGTCTTTCATTGCAAGGTTTGAGATAATAGCTGGTTGATTTTCGGAGCGTATATATGAATTTTTATATTTTGCTTTTGGAATTATCATTTTTCTTAATGAAATTTCGATCCGTACTAATGGGCTGTTGAGATCATTGCCTGCTTCATTACAATGTTCTAGGGCTTGAGTTAGATCGTTGATTTTAATTTTCAAGGTCCTAATTATGAAATTTTCTCTTATTTCGCATTTGGAATTATCTCACTCTTTACGAGATTTCCGTCCTTACCAATGGGCTATGAAAACATTGTCCGCTCCATTACGATATTCTAGGGTTTAAACTTTAACTAATAAACGACCTCCTCCGTTTTAGTTCTCAGTATTTAACTAAATTTTTATGTGGTTTGTGGATTGTGATTCTCTTTCCAAGCGATAATCTAAGTAGCCGATCAACAAAATTTTCTTATGACCTAGATCTTTCCCTATTAGTTATTTTCAACCCATTGTATAATTTTTTTTAAACTTTCCCCTTTGTCCCTTTCATGAACTTTGATTTCCTAAATTTATGTATCCGGTGGAAGAAATATCTGGTCAGGTGTAATAAAAAATCATTTTTTAAGCTTCACAAACTATTCTTACGAGTCCCTTGATTGTAACGTTTCAAATTTTATAGGCAAAATGTGTGTAAATGAAAATTGATCACATGCATGAAAATGAAACTTGAGCACAGAAATAAAAAAACAATAAATTATAGAGGGCGATGTTAAATAAAATAAAATAAAATATGACTGACTTTGAGAGAGCCAATCAAATCATAATATGATATTTTAATTTATTTTTTCCCATAAAATTGATAACTAGTAAATATGACTATAACTAGTAAACCTACTTTAATTCCGGAATTTTTATCATCCCAAAATAGCTATAAAATCAAATTGAGATAATCAAAGCGCCACCGCGCAAATAGCAACAAATGCGTTCAGAAATCGTCAAAGAGCCCGGTAATCTTGCCCTGTGTCTTCCTTCGATCGCACTCAGATTATCAGTGCACCACTGCGCACGTAGGCCTCCTCCTCCTCAGCCCAATTTATACACCCCTTAGACGTTTCGTCTAAATTTCATCCTGTCTCTGTTACTTGCTCCTCGGCATAAATTCTTTTGATCCCCGTCTTGGCCGGTCATTTCTGCTTCATTTCCTCTTCGTCCCCTAGTAAGGATCCCCTTTCTCCACTCTTTTTTTATTATTTCTCTTAAAATTGATGCCAGATTTCCATCCTTTCCAACGGACAATTGAAATCATTCCGTCTTTCATTGCAAGGTTTGAGTTAATAGCTGGTTGATTTTCAGATCGTAGATATGAATTTTTATATTTTGCTTTTGGAATTATCACTTTTTTTTACAAGATTTCGATCTGTACTAATGGGTTGTTGAGATCATTGCCTGCTTTATTGCAATGTCCTAGGGTTTGAGTTAGATTGTTGATTTTAATTTTCAAGGTCGTAATGATGAAATTTTCTTTTATTTTGCATTTGGAATTATCTCACTCTTTACGAGATTTCCATCCTTACCAATGGGCTATGAAAACATTGTCCGCTCCATTACGATGTTCTAGGGTTTAAACTTTAACTAATAGACGACGTCCTCCGTTTTAGGGCTCAGTATTTAACTAAATTTTTATATGGTTTGTGGATTGTGATTCTTTTTCCAACCGATAATCTAATAGCTTTTCTGGTGGAAGAAATATCTGGTCAGGTGTAATTAAAAATCATTATTTTTAAGCTTCCCAAACGATCCTTACGAGTCCCTCGATTGTAACGGTTCAAATTTTATAGGCAAACTGTGTGTAAATGAAAATTGATCGCATGCATGAAAATGAAACTTGAGCACAGAAATAAAAAACAATAAATTATAGAGGGCGATGTTAAATAAAATAAAATAAAATATGAATATGACTTTGAGAGAGCCAATCAAATCATAATATGATATTTTAATTTATATTTTCCCATAAAATTGATAATTAGTTAATTTAATAAATAAATTATGAAACAAGAGCAAAAACAATAGAAAATATGGAAATGATCAACATCACATGAATAACATATTATGATTAATTATTCATGAATATGCTATGTTTTTGAAGCAAAATAGTTGAAAATCTACACGAAATTAAATATGATCTTGTCAAATATCATTATTTAAAAACTAATGTTTTCTATCTGCAAGGAAACAAATGAGCCCTTAGATTACTGCTCTTCATATTTCTGTTATTTTAATACTTGCTGCTCCTGTAGGACAATTCTCTTTGATTATCACTATGGAAATTTAAAGTTGTAGTTTTTTAATGGTTTATTGTCTCACTAAACCAATGAGTGATGGTTTATTGCGCCTTATGATTGTGATTGTTCCTAGTACGTACTTTTCTGTATAAGTATAATGGAGTTTTCTTGTTTAAATTTTAGGAGCCAAGATGGGTCAATCGTTGTGTTGCTATCAGGTGGATCAGTCAACTGTGGCAATCAAAGAATCTTTTGGAAAGTTTGATGAAGTTCTTGAGCCAGGATGCTACTTCGTGCCGTGGATTATAGGGAAAAGGGTGGTCGGGTACCTTTTGTTGGAAGCGACACGTGCGCGCGAGTTCACTCCCACTTCTCTACTTCTCGCAGCGAACACCCTCCGGCGAGTTAACCATCAAGCTCCCTTTCACTCCCGGCGAGATACACCTACTCTACACGGGCGAGCACCTCCACTTCAAACCTTCGGCGAGTACAACCCCCTCTAGCACCGGCGAGCTCTCACAACCCACGGCGAGTACCACCAACGAGCTCCTCCTACTCCTTGGCGAGACACAGCCCACGCGAGATCCTCCAACACCAGCGAGTACCTTCACTGCCTCACGCGAACTCCTCCCAAACTTCCGGCGAGATCTACTCGCGAGATCTCCTGCGCCGAGTGGGCTGCTCCTCTCCTCCACGTCCAAGGGCTGGCGAGCTGGCAGCTGCTCCGGCGAGCTGAGGTGGCGAGAGGGGTTGGCGAGAGAGAGGTTGGCGAGAGCTTCTTGCGAGAGAAATGGTGAGTTGCGGGCTGCTGTATTATTCCTGCGGGAATTAGTTTGACAGGACCTTGTCTCTCCCTCTCTCTACGCTCTCTCTCTCTCACTCTAATGTTGTGCCCGAGAACAAAACCAAAGCGCCAACTATTCAATCGCACTTTCTCTCTCTCTCTCCTGTTCACAGGAAAAGAAAAAACTTCCTTTTTCTTCTATTCACATACGTCTTCAAACACAAATACAAGGCCTATTTATAGGCAAAGAAAATTCACCTACCTTCTCACTCTGCATTAAATGCGCACTCTCTCTCCTCTATTTAATTAATACAAAATACAAATACATATAAAAACACATAAAAACCGTTGACCTGGTCCACACAGCTCAAACCAACAAACTCCCCTTCAAGCTTGGCCGCACATGCCGAGCTTGCCTTTGAGCTTCGCGAACGTGTCTGCCTTCAATGCCTTAGTGAATATGTCCGCGACCTGCTCTCCGGTGGGGCAATACTTTACTTTGACCGTCTTCAACTCCACTTGCTCTCGAAGAAAATGATATCGAGTCTCGATATGCTTGCTCATCCCATTCAGCACTGGGTTCTTCGCGAGCTGGATGGCCGACATGTTATCTACTAACATTGTCGTTGGCCAGTCCTGCGCATGATGTAGCTCCTCTAATAGCTTCCTGAGTCAGATAGCTTGGCAAGCGCATGCCGCCGCCGCTATATACTCTGCTTCGCATGATGACAAGGCTATAGTAGCCTGTTTCTTCGAGCTCCATGAGAACGCCGCCGTCCCCATGTGAAAACAGTATCCGGAAGTGCTCTTCCGATCATTGACATCTCCACCATAGTCGCTATCCGAGTAGCCGACTAGCTTCAACTCTCCTCCTGATGAGTACTTCAGGCCATGGTCCCTTGTTCCGTTCACATATCTTAGGATTCGCTTCGCTGCGGTGAAGTGATCCTGCTTGGGCTCCTCCATGTGCCTGCTTACTACCCCGACCGCATACATGATGTCCGGCCTAGTGAAGGTCAAGTACCTTAGACTCCCAACTAGGCTCTTGAACATTGTCGGGTCCACACCTTCCTCCTCAGAGTCCTTCCTCAACTTTGTCCCTGGGTCCGCTGGAGTGGAGATAGCCTTGCTACCCTCCATCCTGAACTTCTTCAGAATTTCTTCTGCATACTTCTTCTGGGATATGAAGATCCCGTCTTCCTCCTGCTTCACCTCAACCCCCAGGAAATAACTCAGCTCTCCCAAGTCCGTCATTTCGAACTCCTTCTTCATAAGCCTCTTGAACTCCTCAAGCATGGTTGGGTTGTTCCCGGTGAATATCATGTCGTCCACGTATAGACACAAGACCATGATATCCCCGTTCTCCGCTATCTTAACATATAGGGCATACTCGTACGGGCACTTCACATATCCATGCTTCTGGAGGAAGGCATCTATCCTTCCATTCCACGCCCTTGCTCCTTGCTTCAGCCCGTACAAGGCTCTATCTAGCTTGCAGACTTTTCTCTCCTGGCCCTTTACCACATACCCTGGAGGCTGCTCGATGTACACATCCTCCTCCAGGTACCCATTCAAGTACGCCCCCACAGCATCCATTTGCAAGATTATCCACCCATAATGAGCTGCCAGTGCGATGATCAATCTTATGGTATCAATCCTCGCGACTGGGGCGTAGACTTCATCATAGTCCACTCCTTGGACTTGTCTATACCCTTTCACCACCAGCCTGGCCTTGTGCTTCTCCACAGCGCCGTCTTTGTTCTTCTTCACCTTATAGACCCACTTCACCCCGAGGGGTTTGTGGCCTGCCGATGGATCCACTAGCCTCCAGGTATCGTTCTTCTTGATAGAAGCCATCTCGGCATCCATCGCCGTCCTCCAAGATTTCTCCTGGGCAGCTTCTTCATAGGACCTTGGCTCACAATCTGCTAAGAGGCAATACAATGAATAGTTAGTATGGATTGGGGCCGTCTCCTCATAGAGCTCCCCCACCCTCTTCATCCTGGGTGGTGGACTCTCGGAGTCACTCCGACTCCCGCTGCCTCCTGCAGAATTTTCTCCACTTGAGCTTTCCCCTCTTGAGTGGGAGGTGGAAGCTCCCCCTGAATTCCTGCTCGGTGGTGATGGTGTCTCCACTCCACCATCCTCGGCTCCAGCCTCATGACCTCCTTCATCTTCATCCTCGAAGAACATGCCCTTCATGCTCCTCGTCTTCTCATCCCAGCTCCAGCTGCTGCCTTCTTCAAACACCACGTCTCTCGAGACTATGGCCTTCTCTGGCACCGGGTTGTAAAGCTTGTAAGCCTTGCTCTCTAGAGCGTAGCCAACAAAGATACACTTCTCGCTCCTATCGTCGAGCTTCTTCCTTCTCTGTTCCGGGATGTGAGCATGAGCTACACACCCGAAGACCCTTAGGTGCTTCACGCTTGGCTTCCAGCCACTCCATGCTTCAAACGGCGTCATGAACTTCACACTCTTTGTGGGGCATCTGTTCAGTAGATACACCGCACACTGCACTCCTTCCGCCCAGAAACTCTTCGGTAGCCCCTTCTCCTTCACCATGCTCCTCGCCATGTTCATGATGGTAAGGTTCTTCCTCTCTGCCACTCCGTTCTACTGCGGTGAGTACGCCGTCGTTAGCTGGTGCGAGATCCCATTCTCCTTGCAGAAAGCATCAAACAGCCTCGAGGTGTACTCCCCACCCCGATCTGTCCTTAGCACCTTCAGAGCCTGACCGCTCTCCTTCTCCGCCATTGCCTTGAACTCCTTGAACTTGTCAAGGGCCTCAGATTTCTCCCTTAGGAAATATACCCAGCACTTCCGACTGAAGTCATCCGTGAAGGTTATGTAGTATCTGCTTCCGCCTATTGAGGTGGTCTCAAACGGACCCGCAATGTCCGAGTGAACCAGTTCAAGCTGCCTCCTTGCTCTCCAGGACTTCCCTCCTTCAAAACTCTGCCTCTTCTGCTTCCCTTTCGTGCAAGCTTCACACACCTTCTGAGGTGGTGAGATCATTGGCAGATCTGTCACCATCCTTGAGTGAGATAACAGCTTCAACTCCGAGAAACCCAAATGGCCCATCCTATGGTGTCATAGCCATGCTTCTTCCTCTTCCTCCGTTCTCGCGAGACAAGCTGTCTCTTGAGCATCCATCTTCAGCGTGAAGAGACGGTTCGTCGTCATCTCCACCTTCATTACTTCCTTCCCTTGACCATTCTTCATTGCCAGAGACCCATCTTTCATCTGGACGCAATAGCCTCTCTCCACTAGCTGCCCAATGCTCAAGATGTTGGTCTTCAACCCTGGCACATAGTGTGAAAATTTCTCTAAGGACCTTGTGAGAGCAAGCAGGAATCGATTATGCAACTAAGAGATACTAGCCAAACCACCAGAAACAATCTTCAGGCAAATATGTGATCTTTATTGATAGCATAAAACTTCATTACAGGGCAAGACATGCTTGGCGAGACATGATTTCGCCAGCACAAACACCAAAAAGGAAATACAAGGAAATGCAGATAATTGAGACCGCTCCAGACCGCGCGACCTCCCTGCGACTTCAACACACTGCCAGACCGCAGCGATTTGACGATCACAGAACCCCACCAACTCGCTGATCAAGTCGCCCACTCCTTCCGACCTCCTGATTTTCCCGAACTCCAGCACCACAACTCCAAGCCGCAGACCGCCCGAACACTTTCAGAGGAAGAGGTGAACGCTGCTGCCCGCACTATCCGCAGAAGCTGCACAAAAGGAATTCAATCAGCAGACCGCACGGTCAGAATAAAAACAGACCGCAGGAACAAGCCGGACTCAGCTTACACTTGGTGTCACACATATTATGCTGCTACAGTAGCTCCTATTTATAGGCGCGGGACCTGATCCAGTCACCACCCTATGAGATAGGATCACCACCCTCCAGATCGCGCGACCTGATCGGTCAACCCGCGCGATCAGCAACATGCTCCTGCTTCATTTTGGTGAACTTGCCAGCTTCAACATCGGCCATGAGAGACCGCCGTTCTCACAGCAGACCGCGACTCTACAAAGAGCTCGCCAGACCGCCCGAAGCTGTTCACCCCCTGTGTTCGCCAGAGACCGCGAACACAGCCAGTTCTCCATCAGACCGCGAACTCCTGTCCGCATGCCGGTCTCCGCCTGAGACCGCAAACAGCGACCAGCTCGCATACCAGCCTCCTCCTGAGACCAGCTCGCATACCAGCCTCCTCCTGAGACCGCGAACTGAGACCGCGCGACTAACTTCCTTAGTCCGCGAATACTACCAGAGAACCTGGACTACCCTGTGCGATCACACCAGACCGCCACAGCCTTGAAGAGGACAACCCGCCACGCGGTCAGAGGCAGACCGCGCGGCTTCCACCTTGCCGCCTTGGACCAGATACCAGCAGTCATTCCAGGAGACCGCAGCTAGGCTGATACCAACCAGACCGCCCGGACAACCCGCCAGGTCGCGCGACCTCGCCAGTCCGCCCAACCTTCTCCCAGACCGCCCAGGTCCAAAAGCTCCTCTAACTTCCACTTCAACATTTTCAACACTCCCCCTTGAAGTGGGAAGTTGAAACCAGTCCAAGTAACTCCCTTAGCCGTGTGAACGGCCCCTTCGCCAGCGCCTTTGTGAAGATGTCTGCGACATTGTCCGCACTCCGCACATGCCCGACCGAAAGAGATCCCTCCAGCACCTTCTCTCGTATGAAGTGGTGCTCGATCTCGATATGCTTGGTCCTCGCGTGATAAACTGGATTGGTAACCAGTTTGAGAGCACTCTCGTTGTCACCGCGTAGCAGAGTCGGCTCCTGAACCTCCTTGTGGACGTCTCCAACCAACCTTCTAAGCCAGATGGCTTCCTGAGCTGCCAAGGCCGAAGCCTTGTATTCCGCTTCCGTGGTAGAGACCGACACGGAATCCTGCTTCTTGCTGCACCATGATATAGCCATGGGGCCCGCCATGAAGACGAATCCAGACGTCGACTTCCGATCATCCGAATCTCCCCCGTAATCAGCATCCATGTATCCATGCACCTCGAAGCCCGCATCCCTCCTGTACAGGAGACTCATGTCCGAGGTCGCCTTGACATACTTCAAAATGTTCTTGGCCGCTAGCAGATGAGGTACCCGTGGCTCCGCCATATATCGACTCACTCTGCCAACTGCATATGCAATATCCGGTCTCGTGATCGTCAGATAGATCAAGCTCCCAACCAGAGCTCGGAACACCAACGGATCTTGCATAATCCTCCCCTCATCCTTCCGAAGCTTCATAGCTTTCTCCAGAGGTGTGGAGGTGCACTTCCCTTCCTTCATGCCGAATCGATCCACGATCCGCTCTGCATACCCGGCCTGGGTCACCAGCACTCCACCTTCCTTCCTCTGCACCTCAAGTCCAAGGAAATGGTGAAGCTCCCCCAGATCCTTCATCTCGAACCTGATAGATAGCTCAGCCCGAAGCCTAGCTACCTCCACCTTTGAGTTCCCCGTCACGATCATATCGTCGACGTACAGCAGCAAGATGACCTGAAGCTCCCCGCTCTTCTTGACGAACAAGCTTGAGTCCGAGTCTGAAGCAACAAATCCACAGAATAAGAGATACTCTGCGATCTTCCCGTACCACGCCCTCGGCGCTTGCTTCAACCCATACAGGGCCTTCTTCAGCTTGCAGACATGCTCCGGAAAATCTTCAGACATGAAACCTGGTGGCTGAGCCATGAAGATATCCTTGTCAATCTCGTCGTACAAGAAGACATTCTTGACGTCGAGCTGCCAGATCTCCCATCCACTGAACGCCGCCAAGGCAATGATGAATCGAACTGAAGTCATTTTTGCCACTGGACTGAATGTCTCATCGTAGTCTTCACCGTATTGCTGCGAAAACCCCCGAGCTACAAGACGAGCCTTGTACCGCTCGATACTGCTGTCAGCTTTCTTCTTCAGCTTGTAGACCCACTTGCATGTCACAGGAGTGGTGCCCTTGGGCTTGGGCACAAGAGACCAGGTCTCATTCTTCTCGAGAGCTGCCATCTCTTCTTGCATCGCAACGTCCCACTCCTTCACGCCTTTGGCCTTCTCAAAGCTCGACGGCTCCCTCTCATCCAAGGGACCAGCGAAGAAACATGAGACGAAGCTCACTGCGTTTCCTCCTGTATAGCGATCAGGGGCAACGATCGATCGCTTCGACCTCCTCAGCTCCTTCCCCTGAACCGCATTGTCTTCAGCTGCTTCTTCCCTAGCTCCTCTTCCAGACGTGCTAGGAGCATTGCTCCCCCTTCTCCCTGAACCAGAAGCCCCCGTCTCGGAACTAGAAGGAGATGGACCACCTGGTGATACAGGTAGCTCCACCTGAAGATCTTCCACTGCTTGCTCCGGCTCCTCCACCCTGCTCTCTGGTAGCTCCACTCCAGAAGACCCCTTGTAAGATGTCACCTTATCAAATACAACGTCGCGAGATACAACAAATCTCTGCGTCTCCGGGTCCATGCACTTCCATCCTTTCTTCCGCTCATCATATCCCACGAAGACTAGCTTCCTTGCTTTCGCATCTAGCTTCGTCCGAAGAGCATCTAGAACATGCACGTAGCAGGTGGAACCAAACACCCTAAGGTGTGCCACGCTTGGCTTCTCCTTGAACATCAACTCATGCGGAGTTAACATGTTGATGGGACTAAGAGGCATCCGGTTGATGACGTAAGCAGCACAAGACATTCCCTCTGCCCAGAAGGACTTTGGGATACTCTTGGCAAGCAGCCAACACTTGCAGGTCTCCGTCAGATGACGGATCTTCCGTTCTGCAACTTCATTCTGTTGTGGAGTATGCGCACAAGTAAGCTCCCTCCGGATGCCTGCCTTCCTGCAGAAATTAGAGAACTCACTAGAGGTGAACTCCCCTCCGTTGTCAGTCCTCAGCTTCTTCACCCGCAGTCCCAGCCGACCTTCCACGAGCTCCTTGAACTCCACAAACTTGGCGAACGCCTCCGCCTTCTCCTTTAGGAAATAAACCCAGACATATCTGGTGTAATCGTCGATCAACACCAGCACATACCTGCTGCCTCCGAGGCTTGGGGTAGCAGTCGGTCCCATTAAGTCACCGTGGATGCACTCCAACGGCACACTACACCTTGTCTGCGACTTATCAAATGGTAGTCGATGAGACTTGTCGAACTGACATCCCGCGCAAACATGACCTTCTCCGTAGGAAGATAGACTTGGCAGGCCCTTGACCAGACCTCTCACCGCCATAGCTTTTAGTTTGTCCATCCCTACATGCCCCAACCTTTCATGCCATATAACGGCACCATCATTCGTCTTCATCTTGTCGACGTAGGAACTTGTCGATAAAACAAACAAGTCCTTTGCCCGTCTCCCGACATGAACGACCTCGGCCTTCACGGCCTCAACATTAGGTAGAAACTTCACTTCTGTTGGGCCGAACAGAACGTGATACCCAGCATCTACAGCGTTAGTCACGGAGAAGAGGTTTTTCTTCATTCCGGGCACATGATAGACACTCTTCAAAGTAAGTGGCCCTCTATCACTGCCCAAAGAAACAACCCACACCTTCTCTACTGGATGCACAGTATTATCAGCAATAATGATTGCATTGTTACCTGTGTAGGGCTGTGCAGAAGAAAGCTTGGTCCCGTCTCCGGTGGGTGATGACCACACCCCGAGTCCACGATCCAGTCCTCCAGATAGTTGATAGGAGCCGAAGCTCCAACAGAAGCCGAGAAGGCTCCTCCCCATCCTCCATCTACATGTCTGTCCTCAGCTTCCTCCTTCTCCGCAGCATGCCCTGCTTGAGTGACCACTCTGCAATCTTTCCTGATGTGGCCAAACTTGCCACACTTGTAGCACTTCGGACCTTCTCCCTTCTTCTTCCCGTCAGCCTTGGGAGCATATCCCCTTTCCTGCTGCCCAGAAGTTGAAGGCTCAAAGCCTCCGGTGGTCTTCTTCTTCTTATCCCACTTCTTCTTCTTCCCCCAGAAAAGCACTTCGCCATCTCCCCCAGTCACTGACAACCCCGCCATCTGTCTTGCCAAGCTTTCTTGCGAAGCAAGCAAGTTCTCCAGCTCCAACAGAGACGGCTAATTTGCCCATCCCTGCACCGACATCACAAAGGCAACATATTCCTTCCGCAAGCCGTGGATGATGTGCCTCTTCAGCTTCGCCTCAGAGATAGGCTCATCAGGATCCAGTGCTGAGATTTCAGCACACAAGTTCTTCATCTTCAGAAAGAAGTTTGAGATAGATAGATCACCCTGAGCCGACCTTGCCAGCTCATTCTCCAAGAACTGAAACCTTGCTACATTCTTCTTGTTAAACAGCCCATCCAGGGCTCTCCAGATCTCTGCAGCCGATCCACACCCTAAGATGTGATCAAAGAGATCAGGTGAAATAATACGCTTCAAAGTGAACTCGGCCTTGGCATTGGTCTTTCTCCATGCCCTTACAGCCGGACCGTTATCACCAACTTCCGTTGCCTTCACCTCTTCTGTCTCATTTCCTCCAACAACTTCCCATAGGTCCTCACCCAGAAGATAGCTCTGCATACACGACTTCCACTTCTTGAAGTTAGTCGATGTAAGCATCTCAATACCCAGACCTCTTGAATATCCACCTTCCATTGCTCTTCCACTGGTTCCTTCTTCACAAAGGCGATGGCTACTCTAAGTTGCAACCTACTCTATCCACTCCAACCTAGCTCTGATACCATGTGAAAATTTCTCTAAGGACCTTGTGAGAGCAAGCAGGAATCGATTATGCAACTAAGAGATACTAGCCAAACCACCAGAAACAATCTTCAGGCAAATATGTGATCTTTATTGATAGCATAAAACTTCATTATAGGGCAAGACATGCTTGGTGAGACATGATTTCGCCAGCACAAACACCAAAAAAGGAAATACAAGGAAATGCAGATAATTGAGACCGCTCCAGACCGCGCGACCTCCCTGCGACTTCAACACACTGCCAGACCGCAGCGATTTGACGATCACAAAACCCCACCAACTCGCTGATCAAGCCGCCCACTCCTTCCGACCTCCTGATTTTCCTGAACTCCAGCACCACAACTCCAAGCCGCAGACCGCCCGAACACTTTCAGAGGAAGAGGTGAACGCTGCTGCCCGCACTATCCGCAGAAGCTGCACAAAAGGAATTCAATCAGCAGACCGCACGGTCAGAATAAAAACAGACCGCAGGAACAAGCCGGACTCAGCTTACACTTGGTGTCACACATATTATGCTGCTACAGTAGCTCCTATTTATAGGCGCGGGACCTGATCCAGTCACCACCCTATGAGATAGGATCACCACCCTCCAGACCGCGCCACCTGATCGGTCAACCCGCGCGATCAGCAACATGCTCCTGCTTCATTTTGGTGAACTTGCCAGCTTCAACATCGGCCATGAGAGACCGCCGTTCTCACAGCAGACCGCGACTCTACAAAGAGCTCGCCAGACTGCCCGAAGCTGTTCACCCCCTGTGTTCGCCAGAGACCGCGAACACAGCCAGTTCTCCATCAGACCGCGAACTCCTGTCCGCATGCCGGTCTCCGCCTTAGACCGCGAACAGCGACCAGCTCGCATACCAGCCTCCTCCTGAGACCGCGAACTGAGACCAGCTCGCATACCAGCCTCCTCCTGAGACCGCGAACTGAGACCAGCTCGCATACCAGCCTCCTCCTGAGACCGCGAACTGAGACCGCGCGACTAACTTCCTTAGTCCGCGAATACTACCAGAGAACCTGGACTACCCTGTGCGATCACACCAGACCGCCACAGCCTTGAAGAGGACAGCCCGCCACGCGGTCAGAGGCAGACCGCGCGGCTTCCACCTTGCCGCCTTGGACCAGATACCAGCAGTCATTCCAGGAGACCGCAGCTAGGCTGATACCAACCAGACCGCCCGGACAACCCGCCAGGTCGCGCGACCTCGCCAGTCCGCCCGACCTTCTCCCAGACCGCCCAGGTCCAAAAGCTCCTCTAACTTCCACTTCAACATTTTCAACACATAGTACACATCGTTCAGGTGTACTCTCTCCCCGTTCAGCTTCGTCTCCACCAAACTCTGTCCTACCAAGGAGATCTTTGACGCATCCCCGAAGCTAACCTCACCCCCAATGGGTTCAAGGTTTATGAACATCTCTCTATCTCCACACATGTGGTTGCTCGTCCCTGTGTCCAGGTACCACACTTCATTTTTCCCTTCTTCCGCACCTCGGTAGGTTAGGAACATCATCGGGTCTCCACCTCCAGCATTGTTCCCATTGTTCCTAGCCTCCGCATAGTGGTTAGCTTCTTCTCTCTTCCTCGGACTCCAGCAGTCGTAGCTCATATGTCCATACTTGTTACAGTTGTAACATTGTACTTGGGACATATCTCCTCAGCCTCTTCCACGGCCTCTTCCTCTTCCTCTTCCTTCTTGCCATCCACCCTCTTTCTGGTAGTTCTGGTTTCTCCCTTGATTTCTACCTCCTCTTCTTCCTTTACCTCTTCCTTGGTGACCTCGGCCACGCTGGCCGCCTCCTCTTCCTGAACTTTCCCCAAAGTTCAACTGGGTCTGGAGTGCTTTTCCCAAGCCACTCGCTTCTTCATCATCCTGCAGCATCCTGTACTCATGAGCTTGCAAAGAGCCTACAAGCTCATCCACGGTCATCAAGTTGAGGTCCTTCGATTCTTCGATCGCCACCACTATATGACGGAACTTCTTGGCCATAGATCTCAACAACTTCTCCATGAAGCTCACATCCTCGATTGCCTCCCCATTGCGCTTCATCTCATTTGTGAGCGTCCGCAGACGTGTCACATAGTCACCGACCTTCTCGGTGCTTTGCATCTTTGTCACTTCATACTCCGCACGGAGGGACTGTAGCTTCACCTTCTTTGCCTTCTCAACCCCTTGCATGGAGCGTTGCAACACCTCCCATGCTTCCTTAGAGGTTCTCGCGTCTGAGATCTTCTCGAAGGTCGCCTCGTCGACCCCTTGATACAACAAGAAGAGAGCCTTCTTGTCTCCCTTCCTTGCCTCTCTCAACGCCGTCTTCTGCGCGTTGGTTAACGCCGCCTATGCTTCAGCAGTACGTTCCTCATAGCCATTGTGAACTACATCCCATAGTTCCTTGGAGGCAAGTAGCACTCGCATCTGTATACTCCAATTCCCATAATTGGTCTTCGTCAGCTTGGGGACTTGCCCCGACATAGCTCCACCCGTCTCCATTGCTTCTACTCCTCAAACCTTCCGAGTCACCGCAAAGGTTTGCAACCTCCCTATGATACCACTTGTTGGAAGCGACACGTGCGCGCGAGTTCACTCCCACTTCTCTATTTCTCGCAGCGAACACCCTCCGGCGAGTTAACTATCAAGCTCCCTTTCACTCCCGGCGAGATACACCTACTCTACATGGGCGAGCACCTCCACTTCAAACCTTCGGCGAGTACAACCCCCTCTAGCACCGGCGAGCTCTCACAACCCACGGCGAGTACCACCAGCGAGCTCCTCCTACTCCTTGGCGAGACACAACCCACGCGAGATCCTCCAACACCGACGAGTACCTTCACTGCCTCACGCGAACTCCTCCCAAACTTCCGGCGAGATCTACTCGCGATATCTCCTGCGCCGAGTGGGCTGCTCCTCTCCTCCACGTCCAAGGGCTGGCGAGCTGGCAGCTGCTCCGGCGAACTGAGGTGGCGAGAGGGGCTGGCGAGAGAGAGGTTGGTGAGAGCTTCTTGCGAGAGAAATGGCGAGTTGCGGGCTGCTGTATTATTCCTGCGGGAATTAATTTGACAGGACCTTGTCTCTCCCTCTCTCTACGCTCTCTCTCTCTAATGTTCTGCCCGAGAACAAAACCAAAACGCCAACTATTCAATCGCACTTTCTCTCTCTCTCTCTCTCTCTCTCTCTCTCTCTCTCTCCTGTTCACAGGAAAAGAAAAAACTTCCTTTTTCTTCTATTCACATACGTCTTCAAACACAAATACAAGGCCTATTTATAGGCAAAGAAAATTCACCTACCTTCTCACTCCGCATTAAATGCGCACTCTCTCTCCTCTATTTAATTAATACAAAATACAAATACATATAAAAACACATAAAAACCGTTGACCTGGTCAACACAGCTCAAACCAACACCTTTCGCTGCGAGTTCGACTACTTGATGTTCGCTGTGAAACCAAAACAAAGGTGCTTCCCATTCACTTGATTTCATCCATGGTTCGTTCAGTTGGACGAAATTAGGGCTTCAAATTTGAATTGGAGGACCAGTTCAAATGTAAATAGATCTTCAGTTCTAATTTCAGGGCCCAGTTACATCCAAATGAACGGATCCTTAGGATTTACTTAAGTTTACAGTAATCTTGTTGCCATTGTTCTAATCAGACTACTACTAATTGGGTTAGGAAATATTTTGATTCAATTACAATGGCTTTTGAATTGTCATGGAGTACATTCATCTTCTGCTTTATAAAGCTTCTAAAGCTTCTCTGCTGTTACCTTCTAATTAATCTTATTTATACATTATTTTTGGGACTTCCATGAACTAATGGCAGATGTATCTACTTAGAAAAATCAAAATTTTAGTGGCTTTGAACTCAAGTTTTAGATTTGGATTCAAAATATTTGTATGCTTTCCTTCCCCAAGTTTCTTTTATCAGAACCACAGGCAAAATTTTCAAGTGATATTGTTGTTGTATTAATTTACTAATTGATTTTACTTAGATGTTGCAGGGGAGAGAAGCAGGAAGACAAAAAGGTACTAGTCTTGTTGATAAAAGGTTTTTGGTTGTTGATACATTGGCGCAGCAGGCTGATATGAATATATACCAGTGCTTGGAACATTCAAGAAAACACAAAATAAATGCTACAGGTGGGGGATTACATAAAGACAGAATTAATGGTAATTGCATTTTCTAAACAGCAGATAAGTAGGCTGACGGTCAGCCGCTTCTAATAAATGTTGGGGCAGATTTCCCAGTTTTACACTCCCCCTAAATCTGCTCCATTCTTCACGCCGAGCTTGTCTCTGAGCTCAAGGAAGCTCTTTCTCGGTAATGGCTTGGTTAGGATGTCGGCTAGCTGATCTTCTGTGGGGCAGTACTCGAGCATGATTGCTTTGTTCTCATTCGCTTCCCTGATGAAGTGAAAACGAATATCTATATGTTTGATTCTTGCGTGGAACACCGGGTTCTTGGCTAGGGCAATAGCGGAGGTGTTGTCGCAGAGGAGTTTTACAGCTTCTTCTTCTTCCCTTTTCTGATCATTCTTGAGTATTTCGCTTCTCAATTTCTTCAGCCAGATCCCTTCACAGGCTGCGGAATTGAGCGCCATGAACTCGGCTTCGGTGGTGGACAACGCGACGGTTTGCTGCTTCCTTGAGCTCCAAGAGATAGGACTGAATCCAAGGAAGAAGATAAAACCTCCCGTGCTTTTCCTGTCTTGCAAGTCTCCACCCCAATCCGAGTCAGTGTAGCCAAACAAAGCTGGTTTTTCTTCATACTTGAACAGAACTCCATGAGCTTTGGTTCCCTACAGGTAGCGTAATATCCTTTTCCCAGCAGCAAAATGTGAATTTGAGGGATTACTTACAAACCTGGCAAGAATATTGACGGCGTTTTCGATGTCTGGTCTGGAATTTGTGAGATACATGAGTGAGCCGATTAGACTCCTGTACTCTTCAATGTCAGCTTGCTGATCTTCTTCTCTTCTAGGGATTGGCTTTTCATCAGTGTTCATAGGAGTGATCGTGGGATTGCAGTCTTCCATTCTGAATTTTTTTAGCAGAGAGCAAGTATAGCGCTCCTGGGAGACAAAAATGTCGTCTTCCAGGTGTTTGATTTGAAGTCCCAGAAAGAATTTTATGACTCCTAAATCGGTCATTTCATATTTCTTTCTCATCTGTTCTCTGAACTTCATAATCAGCTCGGCATTCGTCCCTGTAACAATTAAATCATCCACATAGATGCTGATATATATACTATCTGAATTTTCATTCTTGGAGTAGAGGGTTGGTTCCACAGGGCTGCGGGTGAAGCCTTCGGACAGGAAATACGAGTCAATGTTGTGATGCCACGCACGCGGAGCTTGCTTCAATCCATATAAAGCTTTATGGAGTTTGTATACTTTGTCTTCTTCTCCTTTAATTTCGTAACCAGGCGGCTGGTGGACATAGACGCCTTCGGCAAGGTCTCCGTTCAGAAACGCCGACTTTACATCAAGCTGGTAAATTGGTAGTTTGTTCTGAGCGGCGACAGCAAGAAGGAGTCTAATTGTCGTCATTCTAGCGACAGGGGCGAATGTTTCTTCATAATCTAAGCCTGGTTTTTGGGAGAATCCTTTTGCGACCAATCTAGCTTTATGTTTATGCAGACTACCATCCTCATTCAGTTTTGTTTTAAAGACCCATTTAAGCCCGATTATAGAGTGGTTTTGAGGTCTCTCTACAAGGGTCCAAGTTTCATTTTTTTATTATTGCATTGAGTTCCTCCTCCATGGCAATTACCCATTCTTTGTTTTGAGCTGCTTCTTTGTATGTGATTGGTGTTGATGTAAGTAAAGCAAATTCAGTTTCCTGATAGATGTCTTGGAGAGATCTTGTTTTAATGGGTAGTGATGATTCCGGATCAGAGTCCACAGGATTGGACTCAAACACAGCTTCATTGTCCTGGATGGTGTTAGAGGGAACCTCTAACACAACCGGTAATGTAGGAGGCTGAAAAACTTGATCTGATGCTGATGCCCAGTCCCAAAAGTTGTCCTCAAGAAATGTAACATCTCTTGAGATTATTATTTTGTTATTGTGTGTCTCCAGTAATCTGTATCCTTTGCTTTCTCCACTATACCCAATAAAAATGCATTTCAGACCATTTGGATCCAATTTGTCTTTCCCTGCTTTGTTGTTATGAGCAAAAGCAATGCACCCGAATGTTCTCATGTGACTGACAGTTGGTTTGTAGTTGTAGAGGGTCTCATATGGTGTGGATTTTATCAAGGCTTTGGTTGGAACTCTGTTAAGGATGTAAACGGCAGTGGCTGTTGCCTCTCCCCAGAGAGTCTTTGGGCTTTTGGAATGGGTCATTATCGTTCTTGCCATTTCCACCACGGTTCTGTTTCGCCTTTCAACAACCCCATTCTGTTGGGGTGTGTAAGGGGTTGTGAGTTCTCTACGTATTCCAGCTTCCTTACACAAGTTGTTGAACTGCGTTGACAGGAATTCCCCTCCTCTGTCAGTTCTCAATGCTTTTATTCTTCTCTCAAACTGGTTTTCTACTTCCTTTTTAAAGTTTTGAAAGTATGCAAACGCTTCTGATTTTTCTTTTAGGTGATATAACCACATGAAACGGCTAAAGTCATCCACAATGAGCATGTAGTAACGTTTACCCCCAAGTGAAAGTGAACTGGCTGGACCCCATAGGTCAATGTGGAGAAGGTCAAATGGAGCACAAGCTCTTCTGGATGCTGTTTTAGGGAATGGAAGACGGCATGACTTGTTTTGGGCACATGAGATGCAGGTTTGTGGTGAGACTTTCTGTGTTGGCAACCCTTCAACAAGATTTTCATTTTGTATTGTTTGGAGGGACTGATAACAGATATGCCCTAGCCGATGATGCCAAAGAGAGGCTGAATTTGAGGAGGATTGAGTGCAGGATAGGGCACTGGAGTAAGCAGGCTTTAAACCGAGTGCAAATATATTGCTGTTGTTCATATAGGCTGAGGCTACAAGGGCATTGCTTTTGATTTCAATGATGTCACAATGGTTTTTGCTGAAGTCTACTTTATATCCTTTGTTCAGTAACTGTCCTACACTGAGCAGATTTTGAGTGAGTGTAGGCACAAATTGAACATTGGAGATGAACTTAGTTGACCCATCAGATGTGATCACGGCTATTGTCCCTCTCCCTTCTATCTTCTTCTTGTTTCCATCACCTAAAGTAACTTCAGATTTCCAGTGTTCATCAAGAGAGGTAAAGTAAGTTCTGTCATTTGCCATATGACTAGAACAGCCGCTATCAATAAACCAAAGGTGGTGATGGCAGGAGGTGTTGGTGGAGTTACAGGTAAAGAGGAAATTATCTGTTTTAATTTCTGTGATTTTAGCCTCTTCTTTGGGTTTGTGCCAGCACTTTTCAGTAGAGTGATTGGGGATTCTGCATTTCTTACATCTAAAATAGCAATCTTTTGATTCATGGTTCTGCTTTTTACAGATAATGCAGCGAGGAGGAAAATTGGAGTTTTCTCCTTGGTTTGATTTGTGTTGCTGATTGTTGAGAGTTTTCCCGTTGTTTTTTCCGATTTCTTTCTGGCTCTACATTCTTCCTTTTTTCTTCAGTTCCTTTTTGAAGGAACATTTGTGTTTGAAAGGCTTTTTCAATGGTGAGGTCATCATGGCTGAGTAAATCCTCATGGGTTTGAAGTGAAGCCATAAGATCAATGACTGTGAGCTTCTCAAGGTCATGTGCTTCAAGTATGGCTGAAACAATATGTTTGTGAGATTTTGGTCGTGATCTAAGGACTTTTTCTACGATCTGTTGTTCCTCTACTACCCCCCCCCCCTAGACCGCGGATTTGATTTACAATACTGATGATTTTGGCGAAGAAGTCGTGTGTGGTTTCATCTTCATGCATGGTGATTGAATCAAAATTTCGACGGAGGGAATAGAGCTTGATTTTTATTACCTTTTTTGACCCTTTGTATTCATTCTCCAGTCTTACCCAAGCTTCCTGCGCGGTCTTTGATCCCATGATTCTGGGATAAATTGCAGGTGCTATCCCCTGCTGTATGAGATGTAAGGCCAAGGCGTCTGTCTTCAGTTCTTCCTTTGTGAAATTTGGTGGCTCACCATCTTTAGATTTGTCACTTGGTTGTGGCCCATTTTTGACAATGTCCCAGAGACCCTGGGATCGCAGCAGTGTTTCCATTTTATCGCTCCAAAAGTCGTATAGCTCACCGGAAAAGATTGGGATGGTGGAGTGCGTATAGAAGGGGGCATTACTGGTAGATGATGAAGCCATCGAAACAAAGACAGATACTACAACCTAGCTCTGATACCACTGTTGTATTAATTTACTAATTGATTTTACTTAGATGTTGCAGGGGAGAGAAGCAGGAAGACAAAAGGGTACTAGTCTTGTTGATAAAAGGTTTTTGGTTGTTGATACATTGGCGCAGCAGGCTGATATGAATATATACCAGTGCTTGGAACATTCAAGAAAACACAAAATAAATGCTACAGGTGGGGAATTACATAAAGACAGAATTAAGGGTAATTGCATTTTCTAAACAGCAGATAAGTAGGCTGACGGTCAGCCGCTTCTAATAAATGTTGGGGCAGATTTCCCAGTTTTACAATTGTCCCTTGAATGTTTTTTTTGCTAATAGTTTTCCATATTCACGTCTGTGCTCCATTTCAGAAACAAAGAGAAACATTTCATGTGTAGTGTCTATAAATTGTCCCTTGAATGTTTTTTTTGCTAATAGTTTTCCATATTCACGTCTGTGCTCCATTTCAGAAACAAAGAGAAACAAAGCAATTCTGTGTTGATAATTTAAGCTCCTTTCGTCACAACGTTTTTGCTCTGGTGAGTATGGACAAAAACGCCGTTGTTATAGAATGTATGTTTGGCACGACAACGGTTATGACCGCCAGCTAAAAAAGAAAATTAGTTTTGAATTACATAAAAGTAGTTGAAGTTCTTCAGGTGAGGTCGGGTGTCCACGAACGATGGTTCATAACCACCTCATTTGCGACCGCCACCACCGCGCCAAACGGAGCCTTAGTCTCATGATGGAAAACTCATATAGATTTGTGCACGTAATATAGATACTGGATACTCCAATCTATAACCCGCTGGTTTGACATCAGAGCAGGCTAGGCCTAACATTCCATTCTCATGTAACTCTTTACAAAAATACTAATCAATGTGTTAGTAGTCGAAGGCACTACATGTGAGTGCTTGTTGAAAGTTTAGTCTCACATTGCGACTAAAATCATATAGCCTTGTGTATTTTATGTAGATCATTGAGGACCTCGATACTCAATCTATAACCATTTGATTTTAGATTAGGTGCATGAGTTTTAACATAATATCATGGCAGCCTTGGCCTAACGGCCCACTCTCCCGTTGTCCCTTTTAAAAAAAAGGGTCAATGTGCTAAAAATCCAAAGACCGTACATGTGAGGCTGTGTGTTGATTCTTGAGTGTTTAGTCCCACATAAGAAAACATGTATAGTCTTATGCACTTAATATAGCTCCAGAACCTCTCCACCTCTAAACAGTTAGTTTTATTCTAGATGCATGAGTTCTAACACTATGCAGTTCTTCTCATCGTTTCAGGATAATGTGTTTGTTACCGTCGTCTCGTCAGTGCAGTATCGCGCCCTAGCAAACAATGCAGCTGATGCATTCTACAAGCTTAGCAACCCTAGGGAGCAAATTCAAGCATATGTTTTTGATGGTATGAGATGCGATTGCTGTTGGTTTTGATTTTCGTTGACCAGGTCAACCTTTAAATGTGTTTTTTTATATGTATTTTATTTTGAAAAAGAGGAGAGAGAAGATGCATTAATTATGGAGAGAGAGTAAAGCTTGTTTCATTGCCTATAAATAGGCCCCCCTTGTAAAGTTTTAAGTGATTTGAGAATAGTTTTGGTTTTGTTTGTTTATGTAGAAACGTAGAGAGAGAGAGAGAGAGTAAGTGTAGAGAGAGAGAGTTTTATTTATTCTTCCCGCAGGAAGTTTTATTCTCGCCATTCCCACTCGCAGCCCACATCTCGCCAGTTTGGCTCGCCAGCCCACCTCCCGCAGGGGGTTCTCGCAGTGGAAGGCGCTCATGGTGCGAGGGAAGGGAGCTCGCGTGAGTAAAGAGTGGAGCTCGCGTGAGTGTCGTGTGGACCTCGCCTGGAGTGTGTGAGCTCGGCGGTGCAAGGGAAGGTGGTGCTCGCAGTGAAGTTGAGGTTGGAGGTGCTCGCATAAACCAGTGGAGGTGCTCGCCTGACTCGCAAGAAGGAAGTGGGGGTGTCTTGGAGTGTGTCTCACGGTGGAAGGTTTTTGCCGGGGTGAGTGGAGGTTGTGCTCGCCGGTGAGAAGAGGAAGTACTCGCGTGGGTAGTGTAGGCGAGTTGTGTGTTCACCGTAGAAGTAGAGGTGCTCGCGTGGTGGTCTCGCCGGAAGTAAGAAGGGCGCTAACAGAGTAGCGTGCTCGCGGAGTGGTGTGCGTGCGATATCCCTTCCAACAAGTGGTATCAGAGCTAGGTTGCAAATCTTTGCGGTGACTTGGAAGGTTTGAGGTGTAGAAGAAATGGAGACTGGTGGAGGAATGCCGGGGCAAGTCCCCAAGCTGACGAAGACCAACTATGGAAATTGGAGTATACAGATGCGAGTGCTACTCGCATCAAAAGAGTTGTGAGATATAGTGGAGAATGGGTATGAGGAGCGCACTGCTGCAGCAGAGGCGGCATTGACTAACGCCCCGAAGACGACACTTAGAGAAGCAAGGAAGGCAGACAAGAAGGCTCTATTCTTGTTGTACCAAGGGGTTGACGAAGCAACCTTCGAGAAGATCTCAGACGCGAAGAATTCCAAGGAGGCATAGGAGGTGTTGCAACGCTCCATGCAGGGGGTAGACAAGGCTAAGAAGGTGAAGTTGCAGTCCCTCCGTGCGGAGTATGAAGTAACAAAGATGCAAAACACCGAGAAGGTCGGTGACTATGTGACCCGTCTGCGGACGCTCACAAACGAGATGAAGCGCAATGGGGAGACGATCGAAGATGTGAGCTTCATGGAGAAGTTGTTGAGATCTATGTCGAAGAAATTCCGCCATATAGTGGTGGCAATTGAAGAGTCAAAGGACCTCACCGAGATGGTCGTGGATGAGCTTGTAGGCTCTTTGCAAGCTCATGAGTACAGGATGTTGCAGGATGAGGAAGAAATGAGTGGCTTGGGAAAAGCACTCCAGACCCAGTTGAACTTTGGGGAAAGTTCAGGAAGAGGAGGCGGCCAGTGTGGCCGAGGTCATCAAGGCAGAGGCAGAGGTAGAAGAGGAGGTGGAAACCAAAATTTTCAGAAAGAGGCGGAGCGACCTGAAGGAGGTTGGCAAGAAGGAATAGGAAGAGGAAGAGGCCGAGGAGATATGTCCCAAACCCAATGTTACAACTGTAACAAGTTCGGGCATATGAGCTATGACTGTTGGGCGCCGAGGAAGAGAGAAGAAGCAAACACATGTGCGGAGATAGGGAGATTGTTCGATTCAAAAGTGCGCCTCCGAAGGAAATCGAGGGTTGCGGATTATTAGTTACTATTTGATTAGAGAATTCGGACCGCTAGCAGCGGTCGAGGCCGGACTTCGCCCGCCGCGGCAAATGCCACTCCTGCGACGGGCTTTCCTTTGATTCAAATGAGGCGGTTACAGCGGTTATAAATGCAAGGAAAGAGAAGCCGTCCGGTCAGACAATCCGCAAGACAGGAAACTCGAGTCCGCAGCTCAAACAAGTGAGCTCCTAGGCTCGAGTGTGCGTGTCTTGTGAACAGTGCCGCCCCCTATTTATAGGCTTGGGGGCCTGCCCGAATGGGCAGGGATAAAATAACCACCTGCCCGGGTACAGGAGAAACGGGCAGGCGGTGACGGGATGCATAAAAAAGAAACGAAGGAAGCCGCGCGGCCTGGCGGCTTGCCCTTCCGACCCGTTTGACATGAGGCTGAAGATGCCGTGGCTGAGTCAATGATGTAGAATGAGCGGCCTCCGGCTTAAGACCGCGATCTGCCCTCTGGACGTGACTTCGGCCGATCTTTACGATGCAACCCGATCGGTCTCCTCCTTGAGATCGCGGATAGCCTTCTTGTCTTGTTTTTTTGACGATCTTCAATCTTGGGAGAGGCCCGAAATGTCATCAGATCGCCCGGCCTGGTTTGCCCTGAACTGAGAACCACTGACCCTGGAACCCAGCGGTCTGACCTAGCAATTCGCCCGGTCCGACAATGATCCAATCTGAGAAGCGGTTTTCCGGGTAAACATAATCCCCGCATATTTTCAAATCCCAAGGGAATTTCGAAAATATTAGCTTTAACCGGGAGACCACTTCCGACTTGCCCTGAATTCTATAAGAGAGCCCGAGAACTCATTCTGCACAGTTTTTTTCTAAAATCACGGGGTATTACTCGCCATTTGCGGTTAGAGCTTTTAAGACCGGTAATTCTTCAACGATGGACTTCCTATACACCATGTTAGACCGCGTGGTCCCTGGTGGCGATCAGAAGAAGGAGGAAGGCAAGAGTCGCGAATCAACGGAGAAGTCGAGGAAGGTCAAGGAAAAGCAGAACCGGAAAGACCGAAAAAAGAGAGAGAGGTCTGAGAAAACCGCGGCGGACAGTTCCAAGGCCGATGTGGACTCAGCAATCCCCAAGACTCCTGCAGAGCCCGCAACGGAGAGTTCGGGGCCTTCTCCCAGCGACTCGCTGATTCCTCTCAGAGATCTCGGCCAACAGGCCGTCAGCCCGCTGAACAAAGGGGAGGCCGCCCCTTCTAAAAAAGTCGGCTCTGGCAGCCCTTTAAAGAAAGTCGGCGGGTCCGACTCGTTTGGCATGGAAATCACCCCATCCGGGAATCCTCATTTGTTAGTCAAGGATTTGTGGGAGGAGGCGATCAGCTCTCCGAGGCCGGGCGAACTGAGTATCCCTTTATCCGTGGACGATTATCCTAGCCCCTCCAAAGAAGTCAGTCCAGCTTTGAATAAGAAAGAGAAGAAGAGAAAGAAGACCGGGTCAGTGACCGAGCGAATAACCAAGAAGGTTAAGAGGCTGGCCTCCAAGGAAAGGGCGGCTTTTAAGAAACCGGCCGAATCTCTCCTCCAGACCAACCCGCGACTAAAGGAGGAGCTTGGCTTAACGACTACCCCATCTGCTGAGGTAAATGATTCGCCGGCTACCCCTGATATGAAAACGGGCGACCTGATTCCGGACTCGGTGAGTAGTTTATCATTTAATGGGATCTTTCAGGATATGGACGAGTTGGTGAGGCGAGATAAGCTTCTTGACAGCCCGTTGGCTTCAAAGCGAACTGCCCCTTCTTCAGACACCGCAGCCCGGCCTGAGGGGACCGCTCAGAAGGAGGCCGAAGATCGAGAAGTTGTTACTCGGGCCGCCCTGGAGGTTGAGGAGCGGAAGGATGCTACCCGGGACGCTTTGGAGTTTGAGCAGAGAGCGGAGGAACTCGAGGAAGTGCTGAAGACGCGGGAGGAGCTTACCCCGGTGATGACCGGGAAGGAGATAATGATGGTGAAGAAGGAGGGGGCGAAACGGGCTTTAAACAAGCCGCTGTGGCCTGATCCTTTTGCGCCAGGTAAGCGCCAACGGAGGATGGAGCCGGAACGGTCTAAGCGGCCTGTGCGCCCAGGCACTGATCTTATATTCATGCCCACTTTTATACATTATAGCGCTGCATGCTTTTACTTTTCATAACCTCGCGGCTTTTTGCAGACAGCGAGGATCAAATTGTGAAGCCGGGCGACCTTATGTCCAGCCTGCCTCCATTGGTTCCCCTGGTATCGACCTGTGCGACGACTCCGCAAGAAGGGCCGCAACTGTTCGAGCATCTCGAGGAGGATCTAGCAAATCTGAGGGCTCGTTTGAAGGAGGTGGAAGACCGGGAGGCCGCCACTCGGACCGCTCTGGAGGCCGAGCGAATGGCAAGGAAGAAGGCTGAAGAGGCGCTGAATGCGCAGATGGAGATCGACAGGAGATCCAGGACCGAGAGGGAGAAGAGCCTGGAGATTCAGCTGGAGGCCGCACGATCTGCAGCGGAGGCCGCGCGAGCTGCAGTGGAGGCCGAGAAGAAAGCCAAGTTGGCGCAAGTCGCTATTCTGACCGCCCAGCTCGAGAAGGAGAAGAGAGCGTCTGCCAAGTCCGAGGATGACTCGAGATATTATCAGGATAAATTCCTGCGGTTAACTAGAGAAGTCGCTTCGGGCCGGCGAAGTATGAATGATGGGATGCAGGTTGCTAGTCGCCAAACTGTTGGGGCGGGCTCAAATCCTCCCCCGGTTCGGGCGGCTGATCCAATGATTGATGAAGCCACCGCAACCCCCCGTATGATCGCCGCTACGCGGATTGAAAGGGATGTCGGGCGGCTTCATAGCACAATCAACCACATCCATTATCATACCAGCCAAATTTACTCCCTTCTGAACACCACCAGCGACCAGGTCGCGCGACTGCATAGAGAGGATGTCTCCCCGGAACACCGCCAGTCGTGAACGGCTTTTTAGAACAATTTTGTATTATGAATGCGGCTTGTTGATTTCAGCCTCTGTTTAGACAATGCTTCTTTTTACTTTATGTCTTTTATTTTAATAACCCGTGCGGGTTCTTGTTTAGCCGCTGTGTTTGTGTTCTGTTTAGATCTTCTGTGTTTTATCCGAACTAATTACAGGTCGCGCGATCTGTGATGTATGCTTGCTCCTGATTTCTTGAATGTCTTTGGTTCTTTTTGTTTTTCTGATAAATCTGACCATGCAGGCTGTTGACCGCGCGGTTAGAATGTATAGCCGCGATATATTTTTACTATTTGCAGATCGTCAAAATCTATAAGTAGGGACTTTTTCGAAGTCATTTTCACGATTTCAAATGGCGCGATCTAAGAACAAGTCGCAGCGGCCTGTTAAGGTTAAGGCCGTCCGAGCAGACGCGGCCTTGGCTTTCCACTCGGCGGACCATCCAGAGTGCCGTCTCACTCAGAGCGAACTAGACGAATTCATTGCAAAACACATGGCAGGGAGTAATCTGCTCGCGCGGCTTCCTTTGCGCGATGAGCGGATCAACTCTTCCAATCCGCACCAAATAGTCGTTCCGGTCGACCACTTTGAATATGGCTTCAAATTTCCGCTGCCACTTGAAGTCATAGCCATTTTCGACCATTACGGGGTTGTACCCGGCCAGCTTCAACCGAACTCCATCGCTTCCATATATTGTTTTATTTCATACCTGCGGTTCGAGCGAACCAGATTTTCCCTTGATCTGTTCAGGAAATTTTTCTCGGTGCGGGCTGTCTCCGACGCGGGGACTTCAACTTTCAGGGGGCACCTCTACTTTGGCTGCCACAGACTGAAGATCGTTAACCTGGCGAACAAGGTCTCGGGCTGGTCGGAGCGGTTCGTAATGCTCGAAGGCAACTTCGGGCTGTTGCAAACCAAACTGCAAGTTCGGGGGGAAGAGGCTTTCCAAATCCCCCAGGTTGGAAAGATCGAGATGGACACCTTCACGTTTCTTGAGAACGAGCGGTTGGACATCAATCATTACATCCCGCTGTTCTCAGAGCTAGAGGACGTCCTCCCCGAGCATAGTAAGTTCCTCTAGACCGCTTGCATATGACCGCGCGAACTGCTTTATTTAAACTTCTAATTTTACCTTGCAGCTGCCCACATTGTCCCTGCGAACAAGCCGGTCACTCCGGCCGGCCCGGTTTTGACCCAGAGAGAAAAAAGGCAGCGGCGAAATAGGTCGCCATCATCAGAGGAAGAGGACCCGGCTTCTCCTGATGAATACGAACTTCTTCGTTCCTGCGGAAACCCGCCCGACCTGCAGGGCAACCCGACTGTCCTCTGGCATAGGGATGGGAGCCGCATCCGGGTATCCACTGCACTTCCTCCATGGGGAAGTGACAAGATTAACCGCAATGTGCTAGCCGTCGGGGCCGCTATGTATGGTCGAAAGACTTTAAAGAAGCTGAAGAAAACTCCGGAAGAAGAGCTTCCCCGACTAGCGGCGCAAGCCGGCGCATGGGGGTTCGCAACAAATCACTTCATGGCCTTGTCGTACAGGCGGCTGGTTTCTGTCCAGAAATATCTGGAGAAGAAGTACGAGGAGCAGGTCGCGGAGAATGTGCGTCTTCAAGAAGAGAATACGCGGCTTCAAGAAGTCGTGGCGGTGAGTTTGACAAATTATGACGCGGCTTCTTTTGTTCAGACTGAGCGACCTAATTTATTTTTCCTTTCTTGCAGAAACAATATGAGATGACCAACTCGGCCTTCCAAGATGAGGTGTTGCCTCATGTGGCCCAAGGGATCAACAAAGCTTTGGGTCTTATGGAAGACCGGGGCGGTCTGTGCGAAGGATTCAGGGGTACTACTTTCTCCGACCTCTTCCCTGCTTTGAAGGTCCAACTTGATGAGATCAGCCGAAGGCAGAAAGGAAAAGCCAAGGTGGGCGAGGAGGCTGAAGCCGATGCGGGCAGGGAGATTGTACTTCATCAGGGAGGTGATGGAAGTGGTGGAGCCGCTGAGGAGGTCGACGCGGATGATGATGCCGGCGATGATGATGATGATGATGAGGACAGCTTGTCCTCTGGAACAACTGGCTCCGCTAGTAAGACCGGGCGGTCTAGTGATAGTGTTTCATCGGATTCCTCTACGTCAAGTGAAGGTTATTCGCCCGACGTCGATGTTGATGGTGTGGATTCGAGTTCCCCTGTCAAGAAGAAGAAGAAGAAGTCGGCAGATTAATGCCTTTGTTTTAATTTTATTTTTGTGTAATCGCCGGTCTTTTTTTGTTAGCCGGGCGGTTAAATTTTTGTTAACACATATTCTAAAAAATGAATGGAAATTTTACCTGTCTAACTGTCCATCTATTGTTACTTACTTGTGGTTGCTATTTTGTCTTTCTTTTTTCTTCTTTACCTTTCGTTCTCTATGATTGAGCCGTGCGGTTGTCTTGATCCGAGTATTGGTAATAACTGATGATCTCGGACGGCCTATATACAACTCGTGCGATTACTCATTTAAACCTCGGGATGTCCGGTTTTTTGATGGTATGATCCATAATGGATAGACTCGTGCGACTGTAATTCAGACCGGGCGGTTTTTTATCAGTCAGAGATACCTTATCCTTGCTGATATAGATAATGAATAACAACTTTGAGCGGTTTGAATTCAACCCCTGGCGAGTAATCAACTGTATCTAGAGATAACTTTTACTAAGAAACGGCTCAGCCCGATCGGTTAGAAGCATAATTCGGGCGATCACATAAAGAATATCCAGCTTAATTAATTATAAAAGATAGATAGTACTCTCCCGGTTAGAGTACAACCCGGGCAATATATGCAGCTCAAGAAATATCTAATTTAATAAAATGGAGAGGTAGATAAAACCCGCCCGGTTAGAATGCAACTCGGGCAATCATATAATTAGCTCCAGAAATATCCAACTTATAAAAGATGGATAAACCCACCTGGTTAGAATCCAACCCGGGCAATATTTTCAGATCCAGAAACATCTAACTCAATAAAAGATAGATAAGTCCGCTCGGTTAGAATGCAACTCGGGCAATCATATAATTATATCCAGAAATATCCAAACTTATATTCAATCAGACCGCTCGGTTTGAAAATTCAGACCGTCCGGTCTTAACATCACAACTAGGGTAGACGAACACCTGCACCTGTTTTGATTATATTTTCCTCGAATGGTTTGGACAAGAAACCACAAGAGGTGAATGCCTTCCTGTAGGAAAAAATGAATAATCTATGGGCTCAGATGACCAAATGGGCAGGTGGGCCTTGGCGGCGAACATTGCTTTCCTCAAGTGGTCAAAAGAGCTGTAGGGAAAAAAGAAAAAATATGTATAGACTCAGATGACCAAGTGGGCAGGTGGGCCTCGGCGGCGAACATTGCTTTCCTCAAGTGGTCATAAGAGCTGTAAGCGACTCATCTGCTCTCTTGCCTAGGGTTACAAGCCGAGTTGATCAATTGGGCAGGTGGGCCTCGGCGGCGAACATTGCTTTCCTCAGAGAGATCAACTCAGTTGTGGGCCCAACTAGGCTCCGTTTCGAGAGTTCCTAAGTGTATTCGATGGTCACAGGCTATGATGATCAGTTGGGCAGGTGGGCCTCGGCGGCGAACATTGCTTTCCTCAGAAAGATCATCAAAGCTGTAACTATATCCCTTTCGGGGTACGATAGAGCTGACAATCACCTAGACCTCCCTTGATGCAGGGGTGTGTCAGATATTGACCGGGATCCAAAGTTCTGAAGACCACCGCAGCGGAATTGGCAAGCTACCACTACATGTGTGCGAAAACTCCCCGCATCACATGGTCTTGGTGGGTTTTACGCTATGACTACAATCCGAGGGGGTTCGAGCAGAATTTGGCGATATCTCAGAGGTTCAGGGAGTGAGATACGTATATACATATATATTAATAATGCAGAGCACCATTTGGACAAGGAGAAGTGTCAGTATAGGGCCTTTCATTTAATATCAAGAAATGTAAAGAATGAAAGAGATATTTTAAGGATAAAATCGTTTAAGATCGTCACCGCTCCAGTGTGTGAGATGTCTTCTCCTTCGTTGGTTTGGAGACGGTAGGCCCCATTCTTTAATACCTCTTTGATAATAAAAGGCCCTGCCCAGTTGGGATTCAGCTTCCCAACATTACCAGATCTGGCCGCAACATCTACCTTTTTTAACACCAAATCCCCAACTGCAAACTGCTTTACCCTAATATTTTTGTCAAAATATTTTGCCATCCTCCTCTTAACTTCTTCCTGCCTGATTGTTGCCTCGTCCTGAAGCTCTTCGATCAGATCCAGACTATACCTGATGCCCTCATCATTGTATTCTACCCATGCTTCTCCTCCCTCTTTTGCATACACAACTCTTGGAGTGACCACCTCAAACTATACAGGAACAACAGCCTCCGAGCCATGAGATAATTTGAATGGTGTCTCCCCTGTAGCTGAAGATGGGGTAGTGCGAAGAGTCCAAAGGATGGAGGGAAGTTGGTCTGCCCAAATTTCTTTTTGATTCAAAACTCTTTTCATCAGGAGCTGCTGAATTCGCCTGTTTGCAGCTTCTACTTGACCATTGGTCCTTGGATGATGTACTGAGGGGAACCGAAGATCTATTCCAACTTGATCGCAAAAGTTTATCATCTCGGGATTATTGAACTGCGGTCCATTATCAGTGACAATTGCCAGCGGGATTCCGTGTCGGCAGACTATTTCTCCCCAGATGAAATTTTTGATAATTTGGGTAGTAGTTTTTGCCAATGCTTTTGCCTCAATCCACTTACTGAAGTAGTCAATCATTACTATGATAAAGCGGCGCTGGCCGCTAGCCATTGGAAAGGGTACGACAAGATCCATCCCCCAAACCGCGAAGGGCCAGGGTGCAGTTATTGACCTAAGCGATTGAGCGAGCAGATGTTGAAGAGGAGCAAATTTCTGACATTGTACACAGCGCTTGACAAATGCTTCAGCATCCTTTCTCATAGTTGGCCAGAAATATCCTTGCCGCAGGATCCTTTTCTCTAAGGTTTTTGCCCCTGAATGGCTACCGCATTCCCCAGAATGAACTTCCTGAAGTATGATCGGGATCTCTTCTTCTGAAACACACCGTGCTGAGGGAGAAATCAAAGTTTTTCTATACAAAACTCCTGCTATTAAGTAGTAGTAGGCTGCCTTTCTCCTGAATCTAATTTTGTCCTTGATCGATTGATGAAACTCCCCTCTTGACAGAAATAATTCATAAGGGTCCTTTCAGGAAGGATTCCGATCGATCTGCATGAGCTCCTCTTTCTCTGTGGCCGGATGAAAAAGTTCCGAGGTCACCCCTCCTGATGGAAGACCAAACTTCGACAACTCGTCTGCCTCTTCATTTTGTGTCCTTGGAATGTGCTCGATGATGAAGGATTTGAATTTCCCGATATCTTCCTTAGCTAGCAATAACTACTTTCTCAGCATCGGTTCTCTTATTTCGTAATTCCCTAGAACTTGTGAAGCCATTACAAGAGAATCAATTTTTACATGAACATGCTCTATCCCAAGCTCTTTTGCGAGTCTTAGGCCGGCCAAGAGTGCTTCATATTCAGCCTGGTTGTTCGTCACTGGAAAGAAGAATTTGATTGCTTGCTCAAGTTTGATGCCGTTTGGACTGATAAGAACTACTCCGGCTCCCACGGAGTTTCTTCCTGAAGCTCCATCTACATAAATGATCCAGGCAAAAGGAGATTCCTCTACTCGTTCTGGATTAGACTCCATCGTGTCCACCAAGAAATCTGCCAGTACTTGTGCCTTTATTGCCGTTCTGGGAATGTATAATATTTCAAATTCACTGAGCTCGATCGCCCATTTGGCCAATCTTCCTGAATGATCTGGCTTTTCCAGGATACTTCTTAGTGGATGATCTGAGACCACCTGGATAGGATGAGCCTGAAAGTAGGGGCGGAGCCTTCGTGATGACATGACCAAAGCCAAGGCTAATTTTTCCAGAATTGAATATCTAGTTTCCGCATCTTTGAGGATGTGGCTGACGTAATATATCGGAAATTGCTTCTTTTTCTCCTCCCGAACAAGGACAAAGCTTATTGCATCTGGTCCCACTCCCAAGTATAAGAATAATGTTTCCCCTTCGCGAGGGCTTTGGAGAAGAGGGGTTGAGGTTAACTGCTTTTTCAACTGTTCGAAAGCACTATCGCACTCTTCATTCCATTCAAACTTAGATCCTCCCCTGAGAGTTTTGAAGAATGGAGCGCTCTTATATCCTGACTTGGAAATGAACCGGCTTAGTCCTGCCAACCTCCCCCCCAAGTTGCTGCACCTCTTTCTGATTACGAGGAGGGGTCATATCTAGGATGGCCTTTACTTTATCTCGATTTGGCGCGAGGCCATCAGGGGTGAGAAGATGTCCAAGAAATTTCCCTTTGTTTGCCCCGAACACACATTTCAGTGGATTTAGTTTTAATTTGAACTTCCGTAGAGTAGCGAACGTCTCTACGAGGTCTTTCAGATGGATTAAAAAAGTTTTACTTTTTAGAAGAAGATCATCAACGTATACTTCAAGATTTCTTCCTTTCTGCCTTTTGAAAACCGTGTCCATCATTCTTTGATATGTCGCACCCGCATTTTTGAGCCCGAAAGGCATGACAAGATAACAATAACACCCGTCGTTGGTAATGAAGGACGTATGCGGGATATCGGGTTTATGCATCTTAATCTGGTGGTAACCAGAAAATGCATCTAGAAAGCTCATGAAATTATATCCCACCGCGGAATCTACTAAAACATCTATCCGAGGCAAGGGATAACAATCTTTGGGGCATGCTTTATAGAGCTTTGTAAAATCTACACACATGCGCCATTTTCTCCCAGATTTTTTCACCATTACCACATTTGACATCCAAGTGGGGTATTGGATTTCAGAAATGAAATTGGCTTTAAGAAGCTTTGCAACTTCCTCTTTGATGGGTACCGCCAGCTTGGTTGCTACATCCCTCTTCTTTTGTTGGATCGGCTTGAATTCAGGGGAGATATTGAGGTGATGGCACGCAACATCTGGATCTACTCCAGGCATATCTTCCGCCGACCAGGCGAAGATGTCTAGATTCTCCAACAGGCAGGAGATTAACTGAACCTTCTCTTCTTCTGATAGCTCGGCGTTGATGATCAGCTTCTTCCCTTCTCCTTCAGCAATGGGGATCTCTTGGGTCTCCTGGGCAGGTTCCAGATAAGTCCCTTTCCGCTCTGCGCTTTCCTCGGTATCTTCATACAGAGGGAAAGCAGAGTGACGAGCTACCTCAGGTGCGGTCATTTGCGGACAGGCTGCCTGATAGGAGCGGACAGGGACTCCAGCCGGGTAGGATTGGTAGGCGGCGACCTCAGGCGGGTAGGATTGGTAGGCGGCGACCTCAGGCGGGTAGGATTGGTGAGCAACCTGAGAAGCCGCCCCTTGGAAGTTGAGGACTCGAGCCGGCATACAGCGCGCGGCCTCTTGGTAGAAGTTCTGTCGAGCCGCAGAACCTTCTGGTGGTGGCTGGGAATGAGCGACTTGTGGTAGTGGAAATGGCGGCGGAGGAGGTAGAACAGGAGTTACTGCACGGTTAACCGCGGCCTGCTGGAGGGCTAGCCGCTCGGTTAACAGAGTTAAAGCTTGACTGATCGCGTCCAGACGCTGATCGGTTATTTTTTGGGCCTGGTCGGCGTCTCTCTTTGTTTTCTCCAGAGCCTCCCATAAAGAATCGTCGCAGTGGTCGGAGCGGTCTCTTGGAGGGAACTGGCGGTCTGACATTCTGAACCAAAGATTTCACTGACAGTCCGCGATCTGAATGTCGCGTGTTTCTGTTCGATTCAAAAGTGCGCCTCCGAAGGAAATCGAGGGTTGCGGATTATCACTTACTATTTGATTAGAGAATTCAGACCGCTAGCAGCGGTCGAGGCCGGACTTCGCCCGCCGCGGCAAATGCCACTCCTGCGACGGGCTTTCCTTTGATTCAAATGAGGCGGTTACAGCGGTTATAAATGCAAGGAAAGAGAAGCCGTCCGGTCAGACAATCCGCAAGACGGGAAACTCGAGTCCGCAGCTCAAACAAGCGAGCTCCTAGGCTCGAGTGTGCGAGTCTTGTGAACAGTGCCGCCCCCTATTTATAGGCTTGGGGGCCTGCCCGAATGGGCAGGGATAGAATAACCACCTGCCCGGGTACAGGAGAAACGGGCAGGCGGTGACGGGATGCATAAAAAAGAAAAGAAGGAAGCCGCGCGGCCTGGCGGCTTGCCCTTCCGACCCGTTTGACCTGAGGCTGAAGATGCCGTGGCTGAGTCAATGATGTAGAATGAGCGGCCTCCGGCTTAAGACCGCGATCTTCCCTCTGGACGTGACTTCGACCGATCTTTACGATGCAACCCGATCGGTCTCCTCCTTGAGATCGCGGATAGCCTTCTTGTCTTGTTTTTTTGACGATCTTCAATCTTGGGAGCGGCCCGAAATGTCATCAGATCGCCCGGCCTGGTTTGCCCTGAACTGAGAACCACTGACCCTGGAACCCAACGGTCTGACCTAGCAATTCGCCCGGTCTGACAATGATCCAATCCGAGAAGCGGTTTTCCGGGTAAACAGAAATGTTCTCTAACCTGGAACCCAGTGGGGGTGAGGTTAGCTTTGGTGATGCGTCGAAGATCTCATTGGAAGGAAAGGCCTGGTGGCTGTGAAGCTGAATGGAGAGAAGGTGCATCTGAATGATGTGTACTATGTGCCAGGCTTGAAGACTAACATCTTAAGCCTTGGGCAGTTGGTGGAGAGAGGCTACTGCGTGCAGTTGAAGGATGGGTCTTTGGCGATGAAGAACCATAAAGGGAAGGAAGTGATGAAGGTGAAGGTGACGACGAACCGTCTCTTTACACTGAAGATGGATACTCAGGAGACGGCATGTCTCGCGAGAACGGAGGAAGAAGAGGAAGCATGGCTGTGGCACCATCGGATGGGTCACTTGGGCTTCACGGGCTTGAAGCTGCTATCTCACTCCAGGATGGTGGAGGATCGACCTATGATCTCACCTCTGGAGAAAGTCTGCGAGGCGTGCACGGAGGGGAAACAGAAGAGGCTGACATTTGAAGGAGGGAAGTCTCGGAGAGCAAAGAGACTACTTGAACTGGTTCACTCGGACATTGCGGGTCCGTTTGAGACCACCTCAGTTGACGGAAGCAAGTAGTACATCACCTTCACGGATGACTTTGGTCGGAAGTGTTGGGTGTATTTTCTGAAGGAAAAATCTGAGGCCCTTGACAAGTTCAAGGAGTTCAAGGCGATGGCTGAGAAGGAGAGTGGTCAGCCACTGAAGGTGTTGAGAACAGATCGGGGTGGGGAGTACACCTCGAGGCTGTTTGATGTCTTTTGCAAGGAGAATGAGATCTCACACCAATTGACGGCGGCGTACTCACCACTGCAGAATGGAGTCACGGAGAGGAAGAATCTCACCATCATGAACATGGCAAGGAGTATGGTGAAGGGCAAAGGGTTGCCGAAGATGTTCTGGACGGAGGCAGTACAGTGTGTGGTGTATCTACTGAGCAAATGCCCCACGAAGAGTGTGAAGTTCATGACCTCGTTCGAGGCTTGGAGTGGCTGGAAGCCAAGTGTGAAGCACTTGAGGGTCTTTGGGTGTGTAGCTCATGCTCACGTCCCAGACCAGAGAAGGAAGAAGCTCGATGACAGGAGCGAGAAGTGCATCTTTGTGGGCTACGCTCCGGAGAGCAAGGCTTACAAGTTATACAACCTGGTGACGGAGAAGGCCATAGTCTCGAGGGACGTGGTGTTTGAAGAAGACAACTGCTGGAGCTGGGATGAGGAGACAAGGAACAAGAAGGGGATGTTCTTTGAAGATGAGGAGGAAGGTGGTCATGAAGCAGGAGCTGAGGATGGTGGGGCTGAGCCACCATCACCACCTAGCGAACATTCAGGGGGAGCTTGCTCTCCCAACTCGAGTGGAGAAAGTTCTAGTGGAGCAAGCACTAGTGGAAGCAAGGATGATCGTCCTCAACCTAGGATGAGAAGGATGTAGGAGATCTACGAGGAGACGGCACCAACACTTAACAATTTTTCTTTATATTGTTTGTTGGCAGATTGCGAGCCGCACTCCTACGATGAAGCTGCCCAGGAGAAACCTTGGAGGATGGCGATGGATGCTGAGATGGCTTCCATAAAGAAGAATGAAACTTGGAAGCTGGTCAATCCACCCGCGGGCCACAAACCCCTCGGGGTGAAGTGGGTCTATAAGGTGAAGAAGAACAAAGAAGGAGCTGTGGAGAAGCACAAGGCGAGACTCGTCGTGAAGGGCTACAGGCAAGTCCAAAGAGTGGACTATGACGAGGTCTATGCCCCAGTGGCGAGGATTGATACCATTCGGTTGATCATCACACTGGCAGCTCACTATCGGTGGACTATCATGCAGATGGATGCGGTGGAAGCATACCTCAATGGCTACTTGGAGGAAGATGTGTACATCGAGCAGCCTCCGGGGTATGTGGTGAAAGGCCAGGAGAAGAAGGTGTGCAAGCTGGGAAAAGCACTGTACAGGCTGAAGCAAGGAGCAAGAGCTTGGAATGGGAGGATAGATGCTTTCCTGCAGAAGCATGGCTATGTGAAGTGCCCGTACGAGTATGCTCTGTATCTGAAGGTGGAGAAGAACGGTGATATCATGATCCTATGCATATATGTAGATGACATGATATTCACTGGGAACAACCCAGCTATGTTCGAAAAGTTCAAAAGGATGATGAAGAGTGAGTTCGAGATGACAGAATTGAGAGAGCTCAACTACTTCTTAGGCGTGGAGGTGCAACAGAGAGGAGATGAGATCTTCATCTCGCAGAAGAAGTACGCGGAGGAGATCTTGAAGAAGTTCAGGATGGAGAATAGCAAGGCTATCTCCACTCCCGCTGATCCCGGAATGATGTTAAGGAAGGACTCAGAGGAAGAAGCTGTGGACCCAACGATGGTCAAGAGTTTGGTTGGGAGTCTAAGGTACTTGACTTTCACCAGACCTGACATCATGTATGCGGTTGGGGTAGTGAGCAGGTACATGGAAGAACCCAAGCAGGACCACTTCACTGCAGCGAAGAGGATCCTGAGATATGTGAACGGGACAAGGGACCATGGCCCACTACAACAAAACAGGTCTACTGCGGCGTTTTTTTTATGCCTTTCGCGGCGTTTTTCAAGCGCCGCGGAAGCTTTCGCGGCGCTTGAAAAAACGCTGCAAAAGCGTCGCGGTAGAGACCGCCGCGAAAAGTCATAGACATTAGCGGCGCTTTTTAAAACAAACGCCGCCAAAGTTAGCGGCGTTTTTAAAAAAAAACGCCGCGAAATCTTGCGGCGTTTTAAAAAAAAACGCCGCAAGCTTTGGCGGCGTTGTTTTTTAAAAAACGCCGCCAAAGGCTGCAGCGTTTTAAAAAAAATATATCACCCAATTAAGTTATGGGTGATTTAAGTGAAGAAAACCAATAGAAGAAAAGTCCACTGTGAGCTTTAGGATCTCAGTATTCATGAAAAGAAGATTAAATTGTTGGTTTTCCGCAACACACCAACACATCAATCCAAAACCAAAAACTATTAGAGGAAAAAAGAGAACTCGCATTAATATACTAACTCTTTGAGGTATAATAAACTCAAAAAGAAGGCAGTGCAGCCCATGCTCTAAAAAAATGTATAATATAGATTCTTTTCTTACTCTTGTTCAAATCCATTTCATGTACTTACTCAATAATTTCACAAAATGATAAATGGTTGTTCCGACATTTCAAAAAAAAACAAAACGAATCAAAAAAATCTGTTGAAGTTCAGCTGTAGCTCTTCATTCCGGACCTATTGCTTCTTCAACTCCTTGCCAGAATCAATGGCAAAGAGGTGGATCTCATTTGTCTCTTCAACTCCTGAAACAAACCAAACCAGCATCAATTAGTTGAAACATCCTAACTCATCTAATCAGCACCAGAATGATTCATGCGAAAATCTAACAATATAGTTGAAAGGAATCCAAAAATCAACAGAGGTAGCTTTGAGAGATAACAGGGAAACAGTCTGAGAGCTCTCGATGATTCAAAAATAATATAATTTTGTACACAAATATATAGATGTTTCAACACGTGCACACTTGTTATTGTATACATTCACACGAAGCATGCCCGTGCTAGATGCTTTGGAAGCAAGCAATGGAAAAGGATGACTCTATATGAAATTTCGCCAGATTTCAACCTTTTACCTGGTGGCAAATTCTATAACAAAAACATCCAATTTTACAAAGATTTTTTTTGGTAAATTGGAAAGATAAAAAGTGTGAATTACAAAAACACAAACGCCGGCTAACCTCATCAGATGAAAAAAAAAAACCAAGACATGAATAATCATAACAAAATCAATAAGACAAGAATAATCATAACAAAATGTAACGGTCTCCCCAACATACAACTCGCAAGGACGACCGTCGACACCCCCAGCATCCAGCTTGAAAGGGTTCAGCCTCACCGGTCTGCAGACCTTGCACCCCAACCCCACTCTGTCCCACCACTGGGCACAGCGGGTTGTTGGAGGCCGCAACCCCCCTTTTCATGAGGAGGTGACCTCCTGGGAAGTCCATGCGCTGCCACTTAACTGAACCATTCCTCATGAAAAGGGGGGTTGCGGCCTCCAACAACCCGCTGTGCCCAGTGGTGGGACAGAGTGGGGTTGGGGTGCAAGGTCTGCAGACCGGTGAGGCTGAACCCTTTCAAGCTGGATGCTGGGGGTGCCGGCGGTCGTCCTTGCGAGTTGTATGTTGGGGAGACCGTTACAAAAAGTGCAATCCTGGAGGATAGGACTTTTTGTTTTCAACCAGCAATTGACGCGACTCTATTATAACCTCATCGCCTGCGTCAGCTCAATTGGTGATGAGGAGTGGTTTGAAAACTCCTTATCAAGGAGGTTGCGGGTTCAAGACCCGGCCTCAACAATGCGCCGTTGCTGAGAAAAAGTGGGACAGAGAGGGGTTGGGGTGCATGGTCTGCAGACCATTTGGTTAGGCTGAACCCTTTCGAGCTGGATGCTGGGGGTGCCGGCGGTCGTCCTTGCGAGCTGTATGTTGGGGAGACCGTTACACAAAATCTACAGACAATATTAACTTGGGTAAATCAGGAAACATGGATAAGTCAAGGCCAAGAATTTTCTTATGGAAGCATTTGTCCAAGCCAAGAAAACAAAACTGAATTCATCATCATAGATGTATATGCCTCTGGAGTCTAAGCTTTCTACAATTAAAGGTGTAAATTGATCAATCAGACTAGAAAACAAATGATCAAAAACCTCACAAAATGATAAGATGTTAATAAATTCAATCACGATTCATCATAACTAAAATGAGAAACTGACCTGCTTCCCGGACATATATTCCTCCTAATTGAAAAACATTGACAGGAAATCCGAGTTGACGATCTAAATGCATCCATGCTTCTTCAGCAGCTAGCCTTAATTTGACCGATCCCATTTTGGGATTTATAGGAGAGCTGCATAATGAGAGATGGTAAAAAAGATGGTATACAACCATTTAAGGCTCTATTTGGCAGAGCGGCGGCGGTATGAAACTATGATAGAAAAAAAGTTCAGGGTGAAAATGCGCCAACGTTTACCTCGTCAGGTGAATATTTCAAATCAAACGCCATTTCTGGAGAAAGAATGTTCCCATTATGGAGTAACTGCTGGTAATTACTCTTCATCAACCCAACTGCCACCACAATCTCCATAGACACCTGTTTGCAGAAAATCAATTAATACTGATTCATAGAAGATTATTGCTTAATATCTGTAGTATAAATTTAATGAGAAGATCAAGCTCAAAAAATACTTGTTGACGATAGATAGCCTAGCCATTGGAGATTTCCGCAACTAAGTAAAGGCCGCAGTTCTTCGTGTAAACAAAGCAACTGCAGAAGAATTCCAGATAGAAAAGCTAAAGATATAGAATAGAGATTCATGAAAACAAAGATGTAGCCCTGGATTCGAAGCCCCAGAACCCAGACGCAGAGAGCCAAAGGAATGACCAATGCATCTGAAAGAAATGAAACCCTAGCGAAATGGAGTAATAAGCACTTACTAAATAATGATGCCTAGCAGTCGCAGACTGAAGGTATTGAGTTCGACAAAGCTTACGGGAGAAGGAAGACCGAAGGGATCGAGTTTGGCAAGTTCAGAGGAAGCGAGAGAGGACACCGCCAGCGATGATCTGGCCTCCGACAAGCAGTTCACCATCTATTTGAGCTCCAACCAGGGACGCACCCTACTTTCGGCGGGGTTCTTGCGGGAGACGGCTGGGAACTGCGGAGAGAGGGAAGCGGGGAATGCGAAATAATTAAATAAACCCTAGCATTACCGTGTGCACCTTATTAATTAATTTTTGTGCGGCGCTTGGTAAATAAAAGCGCCGCAAATGCTATTCCTACGGTATTAGCGGCGTTTTTAAACTTAAAGCGCCGCAATTACATAAAATCAACAACGACGTTTTAAAAAGCGCCGCGGTAGATCAACTTTGTTGTAGTGGCCTGAAGTACTCATCAGCGGGAGAGTTGAAGTTAGTCGGCTACTCGGATAGCGACTATGGTGGTGACGTGAATGATCGGAAGAGCACTTCCGGGTATGTGTTCAATATGGGAACCACGACGTTCTCATGGAGTTCGAAGAAGCAGGCTACGATAGCCTTATCTTCATGTGAGGCGGAGTACATCGCAGGTGCAGCATGTACTTGCCAAGCCATCTGGTTGAGGAACCTATTGGAGGAGTTGCATCATGGACAGGAAGGGCCAACGACAGTGTTAGTGGATAACATGTCGGCCATCCAGCTCGCGAAGAACCCGGTGCTGCATGGGAGGAGCAAGCACATCGAGACGAGGTATCATTTTATTCGGGAGCAAGTGGAGCTGAAGACGGTTGAAGTTGTGTATTGCCCCACCCGAGAGCAGGTCGCGGACATTTTCACCAAGAGGTTGAAGGCAGAGACGTTTGCGAAGCTCAAAGGCAAACTCGGCATGTGCTGCCGAGTTTGAGGGGGAGTTTGTTGGTTTTGATTTTCGTTGACCAGGTCAACCTTTAAATGTGTTTTTTTATATGTATTTTATTTTGAAAAAGAGGAGAGAGAAGATGTATTAACGTAGAGAGAGAGAGAGAGAGAGAGTAAGTGTAGAGAGAGAGTTTTATTTATTCTTCCCGCAGGAAGTTTTATTCTCGTCATTCCCACTCGCAGCCCACATCTCACCAGTTTGGCTCGCCAGCCCACCTCCCGCAGGGGGTTCTTGCAGTGGAAGGCGCTCGTGGTGCGAGGGAAGGGAGCTTGCCGGAGTCAAGAGTGGAGCTCGCGTGAGTGTCGTGTGGACCTCGCCTGGAGTGTGTGAGCTCGGCGGTGCAAGGGAAGGTGGTGCTCGCAGTGAAGTTGAGGTTGGAGGTGCTCGCATAAACCAGTAGAGGTGCTCGCCCGACTCGCAAGAAGGAAGTGGGGGTGTCGTGGATTGTGTCTCACGGTGGAAGGTTTTTGCCGGGGCGAGTGGAGGTTGTGCTCGCCGGTGAGAAGAGGAAGTACTCGCGTGGGTAGTGTAGGCGAGTTGTGTGTTCACCGTAGAAGTAGAGGTGCTCGCGTGGTGGTCTCGCCGGAAGTAAGAAGGGCGCTAGCAGAGTAGCGTGCTCGCGGAGTGGTGTGCGTGCGATATCCCTTCCAACAATTGCTTCTCCTTGAAAAGAAAATACTCAGAACTCCATTATCATTATTCATCATTTCTAGCTTCTGAGCTTTCATTATTTCGATTCAGTCATCAGGTCTACTGTTCCAAAACTGATGATAGATGATGTCTTTGAGCAGAAGAATGATGTTGCCAAAGCTGTTGAAGATGAACTTGAGAAGGTATTCCTTTTACCCAAACCAGCAACCATGGTAGCCGTGCACGTGGTCCCACGTGTGCGACATCGACAGCCGAGTACAATTGCTGCTGCACACTGTGTCGGTGGATCTTGTGCATGGCTTCTATTATCTATAAATACTGTGTTTGCGCTGTGTGTTCACCACAAATTTTTTTAATTCTGCTTTATTAGAACTAGAGTTGAGGCATATTTTCTCTCTTTGCTCTTCTTTGTTTAGGCTATGTCGGCGTACGGCTATGAGATTATTCTATTGGAAGTGAAATCTGCTTCCTAATTTCAATTACTGCTGTAATCTAGATCCTTCCTGGCTTCTCTATAAAGCCATGTTTTCTTTTCCCTGCACGAGTATTGTATTAAGAAGTCATTAGTAAGAATCAAAAGTAAAACCTCTTTTGCCGCATTCCCCTCTTCCTTTTTTGTTTACAACAGTGGTATCAGAGCACCGTTTCTCTTGCCTGAGACTTGTGATCATCACTTATACTAATCAGGCATGGCGTCATCATCTACCAACATCCCAAGCATATCTCACACCTCCATTCCTGTGTTCTCAGGCGATTCCTTTGAGTTCTGGAGCGACCGAATGGCAACCCTCCTCCGCTCCCAGGATCTTTGGAACATTGTGTCTGATGGCCCGCAATTGACTGGGAAGGAAGCTGATGGTGCAGCACCAACAATGACCAAGGAAGAAAGAATGAGAGATGCTCTGGCCCTTCACCTCATACAGCAAGGCGTTTCTTCTGCCATCTACCCAAGAATCATGGGTTCAAAGACAGCCCAGGAGGCATGGCAAAGGCTAGTAAATGAATTCAAGGGGTCCAAGAAGGTGGTGAAGATAAAGCTAACAGCACTTCGACGGCAGTTTGATGCCCTGCTTATGTGTGAAGGTGAGTCCTCTCAAACATTCTGCGGAAAAATAACTAGTCTAGTAAATCAAATGAGATCACTAGGTGGTGTGATAGAAGAACAACAAGTGGTTGAGAAAATCCTTCGCTCAATGCCTAAAACACACAAACACATTGTGTCATCCATCTTAGAAGCCCATGACTTGGAGACATTAACTGTTATTGAACTCCTAGGATCTCTTCAATCCCATGAGGATCTGTTTCCTGCAGAGGAAGAAAGCCTGGACAAAGTCCTACATACCAAAATGAACCTTGAAAATAAAACTGAAACACATCGAAGGACAAACATGGAGGGGAACACCAAACATCAGTTTAAGAATAAACACACCAAAGACATCTCAAATACCATCAGGTGCAAAATATGCAAGAAGACAAACCATGAGACCAAGGATTGCTTTTTCCGGTGTAAAAAATGCAAAGTACAAAATCACTCTGCCCAAAGATGCTGGTTTAATACACATGAAGAAGCCAAAACAACAAAATCAGAGGAAGAAGAAGAATATCTTTTCACTCGTACCTCCTCCACCATGACACAACCTGGAACTTGGTTCATCGATAGTGGATGTTCAAGCCATATGGTTAATGAGTTAGCCTACTTTATTGAAATAGACAAAAACTTTAAATCAGAAGTAATATTGGGGGATGGTAAGAGGGAGAAAGTTGAAGGCAAGGGTACTATTGCTGTCCAAACAGATGTTGGAAAAAGGCTAGTTAATGATGTTCAGTTTGTCCCTACCCTCTCACAGAATCTGCTGAGTGTAGGACAGTTGACAAGAAGAGGCTTCAAAGTAATATTTGATGAAGAAACTTGTGTCATAGTTCATAAGAACTCACAAGCTGTCATTGCCTCAGCCAGCTTGAATCAAAACAACATTTACACCATCATTTTAAGACCATATGCTCCAAAGGTCCTCACTGTCTTAGAGGGGCATCAGCATGATCTCACACACATTTGGCATCATAGGCTTGGGCACATAAATTTCAAAACCCTTCAACAACTCCATGATAAAGATTTGGTTGTTGGGCTCCCCAAAATTAGAAACATAACAGGCCAATGTGACACCTGTGCCCAATGCAAGTCTCACCGGCTGCCTTTTCCACAAAATGCTGTTAGTAAAGCTTCAGGACCCTTAGATCTCCTTCATATTGATCTGTGGGGACCTGCAAGCACACCGATTTTGGGGGGTATTGGAAGTGAAATCTGCGCCATAAAACTCTGCTCCCTCAGCTTTTATTAGCCGTCTGTGGTTAATACTCTTAATGACCTTCGTAACTGCTTCCTAATTTCAATTACTGCTGTAATCTAGATCCTTCCTGGCTTCTCTATAAAGCCATGTTTTCTTTTCCCTGCACGAGTATTGTATTAAGAAGTCATTAGTAAGAATCAAAAGTAAAACCTCTTTTGCCGCATTCCCCTCTTCCTTTTTTGTTTAGATCCTTTTCTGTTGTAAACAAAAAAGGAAGAGGGGAATGCGGCAAAAGAGGTTTTACTTTTGATTCTTACTAATGACTTCTTAATACAATACTCGTGCAGGGAAAAGAAAACATGGCTTTATAGAGAAGCCAGGAAGGATCTAGATTACAGCAGTAATTGAAATTAGGAAGCAGATTTCACTTCTAATACCCCCCCAAAATCTGTGCCTGGGAGAACGCCGATTTGTGCCCTAAGCGCCTTGAAGCGTTCACGCGGCAGCGGCTTCGTCAGAATGTCGGCCACCTGAGCTTCGGACGAGCAGTGCACAAGCTCGATCTTCTTCTTTTCTACAATCTCTCTGATGAAGTGGAAGCGGACATCTATGTGTTTGCTCCTTCCGTGATGGACGGGATTTTTTGCGAGCATTATTGCCGATGTGTTGTCGCAGTAGAGGGTGGTTCCTTCTTTAATTTTTTTAACTTCCAGTTCATCGATCATTCTTTGCAGCCAAATGGCCCCACGGAGGCGGAGTACATGGCGATAAACTCCGCCGCCTGTGAGGCCATTTGGCTGCAAAGAATGATCGATGAACTGGAAGTTAAAAAAATTAAAGAAGGAACCACCCTCTACTGCGACAACACATCGGCAATAATGCTCGCAAAAAATCCCGTCCATCACGGAAGGAGCAAACACATAGATGTCCGCTTCCACTTCATCAGAGAGATTGTAGAAAAGAAGAAGATCGAGCTTGTGCACTGCTCGTCCGAAGCTCAGGTGGCCGACATTCTGACGAAGCCGCTGCCGCGTGAACGCTTCAAGGCGCTTAGGGCACAAATCGGCGTTCTCCCAGGCACAGATTTTGGGGGGGTATTGGAAGTGAAATCTGCTTCCTAATTTCAATTACTGCTGTAATCTAGATCCTTCCTGGCTTCTCTATAAAGCCATGTTTTCTTTTCCCTGCACAAGTATTGTATTAAGAAGTCATTAGTAAGAATCAAAAGTAAAACCTCTTTTGCCGCATTCCCCTCTTCCTTTTTTGTTTACAACATATTCAGACACTCATTGTGGATATTGAGCCTGATATAAATGTCAAGAGGGCAATGAATGAGATAAATGCAGGCGAGTCTTTACCTTCTTCTTATTTGCTATGCATTGTTTTGAATGACTCATCTTCTATGATCTTCCGTTTCTTTGCTATAAATATAAATTTCCCTAGTGTTGTTATGCTGTGTGTAGCCTAGGCTCTGTTTGGCGCAGCGCGGTGAGTTCGGACAAAAACAGCACCATAGAATATATGCTTGACATCTTCATTCGGTGAGGTCGGGCATTCACGAACTACGGTTCATAATCATCGCATTCATGACCACCACCGCCATGCCAAACAGAGTCCTAGGCGTGCCAAAAAGCTCGATGCTTGTGAATGGCTAATAATTTTTATTGTTCAACTCGTTCATTACTAATCGAGTTGATTTTGAATCAAAATTTGTCAACTTGTTCATTAATCGGAACAAACACAAACAAAACCTACCTCAACTCCGTTTAGTTCGATAAGAGCTTAATATGCATAAATAACAATTCTCTATTTTTCCACCATTATTATTATTAATAATTTGATTTTAAACTAAGCTGAAGTAAAAAAAAAAACAAATTAAAATATTATTTTCAATTATTAGGTGACTGCGTCTATTGAAGATCTCCCGAGGACTTTGTATAATTATACGAACCTTCCCTGTACTTTTTGAAATTACATAAAGTAAACTTGGATGGGAGGTTTCGGTAATTTCAAAATGTAGATAGTGTTGCGGGTCGTTTGGGTGCTCTTGGTAGACCGGTCGACTTGAACCGTCTTAGCTCTGAAGCGAGTCAAGCGCGCTAACAGTTAATTAGAGAATCGTTAAGTACATTGAAACTTTTTAACGTGGAAAACCCGAAAAGGATAAAAAACCACGCGGTCGGAGTTGTGCCGACCAACTTCCACTATCTTCTGGGGGTTTACAGTCAAATACTTAAAATTCGAGCGCGACAGGCCGCCGCTCATTACAATAATATGGAGAGAGAGAGATCTCCGAAGGTGACAGGCCACCACTCGAAAAACTAAGTCATTTTTCTTCTGAGAACTGTGGTGGGAACAAAAGTGAGAATGCCGACTCGCCTTTCGGGAGAAGGGAAATCTCCAATTCCACGAAAGAGATCTTCAAGCACCGAAAGAGATCTTCAAGTGCGAAGGAGATCTTCAAGCACCGAAGGAGATCTTCAAGCACCGAAGGAGAACTCAAGGGAAATCTTCGACAGAGCTCTCTCGGGTGCAGAAGGCCAGGTCCCCCGAAATGAAGGCTCCTGGCTCCTTTTATAGCTTTGGACGGGGGTAGCCCGGTAATTTTGCCGTCGTAACCATCGTAACTACCTGACGGGCGAATCACGCCGGTGGATTTGGAGCACACGGATCGCCATTTTTCGTAAATGACCGTCTCGCCCTTCGGACAGTTCGGGCAGCTTTGTTGAAGGTAAGAAAGGCGACAAGCGGGTCCTGCAATCTGAGAAATTAGAAAGACAAAATATGAGCGTGCCCGGAATGCGAAAGTGTTCTGAGCGCGCTCAGAAACATTCTGAGCGCGCATCGAACGGGGAAGCATTCTGAGCGTGCAAGGAGGTCGGAAACGGGAAGTCGTACCCTCAAAGAAGGGATGGGGTTTTGGTCGGGCGCTCCGCCGGACCCCCTAAAGGAGAGGGGTGCGGTCCGGCCGCACCCGTACGGGCGGTGGCCGTTGCCCGAGGGGGGTGCGGCTCGGCCGCACCCTAAGAGGGGGTGCGGCGTCATGGCCGCACCCCAAGAGGGGGGTGCGGCGGCATGGCCTCACCCCAAGAGGGGGGTGCGACGACATGGCCGCACCCTAAGAGGGGGGTGCAGCGACATGGCCGCACCCTAAAAGGGGGGTGCGGCGGCATGGCCGCACCCCATGAGGGGTGCGGTTAGGCCACACCCCTTGAGGGGGGTCGGCGCTACCGCGTGCGCTATCGTGCGGTAGCACCGCGCGGTACCGCCCCGCGCACCGTGGCAGTATCAAGCGCAGTAGCGCGTGCGATTGCGCATGGTGCTGGCGCGCGCGGCTGAGTGAAGCCCTGTGGCGTGTTCTACGCGCGTCTTTGTACGGGCGGTTTGTGGGTTTGGCCCACTCTCCCACTCATCCCTCTTAACCTTAGTGGTGGAGTGGAGTTTGCGAGTAACTGTTACCCGTCTTTGGACAAGTAGATGAGAGCCCATGTATGAATGCATATCTGCAGCCCCCCGAACCTTCGGAGTCCGAATTTGTATACAGAGGAATTCAGAGGTTTTGACTCTTCTGATGCGGCTTCAATCATCGTCATCTTTGTGGCGCCTTGGGTAGGAATTGTCGTTGAGGGATGAGTGCGCGGTTTGCTTTTGTTTCCTGGTGTCTTTTGCGACTTTAGTTTCTTACTTATTGTTGGAGTTGTAATTAGGGGGACGGGCCCCAGAGTGGACGGTGAATAACGGGTGTATTAAAACCGTGGACGAATGTAAGAGGGGCAGACCCTTACGACATCGGGACCTGACCGCGGAGGAGAAGGGCGAACCTTTAATTGACGACGGTGCAAAGTACTCGGGGCAGGGCCCCGAAGTGGCTGATGAATAGCAGGGGTATTCAAACCTTGGACGATCGCAAATGGGGCAGGCCCGTACGACGTCAGGACCTGACCACAAAGGAGAAGGGTGAACCTTCAATCGACGGCAGCGCAAAGTCCCCAAGACCGAGCCCCAAAGTGGCCGGTGAATAGCAGGGGTATTCAAACCGTGGACGAACATAAAGGGGGCAGGCCCTTACGGCGTCGGGACCTGACTGCAGAGGAGAAGGGCGAACCTTCAATCGACGGCAGCGCAAAGTCCCCGGGGCCGGGCCCCGAAGTGGCCGGTGAATAACAGGGGTATTCAAACCGTGGACGAACGTAAAGGGGGCAGGCCCTTACGACGTCGGGACCTGACTGCGGAGGAGAAGGGCGAACCTTCAATCGACGGTAGCGCAAAGTCCCCGGGGTCGGGCCCCGAAGTGGCCGGTGAATAGCAGGGGTATTCAAATCATAGACGAACGTAAAGGGGGCAGACCCTTACGACGTTGGGACCTGACTGCGGAGGAAAAAGGCAAACCTTCAATTGACGGCAGCGCAAAGTCCCCGGGGTCGGGCCCCGAAGTGGCCGATGAATAGCAGGGGTATTCAAACCGTGGACGAATGCAAAGGGGGCAGGCCCTTACGACGTCGGGACTTGACCGCAGAGGAGAATGAAGAACCTTCAATCGATGGCAGCGCAAAGTCCCTGGGGCAGGGCCCCGAGTGGATGATGAAAAGCGTTTGTGATGGTGAAGAAGATAATAATGATTTTTCTTAGTCGGACATAGGTGTCGGTGTCAAAATATATTTTTCATAGTAGAGAGTCAGTTTGCGTGTGGCTTACAAGATAAATTTGCGTGAGTCTGAGCTTGCGGCTTTGTGCATAATAAAAGATAAATTTGCGCGAGTCTGAGCTCGCGGCTTTGTACATAATATAAGATAAGTTTGCACGAGTCTGAGCTTGCGGCGTTTTGCGTGATAGAAGACTTAAATTACTGATAAAAGCGGCGCAGGTTCTGGGCGTTCCAGGTGCATGGTAGAGTCTTCCCTTCCGCCGTTCTGAGCATGTATGTTCCAGGTTTTACGACAGTAGTGACAACATACGAACCTTCCCAAGTTGGTGAGAGTTTATCTCCTTGGGGGCCTTTACCGGCTGCCTCGATGCTGTGTAGGACGAGGTCCCCTATGTTGATTGGTCTGGGCTTCACCCTTCTATCGTAGAGCCGGGCTACGCGCCTTTGGTAGGTTGCGGTGCGCTCGACAGCATTGTCTCGAATTTTGGGGATTAAGTCGAGATTTTCCCAAAGCAGTTCATCATTCTTGTTGGGATCAAAAGTTAGAACCCAGGTGCTTGGAATGCCGATGTCGACGAGGATGACAGCTTCAGTACCATAAAAGAGGTTATAAGGCGTCTGTCCTGTAGGGTTCCTCTCTGTCGTGCGGTACGCCTATAGTATATTTGGGAGTGCGTCCACCCATTGCCCCCCAGCTTCTTCTAAGCGCGTCTTCAACCCTTTGAGGATGGTGTGGTTTGTGACCTCCACTTGCCTGTTGGTTTGTGGATGTGCTACGACCGTGTGACGAAGATTGTTTTTCATATCCTCGCACATCTTGGTGAAGGATTTCTCGGTGAACTGAGTGTCGTTGTCGGCAATGATTGTTGCTGGGATACCGAAGCGGCAGATAATGCTCTTCCAGACAAATTTTTTGGCATTCACTTCTGTGATCTTAGCCAGGGGCTCAGCTTCTACCCATTTGGTAAAGTAGTCGATGGCTAGGATGATTAATTTCCTCTATCCAGATGCCAGAGGCAGGGGGTCGAGGAGATCGATTCCCCATTGTGCGAATGGCCACGCACTTTGGAGTGTGGAGAACGCGACCGGGGGCTGGTGAGGTATGTTTGCGTGTAACTGACAGCTCCTGCACTTTTGGACTAGCTCGGTCGCGTCCTTCTTTATTGTTGGTCAATAAAAACCTTGGCGCAATATCTTTTGGGCCAAAGCTTTCCCGCCTAGGTGCTCTCCGCCGACTCCCGCATGCACTTCTCTTAGGGCATAGTCCGCTTCGCCTACAGGTAGACACTTTAGATAGGGCCCTGAGAATGCCCGTTTGTAAAGCTCCTCATCCACGATGGCGACTGATGCGGCTCGCATCCGTAATCTCCATGCTTCCAGACGGTCCTCGGGGAGGTGCCCGTGCTCATGGTAGGCCCGTAGGGGGGGTGGTCATCCAAGATGGCTCCTCTTGGTGGATGGTCGTGATTTCCCACGGCCCTTGAATACTTGGAACCATGATCTCTTCCACTCGGCGTCTTCGGGATTGATAGCTGGTGGGTGAAGTTGCAAGCTTAGAGAGAGCATCTGCTCTGGAGTTCTGTTCCCGGGGGATGTGCAGAATTTGGTATGACGGAATCTTCTGAAGGAGTGATCTTGCAAGCACGAGATATTTCGCTATCTGGTCATTCTTGACATCGTAGTCTCCCTCAACTTACGAGACTACGAGTTGGGAGTCTGCGTGAATTGTCAGGTTCTCTGCTTTGCAATCGATGGCGAGCCGGAGGCCGACGATCAGTGCCACGTATTTTGCGATATTGTTGGTTGCGGGGAACTTTAACCTTAGGCCATAATCTAAGGTATTCTCATCGGGACTTATGAGGAGTAATCCTGCTCCAGCTCCTTCAGCTCCTGATGCGCCGTCGACGTATAGAGTCCAACGGGGAGTAGTGATATCTTTGATAGGAAGTGCTTCTAGTGGAATGGTGTTCTCCGCAATAAAGTCGGCGAGTACTTGCGACTTGATGTCTGGTCGTGGTAAGAACTGGATGTCGAACTCGCCGAGCTCTACCGACCACTTTACTAGTCTCCCTGAGACCTTTGGCTTCTGGAGGATTGTTCGTAGCGGGAGCTGAGTTAACACTTTTACTGTATGAGCCTGGAAGTAGGGACGAAACATTCTTGCCGAGAATACAAGAGCCAAAGCCGTCTTTTCCGCCGCCGGATATCTGGTTTCGGCGTCGGTGAGGACTTTGCTAAGGTAGTAGATTGGCCGCTGCACCCCGCCTTCATCTTTCATGAGCATTGAGCTAAGGGTTGCAGGCGAAACTGCCATGTATAGGAACAGAGTTTCCCCTGGGATGGGCTTTGATAGGAGTGGTGGTGAAGCCAGGTACTGTTTGACAAGTTCGAAAGCCGTCTGGCACTTGTCCGTCCACTGAAATCTGTTGAAATTGTTGAAGTGGAAGTTAGAGGACTTTTGGACCTGGGCGGTCTGGGAGGAGGTCGGGCGGTCTGGCGTGACCGCACGGCCTGGCGGTCTGCCTCTGCGGTCTGGCTTGTCTAAGCCTAGCTGCGGTCTCCTGGCTTGATCGCTGGTATGGGTCCAAGGCGGCTGAAGGTAAAGGCCGCGCGGTCTGTCTGTGACCACGTGGTGAGTTGATCGTCTTCAGGTGTGCGCGATCTGTGCGTGATCACGTGGCGTGCTGTCTTCTTCAAGGCTGTGGCGGTCTGGTGTGACCGCACAGTTTGATCCAGGTTTTCCAGAATGAGGTCTGGTGACTGACCGGGCTTTCTGGTGATATTCGCGGACTATGGGACTTAGTCGCGCGGTCTCAGTTCGCGGTCTCAGGAGGAGACTGGTATGCGAGCTGGACACTGTTCGCGGTCTCAGGAGGAGACCGGCATGCGGACAGGAGTTCGCGGTCTGAGTTCGCGGTATCTTCAACTTTTATTTTTTCCTTTGGTGTTTGTGGTGGTGAAATCATGTCTCGCCAAGCATACCTTGCCTTGTAATTTGAAGTTGCTATCAATAAAGATCACTTGTTTGCCTCCATTTGCTTCTGGTTGCTTGGCTTGTGAACTCTAAGTTGTATGATTCCTGCTCACTTCATAAAGATCCAAAAATTTCACATGGTATCAGAGGTAGGTTGGAGTGGATAGAGCAGTGAGCAACTTAGAGTAGCCATCGCCTTTGTGAAGGAGGAACCAGTGGTAGAGCAATGGAAGCGAGGGGTCTTGGAATTGAGATGCTTACATCGACTAACTTCAAGAAGTGGAAGTCGTGTATGCAAAGCTATCTTCTAGGTGAGGACCTCTGGGAGGTAGTTGGAGGAGATCAGACGCAGGAAGTTGTCCCGGAAGGGGATAATGGGGCTGAGGTGAGAACATGGAGGAGGACGAATGCGATGGCAGAGTTTACTCTGAAGAGGGCAATCTCACCTGACCTGTTTGATCACATCATGGGGTGTGGATCGGCTGCGGAGATCTGGAGTGCCCTGGATGGGCTGTTTAACAAGAAGAATGTAGCAAGGCTACAGTTCTTGGAGAATGAGCTGGCAAGGTCGGCTCAGGGTGATCTTTCTATCTCCACTTTCTTTCTGAAGATAAAGAACTTGTGCGCTGAAATCTCAGCATTGGATCCTGATGAGCCTATCTCTGAGGCGAAGCTGAAGAGGCACATCATCCGCGGCTTGTGGAAGGAATATGTTGCCTTTGTGACGTCGGTGCAGGGATGAGCAAATCAGCCGTCTCTGTTGGAGCTGGAGAACTTGCTTGCATCGCAAGAAAGTTTGGCAAGGCAGATGGCGGGGGTGTTGGTGGCTGGGGGAGATGGGGAGGTGCTCTTCTCGGGGAAGAAGAAGAAGTGGGATAAGAAGAAGAAGACCGCTGGAGGAGGCTATGGGCCTTCAACTTCTGGGCAGCAGGAAATGGTGTATGCTCCCAAGGCCGACGGAAAGAAGAAGGGTGAAGGTCCAAAGTGCTTCAAGTGTGGCAAGTATGGCCACATCAGGAAGGATTGTAGGGTGGTCACCCAAGCTGGGCATGCTGCGGAGAGGGAGGAAGCTGAGGCCAGGCACTTTGAAGGAGGTTGGGGAGGAGCCTTCTCGGCTTCTGTTGGAGCTTCGGCTCCTATAAACTATCTGGAAGACTGGATCGTGGACTCCGGGTGTGGTCATCACCTCACCGGAGACGAGACCAAGCTTTCTTCTGCACAACCCTATACAGGTAACAATGCAATCATTACTGCTGATAATACTGTGCATCCAGTAGACAAAGTGGGGGTTGTTTCCTTGGGCAGTGATAGAGGGCCACTTACTTTGAAGAGCGTCTATCACGTGCCTGGTATGAGGAAAAACCTCTTCTCTGTAACCAACACTGCAGACGCTGGGTATCACGTTCTGTTTGGCCCAACAGAAGTGAAGTTTCTACGCAATTTTGAGGTCGTAAAGGCCGAGGTCGTCCATGTCGGGAGACGGGCAAAGGACTTGTTCGTTTTATCGACAGGTTCCTACGTCGACAAGATGAAGACGAATGATGGTGCCGTTATATGGCATGAGAGGTTGGGGCACGTGGGGATGGACAAGATGAAAGCTATAGCGGTGAGAGGTCTGGTCAAGGTCCTGCCAAGTCTATCTTCCTACGGTGAAGGTCATGTTTGCGCGGGATGTCAGTTCGGCAAGTCTCATCGACTACCGTTTGACAAGTCGCAGACAAGGAGTAATGTGCCGTTGGAGTGCATCCACGGTGACTTAATGGGACCTACTGCTACCCCAAGCCTTGGAGGCAGCAGATATATGCTGGTGTTGATCGATGATTACACCGGATATGTCTGGGTATATTTCCTGAAGGAGAAGGCGGAGGTGTTTACCAAGTTTGTGGAGTTCAAGGAGCTCGTGGAGGGTCGGCTAGGGCTGCGGGTGAAGAAGCTGAGGACTGACAACGGAGGGGAGTTCACCTCCAGTGAGCTCTCTATTTTTTGCAGGAAGGCAGGCATCCGGAGAGAGCTCACTTGTGCAAATACTCCACAGCAGAACGGAGTTGCAGAGCGGAAGATCCGTCATCTGACGGATACCTGCAAGTGTTGGCTGCATGCCAAGAGTATCCCAAAGTCCTTCTGGATGGAGGGAATGTCTTGTGCTGCCTACATCATCAACATGATGCCTTTGAGTCCCATCAACATGTTGACTTCGCATGAGATGATGTTCAAGGAGAAGCCAAGCGTGGCACACCTTAGGGTGTTTGGTTCCACCTACTACGTGCATGTTCCAGATGCTCTTCGAACGAAGCTAGATGCGAAAGTAAGGAAGCTAGTCTTCGTGGGATACGATGAGCGGAAGAAAGGCTGGAAGTGCATGGACCCGGAGACGCGAAGATTTGTTGTATCTCGCGACATCATGTTCGATGAGGTGACATCTTACAAGGGGTCTTCTGGTGTGGAGCTACCAGAGAGTAGGTTGGAGGTGCCGGAGAAAGCTGTGGAGGATCTTCAGGTGGAGCTACCTGTGTCACCAGGTGGTCCATCTCCTTCTAGTTCCGAGACGGGGGCTTCTGGTTCAGGGAGCAGGGGGAGCGATGCTCCTAGCACGTTTGGAAGAGGAGCTAGGGAGGAAACAGCTGAAGATAATACGGTTCAGGGGAAGGAGCTGAGGAGGTCAAAGCGGGCGATCGTCGCCCCTGATCGCTATACAGGAGGAAACGCAGTGAGCTTCGTCTCATGTTTCTTCGCTGGTCCCTTGGATCAGAGGGAGCGGTCGAGCTTTGAGAAGGCCAGAGGCGTGAAGGAGTGGGACATTGCTATGCAAGAAGAGATGGCAGCTCTCGAGAAGAATGAGACCTGGTCTCTTGTGCCCAAGCCTAAGGGCACCACTCCTGTGACATGCAAGTGGGTCTACAAGCTCAAGAAGAAAGCTGACGGCAGCATCGAGCGGTACAAAGCTCGCCTTGTAGCTCGGGGGTTCTCGCAGCAATACTGTGAAGACTACGAGGAGACATTCAGTCCGGTGGCAAAAATGACTTCAGTTCGGTTCATCATTGCCTTGGCAGCGTTCAGTGGATGGGAGATTTGGCAGCTCGACGTCAAGAACGCTTTCTTGTACGACGAGATTGACAAGGATATCTTCATGGTCCAGCCACCAGGCTTTGTGTCTGAAGATTTTCCGGAGCATGTCTGCAAGCTGAAGAAGACCTTGTATGGGTTGAAGCAAGCGCCGAGGGCATGGTACGGGAAGATCGCAGAATATCTCCTATTATGTGGATTTGGTGCTTCAGACTCAGACTCAAGCTTGTTCGTCAAGAAGAGCGGGGAGCTTCAAGTCATCGTGCTGCTATACGTCGACAATATGATCGTGACGGGGAACTCGAAGGAGGAGGTAGCGCAGCTTCGGGCCGAGCTGTCTATCAGGTTCGAGATGAAGGACTTAGGTGAGCTTCACCATTTCCTTGGACTCGAGGTGCAGAGGAAGGAGAGTGGAGTGCTGGTTTCCCAGGCTGGATATGCGGAGCGGATCGTTGAGCGGTTCGGCATGAAGGAAGGGAAGTGCATCTCCACACCTTTGGAGAAGGCTATGAAGCTTCAGAAGGATGAGGGAAGAATTCTGCAAGATCCGTTGGTGTTCCGAGCTCTGGTTGGGAGCTTGATCTATCTGACGATCACTAGGCCGGATATTGCGTATGCAGTTGGCAGAGTGAGTCGGTATATGGCGGAGCCACGGGTACCTCATCTGCTAGCAGCCAAGAACATTCTGAAGTATGTCAAGGCGACCTCGGACATGGGTCTTCTATATAGGAGGGATGCGGGCTTCGAGGTGCACGGGTACATGGATGCTGACTACAGGGGAGATTTGGATGATCAAAAGTCGACATCTGGATTCGTCTTCATGGCGGGCCCTACAGCTATATCATGGCGCGGCAAAAAGCAGGATTCCGTATTGGTCTCCACCACGGAAGCGGAATACAAGGCTTCGGCCTTGGCAGCTCAGGAAGCCATCTGGCTTAGGAGTTGGTGGGAGACGTCCACAAGGAGGTTCGGGAGCCGACTTTGCTACGCGGTGACAACGAGAGTGCTCTCAAACTGGTTACCAATCCAGTTTGTCACGCGAGGACCAAGCATATCGAGATCGAGCACCACTTTATACGGGAGAAGGTGCTGGAGGGATCTCTTTCGGTCGAGCATGTGCGGAGTGCGGACAACGTAGCGGACATCTTCACAAAGGCGCTGGCGAAAGGGCCGTTCACACGGCTAAGGAGCCTACTGGGGTTAGTTTCAACTTCCCACTTCAAGGGGGAGTGTTGAAATTGTTGAAGTGGAAGTTAGAGGACTTTTGGACCTGGGCGGTCTGGGAGGAGGTCGGGCGGTCTGGCGTGACCGCACGGGCTGGCGGTCTGCCTCTGCGGTCTCCTGGCTTGATCGCTGGTATGGGTCCAAGACGGCTGAAGGTGAAGGCCTCGCGGTCTGTCTGTGACCGCATGGTGGGTTGATCGTCTTCAGGTGTGCGCGATCTGTGCGTGATCACGTGGCATGTTGTCTTCTTCAAGGCTGTGGCGGTCTGGTGTGACCGCACAGTTTGATCTAGGTTTTCCAGAATGCGGTCTGGTGACTGACCGGTCTTTCTGGTGATATTCGCGGACTATGGGACTTAGTCGCGCGGTCTCAGTTTGCGGTCTCAGGAGGAGACTGGTATGCGAGCTGGACACTGTTCGCGGTCTCAGGAGGAGACCGGCATGCGGACAGGAGTTCGCGGTCTGATGGCGAACTGGCTGTGTTCGCGGTCTCTGGTGAACACATGTGGTGAGCAGCTTCGTGATGGTCTGGCGATCCCCTTGTGGAGTTGCGATCTCACTATGAGAGTGGCGGTCTCTCATGGTTTGGTTAAAGTTGGCGAGCTCACCTAAAATGAAGCAGGAGTACTGTTGCTGATCGCGCGGTGTGACCGGTAAGATTGCGCGGTCTGGAGGGTGGTGATCCTATCTCATAGGGTGGTAACTGGATCAGGTCTCACGCCTATAAATAGGACCCATCGGCAGCAATAATTAAGACACACCAAGTGTAAGCTGAGTTCTCTTCTTTCCTGCGGTCTCTATTTGTCTGACCGGGCGGTCTGCTGATTGAACTCTTATTGTGCAACTTCTGCAGATAGTGCGGGCAGCAGCGATCACCTCTTCCTCTGAAAGTGTTCGGGCGGTTTGCGGCTTGGAGTTGTGTTGCTGGAGTTCGGGAGACTCAGGAGTTCGGAAGGAGGGGTGCGGTCTGATCAGCGGTCTGGTGTTGTTCTGAGATCGGCAGCGGGTTGCGGTCTGGCAGGTTGCTGAGGTCGTAGGGAGACCGCAAGGTCTCAAGGTATCTTCAACTTGTATTTTTTCCTTTGGTGTTTGTGCTGGCGAAATCATGTCTCGCCAAGCATACCTTGCCTTGTAATTTGAAGTTGCTATCAATAAAGATCACTTGTTTGCCTCCATTTGCTTCTAGTTGCTTGGCTTGCGAACTCTAAGTTGTATTATTCCTGCTCACTTCATAAAGATCCAAAAATTTCACAAAATCTGGAGTTACGCGCTCCCCGGAGAATTGAAGAAGGGGAGGTGCTTGTCTCCTGTCCGTGATAGGAAACGAGATAATGCGGTGATCCTTCCGTTTAGGCGTTGTACTTCCTTAATTGAATGAGGTGGCGACATATCCTCCAACACCTTAATCTTCTCGGGGTTGGCCTCAATTCCCCGATGGGTTACCATGAAACCCAGGAATTTCCCCGACGTCACACCAAATGCGCATTTGCTAGGGTTGGGCCGCATCTGGAAGCGACGAAGAAGCTGGAAGCACTGTCCTAAGTCTCTCAAGTGGTCGCGATGGTGGACGCTCTTCACTAGCATGTCGTCCATGTACACCTCCATCGTCTCTCCGATAAGGCTCTTGAAAACTTTGTTCATCAACCTTTGGTAGGTCACTCCGACTTTTTTGAGGCCAAAGGGCATAACTTTGTAGCAGTAAACTCCTTTGTCTGTTCGGAATGCAGTGTGCTCCTCGTCTTCTAGGTTCATCCTGATTTGGTTGTAACCTGAGTATGCTCCATGAAGCTGAGGAGTTCGTGTCCGGCTGTCGCGTCGACGTGGTGATCGATCCTTGGAAGGGGGAAGCAATCTTTTGGGCATGCTTGATTTAGATTGTTGTAGTCAACGCACATCCGCCACTTCCCCGTGGCCTTCTTTACCATTACCACATTGGCTAGCCATGTGGGGTATTTCGCTTCGCGGATGAATTGTGCTTCTAGGAGTTTCTCCACCTCTTCCTCGACCGCCTTGAGCCGTTCTGGGGCGAAGTTCCTCTTTTTCTGGATCACTGGCCTGCAAGCGGGGTTAATGTTTAAAGAGTGAAAGATGACCTGAGGATCTACCCCGTGCATGTCTTCCGGACTCCACGCGAAGATATCCTTGTTGGCGTGGAGGAAGAGAACATATTCCTCCCGCTCTTCCTTAGATAGGAGGTACCCGACCTGGACCGTCCGGGTCGGATCCTGCTGGGAGATTGGTACTTTGGTGATCCCTTCGACGGGGGATCCGCGTTGTAGAGTGGTTTTGTCCCGTAAGTCAAAGTTGTCGATATTGAGAGTGATTGCTTCCATTGGTCGTGCCTGTTTTAAGAAACACGTTCGTGCTGCTTCGTGGTTCCCTCTTACGAACCCTATACCTGCGGTGATTCGGAACTTCATAGCCAGATGCGGAATAGATGAGATTGCTCCAAAGATGGATTGGAGCGGACTCCCGAAGATGGCATTGTAGGCGGAGGTGGACTCCACCACCACGAACTGGATGTTGTATGATGACTGTCTTGGAAACTCGCCCAATGTGACTGGGAGAGTGATCATGCCTTGAATTGGAACAGGTCGGTTGTCGAAGCCGTAGACGGGCCCGGCTGCAGGGCTGAGCTAATCCTTCGTGAGCTTCATACTTTGCAAAGTGGAAAGGAACAGAACATCAACCAAGTTTCCATTATCGACCAATATCCTTTTTACATTAAAGCAAGGGTCCCAAATCCCTGCGCTGATTACGAGGGGATCCTGATGCGGTAGTCGTAACCCTTGTAGGTCCTCTTCCACGAAAGCAATCGTAATGTCCTACTTGATCTTCTTATCTTCGTGGTCTCTCTGGGGTTTGACGATCGAGAGGATTTGCGCCGCTAGGATGGGAGGTTCGGCGATCATTTCGATTTCTCCCACCATCGGTCTTCCTCCTCCTGCACCTCGGGGAGCGGGAGGCTGCTCCCTCTCTTCCCTAGGATACTGAGGTTGATTGGGAACCTGGCTTTGAAGGAATCTTTCCAGGAGTCCCTGGAGGACGAGGCGCTCAGTCTCGTCTTTAAGTCTGGTACACTCTTCAGTGTTATGCCCAGTCCCTCGATGGAACTCGCAAAACCTGGATTGGTCGCTCCTCGGGTTTAGGGCTGGCACCCGAGGTGTGCAAAGCTCAGGGTTATTCTGAATGGCGTAGAGTATATTTGTTCTGGTGGTGTTCAATGGGGTGTAGACCCTGGGCGGCTGTGGACCTAGGTCTCTTCGGTGATCACGACAACATTCATCGTTATGGCGTTCCTCGTCGCGCCGTTCTTCTCATCCACTGGGGGCTTGATCTGACCCCCTCTTTCTCCTTGGGCTACCTTCGAACTGCCGACGGTGCGCTTCGATGGCCTCATCGGCAGCTATCTGAGCTTCAACTCGGTGAACGAGGTCAGGATAACTTGTCACGGTTTCTCTCATTAGAGCCGAGTAAAAGCCACTTGGGCGGAGGCCTCCAAGGAAAACTCCTCGCAAGAGCTCGGGGTTGACCCCCAGGATTTGTTGAGCCTCCGAAGCAAAGCGCTGGAAAAAATCCTTGAGAGTCTCTCCGTCGTTTTGGCAGATTCCTGAGAGATGGGAGGGATCTCGGACAATCCTACGATTGGCGATGAACTAGTCCACGAACTGCTGCACCATTTCTGCGAAGTTGCTGATGGCCCCATCCCGCAGGGAGTGGAACCAAGTGCGCGCTTGTCCTTTCAAGGTTGTCGGGAACACTTGATAGAGGAGCTGATCGGGTGCGCTATAAATCCTCATGATAGTGGTGAAGTGATTGACATGTTCCAATGGGTCGTCTATCTCGTCGAATGTTTCGATGTTGGGAAGCTTGAAACTATTTGGAACCGGATGGGCCAAGACCCGAGGCGATAGTGGGGAGCCGTGGTGCGCGGGACAGTGGGCGAGAGCTGCGCATCGCCCTGCCTGGCCGTATTCTTCTGCTATCATATCGCGTATCTCCTCTCGAGTGGTTCTTTCTATTGCTCAGTCAGGAACAACTCTTCCCTCGCGATGGTGATGGTGGTCAGCTTCTGGTCCTCTGGCCGGCCGAGCAGGATGAGTGGAGCTTGCGGCGTCGGAGAATTCTTCGGAGGCTTCTTCTTCTCGAACGGCCTCCTCATTTGGAGCATGATTCAGAGCTGGGGGTGTCAGAACGTTCAACGCCGGAGGTTGAACAGGAGCTCGAGGAGCCCCAAGATTTCTTACGAGAGCCAGCATATCGGCTTGCTGTTCTTCCATCTGCCGCATGCGCCCTTCCAGTACTGTCGCGGGCGCAAGCACTGCTTCTTCTATGAGAGGTGCGTTGATAAGCGAGTGAGAGGAAGATGGGTCGACGCGTCCCTCCAGGATTGATCCTTTAGTAGTGCGGGCACTTCTTCTTGCCATCGCAATCTGTAGCGAGTACTGCCTTGAAGCAAATACTTCCTTTTGGGAGTCTTTGCGGAGTATCTGGGAATACTTCGATTCCCATAGACGACGCCAAACTGTTGTGGGTCGCTTGGTTGCTCTTGGTAGACCGGTCGACTTGAACCGTCTTAGCTCTGAAGCGAGCCAAGCGCGCTAACAGTAAATTAGAGAATCATTAAGTATACTGGGACTTTTTAACGTGGAAAACCCGGAAAGGGTAAAAAACCACGCGGTCGGAGTTGTGCCGACCAACTTCCACTATCTTTTGGGAGTTTACAGTCAGATACTTAGAATTCGAGCGCGACAGGCCGCCGCTCGTTACAATAATAGGGAGAGAGAGAGAGATCTCCGAAGGTGACAGGCCACCACTCGGAAAACTAAGTCATTTTTCATCTGAGAATTGTGGTGGGATCAAAAGTGAGAATGCCGAGTCGCCTTTCGGGAGAAGGGAAATCTCCAAGTCCACGAAGGAAATCTTCAAACACCGAAGGAGATCTTCAAGTGCGAAGGAGATTTTCAAGCACCGAATGAGAACTTCAAGTGTGAAGGAGATCTTCAAGCACCGAAGGAGAACTCAAGGGAAATCTTCGACAGAGCTCTCTCAGGTGCAGAAGGCCAGGTCCCCCGAGATGAAGGCTCCGGGCTCCTTTATAGCTTTGGTCAGGGGTAGCCCGGTAATTTTGCCATCGTAACCACCGTAACCACCTGACGGGCGAATCACGCTGGTGGATTTAGAGCACACGGATCGCCATTTTTTGTAAATGACCATCTCACCCTTCGGGCAGTTCGGGCAGCTTTGTTGAAGGTAAGAAAGGTCACAAGCGGGTCCTACAATCTGAGAAATTAGAAAGACAAAATGTGAGCGTGCCCGGAATGCGGAAGTGCTCTGAGTGCGCTCAGAAGCGTTCTGAGCGAGCAAAGAACGGGAAAGCATTCTGAGCGCGCAAGAAGGTCGGAAACGGGATGCCGTACCCTCAAAGAAGGGATGGGGATTCGGCTGGGCGCTCCGCCGGACCCCCTGCAGGAGAGGGGTGCGGTCCGGCCGCATCCGTACGGGCATTGGCCGCGGCCCGAGTGGGGTGCGGCTCGGCCGCACCCCAAGAGGGGGGGGGGGGGGTGTGGAGGCATGGCCGCACCCTATGAGGGGTGCGGTCAGACCGCACCCCTTAAGGGGGTCGGCGCTACCGTGTGCGCTATCGTGTGGTAGCGCAATGCGGTACCGCTGTCACAACTCGCATTTTCTCCGTATTAAATAATACGTCAAAGCAAGAGAAAATACACGTCGTGATGCCACACCGTGCAGGGGACATCTGCATGCGCTCAGGCAAATCCTCCTCCTACCACTTATCAAGAAAACCATGAATTTATAATTTAAAAATATGATTTAAGTTTAGTTTATTAACCGTGTCCCTCGGTTCAGTGGTTCAACTATCCCACGAATCACGGTGTAAGTAGAAATACGCAGCGGAAAATACTTGGTTTTATTTACTTATTACCCTACATGAGCATGATGATCGAATAATTACACATGATATGTGAACTTCTAGGTTTAATATAAGTACAGGGAGAGCTTTTTTATAACCTTTAAAATCAAGTGACATTCGTTTTAAGAAGATGTTATGAAGTAATAATGTAAATCTTTTATACTTAAAATAACTAACATGCAGTCCTAGCATAAAACCACCCAGAGAGCAAGTAACTGCGATAAAACAGCAGGAAAGAATTAGCAACTAGTAAAGTGTCCAAAATCAACACAACTCTGTGGGTGTCAACAACCCGACACAAAACCACAGACCACCAAAGTATGTCTGAACTATAACTAAAACAAAACAACGAACAACTACCTCACAATGGTGAGGTGAAACAGTCACAACTACTTCTGCAACACCCAAAAACAACAGCTCTAGCTCCACAGGCCGCTACTACTCTGAACCTGAGGCATTCACAAGCGAGAACGCCTCAACAAGAAGGTACAAGTGGCGGGAGAAAACTAAACAAAAGTAAACAAGGGTCAACAGGGTGTTAAAATTTATTGAAAGACCGTTTAGGAGTAAGCAGGAGTTGTATCAACAAGAGTTATAGCCAAACAACCACAATGCCAAAACAACAACACAAGAAATCTTTATTGAAACAGAACTGCTTTACAATGCGAGGTATACATGGCGAGACATGATTCATAAGAATCATGGAGATGAGAAGAACAAACACACCAAAAACGAAACTGGCGGTCTGCCAAAGCAGAGACCGCAGAGACCGCAAAAAGGCTCAGGTCGCCCGACTTGCTCTGCTGTACTCCCAGATCGCTTGCACAGTCAGACCGCAGAAACACCTTGAGACCGCGCGAACAGAAGCAGACAATCTGCACTGCCCGACCGCAATCCCAGATCGCACGAACTGAAGCTTTATTGAACTGAACAAAGAACTGAAGCTGTCGCCAGACCGCAACTCTGATCGCCTAACCGCTGAAGGTCGCCTGATCGCTGAGCTCGCTGCGAACAGCACAAGAACACAATAAACCAGTTCGCTGACAGACCGCAGACGAACTGTTTATTCAAGCCACCGGAAATCACCAAGGAAGGAGACCGCACCCTGCTGACCGCAAACCTGCGAACACAACAACCGGTTAGCTCACATCCAAGTCGCGCGACCTCAAAACTTGAGTCCGCAAGAAACAATCTGGGCTCTTGTTCTTACATTTCTTGTTAGGAATGACGGGCCCTGCACCTCTATTTATAGGCGAGTAGACGGATGTCATCACCGCACAGAAGAGATACAGTCACCACCCGTCAGATCGCGAACGGTCTCACAAGGCCGACCGCGCGAACACAACACTTGGACAATATTCAGTCCAAGACCGAAGTCAGCAACAAGCCGCGCACAAGCCGCGCGGACACAACGACCATCCTTCCTGAGATCGCCTAAGTAGAGATAAACATCTGGCCGACTTGAACCAAGTCGCCAGAACAGCCCAAACAAGCCGCCCGGTCACTGCGGTCAACCAAGAACAGGCCGCCCAGAACAAGACCGGAAGAACTCGCAACAGGTCGCCAGAACCAACGACCAAACCAAGAAGCAAACCGGCCGATCACAGCAGATCGCCAGAACAGCAGGGAGAGATCGCAGAACCAAACCGCCAGAGCACCAGCGCAGAGACCGCGCGGTCTCTGCGGTCTCCAGCCTTCAGACCGGCCGGACTCCCTTCCACTTCACTTCAACAATTTCAACACTCCCCCTTGAAGTGGGAAGTGGAAACTAGACCGAGCAACTCCCTTAACCGTGTAAACGGTCCCTTCGCCAGCGGCTTTGTGAAGATGTCTGTGACATTGTCCGCACTCCGAACATGCTCAACCATAAGAGATCCTCCCAACACCTTTTCACGAATGAAATGATGCTCAATCTCTATATGTTTGGTCCTCGCGTGACAGACTGGATTGTTGACCAGCTTGAGAGCACTCTCATTGTCCCCGCGTAGCATAGTGGGACCTCGAACCTCCTGAGCCAAACGGCTTCCTGAGCTGCCAAGGCCGAAGCCTTGTACTCCGCTTCCGTGGTAGATACAGACACCGAGTCTTGCTTCTTGCTGCACCAAGAGATAGCTGTGGGGCCCGTCATAAAGACATAACCAGACGTTGATATCCGATCATCCACGTCTCTCCCATAATCAGCATCCATGTATCCATGCAACTCCAAGCTTGACCCTCTCCTATATAGGAGACCCAAATCAGAGGTCGACTTCACATACTTCAAGATGCCTTTTGCCGCCAGAAGATGAGGCTTCCGTGGTTCCGCCATGTACTGACTCACCTTGCCTACTGCATAAGCAATATCTGGCCTTGTGATCATCAAGTAGATCAAGCTCCCAACTAGAGCTCGGAAAACCAACGGTTCAGATAGAACTCTTCCCTCATCCTTCCGAAGTTTAAGATGTTGCTCCAGAGGTATAGAGCTGCTCTTCCCTTCCTCCATGCCGAATCGCTGAACAATCCGCTCCGCATAGCCAGCCTGAGAAATGAGCACTCCGCTCTCCCGCCTCTGTACCTCGAGTCCAAGGAAATGGTGGAGCTCCCCTAGATCCTTCATCTCGAATCTGATAGCAAGCTCAGCCCTGAGTCTTGCAACAGCTTCCTTCGAGTTCCCGGTGACAATCATGTCATCCACGTATAGCAGCACAATCACCCAAAGCACCCCCTCCTTCTTGATGAACAAGCTAGAATCAGAGTCTGAAGCAAAGAATCCGCAGAATAAGAGATACTCTGCAATCTTCCCATACCACGCTCGAGGCACTTGCTTCAACCCATACAGGGCCTTCTTCAACTTATAGACGTAGTCCGGATACTCCTTCGAGATGAAGCCTTGCGGTTGGACCATGAAGATATCCTTGTCAATCTCGCCGTATAAGAAGGCATTCTTCACGTCGAGTTGCCAAATCTCCCAACCACTTGAAGCCGCCAAGGCAATAACAAATCGAACCGAAGTCATCTTTGCCACTAGACTGAACGTCTCATCATAATCTTCTCCGTACTGCTGTGAGAACCCGCGAGCTACAATGCGAGCCTTGTAACGCTCGATACTACCGTCAGCTTTCTTCTTCAGCTTGAAGACCCACTTGCAAGTGATAGGAGTGGTGCCCTTGGGCTTGGGCACAAGAGACCAGGTCTCATTCTTCTCGAGAGCTGCCATCTCTTCTTGCATAGCAATGTCCCACTCCTTCACGCCTCTGGCCTTCTCAAAGCTCGACGGCTCCCTCTTGTCCAAGGGACCAGCGAAGAAGCATAAAACAAAGTTCATCATGTTCCCTACTGTGTAACGATCGAAGAACAGCAGGCAGATCGAAGAACAGCAGGCAGATCGCGCACAAGTCGCGCGAACACGAGACCGCGCACAAGCCGCGCAGGCACAAGATCGCTCCTCCCTTAGATCACCAGGAGCAAACAAGAACCATCTGGCCGACTTAGAACAAGTCGCCAGATCGCCAAGCACAAACCGCCCGGACAGGCGGTCACACATAAGAACAGACCGCCCGGTCTTCCAACAAAGAAGACAGGACAACCAGCAGACCAACTTGGGAACAGACCACAGCTACTAAGAATAGACCGGCAGAACCCGCAGTCCGCCAGAACAGACCGGCAGAGCCAGACCGGCAGAAAACAAACACAGACCGTGCGGTCTCAGCGGTCACCCAAAAACAGACCGCCCGGTCTTCTCCACTTCACTTCAAAATTTCAACACTCCCCCTTGAAGTGGGAAGTGGAGATAAGCCCGAGTAAACTCCGCAACCGTGTAAACGGTCCCTTCGCCAGCGGCTTTGTGAAGATGTCTGCGACATTGTCCGCACTCCTAACATGCTCGGCCATAAGAGATCCTCCCAACACCTTTTCACGAATGAAATGGTGCTCAATCTCAATATGCTTGGTCCTCGCGTGACAGACTGGATTATTAACTAGCTTGAGAGCACTCTCATTGTCCCCGCGTAGCATAGTGGGACCTCGAACCTCCTCATGAATGACCTCCACCAACCTCCTGAGCCAAATGGCTTCCTGAGCTGCCAAGGCCGAAGGCTTGTACTCCGCTTCTGTGGTAGATACGGACACCGAGTCCTGCTTTTTGCTGCACCAAGAGATAGTTGTGGGGCCCGTCATAAAGACATAACCAGACGTTGATCTCCGATCATCCAAGCCTCCCCCGTAGTCAGCATCCATGTATCCATGCAACTCCAAGCTTGACCCTCTCCTAAATAGGAGACCCAAATCAGAGGTCGACTTCACATATTTCAGAATACCTTTTGTCGCTAGAAGATGAGGCTTCCGTGGCTCTGCCATGTACCGACTCACTTTGCCAACTGCATAAGCAATATCAGGCCTCGTGATGGACAAGTAAATCAAGCTCCCAACTAGAGATCGGAACACCAACATATCAGATAGAACATTTCCCTCATCCTTCCGAAGTTTATGATGCTGTTCCAGAGGTATAGAGCTGCCCTTCCCTTCTTCAATGCTGAATCGTAGAACGATCCGCTCCGCATATCCTTCCTGAGAAACGAGCACTCCGCTCTCCCGCCTCTGGACCTCGAGTCCAAGGAAATGGTGAAGCTCCCCCAGATCCTTCATCTCGAATCTGATAGCAAGCTCAGCTCTCAGCCTTGCTACCGCCTCCTTCGAGCTCCCGGTGACAATCATGTCATCCACATACAGCAGCACAATAACTCGAAGCACCCCCTCCTTCTTGACGAACAAGCTGGAATCAGAGTCTGAAGCAAAGAATCCGCAGAATAGAAGCTACTCTGCGATCTTTCCATACCACGCCCGAGGCGCTTGCTTCAACCCGTATAAGGCCTTCTTCAGTTTGCAGACGTAGTCCAGACGATCTTCCGAGATGAAACCCGGCGGCTGGATCATGAAGATATCCTTGTCAATCTCTTCGTATAAGAAAGCATTCTTCACATCGAGTTGCCAAATCTCCCATCCACAAGATGCCGCCAAAGCAATAACAAATCGGACCGAAGTCATTTTTGCCACTGGACTAAACGTCTCATCATAATCTTCACCATACTGCTGTGAGAACCCGCGAGCTACAAGGCGAGCCTTGTATCGCTCGATCGTACCGTCAGCTTTCTTCTTGAGTTTATAAACCCATTTGCATGTCACAGGGGTAATGCCCTTGGGCCTGGGCACTAGAGACCAAGTCTCATTCTTCTTGAGAGCATCCATCTCCTCTTGCATAGCAATATCCCACTGCTTCACACCTTTGGCTTTCTCAAAGCTCGACGACTCCCTTTCATCCAAGGGACCAGCAAAGAAACATGAGACGAAGCTCACCATGTTTCCTCCTGTGTATCGATCCGGTGGCTTGATAGTCCTCTTCGACCTCCTAAGAGGTTGCTCCTGACTAACCACCTCTTCAGCTGCTTCTTCTGTGCAAGCTCCTCTTCCAGATGAACTTGGAGCATCGCTCCCCCTGCTTCCAGAACCTGAAGCCTCCATCTCAGAGCTTGACACAGCTGGAGCTCCTGGTGAAACAGACAACTCCACTTAAAGACTTCCCGCAACTTTTCCTCCTTCATCAACCCTGCCCTCCGGTAGTTCAACTCCTGAACTCCCCTTGTAGGAAGTTACTTCATCGAACACCACATCCCGAGAAATAATTGACCTCCGTGTCTCAGGATCCATGCATCTCCATCCCTTCTTCCGCTCATCATACCCAACAAAGACTAGCTTCCTTGCTTTCGCATCTAGCTTTGTCCGAAGAGCATCAGGAATAGGCACATAGCAGGTTGACCCGAACACCGAAAGGTGTGCAACACTCGGCTTCTCCTTGAACATCAATTCGTGAGGGGTCTTCATGTTGATAGGACTTAAAGGCAACCTGTTGATGACATAAGCTGCACAAGACATTCCCTCCGCCCAGAAGGACTTTGGGATACTCTTAGCATGAAGCCAGCATTTGCAAGTTTCCGTCAGATGACGGATCTTCCTCTCTGCAACGCCATTCTGTTGTGGAGTATGGGCACAAGTAAGCTCTCTTCTGATGCCATGCTTCCTGCAAAAACTTGAGAACTCACCAGAGGTGAACTCCCCACCATTGTCAGTTTTAAGTTTTTTAACCCGCAGGCCTAGCCGGCCTTCCACCAGCTCCTTGAACTCCACAAACTTTGCAAATGCATCCGACTTCTCCTTCAAAAAATACACCCAGACATGAAAGGAGCGTCTAGTTCTTATTTATCTTAAAAGATCTTATTTAAGTTTTTCTTTAAAGTAATGTTATATAGATTTGTATGCTGGGTGAGGAATAAAATCAAGCACTAACAGTGCATAAGAAAAATCACAGCACAGCAGACAAAAGTAAAGTAAAAAACAAAACAAAACCAGATGACACAAGATGTATAGTAGTTCCCCTCAACTTGGTACATCTACTCTTCTACCCACTGGTAGGAATACACTATGAGGTTGTTGATAATGTGCCCTCACACCAGGTGAGCTGTTGATAAGGTGCTCTAACCAAACTGCAAGTTTTTGCTAAGGTGTCCTGTCACCGAGAGTTAACTTTTGAAGGGAGTTATTGTTAGAATATAAAGAGTGTAACTTTATTCATCCCAAAGAGGGGTATTTATAGGAGAGGAATAGAGAATAACAAAGAGGATAGGAGATGTGGGACTAAAGAACCTAAGTGGGCTATACAATAATGGGCCTAAACAATGGGCCTTTATACATAATATAAACATTACTTTAACACCCCCCTCAAACTTATAACTGTTGAAGTTGAAGTTTGAATAGCAGCGGAATAATCAGGGAACCGTATTTTCACATGTGTCGATCAAGGAGAGCTGGCGAATCAGAAATTCGTGTCGCTGGACTGAGTGAGACTTGGTAAAGAAATCAGCTATCTGAGAAACAGATGGTACATGAGGCAACGAGATAACGTTGTTGAGGAATTGCTGTCTAACATAATGGCAATCAATTTCAATATGTTTGGTGCGTTCATGGAAAACTGGATTTGAAGCAATCTGTATAGCACTAGTGTTGTCGCAGTAGAGTGGTGTAGCGCCAGGGATGGTGGTATGGAGCTCCTGCAACAAACGACGAAGCCAAGTTATTTCTGCAGCAGTGGTATCCATGGCACGGTACTCAGCTTCAGTACTAGAGCGAGATATGACATCTTGTTTCTTGGATTTCCAGGAGATCAAAGAGTTGCCAAGAAATATGCAATACCCAGTGGTAGACTTGCTATCAGATATGTCACCAGCCCAATCAGCATCAGAATAGGCACGAAGTTCCAGAGGAGAGGTTGAGTCAAAAAATAGTGATCGTGTTCTTGTACCCCGAAGGTATCGCAAGGTGCGGAGAAGAGCCGCATAATAGGTGCCCCGTGGTTGCGCAACAAACTGGCTAAGAATGTGAGTAGCGTGAGAGATGTCCGGTCGACTGATGGTGAGATACACTAGCATCCCAACTAGCTGTCTGTATATGGAGGGATCAGGTAGGATCTCCCCTTCCTGAGGACTCAGTTTAACGTTTAGTTCAATAGGAGTTGCAGCAATGCGGTCATCTGTTAGAGCAGCACGGTCAAGTATCTTAGTGATGAACTTCTGTTGAGATAAGACGTATCCTCTGGGAGAATGATCAACTTCAAGACCTAGAAAATATCGTAATGGTCCGAGGTCTTTCATCTCGAATTGAGTATTTAGGTAAGTCTTGACTTCTTGGATATGCCGAGAGTTTCCTCCTGTGATAATCATATCGTCAACATATAGAAGCAGGATAGTGCCGGAGACATGAGTAAACAATGCCGGATCAGAGAGACTAGCAGTAAAGCCAAAGGCCAACATTGCAGTTGCAAATTTTGAGAACCAAGCACGAGGAGCTTATTTGAGACCATAAAGAGCTTTGCGAAGATGACAGACTTGTCCAGCTGAGTGTTGAAATCCCGGTGGTGGTGTCATATAGACATTTTCAGAAAGGTCTCCATGTAAGAAAGCATTCTTGACATCAAGGTGAGAGATGTTCCATGAGTGAATAGAGGCAATAGCGAGAATGGTACGAATGGTGGTCATCTTGGCAACTGGTGCGAAAGTTTCATCATAATCAATACCATATTGCTGTTGGAAACCACGAGCAACCAAGCGTGCTTTATATCTGTCGATGGTTCCATCAGCCAGAGTTTTGATTTTGTAAACCCATTTACAACTGATAGGTCGAGTGCCCTTAGGAGGCACAACAAGGTCCCAAGTATTTGTTTTCTTCAAGGCTTGTAATTCTTCATCCATTGCATGCTGCCAAGCAGGTATAGAGGCTACCTCATGGTATGTTTGGGGTTCCCGATGGTTAGAGGAAGTTGAAAGAAACGCTTGGAGAACAGGAGTGAGAGAGGAGAACATGCTAAGACGATTTGGAGGCTTGTGGGTGCGAGTAGACCGACGAAGAGGGATTGGAGATTGTGATGATTCACTGTTATTGGGGTGTGAATCAGGGATTTCGGAAAGGGCATGATCGTTTGTTGGGTCGAGCTCACTAGTTCGAACATCAGGAGGAGCAGAGATGGTTACTGGAGATGTAAGTGGTTGAGAAATATCAAGAAATATGAGATCTTCAGGAGTGGATGGTGTTAATGGGATAGGTGGATTTGGAAAGGCATAGTAGGGAAGATATTCAAGGAAAACCACATGTTGGGAGATACGCATGCGTTTGGCAACAGGATCATAGCATCTGTAGCCCTTGTGTTGTTCGCTGTAGCCCAGAAAGACACAAGCCACCGAGCGAGGTGATAACTTATCTCTTTCAACAGAGGGGAGTTTAACAAAGCAAGTACACCCAAAAACTCTTAAGTGGGAGTATGTTGGGGTCTTGTGATAAAGTCGCTCGAACGGGGAGATGTTTTGCATGTTTGTGGTAGGGATTTTATTTGTTAAGAAAACACTGGTAAGAACGGCTTCTGCCCAGTATTGGACAGGTACCGAAGATGTGAGAAGAAGAGTTCTCGCTACTTCCAAAATGAGTCTATGTCGACGCTCGGCTACTCCATTTTGTTGGGGAGTATGAGCACATGAGTATTGAGCAAGAGTTCCTTGAGACCGAAGGAACTGCTGAAAGTGGTGTGAGAGATATTGCCCCCAGAGTCGGTACGCAAAGTTTTAATTTTACAGGCAAATTGCGTAGCTACCATAGAAGTAAATTCAACATACTTAGAGAAAACATCAGACTTAGCATTCAATAGGTATAACCAAGTAAAGCGAGAGTAATCATCAACAAAAATGACATAATATTTGTTTCCTCCTTTGGAAATGTGAGGAAAAGGCCCCCAAACATCGGAGTGAACTAACTCAAACGGGGCTATTGTAGCGGAAGTGCTAGTGGGAAAAGAGGAGGCAATTTGACGACCTCGAATACAATGAGTACAAGGGTTAAGCATTTTTGTAGTGACAGAACCCAGAGCACCGGAGGAGGCCAGGAGTTGAAGCCGTGGTAACGAGACATGAGCAAGACGTCGATGCCAGAGATCACACGAGGAGAGGACGGCAGGAGAAGCAACATCAACAGTTGACTGGGGAAGTGGGAGATGCAGACTGGTAAGGTAGTAGAGACCGTTCCGACGAAGACCCTTACCAACAACCTTCCCCGTAGTGGAATCCTGTATAGAGCAGTTAACAGTATTGAAAGAAACAGAGAAATTATGATCAGTAAGTTGAGAAACAGATAAGAGATTCATGGCCAATTTCGGAACATAATAGACATGAGGAATAATGAAGTTAGGGTGGTCTAGGAGATGTCCACGACCCTGAATTGGGAGTAAAGTGCCGTCAGCAGTGCGAATAGAGGAGGATGAGGAGAGGAGTGTAAGAAAAGAGAGGTGGCTATCATCATTCGTCATATGGTAGGAAGCACCCGAGTCCAAAATCCAAGAGGCAGGAGCAATACCGGCGGCAGCAGCAGCGGAGGAGGAACCTATGTCAGAGGAGGAACTGTTGACCTGCATCATTGCCATAAGTTGCTGCATCTGTTCTGTAGAGAAGGTTGGGGTAAGAGCAGTAGTAGCGGCCTGAGGAGCGGGGCGATTAGCGGGCCGGTGGCCTGCAGCTTCTTGAGCCTTGCGGTTTGCAAGAGCAAAGCACTCTTGAGTGGTATGAGTTCCATAGCGTTTGTGCCAGTTGCACCATTTTTGCCCAGGGGTAGTAGTCGGTGCTGCCCGAGATTGGCGATTTCCAGAGGGGGAGGGTGATGACCGGGGAGGAGGCCGAGAGGTAGCGGCCATAGAAGGAGTGACAGGGGAAGCCAAAATAGTGGGTTCCAGATAGGAACCATTCTCAAGGGCAAGGCGGCGATTTTCCTCTGTAGTTAGTTCATTTACCGCGACATCTAAGGGTTATAACCCTGTACAGGATGGGGTAAAGAAAGGAAAAATAAAAGTAGAAATTATATTGTTCTTCTCTGTATAAGAAGACTCTTGAAGATCCCGGTTTGAAGTTGAATGGATCTGAATGTGATGTTGAAGAAGGCTCCCCCTGTCTAATTAGAGTTGATGACAACTTGTGGATAGAGCTTCTCCTTTTAACTACTTCTTCCTTCTCTTGCAGTGATGATCCTGAGCAAGTAATTGTGGTTTGTGTCTCAGGATATTTTGAATATGCAGGAAGATGTTAGTACTGAAGAACAATAAAATAAGTTTTCTCTTTTCTGTCGTGTGTGTTCTGTATTGTGTGTACTGCTCTATTTCTTTATAATCTGAGAGCATTTGCTCTTAATTTGAATTCTTCTCTTGGGAAGAAGGAAAGAGCTGAGGTCTCCATCAATGCTTTGACTCCTCGAGAGGATAACCTGTCGTTTCTTTTCATTAAAGCAATTGCAACGGCTAATGCCATTGATTGATGTGTAACGGCTAAGAGACAGTAAAAAGAATATTAAAACTATTCAGAAAGGAATTCGTCGATCCCTACTCTACATTTGTGAGGCTGGGCTCGCCTTCTGATGTGCTGAGCAATTCTCTCTATCTTAGAATTCGTAGACCGCTGAGATTTTTCTGACTGAATTCGTCGAGCGCATTTTGCCATTTGTCGAACGCTGTTCTGATGAGGATTTGTCGAGCGCTGGCTGTCTTGCTATTTGTCGAGCTCTGGCTGTCTGGCTATTTGTCGAGCGCTAGCTGTCTGGCTATTTGTCGAGCGCTGGCTGTCTGGCTATTTGTCGAGCATCGTTAGTCATTCGTCGAGCGCAGAGAACTTTTATTATGCTTAAGTATATTCTCCGATTCGATCGCATCATATTTAATTTATGTTTTCTTAATTGACCTAAATTATTAGATGACTTATTAACATAAGGATGGATTCTAACTCAAATCAAAAAGCTAAGGTTCCAACAATCTCCCCCTATTTGAGTTGGGATCCTTAATCCAGATCAAAACTAGTGGACTGGTAATCTTAAAACAGCTTTTAAAATTTTCAATTGCAGCAACTTATTTCTTGAAGTTAAAATTTTCAAATGCAGCAATCTTTGTATTTAGAGAGATTAAAATTTTTTTTAATACCAGTTGAAAGGGGTTTTGAGCTTCTCATTTTCTCTCTCACTTGGTTAATTTTATTATTCTAGAAGGATTTTAATATATGAGTTGCTACAGCTGTTAATGAATTGGAATGGAGTTTAATGGTGAGAAACTTATTAATAATTAATTAGGAAGTTTCTTTAAATTTTACTAGAGTTGAAAGGTTTAGCATTTGAAATATATTATTCTTTTTATTTCATTAAAATATAGATTTGAAGGTTTTTGTTGATCATGATTAATTATTTTTTTCTTTAGAAATTTGTTCAAACTTTTTGGCCTGCATTTTGAGATTTCTCCCATTGGTTGTGCTTGCCATAGAAAATGTTTTTAAGAAAAATAGTTTGTTCTTCTGATGATTTCAAATTTTCTTGAAGTTTATTATTCTCAGGAGTTAGAAAATTTATATTTGTTAACTCTTTTAAAGGTTTATTTTCATATTTTATTAAGTCTGTAAATGTTAATTTATGATTAGTTTTATCTTGAGTAGAGGTAAAATTATAAGTTGGAGTTGCCTCAGTTACCTCAAGCTTTTCCGATTCGATTTCTGCATCTGGAATTTGAGATGAGCCTCCATATATGGCCATCATGCAGAAAGCTCTAGCTCTAAGTTCTTCTTCCTGTTCTTCTTCACTTAGATTTGCTGATGGTTCTGCATCAAAAATATAGTTAGTTGAAGAGATGGAAGGAGGTTCACGTTTTATTTCGGCAGCTTTCTTTGAAGAGGATATATCAGCGCCAACATAAACATGCCCTTTCATTGCTCTCGAAGGAGACTTGAGACCCATGGAGCTAGGTAATGCAGGTGTAATTGCCTTTGATGATATGAGGGGAGGTCCTATCAAAATAAATTTGTAAGTTTCTTCATCTGTGGCATTTGCATATATCTTAATTCTATCTTGCCATAAAGTAGATCTATCTAGATTACAAATAAGTGGATCTGAAGATAAAGGGCCTTGTGTCATTTTTGAAACCCCCCCCCAAAAAAAAATATAAGAACTAGGTGATCTTTGTGATTTCAGGTGTTAACCTGTGTGACAAATCAACTCCCTCTGATACCAATTGAAAGGAAGGTCTAGTTCTTATTTATCTTAAAAGATCTTATTTAAGTTTTTCTTTAAAGTAATGTTATATAGATATGTATGCTGGGTGAGGAATAAAATCAAGCACTAACAGTGCATAAGAAAAATCACAGCACAGCAGACAAAAGTAAAGTAAAAAAAAAAAAAAACCAGATGACACAAGATGTATAGTAGTTCCCCTCAACTGGGTACATCTACTCTTCTACCCACAGGTAGGAATCCACTATGAGGTTGTTGATAAGGTGTCCTCACACCAGGTGAGCTGTTGATAAGGTGCTCTAACCAAACTGCAGGTTTTTGCTAAGGTGCCCTGTCACCGAGAGTTAACTTTTGAAGGGAGTTATAACCCTGTACAGGATGGGGTAAAGAAAGGAAAAATAAAAGCAGAAATTATATTGTTCTTCTTTGTATAAGAAGACTCTTGAAGATCCCGGTTTGAAGTTGAATGGATCTGAATGTGATGTTGAAGAAGGCTCCCCCTGTTTAATTAGAGTTGATGACAGCTTGTGGATAAAGCTTCTCCTTTTAACTGCTTCTTCCTTCTCTTGCAGTGATGATCCTGAGCAAGTAATTGTGGTTTGTGTCTCAGGATATTTTGAATCTGCAGGAAGATGTTAGTACTGAAGAACAACAAAATAAGTTTTCTCTTTTCTGTCGTGTGTGTTCTGTATTGTGTGTACTGCTCTGTTTCTTTATAATCTGAGAGCCTTTGCTCTTAATTTGAATTATTCTCTTGGGAAGAAGGAAAGAGCTGAGGTCTCCATCAATGCTTTGACTCCTCGAGAGGATAACCTGCCGTTTCTTTTCATTAAAGCAATTGCAATGGCTAATGCCATTGATTGATGTGCAACGGCTAAGAGACAGTAAAAAGAATATTAAAACTATTCAGAAAGGAATTCGTCGATCCCTGCTCTACATTTGTGAGGCTGGGCTCGCCATCTGATGCGTTGAGCAATTTTCTCTATCTTAGAATTCGTAGACCGCTGAGATTTTTCTGACTGAATTCGTCGAGCGCATTTTGCCATTTGTCGAACGCTTTATGATGAGGATTTGCCGAGCGCTGGCTGTCTTGCTATTTGTCGAGCTCTGGCTGTCTGGCAATTTGTCGAGCGCTGGCTGTCTGGCAATTTGTCGAGCGCTGGCTGTCTGGCTATTTGTCGAGCACCGTTAGTCATTTGTCGAGCGCAGAAAACTTTTATTATGCTTAAGTATATTCTCCGATTCGATCGCATCATATTTAATTTATGTTTTCTTAATTGACCTAAATTATTAGATGACTTATTAACATAAGGATGGATTCTAACTCAAATCAAAAAGCTAAGGTTCCAACAAGACATATCTGGTGTAATCGTCAATCAACACCAACATGTATCTGTTGCCTCCAAGGCTTGGGGTGGCAGTCGGTCCCATCAAATCACCGTGGATGCACTCCAACGGCACTTTGCACCTTGTTTGCGATTTGTCAAATGGAAGTCGATGAGACTTACCAAACTGACATCCTTCGCAGACATGACCGTCTCCATAGGAGGACAAGCTAGGCAAGCCATTGACAAGGCCCCTTACCGCCATAGCCTTCAATTTGTCCATGCCTACATGCCCCAACCTTTCATGCCAGATGGCCGCGCCATCATTGGTCCTCATCTTATCAACATAGGTACTTGTCGATAAAACGAACAAGTCTTTCACCCGCTTGCCGACATGAATAACATCTCCCTTTATCTCCGGTTGAGTTTTGAGAAACTTCACTTCTGTTGGGCCAAACAGAACGTGATAACTGGTGTCGACCGCATTGGTCACAGAGAAGAGATTTTTTCTTCATACCAGGCACGTGATAAACACTCCTCAACGTGACTGGACCCTTATCACTGCTCAGAGAGACGACTCCTTCGTGCTCTACTGGATGAATAGAATTATCAGCCGTAATGATAGCATTGTTACCTGAGTAAGGCGCCAAAGAAGAGAACTTTGATCCATCCCCGGTGAGGTGATGCCCACACCCTGAATCTATAATCCAGTCCTCATCATAGTTGATGGAAGCCAAGGCCTTAACGGGCATCGCCGTTATATTAGACACAAAGGCTCCTCCCCATCCAACTTCACCAGACTTTGGCATCTCCTTCTCCACTGCATGTCCTGGCTGAAGATTCACCCGGCAATCTTTCTTGAAGTGCCCGGTCTTATTGCATCTAAAGCACCTCGGTCCCTCTCCTTTCTTCTTCCCATCAGACTTAGGGGCATAGCCTCTATCTTGCTGACCTGAAGTGGAGCGGTCCATCATGACCCGACTTCTTCTTCTCCCATTTCTTCTTCTTCTTCCCAGAGAAAATCACATCACTTTCTCCTTCGGAGATAGAAACCCCCGCCATCTGTCTTGCTAAACTTTCTTGCGAAGCAAGAAGGTTCTCCAGCTCCAACAACGACGGTTGATTTGCCCAACCCTGAACTGAAGCCACAAAGGCAAGATACTCCTTCCGCAACCCGCGGATGATATGCCTCTTCAGTTTTGCCTCAGAGATTGGCTCATCGGGGTCCAATGCAGAAATCTCTGCCGTGAGGTTCTTCATCTTGAGGAAGAAGGTAGAAACAGAAAGATCACCTTGAGAGGCTTTCGCCAACTCATTTTCAAGATACTGTAGCCTCGAGACATTCTTCTTATTGAACAATCCATCCAAGGATGTCCAAATCTCAGCAGCAGATTTACATCTGATGATGTGATCAAACAGCTCCGGTGAGATAGCCCTTTTGATAGTGAACTCTGCCTTAACATTCGTCCTCCTCCAAAGTCTCACCTCTGCCATATTATCTCCTGCTAGAAACACCTTTTGTGTGTCTTCTCCGCCAACTACCTCCCATAGATCCTCGCCAAGCAAGTAACTCTCCATACATGACTTCCATTTTTTAAAGTTAGTCGATGTGAGGAGTTCAATACCAAGACCTCTTGCGTATCCACCTTCCATGGCAATCTATGTGGTCTCTTCTTCACAAAGACGATGGCAACTCTAGTTGATCACTGCTTATCCACTCCAGAAACCTACCTCTGATACCATGTTAAAATTTATTGAAAGACCGTTTAGGAGTAAGCAGGAGTTGTATCAACAAGAGTTATAGCCAAACAACCACAATGCCAAAACAGCAACACAAGAAATTTTTATTGAAACAGAACTGCTTTACAATGCGAGGTATACATGGCGAGACATGATTCATAAGAATCACGGAGATGAGAAGAACAAACACACCAAAAACGAAACTGGCGGTCTGCCAAAGCAGAGACCGCACAGACCGCACAAACCGCAAAAAGGCTCAGGTCGCCCGGCTTGCTCTGCTGTACTCCCAGACCGCTTGCACAGTCAGACCGCAGAAACACCTTGAGACCGCGCGAACAGAAGTAGACAATTTGCACTGCCAGACCGCAAGCCCAGACCGCACGAACTGAAGCTTTATTGAACTGAACAAAGAACTGAAGCTGTCGCCAGACCGCAACTCTGATCGCCTAACCGCTGAAGGTCGCCTGATCGCTGAGCTCGCTGCGAACAACACAAGAACACAATAAACCAGTTCGCTGACAGACCGCAGACGAACTGTTTATTCAAGCCACCGGAAATCACCAAGGAAGGAGACCGCACCCTGCTGACCGCAAACCTGCGAACACAACAACCGGTTAGCTCACATCCAAGTCGCGCGACCTCAAAACTTGAGTCTGCAAGAAACAATCTGGACTCTTGTTCTTACAGTTCTTGTTAGGAATGACGGGCCCTGCACCTCTATTTATAGGCGAGTAGACGGATGTCGTCACCACACAGAAGAGATACAGTCAACACCCGTCAGATCGCGAACGGTCTCACAAGGCAGACCGAGCGAACACAACACTTGGACAATATTCAGTCCAAGACCGAAGTCAGTAGCAAGCCGCGCACAAGCCGCGCAGACACATCGACCATCCTTCCTGAGATCGCCTAAGCAGAGACAAACATCTGGCCGACTTGAACCAAGTCGCCAGAACAGCCCAAACAAGCCGCCCGGTCACTGCGGTCAACCAAGAACAGGCCGCCCAGAACAAGACTGGAAGAACTCGCAACAGGTCGCCAGAACCAACGACCAAACCAAGAAGCAAACTGGCCGATCACAGCAGATCGCCAGAACAGCATGGAGAGATCGCAGAACCAAACCGCCAGAGCACCAGCGCAGAGACCGCGCGGTCTCTGCGGTCTCCAACCTTCAGACCGGCCGGACTCCCTTCCACTTCACTTCAATAATTTCAACACAGGGGTACCAACCCAAGACCGACTATACAGAAAGAAAGTACAGTAAGAAGGCTAAGCAAGCAACAGAAAAGACTTACATGAATAATCACGTATACCTGACTACCCAAGCGCGGTAGAAAAGTGAGGGCCAAAATGCCCGGCTATAATAAGAGCATAACGTCATTATAAGATTTCAGGAAATAAAGTATTTAGTAACAACACCGGTAAAATTCCGGTGACTGTGGGGGGAAAACCTTCGCCGGCACACCCACAGAACAAACTCCACAAGGGGCCCATGGGAAAGGTGGTCTCATAGTCTGACACACCAAAACTGGAAAATATCCAGTACTACGGTGGGAGATACCTCCGCCAGCACACCAACAGTAAAACAACAAACAACCAATAAACCAACGCGGGTAAAATCCTGTAAAACATTCAATCTAAGTGTAGGGCACTGCGACGGTAGTTTTAATCCACCAACCCCAACATCCCCAAATCAACTACTTATATCTCGAGAATGACACGATTAAACTGGACTAGTTACCACTAGTCTTAACGCACGAAAATCACTAAGGCAGACATGCCCTGTCAAAAGACCGACTAGACATCGTCGAATGAACTTGACGCACAAATTTGACTAAAGTGAGTGAAAGTGAGGTTAGATCTTAGATTTACTCTAGAGGGGGGGGGGGTGAATAGAGTATTAAAAAAATTGTCACTTATTTTTATAGCGGAATTAAAATAGTGATATATATATGTGTACTGAGTGAGTTATAAAAACAAATAAAGAAAACAGCACAGCACAGTACAGAAAAATAAGTAAGAACACAGAAGACACAAGGATCTATAGTAGTTCCCCAATAAACCTGGGTAAATCTACTTTTCTACCACCCTTGGTATGAATCCACTAGGTTTTTGATCAGGTGCCCTATCACCAATGGGGTTTTGATCAGGTGCCCAATACACCAACTGCAGGTTTTTGATCAGGTGCCCTGCCACCAAACAGTTAACTTTTGAAGGGAGTTAGAACCCTGTATAAAATGGAATAAAAGGGGTTATGAAGTTCTTCTCTGTCAACAATCTAAGAGAAGACTAGTGGATTGTGTTGATGTAAAGCTCCCCCTGTCTGATTGAAATGGTTGACAGTTGAGGATGGAGCTTTCACTTGAATGAAACAAATCTTCCTTGAAGCTGATGAATCTGAGAGACAATGTTTCTCAGATTTGTTGTTGCTCTTGAAGATTTGAACTTGCAGCAGAAAACTGAGAGAAGATTTGTGTTGTTGTTCTCTGAGAATGAGGTTGCTACTGATGAGGAAGATGAACTCTGTAATTTTCTCTCAACAATATTGTCTCTCTTCTTCCTACTATTGGTACTGCTCTTCTTTTTGTCTTCCTTTTTCTTTTGACAATATATCTCTGATTTGAATTTCAAATCCTCTGAATAAGGAATAGAATAATCAGAAGGATTAATTCTTAGAATTGTAATCTGATCTTTAATTCCTTTTTTTTTCAATATGTCAAACGACTACTTTCTCGGGAAGAGAATGGAAAGTAATAAAATAGAAGGAGGAATTAAAATCTTGTCTTATCTGGAAATGAGTAACTTTAAATAATAGAATAGATCCGTTGCTGATTTAGGTTGATCTGAAATCAGAGAATAGAATATAACTGATCTGTCTGAAATTCGTTGAACTGAAATAAGAATTCGTCGATCTGAATGTTGAGTTCGTCGACCGCTGAGACTTGAGAAGTTCGTCGAACGCTGAGACTTGGGAAGTTCGTCGAACGCTGAGACTTGGCAAATTCGTCGAACGCTGAGACTTGACAAGATCGTCGAACTGGAGCAAGAAGTTCGTCGAACGCAGAATGCATTTCGTCGAACGCGGAAACTTATTCTTTTCCTAAGTTCTAACAGCCTAAAACCTTGACCGTTTAGACTATACAAAGGGGGCCAACTTAGTCCTAGTCAACAGATAGTGATCCTAGCCCAAATCAGTAATAGAGTTGTTCCAACAAAGAGGCCCACTCGGTGAGTAATCAACCTCAAAATGGGTGTAAGGGCACAATCGAAGGACTTATACTATGAACACGAAGGACTAAGTCGACGAACGAAACTCAATCAACGGACGAATCATGGGCTTTGGCGAAATTGCACGGTCGATTTAACAAGTCAATATATCAGCACGACGGGTAGGAAAAAAACAACCAAGTGGGTAACTACTCACACACACACATATATAACGGACTTGGACGAAACGACTTGGCCAACGGAATTTTAGTGGCAATGAGCGTTCGAGAACGCGATTCAAGCGCATCACACTCAATCGAAATCAGATAAAAGTAGTGTAAAGATTAATACCGCAATCAAAAATGAGAGAAGAAGAGGGAAAAAACACCACCTGCCTTGAAATTACCGGAATAGTCCTCCGAATAACTCCTCGTCGTAGATCGGCTCAAAAGAAGACACGAGGAGGAATAGGGCCAAACGGGGGTTAGGGCCAAAAACCCTAGCACGAAAAATCCACGAAACGAGAAATACTCACCACGAACACGAAGCTCTCGTCGAGAGCTTTCCGGATCTATGCTCGGTTGAAAATTTTGTCCACCGGAGCTCCGTCGGCGGCGACCGAAATGTTCGCGAAAAGCTTCTCTCTCTCCGTCTCTCGCTCACTGGTTCGGCCGGAAAAATGAAGAAGAAGAGGGGCCGGTTGGGTTCTAATGTAGGAAATGAAGTGATCTTACATAATAATAATAATAATAATAATAATAATAATAATAATAATAATAATAATAATAATAATAATAATAATAATAATAATAATAATAAATGAGAGGGAGGCAATGAATTTCATCTGAAAGAGGATTTCACGATTCCTATTTCACGTGAAATTCGTTTCACTGATCCAATTTCACGGAAAATCTCTTTATTTTTTATTTTTATTTTCTATTATACTATTATGTATATATACCTATACAATTTATAGTAATAGTAAATAATAAATATAATAATATAATATCATTATCAAAATCAAACGAATGCTGAAATCGACGAAATTCGCACAAAGGTAAACGGCGGCGCTACGAATCTAACGACGAAGTGGGGATCAAAATCCGACGTACCGTTCTCGAGATATATATTTCTGAAGCTTACGACAATGTTAAATATACAAATCTTAGAAAATTTACCGAGGCTTTAATTTTGCTCGGAATGCCACGAAACTTTAACAACGCACCCTTCTAAAATTAAATAATCTAATTTCTTAACGTAAATTTTTTCAATTTCGGGTAGTCTCAAAATTTGGTCGACTTAACCCAAACGGACGCGAAAACGGTGACGCGCCGCTAACTTGACGTTAAAAGTAACGCCCTGACGTCATAAACACGTCATCACTAAATTAAATAATTACCGAAAAATCAGGGGCGTTACAATCACCCCTCCTTAAAAGAACTTTCGTCCTGAAACTTAACACGCAACTCAAAACCAAGGCAACCGCAATAGTCAAAGGCCTATAAACGAAAGACTTACCGGAAAACTAGGAGAAAAGATGCGGATGAGATTCCCTCATCGCTGACTCCAACTCCCACGTCGTGCTCTCGACGTCTTGATTCCGCCAAAGAATCTTGACCATGGGGATTGTCTTTCTCCGCAACACTCGATCCTGAGTCTCCAGAATACGAACAAGTTCATCAACATAAGAAAGATTAGGCTGTAACTAGGGCACCGAGTCAAGGACGTGAAGATCACTAAGAACACACTTCCGCAACTGGCTCACATGAAACACATCATGAACGTTAGGGAAGGTTACAGGCAAATCCATCCTATACGCTGACACTCCAATGCGCTCAACAATCTGGAAGGGTCCCACGTACTGGGGATCCAATTTATGGTTCCTTCCAAATCTTCTAACACCATCCATCAGAGAAACTTTTAGAAAAACCATGTCCCCAACCGCGAACTCCAGTTCAACCTTTCGCTGATTTGCATACTTCTCATAACGCTCCTGGGCCACACGAAGCTTTTCCCGAATATGAGTTACAGCAATACTCATCTCTTCAAGGTCTTCCGGACCTAGCAATGACTTCTCACCAACCTCGGCCCAAAACAAGGGAGTCCTGCATCGCCTCCCATACAAAGCCTCAAACGGGGCCATCTGCAAACTTTCTTGATAAATGTTATTATAAGCAAACTCCATAAGTCTGAGACGCTCATCCCAAGCTCCACCGTGGTCCAAGATGTAACATCTGATCATATCTTCCACGATCTGATTAATTCGCTCCGTTTGACCATTGGTCTGCGGATGGAACGCGGTTGAAAACCTGAGGTCGGTGCCAAAAGCTCCCTGCAAGCTCTGCCAGAATCGCGACATAAACCTGGAGTTTCGATCTGACACAATACTCAATGGCACTCCTTGCAAACGAATGACCTCATCCAAATACAATTCTGTCATCTTCTTCATAGAATATCCGATCTTGAAAGGTACGAAGTGCGCACACTTCGCCAGTCTATCAACTATGACTCACACTGAGTCATGCCCTCAGGGAGATCTTGGCAAACCCGTAATAAAGTCCATCGATATACTCTCCTACTTCCAACTCGGTATGTCCAAAGGCGTCAACTTGCCACCATGCCTTTTGTGATCTGCCTTGACACGCTTGCAGGTGAAGCACTCAGACACAAATTTAGCTATGTCGTTCTTCATTCCATACCACCACACGATCTGTTTCAGATCTCTATACATTTTCGTAGAACCAGGGTGGTAGGACACACTAGAACCATGCGCTTCATCGCAAATCCTTGTCCGAATATTACCCACTGTGGGGATACAAAATCTACCTCGGTACTTTAGGGTACCGTCTTCATCTATCGAGAAGTCAGGCAATTCTCCCTTCTCTGTCCTTCCTCGGAGATGCTGAAGATCGGGATCTTCTTTCTGATGTACCCTCGTGAGGGTGATCCACGAATGCTCTTCTTCCTCCAAGCGAGAGGGTCCGACACTACTGCCGATTGAAATGTGTTGGAGCATGCGTTCCGCACTCGTCCGGTTTGAGAATAACAAATCCCGAATGTATTTGATCCTATTTTTGATTAATGGTGTGCAGATAACAGGTGCAAGAATATCATGTTTTCAATTGGAGCAAAATGACAATTTTCCAGAATCTGGAGCTATCGGATTTCCGACAGCGATATCGGATTTCCGACAGCGCACTAAATCATCCATTTTCCAATCTCTGATCGATGGTTATGTGCTATCAGATTTCCGATATCGCTAACGGATGGCGACAGTGCACGATCTTCCAATAACGCCAGGATGTGCAGCAGTTACCCTAGCTAACGGATATCCGATAGTGTTATCGGATATCCGACAGCCCACGTCTCAACCCCGACCTCAATTTCACGCTGAAACTTCATTTTAGTGGGACACGTGGCAGCCTCTGGAGGTATCAGATTCCGGCAACACCTAGCTATCGGATGGCGACAGCTCCTTTTTCTTAAAAGAGCTCAAAACTTCGTGGAATTCAGTTCTTGAGATTTCCAGACCTTCTTCCAGAGTGCATTCGAACCAGAAAGCTCCAGAACTCCATCAACTCCCATTTGTGCTAGAAGGATTGAGATTGAAGACGAGAGCGGACGCGTTTCTACATCAACGATCATCTCGAGGCTTCAACCTTCCTTTCGGAGATCTGATTTTCTAGGGAGTTCTTCACTTGACTTTGTATTTTCATTCATTTACATTTAACTTTGTATTGGTAGAGAAATCGTCGTTTTGCGTGCGACGTCTAAGTCCTTGCGCGGCTTAGGGGAAAATCGCTTCCTTGTGCGGAGCGTCCAAGTCCTTGCGTGGCTTGGTAGGAAATCGTGGCCTTGTGTGTTACGTCTAGATCTTGGGAAGATCTAGAGGATAGGCTTGGGCTTGATCTAGGGAGAGACAAGTGATAGCCTTCCGATCCTTGGGAGAAGGATTAGTAAAATCAAAATAATTGAAATTTATATTATCATATTTGTGCATTGATCTTAAGCATTGTTAAGATCATTTTATTGTATGTAAATTTCATGATTAATATAATTATGCTTCTTTCATTAATTGCAAATTTGGTTGCTTAATCTTTAACTTAGAAATTTGTGTTTGGTTTAATACAAAAATTACATTGGTTTGAAATTGTTTATAAGTAATTTCTTAGAAAAGTAAAATCTGTTTAAAAATTTATTAAGTAAAAATTATATTTTAAATACACCCTTATTCACCCCCCCCCCCCCCTCGTCGAAGGGCGGCACACGATCCAACAAGTGGTATCAGAGGGAGGTTACTCCAAAACGGTTTTACCACCGGGAGTAATGGCGCACAATGATCACGCGTTCGTTGAGGGGCAAGGAATTAGTAGGCCACCACTTTTTACGGGCACAGACTATAACTATTGGAAAACCCGAATGCGGTGTTTTCTAATAGCTCTCGACATGAAAGTTTGGAATATGGTCGAGACATGTTATACTTCCCCAACATTTGTTGTAGGAGATGTAACTATGGATAAGCCCAAAGACAAGTGGGATGACAATGATAAATTAAAATGTAAGAACAATGCAAAAGCCATGAATGCTTTATTTTGCGCACTAGATCGCACTGAATTTAATAGAGTTTGTGCTTGTAATACTGCATTTGAAATTTGGAATCTGTTAGAAATCACTCATGAAGGTACTTCGCAGGTAAATGATTCAAAGCTATTTCAACTGGAGTCTGAATTTGAAAGGTTCAAAATGGAGGTAGATGAAGAGATTGATACGATGTACACACGATTCACAAAAATCGTGAATGACTCAAAGGTGCTAGGAAAGGTGTTCTCAAATGGAGACTTAGTAAGGAAAATCTTAAGATCACTTCCCCCGAAGTTCAATCCTAAAGTGACTGCAATTTCTGAATCACATGATCTTAAGACCTTACAATTAGAGAGCCTCACTGGGAACTTGAAAACTCATGAAGTTGAATTGAAAATTCAACAACAAGAGTATATGGAGCCAATGAAGAAGGGATTGGCTCTAAGATCTAAGAAGGAAGAAACTAGTGATTCTGAGGAGGAAGAAGAAGATGAGGAAAGTTTATTTGTTAGAAAATTTAGAAAATTTATGAAAAATCCAGAGAGGAGGAATTCGTTTAAGAAGTATTTTAAGAAGGAGATGTTTAGGAAGAAAAAAGGAAAGGAAGGCGATGAGGAGGAAGAGAGACCGCCACCGGAGTGCTATCACTGCAAGAAGTTAGGACACATCCGAAGCAAGTGTCCAAAGTACTTGAAAGAACTTAAATAAAAGAAGCACAAAGAGAAGAAGAAGGTGCTGAAGGCGGAGACATGGGATGATACTACTTCAAAGGATGCAAGCAGTTCAAGGTCAAGTAAAGATGAGGAGGCCAACATGTGCTTAATGGGAAAGAGCGTCATATCTGATGACGAATGCAGTGTCAAAAGCGACACTGAGGTAACTCCTCCAACCTACGATGAATTATTTTCTAAATTTTTGAAGACTTGCAATTTTTTTGAAAAGAGTTTAAAAGATAATGATCTTCTTAAATCTGAAAATGAAATTTTGCTTAAGGAAAACAAAAAATTGTTAAACAAAATTAAGACTATTGGAAGAAGAGATATTTCTTGCCAAGAGTGTGATCACTTTTTGGGAAGAATTAAAGAACTTGAAGAATCTCTTTCCAAATCTCATTTTACAATAAAAATTCTTACTAAAAAGAATGAGATTTTAGAGAGAGATCTGAAATCTTCAATTTCCAAAGTCCATGAGGGAAATAAATCTTTTGAACGTAGATGTGTAAATCTAGTATCCGAGAATACAGAAATGAGAAACCAGATTCATGACTTAACGCTAGCCATGAAAAAATTTGGAATGGGCCGAAGTTCACTGGATATGATCTTAGGATACCAACGCTATGGATCTAGAAGGTTTAGACTCGGATACACGTCAGGAAGCTATCGCCCGGCGACAACCACTGTCGCCGGCGACAGCGAAAAATCCAGAAATTCTGTATTTAAAAATTCTGAAATTAATAAACTGTCTAATAAAGCATCCTCATCTAGTAAAAGTCCAGAAAAATTATATTCTTCTCAATACATTACTTGTGCCAAATGCAATAGATTTGGTCACACTACGGACTCTTGCTGGAGGAAAGGAAAAAGTAAAATTAAACAAATCTGGGTGCCTAAGGCTTCTACCTATACTATGGGTGGAACAACTTGGGTAACCAGATCTTTACTAACCTCTTCTTTCTAGGTGTGTTGGCAGGCTAAGGACAAAGAAGACGTGTGGTACTTGGACTCGGGTTGTTCAAAGCACATGACGGGCAATAAAGAGAAGTTCCTTAGCCTGGAGATGAAGAAAAGAGGAGTTGTTACATTCGGAGACATTGGAAAAGGAAAAATCATCGGCATCGGAGTTGTGGGTAACGAAAATTTTTCAATTTCAAATGTTCTATTTGTAGAAGGATTAAAGCATAATTTGATTTCTATTAGTCAATTATGTGATAAGGGTTTAAATGTTTTATTTGAATCTTCTACAAATTTGTGCAAAATTATTAATTCTAAAACAAATGAAATTGTTTATACCGCACCTAGATGTCATAATGTATATATGATTAAATTTCTTGATTTTTCAAATTCTACTTTAAAATGTTTTTTTATCAAAAAATGATGAATTAGATTTATGGCATAGGCGACTTGGACATACTAGTGCCAAGTTAATTACAAAACTTTCAAAAGATAAATTAATTAAAGGTTTACCATTGTTAAATGGAAATTTATCTTCTTCACTATGTGTGCCTTGCCAAAAAGGAAAATTTTCAAAATCATCCTTTAAAAGTAAAAATATTATTTCTACCACTAGGCCACTTCAATTAATACATATGGATTTATTTGGGCCAATTGGAATTTCTAGCTTAGGAGGTAGAAAATATACATTTGTATTAATCGATGATTATTCTCGTTTTTGTTGGACTTTATTTCTAACCTCCAAATCCGATGCATTTTCAGAATTTTCAAAATTATGTTTGCGTATTCAAAATGAATTTGAGTTAAAAACTAAACGCATACGATCGGATCATGGAGGAGAATTTGAAAATGAAAAGTTTATTTCTTTTTGTACGGAGTTAGGAATTAAACACAAATTTTCCGCTCCACGCACACCACAGCAAAATGGTGCAGTGGAGAGGAAAAATAGAACTCTTCAAGAGTTAGCCCGTACGATGCTATCTGAGTTTAAATTACCAAAATATTTTTGGGCTGAAGCGGTTAGTACGGCATGTTATGTAATTAATAGAGTAATGCTTCGCCCTATTTTAAAATTAACTCCTTATGAATTAATTTTTAGTAAAAAACCAAATGTTTCTTATTTCAAAGTTTTTGGGTGTAAATGTTTTATTTTGAATTCTAAAGATTCCTTAGGAAAATTTGATGAAAAATATGATGAAGGTATTTTTATTGCCTATTCTTCAACTAGTAAAGCTTATAGAATTTTTAATAAAAGAACAAAAAATAGTTGAAGAATCTATTCATGTTAGGTTTGATGAGTTTGTTTCATGTGTAGAAAAGAAAATCACAGGAAAAGAAGATGAACCCCTTCCTTCGGTGGAGAATGATGATGAAGAACTTGGAGAAAATGAAGAAGAAAAAGAAGAAGAGAGAGAAGGAGAAAGAGAAGAAGATAGAGAAGGAGAAGAAAGAGAAGAATATGTGTCTCCCAGTGAATTGAGATTTTCAAAGGATCATCCAAAGGAGCTTATCATTGGAGATCCGCAAAAAGGGGTTAGTACTCGTTCACCATTACATGTATTATTTTCAAACCTTTGTTTTGTCTCTGAAATAGAACCAAAAGATGTTTCCACCGCTTTAAATGATGAATTTTGGTTTTTAGCTATGAATCAAGAACTTAATCAATTTGAACGTAATAAGGTTTGGAATCTTGTAGAACGACCCAAAAATCATCCTGTCGTTGGAGTTAAGTGGATTTTCAAAAATAAATTGGATAGTGAATCTAGAATTATTAGAAATAAAGCCAGATTAGTTGCAAAAGGTTATGCACAAATTGAAGGGGTGGATTTTGATGAAACTTTTGCACCCGTAGCAAGATTAGAAGCGGTAGGATATTTCTTGCATTTGCTTGTTTTAAAAGATTTAAATTATTTCAAATGGATGTCAAAACCGCATTTTTAAACGGGTATATAAAAGAAGAGGTTTATGTCGAACAACCCCCTGGTTTTATAAATGAGAAATATCCAAATTATGTTTATAAATTAGATAAAGCGCTTTATGGATTAAAACAAGCGCCTCGTGCTTGGTATGATCGATTAACTCAATATTTGTTAAAGCATGATTATAAAATAGGAAGTGCCGATTCTACACTCTTCATTAAGCAAATTGATCATGATTTAGTTATTTTGCAAATTTATGTTGATGATATTATTTTTGGAGCCACTAATGAAGAGTTATGTAATGAAATAGTTCAAATTATGAAAAATGAATTTGAAATGAGCATGGTAGGAGAACTTTCATATTTTCTAGGTTTTCAAATTACACAAAAACATGATGGTATCTTTATATGTCAATCCAAATATATTCATGATATGTTAAAAAGATTTGGATTTGAAAATCTTAAGCATGCAAACACTCCTATGAGTACTTCACTAAAATTAGGAAAAGATGAAAGTGGTGTTTCAATTGAGCAAACCCTTTATAGAAGTGTGATAGGATCTTTATTGTATTTAACCGCCTCTAGACCTGACATTATGTTTGTCGTTTGTTTATGTGCTAGATTTCAGGCTAATCCTAAAGAGTCACATTTAAAAGCGGTGAAACGCATCTTTAGATATCTTATAGGATCATCTAAATTAGGATTATGGTATCCTCATAATGATTCCTTTATTTTACATGGTTTTTCGGATTCCGATTATGCGGGATGTTCTTTAGATAGGAAAAGCACTAGTGGCACTTGTCATTTTATTGGCCCTTCACTTACTTCATGGTCGAGTAGGAAACAGAATTCTGTTGCCCTCTCTACTACCGAGGCCGAATATATTGCACTAGGTAGTTGTTGTGCCCAAGCTATTTGGATGTCACAAACATTAGAAGACTTTGGCATGCAACAAAGTAGTGTAGAATTAAAGTGTGATAATAAAAGTGCTATAGACTTAACTAATAATCCCGTATTACACTCTAGATCTAAGCACATAGATGTCCGACATCACTTTATAAGGGATCATATTAAGAGGGGTAATATAAAAATCAACTTTATAGGCACGGATAATCAACTAGCGGATATATTCACTAAACCGTTACCGGATTCCCGTTTTTCTATGCTTAGGCTAGAATTGGGAATCCTAGATATTTCACAATGATTATATCCCTACTTATAACCTATAAAAATTAAAAACATCACCATAGTCTTACATTTTAAAAAAAAAAAAATATATTCTTAACATAAACATTCACCACATCAATCATGTCCAAATCTTAAAAATTATTACAGAATTTTAATAAAAGAGTACTTAAAAAGTGATGGCGATATCCTCCAGAACTCTGTTTCAATCCGACTCCTCCTCATTCCGACTGCCTGCTCCACTGCTCTCTGGAATATCAAAATCAGATCTCCTTACCACCTTCTTGGACCGTCGACCCTGACTAACTGATTGCTGACGCGGCTCCTCCGCATGCACTTCCCATTCTAAGGCTTCCGCAAGTGTAGGTTTCAATTTAAGTCCCTTAACAAGGAACTTCATAAACTTCTGCATTCGTATTCGATCTTTCTTCACCTCCATTTTATGTTCCTCAAATGACGTTCTATGCTCTTCAAAATTTTCAATATGACTATCCCACTTTGTTTGGAATGTGTCGAGTGCCTCCCGCATAGATCCTCCACGTGCTATTGGAGGCTCTCTCATTTCCATAGTCGGCGGCTTTCATTGACTTTTCTTACCTTTAATACCCGACGTCTGATATATCTCCGGAACACAATCTCTAAAATAAAAGTTTTGATCTATCCATGCATATTTCTTGAATAGAATACGCTGGATAATCGCACCTAAAAGGAGGGTGTGTGCCTTTTTCCACTGAGTATTTTTTAGGCGGTATGTATAACGAATCATAGATAAAAGTAGATCGGCCACATCAAATACTTCTCTCTCCACTATATAATAAGTCACAAGACTAAGTTGAGTCGTAATACTATGTGTATCACCGGACTTCAACATAATCGTGTGCCTTAGTATATCTTGCACAAGACGAGCATCGTCTGTCAATGTCGTCATAGTGGATATAAGGCTCTTCGTCGAATTTCCATGCAAAGCCATGTTCATCAAGGTCCAATCTCTTTCTTGTCTATAATTCTCCACTATGTCCAAAACATTCTCACTCTCCACTATTCCAAATTCCCTTCTTAAATCAATGGGAGTGATCTCCACATATTGGCCTTGAATTTTGAATCTCACTCCTCCATTCAAATCCGTATATGAAGGATCCTCTAGATGATTATAAAATTCGCGTACTAAAAAGGAGGAGAACATGTCTTGGATTATGACCGAAAGTATACCTGCCTCAGCAAGCATATCGTAGACACGTTCATGTCGGGGGAGATCGAATTCCAAAACTTTTGAAATCCCGATCTGAGCTTTCTCTATTCCAGGGAAACTTTGATAAGACGAATGAGCATCTCCTGACTCGCTCCTTCGCGATCTCCAACTGGTAGACATATCTGCATAAGCAATAAGAAAAATATTAAAACAAAAATATATATAACAAAAAAAATTTCAGGAACTGTCGGATATCCGATACCCACTGTCGGATGTCCGATAGCTACAAGTTTATGCTTCCGAAAATTTTTTTCACAAAAATTCTTCCTATCACAAATCCACACAGTTTTCCCACAAAAAATATTCTTCAACATTTATATAATTTTTGAAAACTCAAAATTTGGGGGAAAATATCATTTTACTATTCATCATCTTCTTCATCTAACACTTCAACATTTTTTTATGTCATCATCTTTTTCCTCTAAAGCTGATACCTCTAAAACTTCTAGATCTCCACACAATCAACAAGAAAGAAAGGAAAATCATGATTCAACACAAAAACACACAAAAATTTCTAATTTTACTTCAAAATCACAAGATCTACATCTCTTATACAACCCAAGATCTAAAATGTCTAGATCTACTAAAACTTCTACATTTTATCTTCACAAAACTCCATGAAAATCAAGAGGAATATGAAAATCACAAAACTATTTGAGAAATTTTAACCAAAACTTGAAAAAACAACATATCTCACCTTAGATCTGAAGTTTTCTGGCAACTGGAGCTCTAGATCTCGAAAATTCCCCTAAAAATGAAGTGAGGTGTCAGTCAAAAGAGGAAACGCGTCCTTTTATCTTTTCCGAGCTGTCGGATGGCGACATCTAGATATCGGAAATCCGACAGCTCCCAAAAAAAATATTGATTTCAATTTTTCCTAGTTTTTTCATTGTCTGATTCTAAATATGTTCATATGAGATTTTTTCTTTATCTGGCATAAATGCTTCTTCATGTGTTATTTTCCCTAACAATAGCTTAACACATGCTTTTGATGTTCAATGTTCCGTTATCAAAAAAATTGACACTTTCATACAGTAATTTCGAATTGTTTTCGCATGCCTCTAAGTATAAGAAATATTTTATCTATGACAATGAGCAATCACAAACACTTACTTTAGTAATACATGTGAATACAATTTATTTTATACATATATCATGATTGCTCGAACATAACAGAATACATTTCATAAATGTCATTTTCAACTTTGCTACTTTGCACGTATTTACATTATACCATTTGTAGCATGCAAGTGAATTCAGAGATCCTTAATATATGTGTATACTCCACACAAAAAAAAAGAAGGCAAATTCAAATGCAAAACATACATTTTGCCAAAAAGTTTTAAAGAAATACATAAAAAAAATTGAAAAGGATTCTCCACCAAACACTACTTAACCTCCTGATAAGTCTTAATGAGCATTGTGGGGTTAAGCACCTTGGCAAGAATTGTAAAGTGTCTTGCACAAACAAATTGGTCCTTTTATGTTACTTGCAAAGTTTCTATAAGTTCATAAGTTTGGTTTTATGTATATTTATGTTATGTTTAACAATTTCATGATCATGTATATTTTAAATATATCCATATGTATTCTTTCTCAAAGTATCACTACTACACTTCATTGTTCTTTATAAAATTTCTTCTTATGAGAATTGGACCGAAACGATTCAATATTCTATATTCTCATGTGTCTTTCTCTGATAATTGACATTTGAATCTCATCATGGTTAAGTATATTTGCTTATATACATTATAACACATTACTAGAATGCTTAGCCCCATCTCTATGGTTACCTATCTCAACATCATACCACTTACAAAGCTTCCGCTAGTGTACTCAAACTATTCCTTCAATTCTTTTTCATTTTCTACCATATCTCCTTAATACTCTTTCCTCGTCTCTATTCCCTATATTCATTACTTTTGATAATATCAAAGGGGGAGAAGATAATAAGAGAAATCACTTAAATCACTAAAAACACTTAATTAATTAAGGTTCAATCTCTTTCTTGTCTATAATTCTCCACTATGTCCAAAACATTCTCACTCTCCACTATTCCAAATTCCCTTCTTAAATCAATGGGAGTGATCTCCACATATTGGCCTTGAATTTTGAATCTCACTCCTCCATTCAAATCCGTATATGAAGGATCCTCCAGATGATTATAAATTTCGCGTACTAAAAGGAGGAGAACATGTCTTGGATTATGACCGAAAGTATACCTGCCTCAGCAAGCATATCGTAGACACGTTCATGTCGGGGGAGATCGAATTCCAAAACTTTTGAAATCCCGATCTGAGCTTTCTCTATGCCAGGGAAACTTTGATAAGATGAATGAGCGTCTCCTGACTCGCTCCTTCGCGATCTCCAACTGGTAGACATATCTGCATAAGCAATAAGAAAAATATTAAAACAAAAATATATATAACAAAAAAAATTTCAGGAACTGTCGGATTTCCGATACCCACTGTCGGATATCCGATAGCTACAAGTTTATGCTTCCGAAATTTATTTTCACAAAAATTCTTCCTATCACAAATCCACACAGTTTTCCCACAAAAAATATTCTTCAACATTTATATAATTTTTGAAAACTCAAAATTTGGGGGAAAATATCATTTTACTATTCATCATCTTCTTCATCTAACACTTCAACATTTTTTTTATGTCATCATCTTTTTCCTCTAAAGCTGATACCTCTAAAACTTCTAGATCTCCACACAATCAACAAGAAAGAAAGGAAAATCATGATTCAACACAAAAACACACAAAAATTTCTAATTTTACTTCAAAATCACAAGATCTACATCTCTTATACAACCCAAGATCTAAAATGTCTAGATCTACTAAAACTTCTACATTTTATCTTCACAAAACTCCATGAAAATCAAGAGGAATATGAAAATCACAAAACTATTGGAGAAATTTTAACCAAAACTTGAAAAAACAACATATCTCACCTTAGATCTGAAATTTTCTGGCAATTGGAGCTCTAGATCTCGAAAATTCCCCTAAAACTGAAGTGAGGTGTCGGTCAAAAGAAGAAACACGTCCTTTTATCTTTTCCGAGCTGTCGGATGGCGACATCTAGATATCGGAAAGCCGACAGCTCCCAAAAAAAAATATTGATTTCAATTTTTCCTAGTTTTTTCATTGCCTGATTCTAAATATGTTCATACGAGATTTTTCTTTATCTGGCATAAATGCTTCTTCATGTGTTATTTTCCCTAACAATAGCTTAACACATGCTTTTGATGTTCAATGTTCCGTTATCAAAAAAATTGACACTTTCATACAGTAATTTCGAATTGTTTTCGCATGCCTCTAAGTATAAGAAATTTTTTATCTATGACAATGAGCAATCACAAACACTTACTTTAGTAATACATGTGAATAAAATTTATTTTATACATATATCATGATTGCTCGAACATAACAAAATACATTTCATAAATGTCATTTTCAACTTTGCTACTTTGCACGTATTTACATTATACCATTTGTAACATGCAAGTGAATTCGGAGATCCTTAATATATGTGTATACTCCACACAAAAAAAAAGAAGGCAAATTCAAATGCAAAACATACATTTTGCCAAAAAGTTTTAAAGAAATACATAAAAAAAAATTGAAAAGGATTCTCCACCAAACACTACTTAACCTCCTGATAAGTCTTAATGAGCATTGTGGGGTTAAGCACCTTGGCAAGAATTGTAAAGTGTCTTGCACAAACAAATTGGTCCTTTTATGTTACTTGCAAAGTTTCTATAAGTTTATAAGTTTGGTTTTATGTATATTTATATTATGTTTAACAATTCCATGATCATGTATATTTTAAATATATTCATATGTATTCTTTCTCAAAGTATCACTACTACACTTCATTGTTCTTTATAAAATTTCTTCTTATGAGAATTGGACCGAAACGATTCAATATTCTATATTCTCATGTGTCTTTCTCTGATAATTGACATTTGAATCTCATCATGGTTAAGTATATTTGCTTCTATACATTATAACACATTACTAGAATGCTTAGCCTCATCTCTATGATTACCTATCTCAACATCATACCACTTACAAAGCTTCCGCTAGTGTACTCAAACTATTCCTTCAATTCTTTTTCATTTTCTACCATATCTCCTTAATACTCTTTCCTCGTCTCTATTCCCTATATTCATTACTTTTGATAATATCAAAGGGGGAGAAGATAATAAGAGAAATCACTTAAATCACTAAAAACACTTAATTAATTAAGTGAGCATTCATGTAGGGGGAGTTTATAAGTCGGGGGAGAATAATTTTAGAAGGAGCTAATATTAAGGGGGAGATCATATTAAGGGGGAGAACATGAAGATCATAAGTTCACACTTGTACACACATAATGTACTTGTCACTATCTATATAGGATTCATTCGATTTATTTTATAAGGATTTGTTATTATCAAAAGGGGGAGATAGTTGGAGCATGCGTTCCGCACTCGTCCGGTTTGAGAATAACAAATCCCGAATGTATTTGATCCTATTTTTGATTAATGGTGTGCATATAACAGGTGCAAGAATATCATGTTTTCAATTGGTGCAAAATGACAATTTTCCAGAATCTGGAGCTATCGGATTTCCGACAGCGATACCGGATTTCCGACAGCGCACTAAATCATCCATTTTCCAATCTCTGATCGACGGTTATGTGCTATCAGATTTCCGATATCGCTAACGGATGGCGACAGTGCACGATCTTCCAATAACTCCAGGATGTGCAGCAGTTACCCTAGCTAACGGATATCCGATAGTGCTATCGGATATCCGACAGCCCACGTCTCAACCCCGACCTCAACTTCACGCAGAAACTTCGTTTTAGTGGGACACGTGGCAGCCTCTGGGGGTATCGGATTCCGGCGACACCTAGCTATCGGATGGCGACAACTCTTTTTTCTTAAAAGAGCTTAAAACTTCATGGAATTCAGTTCTTGAGATTTCCAGACCTTCTTCCAGAGTGCATTCGAACCAGAAAGCTCCAGAACTCCATCAACTCCCATTTGTGCTAGAAGGATTGAGATTGAAGATGAGAGCGGACGCGTTTCTACATCAACGATCATCTTGAGGCTTCAACCTTCCTTTCAGAGATCTGATTTTCTAGGGAGTTCTTCACTTGACTTTGTATTTTCATTCATTTACATTTAACTTTGTATTGGTAGAGAAATCGTCGTTTTGCGTGCGACGTCTAAGTCCTTGCGTTAGGGGAAAATTGCTTCCTTGTGCGGAGCGTCCAAGTCCTTGCGTGGCTTGGTAGGAAATCGTGGCCTTGTGTGCTACGTCTAGATCTTGGGAAGATCTAGAGGGTAGGCTTCAGCTTGATCTAGGGAGAGACAAGTGATGTAACATCCCATTTCCTACTAGACCCCCTAACTCCAATTTAGGGTGAGACAAGTGGTGAGTGTAGTGAGTTGGGCTAGATTGCAGCCTTAGGACACATAGGGTTAGGTGAACTCACATGTGGCTACTATAAGGCTCAAGTCAACCTAGGTCAAACTAGCTCAACATGAACTCACACTTGCAAATTGACTCCCCCAATAGATAATAAACACTCCAAGGAATGCTATGGACCCAAAAACCCATCATGGGGTCACCAATTGACCCAATTTGACCAAAGTCAAACTTGGGTCAACATAGGTCAAATCCTCTCCAATAAGTTCAATTGAACCCCAAAGCATGAAGTTGACCTCACCCCTAGTCTTAGAACATCATGGGGGACCTAATTGACCCAAAAGCCCCATCATGGGGTCAACAATTTGACCAATTTGACCAAAGTCACCATTTCCCCAATTTTGGTCAAAATCACACCTTTGGGTCAAATTGGCTCTCCTAGGCCCTCACCTTGACTCAACCAACCTTGGGTGGTGTCACTGGACTCAATGTCAACACATTGGACCAGTCAACACACCCAATTGACCAAGTCAACCCAAAAGTCAACATAGGGTCAATTTTGCCTAAATTGGGCTTATTTGGAATTAATCCAAATTCCAATGGATTAAGGCCCTCAAGGTCAGCCCACTCTGAAGCCCATAGACCTAATGACCAGCATTGCCCCCTAGATCAAACATGCAAGCACATGCATGGGGGCAAAAATGGAAATTCCCTCTTCCTTCATTAAGGACAAGAGGAAATTTAAGAATGGAGGCCATGTGGCCCTCCATTCTTCTGCCCAAGGCTAGATCTGAGCTCCCCACATCAATACCAGCCGAATTTTGGGCTGGAGCAATGCCACTTGGCAGCAAGGAGGAGCATCCAAGGTGTGGCCGAGCTCCTCCTAATGGCAGCTCCACTTATAGCCCTCCCCACTTCTTTTCGACGACACCATCAGCTTTAGAGGGCCTGGAGGAGTGGATCTGCTACCCTGGATCAAAGGAATCGGCTGAGAATGGAGGAAATGGCAAGGATCGCCGCAGCTCGCCACCACCGTGCCGCACCACTTCAATACGCGCCACCAAGCTCGCTTAGGTACGATTTCTCCCCCTCTCCCTCTGTGCTAGTTTTTCTTCTTATCCCTTGTTGGCCTGGTTGATCGTTCTTGCCGGCAGGATCGACGTCTTGCAGAGGTGGCTAACTTGTGTGCTAGCATCTCCGTAAGGCGGCGGTTCTGGGCATAAGATCCAGGAACTCTCCTGGTGCGGGAGAGGGGTCTTACAAATGGACATCTAAATCTCTGTATTTAGTGTTCTTAGATGATTATTATACTAGGATAATTTTCTCAGAATGTATAGAGACATATTAATGGTAGTTGTAGTGTAAATCCCTATTTGCACCATATTTATGTTAAATAGAAATTATGGTCAAAAATTCCTGTTAAAAATGTGAAACTTAGGATTTGGTGTTCTTAGACCATTATTAAGCCAAGATAATTTTGCCAGAATTTATTGAAGTCTTAACATAGCACTTGTAGTGTAAACCCTTATACGCACACCAAATGTAACAAATAATAATTAAGGGTAAATACTCCTTGGAATAATATGAAACTTAGGCATTGCTGTTTTTAAGTCAATAACATACTTCTGTGATTTTTTCAGATTTTATTGAGACCTGTAGGTGGTGGTTGTAGTGTAAACCCTTTTTGGCACACCACTTGTTTTAAATGTATATTGTGGATAAATATTACCTGGCTCTGATACCATTTGTAAGACCCCTCTCCCGCACTAGGAGAGTTCCTGGATCTTATGCCCAGAACCGCCGCCTTACGGAGATGCTAGCACACAAGTTAGCCACCTCCGCAAGACGCCGATCCTGCCAGCAAGAACGATCAACCAGGCCAACAAGGGATAAGAAGAAAAACTAGCACAGAGGGAGAGGGGGAGAAATCGTACATAAGCGAGCTTGGTGGCACGTATTGAGGTGGTGCGGCACGGTGGTGGCGAGCTCCGGCGATCCTTGCCATTTCCTCCATTCTCAGCCGATTCCTTTGATCCAGGGTAGCATATCCACTCCTCCAGGCCCTCTGAAGCTGATGGTGTCGTCGAAAAGAAGTGGGGAGGGCCCTAAGTGGAGCTGCCATTAGGAGGAGCTCGACCACACCTTGGATGCTCCTCCTTGCTGCCAAGTGGCATTGCTCCAGCCCAAAATTCGGCTGGTATTGATGTGGGGAGCTCAGATCTAGCCTTGGGCAGAAGAATGGAGGGCCACATGGCCTCCATTCTTAAATTTCCTCTTGTCCTTAATGGAGGAAGAGGGAATTTCCATTTTTGCCCCCTCTGGAAGGATATTTAACAAGTTTGAATTCACTAGCAAGATACCTCCTTCACATTTTAGATTCATATTTAGTAATTAATGAATTTTTATGGAGGTCAAAATTAGATGAAACATGCTTGGATTTTGATCATCCCTTATTTTATCCACTATGAACCTAGGATAAAATTTAGATGTCATTTGGAAGTAATTTGACCAAGGTTCCATCATAGGAACCTAAGTAGTTATATGTCGTGGTCTGCGGATAGTGAAAACTCATTATGATGAATAGGTCAATATAATCACAAGGAAATCGGTGAGAATTTGATTATAACAAGAGATGAGTTTAGACCACTTGGAGGACTAAGAGTTATTAGAGTTGAGTCCAAAAGATTGATTGCATAGGAGCGGGGTGAAACATAAGGCGTAGGTTATAAAGAGTAATGAGAGGGTGGAAGGTTAGGTCAGGGTAGCCGCCAAGATTGTTAAATGTCCTGGAAAGGGGTTGGGCATCATCCCATCATATACCCTAGTACCTTGCGAACCCTTCACCGGGTAGCCCTCGGGAAGTCCAGGATCCACCCTAAACTTCCAAGTAGGATAATAACTAAACAAGAGTAGTCTAGTTGGGAGTTTAGAAGATGAGAGTGCTTGGTGAGCTGTGGGTAAGGCTGTGCTCGGGATTGACCAAAGATCGTCCTTCCCCTTAGAGAGTTATAAAGCACATGCATGGGGGCAAAAATGGAAATTCCCTCTTCCTCCATTAAGGACAAGAGGAAATTTAAGAATGGAGGCCATGTGGCCCTCCATTCTTCTGCCCAAGGCTAGATCTGAGCTCCCCACATCAATACCAGCCGAATTTTGGGCTGGAGCAATGCCACTTGGCAGCAAGGAGGAGCATCCAAGGTGTGGTCGAGCTCCTCCTAATGGCAGCTCCACTTAGAGCCCTCCCCACTTCTTTTCGACGACACCATCAGCTTCAGAGGGCCTGGAGGAGTGGATCTGCTACCCTGGATCAAAGGAATCGACTGATAATGGAGGAAATGGCAAGGATCGCCGGAGCTCGCCACCACCGTGCCGCACCACCTCAATACGCGCCACCAAGCTCGCTTAGGTACGATTTCTCCCCCTCTCCCTCTGTGCTAGTTTTTCTTCTTATCCCTTGTTGGCCTGGTTGATCGTTCTTGCCGGCAGGATCGGCGTCTTGCGGAGGTGGCTAACTTGTGTGCTAGCATCTCCGTAAGGCGGCGGTTCTGTGCATAAGATCCAGGAACTCTCCTGGTGCGGGAAAGGGGTCTTACAATTGATAGCCTTCCGATCATTGGGAGAAGGATTGGTAAAATCAAAATTATTGAAATTTATATTATTATATTTGTGCATTGATCTTAAGCATTGTTAAGATCATTTTATTGTATGTAAATTTCATGATTAATATAATTATGCTTCTTTCATTAATTGCAAATTTGGTTGCTTAATCTTTAACTTAGAAATTTGTGTTTGGTTTAATACAAAAATTACATTGGTTTGAAATTGTTTATAAGTTATTTCTTAGAAAAGTAAAATCTGTTTAAGAAATTATTAAGTAAATATTATATTTTAAACACACCCTTATTCACCCCCCCCCTCTAAGGGCGTCACACGATCCAACAAAATATCCATCAAAAGGAACTCCTCAACCAAAGACTGCAAGGTAAGGTTGAAGATCTGTGCGGTCTTTCTGCTCAACGTATCAGCTACCACATTAGCCTTGCCCGGATGATACAGGATTTCTACGTCATAATCTGCAACGTACTCCAACCACCTACGCTGACGCAAATTCAGCTCCTTCTACGTGAAGACGTACTTCAAGCTCTTATGATCTGTATAAATCTTGCATAACGCGCCATACAGTAAATGTCTCCAAAGCTTCAGGGCGTAGATCACAGCTGCAAATTCCAGATCATGTGTAGGATAATTTTTCTCATGGACCTTCAGCTGTCTCGACCCATACGCAATCACTTTACCTCCCTGCATCAAGACACATCCGAGACCGATGTGTGATGCATCCACATAAATAGAGTACTCCTCTCCTTCGGTAGGTAAGGTCAAGACTGGTGCAGTGCACAATCTCCTCTTAATTCTTGAAAGGCTCCTTCACACACATCGCTCCACACGGATGTTGTGTTCTTCTGCGTGCGCTTAGTCATCGGAGCAGACAATAATGAAAATCCTTCCACAAATCTCCTATAATAACCTGCCAACCCTAGGAAGCTTCTGATCTCCTTGGGTGTAGTAGGTCTCTTCCAATTCATAACAGCAGAAATCTTCTCTGGATCCACGGAAATTCCATCCTTACTCACTACGTGACCCAGAAAGGACACCTGAGGAAGCCAGAACTCACACTTGCTCAGTTTTGTATATAACTTATGCTCCCTCAAGGTAGCCAACACCAATCGCAAGTGCTAAGCATGCTCATCGGCGCTTTGAGAATACACGAGAACGTCGTCTATAAATACGACCATGAAATGATCCAGAAATCTTTGAACACTCGGTTCATCATATCCATGAAGGAAGAGGGTGCATTCGTCAGTCCAAAGGACATCACCAATAACTCAAAATGCCCATACCGAGATCGAAAAGCTGTCCGTGGAACATCTGACTCAAGGATCCTTAACTGGTGGTAGTCCGAACGAAGATCAATCTTTGAAAACACCGTGCTACCACGCAACTGATCAAACAAATCATCTATCCTCGGCAATGGATATCTGTTCTTGATGGTTACTTTGTTCAATTCTTGATAGGCAATGCACAACCTCATAGAGCCATCCTTTTTCTTCACAAACAAGACTGGAGCACCCCAAGGCGAAGAGCTCGGCCTAATAAACCCATACTGCAGCAACTCATCGAGCTGAGTGCGCAACTCCTCCAGCTCACGCCGGGCCATACGGTACGGTGCCTTAGAAATAGGGCGAGTAGCAGGCTCAAGATCGATAACGAACTCCACATCTCTCTTAGGTGGAAGACCAGGAAGACTAATCGGGAAAACATCCGGAAACTCCCACACCACAGAAATATCCTCGACACACGGTGAAACTTTAGCAGTTTCTATAATAGAAACGAGATAAGTAAAACAACCAGAATCTAAAAGTTTCCGAACACATACCGCAGAAATAATTGGGGAATCCTGGCGCGGAAAGCCACACACACTCATGGGGTGACCATTGTCCATCTTGAAGTCCAAGCGCTTAACCTTGCACTTGATCACAGCATCATAACGGGATAACCAGTGCATGCCCAAAATAATATCAAAGTCTTCTAGGTCTACCATCTTCAAATCAGCGAATGCTAAGAAACCACCTAAGAGGATAGTGCATCTCTGGATACCCTGGTTCGACACCACCGTGTCGTCGGAGGGAAACTTGACACGAATAGAATCACCAACTTGATCGAGATTCAACCGATGACGCTCTACGAAGGTCCTAACCACGAACAAGTGGGTAGCACTGGAATCAAAAAGAACGCGCGCCATACGGTTCTTTACTTTAAACTCTCCTATAAAAGCGAGTACATAACTAAACGAGTGAAAGCAAATTAAGGCAAAAACTGAAAACTAAGAGTTAGATTAGAATCTAACCTGATATCATTGAGTGGAGGTCTGAGCTTCCTGCCTCGTCATCACGTTCATATTTCCCCTTCCGTTATCCAGATTTTGCGGCGGCGGCGGCAATGCCCGAAGCGGAACAGGCTGCAATAGGGGCTGGTTCTTTGGACACGTAGACTTCATGTGTCCTTTCTGCCCACACTGATAGCAGACTCTGTCTTTCATCCAGCACCTGCTCGAATCGTGACCCTTCTTCTCACAGATAGTGCACACCAAATCTCCTTTGGGTGCGCCCTGAATGGCGAGTACTCGCTACTGCTTCTGAGCTCCAATTCCCTTGAAACACTTTTCATAGGGGTGGCTAGGGCGCCCACAGAAACTGCACGCTTCTCCACCACTCTTCTTTGAAGCGGGGCCAGATGCCCTGGAACTTCCTTCATCAACACCTTTCCTCTTTTCTTTCCTCAACGCAGCACCTCGATTCCTGGCGTTATCAATCGCCTCAACCTTTAGAGCAGCTTCCACTGCCTCAGCATAATTCTCTGATCTATAAGCACAAGCTAATTGCTGGATATCACCGCGAAGTCCTCCCAGGAATTGCTTCACTCTTCCTGCTTCCGAAGCGACTAGATCTGGAGCAAATCGGCTCAACTTGCTAAATTCAACTTCATACTCACTAACAGTGAGTTGCCTCTGCTTCAGATGCAGAAAGTTGTTCATCAGGCGGTCTTGCTCGACCGACGGCAGGAATTTCTTCAGCAACAACTTCTTGAAGGATTCCCACGAACATCCACCTGCCAGGTTCTCCTTCTCTCTTATCCACCAGCTCTTCGCAAGACCTTTTAGCTGGTATGCAGCGACCATCACCTTTTGGTCGGCAGAAATCCCAGAATAGGAAAACATTTCCTCAATAGCGATAATACAGTCGTCTAACGACATGAAATCGGCTCTCCCGTCATAGGTGGGAGGTCCTAGTCGCTGAAAGTGCGAGATGAAATTCATCTCGGGCGGCAGCGACACTGGGGGCACCAGAGGGGCAGGAGGAATAGGGACAGGTTGGCCCACATTAGGGTCTTGCTCCACGGCCCGCTGCCCTGCAGCGGCGGTCAACAACGATTGAATTTGAGATTGCATCTCAATCAACTGCCTCGACAGAGCTTCGTTGCTCTATCGCAGTCCTTCAATCGCAGCTTCACTCTGCGCACCCGACGACTCGCCCTCAGATTGGGGAGTCGCCCTCATCGCAGGATGCTTTGGCGGCATTTGTAAATGAAAACACAAACAAACAACTCATTAACACCCTATCTTAACACTAGGACTACACAACTTAGTTCAGACCATACACGAATAGACATTTGCTTTTGCTGCTAACTTACTCTGGGATCTATAAATGATGCTATGCATAAAACTTGGGATGATACTCTGTCATCCCCTTAGACACTTGTGTCTATTCTATGAATGCATGAACTTCTTATACCATTGTTTTAAAATCATGTGTGTACGAATATCATCATGTAAATCTTTAGCTTGGCACGCGTGCTTATGCAATGCTATGTAATGTATGTTGTGCTATGCATTCTAATAAATGTCTTAATGCATGTTATGAGCGGTGTACACATGAAATATTATGCATCTCATACTACATTATATCTCATGCAACGAAAGAAAAAATCTAATGCGCATCCATGTGATGATTGTTATGCATCACATACTACATAACAGTCACATGTTGCCTCCTATGAGGATCCATATACGACCACAAATTATGCATCACATACTACATAATATGCCCAGTATACTTCTTATCATGCTTATGAGTGTAGTGTTCATGCTTCAGCCAAGACGTACTGATGACACATCAGTGTGTGTATGCAATGAAACCAAACAACTAAACTATATTAGAATTAGTCGCTCGACCGACTTGTCGAACAAACCTCCCTCTAATACCAACTATCACAACTCGCATTTTCTTCTTATTAAATAATACGTTAAAGCAAGAGAAAATACATGCCGTGATGCCATGCCGTGTAGGGGACAACTGCATGCGCTCAGGCAAATCCTACTCCTACCACTTATCATGAAAAACCATGAATTATAATTTAAAAATATGATTTAAGTTTAGTTTATTAACCGTGTTCCTCAGTTCAGTGGGTCAACTATCCTACGCATAACAGTGTAAGTAGAAATATGCAGCGGAAAATACTTAGTTTTATTTACTTATTACCTTACATGAGCATGATGATCGAATAATTACACATGATATGTGAACTTCTAGGTTTAATATATGTACAATGAGAGATTTTTTATAACCTTTAAAATCAAGTGACATTCATTTTAAGAAGACGTTATGAAGTAATAATGTAAATCTCTTACACTTAAAATACCTAACATGCAATCCTAGCATAAAACCTCCCAGAGAGCAAGTAACTACGATAAAACAGCAGGAAAGAATTAGCAGCTAGCAAAGTGTCCAAAATCCACACAACTTTGTGGGTGTCAACAACCCGACACAAACCCACAAACCACCAAAGTATGTCTGAACTACAACTAAAACAAAACAACGAATAACTACCTCACAACGGTGAGGTGAAACAGTCACAGCTACTTCTGCAACACCCTAAAACACCAGCTCTAGCTCCACAGGCCGCTACTACTCTGAACCTGAGGCATTCACAAGAGAGAACGCCTCAGCAAGAAGGTACAAGTGGCGGGAGAAAACTAAACAAAAGTAAACAACTGTCAACATGGGTGCCAATCCAAGACCGACTATACAGAAAGAAAGTACAGTAAGAAGGCTAAGCAAGCAACAGAGAATACTTACGTGAATAATCACGTATACCTGACTACCCATGCGCAGTAGAAAAGTGAGGGCTAAAATGCCCGGCTATAATAAGAGCATAACGTCATTATAAGATTTCAGAAAATAAAGTACAACACCGGTAAAATTCCGGTGACTGTCGGGGAAAAACCTCCGCCAGCACACCCACAGAACAAACTCCACAATGGGCCCAAGGGAAAGGTGGTCTCATAGTCTGACACACCCAAACTGGAAAATATCCAGTACTGCGGTGGGAGATATCTCCATCAGCACACCAACAGTAAAACAACAAACAACCAACAAACCAACTCGGGTAAAATCCTGTAAAACATTCAATTGAAGTGCATGGCACTGCAGCTGTAGTTTTAATCCACCAAACCCAACATCCCCAAATCAACTACTTATATCTCGAGAATGACGCGACTAAACTAGACTAGTTACCACTAGTCTTAACACACGAAAATCACCAAGGCAGACATGCCCTGTCAAAACACCGACTAGACATTGCCGAATGAACTTGACGCACAAATTTGACTAAAGTGAGGCCCACTCGGTGAGTAATCAACCTCAAGACGGGTGCAAGGGCTCAATCGAAGGACTTATACTACGAACACGAAAGACTAAGTCGACGAACGAAACTCAATCGACGGACGAATCACGGGCTTTGGCAAAATTACACGGTCGATTTAACAAGTCAAGACCTCGGCACGACGGGTAGGAAAAAAACAACCAAGTGGGTAACTACTCACACACACATATATAACGGACTTGGACGAAATGACTTGGCCAACGGAATTTTAGTGGCAATGAGCGTTCAAGAACGCGATTCAAGCGCATCACACTAAATCGAAATCAGTTAAAAGTAGTGTAAAGATTAATACCGCAATAAAAAATGAGAGGAGAAGAGGGAAAAAAACACCACTTGCCTTGAAATCACCGGAATCGTCCTACGAACAACTCCTCGTCGTAGATCGGCCCAAAAGAATACACGAGGAGGAAGAATCTACAGAAAAACGGCCAAACGGGGGTTAGGGCCAAAAAACCCTAGCACGAAAAATCCACGAAACGGAAAATACTCACCACGAACGCGAAGCTCTCGTCGAGAGCTTTCCGGATCTATGCTCGGTTGAAAATTTCGTCCACCGGAGCTTCGTCGGCGGCGACCGAAAGGTTCGCGAAAAGCTTCTCTCTTTTCGTCTCTCGCTCACTGGTTCGGCCGGAAAAATGAAGAAGAAGAGGGGCTGGTTCGGTTCTAATGTAGGGAAAGAAGTGATCTTACATAATAATTATAATAATCTTACATAATTTCACAAATTTCACGTGAAATACTTTTCACGATTTCACGTGAAATAGGATTTCACGATTTCACGATCCAATTTCACGTCAAATCTCTTTTTTTTTATTAAATAATAGTAAATAATAAATATACGTATATTATTTATAGTAATAGTAAATAATAAATATAATAATATAATATTATTATAACCAAAGGTGAACGGCGGCGTTATGAATCCAACGGCAAAGTCGGGATCAAAATCCGACGTACTGTTCTCGAGATATAAATTTCCGAAGCTTACGACGACGTTAAATATACAAATCTTAGAAAATTTACCGAGACTTTAATTTTGCTCGGAACGCCACGAAACTTTAACAACCCTTCTAAAATTAAATAATCTAATTTCCTAACGTAAAATTTTTCAATTCCGGGTCGTCTCAAAATTTGGTCGACTTGACCCAAACGGACGCGAAAACGCGCAAACGGCGACGTGCCGCTTACTTGACGTGAAAAGTAACGCCCTGAAGTCATAAACACGTCATCACTAAATTAAATAATTACTGAAAAATCAGGGGCGTTACAACCGCCCTGTGCGCCGTGACGGTAGCGCTACCGCACACGGTAGCGCTTGTGGTTGCGTGTGGTGCTGGCGCGCGCGACTGAGTGTGGCCCTGCGGCGTGTTTTGCGCGCAACTTTGTACGGGAGGTTGGTGGGTTTGACCCACTCTCCCACTCTCCCACTCATCCCTCTCAACCTTAATGGTGGAGTGGAGTTTGCGAGTAACCGTTACCCGACTTTGGACACGTAGCTGAGAGCCATATATGAATGCATATCAGATAGTCTACGTAATTATCTAAAGTTTTAGGCGAGGTCTCAGTAATTAACCCAAAGACATTACAAATGATTCAAATTTATTTTAAGCAATTGCAGTATCGGAGCTCGTGCACGGTCGACCCTCCGGTAACAAATACAGCCGATTAAGACCGTATCTTGTCCATTTTTTTCTTCTCTTTTTGACAACATCTGGAGATTTCTTTTTCATTTTCCTCTTTTTTTAATAACAGCCTCAAGAATGAGGGTGGCTGCGAAAGAGAAAGCCGAAGCGGAGAAAATTCTGTAGATCAAGAGGGCTGAAGGTGATGCAGAATCGAAGTATTTATCAGGGCTCGGCATAGCTCGCCAGCGGCAGGCGATTGTCGATGGTCTAAGGGACAGCGTTCTCGCATTTTCTAGTAATGTACCGGGGACTTCTGCTAAAGACGTGATGGACATGGTTTTGATCACGCAATATTTTGACACGATGAAGGATATCGGCGCGTCCTCGAAGTCCTCCGCCATCTTTTTCCCTCACGGCCCCGGGGCGGTGAAGGACATTGCTGCTCAGGTCAGGGATGGTCTCCTCCAAGGAAATGCTTTTCAGTGAAATGTCTGTTTGTGTTTGCTCAATGTTTTTGTGGATATTGATATTTGCCTTGTGTTTCCATTTTGTTTAAGGGCTTTGTTTGTGCTTATAGATGATGTATCTATGATTTGATTTGAAAATTTCTCAAGTTTTTTTTAAAGTAGTATTCATTGAAGCTAATATTTTGAGGCCTTTCCATATAACTAGTTTGGTTGGATGAAAGCTAAGAGAAATTTATGTGTTGAACAGCGGCCGAGTTCTCCTTTCCAAGATAAATTTTTGAAGAGAATGATTTTGTGCTAGTGATCTTGGCTACCGTTAAGGACCCATTGTCTAAGATTCGTGCACAAATATCGTGTTGAGATCTCTTGTTGCCGAGTTGTATTGAGAACTCCTCGTCTGTCATAACGTTATGGAACCATCTTGTGGAACATCGTCAACATGCCTTGACACATGTAATACTACCTACTAATTTATGCCTTGACACGTAATACTACCCACTAATTTATTCTTTGTATGATGAGATCCAATAGTAGTGAAGGAAGGTAGCCACGTCGTGATGAAGAACAAGGCGGTGAATGGCTCTTTGTATCCTTCGACCACATTATCAGTGTCTGACATTTGGAGCAACCAATTTGTAACTCCACAATGAGTGTGACGTAGAATTGACCCAACATCATTGTAGAGGTCTTTGTCAAACTTGTATGGCTCTGGTGAAGAAGTCTAGGTTTTTGCAAGGCTGAGTTGGGTTAAAGATTATGATGTATGGCCATGTTCGACACATGATCGACATATGTGATCAAGATACGTACCATAGGAGGAATTATTTTCGTGATGGAGGTCGATCTGAATGACGGCTAAGATCATTCATATTGCTTTTTGGAGAACTTTCATACGAGTAAGAAGGGTGATGTAAAGATTTTGTTGGCATCAAAGCTTGACGAAACTTCACGGAAAAACCAACTTCTTAGAGATCGATGCATTGTCAGTGGCAAACTATTAAGAGTCTTCATCGGCTCAACACCTACAACATTTAATCTTCCTAATTATATTGGGGTTATGTGATCCTTGCTCATGTTATTCGATCAATCGTATGCCCTCATCGGTTCTCTTGGATAAATTACAATTCTCTCTTCTTAATGTTGCTGCTCCTCATTTTCCTTGCACGCTCCGCACTTTTGGTTGCACAGTATTTGTCTACATCCCTTCTCAAGGTCATGACAACTTATATGTTCGTGCAATAAAACATCGTCTTAGGTTACACCCCGACAAAAAAGGCTATCAGTGCATTGATCCAGTCTTTCAACATCCACGTTGTTGCGGAAACGAGAGTAGAATGATCAAACAAATAGAAATTCACAGCACAGAAGACATAGATTTACGTGGTTCACCCCAAGATGAGCTACGTCCATGGGCAACAACATTTAGTTTATCACTAGATCAAGAACGAAGGCGGTTACAGAAAATAGGCGGATTTCCGAATTTCAGAATAATCCAAACCCTGCAGGTCCAGATCAACGCTAACGTCGTCTTTGGGTTAGAATTCGAGGCATATAATTAACACGCGCCTTTGTTGATCAGTCTATATTGGCATGCTGGTACAACCATTTATGTTCTTGGGCTATTAATTACGGCTCATGCGCAGGGTTTGGACATGAAAAACACTATGACCGCGCCGATAAAGCTCCCGAACCTAAATATTTAACCTGCATTGCAGATAATTTGAGGAAGGAGAAGTGAATATAGGAATCCAAAGGAAGTGCTGGAGATCATTGAAAGGACTTTCTTTGATCTGTAGTTCGCAACATTGTATTGATAGAAAAATTATATAAGAAGCACTTAGGTCACAAACAACTGATAAAAGAACTAATAAAGATGTTATAGTGTCGTGCAACCTGTTGGATCGGTAGGCTCCTTTAGAGGGGGGTGAATAAGGGTTTAAACTTGTGTTATATTTTGGAATACTTGAAATAATAAGAGATCAAAATATTGATTTTGAATAAAGATCTAAATTGTTGTATAATGAAAGAGAGGATAATAAACAATTTAGAGAAATCGAAATCAAATCAATTTTATTACACAATGAGAGACATGATTATTATTAATAAAATTGATTACAAAATTCGATTTCAATGACGCTAGAAATCAAGGCGAAATATGAAAGACCCTTATTGTTTTCTATACCGACTCGTATCCCCGCGAACCGGTTGGCTTTAGCCGATCCTTCCCCGGATACAGCCTCAAGCCGCTCTAGCCAATCCTTCCCCGGATATGGCCTCGAGCACTCCCTAGATCTACACCCTAGACCTAGTCGCCAACACGAGGCGAATTTCTGCCCTAAGTCTTACCCAGACTTAGTCGCCAGCACGAGGCGAATTTACTATCGATTTAAAAGAAATGGATAAATGAAATAACAACAACAATATAAAAACTCCCTATATGGATCTCTTGGAGAAGTAGACGAAAACCCGCAGAGTATGATCGTAGTCGATGCGGTCTTTCGTCACGACGATGACGCGTGTTAAAATCTTCTCCACGGATCTCCTTAAGCCTTCATGGATTTGTGGGAGTATCTCTCTGAACCTTCCTCTCTATGTTGTGGCACGAAGCTCTGGAATTTAGTATCTCAAGCGGATGAAGAAAACGGATCCAAGGGGTCCTTTTTATAGCCTCAGCGCTACCGCCTGCGCTAGCGCTACCGCCAGCGCTATCCCGGATTAGGAGATCTTCAAGCACCGAAAGAGATCTTCAAGTGCGAAGGAGATCTTCAAGCACAGAAGGAGAACTTCAAGTGCGAAGGAGATCTTCAAGCACCGAAGGAGAACTCAAGGGAAATCTTCGACAGAGCTCTCTCGGGTGCAGAAGGTCAGGCCCTCCGAAATGAAGGCTCCTGACTCCTTTTATAGCTTCGGCCGGGGGTAGCCCGGTAATTTTGCCGTTGTAACCACCGTAACTACCTGACGGGCGAATCACGCTGGTGGATTTGGAGCACACGGATCGCCATTTTTCATAAATGACCATCTCGCCCTTTGGGCAGTTCGGGCAGTTCGGGCAGCTTTGTTGAAGGTAAGAAAGGCGACAAGCGAGTCCTGCAATCTGAGAAATTAGAAAGACAAAATATGAGCGTGCCCGGAATGCGGAAGTGCTCTGAGCGCGCTCAGAAACGTTCTGAGTGCGCAATAAATGGGGAAGCATTCTGAGCGCGCAAGGAGGTCGGAAACGGGAAGCCATACCCTCAAAGAAGGGATGGGGTTTCGGTCGGGCGCTCCGCCGGACCCCCTAAAGGAGAGGGGTGCGGTCCGGCCGCACCCGTACGGGCGGTGGCCGCTGTCCGAGGGGGGTGCGGCTCGGCCGCACCCCAAGAGGGGAGGTGCAGCGGCATGGTTGCACCCCAAGAGGGGGGTGCGGCGGCATGGCCGCACCCCAAAAGGGGGGTGCGGCGGCATGGCTGCACCCCAAAAGGGAGGTGTGGCGGCATGGCCGCACCCCATGAGGGGTGCGGTTAGGACACACCCCTTGAGGGGGGTTGGCGCTACCGTGTGCGCTATCGCGCGGTACCACCCCGCGCGCCGTGGCAGTTGCAAGCGCAGTAGCGCTTGCGATTGCGCATGGTGCTGGCACGCGCGGCTGAGTGCGGCCCTGCGGCGTGTTTTGTGCGCGTCTTTGTACGGGTGGTTTGTGGGTTTGGCCCACTCTCCCACTCATCCCTCTCAACCTTAGTGGTGGAGTGGAGTTTGCGAGTAACCGTTACCCATCTTTGGACAGGTAGATGAGAGCCCATGTATGAATGCATATCTGAAGCCCCACAAACCTTCAGATTCCCAATTTTTATACGGAGGAGTTCAGAGATTTTGACTCTTCTGATGCGGCTTCAATTATTGCCATCTTTGTGGCGCCTTGGGTAGGAATTGCCGCTGAGGGATGAGTGCGCGGTTTGCTTTTGTTTCCTGGTGTCTTTTGCGACTTTAGTGTCTTACTTAAGGTTGGAGTTGTAATTAGGGGGACAGGCCCCAGAGTGGCCAGTGAATAGCGGGTGTATTAAAACTGTGGACGAACGTGAGAGGGGCAGACCCTTACGACGTCGGGACCTGACCGCGAAGGAGAAGGGCGAACCTTCAATTGACGACAGTGTAAAGTACCTGGGGTAGGGCCCCGAAGTGGACGGTGAATAGCAGGGGTATTCAAACCGCGGACGAACGCAAATGGGGCTGGCCCGTATGACGTCGGGACCTGACCGCAGAGGAGAAGGGCGAACCTTCAATCGACGGCAGCGCAAAGTCCCCAGGACCGGGCCCCAAAGTGGCCGGTGAATAGCAGGGGTATTCAAACCGTGGACGAACATAAAGCCCTTGTATTGAATTGTAGGAATGAGAGAATGACAATAAGGTTGTTGATTAGATACTTGGCTAACAAGCTTGGCATTATGTTATTGGCATCTCCTGAAACTGCTTCAGATGGAGTCTATGCTGCAATTTTTGGTGTAATTGGTCATGAGGTTTGCATTTTATTGATCCGCTCATGTTTGGTAAGGCATTATGGTCAATGAGTGATTCTGGTGCCTATTGTTAACTGGATTTTCACGCTTTAAAAGATTCTGATGCTTATTTTTGACTGAATTTTCAGGCTTTACAAGATTAACAACTTCATTATGGTCAATGACAATGCTTTATTTATATGTAAGGGTTCTGGTTAATATACTGGGGAGGCATCTTTATGTTGATATTGCCCGTGGCTCGGAAAGCTCTCAAATACAAGTATGTATTTTCAATATTTATGGCACTGGGGACTTTTAATAACTTATCCCATTGTTGCATTATGCTATATGCACACTCATTCTATTATATGCACACTCATTCTGCTATATTCACACTCATTCTGTTATATGCACACTCATTCAATAGTTAGGCATTATGGTTTAGTTCAGGAATAGTTGTTGTGAACCCGTTGTGAAAGTGTCAGTTAATGATATATTAAATCTTGCAAAGTCAACTGGCTTTAGGGCAGTACAGTTAATGTAAATGGAAGGTCAAAGTTACTCTATTCTTTGGTTTGCCAAACTTCATAAGTTAGTACTGCCTGGTAATGTGGTGGTGAACCAGGAAATGTGGAGGAAGAGTGGGAACCAATGATCTCATCAATTGCAGTCAATTGCGCTGAGTTGATGGATAACTCAGAATACTCTCTTCCACCAGCTGCTGAAGAACTGATACCAGAATTTCCATTTAAAATTAAGGGAGAGAGATTCTCTAGATTCATGCTATCATCCTTCATCTGATCTTGCTCAGAGATGACTTTATGAGATTTTAAACCTATTGTAATAATAGGTTCTATTTTCCAGGGTTTTATACTCATTTACTGTGAGCAGTGAAGTTCCTGTCGGCCTTATGATTCATGAATCATCATTTTCTGTTCATTCCTGTCGGGTGACGCCCTTTATGTTAAACCTAGACTATGCGAATCATTTTTAACAAGCTTCATCCAAATTACCTTATGTCAACTCCTATCTAATCATTTGATTTAAGCAAATGGGTATGCATCTGCACATGATAAATACTTAAAAATAAATTTGTCTTGCTCTAGAGTAACATACTGTGACTGTTCCAGCTAAATTTTAAAGAAGGCCTGACTGTCTTCAGGGATCAGGTTATAAGCTCTTCAGATTATTATCCTTTCATTTGTAATGTTTTTTCACAATATTGAATGTTTGAATGAACTGCATTGTGTTACAGGAGTTTTCATCTGACTTGGGTAGCCGCACCGTTAAACGAATATATAGCTGATGTCTCAAGACTCAGGAATTACCAATTTCCTCAGGTCTGAATTTCAGTTCGTTAGCATTTCAATTGGGTAGATTTGAATGACAAAACTTAGCTTTTTATATCATAGTTAAGTTTAATTTAGCTCTCTTTTATTTGTAGGGTGCTCGAGCATTGACCGGCAAGTGACGAAAGATTCATTAGTCAGAAAGTGATGGATGATTCATTTTTCGAAAAATGACGGAAGATTTATTAGAAATATGTTGATCTTGTAATGTAATATTGTATTATTTTAGAAGAGATGATAATAACTTGTACTCTATGTAATACTTTTTGGTGTGAATATAAATACATGTTGATCTTGTTACAAAATATTAAATTTATGTGTGTTTTCAAGATTATTATTTGTAATCTAATCTCAGGTACACAAAAAATAGAAATGGAATATTTTTGATATATAAATGAATTGGCTGTAGTAAGAAGAATTGAAAACAAATGTAATGATTTTTTCGTTACTATTGTTTAATCTATTGTAACGAAATAATGTTTATTATACTTTATTGTAACGATGTTATTTTATTTTTAGTGAGGAAAAAAAAACATTTGTAACGAAATAGTTTTAATCTTAACTATTTTTTTGTGAGGAAAAAATAACATTTGTAACGAAATAATATTTATTGTGACCAATTTATTGTGAGGAAGAATCTCTTTTTGGTGAGAAAGTATCATTTGTTACAATTACTTTATTTGTAACGACATGCATACATTCGTTACAATAACCTTTAGCGTTGAGCTTTAGAGGAGGACCGTTACTTAAAGTTTTTTTCGTTACCAAAGAGCTTTTGTAACGAATTTTGGCACTTATTGTAACGAATTAGGTCCTTACTATAAGTGCAGTTTGTTGTAGTGTCCCCAAAGCTGAGTAGACTAATTCTGAGAAGAAAGTGAAAGCAAATGATGCAAAGGCTATGAATATCTTGGTGTCAACTATGTCAGATGACATATTCCAAAAAGTGGTTGAATGTCAATCAGCAAAGGAAATCTGGGAGTCACTATCCAGATTAGTTGAAGGGAGCTCGGATGAAAGAAAGGATAGGAAATCCTTTCTCATATCCCTATATGAGAACTTTCAGAAGAAAGCTGAAGAGAATGTTGCTGAAATGTATAAAAGATTCAACATTATTATTAATGAGCGCAAGGGTCTGGATAAGGAGATCTCATTAACTAAGATCAATGACAAGCTTCTCATATGCTTCTCAAGCACTTAGGACTCAAGCATCTGGGCTATTAGAGAGTCCAGATGTCACAGAGAGATCTCCATTAATGCCTTACTTGGCAAGCTCAAGTCCTATGAGTTGTTGCTAAAAAGTAGAGCTGAGACTGAAGCAAAGGAGAAAGTCACAACTCCAAAAGAAAGGACCATATCATTGAAGACGACTGAAGGAGAGCATTCTATTTCTAAAAGGAGCTCAAAGAAGCCAAGGTTTGATAAGACTCCAAAGCAGAAAGTAATATGTTTTGCCTGCAGAAAGCTAGGGTACATTGCCCCTAAATGTCCAAAAGAGCAGAAGGACAAAAACAGCAAGAAGGAGCACAAGGAAAGACTAGAAGAAAGGAAAAGGTTTCTTAGCTGAAACCTGGAGTGACTCAGAATCTGAGTCAAGCTCTTCATCTGAAAGTGAAGAAGAAACTACTGCTGAAGAAGCCTGACTAATGGCTTTGGAAGATTCATATGAAGAAGATCAGGTATCTCTATTTGATGACTTTGATTTTACTTCAGAAGATTTTAAGAATTGCATTAAAGAATTTTGTCAGGATTATCTTAAGGTTCAAAAAGAACTTAAAACAGTTAGAGAAGAATTAGAAGATTTTAAGAAAGATAATATGTACTCTGTGAATTTTGAATTATTGAATACGATCTATAAAAAAAGAAACAGAGATAAATGAATTAACTAATAAAAATCCAACACTAAAAGACGAGCTTACAAAATCAAAGGCCTTTGAAAACTCACTCAATGGGAAGAGTCAAAAGCTAAAATATATCACAAAGAATCTCTTTATGAGATGTAGATATCTTGGTTTAGGAGTAGATCCATCAACTAGCATTGTAACTTCCAGCAAACCAGCTTGGAAAAATTAGGTAGTATTTATTAGATCTAATGAAAATCAAGTGAATGAAATAAGTGAAATGTGTGAAGAACAAAATAATCATCCTAATAAAATTACTATATTCAATAGGATGAATCTTAAAAATGAGAAGAGAACTCTAGACAAGAATCATTCAGAGAAACTAGAACAATAATCAAAAGGCTAAAAACAAAAGAAAAATCATTAGGCATTCTACTGATTTACTATATAAAGATAAATTATATGCAAATTTCCAGTACCAAGATAACATATCTTGGTTTGATAGACTTGTTCTCTGTCATCCAAAAGGGTATAATGAAAGACCACTCCATTCTTTCGTATCACCATATAATGGTAAAAGCAAAGGGCCCAGGGTAACATGAGTACCTCTAATGTTTGAATTTCATGTGCAAGAAAACTTATGGTCCATTCCTCAGAGACAACATAAAGAAAGGGAAATTAAATCTTCAATGTGCCACTACAAATAATCAAAGGGGTGAACTCTTCTCTAAGCCCCTGACAGAGCTTTCTAATTCACACATATTATCTAATAAATGTTATTTTCAATAAAAAACTATTGCGGGGAAAAACATCAAATATTTCTTGAAGAAAATGCAAATATTAATTCAGAACTGCGCCGAATAGAATTCGACGCACCATTGAGTTCTACTTGACGCCATCTTCGAGATCTGTCTGGGATAGTTAATTCGAATAGCACTCGACGCGGTGTCGAATTTATATCGACACATGCGTCGACTTAATAGTTGATGCATGAATTTGAAGTCACGTCGATTTCCACTCGATGCAACGTCAACTTTTTAAGCGCGCACAGACCTTACTTCTAGAAGCTACTTCGACATAATTTGGCGTGCAAATTCTACTTATTTTTGATGTTGCTTCGATTACAATCCTAAGTTACGACGAATCACCTTCTTTAAGCAACACAGGCATTAGATCATTTCACGCTTTTGAATTTTCTCTCTCTTGCTCTCTTGCTTTCTTGCGTTCTTGTTCCCGTTTCTTCCTCCCTTCCTAGGTTTATTTTTGCAGGTACTATTATAAGATTTAATGGCTCCTCCAAAGGAGAACTCAGGGTTCGATGTTGTCATCGACTCATTTAATGATGCGGCAGGAAACTTCAAAGGAATCTTGGGTCTTTTTCAAACTTCATGACTCACAAAATTGATTTCTATAAGAGGCAAGGTATATTATGTTGAATTGACAGAATTGAAAGACAACATTCATATTGGAGAGGATGGGTATCTCCAAGGAAGAATTTTCGACAATAATATCAACATCATTGAGGAGTTGTTGAGTCTCACCTTGGATTTACCAGTAGGTGATGGCTCATCTGAACTGACGACGGAAGAAACTCAACAAGCACTACAAATCATGAATTTCAACAAAGAAAAAGCTATCAATCTAAAGAAGAATGATTTCTCAAAAGAATACAAGTTCCTGGCAAACAAAGTAGGCATGGTCCTACTATGAAAAATTTATGCTCATGAAGTGATTCCCAAACAACAACTGCAAATCATGGGAGTGTTGGTTCTCAACAAAAGAATTCACTAGGGGGTGCCTCCTGAAACTAATTGGTCACAAGTATGCCCACAAAGAAAATGCATACATGTGGATCATGAATCAAGTACTATATCACCACTATCCAGTGGTGTGCAGATCCAAAGGAGTGCATATTCCTCCTGGTAAAAGAATAAATATCGGGATCTTCTCCAAGTGGACCAGACAAATTCTGAAACCAGGTTAAGCTCCACCATCTCCTCCTTCATCTCCAGCTACTTAAGAACAGGAAATATTCATACTAGATACCATTGCTGATGAACATCTAGCACATGTCTCTTCCCTACAACCACAATCTACCACAACCCTAGAACATAATCTCACAATCATCCTTTCTGCTCCTCTAGCACAATATCATCCTCAATCAACTCCTCCTGACATACCAACCCCTACTATTGATACACCTTCTACCTCTCATATTCTACCTCCTTTTATTATTGATGATGCAATCTCTAAAGCAGTGGATCTGGCCACTGAGACTTTTTTTTACTTGCTACAAACTCAATCAAGGAAATTTCAAAGAAAATATTCTCAGATGGAAACTAAACTAAAAGAAATAAAGGAATCAATTGAAGCAATCAATATAATGATATCCTCCTACAAGATAACCAGATCTTTCTTAACCTCACTTATCAGTAAGGTTAAGAAGGGAAAGTCTGTTCAAGAGGAGGAAATGCCTGCTCAAGAGGGGGAGACTGTTCAAGAGAAGGAAATGCCTGCTCAAGAGGGGAAGATTGTTCAAGAGGGGAAGATTGTTCAATAGGGGGAGATTGCTATAGATCAGGAAAGGCCTGCACAAATCTAGGGGAGTTGCTTACATTAACCCAGGGGGAGCTCTTCACAGCTAATGAATATATCATAAAGGATGTCACTACAATTGCTCATGAAGCTGTCCATATTGCTGAAGATGCTGCATCGCTTTAGGGGGAGCTTCACAGAGATGTTGACAAAACTGCTGAAGATCAGGAAGAGAAGAATAATGTCAGGACTGCTGAGGAGGAGGAGGAGCCTCTCATATTTCCAGCAAGAAATGTGTCCACACATGTCTTCTCAAGAAAAAGAAAAGCTTCTCTCAAAGATCATTAGCTATCAGATGAGAAGAAAATGAACAACTACTCTTATAATTATCTGAGATAAAATTATGGTGGACACTCATATCTATTAATTAGAAGTTTTCCATACCATTCTAGTTTATGATGTCATCCTATTAAAATATGTTTTTATGTACACTCTTTTATTTTTCAATATGTTGAAATCACTTAATAATTTTGTAAAATTTATTAAGATAAATAGGGAGAGATTGCTGGGAAAAACAACCTCTTGATTTATCTTACAAATTATGAAAAAGTGATTTCATCTTCTATGAGTTATTACCCATATTGTATAGTGAGGGTAATATGGTCTTTAGATGTCCTAGGACGTCACACTCACAATAGAGTGTCAAAGTCTAGTCAAAAGGAGTGCAAAATTTAGTTGAGTTAATTTTGCGTCGAAAAGAAGTCGGCGCAGCTTCGATTGCTAGTCGAAGTAACTTCGAATAAAAGTAAAGATAACCCAGGCTTGCAGTCGATGCATCATTGCAAGTCGATGCAACATCAAATTATATTCGACGTAGAAGCCAGATTCAGTCAACACATCATTGGAAGTCGATGCAACTTCGAATTGTATTAGACGCCGAAGTCAGATTTCAATGTCTATGTCTTCATCTCGATGGAAACATCAATAAGGAATTGACGCAATGTCGATAACATAGTTCAACTCAAAGCTAAGGAAGATTTCAAAGCTACTTCTAGTAGAACTCAAAGCTGCGTCGATAAGAAGTCAGAATCTATTCGATGCAATGTTGAATACAGTCATAGTTTTGGAATACTTCCTGGAATAGATTCTGATGCTAATTCAGAAATTATAAATGGAAGATATTTGAATTATAATGGGTCGTTCATGAACAAGAAGGGAATGAAGAATTCCAGAGATTCAATAATAATGAAATTAGAAATTATTCAAAGGAATTTGATGGGCAGAGAACACAAATAAAAAGAGAGTAATATTACCTCTTAGACATTTCAACTAGAGAAAGATTAGAAGAGGAAAGAAAATTATTTTCATTCTATAGAAAAATAAGACATTCAAAATTCAAAAGAAAATAGACATGATAATAACAATTATCATTCTTCTTCTCCAGCTCTTTCTCTTACAGAGAATACACGATAGATCTCTATACAGACACAAAAGGCTTCTTCTTCTTTCTCTCTCTCTCTCTCTCTGGAAGAAGCATACAAAATATACAAAGATCAACAACTAGATCAGGGTTATAATAATCCTTGCATCTTTCTCAAGCAAGGATTCATTTACTGAAAAAGGATCCAAAAAACACTTAGTGTCTACAATCCTCATTGACTGCTATAAGAGGATTCGTCTCAGAAGGACAATCTTCATTTTCTTCTTCTTCCTTTTACTCTATTGTTACTTTCTATAAACTGAGTAAAGAGTCCTAAGAATCCCTCTTCAAAGGATTCAGCCTAGTTCAAGATCTCCTTAACAAAAGATCTAGTTTTGGTTCAAGATTTCCTTAACAAAAGATCTAGTTTTGGTTCAAGGTCTCCTTATCAAAAGATCTAGTCTTGGTTCTAAGAGTCTCTTTAACAAAAGACTCAGATCCTGGTTCTAAGAGTCTCCTTATCAAAAGACTCAGGCACTGTGACAATGTATTTCTACCAAGGTGGTAGAAGAGTGAAGTATCCATATTTTGGGGTAATACTATAGCTCTTGTCTCATTTGTGTTGTGCTAATTTTATATGATGTCCCTTACTTAGTTTTATTATTCTGTGTTTATTTTATTATGGTTGAGATTATGGATGCTCAATAATTAGAACAATTATTTTTTGTGAACATTTTATAAAAATGTTTTAAATCTCTATTTAGCCCCCTCTAGAGAATACTCAGGAGTGTCACTGTGCACATTCATAACTCGAATTACTTAACCCACAGTCGGACTCCTGAGACTGAGTATTCTGATCCTAGAACTGGCCCTCGCCGATTAAAAATTGGAATACCTACTCACAGACCCGCGTGCTACAGCAAGGAGATCCCACCACACACCCGGAAGTTCTCTTCTTAACTTCCCCTCCCTAAACCAAGAACCGAGCTCGACACCTCGAACGGTAAGGAGAAAAAGCACGAAAGGTGAGAGCTCTAAGAGGCTGGGTCTGCCTTCTCCGAGGTGTTATGGGGTCCTATTTATAGACAAAACATCTCAGGGGTATATTGGTCTTATTAGTCTGCGTGTAGCAAGAACCGCCTTAACCAAAATGTTATTCCCAGACCTAGATGGCATGCGGATAGCCCTCCCCACCTTAACAAGAATAATATTTCCAGACCCTGATGGTCTGCAAATAACCATTCTGACATTCAATAGATTGATGCTCAGTGACCTAAGCGAGCCCGAGGGTTGGACCGACCCGGGCTCGCCTCGACTTCTCGGCGGTGAGTCTGGTTGTGCTACTCGTGACTCTCCATTACTTCCTTGCTTGGCAGCGAGCCCAGCTATCATGTTGGGCTCGCCCTATAGAATACGGGTTAGAACTAGCTCTTGCTATGGTTTACTGGGGTGAACATTCCCTCTGCTCGCTGAATACTGGGTTGAACCTTCCCTCTGCTTGTTGTCGATTCATCACATTCTATTTTCTCCATGGGTCGCGAGCCTAAGAGTGAGGAGGGTCTCACGAATTATGTCGCTAACTTCAAGGAGCTTAATTTCCCCAACTCACAGACCTTTGTAGCTGAGTTCACTTCTTTGGAAGCTCTCCACGTGCCTGATGATTTTATAGTGAGGCACTCGGTGCAAGGCGAGCACATCAATATAATCTTTCAGGATGAGCACGCCCTTCCACTAGCGCACTTTGACGTCGGGTATAGGCTGGCATTATGGCCCATATCCTGACTGGTTTTCAAATACTTCAGGTTGATCCCCACGATAGTCAACCCCAATGTGATCAGCGCCCTGATCGCATTCATATGCTATATCAGCGAGGAGAAGATCGAGTTTATCCTCATCGCCTTCCACAAGATCTTGACCTTGAAGGTGACTGACGAAGGTGTCATCTTCTTCTCCAGCGCCTGCGTGATGATTTTTGAGACCCTCAACAAAGTCCACCACTGGAATGACAAGTTTGTATTCATGCGAGGCAAGTTTGGGAACCTCCCATTCGCGCCAATCTAGAGAACTGAGAGCGCATACAAGCCTCCACGCGTGGAGGGGCGCCCTTGCCCTCTATAACTTTTTGAGGGGGAAGGAGTTTGACGTCGTCCACTTGCGGCATCATGTGGACCAACTCTCCTTCATCCTGCCAAGAATAGGTTAGCATATGCGAGCACTTGCCATTATATTTTTTCCCGTTCTTACTTTCAGTGAGCTCCCTCTTCTTTTGAAGGTGAGCGCTCGATTCCGGTCTACCCACCCTACGAGAGCTCCAGAGTGCCAACGCGCGAGGTTCTTTCCGCCCATCATTTCGAAACTATCATTTTGGACGAGGGTAAGCCATCATCCACCTTCGCAAAGGGTAAAAGGAAGGCTCACCATGAAGCCACCTCGTCAGGCGAGCTGACAAAGATGAAGCCAAAGTCTGAGAGGGAAAGCTCTCCTGGAAACGAGGAACCACCCAAGGATCCCATCACACACTTCAGTTTTGAGCTCGGGATGCGGAGCCAAGACTTGAATGGGGATCCTCTCCTGATATGTGACAACTCATAGATTCGAGTCGTGTTGAGATCATGCATTCCCTCCTGGATGGTGGATAGGGCGTCAAATGATGATTCCTTCAATGTCCTCTTCGGCCTCTACGACTGTGATGATGTTGAAGTGCTCGCGGAGACCCCTATTCACAAATTAGTGAATCGTGGTAGTCAGTCCATGCTTCGCTCTGTGGAGCTGCTCCACCAAATTATGAGATGCGTACTCATATAAAACAGGAAGCTCTGAGCCGAGACTGAGTCTCGCCGGGAGGCTGAGCGGAAACTAGAGAAGGCTGAAAAGACCTCGCCACGAAGGGGGCCATCCCACCTTCTCAAGATGAGGTACATATCTTTTTCATCTTCTAACCTACACTCACGTTGGCTTCCTTTCTAAACATGTTTTCTTGCAGGATGCCAAGCTCGCATGGGCTCAACGACTTTCCACAATGGAGGAAGAACTAAGGGTGGCGCGAAGCGACAACAACTACCTCACCAATTGGCTCGCCGAAGTAGAGACACATATGTTGAAGTGTCAGATTTAAGGGGATGGGGATTCATCTTGCCCCTCCCAGCTTTTGTAGTTCACCAATGCCAAGGTAGAGGCAACTCGCAGGAAGTTGGTCACTTCCACGGCCGATCTCACAATAGAGCATCTCCGGCATTTCAAATCCTTAAACGAAGCGGGGTTGAAGGTCACCCTCCAAAACCTGCTCCTGACGTTTTTCCGCGAGCCAGAGATCTCCTCCTCAGGCTCTGAGGACTGGCGCCCTTCAGATGACAATCACTGTGTAGAGTTTGGGAATGAACGTCAGTCCAAATAGCTCACACCCTCATTTTTCATTTTCATAGTTTTGTTAGTGTAGTCGAAGTATTCGCCTTTCTATGTACTTTTTTCCTTTATTAGATGTAAATTTAATCAGCGTACTTCCCTTTATCCTCTGTCATAGATTGTATACTATTTTTCCTCATGTTTTTTGCGTACTCGACCCTATTCCCTATTTTTAGGAAAACCATTTTTATGCTTGATATATGTTACGTACTCTCCTCCTATTTCTCAAGCGATATGTAACTTCGTTAGATTGTGTTTGCCACATTCGCATTGTATGCCTAGCCAGATTACAGGATTATGCTAGGCTTTACGCTCGCATCCAGTGAGCTCGCCTAAAAAATGCTTTAGGTTGTTAAGGCTCGAGCGGGTTAATTGTGTCCCCGCACTTCCTCTTAGTAAGAGGTGAAGATTGTGTGCATACCATGTGTGGGGAAGCTAGTTGTACTCTCCTCTCCCTTACATTAGGTCGTCATGCGATTCCAAGACTCACCCTGCTTCATATTTGTAGGCTTGATTCCTGGGTGTTGCCTCTAGGTAGTAATTGAAAGAGATGACTTATCTCGAGAGGACAAGTACGCGTCATGCAGGAGATGAGAACGTGTAGGGATCGGTACTATGACAACAACACTCTCGGGTCCTTCATTACACTCGAATGGGGTAAGTAGCCAGCATGCAGGAGAGGATCTCATGCAAGGGCCCGAACTACTACATCAACACTCTTTGATCCTTTATTACACTCGAGGGGTCAAGTAGACGACATGCAGGAGAGAAGCTCATGAAGGGTCCCGGAATACATCAACAACACTTTCGAGGTTGTCATCTCACTCGAAGGGGAAAGTAGCCGACATGTAGAAGAGGAGCTCGTGCATGGGCACAGGCTATGGTAATAACACTCTCGAGGTATTCATTGCACTCGAGGGGGAAAGTAGCTGACATGTAGGAGAGGAGCTCGTGCAGAGAACAAACTATGACAACAACACTCTTTGGGCCTTCATTACACTCACGGGGGAAAGTAGTCGGCATGCAAGAGTGGAGCTCGTGCAGTGTCCCAGACTACAACAACACCACTCTCAAAGTTTTCATTTCACTCGAGGGGGCAAGATGTCGGCATGCAGGAGAGGAGCTCGTGAAGGGGACCAGACTACGACAATAATGCTCTCTAGGACTTCATCTCACTCGAGGTGGTAAGAAGCTGGTATGCAAGAGAGGAGCTTGAAAGTGCATAGTTTACCTCACTAGAATTCTCTAGAGGGGGGGGGGGGGGTGAATAGAGAATAAAAATTATTTTGTGCAAAGTTAATATATATATATGTGTATGATCACAGATTAGAGCTTCCACACACCAACAAGAATTAAACAAGTGAAGAAAGTAAATGCAAGAAAAGAAATCACAGCACAACACAAGAAAATATAGTGGTTCCCCAAACTTTGGGTAGTCCACTCTTCTACACCCTTGGTAGGAATTCACTATCTTGCACTGAGTCTTTTGATAAGGAGACTCTTAGAACCACCCTGAGTCTTTTGACAAGGAGACTCTTAGAACCACCCTGAGCCTTTTGACAATGAGACTCTTAGAACCACCCTGAGTCTTTTGACAAGGAGACTCTTAGAACCAGTACACTGAATTTTTTGAAGAGAGATTCTAAAAACTCTTTTACAATGTTTTAAGTAAGAATAAGAAGGAAGAAAGAAATAAGAACAAGAATGAATCTTCTTCCTAGCAAGAAGATTGGAAGCACAAGAAGTGAATTAAATCTTTCTTCTATAGAGAGAAGAAGATTTATAGCTTTTCTCTCTTTGTGAGAGCTATCAGAACTTGCAGCAGAATGACTTCAGAAGCAGGAGAAGTGCTTGAATATTGCTGCAGAACAATTTCTCAAATTTCTCTCTATACTTGGGAGCTCTTCCTCTTTTTCAAATGTAAAATGGTGAATCACTTGTTCTACTTTTTCTGCCGACCTCCTCTTTATTTATAGCTCTATTAATTCAAAATAATACTATAGGAGGATAATCAATTAGCAGTCAGAGAAATAGAAAGATGAAAATGTTTCCATAATATTTATTTCTGTAGAAGGAAAGAACTAATTCTGATTTCAAATAATGTCCAAATAAGTTTATTCAATTTAGCCAAGAATCAGATATAAGGAAAGAATGATTCAGAACGGCTATAAAATATTGACATTTATTCCATACAAATCAGATCTACTGAAAGAAGGAAAGAGACCTGGCGCATATTTAAATCTGTCACATAAATCGACGTGCGTCGATTACCATTCGACGTAAGCGTCGAATTCATCCTGGCAAAACGTCAAGAGGAAAATAAGGAAGGTGCGTCGACTAAGGTGCGTCGACTTCTCCATATGCGTCGACTAGAAATCAAAGTAGCGTCGACAACACATACGTCGAAATCTTCCTAAAGTTACTTCGACTCAATCTGAAAGAGACGTCGACTACATTTCGACGTTGCGTCGAATAGTATTCGACGCATATTTACTTAACCTTGTTTTTCTTTCTTAGAATTCATATTCAACTTATTTCTAGGGGTTAAGAGAAATTATTTCCCCAATAATCTCCCCCTATTTGTCTTAACCCTACTTAGAGAGAAATTGTATTAGCATAAAATCAATCCAGCACAGCATTTGATAGAAAAGAAATATGTCACTCAATCAAGAGTGAAATTTAGAAGAAGAGATCAAATGTTCCAGAATCATATAAACAGATGTCATGTTCACTCCAATTAGTACTCAACTATAGGGTAAAATATATCAGCATTGTTTTCAAATATTATTCAGGAGGGGTAGGAGGAGTCTTTCTTTTTCTCTTGAATACTATTGTGGATTGCTCTTTTCTAGTAGCAGGTGATTCCCTCAGCTCCCCCTGGGTCTCAGCCATTTGCTCCCCCTGATCTCAGCTTCAGTTAACACAGCATCTGGTTGTCCTCTTTCATTTTCAGCTTCATTTATAATAGTATCCTTAGCTCCTACTTAAGCTAACACAGCTTCCAGCTTCCCCTGAGGTTCAGTTTCTTTATCTTTCTCACCATCTTCCTTTGCAGCCTCATTTTCTGCTCTGCTTCCCTCCCCTTGTAGTAGTGCCATTTGTTTTGCAGCATCTCTTGCTATGTTGAGTACCTCTATTGTTTGTTCATCATTATGTAGCTCAGGTACTGTCTCATTCTGGATTTTGTCAGATTTTGGAGGAGGGGACTTGTGAGAGAGAGATTTAGGATTGGAGAGCTGCTCTTTATCTAGATTCTCCCCCTTCTTGACCTTCTTGGCCAGGGAGGTTAAGAAAGACCTTGTCACTCTAGAGGAAGAGAGAGAGGTCTTTAGGTCTTGCACAGAGGCACTGACCCCATCTATTTGGGTGTGCATGTGAAGGATGGAGGAATGAATTTGGGAGCAATGCTCATCCAGCATCACTTGGAATTTTTCAGCTGCTGATATGATGCACTGAGTGATGAGAGCCTCAGTGGATGCAGATGATTCATGGTGTGAAAGGTGAGGAGGTGATGATGGAGGAAGAGGTGATAGAGGAGGAGAGAAGTGAGTTGATACATGAGGTATGGGTGATAATGGAGGTAGAGAAGATGGGAAAATAGGAGGAAGAAGAGAAGGAGAAACTGCTGTTTGAGCAGGTGTTTGAGAAGAGGTAGGTAGAGTAGGAGTTTTGAGGGTAGTAGAGAGCATTTGAGTGGATGATGGTGGTAGAGAAGGGTTGTCTCTTTGAGGAGGAGAAGGAGAAGGATGAACATGAGAGTTGGGAGGAGAGGGAGTTCTTTCAGGGATGGAACCAGGCTTGGGGATGTGCCTGGTCCATTTGGAGAAGAGGGCAATGGACATCCTCTTTCCAGGAGGGATAGGGATTCCTTTTGACCTGCATAGGTCATGGAAGGAATGGAAGAGAACCTGACTCATAACTCTCATATAAGCATTCTCCATGTGAGAGTATTTAGAGGCTATCATCCTGAGAAGGCAGCTGGCCCAGTCCACATTTTTCTTCAATACAAGGGCCCCCATGATGTTCAGTTGTTGTTTGGGCTCTGCATCATGGGCTGAAGTCTTGCATAGTAGTATTTTCCCTACTATGTCTGCTAACAATCTATATTCTTCAGAGAAATCTGTTTTCTTCAGGTGAATTGGTCTGTCTTTTGAGAATTTCATGGTGGTGAGCACATGCTTGATTTCATCAGGTGTGAGGTCAATGGATTCATCACCTAGTAGGGGAATAATTAAGACTTATTTAGTCATTCTTTTGAAACTCATTTTCTTTCCCTATTTCATTTAAACAAGGATAATATTAAGATATACCTGATGGAAGATCAAAGGTGGCCCTAATATGTTCTGCTGAGATTGAGACAGGTGTCTCATAGATTGTTCCTTGAATTTCTCCTTGTTCAGATATTTGAACATTAGTTATCAGCTCTGTGAGTTCTGTTTCCAGGAGCTTACTTCTTGTGGAGATAAGTTTGTTCAGGCCAGCTTCAGTGAAGAGAGCAATGATGCTCTTGTAGTCTTCTACGGCAGCTTGGAAGGACTCAAGGTCAATGTCGAAGCCTGAGTTGGTCTTGGGAGCCATTTTAGGTTAGTGAAGGAGAGAGGAAGAAATCGGCTGGTCTGAGGAGCAAGAAGGATGAAAGATGCAGAGTAGTGAAGGCTTCTAACTGAAGAGACTATTTAAGTCAGGTGAAGCGTCGAAACTGGGCTCAAGTCGAGGCTTATTCGGTACTTCCGTGGATGTGACCAAAAATATTTTGGTATTGCCGCTCGTTTTCAAGAAGTCGACGTTACGTCGAGTGGAATTCGACGTGAGCGTTGATATAGTCTGATTTCGGATGATAGGGTTTCCTATCGACGTATGCGTCAAGTGGAGTCGACGCATGCGTCGATTTTACTTATTGAGTTGAGTTATCGACGGTGCGTTGATTAGAGATCGACGTGACTTTTAATTTTCCTGAAGAATTCTAGGTGTTTATCTCTACCTAGTTCTAAGTCAGCCTTGGACTAATTTTCACAGACAGTTTGATTGGTTGTACCAGCATTGTTTGGCAAGTTGGCCAGTTTTGTTACAAATATGGCACTTGATTATCTTATTATTATGATAATTTGAGTTTAGAGAAGAATAAAAGGGTTGATCAGGATAGTAAGTTTTATTTTGGTTAGGATAAAATTTTTGGTTAAAATGGGAATTTTGGTTACCATGTTTAGGGTAGAAATCATGATAGAGGTGTTGATTAGGATAGAAATCATGATTGGTATGAATGGGTCCTGAATGTGGGTTAGGATGAAAGGCTTTTGGAGGAAAGGTATTTAAGTTGCTCTGAACTTTTGTGCGTCGATATCTATTCGACGCATGTTGATAGTTGTGTCGATTTATATTCGGCGCATTCCTTAGATTGCGTTGATATGGTATCGACGCATGGAGGAAGTTGCGTCGATTGGATGTCGACGTATATTTATTTGAGCGTCGAGTAGAGGTCGAGGCATCTAAGAGGGTACGTCGAGTAGAAGTCGACGCATTATCATTCATGCGTCGATATGAAGTCGACGCTACCGTGTCTTCATAAATTTTCATTTTATCTTTTTCTGTTTTTACTCCTTTGTATGTTGTTTCTTTTGGTTTAGTTGTCTCTTCAGATGAAGTTTGTGAGTCATCAGCTGAATAATATGATGTTTCATCAAATTCCCTTATTTCCTTGAAGAAGTGTTCTTTCTTATGTTGTGATTCTTTTTCTTGGTTTGCTGATTGGATGGGTTTAGTGAATTTTACAGGGCTCATCCATGCAGGCTTGTTGGATGGAATTAGGCTGATTGATGGATCAGCCCCTAGCCCAAGATTTTTGTGTCTTATTGTTTGTTTTTCAGTGATTTCTTTAAGAGTTTGGCTTCTCATTTTTATTGATTCTTCAAAGGCCTTTGCCTGAGAAACCTTATCCTTAAGGAACTAATTTTCTATTCTAGCCCTTTCTATTTCCTTCTCTCTTATGTTAGCCCTTAATACATGATCTATTGAGCTTATATCCTTTTTATTTCTTTGGTTCTTGACCATATGAATTTGTTCTTTTAGGTCCCTGATTTCTAGTTTAGCTTTTAATTTATCTAGACACATTCCCATAAAATCATTTCTGAATTTATCACTTTGAAAATCTATTTCATCAAAGATGCTTACCTCATCCTTATCCTCGGATTCCTCTATGAGAATAAGGCTATTTTCTTTTTCATCTTCAGAAGATATGCTTTCTTCTGATCCTGTCTCACTCCAAGATTTAGCACCATCATCATTCTTGGGGCCTTCAAAGGCCATCAAGCATAGGTCTTCTTGCCTAGATTCTTCATTGTCACTCTCAGAGGATGAACTGTCCTCAGAGTCTGTTTCACTCCAGGCTTCTGCAATAAAGCCTCTTTCTTTATTCTTCCCCTTTTTCTTGAGATCCTTTCTTTTCAGATCTTTCTTTGTTTCATCATTCTCTGGACATTCTGGGGCAATATGTCCAGGTTTCCTGCAAGAATAGCAAATAATTTCTTTAGTGGGAGTTTTGTCATACCTTGGTTTTGACTCCCTACTTTTTGATCCATCTGTCTAGACCCATTTCTCACATCTTCTGGCTAGGAAACTGAATAGTTCTTCTTCAGTGACAGGAGTCCTTTCTTCTGTTGCCTTTAAAACTATGTTCCTGTCTTTTGAGGAGATTGGAGTGTTTTCTCTTCTTTTCTTCTCTTCTCTAGTTTTCAGCAGTTGCTCATAGGACTTGAGTTTTCCTAAGAGAGCATCTGTAGAGATTTCCTTTTGTCCACTTGTGTCTCTTATTGCCCATATTCTTGAGTCCCATGAACTGGGGAGACTCATTAGCAATTTGTCATTAATCTCAGTGAGGGAGATCTCTCTATCCAAGTTTTTTAATTGATTGATGATTAGACTGAATCTGTCATACATCTCAGAGATACTCTCTTCATTCTTCTTTTGGAAGTTCTCATATTGGGAGATCAATAGGGCCTTCTTATCTTTCTTTTCATCAGCACTTCCTTCCACCATCTTTGTAAGAGCATCCGAAATTTCTTTGGATGATTCACAGTCAACAACCCTTTGAAAGATGTCATCTGAGAGAGTTGAGACAAGTATGTTCATGGCCTTTAGATCATATGTTCTAGCCTTCTTCTCATCTTCTGTCCACTCAGATCTTGGAACAAGTGTTTGTGTGACATTGCCACTTGCATCCTTTCTATAGGGCTTTGGGGGACCTGTCACAGTAATATTAAACAAGTTAGCATCAATGGAATTCATATAAATTCTAATTCTTGTTTTCCAAACTGCAAACTTTTCAAGATTGCACATTGGTGGTCTGGTGGAAGCATAATCTTTGATTTGTGCCATGAAAGAAAAATATATATATATATATATATAAAAACAAGAGGTAGGATCTTTTTGATCAAGGAGTTAACCCTTTTTAGATCAACCTAGCTCTGATACCAATAGAAAGTGCACAGTTTACCTCACTAGAATTCTCTAAGGGGGGGGGGTGAATAGAGAATAAAAATTATTTTGTGCAAAGTTAATATATATATGTGTATGATCACAGATTAGAGCTTCCACACACCAACAAGAATTAAACAAGTGAAGAAAGTAAATGCAAGAAAAGAAATCACAGCATAACACAAGAAAATATAGTGGTTCCCCAAACTTTGGGTAGTCCACTCTTCTACCCCCTTGGTAGGAATTCACTATCTTGCACTGAGTCTTTTGATAAGGAGAATCTTAGAACCACCCTGAGTCTTTTGACAAGGAGACTCTTAGAACCACCCTGAGTCTTTTGACAAGGAGACTCTTAGAACCACCCTGAGTCTTTTGACAAGGAGACTCATAGAACCAGTACACTGAATTTTTTGAAGAGAGATTCTAAAAACTCTTTTACAATGTTTTAAGTAAGAATAAGAAGGAAGAAAGAAATAAGAACAAGAATGAATCTTCTTCCTAGCAAGAAGATTGGAAGCACAAGAAGTGAATTAAATCTTTCTTCTATAAAGAGAAGAAGATTTGTAGCTTTTCTCTCTTTGTGAGAGCTATCAGAACTTGCAGCAGAATGACATCAGAAGCAGGAGAAGTGCTTGAATATTGCTGCAGAACAATTTCTCAATTTTCTCTCTATACTTGGGAGCTCTTCCTCTTTTTCAAATGTAAAATGGTGAATCACTTGTTCTACTTTTTCTGCCGACCTCCTCTTTATTTATAGCTCTGTTAATTCAAAATAATACTATAGGAGGATAATCAATTAGCAGTCAGAGAAATAGAAAGATGAAAATGTTTCCATAATATTTATTTCTGTAGAAGGAAAGAACTAATTCTGATTTCAAATAATGTCCAAATAAGTTTATTCAATTTAGCCAAGAATAAGATATAAGGAAAGAATGATTCAGAACGACTATAAAATATTGACATTTATTCCATACAAATCAGATCTACTGAAAGAAGGAAAGAGATCTGGCGCATATTTAAATCTGTCACATAAATCGACGTGCGTCGATTACCATTCGACGTAAGCGTCGAATTCATCCTGGCAAAACGTCGAGAGGAAAATAAGGAAGGTGCGTCGACTTCTCCATATGCGTCGACTAGAAATCAGAGTAGCGTCGACAACACATATGTCGAAATCTTCCTAAAGTTACTTCGACTCAATCTGAAGGAGACGTCGACTACATTTCGACGTTGCGTCGAATAGTATTCGACGCATATTTACTTAACCTTGTTTTTCTTTCTTAGAATTCATATTCAACTTATTTCTAGGGGTTAAGAGAAATCATTTCCCCAACAGAGCTCATACAGGGGTTCGGACTATGGCAACTACACTCTCGAGGACTTCATTTCACTCGAGGGGGAAAGTAGCCGACATGCGGGAGAGGAGCTCGTCAAGGGGCCTAGACTACGACAATAATGCTCTCGGGGTATTAATCTCACTCGAGGGGGCATGTAGATAGAATGCAGGAGGGAGCTCGTGCAGGGGCCCAGACTATGGCAATAATGCTCTCGAGGTCTTCATCTCAATCGAGGGGGCAAAGTAGCTGGCATATAGGAGATGAGCACGTGTTGGGGCCCTGACTTCGACAACTACACTATCGAGGTATTCAACTTTCTTTTTAGGGTGCCGCTCTCCTGCGACCCTTTATCATGTCATACATCGAAGAGATAAAAACCATAATAAGCTAGATGTAAGAACATACAGTAGAGCATACAGGAATATTGTGAAACCAAAGAGTAAATTAATTATAGAAACATTTCAGGTCATCTCCACTCTTGGTGTTGCCGAGGGATTCCCCTTCGAAGTTTTGTAGTATGTATCCTCCAGTATTTAATGCCTCGAGGACCATAAAGTGACTCTCACAATCTGATGGAACTTTTCGACCGTTGCGGACCTTCCCACATCGTCCACCTTCTTGAGAACCAGGTCTCCCTTCTCGAACTGTTTAACCCGGATGTTTTGTCAAAGTATTTGGTCATCATAAGCTTGATCTCTTCCTGATGGATCGTTGCCAGGTCATGAAGTTCTTCTAGTAAATCCAGCGAGAGTCGTTGCGCCTCCTCATTATCTAACCTCAATTATTCTTCACTGCCTTCCGCTGCCCCACCCTCAGGCTCCTGACTTCAAATTCCACCGGGATTAATGCCTCTGAGACATAAGACAACTTAAAGGGATTTTTCTCTGTGTCCATGCTAGGAGTTATCCTTAAGGACCAAAGGACAGATGGGAGATGCTCCACCCAACTCCCTTTCAAGTTCTCTACCTTTTCTTCAGCAAGTTGACGATGATTTTGTGGGACACTTCTACCTGCCCATTGCTCCTAGTGTTGGGGAAATGATTTCTCTTAACCCCTAGAAATGAGTTAAAGAAAGAGTTTTATGAATGAAAAACAAGACTAAGTAAATATGCGTCGAATAGTATTCGACGCAACGTCGAAATGTAGTCGACGTTTTCTTCAGGTTATGTCGAAGTGACTTTAGGAAGATTTCGACGTATGTGTTGTCGACGCTACTCTGATTTCTAGTCGACGCATATAGAGAAGTCGACGCACCTTAGTCGACGCACCTTCCTTATTCCTCTCTCGACGTCCAGCCAGGATGAATTCGACGCTTACGTCGAATAGTAATCGACGCACGTCGATTTATATGACAGATTTAAATATGCGCCAGATCTCTTTCCTTCTTTCAGTTGATCTAATTTATATGGAATAATGTTAATATTTTATAGCCGTTCTGAATCATTCTTTCCTTCTATTTGATTCTTGGCTAATCTGATAAATCTCATTATGGATATTATTTGAATTTGGAATGAATTTTTTCCTTCTATTGGTATGCTAATTATAGAAACATTTCTATTTTTCAAATTCTCTGACTGCTAATTAATTATCCTCCTATAGCATTATTTTAAATACACAGAGCTATAAATAAAGAGGAGGTCGGCAGAAAATAAATAGAGTTGAGTGATCTACCACATACATTTTGAAATAGAGGAAAAACTCCCAAGAGAAAAGAGAGAAATTGAGAAAAAGCTCTGCAGCAATATTCAACCATTTCTTCTTCTGCTCACTGCTGCAAAATCTGATTGCTCTCACTAAAAGAGAGAAAGGCTACAAATCTTCTTCTCTCCATAGAAGAAAGATTTAATTCACTTCTTGTGCTTCCAATCTTCTTGCTAGGAAGAAGATTCATTATTGTTTCTTTCTTTCTTTCTTTCTTTCTTACTTAAATATTGTAAAAGAGTTTTTAGAATCTCTCTTCAAAAAATTCAGTGTACTGGTTCTAAGAGTCTCCTTGTCAAAAGACTCAGTTGGTTCTAAGAGTGTCCTTGTCAAAAGACTCAGGGTGGTTCTAAGAGTCTCCTTATCAAAAGACTCAGTGCAAGATAGTGAATTCCTACCAAGGGGGTAGAAGAGTGGACTACCCAAAGTTTGGGGAACCACTATATTTTCTTGTGTTGTGCTGTGATTTTCTCTCTTGAATTTACTTTAATTACTTGTCTAATTCTTGTTGGTGTGTGGGAAGCTCTAATCTGTGATCATACACATATATATATTAACTTTGCACAAAATATTTTAATTCTCTATTCACCCCCCCCCCCCCCCCCCCCCCCCCCTCTAGAGAATTCTAGTGAGGTTAACTGTGCACTTTCAATTGGTATCAGAGGTAGGTTGATCTAAAAAGGATAACTCCTTGATCAAAAGATTCTACCTCTTATATATATATATATATATGTTCAAAACTATTTTTCACATGGCACAAATCAAAGATTATGCTTCCACCAGACCACCAATGTGCAATCTTGAAAAGTTTGCAGTTTGGAAAACAAGAATCAGAATCTATATGAATTCCATTGATGCTGACTTGTTCAATATTACTGTAACAGGTCCCCCAAAGCCTTACAGAAAGGATGCAAATGGCAACATCACACAAACACTTGTTCCAAGATCTGAATGGACAGAAGATGAGAAGAAGGCAAGAACTCATGATCTAAAGGCCATGAACATACTTGTCTCAACTCTCTCAGATGACATCTTTCAAAAGGTTGTTGACTGTGAATCATCCAAAGAAATTTGGGATGCCCTCACAAAGATGGTGGAAGGAAGTGCTGATGAAAAGAAAGACAAGAAGGCCCTATTGATCTCTCAATATGAGAACTTTCAAAAGAAGGCTGAAGAAAGCATCTCTGAAATGTATGACAGATTCAGTCTGATCATTAATCAACTAAGAGACTTGGATAGAGAAATCTCTCTCACTGAGATTAATGACAAATTGCTAATGAGTCTCCCTAGTTCATGGGACTCAAGAATATGGGCAATAAGAGACACAAGAGGACAAAAAGAGATCTCAACAGATGCTCTCTTAGGAAAACTCAGATCCTATGAGCAATTGCTGAAAACTAGAGAAGAGAAGGAAAGAAGAGAAAACACCTCATCTTCCTCAAAAGACAGGAACATTGCCTTAAAGGCAACAGAAGAAGGGACTCCTGTCACTGAAGAAGAACTATTCAGTTTCCTAGCAAGAAGATTTAAGAGATGGGTCAAGACTGATGGATCAAAAAGGAGGGAGTCAAAACCAAGGTATGACAAAACCCCCACTAAAGAAATTATTTGCTATTCTTGCAGGAAACCTGGACACATTGCCCCAGAATGTCCAGAGAATGCTGAAACAGGAAAGGATCAGAAAAAGAAAGATCTGAAGAAAAAGGGGAAGAAGAAAGAAAGAGGCTTCATTGCAGAAGTCTGGAGTGAAACAAACTCTGAGGATAGTTCATCCTCTAAGAGTGATAATGAAGAATCTAGGCAAGAAGACCTATGCTTGATGGCCTTTGAAGACTCAAAGAATGATGATAAATCATGGAGTGAAACAGGATCAGAAGAAAGCATATCTTCTGATGATAAAAAAGAAAAGAACCTCATTCTCATTGAGGAATCTGAGGATGAGGATGAGGTAAGCATGTTTGATGAAATAGATTTTCAATGTGATGACTTTAGAAATGATTTTATGGGAATGTACATAGATCAACTAAAAACAAAACAAGAAATCAAAGATTTAAAAGAACAAATTAACATGGTTAAGAACCAAAGTGATAAAGAGAAAATATGCTCAAAAGATTATGCACTAAAAGCTAAAGAAATAGAAAGGGCTAAAATAGAAAACCAGTTCCTTAAAGATAAGGTAATCCAGGCAAAGGCCTTTGAAGAATCAATAAAAATGAGAAGCCAAACTCTTAGGGTCCGTTCGACGCGCAGGTAATGGCTTTCTGGAATTGGCTTTGGCCAGAAAACAAATATCTGCAGGAATTGATTTTGTGCATAAAACCAATTCTGCTGTTCGGTTGCAGGATGGAATTCAGTGAACATAATTGGAATTGATATCTGTAAGTTGTTCGGCTGCACAATGGAATTTGCTTTCTGGAATTGAAAATTTTAAAATTCAAATTTTTAAAAGCGCGCGCTCGGGCAAAAAGCGCGCTCCCGGGCAAAAAACGGGCGCCCGGGCTAAAATATCGCGCCAGGGCGAAAAAATCGCGTCCGGCGAAAAAATCACGCACGAAAAAATAGCGCCCGGCCGAAAAAATCGCGCCCGGGCGAAAAAATATCGCCCGACCGAAAAAATCGCGTCCGGCCGAAATAAAACGTGCCCTGTAGAAATAAAACACCCGGGCGAAATAAACGTGGCCGTGCGAAAAAATCGCGCCCGGGCGAAAATATGCGCCCGAGTGAAATAAACGCGCCCGGGCGAAAAAATTCCTCCCCGGACGAAAAAATCGCGCTCGGGCGAACAAAACGCGCCCGGGCGAAAAAATCGCGCCCCGGGCGAAAAAATCGCGCCCGGGCAAAAATATCGCGCCCGACCGAAATTAACGTGCCCGAGAGAAATAAAAAGCGCCCGGGCGAAATAAACGCGCCCGGGCGAAAAAATCGCGCCCGGGCAAAAATATGCGCCCGGGTGAAATTAACGCGCCCGGACGAAAAAATCGCGCCCGGGCGAAAAAAGCTCGCCCCGGGCGAAAAAATCCCGCACTGGAAAAAAAATCACGCCCGGGCGAAAAAATCGCGCCCGACTGAAATAAACGCGCCCGGGAGAAATAAAACGCGCCCGGGCGAAATAAAATGCGCCCGGGCGAAAAATCGCTCCCGGGCGAAAAAAATCGAGCCCTGGCGAAAATATGCGCCCGGGTGAAAAACATCCGCCTGGGAGAAAAATGAACGTTCGGTCGAAAAGCACGCGCCCGACCGAAAAACTCGTGCCCGACTGAAAAACACACCCTGAGGAAAACGCACACTCGGGCGAAAAACCCACGCGTAGGTCGAAAAACTCTAGCGTAAACATTTGATTATGCGGAAAACTTATGGGTGAAGGTAAGAATTGCTATTTGATTTTTTAGTTCATAGGAAAAGCCATGGGTTTTCACATTAAAGCCAATATCCGCTTAAATTTCGTTGCGCCGAACACTAGAATTGGATTTCTAATCTCTAATGCCAATTCCAGAAAGCCAATTCCGTCCAAACGAACGGACCCTTAAGGAAATCACTGAAAAACAAAAACTAAGACACAAGAATCTTGGGCTTGGGGCTGATCCCTTAATCAGCCTAATTCCATCCAACAAACCTGCTTGGATGAGCCCTGTAAAATTCACTAAACCTATTAATTTGTTAAACCCAGAAAAAGACCCACAGGAAGAAAACTCCTTCAAAGAAATAAAAGAATTGGATGAAACATCTTATTATTCAGCTGATGACTCACAAACTTCATCTAAAGAAACAATCAATCCGAGAAAAACAACACATAAAGGAGTAAAAACAGAGAAAGGAAAAATGAAAATTTGTGAAGGCACAGATGCGTCGACTTCATATCGACGCATGCACGATAGTGCGTCGACTTCTACTCAACGCAATCTTTTAGATGCTTCGATCTCTTCTAGACGGCTGAACAAAAGCACGTCGACTTCCAATCGACGCAACTTTTTTTATGCGTCGAAATCAGATCGACGCCATCTGGAGAAAGCGCCGAATACAAATCGACGCGACTATCAACACGCGTCGAATGGATATCGACGCACAAAAGTTCAGAGCAACTTAAATACCTTTCATCCAAAAACCTTTCACCCTAACCTCCATTCAGGACCCATTCATCGTGATCATGATCAACATCTCTATTCTAACCAAAATTTCTACCCAAAACTTAGTAAACAAAATTCTCATCCTAATTTTTTTCCTAACCATAGTTTCTATCCAAAACAAAACTTCCATCCTAAACAAAGATTCTATCAAACTCAAGACTCTTATTCTAATCAATACCACCATCCCTATCTAAATTCAAACTTTCAAAATCTCAAAATACTCAAATGTTGTATATGCAACAAAAATGGCCACCTTGCCAAACAATGTTGGTATAATCAATCAAACTATCTGTAAAATCTAGTCCTAGGCTGACTTAGAAAACTTTAGGATTAGGAAGAGACAACAAGAAATAAGAACATAGAGTGGTTCTGAAAACCCAAAAGTCACGTCGACTTCTAATCGATGCACCGTCGATGACTCAGATCAACAGGTGTAATCGACGCATACGTCGACTACTATCGACGCATACGTCGATAGGAAACCCTATCATACCAAATCAGACCATATCGACGTTCACGTCGAATTCCACTCGCCGTAACGTCGACTTCATGATAAAGAGCGGCAACATTAGAATATTTTCGGTCACATCCACTGGAGTACCGAAAAAGCCTCGAATTGAGCCCTGTCTCGACGTTTCACCTGACTTAAAAAGACTCTTCAGAAATCTCCACTACTCTGCATCTTTTATCCTCCGTGCTCCTTTGTCTAGCTGATTCTTCTTGCTCCTCTCTCACTGATCTTCAATGGCTCCCAAAATAAATTCTGGGTTCGACATCGATCTCGAATCCTTCCAAGCAGCAGCAGAGAACTATAAAAGCATCATTGCTCTCTTCACTGAAGCAGGACTGAACAAGCTCATCTCCACTAGGTGCAAGCTCCTGGAAACTGAGCTCACTGAGCTCATAACTCATGTTCAGATTTCTGAACAAGGAGAAATCCAAGGAACACTCTATGAGACACTAGTCTCAATCTCAGCAGACCACATTAGGGCCACCTTTGACCTCCCATCAGGTATATCCTAATGTCATCTTCATTTCAATAAAATAGGAAAAGAAAATGAGCCTCTCATGAATGACTCAACTAGTATAAATTATTCCCCTATTAGGTGATGAATCCATTGAACTCACACCTGATGAAGTCAAGCATTTACTTACCACCATGAAATTCTCAAAAGATAGACCAATCCATCTGAAAAAGGTAGACTTTTCTGATGAATATAGGCTGCTGGCTGATATAGTAGGGAAAGTTCTACTGTGCAAGATCTCAGAACATGATGCAGTACCAAAACAACAACTGAACATCATGGGGGCCCTTGTGTTGAAGAAGAAGGTAGACTGGGCCACATGGCTACTCAAGATGATAGGCTCTAAATACTCTCACAAAGAGAATGCCTACATGAGAATGATGAGTCAAGTACTGTTCCATTCCTTCCCTGACCTATGTAGGTCAAAAGGAATTCCCATCCCTCCAGGAAAAAGGATGTCCATAGACCTATTTTCTAAATGGGCCAGGCAAATCCCTAAGCCTGGTTCCATTCCTGAAAGGACTCCATCTCCTCCTATCTCTCCTGCTCATCCTACTCCTCCTCCTCCTTCTCAAACAGTCACATCTTCTATACCTTCTTCATCCACACAAATACCATCTCAACCACATGCCCAAGTCTCATCTATTCCTCCACCTCCTCCATCAAATATACCTCCTCAAGATGATAGAATCCCCTCTCCACATTCATCATCTCCTCACTCTCCACCATCTGCATCCACTGAGGCTCTACTCACTCAGTGCATCCAATCTGCAGCTCAAAAATTCCAGGCAATGCTAGATGAGCATTGCTCCCAGATTCATTCCTCCATCCTTCACATGCACACCCAAATAGATGGGGTCAGTGCCTCTGTGCAAGATCTAAAGTCATCTCTCTCTTCCTTTAGAGTGACTAGGTCTTTCTTAACCTCCTTGGCCAAGAAGGTCAAGAAGGGGGAGAATCTAGATGAAGATCAGCTCTCCAATCCTAAATCTCCTTCACACAAATCCCTTCCTACCTCAAAAACTGACAGTCTAGCACTGCTCATAACCCTTGGGAATGAGATAGTACCTGAGCTCCATATTGATGAACAAACAATAGAGATACTCAACATAGCAAGAGATGCTGCAAATCAAATGACACCACTACAGGGGGAAGGAAGCAGAGCAGTGAATGAGGCTGAAAATGAAGCTGGTACAAATCTAGATGGAAATGAACCAGCTGATGGAACTGAGAAAGGAAATGAAGCTGATACTGGAAAAGAAAAAGAGACAGATATTCTGTTGGCTGAAGAAGAAAGAATAAAAGGAGCTCTATCCCAGGGGGAGCTACCTGCTCAGGGGGAGCTAAATGAACTTCTTACAAGTGGGAAAGAGAAATCCTCCTCTCCTCAAACATTAGTATTCAAGAGAAAAAGAAAGACTCCTCCTACCCCACCTGAGTAGTATTTGAAAACATTGCTGATATATCTCATCCTATAGTTGAAAATGAATTGGTATGAAAATGAAATCTGTTTATATGATTCTGGAGTATTTGATCTCCTTATCTAAATTTCACTTTTTAAAGTGACATACTTCTTATGCTAATACAATTTCTCTCTAAATAGGGTTAAGAAAAATAGGGGGAGATTGTTGGGGACATGATTTCTCTTAACCCCTAGAAATGAGTTAAAGAAAGAGTTTTATGAATGAAAAAAAGACTAAGTAAATATGCGTCGAATAGTATTCGACGCAACGTCGAAATGTAGTCGAAGTTTTCTTCAGGTTATGTCGAAGTAACTTTAGGAAGATTTCGACGTATGTGTTGTCGATGCTACTCTGATTTCTAGTCGACGCATATAGAGAAGTCGACGCACCTTAGTCGACGCACCTTCCTTATTGCTCTCTCGACGTCCAGCTAGGATGAATTCGACGCTTACGTCGAATAGTAATCGACGCACGTCGATTTATATGACAGATTTAAATATGCGCCAGATCTCTTTCCTTCTTTCAGTTGATCTAATTTATATGGAATAATGTTAATATTTTATAGCCGTTTTGAATCATTCTTTCCTTCTATTTGATTCTTGGCTAATCTGATAAAGCTCATTATGGATATTATTTGAATTTGGAATGAATTCTTTCCTTCTATTGGTATGCTAATTATAGAAACATTTCTATTTTTCAAATTCTCTGACTGCTAATTAATTATCCTCCTATAGCATTATTTTAAATACACAGAGCTATAAATAAAGAGGAGGTCGGCAGAAAAGAAATAGAGTTGAGTGATCTACCACATACATTTTGAAATAGAGGAAAAGCTCCCAAGAGAAAAGAGAGAAATTGAGAAAAAGCTCTGCAGCAATATTCAACCATTTCTTCTTCTGCTCACTGCTGCAAAATCTGATTGCTCTCACTAAAAGAGAGAAAGGCTACAAATCTTCTTCTCTCCATAGAAGAAAGATTTAATTCACTTCTTGTGCTTCCAATCTTCTTGCTAGGAAGAAGATTCATTATTGTTTCTTTCTTTCTTTCTTTCTTACTTAAATATTGTAAAAGAGTTTTTAGAATCTCTCTTCAAAAAATTCAGTGTACTGGTTCTAAGAGTCTCCTTGTCAAAAGACTCAGTTGGTTCTAAGAGTGTCCTTGTCAAAAGACTCAGGGTGGTTCTAAGAGTCTCCTTATCAAAAGACTCAGTGCAAGATAGTGAATTCCTACCAAGGGGGTAGAAGAGTGGACTACCCAAAGTTTGGGGAACCACTATATTTTCTTGTGTTGTGCTGTGATTTTCTCTCTTGCATTTACTTTAATTACTTTTCTAATTCTTGTTGGTGTGTGGGAAGCTCTAATCTGTGATCATACACATATATATATATATATATTAACTTTGCACAAAATATTTTAATTCTCTATTCACCCCCCTCTAGAGAATTCTAGTGAGGTTAACTGTGCACTTTCACCTAGGATGGTGAACCGATGTGAAATGGAGATCAATCCCCAGCTGGCTGCAAAAACTGATGAGCTCTAGGCTAGAGAACTATGGTATGATGTCTGTGATGATGGAGAGAGGCAATCCATACCTGCAAATAATCTCTCCCCAGATAAAATTCTTCATTATCTGGGAGGTCGTCTTCGCCAATGCCTTCACCTCCACCCATTTGGAGAAGTAGTTGATCATCACCAGGAGAAACTTCTTTTGTCCACTTGCATGAGGAAATGGCCCCACTAGGTCCATTCCCCAAATTACAAATGTTCACAGGGTCGTGATCGACTTGAGCCCTTGAGCTGGTTGAAGCTGGAGAGGGCATGGAGTTGTCATTTTTGACACCATTTGGGGAAATGTTATGCATTCTTCCTGATGGTAGGCCAAAAGTAGTCTTGCATCAACACTCTCTTCTCTAAGTTTCGACTCCCCGAGTGGCTTCCGCACTCCCCGAAGTGAATTTTTTCCATGACCTGAGGCACCTCCACCTCCGAGATGCTCCATGTCAAAGGGCCAGACAAGGTCTTTTGATATAGGTCCCCACCGTGAAGTGGGTAGTAGGACGACTTGTACCAGAACTGTCTCTTATCCAGAAATTCTGATGGGAGCTCGCCCGTGGTAAGGAAGGTGATGAACAGATATATCCATAAGAACTGCTGATCGATCTCCATTAGCTCTCCCTTCTCAATGGAAGGTCAGAACAACTCTGTGATCGTACCCCTCGCCCTGGGACCATACTTGTCCAATCGGTTTGCTTGTGAGTTCTCCTCTCTCAATATGTGCTGAATCAAGAATGAACGAAATACGTTAACCAACCCCTTCACCTTGACCAGGTATCGTTTTAATATGGGATCTTGTGCCTCAAACTCTCACCTAATCTGGGACGCGACCACCAAGGATTCTGTGTGGGCTCAAACATCCTGAATCCCCAACTTATGGGTGTGGAAAAGCCAGATGATCACAACTTCATACTCATCTTGATTTTTGATGACAGAGAAGTGGATGTCGATTACTTGCTCAATCTTTGTTATGTGAGGGCTCTGTTGGAACAACCCTATTTTTGATTTGGGCTAGGATCACTATCTGTTGACTAGGATTAAGTTGACCCCAATGTATAGTCTATGGGTCAAGAGTGTAGGCTGTTAGATCTCAAGAATTCATTCAGATTATGCATTCGACGAACTCCACACTGAATTCAACGAACTGCTCTCTGCGTTCAACGAATGGCTTACATTCTGCGTTCGACGAACGGCTTGCTTCAAGCTTGTCTCAGCAGCTCAGCATCTCAGCGGTCGACGAAATTATTCAGTTTAGCGGTCGACGAATTCCTCAGTTCGACGAACTCAGCTCTGCGTTCGACGAATATCTTCAGATCGACGAAATGTCTTCTCAGCTCAACAAATTTAATTCTTCCAGCAAGATTCAATTGAGGTCGACGAACTAAATATTGTGTTCGACGAAAAATCTTGAGATCGACGAAAATTGCAATACAGCAGAATTATTTCAGAAGATCATATTATTTCATTTTCTGAACTCAGATCGACTACATCAATGGCTCTTTTATATCAGATAAGTAAGGATAATATATTTACTTTTATTATTTAAGGATTATAGCCGTTGACATATTCTTGGAAAAGGACATATCCATGGAAAAGGAAAAAGGTAAACGGCCCAGTAGATTTGCAGTTTCAAAATATCTCTTCAGAATATTATATTCCTTAATATAAGGGATTTGCATTTAATATCTGTCAGAGATTTTCAAAAGAGAAAAAGGAAGAAGATATACAAATTATTACTTCCATAGTTTGTACACGACAACAAATATACAGAATATATTTTTCAGAAAGCTGTACAAAGAAAAAGAAAGGAGAAATATACAGGAAGAAAAAGAAGAATATAAGCTCAACAGATCTTCATCTTCTTCCTCTAGCAGTATTCATTTTCTGAGAACATCTACATTCATCTCTCAGTCATTTGCTACAAGTTTAGATCTTCAAAAGAGAAACAAGAAACTGAAGAACTTGTTCTCTCAATTTAATCAGTTACACAGGAAGATCATTCATTCAAAAGAAAGCTTCCAGCCAATCTACTGTCAAACAAATTCATATCAGACAGAGGGAGCTTTTCTACATAAATATCCACTAGAGTCTTCTCTCAGATTATTGACAGAGAAGAACATCCTAACTTTTATATCCCCTCTTGTACAGGGTTAAAACTCCCTTCAAAAGTTTACCTCTCGGTGGCAAGACACCTGATCAAAAAATCCTGCTTGGTTTTTGGGCACCTTATCAAAAGCTCATTGGTGTTAGGACACCTGATCAAAAATCCTAGTGGATTCCTACCAAGGGTTGTAGAAGAGTAGACGCACCCAGGTTTTTTGGGGAACTACTATAGCTCATTGTGTCCTCTGTGATTGCTTTACTTTTCTCTGCTTGTGCTGTGTTTTATTTTCTTAAATCACTTTGCTACACACATATATATATCAATATTTTCAATTCCGCAATAAAACTAATAAAAAGTTTTAATACTCTATTCACCCCCCCCTCTAGAGTTAATTTAAGATCTAACCTCACTTTTAGGCTCACCGGGACAACGCCTTCCCCCATAGAATATCTCTCAGAGGCTCCGTCGATGAACATCTCTCATGCTATCCTCTGAGGTGCCTCTGACTCGATTTCTTCGACTGAATAGTCGGTCAAAAAGTCAGCCACCACTTGATCCTTCATTGCCAATTGAGGGATAAATGAGACATCAAATTTGCTGAGCTCCATCGACCACTTGGCCAACCTCACAGAATGCTCCCCTACCTCCATGATGTTATGAATAGGATGATCAGTCACCACCTTAATTGAGTGAGCCTGGAAGTAAGGCTGAAGCTTCCGAGCTGAGACAATGAGAGTGAAATCCAACTTATCCAAAATGGGGTAACGTAGCTCCGTCTTTCGTTGGATTATACTCACATAGTAAATTGGGAGTTGTTTTCTTCCCTCCTCATGGACTAGTATCGAACTCACTGCCTCAGCTTCTACCCCGATATAGAGGAAGAAATCATCGACCTATCTTGGCCCTTATAGTAGGGGTGCTCACGTTAGTTGTAGCTTTAGGCTTTGAAATGCCTCCTCACATTCCACCATCCATTTGTACTTCTTATTGTCACGCAGGGTCCAAAAGAAGGGTGAGCATTTCTCTTAGTCTCTAGAGAGAAATCTACTTTGCCCTGCCAACCTACTGGTCAAGCTTTGAACCTCCTTCACGTGCCTAGGGGCTTCCATCTCCATAAAGGCCTTGACCTTATCCGGGTTTAGCTCCACTCCTGTTGGGGTCAAGAGGTGACCGAGGAATTTCCCTTTCCATTCCCCGAAAACACACGTAGTTGGGTTTAGTCTCATCTTGAACTTCCAGAGAGTGGCAAACGTCTCCCCCAAGGCGCGCAAATGCTCTTCAACACTCTTTCTCTTCACCATGAGGTCGTCTTCATATACCTCAAGGTTCCGCCCCTTCTGCTCTTTGAATACACAGTCCATCATTTTCTAGTATGTTGTTCCTGCATTTTTAAGCCCCAAAGACATCATTTTATAATTGTAGCACCCATTGTTGGTGATGAAAGAAACATTCTTCAGTTCTAATGGGTGCAAGCGGATTTGGTGGTAACCTTAGAAACCATCAAAAAACTCTTAACAGGAAACCAACAGCTGAATTTACCAGTGCGTTGATTCGAGGCAAGGGATAACAATCCTTGGGGAAAGCTTTATTAAGGAGTGAAAATTCAATACACATGCGTCACTTCTCATCACTCTTCTTCACCATTACAAAATTGGAGACCCAGCTTGGGTACTGGATCTCCGACACAAAACTTGCCTCAAATAGCTTGTTCACCTCCTCTCGGATAGGCTCGACCAAAGTAGTGGATGTTGCCCTTTTCTTCTGTCTGATGGGACGACCTCCCTAATAAAGATTGAGGTGGTGGCAAGCAACGTCAACGTCGATGCTTAGCATGTTCGCGGTGCTCCAGGCGAAGATGTTTGCATTCTCCAGGATACAGGATAAGATCTTCTCATAGTCCTCCTACTCCAGCTACCCGCTGAACTTTATTTTCTAGGGCCTCTCGCCCTCAGCTTGAATCTCCTTATCCTCCACCTCTTCGGTGACCTCCAACCTCTCCATCTCCTCCATCACTTTGTTCACCACCTCGGCCTCCATTTTCTAGTTGATGATGTTGACAGCATTGAGATAACATTGCCTAGCCACCATGGGATCACAACTGATCAGGATCTTCCTCACTCATATATTGTACTTCAGGCATTGGTAGTAGGACAAGGGCATGCATTGGAAGGCATTGATGAGGTTCATCCCAAAGATGGCGTGGTACTACTCGGTACGTCGACGACCATGAACCTCCTGTTCTTCGATGCCCCTCATAGTGTTACAAGGAGTTCTACTCCTCATTCAACCACCTTTAATTCCTTTATGAAACTAAAGAGAGGCTCATCGGTGACGGTGACCTTCTTCTCTTCCACCGACATTGTGTCAAAGGCCTTCTTGAAGATGACATTGACGGAGCTCTCATTATCCACCAGGATTTGGGACACTGTGAAGATTTCAACTGCAACCTGGATCACCATTGCATCATGGAAGGGGTTCACATTCCCCAGCATGTCCTCCGCCGAGAAGGTGATCTCTCCTATCAGGGGTGGAGTTTGGGAACTTGAATCCACGCTCTGGCGATACACCGCATGGAGACTCCCTCATTGGGTTGCCTCCAATCCCACTCCTTCTTGGATCACCCTAATTCCTTAGCGACCCCCCAAGTCCACTCGGTCTTCACACCCTCTCAGAGAGTGACCCCAAAATCTTTCATTCCTCCATTTTTATCCCTCTCTCTGCCCCTGCTGCCCCTCCTGGGATCTTCCTCCAACTTCTCTCCTCAGTTTCAAGAATTCTAGGTATGTTGCTGACGCGTGACCTTCCAATTAGTGGAAGTCAAGGTAGGGCATCACTCTTCGATCTTCTACTCTCCTTGGTTGTCGGTCCCCCCTACCTCGGGCTCGACCTATCATATTTGCCTCCACCGGAGGGGTCTGGTTCCATATCCACTGACCTATCCTCCTCTCGGGTGAGTTTAAATGAGCTCGGCGCTTGAGAGCAATCTTCTTCATATCCCTGCCTGGTGAGGCCCTCCCACCAGCCTCCACGCTTGCATGGTGGTTGGGCCTTGAAATCTCCTGTTCTCGTTGTTCCCAACCTCCAAAAGGTCTCCTTCACTCCTATTGTACAACCCCGATATTTGCCAGGATGGGAGATCAACGGGAGAAGAACAAACAATCAAGGTTCCCTCAAAGAGGGGAAGGCGAGACGGGCGCTCGCCAAAGGCATGCTGGTAGGAAGGTGAGACGAGCGCTCGCCGAAGGCATGCTGGTGGGAAGGCGAGACGGGCGCTCGCCGAAGGCATGCTGGTAGGAGGGCGAGATGAGTGCTCGCAGAGCACCTGCGAGATGACCTATACTCGGCGACATGGAGGTTGGCGAGGTCGGACCCCGGCATGCACCCTCTAAAAGGGCGACTCGCTGACTGGCGAGCGAGGTATGCGAGGAGGCCAGCGAGAGCTCTCGCGAGTACTGTCCTCGCAGGCCCTTTGCCCTTAGGCCCATGAGAGAAATTACCCTTTTACCCTTGTGGCCTGCCAATAGCCCCTCCGATCATCGGAGATTGGCTATCAGCATACCAAATTTGAGGTGCGTATAGTAAAATCGAGAGGCAGAATCCTGCTATTTGCAGGCCAGATCAGAAAGTCTATAAATAGGATCCAAAGGGCACCTTTGGAGAGGACTTCTTCTTTTTGGAGCTTCTCTCTCCTCAGGCCTTCCTTGAGCTCTCCAGGGTGCCCGGGCTTCAGCTTTTGGCTTGGGAGGGGAAGCGCTCTAAAGATCTTCCGGGTGTGTGGTGGGTCCTCCTAGCTGAGCCTAAGGATCAGTGTCCAACTCCGAGGCTCCGGTCTGTTCTCTCGCGAGATTAGTAAGTGCCAGTCGCCCCCCAACCCGTTGGGGGCCCCGAACTCCACCGAGACCATTTATTGGTTTCAACATTTTTGTTGCGGTGAGCGTGGAGTGCGGCTATCCCAAGAAAATCTCAGGGAAAGCTTGACCGGCGAGAACGAGCGGGACGCGAACCCCGGAGGTTCGCCACCCCCAGGAGCACCGGACAAAGTGGAGATGTTGGCGGATCTTAGGCGAGATCTTCTTGGAGCTTTTCAGAGCGCTCTCGCCACTGCGCTCGGCGGTTTCGCGACCCCGGCGCCCCAGGTGGCTCATCAACCTGGAATTGGCGAGAGCGAGCCGGCTCATCGGGCGGGAAAAGAGGCAGCGACCCAGGGAGGAGGGAGAGATCTGTCTGGGCGAGAGATATTCCCCAGCCCTGCAGGGGGAAGCGAGAATCCGGCAAGGGAGACTCTCGCGGGGGGGGGGGGGGGGGGGGAGCTCAGCCAGGGAGGTCCCGACGAGCTGTCCTCTGGCGAGATCGGCAGGAGTAGGGTCGCCCGAGGAGCTCGCGAGAAGGGTAGAGCAAGTTCATAGGGTGAGTGGGGGAAGTCCTTTCTGCGAGATGGTGCTCTCGGCACCACTCCCCAATGGATTCAGGGAGCCGAACATGATGCTGTATTCTGGCAATGATGACCCCATCCAACACCTGCAGTGGTTCGAGGATATGGTCTCGATCAGACCCATGTCGGAAGCCTTCAAGTGTCGACTCTTTGCTACTACTCTGATGGAGAAGGCGAGGGACTGGTTCCACCAGATTCCCTCAGGATCGATCTATACATTCGAGAACTTGCGTAAAGGTTTCCTCTTACATTTCTCCGCCATGAAGAAAAGAAAGAAGGATCCAGAATCGCTCTTCGACATCAAGCAGAGGCCAGGAGAGTCGTTGGCTCATTATCTGGAGCGGTTCAGAGAAGAGGTCCTCCTTATCCAAGATGTCCCGGAGTATACCCACCAGCTCGCCTTTACGTTGGGGCTGAGGGAAGTCTTTTTCAAGATGGACCTCAAGAAGAAGGCTCCTCAATCTTATGAAGAACTGATGGAGAGAGCGGCAGAGGAGGTAGAAGGGGAGGCAGCAAACCCCGAGTTCGCGAAGAGATTGGCACGGCTGAGCGAGCCGGAAGGGAGGCAGCAAGAGCCAAGGAGGAGAGAGGAAGTGATGGCCCCGAAGTTGGGGTGGAGGCAGCAGGGTGGAGGAATGCAAGGCCTAGGGAGGGGTTTCCCCCACGGGGGAGGTAATTTCCAAGGAGGGCAGGGAAGACCTCACCAGCTGGGGTGGAGACAGGGCCCGAGGACATTTCCACCCCCCCCCCCCCCTCATCAGGCGATGGAGATCGGTAGAGGAAGAGCAGGAAGAGGAAGAGGAGGGGGAGCCGGAGGAGCCGACCCCAGAAGAAGGAATCGAGGAGTCGGTGATGAGGCAAGGGGGGGTGGCGCTGCCGTACTGTGACTTCCATCAGGAGGAAGGCCACGCAACGGCCACCTGCCCTGAATTCTTGGAAGTCAGAGGGGCGAGAGCCCCAACACCACAAGCACAGCAAGGGGGAGCAAGGATATAGGAGATTCTACCTCAGGGAGATGAGGATGAAAGGTGCGAGGATCGAGCGGACGTAGGGACCCGAGGAGGGATCAGAGTGATCCATGGGGGGGGGGGGGGGTGGGGGTCGAGGCAACCCGGAAGGCGAGCCTCCATGCCATGTACCGTCGGAGTGTAGCTTCGACATCCCAAGCCCCACCCCCCGCGGAGAAGATCACCTTCTCCCAGAAGGACCTGCTCGGTCACGAAGACCCATTCTGCGATGCGCTGGTCATCCAGACAGCCATCGAGAACTTCACCGTCTCTCGAATCTTGGTGGACAACGGGAGCTCGGTCAATGTTATTTTCAAGAAGGCGTTCGACGGGATGCAGGTAGAGCCCAGGAGGGTGTTGGACTCGGATGGCCCGCTGTTCGGATTCTCAGGAGAAAGGAAGGAAGTAGAGGGGGAGTAGGACTTCATGTGACCCTAGGAGGGCAGTCCCGGAACTGCTGCTTTGTGATAGTGGATGACCCCAGTAGCAATAGCGCCATCTTCGGGCGGCCTCTTATCAGCGCGTTCCGGTGTGTCCCGTCCACTTTCCATCAATGCCTCAAGTTCAGCACTGGGGGAATCCAGGTACGGGTCAGGGGAGATCCCAAGGAGGCGAGGCAGTGCTATGCGACCGCCGTCAATAGCATCTCTTGGATGGAGGAGGCGAAGGAGTGGGATAAGGTAATGGAAGAAGTGGCCGCGACAGAAGAGGTAGAGGAAGAAGTAGTTCGTGCCCAAGAAGGGGTCGTTGAGGGACCCAGGGCGGGGGAGGAAGAAGGAGAGCAAGGAGAAGAGGAGGCCTCAGGGGGAGGGGCGGAGGAGCTAATGGACAATGTGGACGTCTTTGCCTGGAGCGCTGCAGAAATGTCGGGGATCGATGCGGATGTGGTGCGTCATCGCCTCAACCTCGATCCCGGCGCTCGCCCCATCCGCCAGAAGAGGAGGTCCACGGCTGGAGGTGCCCATCCGGGAGGAGGTGAACAAGCTCCTCAAAGCTGGCTTTGTATCGGAGATCCAGTACTCAGGCTGGGTCTCCAATGTTGTGATGGTAACAAAGGGGGAGGGTAAGTGGAGAATGTGTGTGGATTTTTCTTTGCTTAATAAATCGTGCCCCAAGGACTGTTATCCCTTGCCTAGAATCGACGCGCTGGTTGACTCAGCCGTCGGTTTTTCTGTGATGTCATTTTTAGATGCTTTTTCAGGTTATCACCAGATCCGCATGCACCCTCCCGACATTAAAGAAGTGTCCTTCATCACCGGGGATGGGTGCTATTGTTACAAAATGATGCCGTTCGGTTTGAAGAACGCAGGGGCCACATATCAGCGTATGATGGATAGGGTGTTTCGCGAGCAGAAGGGAAGGAACTTGGAGGTCTATGTGGATGACCTAATGATTAAGAGCCAGAATCTTGAGTCCTATCTCAGTGACCTCGAAGAGACTTTTGAAACCTTGAGAAAGTTTAAAATGAGGCTTAACCCCTTCAAGTGTGTCTTCGTGGCCAGTCGAGGGAAGTTCTTGGGTCATTTGCTCACCCCTCTTGGAGTGGAGCCTAATCCAGACAAGGTAAAGGCGATCCCTGAGTTGAGATCTCCATGGAGTGTGAAAGAGGTCCAGCGTCTGACAGGGAAGTTAGCCGGGCTGAGCAGGTTCCTTTCCAAGGCAGGAGAAAAATGTTCTTCCTTCTTCAAGGTATTAAGGGGTAACCAAAAATTCGAATGGACTCCCGAGTGCGAAAAGGCTTTTCAAGCGCTAAAGGAACAACTGACCCAGGCCCCATTATTACAAGGGCCGAGACAAGGGGATGATCTATACCTGTACTTGGGGGTAGGGTCGGAAGCGGTTAGCTCAGAGTTGGTTCGAGAGGAGGGGAAGAAACAACTCCCCATTTACTACGTCAGTAGGGTACTCAGGAAGGCCGAACTCAGATATCCTATCCTCGAAAAGTTAGCGTTTGCCTTGGTAGTGTCGGCTAGGCGGCTCAGACCTTACTTTCAGGCACACTCAATCAAAGTGGTGACTGACCACCCCCATCATGGCATCATGGAAGGGGTAGAGCATTCTGGGAGGTTAGCAAAGTGGGCGGTAGAATTGAGTGAGTTCAATGTCTCCTACGTGCCCAGGGTATCCATAAAGGCACAGGCGGTGGCGGATTTCATGGCCGACTACGTGACCGAGTTAGAGGAATCTGAAGTACCCCACCCGGTGGCTTGGAAGATGCTGGTCGATGGTGCGTCTGGAAAGCATTCCTTCGGAGGAGGGGTGGTGTTGGTGAGTCCCCAAGGAACCAGGATAGAGCAAGCGATAAACATCCATTTCCCCCTCACTAATAACCAAGCCGAGTACGAGGCCGTGGTAGCAGGCCTCCGCCTGGCACAAGAATTGGGGGTGCAGGACGTGGAGGTCTCGATGGACTCCATGGTGGTGGCATACCAGTTCAGGGGGGAATTCGAGGTCAAAGATCCAACTCTCCAACGGTACCTAGAAAAGGTCAAAGGGGTAGTGGGACAGTTTCGCACCTTCTCCATCAAACACATTCCAAGAGGGGAGAGCATCCAGGCGGACCTCCTAGCCAAGTTTGGTCCCCGGGCCGGGGGAACAGTGTCGGAACTTTTCCGACCCTCCATCGAGGAGGGGGAGATGATGGAGGTGGACCAGCGGGTGTCGTGGATGGATCCCTTCATCACCTACTTAACAACCGGGAAGTTCCCCGAGGAAGAGGTAGACAAGCGGCGGCTCAGGTATAAATCGGCATATTACTCCTTGCATGCAGGGTCGCTATATCGAAAGACTCTCTCAGGGCTCCTAGCCCATCGTGTCTCGGAGGAGGAAGCCCCAAAGGTCCTGGAAGAGATCCACTCGGGGGAGTGCGGCAGTCATTCGGGAGGCAGGACCCTAGAAGGGAGAGTACTAAGGCAGGGCTATTTTTGGCCCACCCTCAGCAAAGATGCGGCAGAGTTTTCTAAAAAGTGCTCCAAGTGCCAACTCTACACCCCCTCCAGCTCGTTCCCGCTCAGAGGCTCCGGACGATCACAGCCCCCTGGCCCTTTGCGATATGGGGTTTGGATTTGGTGGGGCCTTTCCCTCAGGAGAGCGGCCAAAGAAAGTTCCTACTGGTGATGGTGGATTATTTCTCTAAGTGGATCGAAGCGAAGGCCCTCGCTAAGGTAACATCTCAGGTAGTGAGAAATTTTGTTTGGGGCGAAATAATTTGTAGGCATGGGCTCCCTCTGGCCATAGTCACGGACAATGGGCCACAGTTCGCGAGCGACGAATTCGTTAGCTTTTTCACCCAACTCGGCATAGACCTCCGTTTTGCATCTGTCCATCAACCCAGGAGCAATGGACAGGTGGAGGAAGCAAACAAAATCATTGTGAACCTATTGAAAAAGAGGGTGGAGAACCTTAGGGGCAGCTGGGTGGAACAACTGCCTTCGGTTCTCTGGGCCCTAAGGACCACCCCAAACACAGCTACCGGAGAGACTCCCTTCAAACTCTCCCACGGGTTAGAGGCCGTCCTCCCAGTCGAATTTGAGGTAAAGTCACCAAGGGTGATCGGCGCGGGGGAAGGAGATGAGGAATGGCGAACAGACAATGAAGAGGGGCAGAGATTATCTTTGGATCTAGTGGAAGAACTCAGGGACCTGCCCACTATTCAGCAGGAGGAGATCAAACGACGGATGGCCCGATACTTTGACAAACACATTCGGGTGAATCACTTCCAGAAAGGAGATTTGGTCTTAAAGAAGGTCGATGCAGCGGGGAGAGGGGCTGCGGTCGGCAAACTTAACCCTAACTGGGAGGGGCCACATATTGTAAGCGAAGTGCTCAAGTCGGGAGGATACCACCTCCAGGATGTGGAAGGGGTACCCCTCGACCGTGCCAGGAGTTTGGATGACTTAAAACGATTTTATCCTTAAAAGATTTCTTGTTATAAACCCTTTATTGATTTTTCTATTGCATACTGATAGTAGTTAGTCATGCTAATAGATGTGAGAGTTCCTAGCGTTGGATTGCCTCGGATGATCCCACTGTCGGGCTCTCACTAGCCGGTGGGTCAGGTCGATCTCGCGGAGAGGGTGCCGAGATGTGCAAGTTCCTAGTGCTGGATTGCCCCGGATGATCCCGCCTCTGGGCTCTCACTAGCCGGTGGGTCAGGTCGATCTCGCGGAGAGGCTGGCGAGATGTGCAAGTTCCTAGCGCTGGATTGCCCCGGATGATCCCGCCGCCGGGCTCTCACTAGCCGGTGGGTCAGGTCAATCTCGCGGAGAGGCTGGCGAGATGTGCAAGTTCCTAGCGCTGGATTGCCCCGGATGATCCCGCTGCCGGGCTCTCACTAGCCGGTGGGTCAGGTCGATCTCGCGGAGAGGCTGGCGAGATGTGCAAGTTCCTAGCGCTGGATTTCCCCGGATGATCCCGCTGTCGGGCTCTCACTAGCTGGTGGGTCAGGTCGATCTCGCGGAGAGGCTGGCGAGATGTGCAAGTTCCTAGCGCTGGATTGCCCCGGATGATCCCGCCGCCGGGCTCTCACTAGCCGGTGGGTCAGGTCGATCTAGCGGAGAGGCTGGCGAGATGTGCAAGTTCCTAGTGCTGGATTGCCCCGGATGATCCCGCCGCTGGGCTCTCACTAGCCGGTGGGTCAGGTCGATCTCGCAGAGAGGTTGGCGTGATGTGCAAGTTCCAAGCGCTGGATTGCCCCGGATGATCCCGCTGTCGGGCTCTCACTAGCCGGTGGGTCAGGTCGATCTCGCGGAGAGGCTGGCGAGATGTGCAAGTTCCTAGCGCTGGATTGCCCCGGATGATCCCGCTGCTGGGCTCTCACTAGCCGGTGGGTCAGGTCGATCTCGCGGAGAGGCTGGCGAGATGTGCAAGTTCTTTGTAATGACCGGAATGACGTCTTTGGCTGGAGAATCCTTCGTATCGACCAGGGCATTCTTGCTAAATAAGTAGGGGGCGAGAACCCTATATTCCTATTCTCGGCGGCTAGTGCTCGGCAAAACGTGAACTGACCAGCGAGGATAGGCGAATACCCATTGGCTGATGCGAAGCCCCCGTGTAAGAACCGCTTATAAAGGGTGATATTGAAAAAAGGATTGGTCCTCGCAAGGTCAAGATGGAGAGACGATCCTAGAAAATCCATGGCCCAAAGGTGGAGGATAAAGGCACCAAGCGAAAGTACTTATCCTATACAGAAGCTATCCAAAGGTACCATTCGCGAGAATAAGTCTCGCGAGAACTCTAGAAAATGTGCGAGAACAAGATATAAAGGCGAGAAAAAGAACACATCACAAAATAAAAACGCGAGCACAAAATGGAGCCAGTGGCCTACATAATAAAAATATTCCTTGTTCATTTACATCTTGCGGCGGTCTCGCTAGCCCAAAATGGGTTACAAAAATAAAACCAAAGCAAAAAGATCAGTCTTCGCGGTCGCTCGCAGACCCCTCGTCCTCATCGCTGCCCCCGACAGGCGGAAGAGGAATGAAGAGCTCGGGGACGATGTCCTCAAGACGCATTGCGGCCGCCTCGGCAGTTAACATGCCGGACTTTTGCATCAGCTGAAATATGTATAGCGACGATTCGGAGGCCTCCTTCCGGATCTCCTCGTCTCGCGCTCGCTTCTCTTCTTTCAGGCGATGAGGAGAGATAGGTACAACCGCACGAACCAAATCTTTGTTAAGGGCCTTCAACCCTGCAATCTCACCCCTCCAGGTCCCGGATTCGAGCGTCTGCCCTCTCGGCAGTCTCGGCATCCTGCACAGAAAAGAAATGAGAGCTGAACTCGACGAAGAAATAAGTGGTGGCGCGATGCGAAGACTCACCACGCCGCCCTCGGAAGACTGCAGCTGGTCCTTCAGCTGAGCATTCTTGGCAAAAACGCCCCGGTAGGAAGTGGCGATCCCAACATTCTGACGCTCCAGCTGTAGGCATCGCCTCCCGGTCATGTGAGCGAGCTCAAGGGAACGCATCTGCGACCTCGCGCTCTCATAGGCGAGGGTCCTCGCCGTCTCGTCCTTGTATGCTCCCGCATCCTCGCGACCATACAAGCCGAAGGAAAGGGAGAAGGCGTGACCGCTGACGGTGGACTTCTCCACCCAGGAGGGGAGGATGGTGGAAACCTCGACCTTGTTGTCCTCCGGCCTCCAGCACAGCAGGAGCTCACCCGAGTCATCGCGATGCCTCTGACCCAGGCCGAAGTTAACGTGATTGATAGGGATTGGCGGGTCGGAGGTCTTCATGACCTGCTCGCTTTGCTCGTCGGCCTCCTGCCCATCTGATAGGATGGTGAGGTCGACCTTGTCGAACTCTGGCTCGGCATGGCCCATCCCTTTCTCGGAGGGGTGCGAGCCCTGACCCTTCCTCTGCTTCTTCTTCAGGGGAGATTTGGAAGGTTGGCCGTGGCTGCTGGAGGCCTCGGGCCTCTTGCGAGAGGACGTCGGAGCAGGGGTGACGGTCTCGCGGCAGGCCTCGGCGCCTATAGTCATGATATCGAAGGCGGAGGAGTGTTTTCTATTGCTCAAGTAAGGAGGGTTGAATGGTAGATCTCGCAGCCCTGAAAGGTTAGATGATTAATTTTTGGATAAGGTCACAAAAGTGGAAAGTAGTGACCAAGACTATTACCTTCCCCAGGAGGAACTGGAGCTAGCGAGTCGAAGTTGCGGCAGAGATGGGCCACCTCGAAGTTCTTCTTGCTGAAGAACTGGAACAAGGTGGCGTCATGGCCACCGAGGGTCGGTGGCTTGTAGGTGGTCTCGCTGTACTGGATCGGCGAGAGCGGAATGTTGCCGAAGTTCCCCTTCACTAAGAGAAACTTCTGGGCCCAGTTGTGGGCCTTGTTCACGGTCTCGACGACCTTGAGACCCGACCCCACGAAGTAGGCGGTGCCGTCCTTGTAGGCTCGGAAGGAGAACAACTTCCGGAACACCGGCAAGCTGAATTCAATGCGCTCCTCGCGCATGTAGCAGGCAAAGGCGGCGATGACCGCGACGACGTTGGGGGTGAGCTGGGCGGGGACCATGCCATAATGCTTGAGTACCTGTCGAGCAAGGCTGGGAAAAGTTAGTTAACGGCGGGCGAGAGATTAATCGGCGAAGAGAAAGTAGTTGAGGCAAGGAGGTACCTGGAGGACCTCCGGCCACAGAGGCACCTGCAGACCGACCGCGAAGTGGGCCATGGGGATGGCTAGCTCGTCAGGGTAGGGAATGTTGATCGTGTCGTCCTCGCCCGGACAACGCGGAATAAACCCCGCAAGGACGAAGGCGGAGATGGCTTTGAGGTACTCCTCCTTGGTCAGGTTATGGTGGTAGAAGGTATGGTCTGCGAAAGCCCAGGCTCACTTCCGGCGACCCTCCGCCTCAGCAGCGTCGTTAACCATCTTGGGAGAGACCTGCAGAGTAGACAAAATTGCGAGAAGGGGAAAAAAGCGAGAGCTCCCGAGCAGAGAAGGAAGAAGGTTGGCGATAAATGCGGTAGGTGGCTCGTAGTTATGAGACCCTATTTATAGAAAAATAAAAAAGGCGGGAAGAAGTCCAAGCGCCGCGGGGTGCGGGTAGTCAGGCTGTCACATCGGTGTCACTGGCGAGAGAGATGTTACTCCGCGAAATTGCGAGCGAGCGAGAAGGACCTGCGAGGTAGTGCCAACAAATTTTAGGCAAAGTATCAGGCATCCAACAAGATAATAGCATTCCCAAACAAGGAGCGAGCGAGAATCAATAAATAAAGTCAATCGTCGCTCGACTAGCGAGAGTTCATAGCGAGTAATAGTGTGCAAGCGCAATCGTCTGCCCTAAGAAATAATAATACAAAGTGTTTTTGAAAGAAAAAAGGGTCGCGAGGCTAATGGGGGAGCCATTTCCACCTGCCACCCCCTCGCGGTCCGGACCTCGGTGGCATTCTCGGATTGTAATATTCGAGGGAGGAGCGACCTGCCCTATCCGTCAAGAAGGCGTAGTCTCTCATTTGCGCGATGTACACCTCCGACGAGGAAGCCCCCTCAACATGATCTCGGGGTATCGCGGCTCAGAGTCTCGCGCACTCATCCCTCAGAGCAGCATTGCTAGCCTCGGTAGCCTCCCTATCCCGCATCGCTTGAAGATTGAGGTCCAGCAGCATTCGCTGTTGTTTCTGGAACAACTCGACGGTTCTCTGCTTCATCGCCTCGGGGTCTCGCGGATCTCCTAGGAAGTCTTCCAACTGCTCCGGGAGGGGGGACATCTCATCATCCCCGTAGTCGAAATCAGTGTGAGGAGATTCAGTGGTCCCTGCGAGGGACCATAAGAAAGTTTAGCATCAAAAGGAGGAAGGTTGCAAACGTCGCAAAGGAATAAGACCTTACTCGGAGGAAGGCGAGAAGGGTCTGGCCGACCCTTGAAGACGTGGCCGTAGTGAGGCAATAATGACTTACCCAGGCCGGGACGATAGGCCTTGTCGTTGACAGGAGGAATCTTTGGGGGTCGCGAGCCCCCAGAGTCATCGCTCTGCAGAAGAGTGAAGCCCGACATTTTTAGGGTAGTGTCGGGGATGACGGGGGAGACCGGTCGCGAACTCTGGCGGGTCGTTGTCTTCACGGGCGAGCCTGCGAGGGGGGAAAAGGAAGGTGAGCAGTCGACAACATGCAGGGAAGCTAGCAAGGGAGAATGCGTACTCGTAACCTTCTCAGTAGCGAGGACTGTGTGCATTGGGGAAGCATGTGGGGATACACCTCTGTGCTCGTCGCCACCCTGGTGAGCGTCGTTTTCCTGCCGGCGGGCGAGACTTAGTAAGATGATTCTCACTGACCCAACTATTGATATTTCATACCTTCTCGCCGGGCTGATTGACGGGGGAAGACTCCAGTAGGCCGGACTCATCCCCGGCTCGGCAGACCGCTTTCACCTTTTTGGTTTTTTGACACCCGAGGGGGAGGCGGGCGCTTCATCCAAGCGGGGACTTTCGCCATGGAAGTCATCCCGCTGGCCTTGTTGGCCTTTAGCCGATCCTCGAAATCTTTGGACAATGACATCAGCGACTGCTACAGTAAAGAGAAAGAAAAGGAGAGTAAAATAACGGCGCACGCCGCTGTGGAAGGAGGAGATGTATATATAGCCCTTTGGTGGGACCCATTAAAGATTCTTGACAGCTCACCACCACGCAGGAAAATACCGGGGGTTGGATGTTTCTTCGCGGGCCTAGGTAGCCTCGCGAAGAGCGGGGATTGTGTACAACCCCGATATTCGCCAGGACGGGAGATCAACGGGAGAAGACCAAACGATTAAGGTTCCCTCAAAGAGGGGAAGGCGAGACGGGCGCTCGCGAAAGGCATGCTGGTAGGAAGGCGAGACGAGCGCTCGCCGAAGGCATGCTGGTGGGAAGGAGAGACGGGCGCTCGCTGAAGGCATGCTGGTAGGAGGGCGAGATGAGTGCTCGCAGAGCACCTACGAGATGACCTATACTCGGCGACATGGAGGTTGGCGAGGTCAGCCCCGGCATGCACCCTCTAAAAGGGGGACTCGCTGACTGGCGAGCGAGGTACGCGAGGAGGCCAGCGAGAGCTCTCGCGAGTACTGTCCTCGCAGGCCCTTTGCCCCTAGGCCCATGAGAGAAATTACCCTTTTACCCTTGTGGCCTGCCAATAGCCCCTCCGAACAACGGAGATTGGCTATCAGCAGGCAAAATTTGAGGTGCGTATAGTAAAATCGAGAGGCAGAATCCTGCTATTTGCAGGCCAGATCAGAAAGTCTATAAATAGGATCCAAAGGGCACCTTTGGAGAGGACTTCTTCTTTTTGGAGCTTCTCTCTCCTCAGGCCTTCCTTGAGCTCTCCAGGGTGCCCGGGCTTCAGCTTTTGGCTTGGGAGGGGAAGCGCTCTAAAGATCTTCCGGGTGTGTGGTGGGTCCTCCTAGATGAGCCTAAGGATCAGTGTCCAACTCCGAGGCTCCGGTCTGTTCTCTCGCAAGATTAGTAAGTGACAGTCGCCCCCAACCCATTGGGGGCCCCGAACTCCACCGAGACCATTTATTGGTTTCAACACCTATCTTCTTGTATCTTCCCTTCTTTTAAACTTCGGCCTTATGGTGTCAACCACCGCCTTCTCATCTACGCCCGCCAACTTTGCCAACTTAGCCACGAAACCATAGTGTGTGGTCTCATTTTTGATATATTGCCCTGCGAGATCGATCGGGTCTTCGAAATACATCGACAGGTCGCAAGCTTTCTCTATCTTGAAGAGGCCCTCTTACAACCCAATCGTGAGAGCGAACTGAAGAGTGTGTCATGTAACCTCCTGAACAATGAGAACTTCCTCCTAGAAGCGATCGACGTAAGCCCCAAGCAACTCATGAGGCCCTTGCTTAATGAGATAGTGTGTCTCTGACCCGTTCTTCCTCATCTTCAAGGTGGCGAAGCGCAACAAAAAACCTCTTTGCATGTATTCAAAGCTGTAGATCAAACTCGGCGCCAACTGGTGGAACCAGTCTTTAGCTTTATTTTTGAAGGAGATGACAAACAACATGCACTTGAAGGCATTTGTCATCTGCCGAATCGCGACGACGTCCTCAAACCACTGCATTTACTGGATGGGATCATCTTTTCCTGAGAAGTAGCACATTGCTAGCTCTTTAACCCAATATGGAATTGGGGCAGATAGGATCAACTCGTGGAAAAGGCTCACCGGACTAACCTGGCAAGTTGGATGAACTCGCTCTTTGTATAGCGAGTTCCTAGCGGGCTCTTGAAGAGAACTCGCGCATGCATAGTGCAGTCTTCCTTCTCCAGAATGACTTCCTTTCTGGTCTGCCTACTATGTCCTGACTCATTGGGCAAGATGATGAATGGTGGGGAAGACTCTGCTTCCTCACTGCGAGGTGTGAGCAGGGATCGCAATGTATCCTCCATGGACTTTTTGAACTCCTCGAAGTCGCTCTGTGTGGGAAACTCGCTTGATGGGTGTGAGTTATCTTGGTCATTTCTATGCTCTCCATGTTCAACCATGGTTTCGTCGTGTGAGGTTTTCTTCACAAGCTATGGTCCATGCTCACCTCACCAAAAATGTTGAAAATTGGATAGCGGTTCAATAGAGTTTGGACTAAGAGGGAGTAGCTCGAGTTACTCAACCTATAGTCAGCCACCTAAGACTGAGTATTCTGAGCATAAAACTAACCTTCACTGATTGAAGATTGGATGTCTACTCACAGACCTGCGAGCTACAACGAGGAGGTCTCGTCACACACTTGGAAGTTCTCTTCTTAATTTCCCCTCCCTAAACTAAGAACTGAGCTATGCACCTAGGATGGCCCGGAGAAAAAGATCAAAAGGTGCAAGCTCTAGGAGGCTGGGTATGCCTTCTCCGTGTTGATGTGGGGTCCTATTGTTAGTAATGGAACTATATCCTAGAGGGGGGACAGGTGATATGGTTGTTTTTGATTTTTATGTACACAACTAAATAAATCTAACACAGCACAACAACAAACCACAGAAACAGAGCACACAAGAACACCAGATGTATAGTGGTTCCTCAAGATAGAGTGTCTTGAGTATTCCACCGTCCCTCTGGTGTTCTTGTGTGCTCTGTTTCTGTGCACCTTTCTAGCAGTGTGCTAGGGTCGGCAAACTCTGCCAAAACTCAGGTCTTCAAGCCCTACAATCTCAGGCCCTCAATCCCTACAACTCAGGCCCTCAAGACCTACAACTCAGGCCCTCAATCCATACAACTCAGATCTGAAATAGATTCTACAAACTCAAGCCCGCAAGCCCTACAGCTCAGGCCCTCAAGCCCTACAACTCAAGTCCTCAAGCCCTACAACTCAGATCTAAAATAGATCCTACAAACTCAGGCTTGTAAAAGCCCTACAGAGAAAGAATAAGAAATACTTCTCTAAACGGATGAAGATTGGCGTCTTGGACTTGAAGAGAATGCTTTTGATGTTTTCTTGGACAGCACAAATTCTTCTTCAATTCTTTCATCAATCTGGAACAATACTTATCAGTTGAAGTTGCTAGACTGAAACTTGGAGAACACTTTATGAAGATGGTTATGTTCTCTGGTTCTTGTTCCTTCTTTACGCATCCTTGTTACTGTTCTATTGATTCGTTCATATATGAAAGACTTTAATTAAGGGTAGCTAATCACCTAGAGGGGGGGGGGGGGGTGAATAGGTTATTTGAAAAACTATTGCAATTCTTAATTATAACCTAAAAGACTGATCAGAGCTTTCAAGAATAAGAGCACACACAGAAAAGACACACAAAATTTTATAGTGGTTCCCCTTATCTTGGGTAATCCACTTTCCCCCTTCTCCCTTCTAGCAGTGTGCCAGATAGGGTATATATCTCCTCCAGATCTCAGACCACAAATAGGTCTTATAGCTCAGATCACAACAGATCTTACAGACTCAGATCTCACAGAACTTACTCTCTCAGATCTCAGCAGATCTTACAAACTCAAATCTCACAGATCCTACCTCAGCCTTTATAATTAGGCTTACAGCTCAGATTCACCCCTGAATCCTACAACTCAGATCAAACCTGATCATACAACTTAGATCCTTGACAGATCCTACACTCAGATCTGACAACTCAGACCCTACAGGGATTGATAAAAAAATAACAATACATAGACTCAGATTCTTCAAATTGTTGAGTCTTCTTGATCTGCCTGAATGATCAGACAGAAATATCCAATAGAACAGCTGCAGCAAATGATCTTCTTGATTCGACAGGCTGTGATGTCTGTTCTTCTTCCTAGGAAGATAGATTATTCCTTCTTAATCTTCTTCTTTCAGAAAGATGTATCAGCACCAGATTGCTGAAAGAAATCTTCAAGTTAGATCAGTTCTGAAAGAGAAGACGACTTCTTCAGATTCTTTCTCAGACTTTCCCTCAAAAATTACGGAGACGATAATGGCTTTTGAAAGATAGGAGTAATCAACTTCTTAACACATAGGTCATGTCTTCTATTTATAGCCCGCCATCTGCAACATCTGTTACGCTCCTCCACGTCAGCACGACGATAAGTCTTCAACGACATTTAATGGCTTCAGAAGAAACAAAGGCTCAGCTAGCTGTAGAAGAAATTTCTCAGCTCAGAGTATCTGTAGAAAAGGCGTTGAGCACTGAGCATCTCTGTCGACGCTCTTTCCATTATGTGTCGAGCGATATGTAGATACTCGACACATACTTCTTAGATTGAAGCTCTCGACTCCTCCTTCTTAGGCGTTGAGCAATCATCAATTATTCGACGCCTTTTATCTGTAGAAGTCGAGCAACGTACAGAGACTCGACGCTTCTTAACTATGCCTTCATATCTAGACTCCTCTTGTTGGCGTAGAGCTAACTGAAGTCTTGTCGACACTTCTCTTTCCACGGCATCGAGCGATATAACTTGGCTCGACGCTTCCAAGCTTGGTCTCATAACTTCAGCGGCGACCTTGTCTATTAGAGCAGTAGACATGAGTCAACGCTTCTGGGTCACAGGCGTCGAGCGATGTATGATGTCTTGACGCTTGTGAACTTGGATGAATTCTATGAGCACTTTGCCTGACCTGATCTCCTGCACATTGATTCTAGAGAGTATATCAAATACATTCTGAGATATACCTTTGACTTAGGAATGGACTTCTCCAAATCTAAGACATTGTGGACAATGATCCCAACAATCTCCCCCTATTTGAAGAAGTCATAATCTCAGTCAATGATATATCTCTCTTTTCAAAGATAATCAATATTTTCTAATTTCTATACAGGTAATCAAAATAAAGAGTATAATACCTTATAAAATTAGATTACCAAAACATTCTATCCACAGAAATTATCTCAGACATGATTTCTCATATAAGCACAAAAACACAAGCAGTTCAGAATAAAACATGTCATGAAGAGAAAAAAGATCACATCACAGGCATATATATATATATGATAATGAAAAAGAGTTAGCACTGGAAACTCATCAAGATTGTTCAAAGATATATCAATTACATTTCTCTGAAAATACTTAGTAAAGATTAAAATCCTAATGCTGTTCAGGTTCCTTGATCTCTATTCCTCTTTTGGCACTTTTGGAATGGGCTTCAGCAACTTCTTTTCTTCTCTTGAAATAGCCAAACGGCTTTGGAAAGTATCTGATTGGCTCCTTATCACCTGCCTGAACCTTCCCAGCCATTTTGTCAGCCTTGAATTTTATCTTCAGTTCCTCTTGATCCCTATGCTTCAACCATTCAGCTTCAGAATACCATTTTCCTCTTTCATCTGGATTACCTTTCACAGCTTCCCATGCTGTCAGAATCATTTCTCTTGAAGAGGGAGACCAATGTTCAAAATCAACCCTTGATTGAACCTCCTCTCTGAACTTTCTTTTACTAGATTCTACTTGCTCACTAGTAAAGTTCTCTCCTTTGCTTTTATCCTCGGGACTATACATTTTAGCAATTTGCTTTTGGACTTGTGTAAGAGAAGCTGGCCTGGTCTCAGAAACTTGATCATTCTCATAATCTATGGGAGGATATCCAAAAGTTTCTCTTATAGAATTTGAGGTCCACACAGCATGCTCAGAGCTGGCTTGAAGCATAGTGTTTAGTTTTCTCATTTCCCGCTCTATAAAATCAACCAAACCCCCTTCTTGTTTTGTTAAACTTAGAACCCCCATAATTAGTTTCCTAACGAGCAAATCGTATTCCCTAACTTGTGGTCCTTTTAGAACGATATTCAGGGAGCTACTCCCTACTTTTATTACTTGACAATGACTGGTGCACTGCCGTTGTACCGCATTTCGTGCCCGCTAATTAGCGGTGTGGAAATAGCGTGTCAAGTTTTTGGCGCCGTTGCCGGGGACTGCAAGAGGTTATAATTTGTTTGTTGGGAAATTAGTTTACGGGTGTTTTTGTTTTTGATATTTCTCTTTTTGGTATAGTGTGCGCATGCATAGACATCATCCAGGTGAATTTGCAGCATTTGATCCTGAGATAGAGCGTACTTTGCGGGCGCGTCTACGTGCGGCTGCCACCATGGATGTTAATGAAAATCAGGCTAATCCAGGAGTGGGAAATGCACCGGCCGTAGCTCAAGCGGCTGATGAGAACGAAGTGGTTAGGCCACGGCCTAGGACCATGAGGGATTACACCACTCCTACTGTGGGGAGTGTGTACCCCGGATTTGGCCCGGCTATTACTAACAACAATTTTGAGATAAAGCCAGCCATTCTGAATATGATCCGCAATAATGCCCAATTCTCCGGGTTAACTAGTGAAGACCCCCATCTTCACCTAGCTGAATTTGCGGAGATTTGCGGTACATTTCGGTACGCAGGAGTTGCTGATGAGACGGTGAAACTCAGATTGTTTCCATTCTCCCTCCGCGACAAGGCGAAGGCTTGGCTCCACACAATACCACCCGACGCAGCTACCACCTGGGATGCTCTGCAGACGAAGTTTTTGGCAAAATTCCACCCGGTGGACAAGGTTGTAAACTTGCAGAGAGAAATCGCAACCTTCCGGCAGCACGATCAGGAGACCCTTGCGGAAGCATGGGATAGGTTCACGGACCTCCTCTGGAAGTGCCCCCAACATGAGCTACAGCCTTGTAGCTTGGTGGAAAATTTCTACTTCGCAATTGAGCCCAATTATAGGGCCATGATTGATGCTGCTGCAGGCGGCACCCTGATGAACCATACACCCGAGGACGCACTGAGGATTCTTCAGGACACCGCCACTCATAGTTCGTTCTGGACTGCTGGGAGAAACGCCCCAAGGAATGCTCGTGGACTCTTTGAGGTGAGCACATCGGGCGCATCTGCCGAGGTGGCATCGGCACCTTATGACAATGTCATGCTACTTAAGAGGCCTGCCCTCCCTCCTGCCCCAGTAATGGCCATTTCGTGTCAAGGATGTGGAAACCTCGGGCATCACGCATATGAGTGCCCCTCAGGTGAGCAACCCGCTGAATTAACTTTTGATGAAAGTGTGAATTATTTGAATGATCAAAATCGGGGAGTACCATTTAACAACGCTTATAACCCGGCCGTGAGGAGTCACCCGAACTTCTCATGGAAACAAAACGTGCCTAATCAACGATGGCAAGGAGGCTCACATCAATTTGATGCGCAAGCCTCTGGAAGCCAACCGAGGCCACCACAACCGGGTTTTGCTCAAAATGCACCACCGCAGAGGAGGAGCGCATTGGAAGAAATGATAGAAAATTTTGTTGATCTGGCTCAAACAAATATGGCCAATCAAACTGCGTCAATGCGGAACTTGGAGACGCAGCTAGGCCAATTGGCCCAGGTACTCTATGAGCGTACGCAAGGCGCTCTTCCAAGCAATACTGAAAAGAACCCGCGGGAGCAAGGCAAAAGCATTGCTGACGCGGATGGTGGTCAAGTGAGCCCTTGCGTTGTTGAATGTACTATCAATAACATCGAGGTTGCCGCGCTTTGCGACTCTGGTGCATCTCGCAACATTCTTGCTCTGCAAGACGTTGAGAGGTTGCACCTAACAATGAACTCTGAGGATCGGAAGATGCTGGTATTGGCTAATGGAGTGACTATCGAAACTGAAGGTGAGATTCGTGAGGTTGTAGTAAATTTTAATGGAACGGCTGTGGTCACTGACTTTCAGATTCTCGGCCCTATGGAAAATGATTCCATGCTAATCTTGGGGGTTCCTTTTCTGAAGGAGAGTGGCGCAACCCTCCACATCGCCACGGGTTGTGTCACTCTACCTTCCATTGCAGCAAACCTTTCTGGATTATCTTATCTTCCGAACTTCCCTGTAAGTAAAAGTAAGTGCAGGTCTAATGAAGAGAAATCAGACTTTGACGTGAAGAATCCGAGAGAGGAGGAAAGTATCACTCTGATGGAAGAAGAAGCAAAGCGGCTCACAAATAATGAGTTGGAGATAGAAGGGAAAAGCAATGAGACCAAGGCGTTGGAAGTCATGGGAGAAGGCGGAGCGACGAGCCTTCCAAACAATGTCTTTATTGAGAACAAGAAATGTAAACAATCTAAACAGGTTTATTGGGCTGATTTACCACCTCTTGAGGGTTCAGAAATGAAGCCCCCGGCTGATCCCAATCCGACAAACACTATCACTCCTCCCGCACATGGTGCTCGGTGGCGCTCTCCTTCAGTGGAAAAGCTGAAGCGGGAAAGAATCCTGCATGCTGCGCGCTTTGCAGCCCTCCGACGCGAGAAGGAGGAGGTTAGGGGCAAGGGAGAGACATCTTCCTTGGGCCATAAAGCTTTCACCTCCTTCCCATCTTGCGTGACTGGGGAGAACCACCACAAATCAGCACATAGCTGATGCGTGCCGGGATCTCCGGGCTGTGCTGTGTGCCATCTGTGATGTTTTTTTTTGTGCTTTGTGTTTCATGTTATTTGCTGCGTATTACTGTCTCTTTAGCTTTTTATTATAAGACTTTTGCTGTCAAACTATAATACAGGTATTTGGTCCACCTTCAAGGACGTAAACAAAAGGGCTCTTGGGAGACAACCCATTTGGGATCATTTGGTTCCGTTCTTTTTTGTTATTTTCTTTGCTATATTTTTGTTGTGCTGGGATCCTTTTAATCGCATGTCCGCATCTATTGGAGCACGGCGAGACCACCGCCTTCTGAACAAAACGCCATATCTTCTGGTATGCTCATTTCTGAGCATGGGGTAATCTCTCCTCCTAGCCTTCTTAAGCTTATGCCGCTATCGAACATGTTTTTTTTTGCTTAGTATAAGTCTGGGGGAGTGAGAGTTATCGTTACCTCGTGCACAAGCACAGTGCACAGCATACTAGGATTTACGCTGTGTTATATTGTAGCATTGTTCATCTCATGGCACACCACGACACCCACGTGAGCGCACTTAACTGTAGGCGCGCGACGAGCCTAACTAGTATCGGTTTTGTAAATGGGAAATCACGGTGCTGGGTTAGGATTGCGAGACGAAGTACTTTGTTGACTCCTGTAGTGCTCCTAGTCGAGTGCTCCTATCTCGTAGGAATCCGTGTAGATTCAATTTCTTTTTATGCTTTTAGTTACATTTTTCTACTAGCGTAAATATTGTTTACTTTACTCAATTTGATGAATCCGGTGTGAATCAAACGGTAGCATAGGAATGTGTGTAGACGTTCATTAGTCTCGTGTTGCCCGAGTCAGGAGGAAGGATTATCTTTCTCGGTGGCTAGAACTCGCCCCAAGCGATTCTTGAAACATGGGTACACGGTTGGTCAACTGCGTGAATGTGATATAGGCCCTCATTTTGGCACGGTTGAGCCTTTGCACCCTTTCCTATCGATATATCCTCGTTAGCCCAGTTGTGCCTACCCGTTCTTTGATTCAGCCCCACTTGTATCGCACCAAAGCCCAAAAGCCAATCCTAGTCACACACCCAAATCTGAGCTTTAGCTATTTATTATTTTTGTGAGTTGGGTTGTTGATGTGGTGACATGTTTGTGAAGTTGTGGATATGTTTTATTATTTATTCGCTGAAAATGATAAGAAAAGAAAAGAAAAAAATGAAAAAGAGAAAAAGATATGAGTTTGAATGAAAAATTCATTTGTAGAAGTATAAGTTGGGAGTAGGCGGTGCACGCACCCATGTTGTTAATTCCATGTCCGGGGGTGTAGTGTACCCGCATGTTTGTGTGGTGATGAGGATAGTTTTCGGTGCTAGCTCATTTGGGTTTAGTGTCTGAGCCGTCGCTTTTATCTTTGTTTACCTCACCTAAACCCAAGCCTCATCTCAAACCTAAAGTCCTATTGATTCACGCATTTGAGTCATACCAGTGTCGTGGAGAGAGTGCGAACGGGCAAGCCTATGGCCACCGACATTGATGGATTTCAATGGAGTTGTCCCGAGTCCCGATCTTTGGCAACGCTCGCCTCAGCGTTCAGTTTACTTTCTTCCTATGTACGACCTTATGATTCACCGTGATTCACTTGTTGAGTAAACGTAATATATAAATACGCTCTTAGAAAATTATAAACTAATATGTATAATTAGAAATTTTGTCTACTAGATTTCTATGCACATGCGTATGAGACTTCGCATATTACTCCGCCCTTGCAATTTCTAACCCAACTATGTCTTTTCTCGCTCCGCCCGATTTGTTTGCTCGGGACGCGCAAACAGGTAAGTCTGGGGGTGTGATGAGTCTGGTTTATACAGTGATTTCTTGCCTCATTTGGGTTTATTTTAGTGTCATTGCACTTCATTTGCTGTTCATATACGCTTATAGTGATAGCATGGCGTTTCTGCGCCTTTTGTGCAATACTTTCCCCTTTGTGGCATATTTTTCCTATATATTACTGTATGCCTGCGTTATGGATTCGGTGATGTGCACGGATCGGGGTTATTTGTACTTTTCCTGCAGGTCCTGGGGTCGTGTGCATGTTCGGGATGGTGCGGGGTGATTTTTGGCCTAAAAAGCCTCTGATCGTGCGCATTCCTTCGTGCACGATCAGGCGCACGATCATTGATCGTGCGTTAATTCCCAGCCCAGATCGAGATCGGACCAAAGATATGCGCACGATCACAGGCCTTTCTTCGCGCATGACCACTGGTCGTGCGCCCCTGACCGTGCGATGTTTTCTATTTTTCCTTTGCTACAGGTTGACTGCGCACGATCACAGTCATTCCTTCGCGCACGACCATTGGTCGTGCGCCACTGACCGTGCGCAGTACTTATTCTGCTCCCTATTTAAGGCGCTGTTCCACGATTTTAGGTATTCCAGCGGGTTTTTGGCGCGATTTCTGAGCACGACTCCGCCGTTCCACCTCTCCAAGGTCCCTCCTTCCATTCCTCCCCTTGGGAAAGCTTCATCCATTGATCCTAAGGTCATTCTAGGGTTCCGGAAGCATTCTCCGCCATCTACGGCCAGCATTCCAAGAGGAAGACATCTCCATTGGGTGAAGGAGAAGTTAACCCAGCTCTGAGAAGAAGACGGGCAGCGGTTAGAGGTAGTGACAGCCTCTGCATCCCGGAAGCAACCAAGGACTGAGCTCGGAGGAGGCGTGACGACCCCCCATTCCTACCACGATCCGCGGCGAGGCTTCTCATCTCGTGGTTACTTCTACTCCTTCTCTTTTTGTGATTTGTACTCTTAATGGTTGTAATGAACATCTATTTGTCTATGAATGGAAGTTTATTTATGAACTTGTCTTTACGTTATGCTGTGTTGTGATGCGCTCAGCCCCCGCTCCACTTACACCCACACGTTCCAGCACCCGCTCTAGCAAAAGCTGAAAGCGATAGCGAAGAGGTGCCTTCGACCCTCAACCCTCACATCTGCACTCACCTCATCCATATGCTCACCGGCCATCCGCTAAGAGAAGCACGGCATCGCGGCCTGCACTAAACCCATCCACCAAGCGACGCGGTGATTGCGACCCGCATAGTGTTTAGTTTTCTCATTTCCCGCTCTATAAAATCAACCAAACCCCCTTCTTGTTTTGTTAAACTTAGAACCCCCATAATTAGTTTCCTAACGAGCAAATCGTATTCCCTAACTTGCGGTCCTTTGAGAACGATATTCGGGGAGCTACTCCCTACTTTTATTACTTGACAACGACGGGTGCACTGCCGTCGTACCGCATTTCGTGCCCGCTAATTAGCGGTGTGGAAATAGCGTGTCAGTTCTTCAACAACAATAGGTTCTTCATAATTATCTTCTGCTTGAGGATCATCCTCTCTAGTTACAATTACAGTCTCATTAGTTTCTTCATTATCCTCATTGTGTTGTTCATTGATATTCATCTCCTTCAATTTCTGTGTAGAACCTGCACAACTCGATAAACTTCCCAGATCCTTATAAATATGGCTGGTTTCATCAAATACAACATGTATAGATTCTTCTATCCTATTTGACCTTTTGTTGAAAATTTTATAGGCTCTACTTTGAGAGCTATACCCAACAAAAATTGCCTCATGTACTTTTTCAGCAAATTTAGTGAGATGGTGCTTTCCATTGTTTAATACAAAGCATTTACTACCAAATATTTTGAAATAGTCTAAAGTGGGTTTTCTACCTTTCAACAAATCATATGGGGTCTTATCCAGTCTTTTGTTGATAAGAGCCCTATTCTGCACATGGCATGCTGTGTTTACAGCTTCAGCCCAGAAAAACTCAGGAAGAGAAGAGTCACTTAGCATACTCCTACTAGCTTCAATAAGGGTTCTATTTCTTCTCTCAGCAACCCCATTTTGTTGGGGAGTTCTAGGAGATGAGAACTCTTGAGAAATGCCTAGATTTTCACAAAATTTGGTCATTGCACCTGACTGAAAATCAGTCCTATGATCACTTCTAATTTTGGCTACAGGATTTCCTATTTCATTGATGATTTGCCTAACAAAACTGGTAAATATTTCTAAAGTGTCTGACTTATGTTTAAGGAAGAATACCCATGTGAATCTGGAATAATCATCAACAATTACAAGGGTGTATGACTTTCCTCCTAAGCTATGGATTGACATTGGTCCAAATAGATCCATGTGAAGTAGGTATAGACATCTAATGGAATCCTTCTCACCTATTGGTTTGAAGGATGACTTGGTCTGCTTACCCATTTGACAAGCATGGCATGGACCCTCCTGCACACACTTCCACTTAGGCCCAGCTCTCACTAGGTCTTTTGAAATAAGCTTATTTATAGTCTTATAGTTTATGTGGGCTAACCTTTTATGCCATTGAACACTACTAGAAACTTTATTCTCTGCTACTAAGCATATGGAATTAACTTGATCAGAACATATAAAGTTTAGGCAGTAAATGTTGCCACTCCTAGTGCCTGAGAGAATTATCTCATTCTCTTTCTTAATCAGGCACTCATCCTTGTGGAATGAAATGTCATACCCAATATCACACAATTGACTTATGCTGATGAGATTGTGTTGCAATCCATCAACATGAGCAACTTTGGTGATGGTGACAATTCCATTTGTGATATTACCATAACCTTTAGTTTTACCTTTTTCAGACCCTCCAAAGATAACCTTTGGTCCATTCTTCACAGGAGTGTAATCATTCAGCAGACTTTTTGTTCCTGTCATGTGCATAGAGCACCCACTGTCCAAGTACCAGATAGGAAGTTGATTGGTCTTTGGACAACCCTGCAAGAAGAAATTACCTTTTCTTAGGAGCCCACACCAAGTTGGGTCCTAGAACCTTGTTAGTATGAGATGGAATATTTAGTTGTTGAATAATCCTTGGTGCTGTGAGAGTTGCCATAGGTCTGAGTACTGGTCTCCCAGAGTAGAATCTTGGAACAGTTGGATTGAACCAACAATCAAGAGCAAAATGTCCAACCCTTCCACAGCACCACCATTCATATCTGTTATATCTCCTTGGAGGTCTTCTCACTTCTTTATGTTGACTCATATTTTGCTTAATTGCCTTATTCAAAGGAGCTATGTAAGTTGTTTTAGTTAATTTTACTGGTTCGGTTTTCTTGACAGCAGTGATTTTCACTTCAGGTCTTAGTTCCTTTCTTTTGAATTTAGTGTTTGCTTTAAATACAAAGGAGTCATGATGAGTTAATACTTTTTCTTTGCATAGTGATTTGGCATCATTGTTACTTGGTTGAATTGAATCATCTTTGCTATTAGAACACTCACCCTTATAAAACTTATGCACACCTTTTTGATCATGCTTATTTGTGATAGGCATGGCTTTGTTGAATTTTATAGGTTGCATAGGTGCCTTGTCATTACTTTTAGGGTTATTATCTGCATTCCTATCATATCCTATGCCAGATCTGTATTGTGCAGAGAATGTGTCTATTATGGGAAGGATAGTTTGTGGTTTTGAGAACTTTGCTACAAGCTTCCTTTCTGCAAGGAGTTTTGCTTCAAGTTCTTTTATTAACTTCTCCTTAGTGCATAAAGTTTGTATGTGAATAATAGACATAACTTTTAGTTTGCTAAGTTCTTTGCTTGTCTGATTCAGCCTCTCAGCTGCCTCAGAGTTTTGGGAATTAGTTTGCTTTAATTCAGATATTTCTTTTTGTAACCTTTTATTATGCCTTTTGCTCTTTTTAAGTGCTTTGAGAAGTAATTGATATTTCTCAATAATTTCATCTTCATGAAGGTTAGATTGTGAGTCATTTTCATCAGAAGAGAATGAATCTATTTCAGGTTCAGAATCAGAATCAGATAAAGGAGTTTTATCAAGTACCTTTACATTAGTAGTTGTCTCCTGATCCTCTTCATCACTCAGTGCCATGAGTCCTGCATTTTCTTCTTCACCCTCTTCACTATCAGACCTTCATAGTGGGGCTCTTATCATAGATCTATGATTTTGACTGTCTTCACTTTCATTGGCAGCCATCAGAGCTATGAGTGTCTCCTCACTATCTGAGTCTGATGATTGAGATTCACTGTCACTAAGAGTGACTTTTCCTTTCTTGGCTATTAGACTCTTCTCATGTCTCTTGTCAGATTTGTGCCTCCTTTCATCAGATTTCTTGTTGTTCTTTCTCTTTGAAGGACAATCAGCAATCATGTGTCCTGATTTCCTGCAACCAAAACACACAATTTCTTCTGAATTAAATTTATTGTGTTTAGAGTTGTACCTGTCCTTCTTGGAGTCTTGTTTGAATCCCTCTGAAGAATTGGAGTGCTTCTTAGATCTGGATGACTAAGAGGGTCTAGTTTTCCAGTGTTGTTTTCTTCTTAACATCCTTTTCAGTTGTTTGGTGAAGAGTGCCAGTTCACCATCTGATATTTCAGAATCAGAATTACTGGTTTCTGATTCTTCTGATTTAAATGGTAACCTGGGGGATAATGACATTCTTTCTTTGCTTTTCTTGGAACTTTCTACTTTCAGAGCAATAGGATTTTCCCTGCTGTGTCCTTCCTCAGCTTTTCTGGTATTCAGATGAAGTTCATGGGACAAGAGTTTCCCATATAAATTTCGTGGCTGAATATTTCCCAGATTTCCCATTTCCCTGATTGCACAGATCTTGATATCCCATTCTTTGTTCAGTGATCTTAAGAATTTATCATTCAGCTCATAATCTGTGAAAGTTCTTCCATAAGTTTTTAGACCATTTACAATTTTGAAGAATTTTTCATAGCAGACTGCTATTGAATCTTTCTTGTCTTGTCTGAAAGCTTCATATTGCTGATTTAGAAGAGACTTCCTGTCATCTCTGACTTCTTCAGTCCCTTCCATATAGACAATGAGAGATTCACACATTTCTTTGGCAGTTTTGCAATGAACTAAGTTTTGGAAGGTTGAATCCTTGATAGCACTAACAATGATGTTCTGAGCTCTCTTATCCATGGAGGCCAGAATCACTTCATCTTTGGTCATCTCAGAATAAGTTTTAGGGGTCTTGATACTTCCATCTGTAAATGAAACCTTCATAGGAACAAAAGGTCCCTCTAGAACAGTTATGTATATTCTAGGATCAGAGGCTTCCATAAAAGTCTGACCCTTTCCTTTCAAATCCCAAAGTTTTCTTTTCTGCAAATTGGTAGCTTCATAGATGTAAATTCTTTGTTTCCTTCTGTATTAGCCATCACGACTTAAGAAATATACCCTTAGAAGATCTTGTTCAGGCTGTTAAACCTTTTCTTGAACAACAACCCTCTGATACCACTTGATAGACTTTAATTAAGGGTAGCTAATCACCTAGAGGGGGGGGGGGTGAATAGGTTATTTGAAAAACTATTGCAATTCTTAATTATAACCTAAAAGACTGATCAAAGCTTTCAAGAATAAGAGCACACACAGAAAAGACAGAATTTTATAGTGGTTCCCCTTATCTTGGGTAATCCACTTTCCCTCTTCTCCCTTCTAGCTGTGTGCCAGATAGGGTTTATATCTCCTCCAGATCTCAGACCACAAACAGGTCTTACAGCTCAGATCACAACAGATCTTACAGACTCAGATCTCACAGATCTTACTCTCTCAGATCTCAGCAGATCTTACAAACTCAGATCTCACAGATCCTACCTCAGCCTTTATAATTAGGCTTACATCTCAGATTCACCCCTGAATCCTACAACTCAGATCACACCTGATCTTACAACTCAGATCCTTGACAGATCCTACACTCAGATCTGACAACTCAGACCCTACAGGGATTGATAAAGAAAATAACAATACTTAGACTCAGATTCTTCAAATTGTTGAGTATTCTTGATCTTCCTGAATGATCAGACAGAAATATCCAATAGAACAGCTGCAGCAAATGATCTTCTTGATTCGACAGGCTGTGATGACTATTCTTCTTCCTAGGAAGATAGATTCTTCCTTCTTAGTCTTCTTCTTTCAGAAAGATGTATCAGCACCAGATTGCTGAAAGAAATCTTCAAGTTAGATCAGTTCTGAAAGAAAAGACGACTTCTTCAGATTCTTTCTCAGACTTTCCCTCAAAATGACGGAGACGATAATGGCTTTCGAAAGATAGGAGTAATCAACTTCTTAACCCATAGGTCATGTATTCTATTTATAGCCCGCCATCTGCAACATCTGTTACGCTCCTCCACGTCAGCACGACGGTAAGTCTTCAACGGTCTTTAATGGCTTCGGAAGAAACAAAGGCTCAGCTAGCTGTAGAAGAATTTTCTCAGCTCAGAGTATCTGTAGAAAAGGCGTTGAGCACTGAGCATCTCTGTCGACGCTTTTTCAATTATGTGTCGAGCGATATGTAGATACTCGACACATACATCTTAGACTGAAGCTCTCGACTCCTCCTTCTTAGGCGTTGAGCAATCATCAGTTATTCGACGCCTTTTATCTGTAGAAGTCGAGCAACGTACAGAGACTCGACGCTTCTTAACTATGCCTTCATATCTAGACTCCTCTTGTTGGCGTAGAGCTAACTGAAGTCTGGTCGACACTTCTCTTTCCACGGCGTCGAGCGATATAACTTGGCTCGACGCTTCCAACCTTGGTCTCATAACTTCAATGGCGACCTTGTCTATTAGAGCAGTAGACATGAGTCAACGCTTCTGGCTCACAGGCGTCGAGCGATGTATGATGTCTCGACGCTTGTGAACTTGGATGAATTCCATGAGCACTTTGCCTGACCTGATCTCCTGCACATTGATTCTAGAGAGTATATCAAATACATTCTGAGATATATCTTTGACTTAGGAATGGACTTCTCCAAATCTAAGACATTGTGGACAATGATCCCAACAATATATTCTCTGTGTTCTTCACTTATGTGAATTAGGGCAGACATTTATCTCTTTTATATGACTGAAGAGCCATCTAACAGTCTCTTATGATGTCCTTTAAGTGTTAGAGGCCCATTCCTTAATGGCACATGCTGAATGTACCATCAGGCGGCGGCATTAAATGCAGACATCGCGATTTGAAATATCTTGATCTGTCTCGATGACATTTGCAATGACTCGATGACAGAACTTGCCATTACACTGAGCCATCTTGGACCTGGACAAATCTTCAAGTCTTCTTCAAACTTCTTTAGAGAATGATATCTCGATGATATAAGATATCACGGCTGCATTTGCACTCACGATGACATGAAGTATTCATAAGATGTCGTCATAAACTTATTGATGACTTGCGGTCTTCTCGATGATGTAGGTGAAAACATACTGTCTTATTGACCATATCGTCTTGATCACTATGACTTCTTGTCGATATCATTTTGATCATCTTGACGACAAGCGACTCTTCTTCTAGAATGAAAGGGCACAGTGTGCCTCTGAGATTCCTCTAGAGGGGGTGAATAGAGTTTTAAAATATTTCTATCCTAACTGTGTTTAACAATAAATTATTCTAAGGAGTTATGCTTAACAAACCAGGCAGAATAAAGAATGCAGGAAATAAAGTGCAGAATAAAAGGCTGGACAACACAGAAAATCACAGCACAGGCCCAATGAATTTTATAGAGGTTCTACAAAATGTGGGTAGTCCTCTCTTCTACCACATGGTAGGAATGCACCACTGTGCCTAAGTCTTTTGATCAGGAGACTCTTAGAATCAAAGATCTTTTGATAAGGAGATCATGAACCACCAGATCTTTTAATAAGGAGATCTTGAACCACCTGATCTTTTGATAAGGAGATCTTGAACCACTGAATCCTTTGAAGAGGGATTAATAAAACTCTTTTACAGAATAAGGAAGAAGAAGGGAGAAGGTTGAAGGAATTCTGTTCTCAGAATTCTTGAAGATGGTTGTATGAAGATTATCCTATGAGTTATTCCAAAGATTCTGCACTTGATTGGCCCTTGCTTTTGATAGAGATGTTTTGCAGAAGCTTTTTATTGTCAGATCCCTTCATCTTCCTCAGATTATGATCTGCCTACTATGAGATTGTGATGAAGAGCAGCTTTCAGATCCTCTATTCTATTTGATGAAGAACAGCAGAGTCTTCCTTTTCATTTTGTTTTCTCTGTTAGAGTTCCTGAGAGAGGGAGAAGAGGAAGAAGCCCTAGAAAATGAAGGAGACGGCTGATAGTGATTAATGCATTGTCTGCCTCTATCTCCTCTTCTCTTTTTATCCTTCCTCCTTCAAATTCAAATTCTTTTCCCTTTCTGATATGCCTTGATAAGGTAATCTGCTTATCACTTTCTCTTTCTTTCCTCTTTAATTCTCAGCCCGTCCACCTGGAAAGAATATGTTTCCAAGAAACCTTTTTGTCTTCTTCTTTAATGCTTCTTTCCATTTCAGGCAATTATTGAGCCGTTAGGGAACGGTCTTGAAGGATGTGGGCCATGAAAGAAGAATCAGAAAGACAGTTGAAAAGATATACTTTTACAGACTGTATTCGACGTAGCGTCGAATTCATTTCTTCTCTAATCGACGCAACTTCGAGTTCTTATAGAAGCAGCTTCGATTTCATCTCTGCTTTGTTAAACTCTTTAAGTAGACGTTGCGTCGACATCTTATCGACGTGTCCATCGAGTTGATCTGCATGGCTCTGAACTATTTCTTCTGTGTCGAGATGAAGTCGACGTTGCGTCGACTTTGGAATTCTTCGACAGATAACCTCTTCTGCGTCGAGTTGAAGTAGAAACTGCGTCGACTTCTCCAATTGCTTCAACAGGTCCCTGACCTCTACGTCGATATCTATTCGACGTAGCGTCGACTTAAGTTACTTCTACAGAAGGTTGGACCACTTAGAATTTTAGTCAAAGCAGCGTCGATATGGACTCGATGTTACGTCGAATTCCATTTGACGTAAATTTTAACTTAGCCCAATTTTGCTTCCCTTGATCTGGTCCTGATGTCCTATGTTGAGTATGGCATCCTAAGACATCTAATGACCAGATTACCCTTACTATACACTGGGTAATTCAAATCCTAGTAGATAAAATCACTTTTAAGTAATTTGTTAAGTTAAATCAAAAAGGGTTTTTCCCAACAATCTCCCCCTATTTATCTTAACAAATTTTACATTTTGTTATGAGTGATTTTATACAATTTTTATAAACAACAATTCATTTCATACAAGACAGTGTAGACAAAATAACATGACAAGCTATTTTCTCAGATCATTTCATTCAATAATCAAGAAGAATATATGTAATCTCAGTTGTTTAAAAATAGATTGTACTTCTTTGCAAAATACCTGAGCCTTACTGCTCTTTCTCAGGAGTTTTCCTTTTCCTTAAAAACACCTTTGGGAATTTTCTTTGAGCTATCTTTAGATGTTCATTGTCATCATCTTCTTCTGCAGCACCTTCTTTCTCCTGTGGAAGCTGCCCCTGAATTTGTGCATTCTCTTCAACTTCTTGGGAAGCTTCCACAGCAATTTCGGCCACATCACCTAGTAGATTTTCATCTTGGTGCTCCCTCTGATCCCTTGATGTGCTTACAACTTCCAGTTCCATATTCAGATTTCTCTGAATGTCTGGAGCTGTCTCCCCCCCCCCCCCCCCCCGATTTTGTGTAGTATGCTCAGCCTCCTTTACATCTTCCCGTGCAATCTTTGTTATTTCATCCATCACCTGATCCTCCTGAGGCTGCCTTTGAATACCTGAGAGCTCCCTTTGATCTGCAAGCTCCCCCTGGAAGGTAGTCACCTTGTCAGGGGCAGGCTCTTCATCTGATTCTTCCTAAACTTTTCCCCCTAGGATAGGACCCTCTTCCTCTAAGATATTCTCCCCCTTCTTGACCTTGCTGGCCAGTGAGGTTAAGAATTCCTTTGTGACCATGGAGGAAGAAATAAACTCTTTTGAGGCTCTGAATTTTTTTGTGAAAACTTAATAACTCACCCTCTATCTGTGAGTATTTCTTGTCAATTTTCCTGGCCTGAGAGGCCACTTGATCTGCAAAAGTTAAGGAGGCAATGACCACTGCTTTGGAAATGATCTGATCAAGATCAAGTGTGGGTGATGAAGGGAACTCTTCCTGGATAGGGGAGAGAGGATGGTAGACTTCAGGTGAGAAATGAGTTGATGGTGGTGGAGCATGTTGATGATCTTGAATGAGATTGGATGGAAGTTGATAGGTTGGCTGACGAGAGGGCTCAGGTGCTGAGAAGGATTGGGACTGTTGTTGTTGTTGTTGTTGTTGTTGTGAATGGGGAGGGGGGCTGGAGTATCTTCTTGATGGGGCTCTGGAACAGTGTCCATTGAGAGAAGATCATCCCTTGGAGGATCTGGAATCTCCCTATTTGACTCTAAAGGAGGAGTAGATGGTGGAGCTTGACCAGGCTTCACTATTTTCCTGGTCCATTTGGAAAAGTTTCCAATAGTAATTCTCTTTCCAAGAGGAATGGGCACTCCTTTTGACTTGCATAGTGCTGGGTAATGATGGAGAAGGACTTGACTCATAATTCTCATATATGCATTTTCCTTGTGGGCATATTGGTGCCCAATCATCTTCAGGAGCAATCTTCCCCAGTTTACCTTCTTCTTAAGTACCAGTGCTCCCATTATCTGAAGTTGTTGCCTTGGTATGACATCATGTGTAGAGATCTTACACAGCAATACTTTCCCCACTATATCAGCCAGAAATTTATGCTTTCACCAAGATCCACCTTTTCCAGATTGATAGGCTTGTCCTTTTTAAATTTCATCAGTTCCAAGGATCTCTTAAGTTCATCCCCTATGAGTTCATCTGACTCATCCCCTATCTGAAGGTCATATGTTTGGTTCAGAAATTCCTCTAACATCAACACATCTGTGTCATAAATCTTCCCTTTGAGTGAGCCATCCTCTCCTATCTGAATGTTGTCATTGAGTTCAGTCAATTCGACTTCCAGAATCTTGCATCGTGTTGAGATAAGTTTGGTGAGACCAGCCTCCTGAAACAGGCTAAGAATTGCTTTGAAATGTTCTGTTGTTGCACTGAAAGAGTCCACATCTACATCAAATCCTGAATTAACCTTGGGAGGATCCATCTCGTTGAGTGTACCTACAAAGACGAAGAGAAAGCTAGAGAGGAAGAGGCACGGGAGAGATAGAGAGCCAGAGAAAGAGAATTCGAAAGCGCAAATGTTTCGACGCAGTAATTGCTTAAAAGCAGATGAATCGCCGCTACTTAGGGTTTATATCGACGCACTGTTGATATTACTTATTATTTGGCGCGCAAAGTTGTGTCAAGATTTCTTCTAGAAGCAATTCTGCGCGTGCTGCTATATCGACATTGCGTCGACTAGTACTCGACGTAACTTCGAGGCTATTCAGAGACCATACGTCGACGTAGTCCTGTCGACATTACATCGATTTTCAATCGACGTGACTTTGAATTTAATCAGCAATTATTAAGTCGACGTATGCGTCGATAAGAACTTGACGCTGCGTCGAAGTCTACTCGAATTGTCTGTTCTATGTGCTTCTCGACGCTGGCGTCGAGTAGAATTCAATGGTACGTCGACTCCTATTCGACGCACCTCTTAATAAACATATCTATTTCTTTAGAAAATCCTTGCTGTTTTTCCCAGCAATTTTAGTTATTGAAAATAGATGATAATATGATGTAATAAATGTTAAGGAGGATTTACGATAGAAATTACTCCCTTGAATGATTTGTGTTCCTTATTCATGACCTACATAATTCTCCTCACTCCATTTTCTCCTGAGTGAGATCATACCTACACCTGCATAGGTAACTCAAACATTAGAAGGGACCCAGGTTACCTTGGGCCCTTTGGTTTTACCATTGTAGGGTTCAATGAAAGAATAGAAGGGTCTTTCATGATACCCTTTGGGATGATAAGGAATGGTTTTCCCAAACCTCTTGTTTTGATGCTTTAGATGAGTATAGAATATATATAAATGCAAAAGATCAGCATAGTGTCTTATTATCTTAGATTTTGTTTGTACTTTCAGGAGATTGTTATTTGACTTCTCTAAATGATTCTTGCCTAGGGGTTTTTCCCTTTAATTTAGGTTTGCCTTTTTAGGTTTGTCTATCCTATCTGGATGATTGTTCTCTCCACCCTTGGGTGATGCACTCTTCTCACTAGATTGATATTCACTAGATCTAACAAATGGCACTAGATTATTCCAGGCTAGTTTCCTAGATGTTTCTGTGCTAGTGGAGGGCTCTGCTCCTAATCCTAGGTGATTAAATCTCATAGAGAGATTTTCAGTGATATCCTTGAGCTTCTGACTCCTCCCATTTAGTGAGTCCTCAAAGGCCTTTGCCTTTGCTAGCTCCTCTTTTAGATTTGTATTTTCCTCTCTAAGCTTAATGAACTCTAACTCTTTATCATTAATTTCATTTGTTAGGTTTTGATTAGTTAGATGCATTTCATTTTTCTTAAGGTCCTCTAGTTCAGTTCTAGATATGCCTAGTTCTTTTTCTACCCTAAGATGTTCAATGCAGAAATCTTTAAAGCATGATTTAAAATCTTCTGAAGTAAAATCAAATTCATCAAAGACAGATGATACCTAATCATTTTCTTCATCTGATACCATCCCAAGAGCCATCATGCAGGCTGCTACTGCTTCTTCTTCATCCTCACTTTCAGATGATGAGGAGTCTACTTCTGCTTCAGAATCACTCCAAGTCTCAGCAATAAAGCCTTTGGCTTTCTTCTTGTCCTTTCCTCTGAAGAACTTCTTCTTCTTCTCATCCTTGTTGCTTTTATCCCTTTGCTCTTGTGGGCGACTAGGAGCAATGTGCCCTGGTTTGTTGCAGGTATAACAGATAACCTCCTTCTTTGGAGTCTTATCATACCTGGGCCTTGAGTCCCTTTCTCTTCTCCTTGAGTCCTCAGTCTTCACCCACTTCTTGAATCTCTTTGTCAGCAGACTGAACATTTCATCCTCAGGAGTGGAGGACTCCCCTTCAGCATCTTTGAGAGCAAGGGACCTTTGAATAGGGGCTGAAGAGGTCTCCCTTTCTTTAGCCTTAGCCCTGTTTTTTAGAAGCATCTCATAGGACTTAAGCTTTCCTAGCAAAGCTTCAGTTAAGATTTCTCTGTGGCATCTAGATTCTCTGATTGCCCAGATCCTTGAGTCCCATGAGCTAGGGAAGCACATGAGAATCTTATCATTAATTTCAGTCAAGGATATTTCCTTGTCTAAGCCTCTGAGCTCATTAATGATAAGACTGAATCTATCATACATAAGGGCAACAGATTCTTCAGCCTTCTTTTGAAACTTCTCATACTGGGATATGAGAAGGGACTTTTCTCCTTTCTTTCATCAGCACTTCCCTCCACCATTATGGTGAGTGAATCCCAGATCTCCTTTGCTGATTGGCATTCAGAAACCTTCTAGAAGATGTCATCTGACATTGTTGACACTAAAATATTCATGGCCTTGGCAACACATGCCTTGACCTTCTTCTCAACCTCTGTCCACTCCTTCCTTGGGACAGCCTCAGTTGTTGAGGTTTCTCCTTCCTTTTGTCTGACTGGAGTAGGAGGACCTGTGAGAAGAACATTATATATGTCTTCATCAATTGAATTCATATAAAGCCTTATCATGGCCTTCTAGAGTGTGAACTTGTTTAAGTTACACATTGGAGGTCTTGTGGAAGCATAATCCTTAGTACTCATTTTCTTTATTAAATATATTTATTGAAAAGAAATAAGAGTAGGTGGTCTTTTTGATCAAGGTGTTAGCTTCTTAATGATCAACCTCCCTCTGATACCAATTGAAAGTGCACAGTGTGCCTCTGAGATTCCTCTAGAGGGGGGTGAATAGAGTTTTAAAATATTTCTATCCTAACTGTGTTTAACAATAAATTACTCTAAGGAGTTATGCATAACAAACCAGGCAGAATAAATAATGCAGGAAATAAAGTGAAGAATAAAAGACTGGACAGTACAGAAAATCACAGCACAGACACAATGAATTTTATAGAGGTTCTCTAAAATGTGGGTAGTCCTATCTTCTACCACCTGGTAGGAATGCACCACTATTCCTGAGTCTTTTGATCACGAGACTCTTAGAACCAATGATCTTTTGGTAAGGAGATCATGAACCACCAGATCTTTTGATAAGGAGATCTTGAACCACCAGATCTTTTGATAAGGAGATCTTGAACCACTGAATCCTTTGAAGAGGGATTAATAAAACTCTTTTACAGAATGAGGAAGTAGAAGGGAGAAGGTTGAAGGAATTTTGTTCTCAGAATTCTTGAAGATGGCTGTATGAAGATCAACCTATGAGTTGTTCCAAAGGATCTGCATTTGATTAGCCCCTACTTTTGATAGAGATGTTTTGCAGAAGCTTTGTATTGTCAGATCCTTTCTTCTTCTTCTTCAGATTATGATCTGGCTACTATGAGATTGTGATGAAGAGCATCTTCCAGATCCTCTGTTCTATTTGATGAAGAACAACAAAACCTTCCTTTCCTTTTTGTTTTTTCTGTTAGAGTTCCTAAGAGAGGGAGAAGAGGAAGAAGCCCTAGAAAATGAAGGAGACGGCTGATAGTGATTAATGCCTTGTCTGCCTCTATCTCTTCTTCTCATTTTATCCTTCCTCCTTCAAATTCAAATTCCTTTACCTTTCTGATATGCCTTGATAAGGTAATCTGCTTATCACTTTCTCTTTCTTTCCTCTTTAATTCTCGACCCGTCCACCTAGAAAGAATATGTTTCCAAGAAACCTTTTTGTCTTCTTCTTTAGTGCTTCTTTCCATTTCAGACAATTATTGAGCCGTTAGGGAACGGTCTTGAAGGATGTGGGCCATGAAAGAAGAATCAGAAAGACAGTTGAAAAGATATACTTTTATAGATTGTATTCGACGTAGCGTCGATTTCATTTCTTCTCTTATCGACGCAACTTCGAGTTCTTATAGAAGCAACTTCGATTTTATCTCTACTTTGTTGAACTCTGCAAGTAGACGTTGCGTTGACATCTTATCGACGTGTTGGTCGAGTTGATCTACCTGTCTATGAACTAATTCTTCTGTGTCGAGATGAAGTCGACGTTGCGTCGACTTTAGATTGCTTCGACAGATAACCTCTTCTGCGTCGACTTCTCCAATTGATTCAACAGGTCCCTGACCTCTATGTCGATATCTATTCGACGTAGCGTCGACTTAAGTTACTTCGATAGAAGGTTGGACCACTTGGACTTCTAGTCAGAGATGCGTCGATATGGACTCGATGTTACGTCGAATTCCATTCGACGTAAATGTTAACTTAGCCTAATTTTGCTTCCCTTGATCTGTTCCTAATGTCCTATGTTGAGTATGACATCCTAAGACATCTAATGACCAGATTCCCCTTACTATACACTGGGTAATTCAAATCCTAGTAGATAAAATCACTTTTAAGTAATTTGTTAAGTTAAATCAAAAGGGGATTTTCCCAACATATAAGTTGTCTTCACGAGTTCTCTCTTAGCCTTCTCGATGACTAGGCCTCTTTACGATGATGTCGTTGACATTGCCGAATACTCTAACTTAAGTCTTCTTAGACCTTACAGTGATATCGTCGCGTGAGTTCGGTTGACACGACAATACTAGACTTGATCGATTCTTCTTGTTCTTACGATGATATCGTCGTGTGTACATTGATGTCACAACGATATCGTCGAATTGTCCATATTATCTCAACGATAACTGACATGAACCTTCTGCTTATCTCTGAGAGTAAACTCGATGATATATGAGTGCTTATTCAATGATATGTCCAGTCCTTCTCGACGATTTTAGACTTAGTGAGATTGGAGAAGTTCTGGACATATGATTTAATCTCTACAAGTATAAACTAAGCAAACCATCAAATACATAATGCTTTTATCATTGACCTGGGCACTTCTTCAAATCAGGAATATTATTGGACACTGTTCCCAATAATGTCCCCCTATTTGAAAAATTTCCAACTCACCTCAATGATAAAGGCCACACACAGAAAGAATTAAAATTCAGGGAATTCAAATTGATTCAACTACCAAACATTATAGAGTGAATGTTCCTAAACAAAAAATTTCAATCATTTGCCCATTCCATTCTTAGACAAAACATTCTTCTAGAAGTGGCTTTCAACCTCTGTTGTTGCTGCCTTTGCCTTTCCTCTTCTGCCTTTCATAGAAATGGATGGGCTTGGGAATCTTCTTTGGAGAGGGAGGAGGGCCATGAGGGAATGCCAGCTTGTGATTCCTCCTTTTCTCCATTTACTTGAGATGAAGATTCCTGTCAGCTGAGTAGTGTACTCTCTCATAGCTTTCTTGAGGGTATCCAAATTCCATCCAAATTTCTGAGATAATATCTCTGGAGGTAGGACTCCACTTGCCTACTTGTGGATCCTTCTCAAGTTCCCTCAGTCTCTTCTGTCTATACTTCCTGCTCTGAATTTTCTTCTTTTTACTTGAAGTTGCTGACTCACCAAATTCAGAACCATATTCTTCTGAATTTGTATGAAAGTAACCTCTGATAGAAGTTGAAAGTGAGGTTAGATCATAGATTTACTCTAGAGGGGGGGGGGGGGGTGAATCGAGTATTAAAAGTTTTAACTTATTTTATAGCATAATTAAAATACATATATATATATATATGTATAACAGAGTGAGTATAAAAGCAAAATGCAAATCACACAACACAGCACAGTACAAAAAATAAACACAAACACAGAAGACACGAGGATCTATAGTAGTTCCCTAATAAACCTGGGTACATCTACTCTTCTACCACCCTTGGTAGGAATCCACTAGGTTTTTGATCAGGAGCCCTATCACAAATGGGTTTTTGATCAGGTGCCCAAACACCAACTACAGGTTTTTGATCAGGTGCTCTGCCACCACTGAGCTTTTGATCAGGTGCTCAAACCAACCATAGGTTTTTGATCAGGTGCCCTGCAACCAAAGGGTTAACATTTGAAGGGAGTTATAACCCTGTATAAGATGGGATAAAGAGGGTTTATGAAGTTCTTCTCTGTCATCAAGCTTAGAGAAGACTGGTGGATTTGTTGTTGTAAAGCTCCCCTTGTCTGATAAAAATGGTTGACAGTAAGAGGATGGAGCTTTCACTTGAAAGAGATATCTTCCTTGATAGCTGATGAATCTGAGAGACAAAGTTTCTTAGATTTGTTGTTGCTCTTTGAAGATTAGAACTTGCAGCAGAAAACTAAGAGAATAATGTTGATGTTCTCAGAGATTAGAGTGCTGCTGTAGAAGATGAAGATCTGAAAACTTTTTCTTTCTTTTTCCTGCATGTCTCTCGACTGTTTCTTCTCTATACTTTTGTTATCTTCTTGCTGTAATGCTGTAAATCTTCTTCTTTCTTTTTCCTTAGAAAAATCTCTGACTGATTTGAAATTCAAATCTTTTAATTATGGAATAAAATAATCAGGAGGATTATTTCTTGGAACTGAAAGCAAATATTTAATTCCATTTCCTTTTCAATAAATGTATCCTTTTCCAATAAGCCAAATGGCTATTTTCTCGAGAGAAGACAATGGAAAGGAATAAATAAAAGGAAGGATATAATCCTTGACTTATCTGGAATAAATAATAGAATAGATCTGTTGCTGATTTAGTTGATCTGAGTTCAGAGAATAATATATAACTGATCTATCTAGAAAATTTGTCGAGCTGAGATAAGAGTTCGTCGATCTGAAGGTTGAGTTCATCGAACTGAACATCTGTTACTGATTCGTCGAACACAGTCTAGAGTTCGTCAATCTCAAACTGGAGTTCGTCGAACTGAAAGATAATCTGCTGAATCTGGCTGGAAGAATTGAGTTCGTCGATCTGAGAAGCACTTTCGTTGATTTGAACATCTTGTTACTTATTCATCGAGTGCAAAGATGAGTTTGTCGATCTCAAGTTGGAGTTCGTCGAACTGAAGAGATAAATCTGAGAAGCACTTTCGCTGGAGAACTGAGTTTGTCGTGCTGAGAAGCTATTTTGTCGAACACGGAAAGGAGTTCGTCGAACTCAATGTGAAGTTCGTCGAACTGAAATAAACATGATTCGTCGACCTGAAGCACGCCGTTCATCGAACTCAAGATGGAGTTCGTCAAATGCAGTTTGGAGTTCGTCGAACGCAGAAACTTGATCTTTTCCTTAAGTTCTAGCAGCCTAAAACCTTGAGCCTTAGACTATACAATGGGGTCAACTTAGTCCTAGTCAATAGATAGTGATCCTAGCCCAAATTAGTAATAGGGTTCTTCCAACAATCTCCCCCTATTTGGGTTAGGACACTATTTGAAAAAAATTAAATAATTAACAAACAAATAACAAACATAGAGCATATATATCTGACAAAAATTTCAATCATTTCAGCACATAAGAAATATAGTGTTGTAGGTTTAGAAAACTTTACATTGTAGAATACTGAAAGAAAACCTTGCCTTCAGCTTTTGCTTTGTTGATCTGAGTTGTGGCAACTGAATCTTCTTTGTTGATCTTCTTTATTGATCTTCTTTATCAAAAACTGTATCTGCTATACCAAACATCATAACTGAAACATCATTCACTGTAACAGAATCTGGAGCTGTAACTGGAGCTTCTTCTATATCAACAACCATATCTGTATCTGCATTAACTGGAGCAAAAACTGCATCTGAAACTGCATCATATGGAGCATCTTCATAAAGTATCTCCCCCTATCAAAAGGATCTTCTTCATGAAACATCTCCCCGTGCCTTGTTTCAGGGAGACCTGAAGCTAGGCCCCTAGAAGAAGGGACATTTGAAGAGGAGGTAAGGAAGATTGCCATTGTTCCTGCAAAAGAAAAAGAGAGATCAAGTGCAAAGGAACTGGAAGGAGAAACAGATTCTGTAGGCATAATGATAAAATGAAAATAAAAGATTGATTATATAGAGAGATCAGAAGTCGAAAAGACTTAGCCTTCGTCAGACTGCGTTCGACAAAAAATTAATTTTCGTCGATCTCAATTCGACGATCGAGCTTGTCTTCGTCAATCCCTGGATCTAATAGGTATCATCTCAGCGGTTGGGCTGAGACAGCTTCCGGTCTCTGCCGATTCTTCTGTCCCGTCCCAGGGGATCCAGACAACTTCTGAGCGGCCCTAGGCCTTGTCTCAGCGGTTCAGCTGAGATTGAGAGCTTGTGAAACAAAGGTATGACAAATCAAATTCTACAGAAATTGTTTGTTTTGGTTGCAGGAAACCTGGACACATTCTACCTGAGTGTCCAGAGAATCAAAAGAAGGACAAAAGAAAAGAGAAAGAAGAAAAGAGGCACTCCAGCAAGTCATCCTCCCACAAACACAAACTTAATGGAAGAGGTTTGTGTTTGTGGGAGGATGACTTGCTGGAGTGCCTCTTTTCTTCTTTCTCTTTTCTTTTGTCCTTCTTTTGATTCTCTGGACACTCAGGTAGAATGTGTCCAGGTTTCCTGCAACCAAAACAAACAATTTCTTTAGAATTTGATTTGTCTTACCTTGGCTTTTCATTTGATCTGAAGTCCTTCTTTCTGAAGTCTTTTCTAGCCATTTTGTAGAACCTTTTGGCTAGTAGGCTCATAAACTCCATTTCTCCTAGAGCTTTGTCTTCCTCTTCTGTAGCTTGGAAAGCAATACTTCTCTCCTTCTTGATGGATGGAGAGGAGGTAGACTGTTCAGCTTCTCTAGTCTTGATAAGCTGCTCATGGGACTTTAGCTTGCCTAACAAGGTCTCAGTAGAGATCTCATTAAGGCTTCTGGCTTCCTTGATTGGCCAGATCCATGAGTCCCATGTGCTGGGGATGTACATTAGGATCTTATCATTGACTTTAGTGATTGAGATCACTTTGTCCAAAGTCTTCAGTTCATTGATTATGAGACTGAGTCTATTGTACATGTCAGCACTATTTTCAGTTTCTCCCTTTTTGAAATTCTCATATTGAGAGATAAGGTGAGATCTTCTGTCTTTTCTTTCATCTGCAGATCCTTCAACCATGTTGTTGAGGGAAATCGAAATATCCCTGGCTGAGGTGCATTCCACAACCTTTTGGAAAATGTCATCAGACATTGTCTATGCCAAGATATTCATGGCTTTGGCATCTACACTTCTTTGTTTCTTTTGAGCATCTGCCCACTCAGGAAGTGGAACAGCATTATTATTTGTTGTTGCTTCAGCCCCTTTTGTTGCTGTTGGAATAGGGGGTCCTGTCAAAATAACATTGAAAATATCTTCGTCAATAGAATTCATATACAATCTGATCTTTGCCTTCCATAATGCAAACTTATTTAGATTGCACATAGGAGGTCTTGTGCTTGAGTATTCTTTGTTCTGTGCCATGAGATTTAAGCAAAAAGAAAACTCTAGAGGAAATTAAGATCTGATTGATCTTTGGATTCAGGTGTTAGTCTGTAAATAATCAACCAACCTCTGATACCAATTGAAAGTAACCTCTGATTGAAGTTGAAAGTGAGGTTAGATCTTAGATTTACTCTAGAGGGGGGGGGGGGTGAATAGAGTATTAAAAGTTTTAAACTTATTTTATAGCGGAATTAAAATACTGATATATATATGTGTGTATAACATAGTGAGTATTAAAACAAAATGCAAATCACACAACACAGCACAGTACAGAAAATAAACACAAACACAGAAGACACAAGGATCTATAGTAGTTTCCCAATAAACCTGGGTACATCTATTCTTCTACCACCCTTGGTAGAAATCCACTAGGTTTTTGATCAGGTGCCCTATCACCAATGAGTTTTTGATCAGGTGCCCAAACACCAACTACAGGTTTTTGATCAGGTGCCCTGCCACCACTGAGCTTTTGATCAGGTGCTCAAACCAACCATAGGTTTTTGATCAGGTGCCCTGCCACCAAAGGGTTAACTTTTGAAGGGAGTTATAACCCTGTACAAGATGGGATAAAGAGGGTTTATGAAGTTCTTCTCTGTCAACAAGCTTAGAGAAGACTAGTGGATTTGTTGTTGTAAAGCTCCCCCTGTCTGATAGAAATGGTTGACAGTAAGAGGATGGAGCTTTCACTTGAAAGAGATATCTTCCTTGATAGCTGATGAATCTGAGAGACAAAGTTTCTCAAATTTGTTGTTGCTCTTTGAAGATTAGAACTTGCAGCTGAAAACAGAGAGAATAATGTTGATGTTCTCAGAGATTGAGAGTGCTGCTGTAGAAGATGAAGATCTGAAAACTTTTTCTTTCTTTTTTCTGTATGTCTCTCAACTGTTTCTTCTCTATACTTTTGTTATCTTCTTGCTGTAATGCTGTAAATCTTCTTCTTTCCTTTTCCTTAGAAAAAACTCTGGCTAATTTGAAATTCAAATCTTTTAATTAAGGAATAAAATAATCACGAGGATTATTTCTTGGAACTGCAAGCAAATCTTTAATTCTTTTTCCTTTTCAATAAATGTATCCTTTTCCAATAAGCCAAACGGCTACTTTCTCGAGAGAAGACAATGGAAAGGAATAAATAAAAGGAAGGATATAATCCTTGACTTATCTGGAATAAATAATAGAATAGATCTGTTGCTGATTTAGTTGATCTGAGTTCAGAGAATAATATATAACTGATCTGTCTAGAAAATTCGTCGAGCTGAGATAAGAGTTCGTCGATCTGAAGGTTGAGTTCGTCGAACTAAAGTTGGAGTTCGTCGAACTGAACATTTGTTACGGAGTCGTCAAACACAGTCTGGAGTTCGTCGATCTCAAACTGGTGTTCATCGAAGTGAAAGATAATCTACTGAATCTGGTTGGAAGAATTGAGTTCGTCGATCTGAGAAGCACTTTCGTCGATCTGAACATCTTGTTACTTATTCGTCGAGCGCAGAGCTAAGTTCGTCGATCTCAAGTTGGAGTTTGTCGAACTGAAGAGATAAATCTGATAGACTGGCTGGAGAACTGAGTTCGTCGAGCTGAGAAGCTATTTCGTCGAACACAGAAAGGAGTTCGTCGAACTCAATGTGAAGTTCGTCGAACTGAGAAATAAACTTGATTCGTCGACCTAAAGCACGCTGTTCATCGAACTCAGGATGGAGTTCGTCGAACGTAGTTTGGAGTTCGTCGAACGCAGAAACTTGATCTTTTCCTTAAGTTCTAGCAGCCTAAAACCTTGACCCTTAGACTATACAATGGGGTCACCTTAGTCCTAGTCAACAATAGTGATCCTAGCCCAAATCAGTAATTGGGTTGTTCCAACACTATACTTACAGATGGTTCAGCTAATTCATAACCTGATGGAGGCTTCTGCAAGGCTTGCTTGACTTTACTTGCAGTCCACATAGCTTGATGTGAGCCTGCATTTATGATTGCCTTCTCCCCTTTATGACTTCTTCAATTAGACAATCATCAAGGGTTTCTTGCATCTAAATGAGCCTTTCATGTATTTGTTGTTCAATTACATCCAAGTTATTTCGAACTTCCAGCAGATGTGCATCCAAGGTCTAAGCATTCACATTTACTCTGTTTAGAACGTGATCTCTATCATCATGAATGGTTGTTTCTATCTTCCCAAGAGCATGCCCACATTGCCTGCGAAGGTTACTTGGTTCTGCATTATCTAATGGGTTTGATGGCCAGCCTTGTTGATCTCTTCACCAACAAGCTCTATGGCTGGAACTACTAGGTGTTAGAAGTGAGCGTACTGAGTGTTTAGATGAAGTATCTCCTTCTTCATAGTTGTCAGCTCAGTCTTCATTTCTTTCATCAGGCCATCGACTATTTGCAGGATGAAGGTTTCCATTTTGTGCCTTTGAGCATTGAGTAATGATGAGATCATGTGGAATAAGGATCCTGAGTGAGCAGAGGATGTATCAGCAGTATTTTCCTCTTGAGCAACTCTTTCTTCGGGGGAAACTTTAGGAGCACTATCAGAGGAGCAGTCACTAATATGAACTGTTGACTTCTTAGGAGATGTTACCTTCATTGTCTCACTTTCTACTATGATTAATGTCTTTCCTCCAAGAGCCAGTTCAAGCCCAGTGGTGGGTTCAGTATTTTCAACTATTTCTGGCTCATGTCATATGCTTTCAGTTCTTGCTTCTGGGATGTTCTCTATCTGGACAAGACTTTCCTGATCTCCTTGGGTAAAGCACCCTAGATGGGTCTCCCCCTCAACCATTTCAGTATCTTGGGCTGAGCTCCCAAGTTGGAACTCGCCCTTAACTAGATCACTCTCCAGGAGTGGACTTCTCGTCTCTTCATTCACCTCTTTGTTAGCAGGTTCAACTTCTTTCTCTGAGATATCTTGATGTAGAGACATCTCCCCCTCAATGTGATTAGGATTTTGTTGGGATGGGGCTCTTCCTTCCTCAGAGCTACTAGAGGACTCTTCCTCATCTGAGGCAACCACATTGGCAGCTTTCTTAGTTTTCTTCTGCTGAACTAAAAGGTAGCTATAGGTCCTTTGGATATAGACCTATCCCACCGATCAAACATCTTGGACTCCAAGCTCTTGGAGTAGTGCAGAGGCACTCCCATCTTTATGCTGAGCACTTCCCCAAGGGAATTCAGAAAGAAGATAGAGAGAAATCTTCCAAATGAGGGGGGTCTTCAGACTGCTTTTTATCCTTTGGAATACAAATTCACTCCAGTCAGTCTTCTTGGAGAGAATGATCCTACACATCACTTCAAACATTTCCTTGGTGATCCGGTCATAAGAGCTCGGTTTGCATAACAGGACTTTTCCAATGATGTCTGCGAAAAGCTTCCCCTTCTGGTTAAGTCTGCCTTTTTGATAGACCCATAGGTCTTTCTAGAGTGCCCACACCATTCATAACTCACAGATGTGTCCTAAGTGGACAACTCTTCCTCTTCTTCTTCTGCCTTCAGCCGAGGCAGTTGCAGCACCTTTCCCAGGCTCTTCGCAGTTACCTTCACTTTCTACCCTGCTACAATTGATTTCACTGAGGATTCAAAACTGTTTAATCTTGCTCCTCCAAAGAATTCCAGGAGCTCTCTGTTGAGAAGGACGCAGGTTTCACTTAGCAGATATTCGAGGCGCGCTGATTCTAGTAACACTATTATGATCTTGATTTCATCTGAGCAGGAGTTGAAGCCTCCTCACTGAAGCTCACACCTGAAAAGTTCTGAAGTCTCTTCTTTCTTGGGATCCATTGCAGAAGAATCTTGAGAAGTAGCAATTATCGGAGACGAAATGGAAGTTTCTCGTAGGAATGTCTTAGGGCAAATGAGAGCGTAATTTTTATCCTAAGCATTCATTCTATTTATAGTGTAGGTAGATGAAGAGGCGTGTACCTTATCGTTTGCACTGATGAATTGATTAATATTTCATTGGACGGCTCTTATTTATTGATCCAGTATCATGTTTAATAGTCGTATCCTGTTTCGACTATACTCTGGTATGTCGTCGTTATGCTTCTTTCCAACCTGGTCCATTTGTCGTCGAGATATGTTGATTGTGTCATCGAGACAACTGATTGTGTCATCGAGACAATCATCAGATGCTTGTTTGTCTTAGACAATGTTCAACTCTTCTTGAGAGGCTCCTTCAACCCTTAGCCTGACCTTCTCCGAAGTAACAAATGATTAGTGATAAGAGTAAAGTGAGTTGGAAATTACTCTAAGTTTAACATCCCTAATTGTAATTTGAAGAAGTTAAACTTAGCTTCATCTAGGGGCTTTGTGAATATATCAGCCACTTGTTTGTCTGTGGGGACAAACTCAAGAGTGATATCTTCATTCACCACATGCTCCCTAAAGAAGTGATACCTGATCTCAATATGCTTAGTCCTACTATGTGAAGCAGGGTTCTTAGCGATTGAGATGACACTTAAAGAGTCACAAAACATGGGTGTTTTGGTAATCTTTAGATTGTAGTATTCAAGTGGATGATGGATCCATAATAGCTGAGCACAACAACTCCCAACAGATATGTATTCTGATTCTACTGTGGAGATTGCTATAGTTGTCTGCTTCTTACTGCTCCATGATATCAGTCTTCCTCCAAGGAATTGGCAAGTCCCTGAAGTACTCTTTCTATCTTCTTTGCACCCTACATAGTCTGCATCTGAATAAACATTTAGTTCACACCCATTGTTCCTAGGGTACCATAGGCCAAGATTAGGTGTACCCTTCAGGTATCTTAAGATCCTCTTGACAGAGGTGTGATGAGATTCCTTGGGGTTCACCTGATAACTAGCACAGACACATGTGGCAAACATTATGTCAGTCCTATTGGCAGTTAGGTAAAACAAAGACCCAATCATGCATCTGTACTTGGTTTCATCAAAGGGTATTTCCTTTTCATCCATGGCCAGAGACACATTGGATCCCATGGGAGTCTTCATATAAGAAGCACTCTCCAATCCAAATTTCTTGACTAGCTCTTTCGTGAATTTGGTTTGTGAGATGAGTATACCATCTTTAGATTGTTTCACATGGAGACCTAGGAAGTATTTGAGCTCTCCCATACTGCTCATTTTAAACTTTACCTGCTATAAATTAGCAAATTTCTTGCAGAGATTGTCATCTATAGAGCCAAAAATAATGTTAACCACATAGATCTGCACTAGCAAGATCTTGCCCTTCACTTCCCTTAGGAACAAAGTCTTGTCAATATTTCCCCTTGAGAACTTATTCTCAATGAGAAAGCTTGACAGAGTCTCATACCAGGCTCAAGGAGCCTATTTCAAATCATATAAGGCCTTTCTAAGAAAATAAACAAAGTCAGGGTGAGTATAATCAACAAAACCTGAAGGTTGTTCTACATATACTTCTTCCTTGAGGTCACCATTCAGAAAGGCTGAATTCACATCCATCTGGCAAACATTGAATCATTTATAAGCTATATAGGCTGGGAATAATCTGATAGCTTCCAATCTCGCAACAGGGGCAAAGGTCTGATCCAAACCAATGCCCTCTTCATGTCTATTACCCTTTTCTAGTAGCCTTGCCTTATTCTTTGTAATGACCCCATTCTCATCCAATTTGTTTCTATGGACCCACTTGGTTCCAATAATGTTGTGTCCTTGGGGTCTGGGAACTAACCTCCACACTTTGCATCTCTTAAATTGGTTTAGTTCCTTTTGCATTGCTTTAATCCAAAATGGGTCCTGATTTGTTTCCTCAAATTTCTTGGGTTCAATTTGAGAAAGAAAACTCAAGTACAATGCTTCATTTAAAGCCTTGCTCCTTGTTAGCACTCCTTGACTGACATCTCCTATAATTTGCTCTTGAGGATAATGTCTGATTTGTCTAAGTGCAACAGATAGTCTTCTAAGGATCTCTTATATGGCAGGTTCTTCAGGTTGTACCTCTTCAGCTGTTTCTAATCCTTCTACAACATCTTCTTCCAATTCAACTATTATTGAATGGTCTTTGTCGCTTCTTGAAGTTTCAGCCTTATCTTCAATGGATAGCTTTTCCAATCTGTCTACTGTGCCTGCATCCACTAAAGAAATAGACCAGCCTATATGAATAAGGCTAGTCGCATCAAATACAACATGTACAGATTCTTCTACTACTTGTGTATTGATGTTGTACACCCTATATGCTTTGTTATAGGAGTTGTAGCCAACAAATATAGCTTCACTTTTATTTTCAGCAACATTAGTTAGTTTAGATTTCCCATTATTAAGTACATATCATTTGCTACCAAAGATTCTAAAGTAGGATAATGTAGGTTTTCTACCTTTCATCAGCTCATAGGGAGTTATCTTGTGGCCTTTGATGATGGAGGCTCTATTTATCACATGACATGCTGTATTGACAGACTTTACCTAGAAGTATTCTGGTAGAGAGGAGTCACTCAGCATTGTCCTACTAGCCTCTATTAAGGTTTTATTTTTTCTCTCTGCAACTCCATTATGTTGAGGAGTTCTAGGTGAGGAAAATTCTTGGGAGATACCCAGCTCTTGGAAGAATTCTGTCATGGCCCCTGACTAAAATTCTGTACCATGGTCACTTCTGAATTTGACCACAGTACAGCTCATCTCATTCTGGATCTACCTGAAAAGTTCATCAAGATATCTAAGGTATCTGACTTCTTTTTAAGGAAGAACACCCAAGTGAACCTTGAATAGTATCAACTACAACAAGGGTATAAGTTTTCCCTCCTAAGATGAGAACTGACATAGGACCAAACAAATCCATGTGCAACAAAAATAGGCACCATGAGGAATCTTTATTAGAGATGCTCTTAAAGTTGGTCCTAGTTTGCTTGTTAAGTTGGCATGCCTGACAAGGACCTTCCTTAATACACTTAATGTTGGGTCCATTTCTAACTAGGTCTAGAGAGAAAAGCTTACTTATTGTTTTGTAATTATTGTGTGCAAGTCTCTTATGTCATTGAACACATAGAGCCTCTTTCACATTAGCCACAAAACACATAGGCATAGAAGAATTTGAGTGAAATAAATTTAAATAATATACATTTTCACTCCTATTATCAGTTAAGGTAGCCTCAGAGTCTAAGGACTACTTAACTAAGCAATTATCCGTGTTGAAAACAATAACATAACCTAGATCACAAAGTTGACATATGCTTATGAGATTGTGATTCAATCCCTCCACATAGGCTACCTTTGTGATGGCGACTAAGCCATTAGAGATGGTACCATAGCCTTTGGTCACCCCTTTTTTGAACCTCCAAATATGACTGTTGGTCCATTCTCCACAAGGGTGAAGTTTCTTAGATAGCTCCTCACTCCAGTCATGTGTCTGGAGCAATCACTGTCCAAATACCAAATGGGAGATTTGTTGGCATTTGGACATACCTGCAAGAAAAATTACTTACCTTTAGGCACCCAATTTGATTTGGGTCCTTGGTTTCTGTTAGGGGGATAAACTGGGACACCACACCTCTGAGTGGTCTGCACTCTCTTTGCACTAGGCCCTGTTGGGTTGAACCAACAGTCCAAGGCAAAGTGACCCACTTTCCCATAACACCAACACTCATACATGTTGCTCCTTCTCTTCTGTCGCACCATCTGAGTAGTATGGAAATGTTGGTGCGTAGGAATGAAGGCACTTGGCCTAACAGGTCTTTGGTGAACCTCACAGGTGTGTGTATCAAGTGGAGCTGGTCTCACCACCTTTTGGTTCACCTTCTTGGGAACAGGCTTGGTTGGAGCAGCCTTTCCCTTGCTTTTGAGTGATGTTGCTCCAGGTCCATGGACAAAGAGACCTAGATTCTTCATCTGAATCTCCTCATGGGGTGCTTTAACAGCACTTAGCCCAAAACCTGCTCTTCTATTTGTGATAGAGGGCTTACTGCCACTTGTTGAGCAAGCATTGGTCAGATAACCATATGAAGATTCTTGGTCAAAGGGGTATGATGTCATGAGCACCTTCTTACAAGTTGGTTGCTCTTCAGAGGCTTTACCCTTGACGGTCTTACTATTGAATCCCACACCAGCTCTGAATGGTGCAGAAAAACTTTCAATAATGGGAAGGACAGTCATGGGTTTGGAAAAGCTGGCAACAATTTTCTTTTCAGCCAGCAGCATTTCCTCAAGGTCCTTAATGACCTTGTTCTTCTGAGCCAGTTCAGCATTTTTGAGTTTTGTGGCTTCCTTGAATCTGTCCACTTCCTTACTCATAGCAGGCAGCTTCTCAGCTATCTCCTGGAGCTCAGTGTGGGTAGTTCTCAAGGAATCCAACTCCTTTGTCTGATCTTTGAGGAGTTTCTTGCTTTTCTTGAAAGCTTTCCACAAAGCTTCATATTGATGTATAAGTTCAGTTTCAACCTCATATGAGGATCTTGAGGACGTGTTGTTAGCAACAGACTCACCTTCATCATCATGCAAGGAATTTGCCGCTGATTTAGAATCAAAAGCAGATAGGGGAGCTCTGATTAGTACCTTCCCATAAGAGATATTGTCATCCTAGATTTCTTAATTTATGGTCATAATGCCAAATAAGTGCTTCCTCCTCATTTTCTGAAGAGCTTGAATCAGAATCACTTATGGTTCTGATTTTCTTTGCTATAAACCCTTTTTCAGATTTCTTCTTGTCCCTTGGCCTTCTTTTGTCTTCATAGTTCTTTGATTCCCTCTTCTTGGAAGGACAATCACCAATCATGTGACATGCTTTATTGCAGGAATAGCAGACAGTGTTAGTTAAATCAAAGTTACTAGGTTTTGATTTGTACATGTACTCCCTTGAGGATTTAGATCTGTCATATTGACCAGATCTTCTGGATCTTGAAGAGGATCGTCAGTAGCTATCTTTTCTACTTCTAGAGATCAGTTTTTTGAACTGCTTAGATAAAAGGGTCATCTCTTTGTCAGTGTTATCAAATTTTGATGTGCTGACATCAGAAGCTTCACTGCTTTCAGATCTATCCTGATATGCAGAAGTCTTGTCCTTGGATCTCCTCATGCTCTCAGCCTTAAGAACTACTGATCTTTCTCTGGTGCTCCCCCTTGAGCTTTCTTCTTCACCTTTTCTGGTGTTGAGCTGAAGCTCATGGGAGAGCAACTTCCCATGGTTCCTTGGCTCCATATTGCCCATTTGACCCATTTCTCTAATTGCACAAATTTTGATGTCTCATTCCTTGTGAGGGATATAAGGAACTTATCATTTAGATCTGAATTTGTGATTCTCTTCCATAGTTCTTCAGCCCATTTACTATCTTGAAAAATCTCTCAAAGCAGTTAGAGATATTTGTTGGAACATGGTTTTCCGCATCCCTTTGTTTTGAGAATAACAAATCCTACTTGTATTTGATCTTGTTTGCCATTGTGTTTTTAGCATGCAGGTTTGGACAGATATGACACCAGGTTGCTGCAACAATGGTCTGGCACTAACCACAAGTAGAAGGATTGAAAGTTGTCTAATGCCAGGCGTTAGGTCTTAACGTTGGGCGCTAGCGAATCGACGAAATGGCGTTCGACGAAATTAGATGTCGTTCGACGAAACGAGATGCTGTTCGACGAAATGGCATTCGACGAAATGAGATTTCGTTCGACGAAATGAGATGTCGTTCGACGAAATGGCGTTCGACGAAATGAGATGTCGTTCGACGAAATGAGATGCCGTTTGACGAAATGAGATGTCATTCGACAAAATGGCATGCCAACTGATTAAAAGGAGAAAGAAACTCAACGCCAGGCGTTAAGTCTTAACGCTGAGCGCTATTCGTTCGACAAATTTGGCAAGATGGAAGCAGTCGTAATTGTAGGAGCACTTTGGGAATGATTTGACTCAACGCTCGGCGTTAGAGTCAACGCCAGCGTTAAGGTTGCCTAAAATGGAAGTTTCCAAAGTTGCAGAATCTCCTTCCTATTTTGAAGATCCGAGCCATCAAGTTATTTCTATACAGAGTCAACGCCCGACGTTAACTCTTAACGCCGGCGTTAGCTTCCAGTCCTATACAAAGGTGGATTTCGTCTTCTCCAACTACTGATTGCTAAGAGCCCAATTCCAGCACTTCAGAAACTTTGTGAGGGCCGTATTTCCAGACCAACACATCTCCCACTCATATTTCAAAAGGAGGAATCAAAGGAGGCTTGGATCAACACGCTAACACAACGCGAAGAACACACACTTGGACTTCAATGATCTTCAGCAATTCTTCATCCTCTCCTTTAGATTACCTCATAGGGAGTTTTATATTTATCTTTTGTATTGGTCTTTTATTTTTTCGTTGTAATCGGTTAGTGAATTTGCCTCGTGTTGGCGACTAGGTCTAGGTAGGACTTAGGGAGGAATTTGCCTCGTGTTGGCGACTGGGTCTAGGGAGTATATTTAGGGGGTGCTCGAGGCCTTTCTGGGGATAGGAAGGCTAGAGCGGCTTGAGGCCGTATCTGGGGAGAGATCGGCTAAAGCCAACCTGTTCGTGGGGATACAAGTCGGTATAGAAAACAAAAAGAGATTTAACTTTATCACCTACTATTTCTAGCGTCATAAGAAATCAGATTTTGTAATCAATTTTATAAATGATAATCATGTCATTTATTGTTTAATAAAATTGATTTCATTTCTAATTTCATTATCTCTTTACTTTTGATCTAACTTACTTCTACCAAAATATCAAAAGTTTTCTATTAAAATTTAAAGTTTTTAAAACCCTTATTCACCCCCCCCCCTCTATGGGCGCCTCAAGATCCAACAAGTGGTATCAGAGAGAGGTTATTCCAAAACGGCCTAACAACCGGGAATAATGGCGTCTCGTGATCTCGCTTCTATTAGTGGGGTAAATTTTTATGAAGAAGAAAAATCTCTTAGACCAGCGGATGAATCAAATAAACAGGAATGTCAACTAAATGCAAAAGCTTTAAATATTATTTTTTGTGCTTTATTTCATGAAATTTCAAAATTAATATATTGTTTTTCTAGTGCATACAAAGTATGGAAATTTCTTGAAGAAATGTATGATTCTCCATCTACATGTATGGAACAAATGCAAGAAGTGGAGAACATACAAGATTGCTCAATTGATCAAGAAATCTCCTCTCACGATGGATCAATGGAGTGCACATCAAATGGAAAAGAAGAAATCTTATCTTTGGATGAGGAGTGCCAAAAAGATGTCAAAGGAACTATATGTTCGAATATCGCATCGTCATCACGCAATGTAAGGAAATCAAAATCCATCTTTTGTACCTCTATTTCTACATTTCAATTGCTACAAACTACTATACGTAAGATTAAGAAATTAAAAAGGGCTAATGCAAAACTACGTTTAGAAAATAAAACTTTGAAAGCAAATATGAATGTAAAATCCGAAAATGATGTGTTTAACTCTCCATCATGCTCTTCATTTGAAAACTCCACACCACATATTGATTATAATGAATTAAAAGAAAAATACAAAAAACTTGAAAAAGAACTTATTCTTGTAAAAGAACAACATGAAAGATTATGTTTAGAAAACCCCTCTTGGAAAAATGATTGTGCTAAGTGTGAAGACTATAAAATTGAAATTGAAGAGATGGATGAAACATTTGAGGAATATAGAAATAAATATCAAGATCATATTGATTCAGTTGTTTCCACTCTTAAAAATAGCACAATTGCATATAATTAAGCTAGACATAATCTCAAAGTTAAAAACTATGAGTTAGAAAATAATGTCAACTTGCTTAAGGAAACTATAAAGAAATATTTTCAAAACACACACTCACAATATCAAGCAAAATCCAAAAGCAAGTTGAATATGAATTTTCATAATTTATGTAAGACCCCATTTTTTTTTTGTTGCAAAAACCACCGGGTCTTAGGCCCAGAACCGCCGTTTTGCGGTGACACCTTCGCTCGGGAAGGTCGCCACTACAAAACGCCGATCCCGCCGGCCAAATCAATCACAAGAAAAGTAAGCTTAACTGAATAAAAGACCAAATTAAGTCCACATCACATATATAAATAAACCATCAGAAGATGTCCACAATATAGCTGAAAGAAAGGAAACAAGATAACTAGGGCTACAGCCCGATACATCAGAAGCCTCACTACATAGATCACTCGCGGAAGCAAAACACTAAATCAAACACTCACGAATCCTGTCATCTGAGCTCCTGAACTAGACTGTCCCGCCTCCATTTGCACCGGCCTCTGGTGCTGCCTCGTCGCCGTGGTCTCCTAAAATGATAAGGTCCACCGACCGTCAGTCATAAAGACTCAGCCAATTCCCCACCCCTCCCCCCAAGGCTCCTAGGCACCGCATGGAGAGGAGGAAGCGGAGGACAACAAGGGGTAATACAAAAGCAGGTGACAAGGTAAGATCTACGCTACACAGGTGTATGTATATAAATAAAACATGAGATATATAAGCAGCATGGTAAAGTATAGGAAATACAGTAAGAAACAAAAGTAGAGGCAAGTAAGTAAGATAAAGTAAACCATTGATTTATAGGAATGCCCATACAAACCTATAGACCAAGGGGTCGTTTAGCAGAGCCTATCGTATAAAAAGTCCCATACCAATTTATACGATAGGTGTCGGGGTTAAATGTTATGATTATGCCATGACATGCAGAGTATGCTTTTATGCGGTGATCAAACAAGTGCAACTCACCCACCACGACTCTATGCGCATAGACCTTTAGTTCCCACTTTTTGGAGCGAGCTAGACTCCCAGGATACTCCCGTAGTGGCAAACGGAAGCGGTGGGTTGGGCCTCGCCCACCTCAAGGTTGGTATTTGCACTACCTAACCTAGACTTATCGTACGCCTCCACAAAACCCGCGGAGCGCCTGCGTACTCTTACTGACTGGACCGCCAGACTTTTATGGCTAAGTGTAAATACCACACTTGCCGAGCCCAAGTGTTAACGTCGGTGCAACGATCGCCAACATGAAGGACCCACCACCTTATGCACAAGCCGTATATCTTTCAACAACACCGAGCTACAAGCTCCCCGGGCTAACCCGCCCGTCACCAATAAACATCTCAGAAACATAAGATCGCCGGACTAAACCGGCTAGACTTCTATAAGCAAAACCTCATAACGGCTTTCCTGTTTTAATAAACTTAGGTGCTAAAAGACGCTAACCAGAAAAGACGATCTTTCGTCAATCTCCGGACGACCTACTCCGAGGGTGGCACCCCACCACCCTAAGACTCATCAAACACTAACTTCTCTAGGGATCCTTACATAATACAGGGTTACCACCCCACATTCAACACTCCAGACCCAAGACCACCAGATCGACCTTTAACCACAAAGATTGTCAAATCGCTAAACGCAGACCACCCTTAACGTTTTGATGCTTATGAAGAGAGGTACACTAAATAACCAACTCCTTGACCCAAGGGATTTACTGGGGACCCATGCTACCTATTTCAGATCAAATATAGGGTTTCATAACTTTTCCAATAATAATAATATTTTAAACAATTTTCTAAATGGCAGTTTTTCTAAGGTTTGAACTACAAGTGCACTTTTCTGATCTCCAATGCCTACTCCAATTTACTCAAAAATCAAGGGTACCTAATAAACAGTAGATATAATATTTTAGGAAAACCAGCAAGATTTACTATTTTTAGAAATTCCAAAACACATTTATTTCCAATACATTCCAAAGGAGATACCCTCATATGATCCCTAAACTTCATGCAAATTAATACAGTGGTGCTTCGCAATATAATATTCAGTCCTACAAAGTTTGACCATGTTCCACAGAGGGTATATTTGCAATTTCATCCAAGGGTATATTTGCAATTTCTTCCAAAATGAACTAGAGGTACCAAAAATATTGATCCATAAATTATGAGAAAATTACAGTGGTTACATATTGATATGAAAAGATAACCAGCAAAGTTTCATGCAATTACAGCAATTTATGAGCCTAAATTGATCATCCCAAAAATTGTCTACTATATGAAATATTACACTTTGAACCCCAAAAAGTCTTCCCATGGTCTAACAGATTCTTCCAGAGATCAATAGCATTAAAACCAAGTTTATGACAGAAGATGGTAAATCAACAAGTACTGTTTCTTCCTAAAACCCCAAACCCTAATTATTTACAAATCTACCCAAGGGTTTATTACTTAGGATTTGCAACTCCAAATCCCTCCAAATTCTTACAGTAGCATTCTCTCGTCACCAAGACCACCTCCCCAAAATTTCAAGTCAAAGCATTAAGGTTTGACCCCTCTTCCTTCATTAGCCTCTAATTGCACCCCATTAGGGTTTAGCCTAGGGTTAGGGTCTAAATTTCTCCAATGGCTCTAGTAGGAACTCCAGAGATTTAAGACATCAAAATTAAGAGGGTGACAGAAGATGGTTATCCACAAGGTAATATTTCTTCCTAGAACCCAAAAACTTAAACATTTACAAATCTACCCAAGAATTAATTACCTAGGTTAGACAACTCCAAACCTCTTCAAATTCTCACAGTAGCATTTTCTGGTCACTAAGACCACCTCCCCAAAATTTCAAGTCAAAGCCTTAAGGTTTGGCCCCTCTTCCTTCATTAGCCTCTAATTGCACCCCATTAGGGTTTAGTCTAGGGTTAGGGTCTAAACCTATCCAAATACACCCAAACTTCTTGTGAGGGTATCATGGGGTCCATAGAGCCTAGAGGAGTCCATCTCACACCTTTCCAAGGACAACCACACCTATGTCCTTCACAACCCCAAATTCCTCCCCATAGGGATCAACCCTATGACCTTGAGCAAAACAACTCCAATGCTCACCAAACTCCTCATGGGGTCTCAACTTCATCCCACTGACCTTCCTAAGAAGTCTCAAGTCTCAAAGGTCCTAATTGGCCAATGATTCTTCACTTGGCTATTTGCACCCCAAAGTACTCCTACCCCAAATCCTAGGGCAAACCCACTCCCCATGGCTCCATAATACTCTTGGAGGTGATTTGGGTGGGGTTAGGGTAGTGGACATAATACCACTCCAATAGGAGGTGGTTTGGCTATGAGAAGCCCTAAGTGTCCCCTTAGCACAATTTTCCCCTTAAAGGGAACAACTATGGCCCAAAGATTACCTAGTCAAAAGATCTCCAAATGAGATGAGATTTTAACCAGGGGTTTATCATGACCCAAATGGTACCCCACCAAAATTTGGTGGAGATTGGAGATCATTTGGCCCTCCAAATAATTTGTGTAAGGATTATTAAATTTCTACAAAAACCTTAGGAAAATTAACTCCTAAAAATCTGATACTCAAACCTAACCTAGGTATAGGACATATGGATGCTTAGCCAAAATATCAACTACATCAGATTAGCCATTTAAGAGTTATACTAATTTTAAGGTCTGGTTTGAGTTTTGACCAGCCTCACTAGAATGAGTGCTGTGGGTCCCACACTTAACCAAATAGCTTGATTTCACTCCCATTAGAAAGTAGACACCAAGACCTACAAAAGTTATCTCTGAGCATTTTTCGAATTATGGCCCCTAAGGGCCTTAAAATTGGGTCACAAAATCTGTCACAATGTGTGACATATAATCAATATAGATGAAATAATCATTTCATGCCTGCGAATAGCAAAAGGCGGGCCATCGGACGGCTCACAGCCATCGTCCCCGATTAGCCTGGGGCTGAGATTGCGCGCGCCTGGGCCACTTTGATCGGTGATTTCCCGGCCACCTGAGCGCCGCCCCGGCCGACCAACGCCACCACCACCTCCGTTGAGATGGGGGCCGGCGATGAGCGGTGTTTGATCGGCCGGAGGTGGCCAGAATCGGGGTCTGGGAGAGGAAGCCCAACCCGATCGACGGGAGGCAAGGCTGGCTTGATTCCCGGCCAATTGGCCACGGATCGAGCCGCCGGCGATTAGGATCTATTCCTTAGGGTTCAGGGAGGAGAATAGGACCTGCTGGAGAGCTTGCCGTCGGTTTTCCCTTGTGTACACCATTGGAGCTGCCGTCGATTGAGATGCCATGCCGATTCCTCTTACAGTGCGCGAAATCTCCAGGAAACTTAGGGTTTTCTCTCCTCTCAGGCTTCTGAAGGTGATCAGGGGTTCGAATGGGGGTGATGGTGGCTTTAACCCCCTTGGCCATTAATGGCCTCTTCGAATTCTCCAAGGGCCGGCCCCCATTCATCTCCCCTGCATCAATGCCTCTTGGAAACTTATGGAATCTCCTCCTAGCCGGCTGAGGAGTTGAATGGAAGAATCAATTGGGGAGGCCAAGGGGTGAATCCTCTTAATGGCCATGAATGGCCTCTTTCTCTCACCTCAAAAATGGGAAAACCTCCCTTTCTCTCTCCTAATCACCATGGCCGGCTCCTACTCTCTCTCCTGAGTTTAATGAGGGTCCACATGGGCTGGTTGACCATCCAATTGAGTTAGCCCAAAGAGATTGGGTTAGGTTTGAGCATTTTGACCTAAATTGGACAATTTTGACTTTTGGTCAAATTGGTCAATTGGGGAACCCTAGGATGGGGCTTTTGGGTTCAATAGGTTCCAAATTAAGTTTAGGAACTAATGGTGGAGTCAATTTGGTCATATGGTTCTTGGTTGACCCAATCTAAGATGATTTGACCAAAATAGGCTAAATTGACTTTGGTCAAATTGAGCCCTAGGGTTGACTTGGTCATGGGGCTTTTTGATCCACTAGGTCCCCTATGATATGATAACCCTATGGGTAAGGTCAATTTGATATGGTGAAGGTCAATTGGGGTACTTTGAGAAGAAAAGTCCTTTTGACCTAAAAAGGGCATTTTGGTCAATTTGCACCCCTGGGGGTCCCATGATGGGGCTTTTTGGGTCCATTAGGTCTCTCATGGTATTCTAGACCTAAGAGTGTGATCAAATTGACATGGTGAGGGTTGATTGGCTCTAAAAGGGCTACTTTGACCAATTTGAGGGTTTAAGTTGACTTTGGTCAAATTGGTCTCTTAGGTTGACTTCCATGGGCCCTTGGTGCCCCAAGGGGACCCCTAAAGGGTTAGGGACACTATGGTGGGGTCCCAGGGTTAAGTTGAAGTCCTAAATTCTAATCCCAAGCTTGGAGGATGGGGATTGCTATTTGCAGACCAAGGTGGTTCCTCCTCCTTTCTTAAGCTCTTAAGGTCAAAAGGCTCTTCCTATGGTTTTGTCATGACCCTGTCATGACAAAACCAACTTAGGGGTCTAGCAGTTTGGGGGATGTTACAATTTATCTAAGCCAAACAAAAGAAATGAAAAATGTCAAAAGCTTGAAAATGAAACTACAAAACACTATCATTATTATCATTTACAACAAAACTCTTCTCACAACATAAAATTGAAAATGAACAAATTTCCTATACACAATGTTTTAAAAAATCATCATGGAAATTTGAATTATAAAAAACATTAACCCAAGATAAGAATGGAGACCCATTCTTAAGAATGATGCACAAGTGTCAAATGAATGGGTCCACTCATCCTTGCCTTGACCAAAAGCATACACGATTTATTTGGGTACCCAAAGGAACCATCACGCTTGGTCCTCTTTGGATACCTAAAACTCAAATTCATTAAGAAGCATCAAATGCAGAAGTAGAACATTTTTTTAATGTGCAAATATCTACTTCATGGTATACTTTAAGTTTCTTGTTTAATTTGAAAGTTGTGTCTTTTTTTTTACAAATTAAATCAAATTAGAAGTCAAGTTTCTATCTCTTAAATGAGCAATCTATTATCACATAAGACATGAGTATCCTATAATATTAAATGATTGTTCAAAACTCAAAAAAATTAATTAGGAGTGTTGTTGAAACCCTAATACAAAATCATAAAATAAAACATCACGCCAATGCTTATCCGTACGAGTCATTAAACAAATTTAAAACTAGAACACCATATTATTACATCATTAAACAATTCGATATTCTAATCAAATGCCTATAAAATACCATAGATTTTTTTAAATTCACCATAGATTAAGTGAAATTTGTTGTGTTTCAAAATTAAAACTACGAAATCCTGGATAAATATTAGAAAACAGGACAGAAACAGTTCACAAAATAGATAAAAACAAAAATAAAAGGAAAAGCATGATAACAGCTAACGCTGGGCGCAAGCAGTAATGTCAGGCGTTAGACAATATTGTCCAAATACTAAACCCTGTTATTACAGAACTGAAAAGCACTTTAAAATTGTCTACTTTCACTAAGTGAGTCTGATTCTCCAGTAGTTGAACTGCCTCGTTCCCTTGCCCTTCGAGTACCGCGAGTTGAGCGACGTGGCATATCTTCCACGGGAACCTCCCAATCCCTTTCTTCTGCCCGTGTCGATTTCAACTTCAGGGCCCTGATCATGTATCACATCATTTTCTCGATCCGTGACATTCTTCGTGTCGCATTCTCTTTGAATTCTTCAAACGACTCCTGATGCTCCTGATTCGTCTCTCAGAGTGAAACACCTCATCGTAGGGGTGGCCGTGAAGATGATGGTATATCTCGTGGTCGAGGGACTCAAAGGGTTGAAGTAGAATAAAGTTCAGGAACAAGATCATTAATGTAGTTACTCTTGATTATATACTCATACTTCTCCATCACCACCAATTGTATAAGTCCTCCTAAGGGAAGAGTTTTGAGACGAGACTGTCTTGGATCCTTCAACTTAAAGGTATAACAAATCTGAGAAAGGATAAGATCTGCCACATCAAAAAGTACTTCCTGCATAATATGATATGTCATTATGCTCAATCGTGCAGTAATCTTCTTAGTGTCTCCAGACTTCAACATAATTGTATGTCGCAAAATATCCTGAATTATAAATGCTTCCTCCCTAAGTGAAGAAACATCCGTAATCTGATCTTTTGTCTCCTTCCCATGCAATACCAGATTTACTGGTGTTCAATCTCGCTCAGCTCTATACTTTTCTACCACATCTAAACGATTATCACTCTCTATTAACCCAAACTCATTCTGAAGATCCTCATGCGTGATTTGAATAACTTCACACTGCATTATCGACATCGCTCCTCTATGAAGCTCCATTTCTGACGGATCATACAAATTGTTATAAAATTCCTGAACAAAATCCATAGAAAAGCAATCGTCAGAAATCACTGACAACACTCCTGATGCTGCTAGGAGATTCTGAATATGAGCATGATGTGGGAGGTCTATGTGCAACACCATGCCTACACCAACAGTCTCCTTTTCAATCCCCACATATGATTGATAAGACTCTTGTGGTGGACGGGCTGATGACTTTCTAGCACGAACTCCATGACCACTAGAAGAAGCCATAAACCTGCACAGAACAAAACATCAACAAAATTTCTCTTATCAACGCCAGACGTTATTGTCAACGCCTGACGCATGCTCTGTAATTTCCAATTACTACCAGTATACAATTTCAGCCTTCAGAAGCACTTATAAATCAAAATTTTCGTAAAATGATAGGGAAAATTGGAAAATTCCCAACACAACTCAAAAACAACCAAAAGAGGTAATGAAAAGACTCTTTTCTCTAGAAATCTCAAAAACCCTTCCTTCAACTCAAAACCTAAAAACCCTAGATCTCACTACCATAGATCTATCATATACCATATCAAAACACTTCAATACTTTAAAGGATTTCATTTTAGGGAAAGAGAAATGCTTTAATCACAAAATAAAAGAAGAAAAGTAAAAAATTTACCTAGATCTGAGAAGTACAGTTGGCGAAACCTGAAGAGAAATAGGTTAAAATAATGGGAAAATGGAAAGAACTCGATTTAGGGCCTTTTATATAAAGTAAACTTAACGCCGACGTTGTCTATAACGTCAGGCGTTATCTCGTTTTCTACACATTTGCAAAATTTCCTTGCTGCATATCTATCTATGAACCATTATATATAGAGTTACACCCGATTTACCCCCACATTATTAAAAAAAATCAAAAATTCAAATATAAAATATAAAATTATTTTAAAACCACCAAAATATGCTTAAATAAGCCTTCTACTCATTTCCATTTTCTCTGAAAATTTCTACACTATGAAGGCATATATACATGCTATTTATTCCAACAAAATTTTTTCCAAAAACCTTAAAAAATAGTGTCCTGTTTCGGCGTTAACTACTTAACGCCAGGCGTTAGCCCTCTTTTGTAAATGTGAAAACTTTTTTGGGGATTATTGCCAAAATATTTTTTGGTTATTGTTTCTCTCTATTTTTTCTTGTTAGGTCTATTTTAAAATTCAACAAAAACATATATAATCCAAAATCCAAAAATATTTTTTTGCTTATATATATTAAATTATTGTTTGACTATATGTCTTCACATGAGCACAGTATCCTAATCATCTATGTTTCAAATGGTCAATCTCATTTAGGCATACACAAAAAGAGTTTCTTAAATGAGCACTTTTAATTTCAAATTTATTAAACATTGTTTATCTTCATGCCTTGACCTTAATCTGATTATGTGTAATGAAATAGTTTATAGAAAATTGTGAATGATTGCCTAGCATGCCTCTAAGCATGAGTAATGTTTTATGCTAATCAATGATTCATTCACTCACTATTTTGGTAATCTACATGTGCTCATAATCTTAGCCTTGCATGATTATATAGTGTAATAGTCTTAACATATTAAGTTGTATATCTAAATTACCTACACCTTCATTCAAACAATAAATTTCTTGCACACATAGAAGTGTTATTTCAATATTGTTAGTGTTTGCAACAACAAGTGAATTCAGAGACCTTTGGCCCGCTATTACAATAATATGAAATAAAATATCAAAGATAACTCAACCAAGCACTACTCACCCTCCTGATAAGTCTTAATGAGAATTGTAAGGTTAAGCACCTTGGAAAGAATTGTAAAGTGTCTTGTGCAAACACATTCATCTTTTATCACTTCTATTTGTACACTGGATCACTAAAAATAAAAATCAATAAAATTGTTTATGTGATCCCCAAAGCAATACTTTGCTCCCTGATAAGTCTTAATGAACATTGTGTGGGCGAAGCACCTTGGTTGTTGTACTCATTATTTGTGCCTTAAAACTTTATTCTAGATTTGATGTGTGAAAGTAATTATAAGATTGCATCATTAATATTGTTGTCACTATTTCATTGTTTTTCCTTATGCACACATCATTGTTTTTCCTAAAAGCTTCCGCTTGTGAAAATTGGATCCTAATGCAAACATTACATAATTCTCTAAAAACTTAAGTAAAAGCACTAGATTGCAATGCATGATTTCTACAATGTTTTCTTTACTTGAATTACGAATTGGTTACATTGTAGCTATTATCTTTTTGAATATGCTAAATAATGTTTGCCTATTAGTTATGAAAATTCTCAAAGTTAAAATGCTCAAATGTGAAGAGTCTAGACATATTGTTGGAATGGTCAAACTATAACAAAAATATTACTCTTATTTGTTTTGTTTTTGCTTTCCACATTTCTCTTTTGGTCATGTACTTCGTTTGCTATGGTTTATCATGCTCACTTCTTGGGTCTTTCTTCACTTGTGCTTGTCAAACACTATTGCATCTCTTTCAACAAGTAATATTCTTCCTTAAAAATTAATTTGAAAAGAAAGTGGTAGAATTCCTTTGGTAAAATCATGGAATGTCGTTCATTCACGCTTATCATATCAATTTCCGCTGTGTTACTCTCTTCCTTAGCTCGACCACGATGTTCGTTATGTTTAAACTAAAACTTTCAATTCTCTCTTAGTTTTGACCCTCATTTGTGTCTTCCTTTCTCTAGTCTTTAATTTAAACTCCACCTTCTTTTGCTAATAACAAAAGGGGGAGAATAAAGGGGGAGCACGTATCTAGTATATGGGAGTAGGATTCACTAGATTAAGGGGGGTCATGTATCTAGTATAAGGGGGAGCATGTATCTAGTATATGGGAGTATACACTAAGGGGGAGCATTTTTATAGGGGGAGCATTTTCCAAAATAATCTATAATTCTTATCATTATCTTATAATTGCTTAGTGTCATATATCTTTATAAAAACACAAATTCTTTATCTATGAATCGGATTTATTTCTAATTGGATTTGTTATTATCAAAAGGGGGAGATTGTTGGAACATGGTTTTCCGCATCCCTTTGTTTTGAGAATAATAAATCCTACTTGTATTTAATCTTGTTTGCCATTGTGTTTTTAGCATGCAGGTTTGGACAGATATGACACCAGGTTGCTGCAACAATGGTCTGGCACTAACCATAAGCAGAAGGATTGAAAGTTGTCTAACGCCGGGCATTAGGTCTTAACGTTGGGCGCTAGCGAATCGACGAAATGGCGTTCGACGAAATGAGATGTCGTTCGACGAAACGAGATGTCGTTCGACAAAATGGCGTTCGACAAAATGAGATGTCGTTCGACAAAATGAGATGTCATTCGACAAAATGAGATGTCGTTTGACAAAATGAGATGCTGTTCGACGAAATGGCGTTCGACGAAATGAGATGCCGTTCGACAAAATGGCATTCGACGAAATGAGATGTCATGCAACGAAATGAGATGTCGTTCGATGAAATGGCATGCCAGCTGATTAAAAGGAGAAAGAAACTCATCGCCACGCGTTAGGTCTTAACGTTGGGCGTTATTCGTTCGACGAATTTGGCAGGGAGGAAGCAGCCGTAATTGCAGGAGCACTTTGGGAATGATTTGACTCAACGCTCGGCGTTAGAGTCAACTCCAGCGTTAAGGTTGCCTAAAACAAAAGATTCCAAAGTTGCAGAATCTCCTTCCTATTTTGAAGATCCGAGCCATCAAGTTATTTCTATACAGAGTCAACTCCCGACGTTAACTCTTAACGTTAGCTTCCAGTCCTATAAAAAGGTGGATTTCATCTTCTCCAACTACTGATTGCTAAGAGCCCTATTCCAGCACTTCAGAAACTTTGTGAGGGCCATATTTCCAGACCAACACATCTCCCACTCATATTTCAAAAGGAGGAATCAAAGGAGGCTTGGATCAACACTCTAACACAATGCGAAGAACGCACGCTTGGACTTTAACGATCTTCAGCGATTCTTCGTCGTCTCCTTCAGATTACCTCATATGGAGTTTTATATTTATCTTTTGTATTTGTCTTTTATTTTATCGTTGTAATCGGTCTATGAATTCGCCTCGTGTTGGCGACTAGATCTAGGTAGGAATTAGGGAGGAATTCGCCTCGTGTTGGCGACTGGGTCTAGAGAGTAGATCTAGGGGGTGCTCGAGGCCTTTCTGGGGATAGGAAGGCTAGAGCGGCTTGAGGCCGTATCTGGGGAGAGATCGGCTAAAGCCAACCAGTTCGTGGGGATATGAGTCGGTATAGAAAACAAAAAGAGATTTTACTTTATCGCCTACGATTTCTAGCGTCATAAGAAATCAGATTTTGTAATCAATTTTATAAATGATAATCATGTCTTTTCTTGTTTAATAAAATTGATTTCATTATCTCTTTACTTTTGATCTAACTTACTTCTACCAAAATATCAAATGTTTTCTATTAAAGTTTAAAGTTTTTAAAACCCTTATACACCCCCCCCCCCCCTTTAAGGGCACTTCAAGATCCAACAATATTTTCATTCTTGCCTTGCTTGAAGGCCTCATACTCCTGATTTAGAAGGGATTTATTGTCATCCCTTACATCTTCAGTCCCCTCCATGTAAACAACCAGGTAGTCCCGCATCTCCTTGGAAGTTTTGCAGTGAATAAGGTTTTGGAGGGTTGATTCATCAATTGCACTCACAATAAAGTTATGTGCTCTCTTATCTAGGCTTACCAGTGCAAGCTCATCCATGCTCATATCAACATATTTCTTTGGCACTCTTTGAGCAGGATCAATAGTAGATGTAGTCATGGGGGTGAAGGGACCCTCTTGAACAACTACAAATACCCTAGGATCAGCAGTTTCCAAGAAAATTCTTACCCTTTCGTTCCAAATAGGAAAGTTCTCTTTGGTGTGTAGGTTGGGAGCTTCATGGGTCTCATTTCTTTGTGATGATCGCCTCCAGCCATAATGAATAGTTCCAAGATCTAGATCTGACTATTATGTCACTCTTTGATCAACCTCCCTCTGATACCACTTGTTAGTTATGGAACAATCACCTAGATGGGGGAATAAGTGATATGGTTCTTTTTGATTTTATGCACAAGAACTAAATAAATCTAATACATCACAACAACAAACCACATAAAGAGAGCACACAAGAACACCAGATGTATAGTGGTTCCTCAAGACATGGTGTCTTAAGTAGTCCACTGCCCCTCTGTGCCTTTCTAGCATTGTGCTAGGGTTGTCAAACTCTGCCAAAACTCAGGCCCGCAAGCCCTACATTCTCAGGCCCTCAATCCCTACAGCTCAGACCCTCAAGCCATATAACTCAGGCCCTCAATCCCTACAACTCAGATCTGAAATAGATCATATAAACTCAGGCCTACAAGCCCTACAGATCAGGCCCTCAAGCCCTATAACTTAGGCCCTCAAGCCCAACAACTCAGATCTAAAACATATCCTACAAACTCAGGCTTGTAAAAGCCCTACAGAGAAAGAATAAGAAATACTTCTCTAGCCGGATGAAGATTGGCGCCTCGGACTTGAAGAAAATGCTTTTGATGTTTTCTTGGACAGCACGGATTCTTCTTCAATCCTTTCTTCAATCTCGAACAATACTTATCAACCGATGTTGCTAGACTGAAACATGGAGAACACTTGATAAAGATGGTTTTATTCTCTAGTTCTTGTTCCTTCTTTACGCAGCCTTGTTACTATTCTATTGATTCGTGAATATATTTTCTGTGTTCTTCACTTGTGTGATTAGGGCAGACACTTATCTCTCTTATATGACTGAGGAGTCATCTAATGGTCTCCTATGATTCCCTTTAAGAATCAGAGGCTCATTCCTTAACTGCACGTATTGATTGGACCATTAGGCGGAGGCATTAAATGCAGACAACGCAATTTGAAATATCTTGATCTGTCTCGACGACATTTGCAATGTCTCGACGACAGAACTTGTCGTTACACCGATCCATCTTGGACTTGGAAAATCTTCAGGTGAAAGTGCAATGTGTGCCTCTGAGTATTCTCTAGAGGGGGGTGAATGAGATATAAATATTTTATATTCTATTTATGCACGCACAATAAAAACACTAGGTATTATGCAATCAGCAATCCAAAGACAGAATAAAGTAAATGCAGATTGCTGGAAATATAAACACAAAAAATAGAAATATGTACAGCACAGAAAAGCACACACAGAAGATACGGGAATTCTTATATAGGTTCCCCAAAATGTGGGTAGTCCTCTCTTCTACCTCCCTGGTAGGATTGCACAACCTGTGCCTGAGTCTTTTGATAAGGAGACTCTAAGAACCAATGAATATTTTGATAAGGAGACTCTCAGAACCACTGAGTCTTTTGATAAGGAGACTCTTAGAACCACTGAATCCTTTAGAAGAGGGATTAATAAAACTCTTTTACAGTTGAAGGAAAAGTGAGAAGAAAGGAAGAAGAAGAATAGAATTATATTTTTTAGAATCCTTCAGAAGCAATTCTCCATCTTCTGATTTTCGCTGGATCTGTATATGATGAACCCTTGTTTATGATTGTGATGGTTGCAAGGGTTATTTGACTAGATCCTTTTTCTATAAGCACTTGCTGAAAACTTGTTGATGTAAGGTGAAGAAGAAGAAGCAGCTATTTTCTTCTCTGTTCAGAGCTCTTGTTTTCTATCTTAGGGTTTTGGAAGGAAGAAGAAGGCCCTATTCGACAGATGAGAATAATGTAATGAATGCCCTTTTCTTTTTTTTTCTTCTCCTGTTCAGCATACTTATTCTGTATGATTGGAATTTTAAATACTTTCTTCTTTTAGGCTGTCCTGAAAAGGAATTTATTTTGGACACATAATTTTCCTTTCTTCTTTTGATCCCGACCCGTCCATCAGATTTGAATACATTCCAAGAGTGTTTTTGCTGTGTCCTGGAATGCTCCATTCCATTCTTGGTAATAAACAAGACGTTGGAGAACTGTCTTTAGCCTTGTGGTCCTTCTGAAAAGGTCTTAAAAGGACACCAGAAAAAGCTTCCTTTTCTGACTGTATTCGACGCTGTGTGGACTTCATCATTCTTCATATCGACGCACCTCTGAGTTCTTATAGGAGTAGCTTCGAATCCCTTCTTAGCTCTGACTGAACTCAGATGCCGACATTACATTGATTCCTTATTGACGTATCCATCGATTTGAAGACTTGGACTTAAGCTTTAACTTCTGCATCGAGTTGAAGTCAAAGTTGCATCAACTTTGTTGGGAACAGTGCCCAGCAGTGTTCCTGATTTGAAGAAGTGCTCAGCTCAATGATAAGTGCAAGCAGTATTTAATGTCATATCTAGTTCATGCTTACAGAGATCGACAATATGTCAAGTACTTTAATTATTTCACTAAGTACTATATTGACGAGAAGAATAGGAAATGTCATCGACAAAGTATGCCTGTCGTCATGATGATGAGCAAAGCAAACACTGAGATTTGGAGAATTTGTCGAATGAAGAATGAAGTTCGTAGAACGCAGAATGCAGTTCGTCGAACGCAGAATGAAGTTCATCGAACGAAGAGACAGGACAGAAGAAAACGCCGAGACTTGGGGAGTTCGTCGAACGAAGAATGAAGTTCGTCAAACGCAGAATACTGTTCGTCGAACGCAGAATGAAGTTCATCGAACGCAGTGAAGACATGAAGATATCAAAGGAAGGAATGTCATCGAGAAGATGCAGTATCGTCGACATCATCAAAGTAGCCTTGTCGTCGAGAAGAACAGACATCATCGTAAAGAAGGCATGATGTCGAGAAGACCGAAGAAGGATAGTTGAAGACAAGCATAGTCTGTCGGCATGATATCGCTCATGTTGTCGAAAGAACAAAGTGATTACGACGACAGACTACAAGATAGAAGATCACGATGACACGGTCAGAGATTGCATATCATCGTATATGCAGAAACACTGGGATATCTCGTATCGTCGAGATACCAACATCAGAGGCAGAAGCTAGAAGACTTGAAGATCCACCAAGGTCTAAGGCATCGACAAAATCCTGTCGTAGAGATATTATCCATATCATCGTAACAATGGAAATATCATCGAGACGGAATTCAAATGTTACGGACACGCAGTCAGCAATTAATGTCGCCGCCTGATTGTCCAATCAGCGCGTGCTCTTAATGAACCGGGCGTCTAACACTTAAGGAACTTTTTCAGAAGACCGTTGGGAGCCTCGTAGTCTTATAAAAGAGATAAGAGGTTGCCCTAAAGAGAGAATCAATCAATAAGAAAGAATCTCGCCGTTGCTTCTCAATACAACACTACATTCTGCGGAGAAGAAAAATAACAAGTAGAGAACAAGATTCATCCGTTCTCAGAAGAATCAGTCATCTCCATTGACTGATAAGAAGCCGTTCCTCATCAGGCTAAGAGAAGAGATTGAAGAAGAACTGTGCTTTCAAGATCTGAATCAGAAACATCTTCTTCAACCTCAAGAAGCCGATCTCCATCAGGCTAAGTTGCCAATCTTCATCTGGCAGAAGAAACAGTTCTCATCATTGTAATTTCTTGTAAGGCTTGCGGGCCAAACCTGTAAGATCTGTTTTCATATCTGAGTGTCTATCTTGAGGGCTAGAGAGATGTGAGGCTTGAGGGCCAGGGCAGTGGACTTGCGGGTCCGACACCGTCTTGCTTGAGGGCTGGAGAGTTGTGATGCTTGAGGGCCAGGGTAGTGGACTTGCGGGTCCGACACTGTCTAGCTTGAGGGCTGGAGAGCTGTGAGGCTTGAGGGCCAGGATAGTGGACTTGCGGGTCCGATATTGTCGAGCTTGAGGGCTCGGGCGCAGTAAGAGCTTGCGGGCCTAGGCTGTAGGCACAAGACTTGCGGGTCTATGTTGTGTAGGGCTTGAGGGCCTGATTGTCGAGCTTGCGGGCTCGGGTGCAGTTGGGTGTTGCGGGCCTATGCTATAGGACTTGCGGGTCCGTGTTGTAAGGCTTGCGGGCCTGAAGTTTTGGCAGAGTTTGCCGAGCCTAGCACACTGCTAGGTAGGCACATAGGGAAAGAGGACTACTCAAGACACCCTGCCTTGAGGAATCTCCCTACTAAAGATCATTGTGTGCTTTTCTGTGTTGTGCTTTATAATTTATAGATCTACTAATCAGAAATCAAGAACACCTAAAGGTGATAAAATAATTTGAAAAACCTATTCACCCCCCCCCCCCCTCTAAGTGATAAGTTGACACCTAATAAACAACAAGTGGTATCAGAGGTAGGTTGTTCAAAGAAAAGCTTAACAGCTTGAACAGATCTGCACGTGGGTGTCCATTTTTCACAACTATGGAATCAAGGATAGTTGTTTGTTCTAGGGAGAACTTTGCCCTTTGGAAAGTAAGAGCAAGAATCTACATGGAGGTAATGGATCCCATAATGTTTTTAATTGTTCAAGAAGGACCCTCCATGACTATGATAAAAGATGAGATCCTTCTAGCCAGCTTGGACAAAGAAGCCAGAAGTATTCTAGCTGGTGCAGTAGATCTGCCAACACTCCAGATGCTGACTCATTGCAAAATAGTAAAAGACATGTGGAACTCCCTAGGGGGCCTCATGGAAGGGTCAGAGGAAGATTTTCAAGAAGAAACCCCTCATGAAGAAGTATGCATCAGAGCACCCCTGACTACCTCAGACAGTGAATCAGAAGATAAAGAATGCTATGTAGTTAGAAGAATAATAAGAGCACCCTTGACTCTCACTTAATGTGATTCTAAGGATGAGGAGGTTTATGGGTTGATGGCTCTATGAGATAAAGAAAATCATGATGAATCACATCATGATCAGGTATGCACCACTCACACACCTTTACTACCTGCTTCATTTAAGAAGACCAAGAGTGCATTAGGTGATTGTTCATCTTCTGAAGATGATGCAGAAGACTGCTCATCTTGCAACAATAAGAACCATGCTGATCTAATAGAGCTTTTTGGTATCTCTTGGGAGCTCTGAGAAAGAGCAAAAGGCTTGTTAAGAAGCAAGCAAGGGAGCTAGAATCACTCAGACCTTTTAAGGTTTAGTTAGATGGGGAAATGGGTATGTCCCCCAATGAGGGCACCAACTCCTGTGAGCTCAAGAAAATCATAGACAAGATTTATGATGAAAGAAGCCAAAGGGAAGAACTTATCAAGAAACTTGAGAATGGCCTTCTTAAGGAAAGAAGCATGGTAGCTCAATTCTCTAAGCCCAAAACTGTACTGCCCATCATTGACACCTTCTCCTCCTATGGAAATAGGAGGGGATTGGGTTTCAATGAAGGGGCAATAGATGCTGGGAATGGAGAAAGGGGCAAAACTAAAGCAGAACCTCACACCACCTTTCAGAAGGTAGTGTTTCCCTCTAATAGGTATGATCAGGACAGTGTCCATGGTAACTAGATGAATGGAATCTCCATTAGTCATGGAAATGCTCCTGACTATGGGAAGAGAAAGGGCATGGGGATGAGTGCATTAAAGGCTCCCCATGAGGAAATCCAAATGGCCCATCATGGACCATTTGTGTTTGGTGCCCCATCACCCACATTCAAGGATAAAGGAGCAACATCTTCCCAATCTCTTCTAGATAAGAAGCAGACTGGTAGCCCCAGTATAATCAATTCTCACTTGATCATATTTGATGCCATCAACACCATGTCAGCTACCAAGCTGACATCTGTTGCTGACAAACAGATAAAGTCAAGAAGAAACAATTATACTAGAGCAGCTAGTCAGCTCTTGGCTGAGAGACATAGGAAGAATGTTGCTGCCTTCTCTACTGAACATGCTTCAAAAATTGTTCAGAAATGAAGGTACAACATCTATGAATGTTGGTGCTGTGGCAAAGTGGGACACTTTGCCATTGACTGTTGGCACAACCCTAGTGTGCCTAGTGCAAAGGAGAGACCTCCTGGAAGGGATGAGGAGAGTAGAATAATTCCTTATTATGCTAACAAGAACCTAGGACCCAAGTCACCTTGGGTTCCTAAGGATTATTAAATCTTTCTTGCAGGGTAGTCCATTTAGACAATCAAAAGGAAACAAGGCTAATGGACAATAAGTGCTCCAGGCTCAACTCTGGACTAAGAAAAACTCACTACATGCCAAGGTGCACTGATCTAGGGGGGGCTAAGAGTAAAGATAAGTGGACATCCCATCAAGGGGGAGCTAATAGCTCAAGAAGACTTAAAAGATAAGGTGAAGGTAACTATGTTGATGCTCAATACATAACCTAATCTTTATCATTTTGAAAAAGTAGTTTTCACTTAAGTAAGTAAAAGTTATCATGCAAGGAGCACATATGTATGGAACTGCTAAAAGCATTACACTGGTCATACAAAAGAGTGAACCTAAACCATATCATTGAAATGATGATTGGTATCGTTGAAATGACTCCTCGACATCGAATCTGCATCACGACGATATCCAATCATCAGCGGACTCTTAAATAAACTTGTGCTTAACCAATCATTACAGCTAAACTCGAGCTAATCAGACATTAAACAAATGACACTTCGACTTCCAACTCGGACACTACAAATAAGGTCAAATGTCTTAAGGTTAAAACACTCTCTATATTAGCCCTAAAAAGTCGTCGTGTTCTCCACGCCTTCTAAGAGTGAACGAGTCGACAGTGCTGAAATCCTACTAGATCAAGCGAAAGATGGCGCCAAAGAAGGAAGGATTCCTCTTTGAAGGATGTGAAGTGGTGAGGAATGGGTTCTCAGAAGGATCAGAAGAAATCCAGAGCACCATTAAGCTGCTCGAGGCCATCGGCCTTGAATTCTCCCTCTCTGAGCCGACAGTAATATTAAAATGAGAATTACTGGATTTCTAATTGAATGCCAAGGGTGGCTCAAAGGGAACGTCTGTGAAGAGCATAATCAATGGGATAAAGGTCAAGGTGAATCCCAAGAGATTGAATAGGGCTCTTCAGTTGCCGGCCTTTTCCAAGGGGGAGGAAGATGAAAAGATCACCCAGGAAGACCTTGACAAGGCTCTGGCATGGTGCGGGAATTTGAGCAAGACCTATGGGTCTCTGGAAAGGAAAAGCTTCAATCAACAAGGAAAGCTGATGGCAGACATTGTGGGAAAAGCCCTCTTCTGCAAGGTTGGGTCACATGACAGGATATCCAGGCCCATGTTCGAGACAATGGCAAGGATAATCCTAAGGAAGAAGACCAATTGGGGTCAGATTATTTTCAAGAGAATTCAAGACAGCCTTCAAGTTCCAAATCTAGGAAGAATACTATCACTGTATCTTCTGCTATCCTACCCTGAAAGCTTTAACAAAAAGTATGGAGCAAAAATCCATCACATGAGAAGAATGGATATCAGGATACTGGAAAGGTGGGAGAAAGTTCTGACTAAACCTCCCAAGAAGTTGAAGAAAGCAGAAGATATGAAGAGGAAGGGAGAAAGCTCGTCTGAAGGAAGTGAGGCAGGCAACAGCTCACCTCCATCTGACTCTAAGGTACCTGTGGAGACAAGGAATGTCTCCCTCCAGACCTCTGCTCTAAGTCAGGGATCCGGAATAACAGAAGGAACAGATCAAGGAAGTGCTGAAACTGAGGGGGAGAAGAACAGTGAGCTCCTTGCTCAAGTGGAAGAAGTGATCAATAAGATCATAGGGGCCGAGGATGCTGGTCATTCTGAACCAGCAATGCAATAGGACAACCAAGAGAACCCTGCTGATGAGACTAGCAACGATCAGCAAAGTCCTGAAAAGGAAAATGAGCCAAACCATTCACCCATAAGAAAATCTCTATCTCCAATAATTGAAGGGAATGAAGAAGAGGAACAAGATAGTTCATCTCCAGAGAATAGACCAGTGGAGCTGTAACTATTATGGAAGATAAAGATGCTCCTGTAAGAGCAAAGATTAAAACTTGAAAGCTATGCCACCTCTGCTATCAATGAGCTAAGAAGGGAACTGTCTGCTGAAACGGCAAGCCTAAGAAATGATGTGAAAAATCTGAAAGAATACACTGCCCGTACTCACAAGGGTGTATCTAACCTAGGGGTTAATCAGACATTGATTGTCAGCAACATAGAAAAGGCCTACATTGCTTCCACCAAGAAGATGGCTGAACACAAAACTGATCTCCAAGAAAGTCTAGATTGCCACAATAAAGATCTAGACAATCATCTGCTTGAGACCAAGAATCACTTGGAAGCAGGAATCCACATGCTCAAAAACAAGATATTGGCCTCCGAGGAGAATCTCCAAAGGGGGATATCTGAAGAAGTCATAAAGGGGGAGAGATCAATGATAAAGGCCAGTGGTGATCATGCCATCTGGACCACAAACACCATCAGGGAAGCAATGAATCTCCCTCCTCTACATTATGACGAGCCTACTGAAGAGCAACATACAGATATTCCTGATACCGATAAGGGTAAAGAAAAGGAAGCACTGGAGGATGAAGAAATAAAAATGAGAAAGAGAAAGTACAGGGAGGAAATGGTGAAAAAAGATGACTATGAAAGATGGAGTCCCATATCCAGGACCATCATTCTAAAAGCATGGGAGCAAGTGAAAACTAATAAAGGTGAAAGATACAATGTATACAGTCCTCAAGAATGGGATAAGCATGAAGATCAAGAAGAAGTAAGGAGAGAATACAGAAGGAATAAGCAAGCAGGAAGAATTCCAGCTGACACTCCTGAACCTCTAAAGTATCATCCTAAACCGTTTGAGAACTTTATCGGACAAGCTGAAAAGGAGCAGGAAGCCAGTGCCAAGAAAGCAAAGGGTGAAGCTGACATGAGGGCACCAGAGATATAGATGACTAAATCTTTAGGGGGCTAAATGTAGAAATGTCAAAACTTTTGAAAACATTTGGCACTATTTATAAATGAAGTAATATTTGTCAATTTTTGTGTTCACTCAATTATAGCTGCAATGTCATCATTATATGCTTATTTGCTTAAAATATTAAACCTTTTATTTGAGTGGCATTTGTCATTGAGTGGGCTATGACTTCTTCAAATAGGGGGAGATTGTTGGGAACAATGCCCAGCAGTGTTCCTGATTTGAAGAAGTGCTCAGCTCAATGATAAGTGCAAGTTGTATTTAATGTCATGTCTAGTTCATGCTTGCAGAGATCGACAATATGTCAAGTACTTTAGTTATTTCACTAAGTACTATATCGACGAGAAGAATAGGAAATGTCGTCAACAAAGTATGCATGTTGTCATGATGATGAGCAAAGCAAATGCTAAGACTTGGCGAATTCATCCAACGAAGAATAAAGTTCGTTGAATGCAGAATGCAGTTCGTCGAACGCAGAATAAAGTTCGTCGAACGAAGAGACGGGACATAAGCAAACGCCGAGACTTGGGGAGTTCATCGAACGAAGAATGAAGTTCATCGAACGCAGAATGCTGTTCATCGAACGCAGAATGAAGTTCGTCGAATGCAGTGAAGACATAAAGATATCAAAGGAAGGAATGTCATCGAGAAGATGCAGTATCGTCGACATCATCAAAGTAGCCTTGTCGTCGAGAAGAACAGACATCGTCGTAAGGAAGGCATGACGTCGAGAAGACTGAAGAAGGATAGTTGAAGACAAGCATAGTCTGTCGACATGATATCGCTCATGTCGTTGAAAGAACAATGTGATTACGACGCCAGACTACAAGATGGAAGATCACGACGACACAGTCAGAGATTGCATATCGTCGTATATGCAGAAATGGTGGGATATCTCGTATCGTCAAGATACCAGCATCAGAGGCAGAAGCTATAAGACTTAAAGATCCACCAAGGTCTAAGGAATCGACAAAGTCCTATCGTCGAAATATTCTCCATATCGTCGTAACAATGGAAATATCATCGAGACGAAATTCAAATGTTGCGGACGCACTGTCAGCAATTAATGTCGCCGCCTAATTGTCCAATCAGCGCGTGCTCTTAAGGAATGGTGCGTATGACACTTAAGGAAATTTTTCAGAAGACCGTTGGGAGCCTCGCGGTCTTATAAAAGAGATAAGAGGTTGCCCTAAAGAGAGAATCAATCAATAAGAAAGAATCCCGCCGTTGCTTCTCAATACAACAGTACATTCTGCGGAGAAGAAAAAGAACAAGTAGAGAACAAGATTCAAGCGTTCTCAGAAGAATCAGTCATCTCCATCGACTGATAAGAAGTCGTTCCTCATCAGGCTAAGAGAAGAGATTGAAGAAGAACCGTGCATTCAAGATCTGAATCAGAAACATCTTCTTCAACCTCAAGAAGCCGATCTCCATCAGGCTAAGTTGACAATCTTCATCAGGCAGAAGAAATAGTTCTCATCACTGTAATTTCTTGTAAGGATTGCAGGCCAAACCTGTAAGATCTGTTTTCAGATCTAAGTGTCTAGATTGAGGGCTGGAGAGCTGTGAGGCTTGAGGGCCAGGGCAGTGGACTTGCAGGTCCGACACAGTCTAGCTTGAAGGCCAGAGAGCTGTGAGGCTTGATGGCCAGGGTAGTGGATTTGCAGGTCCGACACCGTCTAGCTTGAGGGATGGAGAGCTGTGAGGCTTGAGGGCCAGGGCAGTGGACTTGTGGGTCCGATATTGTCGATCTTGAGGGATCGGGAGCAGTATGGGCTTGCGGGCCTAGGCTGTATGCACAGGACATGAGAATATGTGTTGTGTAGGGATTAAGGGCCTGATTATCGAGCTTGTGGGCTCGGGTGCTGTAGGGGCTTGCGGGCCTAGGCTGTAGGAATTGCGGGTCCGTGTTGTAAGGCTTGCGGGCCTGAAGTTTTGGCAGAGTTTGCTGAGCCTAACACACTGCTGGGTAGGTGCAGAGGGAAAGAGGGCTACTCAAGACACCCTGTCTTGAGGAACCTCTATAGATCACTGTGTGATTTTCTGTGTTGTGCTTTATAATTTATAGATCTACTAATCAGAAATCAAGAACACCTAAAGGGGATAAAATAATTTGAAAAACCAATTCACCCCCCCCCCCCCCCCTCTAGGTGATAAGTTGACACCCAATAAACAACAGACTTCTTAGATGACTTTGATAGGCTCTTCCTTCTGCGTCGAATCCCTTTCGACGTTGCGTCGACTTGACTTATACTTCGACAGGCTAGTTAAGTTTCTTGGACTTTTAGTCAGAGTTGTGTCGACATCAAGTCGAAGTTGTGTCAACTTTCATTCGATGTAAGTCTTAACTTATCTGATTTTGTGATTGTCTTGACTTGGCCTTGACACTCTAATATGAGTATGACATCCTAAGACATATAATGACCAATTTACGATTACTATACAATGATGGTAATATAACCTAACTAATGAAATCACTTTAAATAATTTGTTAGATAAATCATAAGGGTTTTTCCCAACAATCTCCCTCTATTTATCATAACAAATTTTACAAAATAAAGTAAGTAATTTTAAACAGCTTTTGACATTAATTCAAATACAAACAAGATATACAAAGACAAAAACAATATAAAAGAATGGAAACACAGACCACTTCATACACTGTCAAGTAGTTATATTGTTCAACACAGTTGTTTGCTCCAGATGTTATAATATGGAGTATTCATATTTACAGTATACATGGACCTTAATGCTCCTTCTCAGGAGTTTTCCTTTTCCTTGAGAAGACCTTTGGTATCACCTTTCTTGTAGAAAACACAAGAGGTTCATTTTCTTCAGGATCCTTGTTAGCTTCTTCATGAATTTCATTCTCTTTGTGAGGCTCCCCTTGAGATTGTGCATACTGTTCAGCATTTAGGGCAGCCTCCTTAGCAATCATTGCCACCTCATCCACTATTTGTTCATCTTCTAGGAACTCCCCCTGAATTGATGGGAGTTCCCACTGGGATACTATAGGAACTTCTGCATCACGCTCCCTCTGGATTGATGCAGTCTTTTCTGGAGGATTCTCAATTGGCTCCTCTTGAACTGTTCCTGTTTGAAAAATAGTTAACTTATTTGGGTCATGAGCCTCAGTATCTAGAACACTTGGAGAAATCTCTTCTGCAACACTCTTGTCCTTCTCCTGGACACTTACACCTCCCTGATTATGTATCTCCTCCTAAACCTTCTTCCCCTTCTTAACCTTACTGACAAGGGTGGTTAAGAAATCTTCAGTGAACATTGAGGAGGATACAATTGTCTTGAGAGACAGAAGTGACTCTTTTGATTCTTGTATTTCTGACTCCATCTGGGAGTATTTCTTATTAAACTTTCTGGCTTGGTTGGCTAGTAGGTCAGCAAAGGTGCTTGAGGCCAAACCTACTGCTTTAGAGATGGCTTGTTCAATATCAAAAGAGGGAGTATGAGCAAGAGATGTAGGAGGAGTAGGTGTGGACAGAATAATTGGGTGGATTGCTGTGAGGTTCTCATTGAAGTCTGGAAGATCTATAGGGGAGCGGGATTGATAGACTTCTGGAGAGATATGAAATGGTGGTAGGGGAGCAGACTGTATGTTTGTGATTATGGTGGATGTTTGTTGCTATTGTTGGAGAGGGACCTGAGTTTCAGGTTCTGTGGCTGGGATGGATGAACTGGTCTGGTTGACCTAGGCTGGATCAGCATCTTGATTAGTATCATGTTGAGTTGCTGGGGTGTCCTATGGAGGATCTGGTAGATTTCTCTCTATGTCTTGTGGATGAGACTTCTATTTAGAACATAGTTTGGAGTATTCACTTCCTCAGCCCAAAAGGACTTTGGCAAATTGGATTCAGCCAATAATGACCTTCCTGATTCAATTAAGGTTCTATTTTTCCTTTCACCCACCCCATTTTTTCTTGGGGGGGGGGGGGGGGGGGGGGTTCTAGGAGTTGAAAAGCTTTGTCTTATCCCTTAATCCTCACAGAATCTACACATTAACTGATATTCAAACTCAGTACCATGATCACTTCTGATCACAGTAACCTGAGTGTTGAATTCAGATTGAATCTGTCTAATGAATCTTGAGAGGATCTTGAAGGTGTCTAACTTAGCTTTTAGAAAGAACACCCAACTGAATCTACAAAAATCATCAACAATGACTAGAGTATAGGACTTACCTGCTAAGCTCTGAGTGGAGATAGAACCAAATAGGTCCATGTGCAATAGGTATAGGATTCTGGGGGAATAATTCTTACCAATTTGTTTAAATGATGACTTGATCTGCTTTCCTAGTTGACAGGCTCTACAGGGATGGTCTTTATTAAACTTACATGTTGGTAAGCCTCATATTAGGTTAAGCTTAGATAGTTTGGCAATGGTCTTAAGATTAAGGTGACAAAGTCTCCTATGCCACAGCTCATTGTTTTCTAACTGGGAGTTAAATAAGCAGATCTCTGACTTAGTATACTCAAAGTCTACAACATAGATCTTACCTTTCCTAAGACCAGTCAATACTATTTGGTTATTATAGAACTAACTATATGACACAGACATAGTGAATACAACTGTGTATTCACCATCACAAAGCTGACTAATACTAATTAGATTATGTTGAAGTCCTTCAACATAAGCTACCTTAGAGAATGAGACTTCCCCAATCCTGAGCAAACCATATCCTTTGGTTTGACCAGAGTAGGAATTCCCAAGGATTACCTTAGGCCCTTCCTTGGCCTTGAAGTTTTCCAGGAGTTCTTTTGCTCCTGTCATATGCATGGAGCAGCCACTGTCCAGATACCACTGCTGGTTTGTGGTTGAGTAGTCTCCTTTCTGCACATGAAATCAAACATTAGTATAGACCCTCACTTGCTGGGGTCCATGTCTTCTATCATTATATGGAGTTATGAAAGAATAAGATAGTCTTTCAGTATATGCTGGACTCCGTCGAGTTGCATTCGATGCATCTTTAAAATTGCGTCGAGTTCTAGTCGACGTATAATTCTTTTCATTAAGTTTTTTATAATTATTATTTGGATTTTCTAAGGGGTGTTTACCTAGAATCCTTATTTGATTGGTAATGTTTACCCTATTGAATATAGTGAGTTTATTAGGGTTATTATTTTGTTCTTCACATGATTCTAAGTTGTTGTTAGGTTGATTCATGCTAGACCTAATTAATGCTACAGGATTTTCCCAAGCAAGTTTGATATGGATTAGTGTGCTAGTGGATGGTAGTGGTTCTAGATCAAGATGATCAAATCTCTTGGAGAGATTATTTGAGATATCCTTAAGCTTTTGACTCCTTCCATTGAGTGAGTCCTCAAAGGCTTTTGCGTTTGTAAGTCTAAGTCAGAATTTTCATTACCTAATGTGTATATTTCTTCTTCTTTCTTAAACAATTGACCTCTCAGATCATAGTTAACTGAGCACAAATGATCTTTCCTATGGCCTTCTAGTTCTGTTCTGATTATGTTAAGTTCCTTTTGACTATTAATATAATCTTGATAGAATTCTTTGAAACAATCTTTAAAATCTTCAGAGGAAAAGTCAAAATCATCAAAGATTTGTACCTGATTTTTAGCAGTGGACTCTTCCAGAGCCATTAAGCAGGCTTCTTCAGTTCCACACTCGTCATCACTATCAGATGAGGAGGAGCTTGACTCATACTTTGAATCACTCCAGGTTTCAGCAATGAAACCTTTTCCTCTTCTCTTATCCTCCTCATGGAGGATTTCTTCGTGTGCTCCTTCTTCTGCTTGTTCCTTTTTTCTTTTCTTCTTCAGGACATTCAGTGGCAAAGTGCCCAGGTTTTCTGCATGTGAAGCAGATAACTTCTTGTTTAGGAGTTTTGTCATACCTTGGCTTGCTTGAACTCCTCTCTTTCCTTCTGGAGCCATCTGTCCTGACCCATCTCTTTAATCTTTTAGAAAAGAGATTGAACATCTCTTCTTCAGAGGTGGAGGGCTCTGCTTCAACAGTCTTTAGTGCAAGTGTCCTTTCTTTAGGAGTTGAGATTCTCTCCTAGGCCTCTGACTCAGCCCTGCTTTTTAGTAAGAGCTTATAGGACTTGAGCTTCCCTAGCAGAGCTTCTGTTGATATTTCTCTAAGGAATCTAGAATCTCTGACAGCCCAGATTCTTGAGTCCCATGTTCTTGGCAAGCACATGAGAAGCTTGTCATTAATTTATGTCAGAGAAATTTCTTTATCAAGCCCTCTCAGCTCATTTATGATAAGGCTGAACCTGTCAAACATTTCAGTTATGCTTTCATCAGCCTTCTTCTTAAATTTCTCGTATTGAGATAAAAAAAGGACTTCTTGTCCTTTATTTCATCAGAGCCGCCTTCAATTAATCTGGAAAGAGATTCCCATATTTCTTTGGCAGAGTTGCAATCAGCAACTTTTTGAAATATGTCATTTGACATGGTTGACACCAGAATATTCATGGCTTTGGCATCGCATGCCTTCACCTTCTTCTCAGCATCAATCCACTCTGCTCTAGGGACTGCAGTTTGTGTTATTGTCCCACTAGCATCTTTCCTCACTGGGACCGGGGGACCTGTAATAATGACATTAAAAATGTCCTCATCAATAGAGTTCATATACAGTTTTATCCTGGCCTTCCAGAGTGTAAACTTATTTAGGTTACACACTGGTGATCTTGTTGATGCATAATCCTTAGAACTCATTTTCTTTAAAAAGTTGTTTTAATTAATTTTAAAATAAGGAAATGAGAGTGAGGAGATCTTTTGATCAAGGTGTTAACCTTTTAATGATCAACCAACCTCTGATACCAATTGAAAGTGCACATTGTGCCTCTGAGTATTCTCTACAGGGGGTGAATAGAGATTTAAAATATTTTCAATTCTATTTATGCACACACAATAAAAATAATATGTATTATGCAATCAACAATCCAAAGACAGAATATAATAAATGCATATTGCTGGAAATATAAACACAAAAAATAGAAATATGGACAGCATAGAAAAGCACACACAGAAGACACGGGAATTTTTATTGAGGTTCCACAAAATGTGGGTAGTCCTCTCTTCTACCTCCCTGGTAGGATTGCATAACCTGTGCCTGAGTCTTTTGATAAGGAGACTCTAAGAACCACTGAGTCTTTTGATAAGGAGACTCTCAGAACCACTAAGTCTTTTGATAAGGAGACTCTTAGAAACACTGAATCCTTTGGAAGAGGGATTAATAAAACTCTTTTACAGTTGAAGGAAAAGTGAGAATACAGGAACAAGAAGAACAGAATTCTGTTTTTCAGAATCCTTCAGAAGCAATTCTCCAGCTTCTGATTTTCACTGGATCTGTATATGATTAACCCTTGCTTATGATTGTGATGGTTGTAAGGGTTATTTGACTGGATCCTTTTTCTATAAGTGATGAGTCCAAATTATATACACATTTATGGACTCATCTGGGCCGATTTTCTAGTCAAAGCACTACACATTAGACTTATTATCGTTCATATTTGATCGTTATCTATTATTCCTTGCAAAGTGCACTTGTTGGCCTGTTTGTGGTGTGCAATTGCGCGCTTTATTGTTGGGGGAAAGCACAATGTGCTCCCCATCCTTTTTATGCTTTTATACTTGTGCTGGAGGTGTGTTCCCAGCGTTTGGGTGTGTTGTGCAGGTGGGCAGATCGTCCATATTGCCAAGAATTCATCCTGTATGAATCACACGGTCATGCGTTTTCTTGACGCATGGTCGGCTGCGATTGTGCGTTATGATCGGCTGGTCAATTTGGTGATCTGCCCCGCTCGTGCATTTTCTTCACGCACGGTTGGCCTCAACCGTGCGTGAACAAAACGCACGACCTCCTATTGTTGGCCGGATTTCGAGTTTTCTGAATTTACCCGTGCGTTTTTACACACGGGCGGCTTCGACTGTGCATGAGTAAAACGCATGGGCGCGCCTGCTTTGTCTTCCTGGCCTTCATGCTTGTTAAATATTGCACGGTTCATGCACGGTCGTGCGTTTGACCGTGCGTGACCAATTTCTGACTATTTTTCTATAAAAGCGCAGATTTCCGCCCTAATCATGATCGACCATCTTTCTTGCACCCAGAGCTCTAGTTCCGCGCCACTTTCGCCGCTCCATCACTGCCCACCTTCGGGAGGAGCTTCGGCCGCCATTCTCTTGCAAATCTCAAGCCGGAGCATCCTCTAGGCCTCCTCCATTGTTCGTGCACCTCCAAAGATCCATTGTGAGGTATTCAGTGCTGCACTTGTGAAGTTCTCCGGTGAGATCATGGACAAAGAAGATTGACGGAGAAGACGTGTATAATAGAAGAAGGTGACAGCTCTTCCGGACCCCGGACGGCAGTTGGAGCCCGAGCCCGGACAAGGATTGACAACCCTAGATTCCGGCCGTGAACCTCCGATGAGTCTCCGTGCTTTGGTTGTAATCTCAACCTCTTTTACATTGTAGTGTGTTATTCCATAATTATTTGGGTGTATGAACAATGTTTGCTAAACCTTGTTTTGTCATTTAATATTTCATGTCTATGTGAAATCGTTATGTGTGGTTTATGCAAGTGAGGAGCGCCCCATTCCATCCTCCATCCCGCCATCATGTTCGTGTGCCGCACTAGAAATTTCTAGTGGCGTGCTTGTTGACGAGGTGCTTACGACCCTCATTCCGCCGGTGTGACCCACTCCATCCGCAAGCCTACTCTTCCATCCGCCTAGCGAAGCGTGGCATAGCGGTCCGTGTAATCCATTCGCCTAACGAAGCAGCGCGCTCAAGGCCTGCCAAGTTCGATTTTGCTTGCCTACTCGTCCATCCGCCCTTGCGAAGTAGTGCATTCAAGGCTACGTAGTTTTCCATCCCATCTGGCGAAGCATTGCATAGCGGCATTGCATAGGAGTAGTTGTAGTCATTTTCTTTTATTTTCCAAAAGCCAAATCAACTCTCCCGCACTCCATCCGACTTAAGGACTTCAATCTCAAGTCCGTCCTAAATAGTTAAGTCCACCTTACTGTGTTCCTTCGAGATTCGATATTTAGGGATCACTCCCACATTTTATATTACTTGAACGATCGGTACACTGCCGTTTCGTGCCGCAGTCAAGCTACCGCCTATAGCGGTGAGCGAGATTTGCGCATCAAGTTTTTGGCACCGTTGCCGGGGAACACAGACGTGTGAGTTTGCTGTAGAGGGAGACAAGAGATAGTTGTTCTTCCAATGTGTATAGCTGCCTTATTATTTTTGTTTGCTTTTTAACTATATATTGTTTGTTATTATTTCTCTCTCATATTGTAAAGTTGTAGGCAAGTTTAATCCAAGGAGTTTTATTAGTTTGTGTAAATTTCCTTGCAAAGAATTTCTGTTTCGTTTTATCTGCTTTAATTATTGAAAATGTCTTCATTGGATATTTCTCCTATCACTTACGACAAGATGGTCTATTATATAGACCAAATGAAGGAGTTAAATGATAGGCAGTGTAGGAACTTTGTTTGCTTGATGTGTCGAGAAGAGGGTCATGAATTGAAGGACTGTCCTAGTCCTTTCAATCCTGACCGCCGCTCCTCCACTCATGACAACATTGTCCCTATCACACATTCTTTACCCATGGAGGCAATCGTGCCCTCTATCCCCGAGTTTATCTCGTGCATGGACTCCTCACTCCCTGTGTATGGCTTCACTCCTAGTGATGATGATCACCCATCTGTTGGCCAGCAAGGAGAGGAATGGGAGCTCCTAGATGCTCCTGAGTGGGATGTGGAAAGTATTCTTTCCATCGGTGAGGTATTAGCAGATCTTTTTGCGGAGGAACCAAATCTTTTTGTTCCTCCAGTTTCTTTGCAAGATTTTTCTACACACATTCTTTATGATCCTATCAAAGTGAAGGAGTGGGGTGATGCTTCTGACTCGGAGGATGCTCCAAAGTGGGATGAGGAGTGTGTTTTCCCCGAAGGGTAGAATGAATACTTTGAACACGATGGTGCACCTCGGTGGGATGAGGAGGATACTCTCTCTGATGAGGAGGTTTGCACTTCCTCATGGGACGAGGAGGTCCAACTCACCACCGAGGCCCTTGAGTTCTTGGGTTCCCCTCGCTATGATACTTACGACGATGATAGCGATCTATCCTTGGATCCTGCTGGGAGTGAGACCGGGACCACTCCCCTGATTGATTTTTATTTATGTTCTTCCTCTTCTTTATTCCTTGACCCCTCTTCTTCATCTGAGCCTGTGTGGGTTGAGTCTTCATAGGTACTTCAGGAGGACTTGGAGCATTTTGCTCAAGTCAATGATGATTGTATCCTCTCTTGTGAGGGGGTTGATCCCTCCTCCATTGAGGAAGCCTCATTCATTGCCTTCTCCTCCTGCCGCCTCCCTGAAGATGACACCTTGATGGGCAAGGATTATTTTGGTGAGATGAGTGAGGACTTCTCCTCTTCTTACTTTCTACTTCCCCTACCTGTGAAGAGCAGGTATTATTATTTAGGTAGGGGAGTAACTGTTTTATTTCCGTATCGGTACCCGCTACCGACACGCATATTAGAACAGTTACCTGTACATTTCCTTTTTCATAGACCCATTAGCTAGAACTGCTTTAAATTTGAATAAGTCGTGCTGGGAGGACAATAACCCCAGTAGTTATCTTACTTTTCCTGCAATTCTTATTTCATCTTGTTTAGTTTAGTTAGCTGTATTTCATTTTTATGTTTGTATATTATCTTTTGTTTTTGCGGAGCTCACCCCTGCAGGTATTCTTCTGGATGGCGGATACTGCAGCTTTGTCTTGGTTTACATTCCAATCTTCTGGTATGCTCACTTGTTGAGCATTGGGTACTTTCTTCCCCTAGCCCTCATTTGGATTTCATGTTGATGTTTTATGCTGGTTTGTTTAGTTTAATTCTGGGGGAGAGATATTTATTGTACCCACTGCACGTGCACATCTCAGTGCATGCTAGAAGTATTTTATTTCAGTTATTTTATTTGTTCATCTTCATCACACACCACTACACCCACTTGAGCGCGCACTCACTTGTGTGTGTGTTTCCGTTCACGCTTATCTTGGTTTGGAATGTGAAATAAGATGTTAGCTTAGGGATTGCAAATCAGAGTGCGATGTTGACTCTTGTAGTGCTCTAGTCACATCTGCATGCTCTAGTAGAAATTTGAGTAAAATTAGATTATTTCTATGCGTTTAATTTACGATTAGCGTTTTTGCGTAGTTTTAAATTTATTATACTCAATTGGTGAATGTGAATGAAATTGGCGGTAGCACTGTGTTGTGTGTAGGCAAGCGCTAGTTGTGTGTTGCTCGAGTCGGAAGGAAGGTTTACCTTTCTCGTGGACTAAGAACTTGCCCCAAGCGACTCTTGAAGCATTGGCGAGAGCAACTCATATTGTTAAACGTGATGTAGGCCATTTTTTGGCTAGTTTGAGCCTTGTTTTCCATGACCTATGCGTTTACCTTTGCAAGCCAAGTTTGTGGCTACCCTTCCTTTGTTTCAGCTCTTCTTTCAATCACCAAAGCCTGAAACTTATCCTATTATCGCAACCAAGTAGCGAGTTAACTGAAGTCATATTTCTTGGTTTGATGTGATGTTTGGAACCTTTGTGATGTGAAAGAAAAAGTGTATTGTGTGCTGAACACATTATTGTAAACCAACCGGGGGATAAAAGAAAAAGAAAAAAAATGAAGTTAAAAGAAAGATCTGAAAAGAATTGGAATGAAAAGAAATCCCTTTGAGCGTAATAGAAAAATCAGTGGGTATTTCTTGGAGTAGGCTGTGTGCACACTGTTGGATCTTACGGCGCCCTTAGAGGGGGGGTGAATAAGGGAATAAAATTCTTTTTATAATTTTCAAGATAATTACTAAGTTGTTTTTGATTAATACGAAATAAGATGACAATTTAGTAATAACAATTTTGCAATAAAGAAATTTTACGCCAATTGAGAGAAATCAAATAAACACAAATATAATCATGATTGCATTATATAAAAAAGGGTGTTTACAAAATTTGATTTCAATATCGCTAGAAATCGGAGACGTACAAAAGTGAATTTCTTTTCCTTTTCTATACCGACTTGTATCCCCACAAACCGGTTGGCTTTAGCCTATCCTTCCCCGGATAAAGCCTCAAGCCGCTCTAGCCAATTCAAACTCGGATATGGCCTCGAGCACCCCCTAGATCTAATCCTCAAGACCTAGTCGCCAACTCACGCGGCGAATTCCCCCTAAGCCGCGCAAGGACCTAGTCGCCAAAAACAAGGCGATTTCACTACAAGATACAAATAAAGAAGTGAAGTAAATAACAAGCAAACTCCCTCTTGAGATTTCTGGAGATGAGTATGAAGGATCGCTGAAGCACAAGCGAGGTCGAAGCGATCATTCTTTGGATGCAGCGTGATGGCTTCCTTCTCCAGAATTTCTTCTTTGGCTTTGAGTGGGAGATGATGTTTCGGCAGAGTAGCAGCACGAGAGTTTTGGGCACAAGTAATGTCTCTGGAAGTTCTAACCCAAAATGAGAGATAACATATCGTTTTATAGATCATGGAGCTAGCGCCTGCGGTAGCTGATAGCGCCTGCGGTAGCGTTCGTGTGGAGCAGTTGAAAAAACCGTCGACTGCGTGGCTCTCTGCACGAACTTGAGATAGCGCCTGCGGTAGCGATAGCGCTGGCGGTAGCGGTTGTGTTGAGCGGTTGCAGAACCGTCGAAGGCGTGGCGCTGTGTATGAACTCGAGATAGCGCCAGGCGGTAGCGCTAAGGAAACCGCTGAGACGAAACCAACTGAGCTAGCGCCTGGCGTTAGCGATAGCGCTGGCGGTAGCGCCGCTCCTTTCAAAAGATTGTTCCAAGCTGCTTTATACCTGTGGAGTATTGCACCTATAGTTCCTGCACACTATAAACACACTACAAGCAATATCAAATACAATATGGGATTTGTTATTCTCAAACAAAGGGATGTGACACACATGTCCAACAATCTCCCCCTTTTGATAATAACAAATCCTTTAAGCAAGAAATCAACAATAGTGTTTATAGATAAGATAAGCAAGATAAAAGTGCAACTATAGTAAATGATATGCATGATAATGTGCATACTCCCCCTAACTTAATGCTCCCCCTACATAAATGCAATTTATGTGTTACTCCCCCTAAATGATAGATTTCATGAATTATTCTCCCCTTATTTATCTATATTTCTCATATACAGATTTCTTCAATTAATCTCCCCCTTTTGATATTATCAAAAGAAGGTGGGGTGAGGGTAGTAAGGAGGCATTTATATATTATGATCGAGCTTTTTGAAATATAAATAATGATAAAGAGTTTAAGCATATCATATATAAGAGATTTCAAATATAAAGATAAGAGTTGAAAGCAAGCGGAAGATTATAATAAACATCTTTTTGTAAGCATGAAAAGCATAAGTAGAAATATGAGTTTAGTTCAAAATTGAAAGATGTTTTAACCTTTTTGAAATCTCAAAGTTTTTCATAAAAATACCAAGCATGAAACGAACATATCAAAGAGAGATTATGCTACAATGTTGCTTAATTCTAAGTTCAAGAAATACCAAAGCATTGTAGAGATCATGCTAGGTTTATCTAGTGCATTTTTATATAAAGAGTAGTATAGATAATGCATTAGAATCCAATACTCATGAGAAGAAGTGTTATGAAAGATAATGATGTGCACATAAGTGTATTTTGAGCAATGTTAACAATGGATTTAAATCATCAAAATACAAGACATATGTAAAGTAAAGTGCACAATAAAACACAAGTAAATTACTTTCACACACTTGTAATGCACATAATTTTTTTTAAACAAAGTGGTGTAATATCTAAGGTTTGCACAAGCCACTTTACTATTCTTTCCAAGGTGCTCAACCTCACAATGCTTATGAAGACTTATCAGGAGGTTCAAGTAGTGCTTGGTGGATTTATATTTGTCTACATATATAATTTTTTGTTCACATTTGTGAGACAACATTCTTCGAATACACTTGTTTTGCCAACCCAATCTTTAACTTAACCACTTTTCTAAATTTCATAAGTGCAATTCAAATGTAGTGTAGGCAATAAACTTATGCAAGTTTTAATTCATTGCACAAATACAATACTCAAGCAAGCATTTTTAGATTTAGACACACATGTTGATTACCAAAATAAGTGAGTGAAATGTATCATTATCAATCATAAAACATTTACTCATACTTAGAGGCATGCTAAGCTTGGTTCTACACATTTTTTTAATACAATTGATGCACTTTAAATAGATATATCAAAGCATGATAAACAAAATAATGTTCATAGTAATTTCAAGGAATAAATTTTAACATTGTAAATAATTCAAAACAATAGAATTCATACATGCTTGATATTGGCAATAAAGATCATACAATTTTTTTTGTTTTATCATTTTTAAATCAAATAAAAACAGAAAATCAGAAAAACATATTTTTGTAATTTTTGAATTTTGAACTTTTGTAGTTGATTTTTCATAATATGAATAAAACAAAAATAACAAATGTCAGAAACACAAAAACAAAGTAGTACATATAGACTGAAATATTTTTAGTGATTTTTAGAAATTTTGAAAATCAGAAAATTCCAACACCCACGCTAGCGCCGGCGCTAGTGATAGCGCGGCAAACAGTACACGATTTTTTAGGAATTTTTAATTTTTAATTTTTGATATTGATTAAGGGTCTTAAGTGTAGTCTTATGCAGAAATTGTATAATATTCAGAGTTGTTTTGATTGCTCAAATTGCATAAAACATTAGTATTTTACATGTTATTCATCCTAAGATGTCTAAGACTCCTAATTCCAATCTTAACATTTGAAACCTTGCATTGGGAAGAGGTTTAGTAAATATATCAGCAAGTTGAGAGTCCGTGCCAATGAAACTAATCCTTACATTTTCCTTTTTAATGTGATCCCTTATGAAATGATGACGCACATCTATATGTTTGGATCTAGAGTGGTGTACCGGATTATTTGTGAGATCAATGGCACTTTTGTTGTCACATTTTAGTTCAATATTTTTTAGATGAAAACCAAAGTCCTCTAAAGTTTGGCTCATCCATAGTGCTTGTGCACAACAACTCCCTAACGCAATGTATTCGGCCTCCGTGGTGGAGAGTGCAACCGAATTTTGTTTCCTACTAGACCAAGCAACTAATGAAGGTCCTAGAAAATGACAAGTACCACTAGTGCTTATTCTATCAAGTGAACAACCGGCATAATCCGAATCGGAATAGCCATGCAATGTAAATGAATCATTATGTGGGTACCATAATCCTAATCTAGATGACCCAATGAGATATCTAAAAATTAGTTTTACCGCTTTTAAATGAGATTCTTTTGGATTGGCTTGAAATCGAGCACATAAGCATACGACAAACATAATATCGGGTCTAGTTGCACTAAGATAAAGTAGGGATCCTATCATACCTCTATATTAGGTTTGATCAATTGAAATTCCCGATTCATCTTTTCCTAATTTAAGTGACGCACTCATTGGCGTAAAAGCATGTTTAAGGTTTTCAAATCCAAAACGTTTAAGCATATCGTGGACATATTTAGTTTGACACACAAAAATACCATCAATTCTTTGTGATATTTGAAAACCAAGGAAATAAGAAAGTTCTCCTACAAGACTCATTTCAAATTCATTTTTCATCACTAAAATAACTTCTTTACACATCTCTTCATTAGTAGATCCAAAAATAATATCATCAACATATATTTGTAAAATAATTATATCATCATTGTTGTGCTTAATGAAGAGAGTATTATCCGCACTTCCTATAATATAACCGTGCTTCAATAAAAATAATGTAAGTCTTTCATACCATGCACGGGGCGCTTGTTTTAAACCATAAAGCGCTTTTTCTAGTTTATAAACATGATTTGGAAATTTCTCACTAATAAAACTGGGGGGTTGTTCAACATAAACTTCTTCTTTTACAAACCCGTTTAGAAACGCACATTTCACATCCATTTGAAATAGTTTTATTCTTTTAAAGCTTGCAAATGCTAGAAAAATTCTTATAGACTCCAATCTAGCTTCGGGTGCAAAAGATTCATCAAAATCTATCCCCTCGATTTGTGAAAATCCTTGTGCTACTAAGCGTGCTTTATTTCTAGATATTCTAGACTAACCATCTAATTTATTTTTGAAAATCCATTTTACGCCTACAACCGGGTGATTAGATGGTCTTTCTACTAATTTCCAAACATTATGTCGCTCAAATTGTTCTAACTCTTCATTCATAGCCAAAAACCAAAATTCATCGTTTAAAGCAGTAGAAATATTTTTTTGGTTCTATTTTGGAAACAAAGCAAACATTTGAATAAGATTCATGAAGAGAAGAGCGAGTTCTTACCTCGATGGATGGTTCACCAATTATAAGTTCCCGTGGATGATCCTTTGTGAATTTTAAGATGCTTGGAGGTACATATTCATCTTTCTTGGCCTCCTCTTCTTATTCTTTGGAAGGTTCTTCATCACCATGCTCCAAAGGAGGTAATAGATCATCCTCTTTGCCTGCAGAAAGTCTTTCTATACAAGGAACAAGCTCATCAAATTTCACATTAATTGACTCTTCAACTTTTCTAGTTCTTTTATTAAAAACTCTATAGGCTTTGCAAGTTGAAGAGTATCCAAGAAATTTTCCTTCATCACATTTTTCATCAAACTTTCCCAAGCTATCTTTTGTATTTAAAATGAAGCATTTACAACCAAAAACTTTGAAGTAAGATACATTAGGCTTCTTTTGAAAATAAAGTTCATATGGTGTGAGATTTAAAGATGGGCGAAGCATGATTCTATTTATAACATAACATGATGTGTGAACGGCTTCGGCCCAAAAGGACTTAGGTAATTTATATTCACATAACATAGTGCGTGCTAGCTCTTGAAGTGTCCTATTCTTTCTTTCTACAGCACCATTTTGTTGTGGTGTGCGTGGTGCGGAGAACTCATGTTTTATGACTAACATATCACAATAAGAAGTAAATTTTTCATTTTCAAATTCTCCTCCATGATCCGAGCGAATGCATTTAATTTTTACATCACTTTCTTTTTCAATACGAGTACATAATTTTGAAAATTCACAAAACGCTTCGGATTTGGATGATAGAAATATTGCCCAACAATATCTAGAAAAATCATCTATTAAAACATATGTATATAATCTACCACCAAGACTTACGGTGCTAACAGGACCAAAAAGGTCCATATGAATTAATTGCAAAGGTCTTGCAGTAGAAATAACATTTTTACTTTTGAAAGAGGATCTAGTAATTTTACCTTTTTGACATGGTGAACAAAGTGAAGGTAAATTTCCATTTAATCTAGGCAATCCTCTAATTAAATCTCTTTTGGCAAGTTTTACAATAAGCTTTGTGCTAGCATGTCCTAGCCTTCTATGCCAAAGTTCAAGTTCATCATTTTTGGTAATAAAACATTTTAAAGATGATTTTGAAAGATCATGAAATGAAACTATATAAACATTGTGTATTCTTGGTGCAGTTAGTTTAATATTGTTTGTAATAGGATTAGATATTTTGCATAGATTAGTAGAAGATTCAAATAAAACATCTAATCCTTTATCACATAATTGGCTAATTGAAATAAGATTATGTTTTAGCCCTTTTACATAAAGAACATTTGATATAGTGAAGGATTCGTTACCAACTGTACCAATTCCCATGATCCTTCCTTTTCCGTTGTCACCAAACGTTACGATCCCTCCCTTCTTCCTTTCTAGGCTAAGGAACTTTGCTTTATTGGCCGTCATGTGCTTGGAGCATCCTGAATCCAAGTACCACACGTCTTCATTGTCCTTAGCCTGCCTGCACAACTAGAAAGAAGATGAGAGTAAAGATCCGGATACCCAAGTGGAACCTCCCATAGAATAAGTGGAAGTCTTAGGTACCCAGATTTGCTTTAAAGTATTTTGTTTTATTTTCCTGCAAGAACTAGTTGTGTGACCCAACCTATAACAGTTTGCACACGAAATAAAGGGGGTTGAGACCCTTTTCTGGAAAATTTTCTTGCTGGAATAAATTTGATTTACAGAAGGAAAGCATTTTGAAAAAGAAATTTCAGGTTTCTAGAATGAGGTTCTAGCGCCGGCGTTAGTGGCTAGCGCCGAGCGGTAGCCCTCACCTCGATATCTGAGCCCAAACATTCCAGAACCATGGCCCTGGTTCCCTAAAATCATGTCCAGTGATTTTTGGCATATTCCAAATTTTTTAATGGCCATGGTGAGATCATGTACTTGTGCTTTAAGTGAAAAGTTTTCTTTCACAAGCATGACACACCTATTTTCAAAAACCTTTTTATTGTTTTTGATTTGCAAAAGAGAGGCTTCTAATTTCCTTTCTAATTCCCCCTTTTCTTTTGTAAGAGTTTTGGCATGAGAGAGGGCTTTAGAAAGTGACTCTTCAATATCTTTTGCCAATTTAGTGGAGTGATCACATTCTTGGCAAGAAACCTTTCTCTTTTCTAAAACAATTACCTTTTTGGAAAGCTTTTGATTTTCTTTAATAAGAGATTCATTTTCACGATTTAATAAAATACTATCTTTCATATTTTTATCAAAAGCTTTGCAAGTTTCAAGAAATTCAGTAAACAATTCATCATAAGTGGGAGGAGTTACCTCAGTGTCACTAGGAACACTGGTGTCATCGCCGTCGTTTCCAAGTCCCATGAGGCACATGTTTGCTTCCTCATTTCGCTTGATGAAGATCCACTTGATTCTTCGGAGGAGGAGGAGGAATAGTCATCCCATGTTCTAGCTTTTAGTACTTTCTTCTTCTCCTTCCCTTTGTGCCGTTTTTCTTTCTTCTCCTTCAAGAACTTTGGGCACTGGCTCCGAATGTGCCCCGTCTTCCTACAATGATAGCATTCCGGTGGAGGTCTCTCTTCTTCATTGTCGCTATCTTTTTCTTTCTTTGAAGATGACCCTTTCCATCTTTCACCCTTTTGAAAATATTTTCGAAAGGTGTTTCTCCTTTCCGGATTGCGCATGAACTTTCGGATGTTTTTCACCAAAAGACTCTCTTCATCTTCATCCTCATCCTCTTGGCACTCCTTATTTGACTTTAATTCCAACCCCTTCTTCTTTGGCTCCTTGTTGTATTCATCATGTTGGATTTTGAGTTCTACCTCATGGGTTTTGAGATTCCCAATGAGGCTCTCAACTTGGAGCGTCCTTAAGTTGTGCGACTCTGAAATAGCCGTCACCTTCGGGTTGAATTTTGGAGGAAGAGAACGAAGGATCTTACAGACCAAGTCGCCAATTGAGAAAGTCCTTCCAAGAGATTTTGAGGCGTTGACGATCTTGGTGAAGCTCGTGTACATACCATCAACATCTTCGCTTTCATCCATTCAAAATTTTTCATATTCCGACTCTAGTTGAAAAAGCTTGGAATCATTAACCTGCGATGTACCTTCATGAGTAACTTCCAAATGATTCCAAATTTCATAAGCAGTAGTACATGCAGAAATTCTATTAAATTCATTTCTATCCAACGCACAAAATAGAGCATTCATGGCTTTTGCATTATTTTTACATTTGAGTTTATCCCGATCGTCCCATTTATCTTTGGGTTTTTCTAACATAACTTCTCCAACTACAAATGTTGGAGGAGTGTATTCTTCTTCTACCATGTTCCAAACCTCAATATCTAGGGTCATTAGAAAACAATGCATCCTATTTTTCCAATATTTATAATCCGACCCAGTAAATAGTGGAGGTCTACTAATTCCCTAACCCTCGGAAAAAGCGAGATCATAAGACGCCATTATTCTTGGTTTTTACACCATTTGGACTAATCTGTCCTCTGATACCATTTGTTGGATCTTACGGCGCCCTTAGAGGGGGGGGGGGGGGTGAATAAGGGAATAAAATTCTTTTTATAATTTTCAAGATAATTACTAAGTTGTTTTTTGATTAATAGGAAATAAGATGACAATTTTGTAATAACAATTTTGCAATAAAGAAATTTTACGCCAATTGAGAGAAATCAAATAAACACAAATATAATCATGATTGCATTATATAGAAAGGGTGTTTACAAAATTTGATTTCAATATCGCTAGAAATCGGAGGCGTACAAAAGTGAATTTCTTTTCCTTTTCTATACCGACTCGTATCCCCACAAACTGGTTGGCTTTAGCCTATCCTTCCCCGGATAAAGCCTCAAGATGCTCTAGCCAATCCAAACTCGGATATGGCCTCGAGCACCCCCTAGATCTAATCCCCAAGACCTAGTCGCCAACTCACGCGGCGAATTCCCCCTAAGCCGCGCAAGGACCTAGTCGCCAAAAACAAGGTGATTTCACTACAAGATACAAATAAAGAAGTGAAGTAAATAACAAGCAAACTCCCTCTTGAGCTTTCTGGAGATGAGGATGAAGGATCGCTGAAGCACAAGCGAGGTCGAAGCGATCGTTCTTCGGATGCTGCGTGATAGCTTCCTTCTCCAGAATTTCTTCTTTGGCTTTGAGTGGGAGATGATGTTTCGGCAGAGTAGCAACACGAGAGTTTTGGGCACAAGTAATGTCTCTGGAAGTTCTAACCCAAAATGAGAGAGAACACATCGTTTTATAGATCTTGGAGCTAGCGCCTGCGGTAGCTGATAGCGCCTGCGGTAGCTGATAGCGCCTGCGGTAGCGTTCATGTGGAGCGGTTGAAAAAACTGTCGACTACGTGGCTCTCTGCATGAACTTGAGATAGCGCCTGCGGTAGCGATAGCGCTGACGGTAGAGGTTGTGTTGAGCGGTTGCGGAACCGTCGAAGGCATGGCGCTGTGTACGAACTCGAGATAGTGCCAGGCGGTAGCGCTAGCGCTGGCGGTAGCGCTAAGGAAACCGCTGAGACGAAACCAACTGAGCTAGCGCCTGGCATTAGCGATAGCGCTGGCGTTAGTGCTGGCGTTAGCGATAGCGCTGGCGGTAGCGCTGCTCCTTTCAAAAGATTGTTCCAAGCTGCTTCATACCTGTGGAGTATTGCACCTATTGTTCCTGCACACTATAAACACACTATAAGCAATATCAAATACAATATGGGATTTGTTATTCTCAAACAAAGGGATGTGACACACATGTCCAACACACACCCAGTTTTCAATCTAAGCCTGGGGGTGTGTCACACTAGCATCGTTCTTGGTCTTGTTTTGGTACAGCGATATCTTTTGACTCAATTGGGTTGCGTAGCCGTCTCGTTTATCATTGAATATCATACCGTAACCAAAGCCCCATTATAACCTGAAAGCCCTATTGATTTAACTTGTGAGTTTGCTAACATTGTGGAGAGAGTGTAGCCAGGCAAGCTTATGGCTCTCGTCGTTGATGGATTTCAGCGGAGTTATCCCTGAATTCCGATCTTTTGCAACACCCTCCTGAGTGGCTTGCTTACTTTCACATCGGACACGACCGCACAAATTCTTCATGATTCACCATCTGAGTATAACTAAATCTCTACTTACGCCTTAATACTTTTGTAAATTAGTTAGCATAGCTAGAATCTCCTTTTATTGAATTTCTATTTGCATAAGTATGCTACTTCGCACCGTACTCCAATTTTGCAATTCTCTTCAATAACTACCATTTCATACTCCGCCGGATTTGTTTGCTCGGGACGCGCAAACAGGTAAATCTGGGGGTGTGATGAGTCCAAATTATATACACATTTATGGACTCATCTGGGCCGATTTTCTAGTCAAAGCACTACACATTAGACTTATTATCGTTCATATTTGATCGTTATCTGTTATTCCTTGCGAAGTGCACTTGTTGGCCTGTTTGTGGTGTGCAATTGCGCGCTTTGTTGTTGGAGGCAAGCACAATGTGCTCCCCATCCTTTTTATGCTTTTATACTTGTGTTGGAGGTGTGTTCCCAGCGTTTGGGTGTGTTGTGCAGGTGGGCAGATCATCCATATTGCCCAGAATTCATCCTGTATGAATCGCACGGTCGTGCATTTTCTTGACGCACGGTCGACTGCGATCGTGCGTTATGATCGGCTGATCAATTTGGTGATCTGCCCCGCTCGTGCATTTTCTTCACGCACGGTTGGCCTCAACCGTGCGCGAACAAAACGCACGACCTCCTATTGGTGTCCGGATTTCGAGTTTTCTGAATTTACCTGTGCGTTTTTACGCACGGTCGGCTTCGACCGTGCGTGAGTAAAACGCACGGGCGCACCTGCTTCGTCTTCCTGGCCCTCATGCTCGTTAAATATGGCACGGTTCACGCACGGTCGTGCGTTCGACCGTGCGTGACCAATTTCTGACTATTTTTCTATAAAAGCGCAGATTTCTGCCCTAATCAGGATCGACCTTCTTTCTCGCGCCCAGAGCTCTAGTTCCGCGCCATTTTCACCGCTCCATCACCGCCCACCTTCGGGAGGAGCTCCGGTCATCATTCTTTTGCAAATCTTAAGCCGGAGCATCCTCTAGGCCTCCTCCATTGTTCGTGCACCTCCAAAGCTCCATTGTGAGGGATTCAGTGCTGCACTTGTGAAGTTCTCCGGTGAGATCGTGGCCAAAGAAGATTGACGGAGAAGACGGGTATAATAGAAGAAGGTGACAGCTCTTCCGGACCCCGGACGGTAGTTGGAGCCCGAGCCCGGACAAGGATTGACAACCCTAGATTCCGGCTGTGAACCTCCGATGAGTCTCCGTGCTTTGGTTGTAATCTCAACCTCCTTTACATTATAGTGTATTATTCCATAATTATTTGGGTGCATGAACAATGTTTGATAAACCTTGTTTTGTCATTTAATATTTCATGTCTATGTGAAATTGTTATGTGTGGTTTATGCAAGTGAGGAGCGCCCCATTCCATCCTCCATCCCGCCGTCATGTTTGTGTGCCGCACTAGCAATTGCTAGCGGCGTGCTTGTTGACGAGGTGTTTGCGACCCTCATTCCGCCGGTGTGACCCACTCCATCCGCAAGCCTACTCTTCCATCTGACTAGCGAAGCGTGGCATAGTGGCCCGTGTAATCCATTCGCCTAACGAAGCAGCGTGCTCAAGGCCTGCACAGTTCGATTCCGCTTGCCTACTCGTCCATCCGCCCTTGCGAAGTAGTGCATTCAAGGCCTACGTAGTTTTCCATCCCGCCTGGCGAAGCATTGCATAGCGGCATTGCATAGGAGTAGTTGTAGTCATTTTCTTTTATTTTCCAAAAGCCAAATCAACTCTCCCGCACTCCATCCGACTTAAGGACTTCAATCTCAAGTCCGTCCTCAATAGTTAATTCCACCTTACTGTGTTCCTTCGAGATTCGATATTTGGGGATCACTCCCACATTTTATATTACTTGAACGATCGGTACACTGTCGTTTCGTGTCGCGGTCTAGCTACCGCCTATTGCGGTGTGCGAGATCTGAGCATCAATAAGCACTTGCTGAAAACTTGTTGTAGTAAGGTGAAGAAGAAGAAGCAGCTATTTTCTTTTCTGTTCGGAGCACTTGTTTTCTATCTTAGGGTTTTGGAAGGAAGAAGAAGAAGGCCTTATTTGACAGATGAGAATAATGTAATGAATGCCCTTTTCTTTTCTTGCTTTCTCCTGTTCAGCATACTTATTCTGTATGATTGGAATTGGAATTACTTTCTTCTTTTAGGCTATCCTGAAAAGGAATTTATTTTGGATACATAATTTTCCTTTCTTCTTTTGATCCCGACCCATCCATCAGATTTGAATACATTCCAAGAGTATTTTTGATGTGTCCTGGAATGCTCCATTCCATTCTTGACAATAAACGAGTTGTTGTAGAACTGTCTTTAGCCATGTGGTCCTTCTGAAAAGGTCTTAAAAGGACACCAGAAAAAGCTTCCTTTTCTGATTGTATTCGACGTTGCGTCGACTTTATCATTCTTCATATCGACGCACCTCTGAGTTCTTATAGGAGTAGCTTCGAATCCCTTCTTAGCTCTGACTGAACTCAGATGTCGACGTTACATCGATTCTCTATCAACGTATCCGTTGAGTTGAAGACTTGTACTTGAGCTTTAACTTCTGTGTTGAATTGAAGTTGAAGTTGCGTCGACTTCTTAGATGACTTTGACAAACTCGTCCTTCTACGTCGAGTCCCTTTCGGCGTTGCGTCAACTTGACTTATACTTCGACAGGCTGGTTAAGTCGCTTGGATTTCTAGTCAAAGTTGCGTCGACATCAAGTCGAAGTTGCGTCGACTTTCATTCGACGTAAGTCTTAACTTAACTGATTTTGTGATTGTCTTGACTTGCCCTTGACACTCAATTGTGAGTGTGACATCCTAAGACATCTAATGAACAATTTACCCTTACTATACGTACAATGAGGGTAATATAACCTAATTGATGAAATCACTTTAAATAATTTGTTAGATAAATCACAAGGGTTTTTCCCAACATCAAGTCTTCTTTAAACTTCTTTAGAGAATGATATCTCGACGATACAAGATATCACAGCTGCACTTTCACTCACGACGACATGAAGTCATCTTAAAGATGTCGTCATAAACTTGTTGACGACTTGCGATCTTCTTGACGATGTCATTGAAACCATACTGTCTTATTGACGATATCGTCTTGATCACTATAACTTCTTGTTGATATCGTTTTGATCATCTTGATGACAAGCGACTCTTCTTCTATAAGCTGTCTTCACGAGTTCTCTCTTAGCCTTCTCGGCGACTAGGCTTCTTTACGACAATGTTGTCAACATTGTCGAATACTTTGACTTAAGTCTTTTTAGACCTTACAGCGATATCATGGCATGATTCCGGTTGACACGACGATACTAGACTTGATCAATTCTTCTTATTCTTATGACGATATCGTCGTGTGTACATTGATGTCACAACAATTTCATCGAATTGTCCATATTATCTCGACGATAACTGACATGAACCTTCTGCTTATCTCTGAGAGTAAACTCGACGATATATGAGTGCTTATTCGACGATATGTCCAGTCCTTCTCAGCGATTTTAGACTTAGTGAAATTGGAGAAGTACTTGACATATGATTTAATTTCTGCAAGTATAAACTAAGAATACCATCAAATACATAGTGCTTTAATCATTGATCTGAGAACTTCTTCAAATCAGGAATATTGTTGGGCACTATTCCCAACACTTATTTATAAGCAAAACATCCCAAGGGTATATTGGTCTGTGGGTAGCGGCCTCCATATTAACCAAAATATTATTCCCAGACGCAGATGGTCTGCAGATAGCCTACCCCTCCTTAACGAGAATACTATTCTCATACCCTGACAGTCTATAAATAACCATTCTGGCATTCAATAGATTGTTGCTCACTGACCTAGGGCATCCCAAGAGTTGGACCAACCTGGGCTCGCCTTGCCTACTCGGCGGCGAGTCTGCTTGTGTTACCTATGACTCTCCATTATGTCATTACCTGGCGGCGAGTCTGGCTATTTTGCTTGGCTCGCCACATAGAACACGGGTTGGACACACTCTTATTGTGGTTTTCTGGGGTGAACCATCCCTCTGCTCGCTGAATACGGGTTGTACAAATGCACTCTACAAGAATGACTTGAGCTCAGTCAGCATTTTGAACTTCGTTCGGTGAACGCCCAATCGATCATCCGATCAGCAATCGTGCCACCAATCGACGAATGTCAGATACATATTCGTTGAATGCATGTATGATTTTTTTTTTCAATTCTCTTCACTTTCTGTTTGGCTTCTTCTATGTAGCTATCATCTAAATCAAATATATATATATATAATATGCTCTAACAATGCTAAACATATTATAATAACATTATTTGTTAATCATCAAGGATTTTTCCAATGATCTCCCCATATTTGTTAGATCAGGTTTCACATAAGAAATAATGTGTTGGTTGTTTACAGAAAAGAAAAGAGTATTCCAAATACACATCATTGCCATCATTTAGGTTTGTCCCATCAAATCAACAGTAATATTTCCCAACACGTGCAACTCCATCAAGCAGCCTTCACATGTCATTCACGGTCTTCATCCAACCTCACAGTCCATGAAGTTGGGCTCCTTCTTGGAGCATCGAGGTGGTTCGAGGGGTTTCAGAGAGGGAAGCCATGGGTGGGGTTCACCGACAACGCCAATCTGGGCTCGAGGTCTCCCCAAAGTAATTCTTCCACCGTCTTGGGAAATCATCAAAGTTCTCCCGAGTGATGAACTCTCCCTGAACCCGTAAGGTCTCGCAATCTCCTTCTAATTTGTTTTCTCGTGTCATCGATGTATACTTCAGAGTTTTTTGTTTCTCTTTCCAAATTCCATGCTCACCACACCAAGGTGTTGAGGCCGAGAACTCAGCTTCAATGTTCGAACTTGGGTATGGGTAGAGGTTATTGTCCCATTGAAATAGAAATCATAGACAAAGAAAGGTGAGTTGAGATATTTTATTGTTGATCAAGAAAGTAGTCACATCTTCGAGGTCCCAACTCACAAGATGTATAAAAACTCCACATCCCAAACCAAATGTTGTGCTAGGTTGGGGGAGGCAGACTCAAGGGATGCACTACAGAGCTTGCAGATTTCAGGTAAGATCTTTTGTGGGCAGATGGCACTCCCTCTTCCCCTCAACAATGGGTCGTATTTTTAGGTGATGACAGGGGGTATACGCCTAGACCCATAGGTGGGCCCATCCCCGTGCAAGGTCAATCCATTCATCGGTGAGCTGGGGTGAGCTAATCTCATCATTCAGTGAGGCAATGATGATTCCCAACGAGGTGTTTGAGGGTCGGTTGTGAACTGATTGCAAGCTAATTCTGAGCTGGCTGCAAGCTCATCCTTGTATGGGTGTCTATATACTTATACCTTATTGGGCAACCCTTTGTTGATCTCATCGAGTATGAAGTACAATAACATCATATTCATTTTATTCCGAGAGAGAGGTAGTACGAAAATTTGAGAGGATGTAGATGAAGACTGGAGAATATAATTATCACAATTTCTATGACTTTACTATTTTTTTTCTTGCATGCTTGTTGTTGTACCTGATTTTTGCCCTTATATATGTCGATTAAAAAGATTCTTTTAAAAAAGAAATGATCTTCCATATTTGCATCTACTCAAAAAGCATGTCCTTCAATTATGAATCTTCTTCTTGAATCGTGAAATCTTCTTCATTTTATAGTTCGACAATGACTCTATTTCAAATCTCGTCCGCGCTTCAGTTTCAATCGGCGTTTGCTGAGATTCGGTGAGTTGGTGGTCAGTTAGATTCGGTCAGTCGACGATCACTGAGATCCGGTCAGAGAAAGCCTTATTTATTTAAACATCATGTACAATTCAACATGCAGCTAGCTCTTTCTGTGCTCTGACTGGGCTCCGATCGACAATCAAGTCTACGGTCAGCAATCAGCTACATAAAATGCTTTGAAAGAATGACTTGAGCTCAGTCGGCATTTCGGACTCTGGATGGTGAATGCTCCATCACTGATCGGTCATCCACTCTGCGATCGTGTCTCCAATCAACGAATGTCTGATCAGTAATCATTGACTGCATGTATGAATTTCATTCAATTCTCTTCACTTTCTGTCTAGTTTCTGCTCTGCAGCTACCATATGAATCAAATATATATAATATGCTCTAACAGAGCTAAGCATATTATAATAACATGATTTGTCAATCATCAAGGATTTTTCCCAACAATCTCCTCATATTTGTTAGATCAGGTTTCACGTAAGAAATAATGTGTTGGTTGTTCCTTCTGCGAGGTTGGTAAATTCCTAGATCCTCCCTTGTAATGACCAATCTTGTTATCGCACTGGTATCACCAACCTTTTTCATTATTCATCTTGTCCTTCCATTCTTTTGCTGGATATGCTTGACTCTAGAATTTGATGAGAGATTCGATAATTATAATAACATATCTTATGATCCTTCAGGCCTTCCTCTTTACTTCTCATTTGACACAATTTTTTGTGCCCATCAATTAAGTTGAAGAGGAGAATGTGTTCAGACACATCGAAGACTCGCAATGATAGTCCTGTAAATTCTTTGACAAATTCGTTGATTACATATTTTTGCCCTAGTTCCCCGAGTTTCCCTAAATTTTCATCTATAACATTTTCAAGGATGAAATTCCACCTCAACTATTACTTGAAGTCATTCCAATAGTTTATTTAGTGGAGACCTTTGTCTATGTCTGCTTGCATTTTCTGTCGTCGTAATGAAATAGTATCTTCAAAATACTAGCTAGCATGGTGTACCTTTAACGCTTCATCTGTGATGTTGTAGACTTCCAAGTATTTCTCTATATACCAAAGGAAGTTCTCTATCTCCAAAGATTCTTGTTTTCCATCAAATTTCTTGGGTTTTTGCGCACAACAAGTTTTGCATTTTTCATGACTCCACCATTTAAACCATTATTATAGTTTCTCTTGCGCAAATATTCCACTTTTGTTTCAAGGTTTGTCAAGCGATCTTCAAAGTCACCAATGATAGAGTCAAAGGCCTTGTTGGTGGATTCCAACTTGGCCATTACTTGTTGCTTCAGAAACTCACTATATTTTCATTTTCTCTTCTTCGAGATGAAAGTGTCAAAGTATATACAGATGTTCTCTACTTTCATTTGTAGATCATGATAAGCATCCCGCAATGCTTAATAGTCAGCTCAATCCAAGATGTTTTTCTCCTCGTTGGAACCATCGTGATCCTTGCTTTGGTACCTCTTCTTCTTTCTCTTTTGCTCTTCGGTCGTCGTGCCGCGCTCATCAACAATGCTTGAGTTGTTGTTTCCTTCAAAATTCATCTCACCTTTTATGCAGCACAATTGCAATCTCGCTTTGATACCAACTTTCACAGGCTCGTCCCCTTGACAATGTCGTGTGCGGCTTTAGCTTCTTTTTGCACCCCTTCGCATCTAGCTAAATCAGCTTCCTTCAACAATTATTGTGGTAAGAAGAGTAATTGAACACTTAGTACGAGAGAGTAAGAGAGATCAAGACTAAACTCAAGAAACATGTATTGCTTGAAAACTTGGATGCCTACAAATGAGGGATAGTCCTTCTCCTTATATAGGCCCCAAAAGTATTTCCCTCCAAAGGTTGGAAGAGTCTAGATTAACTTTTCTAGATTATTCTATATATACCTTCATGAATTGTGTAGGCTCTTCTCTAGAATGTTCTCAAGAGATCATTCCAGGATACTCACATGCTTGTCAAAAATTTCTATGTACAACCTTCTCCAAATTTCCAGAATTCTCAAGAAACTTGTCGAAAGTGGCATGAAAAACTATCATGGGTAAGCAAGAAAGGGCGAGCCGTGACAACGTGGACATATATTATAAAAATAGAACCAATCTAACAGCTCCAGGTAAGGGTGTGCATACAAAAACCAAAAACTGAATGACCACCTCAAACAACCATGACCGAACACATTTTGTACTGACCCGAACAATTTGGTTCCGTTTTAATTTTCCTTTCCGTAACACCGATCCGAAGCACACCAACTAATAGTACACATACAAAATCTATAAAAAATGATATCATTCAACTCATGTTACTAAATAAATAGAGTAAGCATGTTATATCATCCCAATAGTTTCAGTATTATTTAGATCTAGATAAATCTTTCAATATACGTGTTCTACTCATTTATAAACAAATAGCAAGATATTTAGTTAGTTTTTTTTATATTTTTTTATATTTTTTATTCAATTTCACAATAAAATTATTCAACCATATTTTTTTGCTTGCAATATGAGATGTTAACTGAAATTATATCATCTGTTGATAGTTTATTAAAGTTTAATAATATTTTTAATTAGCATAATTTCTTTTTATTTCACGTGACATGACTTTTATATTCCTTGATGAACTTATTACTACTGAGATTTAGGGCCAGTTTGGGTGAGCTGTTGCTGATGGAAAGCTGCTGATGAGTTGTTGCTGATAGGAAAAGTGTTGTTTCTGTAAAATAGAGTTTTGTTAAAAAACTGTTTGTGTGAAATGGAGTTTGCAGAGCTTTTGATAAGCTGTTTTGTACAAACTATTTGGCAGAAATGGAGTTTTTGTAGGTTAATTTTTTTGTAATTAATTTAAATTCTATGTTTAATACCTGAAATCATTTTCAACATTTAAAATCAACGTCACACTACATACCAAATAAAATATCAATGTTTTTCAGATATTACAAAACAACATAACTAAAAACATTTTTAACTCTCGACGCACATATCCATCAGCTGCTTGCAAATATTTCGGTGTATCACCTACATAATTGAAAATACTTTATATTATAATCTTATATTTATTTAAAATATAAAATATGAGGAAAGAATCTTACCTTCTTACATCATAGAGTTATTGCTCTATAGACTCGCGCAGTGCTAATATCTCGTCTACACCACTTGATGTATCAGTGCATGTCTCATGTCGTCTCTGTGAGTCTACTCCGTCTCCCATACGCTGGCTCTCACTTTCTCTAAAATCAGGATCCATACATGATGGATGTCTCCGTATAAAATTATGCAAAGCCATTGTCGCCAGGACGATATGTGTTTGTTTCTGAATACTATATGTAGGCATATCACGGAGTATTGCCCATTTTTTCTTTCATACCCCAAAAGTGCGTTCAATCACACTCCTAAGAGAAGAGTGTCCTTGATTGAAAATCTCTCGAAGTCCCTCCACTGGACGATTACCACGAGCAAAATCAGGAAGATGGTATCGTGTATCTGGATATGGTTTTATATACCCTCTTTGCAGTGGATATCAAGCGTCTACCAAATAATACTTTCCTGCGTGATTAACGCACAAATTTTAATTAAAAAAATAGGGAATAAGTAATGTATGAAGTACAATTATAACATCATTACCTCTGGGGGGGTGCGGGAAGTTATACTTGGGATTGCTTATAGCAAAATTAAAAATCCGACTATCATGCGCAGATCCCTCCCAACCTGCCATTGCGAAAGTAAAACACATGTTGTAGTCGCATACAACCATAACATTTTGTGTTGTAATTCCATGACGCCCAATGTACGGTACTTGTTTTTTAACTGGAATACTTGCATCAACATGTGTTCCGTCTATTGCACCAATACAATCTTTAAAAAATGGCATATACCACGCATCTCCCGTAATTTCTTGTGGAGTATTAACAAAATCTATGTCTTGGGGCACTATAACATCTTCTGCAAGGCGCAGTAATGCACGAAGCCCCTCGCTAAAATATCTGCTAGCAGTCTCGGTTGAATGTTGAAACTGCTCACTTGCTTTTTTGATGGTCTCGTTATGTGATAGAACATATAATGTAATAGCAAGGACCTCTCTACTTGCGGTCCTTCGTGAACCTTGCAATCCGTAGTTTTGTTCTAACGTCTGTAGTAGATCAAAAAATATTTCTTTTGGCATTCTGAAAGCATTATGAAATCTACCCGGATGCCCACCAACTAATTCACCAAGCCATTTATCGCCAGTTTGTTTTGATGTCGTGCATGGTGTGCTCGAATTCAATAAACTGGTGTGTTCAGCTAACACATATATCATCGAAGTTAGAACTTGATGATAAGCAGCCACATGACGCCTTTTAACCCTTTCATACTCATCACTAGAAGAATCTGAGTCCTCACTGGACATTCTCTGATTCACAAAAATAAAGAAAATTATAAACAGAATTAAAACAACTTGATAAAATTACATAGATAAAACATTTCAGGTACATAGCATCTAAAAGCAAATTAAACATAGTTAATGTATCAGCAACATATCAATTACATAGCAACATAATGCAACATATCAACTACAAAGCATCTGCTACTCAAACCCTTTTACGTAGCGTGTACGTAGCCATCTAACCCTGATCTCCTCCCTGAGACACATAAAGGTCTCCCTATGGTTCTTATCCATCAGCAACATTGTAGCAAAATCAAAGAAATCATACTCCTGGCATATCTCTGGGTAGGATTCAAGTTTCTCCAAAGCTTGGGCAATTGTGAATGGGCAAGTCGTCCTCGGCGGCTCCCGGAGAGATAAACCGATATCCTTAGTAGATTCCACCAAATCAACTAGGACTGAGCTTGCCGCCTTCTTTTTCCCGTTCTTCTGTCGTTTACAAGATCCAGATGCAACGGATGGATCAATACTCCAGTGGCGACAACTGCACTGAACATCATGTTCAATTTTTCCTCAAGCTCCGGGGCTATGCCTCCATACCTAAACTTCTTCGCGGCATGAACAACCTGATACAAGAAATTAATTAATTATAAGAAACAACATAATGCAAGAAATTAATTAAATATAATGCAAATATTTTAGTTTACCTTCAACCTCTCATCCCACCATTCGTCTGAAGCATCGATGGTACCTCTGGAGGAATTCCAACCTAGACCTGTTTCCCCTCTTTTGAGCTCAACCCACAACTTCCACTTTTTTTCAGGTGGTCCCATTTATTTTTCATTTGAATTCGATCGTACTTCTTTCCGGATTTTTGTTCAAATTTGACAACTAAATTGGTCCATCCCTCTTTGTTGAAATGTGTAGTCGGGCGATTTCCGAGCTCAATTTCAGTTATGCATAAGTCACAGAAGACAAGGGTATCATTTTGATCCCATATAGCTGAAACCCCTCCATCCTTTGGTTTCCCCATCTACACATTTTTAAAATTAGATGAAAAACACACAAAAACACATACAAGCACACACACACACACACCTACATATATACACAGCACACACACACATACATATATATATACACACACATACAAGCACACACACATACACATTCATATATATATACACACACACACACACATATATACACACACACACATTCATACATATATACACATATACACATCACACACACATTCATATATATATATATATACACAGCACACATTCATATATATATATATATATATATAGATATATATATATATATATACACAGCACACACACACATTCATACATACAAGCACACACACACACAAACAAACACACACACACCTACATATATATACAGCACACACAAACACCTACATATATATACATACACAGCACAGCACACACAAATACATATATATATATATATATACACAGCACACACACACATTCATACATACACAGCACACACACATACACCTACATATATATACATACACAGCACACACACACACCTACATATATATATATATATATATATATATATATACAAGCACACACACACACACACCTACATATATATATACACAGCACACACACACACACACACCTACATATATATACATACACACACACACACACCTATATATATATACATACACAACAAACACACACCTACATATATATACATACACAGCACACACACCTACATATATATATACAAGCACACACACACATTCATATATACAAGCACACAACACACACACACACACATTCACTCATATATATATATATACACACACACACACATACATATATATATTCACACACACACATTCACATATATATACAAGCACACAACACACACACACAAATACATATATATACATACACAGCACACACACAAACCTACATATATATACACAGCACACACAAACCTACATTTATATACACAGCACACACACACAATCAAAAAAACTCATATACAAACACAAGAAAAATTACATTCAAACAAAAATTGGGTGAGTATACACCTAAAAGAACAAACAAAATTCATATCCCTACAAAAATTACAAACGAATAGAGGATATCAGGTGAGTAGATACCTGATGTTGGATCCCGAAGAGTTGAGGCTGTTAGGAGAGGATATCGGGTGCAGAAACGCCGTCGATTGGGAGCACAAATCGGAAGAGGCGTCGATTAGGAGCCGGCAGATATTGACTGGGAGCCGGCGTAGTGGAGAAGAGGCGTCGATTGGTAGTCGCACTTCGACTGGAGAAGAGATGAGAGGAAGAAGATAGACTTGCGAAGGTAGGGTTTCGCCGTCGGGGGGAGTCGGGAACGAAGAAGAGAAGATGCGCAGCGAGGATAAGCGCTTGCGGCAAGGTCGAGCTGGAGGAAAAAACTGCGATCAAGCCCTAGTACTTCGACTGGGGCCGGCAGATATCGACTGGGAACCGGCGTAGTGGAGAAGAGGCGTCGATTGGTAGTCGCACTTCGACTGGAGAAGAGAGGCGAGGAAGAAGATGGACTCGCGGAGGTAGGGTTTCGCCGTCGGGGGAGTCGGGAATGAAGAAGAGAAGATGCGCAGCGAGGATAAGCGCTTGCAGCGCAGTCGAGCTGGAGGAAAAAAACCGCGATCAAGCCCTAGTAATAAAAAGCGGAAATTTAGAAACGACGTTTGAGAGCTCCCGCTTACCAAACACAGCTTATCGCTAGACCTCCATTTTTTACCTGCCGCACCGGAGCCTGTAAGCTGCGCCAAATGGTACCTTAGACTAAATCTTCCACAACCGAGAGAAATTCAACAATGAAATGTTGAAAGATGATATTTACTTCAAATCCTTGGCAACTAAGTTCAACTTTAGTTTAAAAAGTAAATTCAAAGATCGAACCGAAACTGATGCTCATCGTTCGGTATCGTTTTGGGTCCAAACTGAACCGTCTGCACCCTTTGCTCAAAGGAGTAAGCCTAGATTTTTGTTAATTTTCATTTACGACATCGGTAAAGATTAAACTGGTGGACTCAACCTAAAATTACTTTGAGAAAATAAGGCTTGCAATGTATTACAATCCATTTACTCGACAAGATATACAATGTTGCAAACTGCAGATAAAAGAAAGACCTTTCAATAATCTCCTTGGATTGCTTTATTCAGATCTGTTTAAAATAGAGTTGTGCAATCGCAGAAGAACTATGAGGTATGTTCAATCTAACGCAACATCTATCAGTACGAGCTGTTTTATTTCTTTTACTGTAAATTGCTTGCGGTGGAAAAGTGGCGGGTCGGTCATGCCCGTAGACCGTACGTACCGGTGCGGGAAGGTTGACGACTCTAGGCGACAGGGAGATGTGCACCCCGGGAGCTCGGTTGTATCTTATATGCCCCACTGGTTGGCCAAATTCAGTTATTGCCGACGTCTCCTACATACAAGAGTACACGGGATTGTACGTTAGGGCCTGGGTAGTGCGGTATATCCACACCCAGAAGTGGCGGACCGCCCACTGTCACCGACGGCCAGATCGGTGAGGCCCGCGGGGTTTGCTACCCTGCTGGAAGAAAAGCGGTCAAAATATGGCAACATAAGGTGCAAATAATTTTATGTGATTATCGTGGCGGGTCAGTCATGCCCAAGGACCGTTCGTATAGGAATGGGAAGGTTGACGACTCACGAGGCACTAGGGAGTGTGAACCCTGGGAGGTTATTTATTATTTCCCCGGGAGGTCCCTCCGCTGGATAGCCGAATCTCAGAATTGCCGGATGTCGCTCACATCCAATAGTACACAGAGTTGTATGTTGGGGCCTGGGTAGTGCGGTACGTCCACACCAAGAAGTGGCAGGACTGGCCACTGTCACCGACGGCCATATCGGTGAGGTCCGCGGGGGTCGCTACCCAGCTGGAAGAAAAGCGGTCAGACTGTATCAATGCAGGGGATTGTGATGAGTCATGATTACTTGTCGTGCATGGATTGCATACGCATCATAACATACATATTTACATGTACCCTCAACATATAACCTTCGTATGGGAGTTGGTTATATGTTCATGGATTTTTCACTACTTACTTGCAATTTTTACATGTACCATCAATATATAACCTTCGTATGGGAGTTGGTTATATGTTCATGGATTTTTCACTGCTTACTTGCAATTTTTATATGTTCCAGCAATATATAACCTTCGTATGGGAGTTGGTTATATGTTCATGGATTTTTCACTGCTTACTTGCAATTTTTACATGTGCCATCAACATATAACCTTCGTATGGGAGTTGGTTATATGTTCATGGATTTTTCACTGCTTACTTGCAAATTTTTTTCATGTACCATAAACATATAACCTTCGTATGAGAGTTGGTTATATGTTCATGGATTTTTCACTACTTACTTGTAATTTTTGCATGTACCATCAACATATAACCTTCGTATGGGAGTTAGTTATATGTTCATGGATTTACATAGCCTACTTACATTTCCGTTTATCTGTACCATTAACATATAACCTTCGTATGGGAGTTGGTTATATATTCATGGATTTATACTGCTTACTTGCATTACTTTTTATCTGTCCCACTAACACATAATCTCCGTAAGGGAGTTAGTTATATGTTTATGAGTTTTTGCTATGTGCCTCTAGGACACAACTCATAAATTTTGCGTTTCAGATATGCAAACCTTGGAGGTATTCTACTATGCTACAATTACTTACTCGATATAATTATCTAAGCTGGTAATTCATTTAGCAAATAATTTGGCGTACGAAATATTCCCTCGAACAATATATATCAGAATTACGGCAGAATGGACATAGATACGGTAAAACTACCTTTGTTCCACTTAAGCTGCTTATTATGTTGCACGATAGAAGCAATCGATACAACTCATTTAGGTAAAACCAAACCTGTAGACCATTAAATTTTGCGATCGTTCGACACCTATAATGGTCTATAGTAGGTCCCGTTTTGAATCTCCATGACCCACTCGTATTTTCGGGGACAAAAATCTTCTTTGTTTTATTAGTTTGTAACATCCCAACTTTGAAAAAGGAGTCTAGCCGGTTCAGTTGAAACCTTGGAGGAATCTAGGCCGGGTCATAGGGAAACCACAATCCGACCTTCACCACATAGTGGTGGTCATTTAGAGAAATGATTATTTTGGGTAGCATTGTGCTTCGCCACAACATCAAAGTTGTTTATTGAGAATACGTGTTCTGAACCGGCTTCTGTCAGCTGCGTTAGACTCGTATGGTCGATACAGGTGCAATGAAATTCGTTTCGTTCCAATCCAAGGTCATTTGGTGAAATTGACCGTTTTGAGTACCGTAGCGCGTCACGACGACGCAGTTTTAGAATATGGAGCATACGTGCTCCGAATCAACTTCCATCAGTTGCGTTAGACTCGTATGGTTGATACGGGTGCAACGGAATTCGTTTCGTTCCAATCCGAGGTCATTTGGTGAAATTGACCGTTTTGAGTATCGTAGCGCGTCACGACGACGCAATTTTAGTATAGGGAGCATACGTGCTCCAAACTGACTTCTGTCAGTTACGTTAGACTCGTATGGTCGATACAAGCATAGCAAGACTCGTTTCATGCCAATCCAATGTCGTTTCAAGAAAATGACCATTTTGAGTAACATCGAGTGTCGCAACAACGCCACTTTAAAGTATTGAGCACACGAGCTCAGAATTGATCCTAGTTACTCGCATCAGACTCGTATGATCAATATGAGCGCAACGCAATTCATTTCGTTCAAATTCGATGAGATTTGATAAAGGTAGCCGAAATAATCTATTTTGAGTTGCGTACTGATTTGAGTGAATAAGTATGAATAACGGACTCAGAATCAAACTTCAAATAGTTTCGTTAACTTCGTGTGATTGTTACGAACACTTGCGCATTATTTTTGCAAGTACACTGCATGCTTTGATAAATATATATATATATATATGAATATGTTGGTATATATATAAAACTCTATAAATATGTATATATACATTTTCTTTTATATATATATATATAAGCAGAATGATTTTTCACGCCTAAACCTAAACCAGCGATGCAACCCAAAAACAGTGGCGGAGACTGGCGGTAGAAACCTGGGGCGGGGGAGAAACCTCACCAAAGGTATTTCGACCTTCCTCCAGGACAGATATTTTTGGGAGAGGAGCTTCGCTGGTGGCATCGGATTGGCCGGCCATGGCTATAAAAGGAGCTTTCACAGCAAGGTCCCGGACACACCTCTTCCTCCTCCTCCTCCTACCTCAATTCCCCCTCCCATGGCAGGAATCTGCCACTTCTTTTGCTATTTTTCTCATCTCCTCAATTCGGTGAGGAATGGAGTAGTGCCACTCCGAATTGGTAGGAGATTAAGAAGGCGATTATATGCGTTGGCATGGAATTTATGTGTGACTCTTCACACCATAAGCATCACCAAAGAGGAACCAGTTACATAATCTTCTTAGCTAAAACAACCTATTAATTCTCCTTAAACTTTTGCTTCCTCTTGTTTGGTGATGAAACAAAATGGCTTAAAATTTTTGATATGGTAATTTTGTTAAGTGCACAACAATGGCTTCCCCTCCCCCATCTGGTTTTCCCCCTCCTCAAATTTTTGGTAAATAAATTCATCACTAATAACTATCTGGGTTGATGATGGGGGGAGCATGTAGTAGGTTTTAGGTGCCAATATTCTCTCTCTCTCTCTCTTCCTCCTCTTGTGAATGTTCTGTCGATATAGGGACATCAGCTCAACTTCTTATCCTTTTGGGGAAAATTCCTAACTTAGCTCTTGAGTTATAATGAGGTTCTGTTATGGGAGAAGGGATTTGGCAAAGTTATGCCATACTTCCTCCCCCTCCACTTCTTCTTTATCACCCTCTACCTCTCTTCCTCTTATACCTCTTAAATTTTTATGATGCACTGAATTCAGGGACACTGATGAATTTCGAGTTCATCACCTGTTAACTGCATTTACATTTCTTCTAAACTAAAATCACTATTGGAGGGTCTTGAACAAATTCTGATACCGCATGAAGTTTTGTGGCATGACCCATATAATGGAATAATGATAACAGGAACTTGTTTAAATCATGTTCTAGAGGCTATAAGTTTTGGAGATTCTGTTTAAATCATGTTACAGGACTCCTTGGTTTTGAATCTATTGCTGTAATTATTTTGATTTGTGTTCATGGTTTTGAGTATTTGGTTTCATGTTTCCCATTTGCTATATGTTCATATTTTACTTGCGAGATTTGGTTGGACTTCAGTTTATTGGATTTCATTTGGAGCTTTCTTGGTTGTGAGGGGTTTATATTTCATTGTGCCCTGTTTTATAAAGGTCTGAATATTTAAGTGACATCAACCTAAGAGGCCGTGAAGCTTTTAAAGCCAAGCCTAAGATCAGGCTAATCAAATTTACATTATTTGGGGCTTGATTTATATATTGAATTTACAATCTCTTCCTCTTGGAAGCTATGTCGAAATGGAGACATGGCTCATCTCAATTCTGGGTGTTTCTAATTTCTAGTTTATAGTAATATTTTGCTATGAGAATCACATGATGAATATGATTCTGATGAGGAAAACAAATTGAATTTTATTATAATTACTCATGGCACTATCACTATTGTTGGGAAGAGGTTGGAGGATGAGAATTTCTCCTCTCCGCCTTACTCCTTTTCTCCCACTATTATTGGGAGTCATCCGAGCCTCAAGGAAATTAAGCCTACTCTCTCTTTCTCTCTCTTTTCCTCATGTTTCCGGATGGATTGTTGTTTGGAGTTAAGCTTGCTGAATGTATTGATTCAACATTGGAACAGAAAATTTTGGTTGTGGCTAAGGTGAGGGGAACTGGGTTTGAATTATACAATGAGGAAACTGCCTTCACTTGCTCCCATACTACCCCATTCTCTTCTTATTCCTCTTTGTTTAACGTTGTTGAGTTTCTTTTATAATTGGGTTATAGATAAACATGTTTAACTAAACATTGGGCTTAGCCGGAAAATATGTGTTTTATTAGCTTCATGGAGTAAGTCAAGAGTTCTTGGATTGATTCCTTGCCAAGTGGTGAAGCAGGGGGCTGCTCTATGCATCGTGGATGATCTGGATGGGGAAACCTGTGCATCGAGCTTCTCGTGCTTCTCAGTTGTGGTAAGCTTTGTCTCAACCTTCATACTTTTGCGCAAGGTTTGAAGCTAGTTAAAGGGTGTGTTACTTGCCTTTCTCTTTTAGAGCTGCCAACTAAACTCTTCCATAATTATCCTCACTTTTCTTACCCATGCAAGTTAACTGATGGTTTAAGCTCTTGTTACCAAATTGTTTATCCCAGTTATTTCCAAAGTATTATGCTTAATTTCCTTAGCTATACTCATTAATTTGATATAAATTGGTTTTAATTATAGTGAGAAGAGGGTGGGCTTGCCTTGCTAGCACAGAGTTAAGTCTACCTTGTTATTATTCCTAAGATAAAAGTTTGATTTTAAGCACTTTTTATTATTCATAGTTGCTTTTATATTGATCGAACTTGAGTTTCGATTCCTATTTCATTTGGGATAACTGACGATTCTATTCGAGCTCTCGATATCATAACATTCTTTCTGCTATGGCTTAAAATGGGTAACTCTGGGATTGCTGCTGGAAATAGTTTCGACGTCCCATATGGTTCCAATAATGCATGGGCAAATGGTGTTCATAATCAGAGTTTAGACTAAGTTGACTCCTTATGCATTAAGATGGATGGAGGTTAATCTCATGCGACCCGTGCAGCCTTGATTATGAGATTCCTCTTTTCCCGTCTACTCCTCCATAGCTAAAATTCGTGTAGGTTTACGGAATGATGACACTCTTGCTTTCATGACAATTGCAAGCTTACTTTGGTCCAGGGAACTGCTTAGCATTAATATTGGCATAGAACCACTTGGTTTCATAAGCTCGACGTTAACAATATGAGGTTTTGAACAACTAGTAGAGGCATGTCATCTTACAAGGAAGCTGCAACTTCATAAACTTGGCATATTTCCCTCTCTCCATATAGAAGTTACATTTATGCTAGCTTAACGTTTCCTATGAAAACTGATGCCATAGTTTGGTAATAGGTCCGAACGGTTCTGGTTGGTTACTGTAAAAGTGATGTATATAAAAGGGGTGGCTTTCTTTTATACGAGTTCCAGACACTTTACAAAATACCATAAAGATCCTGACCCTCTTTATTGGCTGTTACCACCTCTCTACTCTATTTTGTTAAGAAATCATACTCTTATCAAGGAAGTATGTGAATGAGTCAGGAGCTGATGAATGAGTTAGATATGATGATGCCTTATATAGATATATTTGGATATGGGAGCATTGTGCAGAGTACGGAAGGGGTATCAATTGAGATTGGATCTAGTTATCTTGTCATATGCTTTAGGTTGGTGGGCCCTGTTGTTACTACATCCTTCCCCAATTCATCTAACATTTCCTCTCTCTCTATCCCTTAATGAATTATGATGCTAATTGAAGGTAGACACACTTCCTTTTCTTTTGAGGTGGTACCGATACCAATGGAAAATGTTATGTGGATGTCTTGGGCTTGATCGCCAAGCAATCCAAAAGAGCAATGGAAGCCTGATGAAAATGATCTTTTTGTTGGGAACTCTTTCCTTCTCAACTTTCTTATAACTATAATGTCTCAATGGGAAAAACATTGTGCCTTCGAGAAAATAATCCCTACAGGGATGAAATGTTGCCTTCGAGAGAATAATTCCTACGGGAATCAAATGTTGCCTTCGAGAAAATAATTCCTACGAGAATAAAATGTTGCCTTCGAGAAATAATTCCTACGGGAATGAAATGCTGCCTTTGAGAAGTAATTCCTACGGGAATGAAATGCCTTCGAGAAGTAATTCCTACGGGAATGAAATGCTGCCTTCGAGAAGTAATTCCTACGGGAATGAAATGTTGCCTTCGAGAAATATTCCTCCAGAAAAATGTGCCTTTGGAGAATGTCGGATGGCCGATGAGTTTTACTCTAAGGTAACCCGCACGACGGACGGTCTGGGAGGGCAACCCGTGCAAAACTTATAGAACTACGTGGGTCTGATACCGTATGCATGATGATACGGAGTACGTAGGCGGTGGTTGTGGGAAGACCGCCTCGGCCCAATAAGAGTCCACATATCCCCTCCCTTATAAATGTTATATTATGTCTGTTTGTTAGTAGCGGTTGGATTCTGTTCGTGGTTCTAATAACTTGTCTTTGGCACAGGTGACAGGTGCGGATGAGTGACAACACCTATGTGTGGATGAAGCCACGAAGTAGGCTACGTCAGGTATAAGTTTGTTAAGCCGCATCTCCTTTCGTTGTGCCCTATCCCAGGTATATACATAATGGCAATAAATCCTTGATAGTTAGGATTTTATGCGACAGAGATATGTAGATTAATTACAGGTCTTAAAATTGTGGTTTCTGTGATAAAACTACGTCTTACGCTAAGTATTATTATATGCACTCTTTGATGATGTCTTCCGCTAGAATACTGCTTCCCTACTCTGTTGGTGTGTATTGACTTTCGCTTAACACCACCCCTAGGTGTGACAACAGAGTGTTCAAGGAAGGGGGCTGGAGAAGCTAATACCTCCACCCTTCGGGATCGCTTCAGCGTCGTGCTAAAAGAGTTGTGTGCGATAAGATCCCCCGGTCGGACCGCCGATTTGGGAGGGGGGGTGTCTTACATTATATGCTTGTAATATTTACATAACATTGCACCTTGTTATCATAACCTTTCATCTAGCATCATCACTTACTATAAGTAGAACACAATGACTATGCTAGTTATACTATGAGATGTTATGTTAAAGAAAAATAGATCAATGAAATTTGAAAGTCAAGAAAATTATATATATGTCTTGGTGAATATTCAAAAATTCAAAGAGAAAATTTATAAAAAAACCTTTCAAAATAACCAAAAAATATTCTCTCAATACAGTCATTATTCACCTTACAATCTTTCTCTTTAATATGTTGAATTGGATGAATATGTATTGGTTTATTTTAAATACTTACATCATTATGAATAAAAAATTATGAGTACCTAAATTTTTGTGTTTAAACTAATGATTGCTTATAGTAATCATGCAAAATCAAAAGATCTTTTAATTCAAATATGAAACATAACTACAAAAGATCATTTGCTTCTAATGAAATATGTTTTGTGTGTGCATGTATCTCACTTATATGTAAACCCTAGAATCTTCTTTATACTAATAAGAGCAAATCAAATAGAATCATCACTTTTTTCTAGGTCTACAAATTGAAATACTATTTTTGAATACATGCAACATTAACTCTATTAATCTTATGGCATAACATTACTCGCAAACTCATCATTCTACCTATGACAATTCTACAAATGTCAATGTATCTTATAAGAATTCTTTTCTCCTAGGACACCACAATAGAATGGGGTGGCTGAGAGAAAGAATTGAACCTTGAGAGAGGTTGCTAGGACAATGCTAAGTGACTCTTCATTGCCTGAATACTTTTGGGCTGAAGCTGTGACAATAGCTTGTCATGTACTGAATAGAGGCTCTATCAACTAGGATCATAAGAAGACTCCATATGAACCGATAAAAGGTAGAAACCCAATCTTATCCTACTTTAGAATATTTAGGATCAAGTGTTATTGATAGTTTACTTGGTAGTAGTCTAACTCACCTAGAGGCGGGTAGGTGGGGGGGGGGGGGGGGGGTGAATAGGTTCCTTTGCTTTTTCTACTTATGTAGACTATTTTTAGATGTTTTAGCAAGTTAGAATAAAGTACACAGAAAACACTTAGCTATTTATAGTGGTTCCCCAAGACAGTGTGTCTATGGGTAGTCCACTTTCCCTCTACACCTTTCTAACAGTGTTAGACAAGGCAAACTCCTCCAAAACTCAGCTCAATGAGCTTACAACACAGATCCCTCAGGATCTCTCAGGTTTTCTACAAAACCCTTCCTCAGGCTAGCAACCCTACTACCCAATGTTTTCAAACTCCTACAACTTAGAAACCCTTATGGTTTCCTACCTCAGGCTTATCAAGAAGCCCTACCTCAGACTGGGAGGACAACCATACACACTCAGGCTCAAAAGGTCCTATAGCTCAGAACTATAAAGTTCTTACAGATATGATTTGTTAAACTTTTGCAACAAAAGAAGATATGTATAAACCTTCAGCTATAATCTTCTATTGTAGAGCACAAAAGATGTTGTATTGAGCATGTTGGAGCTTGTGTTCCACATCTCTTAGTTTGAGAATAACAAATCACACTATGTATTTGATCTTGCTTGTGTTTATAAGTGTGTAGGTACTATTGTTAAATAACCATATGAACATGATGCTGTTTGATGAGGATTCTCTGGAAAGAGAGCTAACGCCCCGCGTTAGTTGTTAACGCCCCGCGTTAACTTCCGTTGAGAAGAAAAATGTTGAGAAGGAATGACATCGAGAACAAAGCCGTCAAGATGCGGTCGACGAAAGAGAGCTAACGCTCGCGGTAATTGTTAACGCCCCGCGTTAACAAGAGGAGGAATGTCGTCGAGTTGAGGTCGACGAATCTACGTTCGACGAACGATCAGTTCCATTCGACGAAATTTCCTGTGCTCGATGAACTTGCGCTTGACAAGATGCGTTAGACGAACGAGGAGTTCCGTTCGACGAAATTTCCTGCGCTCGACAAGCTGCGTTCGACAAACGAGTAGTTCCATTCGACGAACTGAAACTGCGCTCGACGACATTGCGCCCGACAACTGCGTTCGACGAACTTGAAGTTTCATTCGACGAAATTGATTCCGTTCGACGAAAGTTTGTTCTGTCACGATCCCGGCGGTTTGCACGATCCTGACGGTTGCAGTTTTTCCGTTCGATGAAGGGTGCGTTCGACGAAGGCGTGATCGACAAAATCTATCCCGTTCGACGAAATTTGGTTCTGTCACGCTTCCGACGGTTTGCACGACTTCAGCATCTGCCAGAAAATTTTTTCATCTCCATTACATTATTTAGTTGTGGGGGTGTGGAGCAGAAAATTTTTGTTTAATTATTGGATCATCAAAAAAGAAGAGAATTTATCATTTTCAAATTCAGCTCCATGATCCGAGCATAGTTTGGTAAATTCAACAAACGCATCGGATTTAGAAATGAGAAAAATCGTCTAACAAAATATAGAAAAATCATCCATTAGAACAAAAGTATATTTTCTACCACCTAGACCTGTAATGCTAACTGGTCCAAAGAGGTCCATATGAATTAATTGGAGTGGTCTAGTAGTAGATATTTCATTTTTAATTTTAAATGAAGATTTTGAAAATTTTCCCTTTTGACATGACGGACAAAGTGAAGATAAATTTTCATTAAGCATAGGTAACACACTAATTAATTTATCTATTGATAATTTTAAAATCAATTTGATGCTACCGTGACCAAGATGCCTATGCCAAAGTTCCAATTCTTCATTTTTCGATATTAAACATTTTATTGAATAATGAGAAAAATCATGAAATTCAATCATATAAACGTTATGAGTTCTAGGTGTAGTGAGTACAATCTCACTTGTTTTAGAATTTATGATTTTGCAAAGGTTTGTAGAAGATTCAAATAAAACATTTAATCATTTTTCACAAAGTTTTCTTATTGAAATTAAGTTATGTTTTAAACCTTATACAAATAAAACATCTGAAATCGAAAATGATTCATTACCCACTGTGATGATGCCCAAAATTCTTCCTTTGTTGTTATCACCAAATGTCACTTGTCCTCTTTTCTTATTAACGAGGCTAATGAACATTGTTCTGTTGTCCGTCATGTGTTTGGAACAATCTGAGTCCAAATACCACATGTCTTCTTTGTCCTTAGCCTGCAAACACACCTCAGTGTTGCTTTGGACACTGATTCATCATCCGAAGGTGTGTTGCTTTTTCCCATGAGGCACATGTTTGCCTCTTTAGCAGCTTGAGGTAGATTCTCTTGATGAGTTATCACATAAGGCCACCTTCAACACATTTTTTTCTCTTTCAGATATTTTTTGCACTTGCTCCGGATATGTCCTATCTTACGGCAATGATAGCACTCCAGTGGTGGTCGCTCCCCATCGTCATTGTTTGAAGCATTCCCTTTCTTAGAACACAATCCCTTCTTACAAAGAGGTTTTCCTCATCCTCTTCTTCGACATCGTCGTTCTCCATCTTCGATTTAAGCTCCAAGGCCTTCTTCTTAGACTCCTTGTGGTATTCTTCATGTTGAATTTTGAGTTCAACTTCACGGGTTTTGAGATTCCTAATGAGGCTCTCAAGTTGGAGCCGCTTTAGAACATGCGATTCAGAGATAGCCGTCACCTTTGGGTTGAATTTTGGTAGAAGAGATCTTAGACTCTTTCCCACCAAGTTACCGTTAGAGAACATCTTTCTAAGTGCTTTTGAGGCATTTACGATCTTTGTGAATCTTGTGTGCATGGATTCCACGTCTTCATCGTGATCCGTCCAGAATTTATCGTACTCAGATTCCAATTGAAAAGGTTTTGAATCCTTGACCAATGAAGCACCTTCACGAGTTAGTTCCAATAAGTTCCAAATATCAAAAGCAGTTTCACATGCACAAGTACAATTAAATTTGGTTCTATCCAAGACAGAAAACAATGCATTCATGGCTTTAACATTATTTTTACATTTCATTTTATCACTATCATCCAATTTGTCTTTAGGTTTCTCCATAATTATTTCTCTTTCTACCATTGTAGGAGGAGAGTAGCATTGTATACATAGAGGACCTATCAAAGTCTCTGATATGCCTTCCTCAGAAGACTCATTCTCATTCTGATATTATACAAAATTACATCTCCTCTATTCCTTCATTCACTGTTCAAGACATTCAAATAAAGGATCACTCTGCAGAATATGAAGATGATCTTGCAGAATTTCTTGATGATACAACAGCCTCACAAATTACTTCTTCACCTCCAAATCCTGTATGGAATGAAGAACCAATTCCAAGCTTTGATGAAATCTGGAAAGAAGCAGATGCAGAGTTTGACAAAGCTGAAGAAGAAAGATTAAAGGCTCGTGAAGCAATCAAGAGAATTGATGACTTATACAATAAGCCAATCTCATCTTCTGACTCTAATGATGATGATGACAATAGTGATTCTGATGATACACTTTCAAAGAAAAGAAAGAAAAGAACAGCCAAGTCAAAGGCTGCTCCCAAGCCCCCAAATCCAAATAATGACATTCCTCTGTACATTTTGTATAATGTTCCTCTTGATGAGAAAACTCCTCATTGGATGAAGCTCTCCAGAAATGAGAACAACAGGAGGAAGAAATTCAAGAAGACTGGCTACATTCCTGACAAACCAGTCAAGCACAATCATCCTCCTCCTCCTCCTCCAACAGCTGGTGCAACAGGATTATCAGGTGTTTCATCTTCCACTCAGAAGACAAGCTCTCAACACTCAGGGAGACCTGGTAGTTCTAGTGGTCCTCAAGCCTCTGGATCAGCTAGTGCTCCTTTCTCTAAGAGATTAGCACCTATCCTTCAAGAAAGCCAAACCTTTTCCTCTTCTCAAATATCTTCAGAATACAAACTTCACATATCTGATGGATCTCTTCACAGAGATAGAGTACCTCAAAAGGTCACTCAAGACAAAAATGATTCAGAAGATATTTATTACTTTCCAGATCCAGAAGAAGAGAAAATATGTCAGATGGCAAGACTGAGAGAAACAATTGCATATGCCCAGATTAAAAGGATAAAGCAGAAGGAAAAGACTTCTCAGGTTTCTCAACCATGTCAGAATACAGAAGAAAAGAACTTGAAAAATACAAAACAGTTAAAGCATTCAATGCTGAGGAATATATTGATATGCACCCAGAAGCATTTATTCCTCATGTCAAAGAACAGAAAATCATTGGAGCTCAAGACTTGTTTATCAGCAAAAAGAAATCAGAAGACCCCAACAGGAAAATCATATTCAAGCCACCTTCTCAGGACAAAAAGTTTTAAATTGCTTGGTTATGAATGTAAAGTTTCTAAACTCAGAGCATTTATTTTTTTATCTGATGATCTATTTTAATCTATCAGATATATTTCATTTCATTGTTGCTCTGTTATTTATACTTTCTGATGTATCTATTTAATTATTTGCCAAATAGTATCCTAACCCAAATAGGGGGAGATTGTTAGAACAACCCTATTACTAATTTGGGCTAGGATCACTATATGTTGATTAGGATCTGTATTGACCCCAATGTATAGCCTAGGGTCAAGTTTTAGGATGATTAGATTAGCAAAACTTAGGAAAATTCAAGCTCAACACATGGCAAGTGGTGTTCGACGAATAACCAGATTTGTTCGACAAATTTCCTCCAGCGGACTGAAGAAATTCACAGTTCCAGCGATCGATGATTTCTAAACCAGCGCTCGACAAATGACTAGCGGCGGTCGACAAATTTTAAGCCAGCGCTCGACAAATGACTAGCAGCGGTCGACAAATTCCAGCCAGCGCTCGACAAATTGCTTTCTGACGTACAGACTTATCTTCTCAGTGGATGTCAGTTCTCTGAACTCAAATCAGCAAAATAACGGATATATTTATCTCTCCTTGGACGTATTCAGGCAGCCAAGTAAGGATATCTTTCTCATTTATTATATCCTTATATTCCTTCTATTCCAAGAAAAAGAATAGTCGTTGACATTTAATGCCAAAGGCATCTTTCTCGACAAAAGGAATTAAAAGGACCTGCCAAAATCGTTTTGGGTGGCTACCTGGTTCCAAGAAGGATTTAAGTCAGAAGAAGACATTCCTTAAAGAGACAGAAAATTTGAATTTGAAAATATATATACAAACAATTATCAGAAGAAAAAGAACAATATAGCAAGAACTGAGATAGTCGTCTTTGGAGAGAAAAATAAAGAAAAACTTCACAATCACTTTCTCTCTTCTGTGATCACAGAATAAGGAGAATAGAAGAAGTTTTTCAGAAGAAGAAGAAGAAGAAAATACACTATTCTTTTTCAGCATTCTTCTTCATCAAGGCAGCATCTTCATCTTTCTGAGAACCAGATTTAATCTCTTAGATCTGCTGCAAGATAAAGTCTTTCAAGAGCAACAACAATCTGAAGATTAATTTCTTCCAGATCATCAGCTACAAAGACTTCTATTTGAGAAAGCTCTGTCCACAAAGCTGTCATCAACTCTCATCAGACAGGGGGAGCTTTCTGCTTCAACACCTTTTGTCTTCTCTCAGATCATTGACAGAGAAGAACACTCCATACCTTTTTATCTCATTCTGTACATGGTTAATACTCCCTTCAAAAGTTTACCAGTTGTGCCAAGACACCTTATCAAAAAATCCTAGTGTGGTTTTTAAGCACCTTATCAAAAGCTTATTGGTGTGTGGACACCTTATCAAAAATCCCTTGGTGCCTGGACACCTTATCAACCCTCCTAGTTGATTCCTACCAAAGGTGGTAGAAGAGTAGACGTACCCAGATTTATTGGGGAACTACTATAACTCCTTGTGTCTTCTGTGCATGATTATCTCTGTGTGCTTGTGCTGTGTGTCCTTTATTATTTCTGTAGTTCTCTATAACTCACACTAAATACACATATACTTAAACAGTAGTTTAATTTCCGCTATAAAACATATTAAAAATTTCAATACTCTATTCACCCCCCCCCCCTCTAGAGTAATTTAAGATCTGACCTCCACTTTCAGAATGCCCCAGATCGATTCCGCTCCCGGGCTCTCACTAGATAGGGGGTTTCAGGTTGATCTCTGGAGAGGCTGGCAAGGTGACAAGTATTGGTGCTGGAATGCCCCAGATCGATTCCGCTCCCGGGCTCTCACTACACTGGGGGTTTCAGGTTGATCTCTGGAGAGGCTGGCAAGGTGACAAGTATTGACGCTGGAATGCCCCAGATCGATTCCGCTCCCGGGCTCTCACTAGACGGGGGGTTTCAGGTTGATCTCTGGAGAGGCTGGCAAGGTAACAAGTATTGGTGTTGGAATGCCCCAAATCGATTCCACTCCCTGGCTCTCACTAGACGGGGGGTTTCACGTTGATCTCTAGAGAGGCTGGCAAGGTAACAAGTATCGATGCTGGAATGCATCAGGTCCATTCTGCTCCCGGGCTCTCATTAGACGGGAGATACAAGTTGATCACTGGGGAAGTTGGCAAGGAGATGAGTTCTTCATAAGGTCAAGATGATATGCCTCAGGTTAGCGAGCCTTCGGCGCTGACCCGGGCCTTCTCGCTCGGCGAGCCTACTCGCTCAAAGGGTTTCGCACGATAGTGTGCGAGTGACGAGAATCAACCATAAGCACTCCAGGGTATTCGGTGCTCGACAGAGAAGTCGCTGGCACAGGCCAGGAGGCGAGCCCTCGCCGAGAAGGAAAAGTATCTCGCGAAACCTAGAGGAAAATGCATACCTAAAGGGTAACGATCCTAAGGCAAATGGCAAAAGGCCAAAGCAGCCAAAAAAATCCTATGCCTATCTATTCGATAACGTAAGGTGCAAGAATGATCATCGCGAGAATAACCTTCGCAAAGATGAATGTCGAGGCAAGCGAGAACGAGATATCAGCACAAAAAACAATATAGCAGAAAGGGCGAGCACAGTACAAGGCCAAAAAACATGCATCTATGCATTTCACGGTTTGATTTACAAGAGGCGGCGATCTCGCCAGTCCAAAACGAATTAGTAAGTAAAACCAAACATTACAAACATCAGGAGTCGCTCGCGAACCCTTCCTCGTCATCGCTGCTCTTCACTGGCGGAAGCGGGATAAAAAGCTCCGGGACGATGTCTTCCAGAGTCATGTCGGCCGCGTCGTCGGCTAGGAGGCCGGACGCCTTCATCGTCTGGAAGATGTAGCGAGCTGACTCAGTGGACTCCAAGATAATTTCCTCGTCTCGAGATCGCCGCTCTTCCTTCAGACGGCGAGGAGAAGGGGGAACGACGGCACGGGCGAGCTCACAATTCCGGGCTTTAAGCCCGGACACCTCGCCTTCCAATTCCTGGATGCGAGCGTTGGCTCTTCCGGCAGCCCCGACATCCTGCAAGAAAGATAAATTTAGGGAACGAAATGGCCTAAGGAAAGGAGGGTGACGAGGTCTAGGTAACTCACCACACTGCCCTCCACGGCGAGCAGCTTTTCCTTCAGCTGCGTGTTCTAGGCAAGAAGCCCCTGATAGGCTCGCGCGAGCTCCACGTTCTGAAGCTCCAGTTGCAAGCAGCACCTCCTCGTCATGTGGGAGAGCAAGGCATAGCGCAACTGGGACCTCGCGCTCTCAAAAGCGAGAGTCCTCGCCGTCTCATCTTTATAAGACTCCACGTCCTCGCGTCCATAGAGGACGAACGAGAAATCAAAGGCGTGGCCGCTGACGGTCTCCTTCTCCACCCAGGTAGGGAGGATGGTGGAGATATCCGCCCGGTTCGTCTCCGGCTTCCAGTTCACCAAGAGCTCGCCGGTCTCATCTCGGCGCCTCTGGCCGAGACCGAAGTTATAATGGTTAACGGGGATGGGCGGAGCAGAGGTTCTGGAAGCCTCCTGGCTGGGCTCGTCTTCCTTGCCTCCCGCTGAGAGGCCGGTGAGATCGAACTCATCGAAAGAGGCCTCGCGAGGCTCTTTCCCCTTCGAGGAGGCGAGCGAGACCTTGCTCTTCATACTCTTTTTCTTCGGCGGAGATTTTGGGTGGAGGCCATGGCTACTAGAAGCCCCCGATCACTTGCGAGAGGAGGGCTCACCTGGTGTGATGGCGCCCCGGCAAGCTTCTGCCCCCATGGTCGCGAGAGCAAGGGTAGCGTCGGTCTTCCGATTGCTCGCGTAGGGGGATTGACGGGGAGATCTCGCTCGCCTAAAAAAGCGTTGAAATTTCAATAAATACGGAGTTACTGGGAATAAAGTTGTAATTAATAATCGACATCCATACCTTCCCCAGCGAACACTGGAGGCAGCGAGTCGAGGTTGCGGCGGAGATGAACAACCTCAAAGTTCTTCTTATAGAAGAACTGATAGAGGAGGGCGTCATGTCCTCCGAGGGCAGCGGGCCGGTAGGTGGTCTCGCCGTGCTGGGCTGGTGAGATCGGGATATTGCCGAAGTTCCCCTTGACGAAGAGGAACTTCTGGGCCCAAAAGTGGGCCTTGTTGACGGTTTCGTCGACCTTAGGACCCGAACCCATGAAGTAGGCGGTCCCGTCCTTGTAGGCGCGGAAGGAGAACAGCTTCCAAAAGACCAGAAGGCTGAACTCGATTCGTTCCTCGCGTAGGTAGCAGGCGAAGGCTGTGACCACCGCCATGGCGTTAGTAGTAAGCTGACCTGGAACAAAGCCGTAGTGCTTGAGCACCTGGCGAGCAGCAAGAAGACCAAGATTAGTTTATGTAATGAGCGAGAATTGACCTGCAGAGAATAAGAAACAAGCGAGAGCGATTATTACCTGGCGAACTTCCGGCCACAAGGGGAAACGCAAGCCGACTGCGAAATGGGTTGTGGGGATGGCCAGCTCATCGACAAGTGGTGTGTTGATCGCATCATTCTCGCTAGGACGGCGCGCCTCAAACGGAGGGGTGACGTAGTCGGCGACCGCGCTGAAATACTCCTCGTCTGTCAGGTTGCAGTGGAAGAAGCTGTGCTCGGCGAAAGCCTTAGCGATCTTTCGCCGACCCTCCGACTCGTTAGCATCACCACCCATTTCAATAACCTGCGAGAAAGGGAGTAGAAAGAGAACGGGAAGGAGCGAGAGCTCTGAAGCGGGGAAAGAAGAAGGTTGACAGTAAATGCAGTGGTTGGCCCAGTTATGATCGCCTATTTATAACAAAAACAAAAGGGCGGGAAGAAGCCCAAGCGCCGGTGGGCGTGGTTAGCCAAACCATCACATCACAGCTGCGGGCGAGAAAGGCCTGCGAGGTTAGTATAAGCAACGTTTCCGCGAGATACATTTAGCGAGAACAGAGGGTCCTCGCGAGCACAACACGACGAGAATGAAACGGGCTTATTAGCAGCGAGCGAGAACTACTAAAAAGCTAGTAATAATTATTGTCAGACGAAATAAAGACAATATATGAGTTACAAGCCATGGCGAGATTGTCCAGAATAACGGCACTCATTAACAGATAATAAGAGTTCGCGACAACGAAGAAATTAGCGGGAATCATGGGGCAACCACTTCCACCTACCCCCACCACGCGACTCGGACCGCGGCGGTACCCTAGAATTGTAGTAAGCCTCGGCCGTGCGACCCTCCCGGTCCACGAGGAAGGCGTAATCCCTCATCCTCGCTATATGCATTTCCAGCGTCGTGACGTTCTCATCAAGATCACGTTGTCTCGCGGCCCGGAGCCTCGCACACTCTTCCATCAAGGCAGCATGCATATCCTCGGCGGCCTCTCTGTCCCGACCATGTTTTCTAAGCAACTCTGCGGCTCGGAGTTTCATCATCTCAGGATCTCGCGGATCCCCTAAGAAATCTTCCACTTGGTCAGGGAGAGGGGACATCTCGTCCTCGCCCAACTCGGAATCGGTAGGCGGATTCTAATAATTCACTGCGAAATATTACGAAAGGTTAGATATCGCGCTTGAATTCGCGCATGGCAGAGGGCCGTCGGAATGCTTACCCAGAGGGGGACGAGAAGTCTCAGGGCGGCCCTGGAAGACATTAACATAGTGGGTGTATAGAGATTTACCCAGGCCAGGGGGTAGGCTGTGTTGTAGGTCGGAGGGATCATTGGCGGCACAGAGCCGCCGGTCTCCTCGCTCGTCAGAAGTCGGAACCCTGTCTTATCTATAGTTTTGTCGGGAGGAGGCGGAGACGGAGGCCGCAATGACTGACGAGCCGGGGACTTCCGGGGCGAGACTGCAAGAAGAAGGGAATGAGGGTCAGTTGACAAAAGGAGGGCTGGCTCGCGAGATTAAGGGCGTACCCGCGGCATTCTTCCCAGCAAGATTTGTATCCGCCGACGGACTTTTGCGAGACCCACCAGCAGGTTCGCCAGCGTCCTCGTTTGGTAAGACGTCCTGCGAATGGACATGAATTACAGACAAACTTATTGACTTAAGCTAGAGAGATAGATCATACCTTCTCGAGGGGACGGCTATCCGGGGAGGAGTCCAGCAGCACGGAGCCATCCCCGGTTCGGCAAGCCGCCTTCACCTTCTTATTCTTTGGCGAATGAGCGGGAGGTGGCCGATTCATCCAGGCGGGGATCCTGGTCGTGGAGGGTAGCCCGCCGGCTCTCACAGCCCTCAGGCGAGCCTCAGCTTCTTTGGAAAGCGGCATCTTCAGATAGCTACAGTACGGGGCAAAAAGAAAGAAAAGGAAGTGGCGGCGCACGCCACTAAGGACTCGGGGCGATATTTATATCCCTTAGGGTGGGCCCTACCAAAGATTCCTGACAGATCATCAAGGGGCTGGCGAATACCAAGGGTTGGATGTTTCTTCGCGAGCCTAAATAGCCTCGCGAAGAGCGGGGATTGTGTACAACCCTGATATTCGCCAGGCGAGGAAGCGCGGTGTGAGAAGGCAACAAGATGAAGGAAATAATAAGAGACCTTAGGACCGAAGACCTCGCGAAAGGGATCTAGGAGAAATCTCTCTCGGAGGGCTCGCTGAGAGGCGAGCGAGAAGGGTCGGCGAGATAAACACTCGCAAGCAATTTAAAGAAGTTTCCTGAGTTCTACGAAAGGAGTACTGCGTTTGACGAACTCTCCCGAGTTCGTCGAGCCCACCTGTGGTCGTCGAGCTCACCCCTACTTGGCGAAATCATCAGAAGTCGACGAAGTGTTCTATGCTCATTAAAGCCAAAGAGACGTTCTCGCAAGAGGAGTCGCGAGATCCAGACCTCGACATATATCTTCAAGGGATGGGGCCAAGCGAGTGCGGGCAAGCCAATACCTCGCAGGCCGTTGGCAGAAGAGACCCTTTGTTCAGTAAAGAGGTGTTCGGCAAAATGTGTTCAGTACGCGGCAAAGTCAGAAGGTGATCTCGCAGGAAGGCTTGCGAGTTTAGAGCCTCAGCGTCCAGCGAGCTCAATTCTGCGCTCGACAAATGTCGAACGGTGCTTAGCATTCATCGGACGGCACCCCGGCGAACAAAATATATTCTATAGCAGCGCTCGACAAATCACAGCAGGGAAGCAGCGGTCGACAAACCGCCCGTCTCAGCGGTCAGCGAATAACTTTACGTTCTGTATTTCGTCGAGCTCGTCTGTGATCGGCGAAGTGCCCTGCGTTCGACGAAAGGAGTGTTGAGCTCGACGAAGCCAGGAGGCGGTCTCGCAGGAAGGCTCACGAGACCAGACCTCAGCAGATACCGCCAGAATAGGCCAGCGAGGTCCTCACAGGGCGATCGCCTAGAAGGGGCATCGCGAGCAGGACTCGCGAGAAGGCCCGCGAGATCTTTAGTAGTAATGTTCTCGCAGTTCCACGCCCATAGGTTGATAGGGACAATTTACCCTTTTACCCTCGGTGTTCTGCCTTTAGCCACTCCAAACAGCGGAGTTTGGTTGTTAGCAGACCCGTTTGGGGTGCAGATAGTAAAATCAAAAGGCGGGATCCTGCTATTTGCAGGCCAGACCAGAAAAACCTATAAATAGGACCTTAAGGGCACCTTTGGAGGGGGTTCACTTCAGCTTCTCTCTCCCTAGGCTTTCTTTGGTTAGCATTTCCAGAGCTCTCCATGGTGCCCGAGTCTCAGCTTTGGCTTAGGAGGGGAAGCGCTCAACGATCTTCCGGGTTAGTGGAGGGACCTCCTCGCTGTGACTAAGGTCTTAGTCATTTTTCTAGTCTTCTGTCTACCTTCTCCGAGGGATCAGTAAGGCTAGCTGGCCCACATTTCGGTGAGGGCCCCGAGCTCCACAAGAGGCTGAGAAATCGGTTTCAACACTACCCAGCTTTATTTACTGCTTCAATTATAAATATACACCTGTGTAGTGGTAGATATTCCTGTAGCTAGGACACGTCATCTGCTTTGATATATACCCCTTACTGTCCTCTGCTTCATCCCTCCTGCGCGGTGCCTAGGAGCCACTGGGGGATGGGTGGTGGGAAACGAGGCTTAGTTTTTTTGGAAAACGATCGGTGGACCATATCATTGTAGGGGACCGAGGAGATACAGCACCACCATTGGCCGGTGTAGATGGAGGCGGGCCAGTCTAGCATAGGAGCACCAGTCTCAGGATCCGTGAGTGTTACTAGTAGATTTTGCTTCCGCGAGTGATCTTGTAGTGAGGACTTGATGTATTGGGAATGAACCCTTTTTATTGCTACCATTTATTCAGTTATTATCTGTGGACATCTCTTATTGTGATTTATATATTATGTGATGTGGACTTGAACTTATTTTTGGTTTAATTGAACTATTCTTCTTCTGTGATCGATATGGCTGGCAGGATCGGCGTTTTGTAGTGGCGACCTTCCCGAGTGTTGGTGTCACCGCAAAGCGGCGGTTCTGTGCATAAGACCCAGTTTTGTAGCGAAAATAATGAGGTCTTACAAGTGCACTCCCTGCATCATCCTTGAAGATCAAGAGAAGAACTCAAAGAAGGATTCAATCAATGCCCATTCTATACGAAGGAACAACGCATCGACTACTCCGATATTTATTGTGCCTTTGTCATCTCCTTCAGAGTTCTTCAGTTTAGAGAGTTTTTCATTTCAGATTTTATATTTAACTCTCTTGTATTTCTCTTTAACCTTTTGATCATTTTTGAATCGGTTGTGGAATTCACCCATGGTTGGCGGCTAGGTTTGTATGAGGCTTAAAGAGGAATTTGATGCGGGTGTTGACGACTAGACCTAGGTTTTAGATCTTGGGAGAGGCTTGGGGCCTTATCTAGGGAGAGATATGCTAGAGCCAACCGATCCTTGTGAGAAGGGTCCGTATAGAAAACAAAAAGTGTTTTCAGTTTACCGCTTTGATTTCTAGCATTATAGAAATCTGTTGGATCTGTAGGCACCCTTAGAGGGGAAGGGGGTGAATAAGAGTTTTAAGAACTTTTGATCTTAATTGATTTTATTCAAATGGGTTGACGTTATTTTCAAGAATATCTCAGTTTAAGTACTGTGGTAAGCTTCTTATGAAAGTGGGTTGTATTTGGCACGACAGATGTGAACTCTATTACTACTGCCAGCGGTAGTGTTACCGCTCAACATTAGTGATAGAGAATGATTTTTCATTTAAATTTCAAAGATCATAGATTGCATAATGATATTAGTGAAAAACATATCGTATTATTGCGTTTAGAATCGTTACAAGTTTTTTTCCCAATAAGGCTTGAGCTTGAGGTCAATGCGTAAAAACCTTTTTGGATTTCATTATCGACTCTTCTCCCAAGGACCGGTTGGCTCTAGACTATCTCTCCCCAGATAAGGCCTCGAGTTGCCCCCTATATCTAACCCTACACCTAGCCGCCACAACCACGCGGTGAATTTTCCCTAGTCCTTATAAGGCCCTAGTCGCCAACCACGTGGCGAATTCTCCCTAAGCCACTCACGACCTAGTCTCCAAGATAGGAAAATTTCTCTACCGATACAAAGGTTAAGAGTTACAAGATAAAATTAAAACTAAAGACAAAAAACTCCCTCAAAGGATGAACTTGAAGATGAAGTCGGCGTGATTGATCTTTCTTCAAGTCCTTAACATTCACGAATGTTGACGGAGTTCTCTTGGCTGCAAAGAGGAGGGTCTCACAAATATAGAAGTGGTGTCTTTGATATCTATTGAAAAAGGAAGATAAAAACTGAGGCGGACAGCTCTTTAAATAGGCTCGGATCCTAGCGTCAGCGGCAGTGCTACCGTCGGGCGGTAACCTCTTTAGGAAATATTTTGGCATGCGGATCGAGCCATTTTTTTCAACCTTTGGGCTCCTGACTTGGTATCCCCTCCTACCGCGCCGCGTTAGCGATATATCTTTCCCAGCCGTCAGATCTCCTTCCTTTTCTGCTCCTCAATTCTCATCGTGATCGTAGGACTTCCATAAGTTACCACTGAGTGTTAGCCTTAATGCTCCTCGGTAAGAGTTGTCATATTCAGTCTTGACGACCTTCCTTTCTTAACGAATGGTTCTTTTTCGACGAAGTTTCCAAATCAGCACAGCTACCACCATCGGTAGCGTTAGCGGGTCGCTCTAGCACCAGAGCTTTGACCTTGTAGGGAATTCATCGTCTTTCTTTCTTGAACTTGTAGAGGCATGAGAACAGAAGATCCTGCACACTATAAACACATGGCAAGTATGATCAAATACAATGAGAGTTGTTATTCTCAAACCAAGAGATGTGGAAAACATGTTACAACAAACTCCCCCTTTTTATAATAACAAATCCTCTTTAGAAAGAAAGCATTCAACAATAAGAAATGTGTTTATAGCAAAGGATAGGCGCGATAGTACGAATATGCTCGCGCTATCTAGATGCTCCCCCTATATGAGTGCTCCCCCTAAATCAAAGCATCTTATGTATGGTGCTCCCCTTAAGTGTGAATTTATTTCTAAGTTATTCTGCCCCTTTTGGTATTATCAAAAGAGGGTGGAGAGAAAGGGAATGAACATGACAATGATTTATGACACTGTGATACTACACGATGAATGAGTAAATGATGGAGTTTTGAATTGCTTAGATATTCTCCCCCTTCTGTAAAAAAATTTTAGAGTAAGAATGAAGTATCAATAGATAAGTAGTCAATACCACTTGTTGGGTAAGAAAGTATTCATGATCGAGCATACAAATAGTAAGGATAGTGGAAAGCATGATTCAAGAAAATAAACATCTTTATGGGAGTTTGAAGCATAGTAAATGAGTAAGAGTTTTGTGTTAGTGAAAAATTGATATTTTAGCAATTTAAGTCCAAGATCAAAATATCATTTGTTATCACAATACAATAGCACTTGTTTAAAGAGTAAATGGGCAAGAGTGAGTTTTCAAAGGCATAGTGGAAGATATATTCAAATATAATAAGCATTCTTAAAGCAAATATCCTTTTGTTTGATATTTTCAAGCATTGAAAATGATATAAGTGTGTTAGTTATTGAAAGAAGATGTTTTGAGTTTGAAATCCAAGAAGTACTTTTGTAGCCAAAAATAATTCAAGCATAATTTTACTTTATCAACACAAGGTAGGAAACTACAATGATTTAAATTTGCAATTCAAGTATACTTATACATTGTAGAAATCATGCAAAGTTATCTAGTGCATTTACTAATAATTGTAGAAAAGACATATAAATATGTGTTAAGATCCAATACTCATGAGTAGAAGTTTTATAAGAGATAATGATGTGTACAAGTAGTGTTTTTTATAAGAGTATACAAATGATTTAATCAAAACACATGACATGTATAATAGAATAAACACAACATTATAGAAATGCATTTTTAGAATTACTTCCACCCATATAGCTAGATTTTATTTCAATGCACATAAGAGTAGTACAACTCCCAAGGTGCTCTACACACACAATGCTCATTACTAATTATCAGGGTGCAAAGTAGTGCTTGGGGGATCACATATACTTTATTTTTCTTTTATTTATTTGTGATCCGGTGTACAAGAAGAAGTAGTGTATAAAATAGTTTGCACAAGACACTTTACAATTCTCTCCAAGGTGCTCAACCTCACAATGCTCATTAAGACCTATCAGGAGGGTGAGTAGTGCTTGGTGGAGTTATCTTTATCATGTATTCATTTGAATTTTAGTTTATGACAAAGTTCTCTGAATTCACTTATTTTTGCAAACATAGAGTTTTGATTAAAAACCATACTTCTTCAAAAATAAATGTGTGCATGAAAACCAATTTTTATGAGTTGTAGGTAAACTAATCACACATCTAATAATGCTAAGTTGTTACACTACACAATCATGTAAGAGTAATATTATGTTCATATGTAGATTATCAAAGAGGTGAGTGAGTAAATCATTATCAAATCTAAAATATTACTCATACTTAGAGGCATGTTAAGCAATTCTACACATGATTCCTATAATCATTTTCATTGCACATTACAAGATAATGATCAAGGCATGACACAAAACAATGTATTAAGCTATTTGAAATTAGAATTTAACATTGTATTTTAATCTTGAAAAAATAAATCTAATCATCCTTGAGACATTTCAATGAATAGTAATTAGTTTTTATAATTTTAATTTTTATTTTTACAAAATAGTAAACAAAAAGAAAAACATATTTTTGATCTTTGAAATTTGTTTTGAGATTTTGTATTTTGTTTTTAAATGGTCAAATTTAAAAGTTGTTTTTGATTGATTTTGATTAGTGTTCATTTTTTTAATTCTTTAAGGAGCAAACAAGAATTAAACAAAAATAATTAACTGTAAAAATATGTTGAAGAAGCAGGATATTAGACTACCTCCAGCGCTAACAAGCTACCGCCGCACGTTAGTAACAGAACTCGTGTTTTCCAGAAAAATGTATAATTTTTGAAAAATTTTACTTAATTATGTTTGTTTAGAGTAAGGGCTATGTAGTGGAGCCAAGAAATTAGACAGACAAACACACAGCATGCATCTTTTATCGTTTTTAAGTTAGGATATCCAAAACCCCAAATTCTAGTCTAAGTAGAGCTAATCATGCATCGGGTAGAGGCTTGGTAAAAATGTCCGCAAGTTGAGAATTAGTTTCAATAAAGTTTACATGAACATGTTCTTTTTTATGTGATCCCTAATGAAATGATGTCTTACGTCAATATGTTTGGATCTTGAATGATGCACGGGGTTATTTGTTAGGTCAATAGCACTCTTGTTGTCATATTTTAATTCAATATTAGTTAGATGAATTTCAAAGTCTTCTAGGGTTTGAGTCATCCATAATGTTTTGCACAACAACTTTCTAGTGCAATATATTCAGCCTATGTGGCGGAGAGAGCAACCGAATTTTGTTTTCTACTTGACAATAGAACTAATGAAGGGCCTAAGAAATGACAAGTGCCACTCATTCTTTTCCTATCTAGTGAACATCCCGCATAATCAGAATCAGAAAAACCATGTAATATCAAAGAATCAGTGTTTGGATACCATAGTCCTAATCTAGATGTTCCGATTAAATATCTAAAAATTCATTTTACCGCTTTTAAATATGATTCTTGTGGCTTAGCTTGAAATCTAGCGCATAAACATACGGCAAAAGTAATGTCGGGTCTAGAAGAACTTAAGTATAATAAAGATCCAATCTTTCCTCTATACAGGGTTTGATCAATTAATATCCTGGCTTCATCTTTTCCTAATTTTAGTGATGCGCTCATTGGTGTGCTAGCTAGTTTTAAATTTTCAAATCCAAAAGATTTTAGCATATCATGTACATACTTGGTTTGACAAATAAAGATTCCATCATTTCTTTGTGTGATTTGATAACCTAAGAAATATGTGAGTTCACCAACTAAGCTCATCTCAAATTCATTTTGCATTACTTGTACTACTTCATTACACAACTCTTCATTAGTGGCTCCAAAGATAATGTCATCAACATAAATTTGTAAAATGATTAAATCATTATTTATATGCTTAATAAAGAGTGTGTTATCAGCACTACCCATTTTATAATCGTGCTTTAATAAAAAAAGATGTTAAGCATTCATACCAAGCACGAGGAGCTTTCTTTAAACCATAAAGTGCTTTTTCTAACCTATAGACATGATTAGGAAAATTTTCATCTATAAAATTGGGGGGTTGTTCAACATTGACTTCTCCTTTAATTATCTCGTTTAAGAAGGCACTTTTTACATCCATTTGAAATAATTTAAACTTCTTATAACTCGCAAAAGCAAAAAGATTCTAATAGATTATAGGCAAGCAACGGGTTCAAATGTCTCATCAAAATCTACCTCCTCGATTTGTGAGTATCCTTGTGTTACAAGTCTAGCCATCTAATTTATTTTTAAATATCCATTTTACACCAATAACCGGGTGATTAGATGGTCTTTCTACTAACTTCCAAACCCTATTTCATTTAAATTGATTTAATTCTTCATTCATAGCAACAAACCAATACTCATCATTTAAAGCGGTAGAAACATTTTTGGGTTCAATTTTAGAAACAAAGCATAAATTTGAAAAGGATTCATGAATTAAAGAGCGTGTCATTACCCCTCTTGACGATTCTCCAATGATAAGCTCCCTTGGATGATCTTTTGTAAATCTGAGCACACTTGGAGGTACAAATTTTTCTTGCACCGACTCTATTACTTTATCAACTCCAAGTGGATCATTTTCCTCATCCTCCAAGGGTGAAATTGGTTCCTCTTCTTTTCCTGCAATAGTAGAATCTACATACGGAACAAGTTCATTAAATCTAACATGAACAGACTCTTCCACCTTTTTAGACCTTTTATTATATATCATATATGCTTTAGTAGGTGAAGAGTATCCAAGAAAAATTCCTTCATCACATTTTTCATCAAATTTAGCTAATGCATCTTTGGTGTTTAAGATATAACATTTATACCCAAAAACATGAAAGTAAGACACATTTAGTTTCTTTTGATAATATAGTTCATATGATGTTAATTTCAGAATCGGGCGAAGCATGACTCAATTTATTACATAACACAAAGTATTTACCGCTTCGGCCCAAAATGATTTAGGCAATCCGTACTCGGATATCATAGTTCGTGCAAGTTCTTGCAGGTTTTTATTTTTCCTCTCCACCACACCATTTTGTTGGGGGTGCGTGGAGCGAAAAATTTGTGTTTGATGCCTAGATGATTACAAAAAGTAGTGAAGTTTTCATTTTCAAATTCCCCTCCATGATCTAGCAGATGCATTTTATTTTTAAATCTAACTCATTTTGAATGTGATTACATAATTTTGCAAATTCAAAAAATGCATCGGATTTGGAAGTAAGAAATAAAGTCCATGTAAATCTTGAATAGTCATCAATCAACGCAAAATTATACTTTCTACCTCCTAGACTACATGTGCTAATTGCTCCAACTAGGTCCATGTGAATTAGTTGAAGAGGTCTAGTGGTAGACATTTCAGTTTTCTATTTGAATGAAGTTTTAGAAAATTTTCCTTTTTGGCATGGCGGGCATAATGAGGATAAGTTTCCATTAAGCATTGGTAAACCGCATATTATTTTATTTTTTGACAATTTTAAAATCAACTTGGTGCTAGAGTGACCAAGACGACTATGTCATAATTCAAGTTCTTCATTTTTTTGAGATAAGACATTTTAATGATGCACGTGAAAGATCATGAAAGGCAATCAAATAGACATGTGAGTACTTGGTGCAGTGAGTACAATATCATTAGTTTTAGGATCTATAATTTCACACAAGTTTGTGGAAGACTCAAATAAAATATTAAGACCTTTATCACACAGTTGATTAATAGAGATTAAGTTATGTTTTAAGCCTTCAACAGATACGACATTTGGAATTGAGAAAGAATCGTTACCCACTGTACCGATGCCTAATATTCTTCCCTTTCCATTGTCACCAAATGTCACCATTCCACCTTTCTTCTTTGTGAGGCTAAGGAACTTTGCTTTATCGCTTTTCATGTGTTTGGAGCATCCCCAGTCCAAGTACCACATGTCCTCCTTTTCTTTTGCATGCCAACATTCCTAAAACGAAGATGAGAGTAAAGGTCTAAATACCCAAGAGGTTCCTCCCATAGAGCAGGTGGAAACCTTAGGCACCCAGATTTGCTTGAACGCACATCGTCCCTTCATCCTACAAGAGTCCATGGTGTGTCCAAAGTGAAAGCACTTAGCGCAAGACACAAAAGGGGTTGAGACCTTTTTCAAATTTTTCTGTGGACTCTTGCTGGAAGATGGGAAACCAGAAGAAAACAGTATGGGTTTTTTTATTAAATGATTTAATTAGTCTGTCACTACCGCCAGTGGTAATAGGTACCATCAGGCGGCAACTTCCAGATCCATACCCAAGTCCATATTTAGCACTTACATGCCTTAGGTTTGCCAAAATCATATCAAGAGTCTTTTGGCCAACCCCAAATTTACATATGGCTATGTTTAGATCATGCATCCAGGCTTGTAAGAGGGTGTTTTCATTTATTAGGTTTCCACAGCTATTTGCAAAAAAATTATTTCCTTCTTCAATTTGAGAGAGAGAGGTTTTTAAACTTCTTTCTAAGTCTCCCTTTTGTTTTGTAAGAGATTCATTATTTGAGAGAGCCTTAGAAAGATCATTTTCTAGTTCTTTTACCCTTGCCAAGTAATGATCACTTTCTTGGCAAGACCCTATCTCCTTTCCCAATGATTTCACTTCCTTATTTAACTATTGATTTTGTTTTAAAAGAATTTTCTTTTCAGTTTTTAAAAGACCAAGATCTTGTAGACTTTTATTAAAATATTTGCATGTTTTCATATATTCAATAAAAAGATCATCATAAGTAGTAGTAAGTACCTCCGTGTCGCTTTGGACATAACAATCATCATCCAAAGATTCATGGCTTCTACCCATGAGGCACAGATTTGCCTCATCACCGTCGCTTGAAGTAGGCCCGCTTGAGCTTTAAGATGAAGAGTCATCCCATGTTGCAGCCTTCAGAACCTTCTTCTTTTCTTTACCGTTGCGCCGCTTTTGTTTTTGCTCTTTTAGGTATTTTGGGTACTGGCTTCATATATGCCCAGTCTTCCTATAGTGGAAGCACTCAGGGGGAGTTCGCTCATCGTCGTCGCTTGATTTTTCCATATTCTCTCTTTTAGATAATGAACCTTTTCAGAAAACTTTACGGATATCGTTCCTTCTTTCTGGTTTCTTCATGAACTTTGTGAAGTTTTTCACAAAAAGGCTCTCCTCATCCTCCTCGTCATTGTCGTCCTCATTCCTTGACTTCAGTGCCAAGGCATTCTTCTTTGGCTCTTTGTTGTATTCTTCTTCTTGGATTTTGAGTTCAACCTCATGGGTTTTGAGGTTCCCAATGAGGCTCAATATTTGGAGTCATCTTTGATCATGTTATTCAGAAATAGCGGTCACCTTTGGATTGAACTTCGGAGGGAGAGACCAAGGTATTTTCCTCACCAAGTCACCATTTAAGATGGTTTTTCCAAGTATCTTTGAGGCATTAACGATCTTGGTGAAGCGAGTGTACATCGAGTCTACGTCCTCATTTGTATCCATTCTGAACCTTTCAAACTATGATTCCAGTTGGAATAGCTTTGAGTATTTAACCTGAGAAGTACCCTCATGCATTATTTTCAATAAATTCTAAATACCATAGGCAGTTTCGCAAGCACTAACTCGATTATATTCAGTTCTATCTAAAGCACAAAATAAGGCGTTCGTTGCTTTCGCATTGTTTTTGCACTTTTGTTTATCTCCATCATCCCACCTATCTCTACGATTTTCCATGGTTACTTCTCCAACAACATATGTAGGAGTAGTATACGGTTATTCAATACAAGCCTAGACGTCTAGATCTAAATTAATTAGAAAACCGCGCATTTGCGTTCTCCGGTAGTGGAGGTCTAGGCATTCCTTGCCCCTCATGAAAAGCGAGATCATGGAGCACCATTATTCTCGGTCATTAGACCAATTAGGAATAACCTCGCTTTGATACCACTTGTTGGATTTGTAGGCGCACTTAGAGTGGGGGGTGAATAAGGGCGTTAAGAACTTTTGATCTTAATTGATTTTATTTAAATGTGTTGACAGTATTTTCAAGAATATCTCAGTTTAAGTATTGTAGTAAGCTTCTTATGAAAGTGGGTTGTATTTGGCACGGCAGATGTGAACTCTGTTACTACCTCCAGAGGTAGTGTTACCGCTTGGCGTTAGTGACAGAGAATGCTTTTTCGTATAAATTTCAAAGATCAGATATTGCATAATGATATTAGTGAAAAACATATGGTATTATTTATTTTAGAATCGTTACAAAAATTTATCCCAATAATGCTTGAGATTGAGACGAATGCGTAAAAACCTTTTTGGTTTTCTATACCAACCCTTCTCCCAAGGACCGCTTGGCTCTAGCCTATCTATCCCCAAATGAGGCCTCGAGCTGCCACCTAGATCTAACCCTAGACCTAGTCTCCACACCCACGCGGCGAATTCTCCCTACTGCTCGCAAGGCCCTAGTCGCCAACCACGTGGTGAATTCTCCCTAAGCCACTCACGACCTAGACGCCAACACAGGTGAATTTCTCTACCAATACAAAGGTTAAGAGTTACAAGATAAAAAACTAAAGACAAAAAAACTCCCTCAAAGGATGAACTTAAAGATGAAGTCGGCGTGGTTGATCTTTCTTCAAGTCCTTAACGTTCACGAACGTTCACAGAGTTCTCTTGGTTGCAAAGAGGAGGCTCTCACGAATATAGGATTGGTGGCTTTGATATCTTCTGAAAAAGGGTGATCAAAGCGGAGGCAGACCGCTCATTAAATAGGCTCGGATCCTAGCGCCAGCGGTAGTGCAACCGCTGGGCGGTAGCCTCTTTAGGAAACATTATGGCACACGGATCGAGCCATTTTTGGAAACCTTCTGGCTTCAGACTTGGTATCCCCTCCAACCGCGCCGCAATAATGCTAACGCACCACGTTAGCGATATATCTTTCTTAGCTGTCAGATCTCCTTCCTTTTCTGCTCCTCAATCAACATCGTGATCGCTGGACTTCCATAAGTTACCGCTGGGCATTAGCCTTAACGCTCCACGGTAAGAGTTGTCATATTCAGTCTCCTTTCTTGACAAATGTTTCCTTTTCGATGAAGTTTCCAAATCAGCACCGCTATTGCCAGCGGTAGCATTAGCGCGTCGCGCTAGCACCAGAGCTTTGACCTGGTAGGGAATTCATCGTCTTTCTTTCTTGAACTTGTAGAGGCATGAGAACAGAAGATCCTTCACACTATAAACACATGGCAAGTATGATCAAATACAATGTGATTTGTTATTCTCAAACCAAAAGATATGGAAAATATGTTACAAGAAAATCAAACTTTTGTAATCAACTTTCTTATAAAATAAAATCATGTCTTTCTTTATTTTATTAACTTGATTTTATTTCCTATGCTCTACAGTATTTTGAATAATCTTTTTGGCAAAGGTTTTTCAAATAAATTTATAAAACCCTTATTCACCCACCTCCCTCTAAGGGCGCCACTAGATCTAACAAGTGGTATCATAGGAAGGTTATTCCAAAATGGTTTTACTACCGAGAATAATGGCGCATCATGATCTCACTTTCAATGAGGGTAAAGTTATTAGTAGACCTCCTTTGCCCACCCGATCTGATTATAATTATTGGAGGACTAGGATGCGAAATTTTTTAATGACATTAGATCTACATGTATGTACTATCAAATTGATAAACGTTATATCAAGTCAAAGCATACTTCATATTTGCAATCATCAGAGCAATTCTCCATATACACACAAAATTTCATTTGATTAGCTTACCTCAAATGAAATTTTGAAAATGAGAATTTTCATCCTAATAATACAAAGAGGCTAAACCTGGGATTGAAATTAGTAATAGAATCCTTACATTGCACACAAAATTCCATATGATTAGTTTACCTCGAATGGAATTTTGAAAATGAGAGTTTAATCCCAATAAAACAAAGAGGCTTAAACCCGGGGTTCAAAATTGGATGTGGACGTTTGTAGGGTTTAACGGAAGTGTTTTATGGGGACAATGTAAGTCATCGTTTGAGATCAGATGTGGTAAATGACATTTAAGTGTCGATCCACAAATATATGCCAAGTTTGTTGTCAACTTTTAACTTTAAGGTCCACCACCGCTTCCGCTGCAGTGGTTCCTCCCGAACCACGCAATAACGATCGGTGGAGAAAGAGTTGTTTCTGTGAACACTATTGGTTGAAAGATCGGTTACGCTCTGATCCATTTGTAAGACCCTCCCCCCCCCCCCCCCCCCCTCCCAAATCAGTGGTCCGACCGGGGGATCTTATCGCACACCACCCTTTTAGCACGACGCTGAAGCGATCCCGAAGGGTGGAGGTATTAGCTTCTCCAGCCCCCTTCCTTGAACACTCCGTTGTCACGCCTAGGGGTGGTGTTAAGCGAAAGTCACTACACACCAACAGAGTAGGGAAGCAGTATTCTAGTGGAAGACATCATCAAAGAGTGCATATTATAATAGTTAGCGGAAGACGTAATTTTATCAAAGAAACCACAATTTCAAGACCTGTAATTAATCTACATATCTCTGCCGCATAAAATCCTAACCATCAAGGATTTATTGCCATTATGTATATACCCTGGGATAGGGCACAACGAAAGGAGATGCGGCTTAACAAACTTATACATGACGTAGACTACTTCGTGGCTTCATCCACACATAGGTGCTGTCACTCATCCGCACCTGTCACCTGTGCCAAAGACAAGTTATTAGAACCACGAACAGAATCCAACCCCTACTAACAAACAGACATAATATAACATTTATAAGGGAGGGGATATCTGGACTCTTATTGGGCCGAGGTGGTCTTCCCACGACCACCGCCTACGTACTCCGTATCATCATGCATATAGTATCAGACCCACGCAGTTCTATAAGTTTCGCACGGGTTGCCCTCCCAGACCGTCCGTCGTGCGCGTTGCCTTAGAGTAAAACTCATCGGCCATCCGACATTCTCCAAAGGCACATATTCCTGGAGGAATATTTCTCGAAGGCAACGTTTCACTCCCGTAGAAATTACTTCTCGAAGGCAGCATTTCATTCCCGTAGGAATTACTTATCGAAGGCATTTCATTCCCGTATGAATTACTTCTCAAAGGCAGCATTTCATTCCCGTAGTAATTATTTCTCGATGGCAACATTTTATTACCGTAGGAATTATTTTCTCGAAGGCAACATTTCATTCCCGTAGGAATTATTCTCTCGAAGGCAACATTTCATCCCTGTAGGGATTATTTTCTCGAAGGCACAATGTTTTTCCCATTGAGACATTATAGTTATCAGAAAGTAGAGAACGAAAGAGTTCCAAACATAAAGATCATTTTCATCAGGCTTCCATTGCTCTTTTGGATTGCTTGGCGATCAATCCCAAGACATCCACATTACATTTTCCATTGGTATTGGTACCACCTCAAAAGAAAAGGAAGTATGTCTACCTTCAATTAGCATCAGAATTCAATAAGGGATAGAGAGAGAGGAAATGTTAGATGAATTGGGGACGGATGTAGTAACATTAGGGCCCACCAACCCAAAGCATATGACAAGATAATTAGATCCAATCTCAATTGATACCCCTTCCGGACCCTGTACAATGCTCCCATATCCAAAGATATCTAGATAAGACATCAGCATATCTAACTCATTCATCAGCTCCTGACTCATTCACATACTTCCTTGATAAGAGGATGATTTCTTAACAAAATAGAGTAGAGAGGTGGTAATAGCCAATAAAGAGGGCCAGGATCTTTATGGTATTTTGTAAAGTGTCTGGAACTCATGTAAAAGAAAGCCACCCTTTTTATATACATCACTTTTATAGTAACCAACCAGAACCGTCCGGACCTATTACCAAACTATGGCATCAGTTTTCATAGGAAATGTTAAGCTAGCATAAATGTAACTTCTATATGGAGAGAGGGAAATATGCCAAGTTTATGAAGTTGCAGCTTCCTTGTAAGATGACATGCCTCTATTAGTTGTTCAAAACCTCATAATGTTAAAGTCGAGCTTAAGAAACCAAGTGGTTCTATGCCAATATTAATGCTAAGCAGTTCACTGGACCAAAGTAAGCATGCACTTGTCATGAAAGCAAGAGTGTCATCATTCCGTAAACCTACACCAATTTCAGCTATGGAGGAGTAGACGGGAAAAGAGGAATCTCAGAATCAAGGCTGCACTGGTCGCATGAGATTAACCTCCATTCATCTTAATGCATAAGGAGTGAACTTTGTCTAAACTCTGATTATGAACACCATTTGCCCATGCATTATTGGAACCATATGGGACGTCAAAACAATTTCCTGCAGCAATCCCAGAGTTACCCATTTTAAGCCATAGCAGAAAGAATGTTATGATATCGAGAGCTCAAATAGAATCGTCAGTTATCCTAAATGAAATAGGAATCGAAACTCAAGTTCGATCAATATAAAGGCAACTCTGAATAATAAAAAGTGCTTAAAATCAAACTTTTATCTTAGGAATAAAAACAAGGTAGACTTAACTTTGTGCTGGCAAGGAAGCCCACCCTCTTCTCATTATAATTAAAACCAATTTATATCAAATTAATGAGTATAGCTAAGGAAATTAAGCATAATACTTTGGAAATAACTGGGATAAACAATTTTGTAACAAGAGCTTAAACCATCAGTTAACTTGCATGGGTAAGAAAAGTGAGGATAATTAGGGAAGAGTTTAGTTTGCAGCTCTAGAAGAGAAAGACAAGTAACATACCCTTTGACTAGCTTCAAACCTTGCGCAAAAGTATGAAGGTTGAAACAAAGCTTACCACAACTGAGAAGCACGAGAAGCTCGATGCACGGTTTTCCCCATCCAGATCATCCGCGGTGCATAGAGCAGCCCCCTGCTTCACCACTTGGCAAGGAATCAATCCAAGACCTCTCGACTTACTCCATGAAGCTAATAAAACACATATTTTCCGGCTAAGCCCCATGTTTAGTTAAACATGTTTATCTATAATCCAATTATACAAGAAACTCAACAGCGTTAAACAAAGAGGAATAAGAAGAGAATGGGGTAGTATGGGAGCATGCGAAGGCAGTTTCCTCATTGTATAATTCAAACCCAGTTCCCCTCACCTTAGCCTCAACCAAAATTTTCGGTTCCAATGTTGAATCAAAACATTCAGCAAGCTTAACTCCAAACAACAATCCATCCGGAAAACATGAGGAAAAGAGGGAGAAAGAGAGAGTAGGCTTAATTTCCTTGAGGCTCGGATGACTCCCAATAATAATGGGAGAAAAGGAGTAAGGCGGAGAGGAGAAATTCTCATCCTCCAGCCTCTTCCCAATAATAGTGATAGTGCCATGAGTAATTATAATAAAATTCAATTTGTTTTCCTCATCAGAATCATATTCATCATGTGATTCTCATAGCAATATATTACTATAAACTGAAAATTAGAAACACACAGAATTGAGATGAGCCATGTCTCCATTTCGACATAGCTTCCAAGAGTAAGAGATTGTAAATTCAATATATAAATCAAGCCCCAAATAATGTAAATTTGATTAGCCTGATCTTAGGCTTGGCTTTAAAAGCTTCACGGCCTCTTAGGCTGATGTCACTTAAATATTCAAACCTTTATAAAATAGGGCACGATGAAATATAAACCCCTCACAACCAAGAATCTCCAAATGAAATCCAATAAACTGAAGTCCAACCAAATCTCGCAAGTAAAATATGAACATACAGCAAATGGGAAACATGAAACCAAATACTCAAAACCATGAACACAAATCAAAATAATTACAGCAATAGATTCAAAACCAAGGTGTCCTGTAACATGATTTAAACAGAATCTCCAAAACTTATAGCCTCTAGAACATGATTTAAACAAGTTCTTGTTATCAATATTCCATTATATGGGTCATGCCACAAAACTTCATACGGTATCAGAATTTGTTCAAGACCCTCCAATGGTGATTTTAGTTTAGAAGAAATGTAAATGCAGTTAACAGGTGATGAACTCGAAATTCATCAGTGTCCCTAAATTCAGCGCATCATAAAAATTTAAGAGGTATAAGAGGAAGAGAGGTAGAGGGTGATAAAGAAGAAGTGGAGGGGGAGGAAGTATGGCATAACTTTGCCAAATCACTTCTCCCATAACAGAACCTCATTATAACTCAAGAGCTAAGTTAGGAATTTTCCCCAAAAGGATAAGAAGTTGAGCTGATGTCCCTATTTAGACAGAACATTCACAAGAGGAGGAAGAGAGAGAGAGAATATTGGCACCTAAAACCTACTACATCCTCCTCCAACAAAATCAGAATATTTTCCATGTTCCGTGCTCCCCCCATCATCAACCCCGATAGTTATTAGTGATGAATTTATTTACCAAAAATTTGAGGAGGGGGAAAACAGATGGGGGAGGGGAAGCCATTGTTGTGCACTTAACAAAATTACCATATCAAAATTTTTAAGCCATTTTGTTTCATCACCAAACAAGAGTAAGCAAAAGTTTAAGGAGAATTAATAGGTTGTTTTAGCTAAGAAGATTATGTAACTGGTTCCTCTTTGGTGATGCTTATGGTGTGAAGAGTCACACATAACTTCCATGCCAACGCATATAATCGCCTTCTTAATCTCCTACCAATTCGGAGTGGCACTACTCCATTCCTCACCGAATCGAGGAGGTGAGAAAAGTACAGAAAGAAGTGGCAGATTCCTGCCATGGGAGGGGGAATTGAGATAGGAGGAGGAGGAGGAAGAGGTGTGTCCGGGACCTTGCCGTGAAAGCTCCTTTTATAGCCATGGCCGGCCAATCCGATGCCACCAGCGAAGCTCCTCTCCCAAAAATATCTGTCCTGGAGGAAGGTCGAAATACCTCCGATGAGGTTTCTCCCCCGCCCCAGGTTTCTACCGCCGGTCTCCACCACTATTTTTGGGTTGCATCGCTGGTTTAGGTTTAGGCGTGAAAAATCATTTTGCTTTTCAATATATATATATATATATATAAGATAATGTATATATACATATTTATAGAGTTTTATATATATACCTATATATTCATATATACATATATTTATCAAAGCATGCAGTGTACTCGCAAAAACAATGCGCAAAGTGTGTCGCTGTGTTCGTAACAATCACATGAAGTTAACGAAATTATTTGAAGTTTGATTCCGAGTCCGTTATTCATACTTATTCACTCAAATCAGTACGCAACTCAAAATAGATTATTTCGGCTACCTTTCTCAAATCTCATCGAATTTGAACGAAACGAATTGCGTTGCGCTCTTATTGATCATACGAGTCTGATGCGAGTAACTGGGATCAATTCTGAGCTCGTGTGCTCAATACTTTAAATTCGCATTATTGCGACACTCGATGTTATTCAAAATGGTCGTTTTATTGAAACAACCTTGGATTGGCATGAAACGAGTCATGTTGCGCTTGTATCGACCATACGAGTCTAACGTAACTGACAGAAGTCGGTTTGGAGCACGTATGCTCCCTATACTAAAATTGCGTCGTCGTGACGCGCTACGATACTCAAAACGGTCAATTCCACCAAATGACCTCGGATTGGAATGGAACTAATTCCGTTGCACCCGTATCGACCTTACGAGTCTAACTCAACTGACGGAAGTTGATTCGGAGCACGTATGCTCCATATTCTAAAAGCGCGTCGTCGTGACGCGCTACGGTACTCAAAACGATCAATTTCACCAAATGACCTCGGATTGGAACGAAACAAATTCCGTTGCACCTGTATCGACCATACGAGTCTAACACAGCTGACAGAAGCCGATTCGTAGCATGTATGCTCAATTATCAACTTTGACGTTGTGGCGAAGCACAATGCTACCCAAAATTATCATTTCTCTAAATGACCACCACTATGTTGTGAAGGTCGGGTCGTGGTTTCCCTATGACCCGCCTAGGTTACTCCAAGGGTTCAACTGAACCGGCTAGACTCCTTTTCAAAGTTGGGATGTTACATATAATTTGTTGGAAGGGGACACAGGAGCCTGTGACATAAACTCCGTAGACACAAAAATTGTCAAAAAAGAAAACAACTGAGATAACTTCAAAAAGGAGTTTAATTTTGGCAATTTTGAGGGTCTAAATGAACTCAAACGAGCAAAGCTGGTTTGTCATTGCATAGAGCTTCTCGACCTCGTTCTGAAAAGCTATTGTGAGCAAAATTCTGACAAGCAGATCAAAAGTTATGATCGTTTGAAGTTTGGGTCGAAATCTCGCATATTTTATTTATTTATTGATTGATTTTTAGAAAAGGTTACCAAAGGCCTATATTATTTTCTTGAAAGTGCAAGATAATGATAATTTTCTTTTTCGGTCATTGCAAGAGTACGCATGGGTCTATAATCAATTTGATCTTTGCTAGACTTTGGTTGGGCTTAGCAATTTAGAGTGGATCTTGGATTTCCCGAGGTCTACCCTATGAGGGGCTCACACCGGTACTAGGAGATATGATGGGGTGACATCCCAAATCTCCCTTTCTCAAGATATTTAAGTGTTATTGGTTGCTACCCAAACTATTTAAAATTTATAGACTCAAAATTTCCGAAAGAGAAAAAGTGAAGTTCATGATTTCATAAATCTAGATAAATATCTCATAGCTAATTTAGAATAGGTTTATATGGATAATATAAGATATTTATGGGCAAAGAATTTATGAAAGATAGATAGGTCACCAAAATAAAATATGACTTTGAATTTTGATCAATTTGTTAAACTTATTAAGCTTTGAAGAGATAAAATCATATTTCCAATCATCTATAAGGTGACCATGACATGATAGCTTAAAAATAAGAAAACAGAAAAAGAAAAATTAAATGACATTGAAGCATATCATGAAGTACAAATTTGTATATTTTATTTTAAAAAGATTCTACTTCATGCATATGATGATACCTATGAATAAGAGATTTTGGTATCAAAAGGGAACCACGTGTAACGGTTCCTTTAGGTACCCATATATAACGAGATGATTTTTGGGACATGAGTATGAATGAACCCTTTCAAGTGGAGTTAATGTTTCATCTTTAATTTTGGGTCTCCATTCATACTTTGGTTTCATATTCTTATATTTCAAATTTCCATAATGATTTTCAAAAGTGTTACGTATAGGAAATTTGTTAACGTTTAAATTTATGTTGGGAGAAAATGAATTTTGTAAATGATCGTGACTCAAATTTTGATTTACAAAGACTTTGTGTTCCTTACTCCCATTATTAAGTTTATTCAAGATATTCATATTCATATTCAACTTGATTTTACATATTCCTTGAGATTGTGAATTTGTGTTGTGAATTGTTATTCATAATTTTCATAAGCAAGCTGATTTTTTATTTTAATTCCTCACTTTTGATCTTAAGATTATATCTAGCTTTATTATAAGCTATTGTGCTATTTTTAAGAGTGGAGACAATTGACTCAATGTGAGTTTGATAGTCATTTCTTAATTCATCAAATGTTTCATCCATCTCTTTAATTTCAATTTTATAACTTTTACACATAGCACAATCATTTGTAATAGATGACTTTTCTAAAGATAATTTTTCATTGTTTTCTTTATGATGCTCTTTATCATATATACCTTGAGTTTTTCAATAAGAATATTGCAATCAAAACAAGGTTTTATATTTTCAATTGAAGAGACATGGGTAGAACTAGATAAATCAGATTTTGATTCAACTTTAACTTTTGCTTTTAAAACGTTATTTTCTATGCGCAAATTTGCAAATCGCATTTTTCAATTTCTTAATTTTGCGCTTTGTAATTTGTAGCAATTGTAATATAGAAAAAGAATTGCAAACAATAAGGGAATTCAATTTCCTTACATTGCTTTTGGATGAGGAAAGGTTTGAACATAAAGTTCCTTTGTCATCTTCATGTTCCTCTTCCAAAAATGTGTTGTTATCATCCCTTCCGCTTGATGTGCATTCCATCGATCCATCATCTGAGGAGCTTTCTTGAATACTTATGCAGGCTTGCTTATTCTCCAGTTCTTGTGATTATTCCATACCTACAGAAGGGGGATCATAAGTTCTTTTTAGAAAATTCTAAATCTCATATGCGGTAGGTAAAGTATAAATGAGTTTGAAAATATTTTGATCTAACGCACAAAATAGACTATTTATAGATTTTGCATTTAAAACAATTCCGTTTCTAGTTAATACGCTAGGTGGTTTTTCAATAGTAATATTCCAAACTTTTTCATCTAAAGCTTTAAGAAAAATTTCATTAATATTTTTCACCCTTTATAATTTTTTCCCATATAATGGTGGTGATAATAATTTTTCATTTATATTAAAATTTTCCCCACTAGTAGAAGCGAGATCATGATCAAAAGACGCAATTATTGCCGATTGTTAAGCCGATTTGAAATAACCTATCTCTGATACCACTTATTCGATCTTGAGGCGCCCTTAGAGGGGGGGGGGGGGGGGGTAAACAAGGGTTTTAGAAATCATTAATCTATTATAAGAAACCTTAGATATTTTATTAGAAGTAGGTTAAATCAAAAGTAAAGAGATAGAAATTAGAAATGAAATCAATTTTATTAAACAAGAAAAGACATGATTATCTTTTATAAAATTGATTACAAAATCTGATTCTTATGACGCTAGAAATCGAAGGCAAAATATGAAATACTGTTTTCGTTTTATATACCGACTCTTTTCACTAAGAATCGGTTGGCTTTAGCCGATCTCTTCTAGATATGGCCTCAAGCCGATCTAGCCAATATATCCCCAGAAAGGCCTCGAGCACCCCCTAGATCTACTCCCTAGACCTAGTCGCCAACACGATTCGAATTCCTCCCTAAATCCTACCCAGACCTAGTTGCCAACATGAGGCGAATTCACAAACCGATTACAAAGACAAATATAAAAACTCCCTATGAGGTAATCTGAAGGAGACTATGAAGAATCGTTGAAGATCGTCGAAGTCCAAGCATGCGTTCTTCGCGTTGAGTTAGCATGTCAATCCAAGCTTCCTTTTATTCCTCCTTTTGAAATTGAGTGGGAGATCCTTTGTAGTTTGGAAATACGGCCCTCACAAATAATTCAGAGTGCTAGAATAGGGCTTCTTGGCATTTGTTGTTAATGAAGATGAAATCTACCTATTTATAGGACTGGAAGCTAACGTCGGTGTTAAGGCTAACGCTTGGCATTGACCCAGTATATAAATGTTTTAATGGCTCAGATCTTCAAAACAGGAAGGAGATTCTGCATCTTTGGAAATATTCATTTTAGGCAACCTTAACGCTGACGTTGAGTCTAATGCATGGCATTGAGTCAAATCATTCTCAAAATGCTCCTGCAATCACGGCAACTTCCCTCCATGCTATTTTCATCTTGGTGGGAACGAAAGTCAACGCCGATGTTAAGAGTTAACGACAGGTGTTAGCTCTCTTCCATTCTTTTCAGCTTGTGAGCAAATCCACACCAACAATGGCAGCCTAGTGTCATCTTTGTTCAAACCTGCATGCTAAAAACAAAATGGCAAACAAGATCAAATACATGTTGGATTTGTTATTCTCAAATCAAAGGGATGCGGAAAACCATGTTCCAACACAATATAATTGTAAAGAAAACATGGAAGTACCTGTGATGACTTCCTCGGGGTTCCTCACCTGGGCTAAATCTAGTGCATACACTTGCTCCTGCCTTGGAACTCTATCGTGATGTCTCCGACCCCGACCTCGTCCTCTGCCCCGGCCCTAGTGTGCTGGTGCTGGAGGGGCTGGTGGAGGGGGAGGAGGAGGAGGTGGACGGAATAGTTGGGGGAAATTGGCTCTGATGTGCCCTGGCTGGAGGCATCCGAAGCACACTACGAGGCAGAATCCTCTATCATCATGCCTCGGTGGCTCCTAAATCTGCACTGGTGGAGGGACTGGCACTGCAGGAGGCTAATGCTGATTCGACCTAAAGTTAAGACGAGGGTGTCCTCCGCCTCTCCTATGCCTCATAATCCTGCCCTGATGCTGTCCACTGCTACCTTCTCCAAAGTGTGTCCCATCCACTGGCCTCTTCCCCCTACTCTGCACCATCAGATGATCTGCCTTCAGCTTCTTCATCATTTCTACGATCTTGGCTAAACTATCATCATCCACGAACAATAGTGCCTGCCTCAATGGATCTCTAACTCTCAGTAGAACCTCTTGGCATAACCTCTGTCATCCAATGAGTGCATCCACGCAAATCTATCCAGATGGGAGAACTCCCTCTGGTACTCTATCACTGAGCGGTTCCCCTGTCTGAGGTTCAAAAACCTCTCCTCCAACTCGTCCATGTCTGTCACTGTCACAAAGTGCTCCAGAAAAGTGTTACTGAACTCCTCCCATGTAATCTCCGAGTAATCCCGGTCCGCATAAGTGGAATCCATCATGAACATCCACCATCTCTTTGCATGGGCATCCAAAGTAGTAGTCGCCAAAGAGACTGCCATGTTGATCAGGTAGTTGATGTTTGTTAGCATCTCATATATGGTGTCCAGCCACTCCCCCATCTTGACCACAGTCTCTGTCCCATGATACATCGGAGGGGACAAGCTCTTGAACGCGCTCAACCAGTTAGATCCTGGGTTCGGCTGAGAGGCTGAAACATGCTTTGCCTTAAAGGCCTTTAGAATAGTTGTCAATATATCACCGAGCTCTGACTGCTAGAAGGGAGTGGCAGATGGAGGGAAAGGAGCAGTATCTCATGGGCCGGTACTCCTTGGGGAATATACAAATGTAAGGAAGTTATTAAAATCAGCCTAACTCATTGTTTAGATGGACTATATATATGATTTCACACTCGGGCACACCATTGCTTCCGCTACATAGTTTGTCCGCAAACTAATGCTCGAGCAGGGCGACCCAGTGTTTTATGGACTTCTTTCTGTTATGATCGTTGTCAAGTGATACCAGTTGTAAGATCCCCCTCCTCCTTACCGGAGAGTTCCCAGATCTTAGGCCCAGAACTGTCGTCTTACGGCGACCCCAACTCACGAGTTAGCTGTCACCGCTCAACGTCGATCCTTCCAGCTAAATCGATCATATCACAGGCCAATTTGCAAGAAGTAATAAGTACAAATAGACAAGTCCACAATCACAGCACACATATATGTATATATATATAAGAGAGTGCAAATAATCCACAATGAAACAAAACTAAAAGAGTGCAAGGGCTTATTGTAAGATCCCTCTCCCGCACCAGGAGAGTTCTCGGATCTTATGCCCAGAACCGCCGCCTTACGGTGATGCTAACACACGAGTAAGCCACCTCTGCAAGACGCCGATCCTGCCGGCAAGAACGATCAATCAGGCCAACATGAGATAAGAAGAAAAATAGGTACAATAAACCAAGTCCACAATCACACACATATACATATGCCAAAAATAGTATACAAGTCCAACAATGAGTAAAAAAAGAAAGAGTAAGGGCTTATGCCCAGTACATGTACGAATGAAAAGACAACAAAATAAACTTTCTCTCACTACATATCTATGCGGAAGCTAAACACTCTCATCATCAGGCACCTGTCGCGTGGTAGAAGTAATGCGCGGCATCTGCTCCTCAATATTGCCATCATGTACTGTCTGGTCGTGTTGGTGCTCCAGCTCCTCGAACTCCTACGGTCACAACCGATAGTTAGTCATAAAGACTAAGCCGATTTTGTCCCCGCCTCCCCCCCCCCCCCCCCCCCCCCCCCCCCCCCCCCCCCCCCGCGACTCCTAGGCACCGTGCGGGAGTAATGAAGCGGAGGACAACAAGGGGTAATAGAAACAAGCAGGTGACATGAATTCTACGCTAGCAGGGATATAAATTAAAACACGTAAAATACCTAACTAGCAGTATATATATGAGCAGGAAGTAAGGCAGTAAGTAAAGCTGCAAGTAAAGAAATAAGTAAGGTAAAGCAATAAGTAAGGTAAAGCAATGTACGCAAGTACAGTAAACAAGTAAAGTATACTACCATCACATGAGTATCTTAACTTATATGAATTCCCATACAAACTTATAAGTTAAGATTTCCGGAATTATAACTTATCATATAAAAGAGCCCATACTAATTTATATGATAAGGGTCTGCAAATTATGTTCTAAGGTTTACGTATGATATGATATGCATGTTATGATATGATTCATACAAGTGTAACTCACCCACACTACTCTGTAATCACAGAACTTTAGTTCCCGATTTTTGGAGCTAGCTTCACTTTCTGGTACCACCGTTGTGGCTACGGCAGCAGTGGAGCGGGCAACTCCACTTCCTAAGCGGGTATACACACTACCAGGCCTAGAACCTTCACACGCCTCTGTACACGTCCTAGGTGCACTCTAGAGTCATGCGTACTCTTTGCTGGTAACCACCAATCTTTGAGGTCAGGTGTGCGTTTTCGGGGATCGTCCTCCAGACCGCGGTATACACAACCTATTGGCCCATCAAACCCTCACAACCGCCTAAGTCAACGTGCTGCCGTCGGTGTGATGACCAGTCTAGTACCGAAGACCCGCCACTAATTTGTTCTTATGCACATGCAAGTTATCACCACCCAAGCATTCAGCTCGCAGGACCAACCCATCCTGATATACAACCTCTCGAGCCTCCAGCTCGCGGGACCATCCCATCCTGATAAACAACCTCCCGAGCCTCCAGCTTGCAGGACCATTCCGTCCTGATATACAACCTCCCGAGCCTCCAGCTCGCAGGACTAACCCGTCCTGATATAAAACTTCCCATCCCTTAACTCAGGATAAAGTTTACCATATCTCTTATTCATTTAGCTAGACTAATCTTGTCTAATTATTGTATACTTAGAAGTTTAGGGTGAATCCTGGACTTCCTGAGGTTTACCCGGTGAAGGGCTCGCAGCGGTACTAGGGAATGCGATGGGCTGAAGCCTAATTCCACCTTTCCAAGACATTTACTTTTATTGGTGGCTACCCCTTTCTAAATACCCACTCTACTTATTACTCTTTATTACTAACGCTTTATAAATTATCTCCAACTCTACCCTTAAGCTAACGTTCTCTTGAACGATGCTCAACACTTAAGATTTCCAATACTCTAAGTGGTGTAGATCTTAAATGATTCTCAAATGTCTCTAATCACACCCTAGTGATACATCTTGGACACTTTATCATGCTGAATAATCATCATGATCTCCTAAGGTGATAATTGCCCCTTTTTTGTATAGTGCGACATGATTCTTAATTATTCTCTAAACCATAGTATGAATGTACTCCAAAGATTCCATAACTTCTATGGGCTGATATACATGATATGTTACTGTTATAATCAAAATCTTACTGATTTTCTATGTGATCTTGTTGGTCAAATCATCACATGAAGTTTTTACTATTCACAGACCAACAATGAGATTCAACTAAATTTGATTCCTATAATGCAATTTTAACCATAACATGTCCATATGGGCTCTAATTTTTACCAAAGATTCATAATGGACAATTTAAGGGTTGACCAGAATTTTGATACATTTCATATTGATTTGACCTCTATTCTAAATTCATTAATCAAATGTCATCTTCTAGAATGTAAAGGAAGTATAATATCAGTAGTTTCAATCTTTCTAAATAAATTTCCAGAGGTGACTTATGACATACAAACATGGATTCCAGAATCTCATAATTTATCAGAAGGTTTATGATCATAATTTCCATTTAATATCAAATGTGTACAATTAGGGTTCTACCCATCAAGTACTAGTTCAAGACTTCCAAAAATTCTGAGAAAATTACAGTGGCACAATAATGGGATAAAAACATCAATTCCAGAATTTCATAATTTTCCAGCAGATTTATAATCCTAATTTCTATTTAACATGAAAGGGTTGAAAACATAACTTTACACACTTAGTACTATATTATGACTCCCAAAAATTCTGAGAAAATTATAGTGGCACTATAATGGCATAAAAATATCAATTCCATAATTTCATAATTTTCCAGTATATTTATTATCATAATTTCTATTTATCATAATAAGGGTGACAAGATGACTTTACACATCAAGTACTAGATTTTGACTTCCAAAAAATTCTGAGAAAATTACTATAACACTATAGTGAATAGAAAATATCAGTCCCAAAGTCTCATAATTTTCAATGAGAGTTTCACCATAAATATTTCACAAATAAAGAAGTGTGACAAACTGAATAAATGAAATTTTACCATAAATAATAACTCCAAAAATTCTCCCAAATAATACAGAGGCTCATAATTATATCCCTAACCATTTTCCAGAGTTTCAACCATTAATCAGACATTTTGCCTAGTGAATTCTCAATTATTCAGAATTGTGACATAGGGCAAATTTGATAAATCCTAGAGGAAATAATCTCTGGATTTTCTACTAAAATTTACAAGGCTTTTAAATGACATGACAAGTGATTCTCCAGAGTTTCACAATTTTCCTCAAGGTACTAACCATACACATTTCATAAATACAAAAGTGTGAAATGGATCACATTGATCATATTCCTAAGGTTCTTGATCCTAGAGATCCTAAGTTTTTCTGAGGTGGTGTATTATATCATAAGGAGGGTGTGTGCAAAATTTCAGAAGCTAACTTTAAGCCATTTGAGCTAAATACACAAAATACCTCTTTTGGCTATTGGCACACCACATCACCTTTTAAGTAGAGACATGCAAAGGGAATTACCCTACATGCAGAGGTCCAATTGATCTCAAATTTTAAACATGGACTAATATTGCCTAAATAAGGGTGACACCCAAATTTGGGTCTAGTTGGAGTTGTACAACTCCATAAATGTCACTTATTTGATTTACCATATTTTGAATAAAACCTTAGGAAAATTATCTCCTAAAAATCTGATTTTTGGAAGCAAGATAGATACAGGGTACATGCATGCATGGCCAAAAATTCAGACCCATCAGACCTATTATTTAAGATATATTCACAATTTAATTTCTGGCCTCTAGTTGGACCAGTCTCACCAAATTGGGTGTTGAGGGTTCTACACTGCCCCAAATGGGCTTATTTAAATTGCTAATTAAAATAGACATCAAGATATACTATACCTATCCCATGTCACTTTTCATGAAAAGGCCTCTAAGGGCCCCGAAATAAGCCTATAAATTCGGGTAAAAAGTGTGACAGATTAATCAAATGAGTTTAATTAAATACACTGGGCTGTGCATAAAGATTAGCGCGCGATCCGACGGCTCTGCTTCATCTCCCCGGTGAGCCAAGGTGCAGGATTGACCGATCTGGGGGCGTTTTGCAGGCCAAATTCCGGCGATCTCCGGCCATTGCCGGAGAAATCCCTAAGCCACCACCTCCGGCCGAGGTAGGGCTATTCACTGGCGGTGAGAACTCAGCCGGAGGTGGTCGGAACAAGCCCCCCGCCGTTTTCATTTTTCGGACATGAACATCAAAAATGGCGGTGCAATCCACCGGATTTTACAACAAATTAAAAAGGAAGAGAGGGGGAATACAAGCACAAGGGGAGAGGGAGAGAAACCAGACCTGTATTGGTCTTGATGGTGGCTATTTCTATGGGATGCCATTTCCGGCCACCTTGCTTGGCTCCTTGCCAATCTCCACCACCAGTGTACGATTCCTCTATGAAAGATGGGGCTTCTCCTTCTCTCAAATTTCTGAAGGGGATGGTGAGCTCAATTGAGAGATGGGAGGGTATTAGACGGGTTGCCATTAATGGGCGATTTCGGCTAAGTTGGCACCTCCCTCCCCAGCCACTATCAGTGCTCCAGCTCACCAAAATTTCACTCCTCAGCTCGAATTCATGCTGAGGGGGAGAAGATTGGGCCCAATGGCAGCTCACCCCATGGGTTGTCATTAATGTGGTCGGCCAACACCTTCCCCCACCTAAATTTCTCCCTCTACCCAGCTTCCACCTCACTCAAAATTGCAGGAAATCTCATGGGGGAGCTGAGAGGAGGCTTTAGGGAGAGGAGACACGTGCCATATGGAATCAACTCCATAAATCCCTCCTTGTCTCATTCAAAATTGGGGAAAATCCCAATTCTACAACCTTGCATGTCAATCCCTCCTCAAATCTGAGGGCATACATAGTTATTAGGTCATGGGTTGTAGGGTGGGCCTCCTATTGAGGCCTTAGTCCATATGGCTTGGCTTAATTGATTCATATGCCCATTTTAACCCAATTTTGACCTATGTTGACTTTTGGGGTTGACTTAGTCAATTGGTGAGCTGACTGGTCCCATGTGTAGGTCTTGAGTCCCTTGACACCACACAATGTTGATTGGGTCATGGTGGTGCCCTATTTGGGCCAATTTAACCAGTAGATGTGATTTTTACCACAATTGATGGAAAGTTGACTTTGGTCAAATTGATGATCCCATGATGTGGCTTTTAAGTCAATTTGGTCCCCCATGATTTTCTAAGACTAGGGGTGAAGTCAATTTCATGTTTTGGGGGTGAATTGAATCTATAGGGGAAGGATTGGTTTATGTTGACCTAAGTTTGACTTTGGTCAATTTGGACAAATTGAAGACCCCATGATGGGACTTTTGGGTCCAAAGCACTCCTTTAGATGTTTACCAACTAGTGGTGGGGTAAATTTGGCCATTTGAGTCTGAATTGAACCCTATTGAGTTGAATTGGGCTATTTTGACCTAGATTGACTTTGGTCCACTTGGCTACATTGGTTGACCAATTGATGAGACTTTTGGTCAATTTTGCCTCCTTTAGGGTTAGGGACATGGTGGTGGGGTTAATTCACAAGTGTAAGTTCAATTTGAGCTAATTTGACCTAAGTTGACCTACCTCCTATAGTGGATCACATGTGAGTTCACTCAACTCAGTGCATCCCAAGGTCACCACCAAGCTCAAACTCACCTCACTCACCACATGTCCTACCCTAGTTGAACTTTAGGGGTCTAGTAGGAAATGGGATGTTACACTTATGCCTGATACCTATCCAAAATGTGACTAATAAAGGTAAATAACTCTCTCACTCCACACTATGCGGAAGCAACACAAAATACTCTTCAACCTGTCTCCGTGTGGAAGTAGTGATGCACGACATCTGCTCCTCAGGGTCTACCATCACGCCCTGCCTAATGTACTACGGCTCCTGCTCCTCGATCTCCTGGTGTTACGGCCACAACCGACCGTTAGTCAGAAAGACTATGCCATTTTGTCCCCGCCACGCCCCATGACTCCTAGGTACCAAGCGGGAGGACGAAGCGGAGGACAACAAGGGGTAAAAGGAAGTACAAGTGACTTGGATAGTACTAGCAGTATAAAGGGTAAGTGAGCAGTGAGAATAACAACAATATGTAATAAATGCAGTAAGTAGGACAACAGTAATAGGTAAATAATGAGCAGTAAATAAATAAATGCAGCGCAAGTGAAGTAATAAGAAAAACTACCACACTATCATCTAGAGTACCTTAACTTATATGAATACCCATATCAACTTATAAGTTAAGATTTCCGGAATTATTACGTATTATTTAAAGGAGCCCATATTAATTTATATGATAAGGGTCTGCAAATTTATATGTCCTTATGATGCATGAATGTTATGATATGTTATGCTATGATCATACAGTGCAACTCACTCACACGACTCTGCACGCACAGACCTTTAGTTCCCACTTTTCGGAGGTAGCAAGCCTCTCAGGTAATTCCGTCGTGGCAGCGGAATCAGTGAAAAGAGACGTGCTTCCTGCTCACTATTCTCCATAGGGTAGACTTTCTCCAATTAACCTACAACTTATGTGAACTGTAGTTATGTAAGCCCTAATGTTGTGTTCCAAATTTCAGTCCATTCTCATATGTTTTGGCTTGCCTAAACACTACCCCAAGTTTTTTCGAATCGCAGACCCACTCAACATTTAACGAATTTGATCTCTATAATGTGAACATCACTAAAACATGACCAAATGTCTTAAAATTTTTACCATAGGTTAAACATGACCTAATTACAAGATGGTCAGAAATTCATAATTTTCCCAACTATTTTGGCCATTTATTAAAATATTTTAATGATAATGCACACCTCACTTTACACATGAAGTACAACTTCTTCAAATCAAATTGCTCTCAATAAATTATCAGAGACATGTAATATATAAATATCATGGCTGAGTAGATTTCTTAATTTTTCATAATGTTTAATATTACTATTTAAATATTTAAACTTTTAAATCAATTGGGCACATTACACAGTAAGTACTACAATAACTGATGTAAAAATTCTACAAAAATTACAATAGACTTGTAATAATCAAAGTACAGTCTAGCAAAATTTTCAGAATTTTCCAGATAATATTGACCATATAAATTCCATTAATACATAAGTGTGACAAGGGGCATTTTTGGTAATTTATAGTGTGAATGACTTCCAAAAAACCTACCAAAATTTCCAGAGATATATTTCAAGGTAAAACATCATGTGACAGATTATTGGATTTTTCCCTAGGACTTAGGTGATGTTTATTCATGAATACACATTGTGACAAAAATTCATTATTCTCAAATGACTAAGAAAATTAATTCCAAAAATCCCCATAAAATTTCCAGAGGTATATAACATCCTAAAATATCATATATCAGAAAATCAGATTTATCCTAACTTATTTGATCACTTTTATTTGATTAATACATTTATGTGGCATATACATTATTACTCAAATACTTAGGATTTTTCTTCCCAAAAATCCTTATATTTCTGTAGATGATACCCTCCTTTGTACTATATGTGTTGCCCAAATTTCATGAGCATATCACAAGCCATAAGTGCTGAAGTCACAAAATACACAAATGTGTTATATGCACACCACCTTTCCATACATCACATTCCTATATGTTTGTGATATAATACTCTACAGTGAGCCAAATGGTCTCAAATTTTGACATGTTACCAAGTAGGGTCTAACAATCATGCCACCCAAGATTTGGGTCATTTTGCTTTTATCTAACCACTTTTATTTCATTAATATGAAAAATCATACTTACCATAAAACTATAGGAAAATGTTACCCAAAAATTATGATTTTTGGGCAGGGGTGTATCAATGCTATTTACAACTAAGTCTAAAATATTAGACCAATACAAGCAACCATGTGGTTTAGATCTACAAAATAAGGTCTGAACACATTTTAGGACATGTCTCAGTATAATGGCCCTACAAGGAGCAGTAGGACACCAAACTTGGTGATTCAAAGCCCTATGGGTAGTAGACCTCAAGGGCTACAAAAGTTATCTTAGCCACTTTTGCCTAAAACAGACTCGAGGTAGCCTAAATATTTATTCCAAACATCTGAATATAATGTGACATTTCATTTCATTTAATATAATATGGTCTGCTAATAACCATCATCACTGAGATCAAGGGTCATGATTTCGTCTCCTTCCTCTAGCCAATGGCCAGGAATCCTCCCGCCTGTGCCACTTTCCAACCTCATTTCACGGCCACCCACTGCTCGCCACTGCCTGCCACCACCTCCACCACCTCCGTTGAGGTGGTGGCTACCGCCAGGCGGCGACACGGCTGCCGAAGATTGCTTCTCCGGTGATCCCGAGCTATAATAAAAGCTCGGGAATTCTCCCTCTTCCTCACATGGGATCAGGCTTAATTGAGCCCGATTTCTCTCCTAAGTAGTTCTAGATGCTAGCACAGAGGAAGAGGGGGAGAAATGGACCTCAATTGTGGCTCGGCGGTGTGTGCTCCGGTGTGCGGCCGTGGATTTCTACATCTCCGGCGAGCTTGCTCGATCCGCCGATTCTTCACTAAAGGCTCTGCTCCAGGAGGCTAGCTCGACTTCTTAGGACCTTCTGAAGATGTTGGAAGGGTCAAATGAGGGGGAAGGTGGCTGTATAGAGAGAACGTAAAGTGGGGATGTTCGGCCCTGGCTTGTACAACCCCTACTCTACTGTTTGAGAGGCTGTCATGCCTGAAATGACTGTTCACAGCCTGAGGGGTTCGGCTGGGGGCTTGGGCAGAGGTGGTGGGGGCCATGGAAGCTTCTTTACTCCAAAAGCACTTTTCCCTTTAAGCTTTTAGGGGGAAAATGGAATTTTTGTCCCCATGCTCACCATCTCTCTCCATATTCAAATGTGGGGTGCTAATAGGATTGTGTCATGCTGGTTAGGCATGGGGTGGGGTCTTGGTTCACTTGGTCTTTCAATTTCTCTCTTAAGGCCTTATGTTGACCATGGTCGACTTTTGGGTTGACTTGGTCAACTTGGTGGTTGTTTTCCCCACTTGATGGCCATGAGTCCAATTACCCTACCCAAAGTCCATTGGGTGATGTTGTGGCTCCAATTTGGTTAATTGTTCCATATGGTGTGAGTTTGACCCAATTTGGCCTAAGGTTGACTTTTGTCAATTGAAGGGAATGGTTGACCACTTGATGGGGCTTTTGGGTCCATTAGATTCCTAATTGGTTTATGAGGTTAGGGGTCAAGTCAATTTGACCAATTGAAGGCCAATTGGTCCTTAATTGGGTTGATTTGGGCTATGTTGACTAAAAGTTAACTTTGTTCAATACCTTGGAATTTAGTGGAATTATTTAGTGATTGTTGACCTAATGACCTTCCTTAGGGATTAGGGTAACCTAGGTAAGGTCACTTTGAGGTATTAAAGGTCAATTGAATCCAATTGTGTTGAATAAGGCTATGTTGACCTAGGTTTGACTTTGGTCAATTTGGCCTATTTGGGTGACCAACTAGTGGGGTTCTTGGTCAAATGGGTCTCCCTTAGGGTTAGGAACATAGTGGTGAGTTTAACTTGTACTTGTGAGTGCAATTTGGGTAGTTTGACCAATGTTGACTTGTGTACCATAGGGGGCCTTGCATGAGTTCACCCTAACTCACAGAGTCCTAAGGTCACCCCCTGTCTCAACTCACTCTTCTCTCCTCATGTTATGCCCTAACACCATCATGGGGTCTAGTATGATTGGGGATGTTACAGGAGTACCAAATCTAGATAAAATATTTTCCTTAATAAACTTAATTACAACTTTGATATCATTAATTTTGTATGGTATTGCCTCAATCCACTTAGACACATAATCCACTACTAGTATAATATAATAATTTCCAAATGAATTTGGGAACGGTCACATGAAATCAAATCCACATACATCAAAAATTTCAACTACTAATATCAATTGTTGAGGCATTTCATTTCCTTCGATTATTTCTCCTTATGTGTTGGCATTTACTACATAATCTGCAATATTAAAATGCTTCTTTAAATATACTAGGCTAGTAAAATCCATATTGTAATACTTTTGATGATGTTTTCTTAGCACTAAAATGCCCCCCCCCCCCCCCCCAAGCTTGCTCATGACAAAAAGGATAATATGCTTTTAAACTTCTCATCCGGAACACACCTTCTATTGATTTGATCGGGATAATATTTAAAAAATAAGGTTCTTCCCAATAAAAATATTTCACTTGCGAGGAAAATTTATCTTTATCTTCTCTCGTCCAAAATGAGGTTGTTTCTTGGGTGACCAAATAAATTATAATATCAGCAAACCAAAGAGTTTGAGACACAATATAAACTTGCTAATCTAGAAAATTTTCATTAATCGGTATTGTGTTATAATATGAGATCATATTAGATATGATCTAAACTTTTCAAGAGCAAATACCACATGTAGAAATTCTTTTTCAGTAGTAGTGCAATTTAGTTGTGCATCATTAAGAACCCTACTACCATAATAAATAACATATGTTTTTCATTTATATGTTGATCTAATATGGCTCATATAACATAGTCAGAAGTGTCACACATAACATAAAATGGTTTATTCCAATAAAGTGCTTGAATTATATGAACAGAAGTTAGTTGTTCTTTGAAAATTTCAAACACTTTATAACAGTCTTTATCAAAATTAAAGCACTCATCTTTACCTAGGAGTTTAGTCAAAGGTCTAACTATCTTGATACCATCCTTTATAAAGCATCGATTGAATATGGCGTGACCCAAAAAATGCTCGTATTCCTTTACAAAATTTAGGAGGAACAAGTTTTGATATAACCTCAATTTTTTCCTTATCAACCTCTATTCCTTGGTTGGAGATTATGTCCTGAAACAATTCCTCATTTCACCATAAAATGATATTATCATCAATTAAGTATAAGATTCTTCTCTCTACATCTTATTAATACTAACTCTAAATGATTTACACAGTCTGAGAATGAATCTCCATAATAGAAAAATCATCTATGAATATTTCTAAAAATCTCTCAACCATATCAGAAAATATACTCATCATGCACCTCTGAAAAGTAGGATGTGCGTTGCACAATCTAAAAGTCATGCGACGAAATGCAAAAGTTCCAAATGGGAACTTAAATGTTGTTTTTTCTTTATCTTCTGGTGAGATGGGGATCTGGTTATATACAAAGTATCCATCAAGAAAACAATAAAATTTATGTCTTACTAACTTCTCCAACATTTGGTCAATAAAGGGTAATGGGAGATGATCTTTTCTAATAGCATCATTAAGTTTTATGTAATCGATGCAGACTCGTCATCCAGTTTGTGTGCAAGTTATGATTTGTTCATTATTATTATTTGTGATGATTCTGGACTTCTTAGGTACAATATGAATCGGGCTAACCCAAGGACTATCTGAAATAGGATATATAATTTCTTATCCCACAATTTAATAATTTCTTTCATTGTCAGCTTTACTGAGGGTCACATTTAGGTAATTACAAACGATAGACACATCAGTAGTCATTAACTATTCTTCCTCGACTTCTTATATAATGGCAAGGTATGACATGCATCCCTATCGTAAAAACTCGCATGCTTGCAAGGTGAATATTGTGGGAATAATTCCATCCTCTCTGCGAAATATGAAAGTGGATGTACAAAGAAATCTATTTCCATTTTAGCATAGCCGATCGTAGCTTGATGTTTTGTTAACCAATCCATCCTCAGAATGACGTTAAAGTTATCGAGATGAAAGATTAGCAGATCAGCTTCAAAGCTTCGCTCTCCAATCCTTATGTCTCCATGTCCATATTCTTGTAATTTAACCTTCTGACCATTGGGAATACTTATGCACGTTGTTTTTTCTAGCTTTTGTTTCTTTAACTCAGTTTGACTAGATATTACTTCTGATATAAATGAATGTTTCGCGGCAGAGACAAATAATGCAATGACAGAAATATTCTTGAACATTATAGTACTTGCCATGACATCATTCGCCTATCTGGCTACCTATATATTCATCCCATAAATTCGGGGTTGAGCAGGGGCCTGATTTTGCAGCCTTTCATTTGTTGACCCATGTTCCCCTTTTTCATTGGGCAATTCTTCATACGATGCCCGGGATGGTGGAAATGGTAGCATTTGTTGTCCTTCTTATCCTCCCAGGAGACACCTCGGTGGTTTTGTTGCATTTTCGGCAAACTAGGAAGTCAGTATTCTTGTTATTGTCATTGTTTCGGAGCTTTCCTCAATCCTTATGTGTAAACTCTTGATTCTTGCTCTTATTGCCCATTTGTTGATGATGTAGCAATTTATAACTCTCCTCAACTCGTCGTGCTGCTTCTACGAGGGATAATATAGTTTGGACTGACTCGTGCAATCCATGTCAGAGGAGAAAATTTTGCTGCTCTACGAATCCCACAAAATCAGGCACGTGATGAAGAATAGAAGCAAATTTTGCCTCGTATTCAGTCAAAGAAAGTTTCACTGGGTTAGATGCGTAAATTGCTCTTTCATCTTTTGGCGGGCCGAAATTGACAAAATATCATTTCTAAAATCTGTCGGCAAACTCTTGCCATGAGATGTTTTCTTCTCCCTTCCCATGCAACTCAATGTGCTTATAGTTATCCCACCAAGCTTTTGCACCTTTTTCCAAAATAAATTCAATCAGGGTTGCTCTCTTCTCCTCTGGACATTCAATGCCCTCGAAGACTCGTTCTACTTGGCAGAGCCAACCTTCCGCAACAAGTGAGTTGGTCGATCCAGCAAATTTGGGTAGACTTGCCCCCAAAAGATCTCCATCCATCTTATGGGTCATCCTAAATCAGTGTCAGGTATGCGAACAGCAAGTGAGGCTTCCCCTCACTGCAACACTTCTATTAGCGTTACTACAAATTGAGTGACAACATCCTGGTTTGTTATAGGGGTAGGGCAGGTGACGCGCTATTTCCACACCGCTAATTAGCGGGCACAAAATGCGGTACGACGGCAATGCACCGGTCATTGTCAAGCAATAAAAGTACGGAGTAGCTCCCCGAATATCGTTCTCAAAGGACCGCAAGTTGGGTAGTACGATTTGCCTGTTAGGAGATTAATTATGAGGGTTTCTAAGTTAAACAAAAACAGGGGGATTTTGATTGGTTTTATAGAACAGGAATGAGAAAACTAAACAAACTATGCGGGTCGCAATCACCGCGTCGCTTGGTGGATGGATTTAGTGCAGGTCGAGATGCCGTGCTTCGCTTAGCGGATGGCCGGTGAGCAAATGGATGAGGTGAGTGCAAATGCGAGAGTTGAGGGTCGAAGGCACCTCTTCGCTATCGCTTCCAACTTTTGCTAGAGCGAGTGCTAGAACGTGTGTGTGTAAGTGGAGCGGGGGCGGAGCGCATCACAACACAGCATCAAGTAAAGAACAAGATCATAAACAAACTCCCATTCATAGACAAATAGAGGTTCACTTAGTTCATTACAACAATGAAGAGTACATATCAAAAAAGGAGAAGGGGTAGAAGGAACCACGAGATGAGAAGCCTCGCCGTGGATCTTGGTCGGAATGGGGGGTCGTCACGCCTCCTCCGAGCTCAGTCCTTGGTTGCTTCCGGGGCTTAGAGGCTGTCACTACCTCCAACCGTTGCCCGTCTTCTTCTCAGAGCCGGGTCACTTCTGCTTCGCCCAATGGAGATGTCCTCCTCATGGAATGCTGGCTGTAGATGGCGGAGAATGCTTCTGGGATCCTAGATGGACCTTAGGATCAATGGATGAAGCCTTCCCAAAGGGGGGAATGGATGGGAGGAACTTGGAGAGGTGAAACGGCGGACTGGCGTGGAGAAATCGCGCCCCAAAACAGTGTTGAATGCCCTAATTTCGCGGAGCAGCGGTTTAAATAAGGAGCAGAATAAACACTGCGCACGGTCAGTGGCGCACGACCAATGGTCGTGCGCGATGGAATGCCTGTGATCGTGCGCAGTCAACCTGTAGCAAAGAAAAAGATGGAAAATAATGCACGGTCAGGGGCGCACGACCAGTGGTCATGCGCGAAGGAATCCTCTGATCGTGCGCAGTCGCTCTGTCTGGGAAGGGAATTAACGCACGACCCCTGGTCGTGCGCCTGATCGTGCGTGAAGGAATGCGCACGATCAGAGGCTTTTTAGGCCAAAAATTGCCCCGCACCATCCCGAACGTTCACGCGATCCCAGGACCTGCAGGAAAAATACATATGACCCCGATCCGTGCACACCACCGGATCCATAACACAGGCATACAGTAATATATAAGAAAAACATGCCACAAAGGGGGAAGGATTGCACAAAAGGTGCAGATACGCCGTGATATCAATATAAGCAAATATGAACAGCAATTGAAGTGCAATGACACTAAAACAAACCCAGATGAGGCCGGAAATCACTGTATAAACCAGACTCATCACACCCCCAGACTTACCTGTTTGCGCGACCCGAGCAAACAAATCCGGCAGAGCGAGAAAAGACATAGCTGGGTTAGAAATTGCAAGGACTGTGTAATATGCGAAGTCTCATACACATGTGCATAGAAATCTAGTAAAAAGAATTTTTAGTTATGCAAATAGTTTACATAATTCTAACAACATAACTATATGAAAGTGCACAGTTAACCTCACTAGAATTCTCTAGAGGGGGGTGAATAGAGATTTAAAGTATTTTTGTGCACAGTTAATAATTATATATATATGGGTGTAGTGATCACAGATTAGAGCTTCACACCCACCAACAAGAATTAAACATGTAAAGAAAATAAATGCAAGAAAAGAAATCTCAGCACAACACAAGGAAATATAGTGGTTCCCCAAACTTTGGGTAGTCCACTCTTCTACCACCTTGTTAGGAAATTCACTATCTTGTGCTGAGTCTTTTGATAAGGAGACCCTTAGAACCACCCTGAGTCTTTTGACAAGGAGACTCTTAGAACCAATTGAGTCTTTTGAAAAGGAGACTCTTAGAACCAGTACAACTGAATTTTTTGAAGAGTGATTCTAAAAACTCTTTTACAGTATGTGAGTATGAAAATAAGAAAAAGGAGAAGAAGTATTTAAGACAAGAATGAATCTTCTTCCTAGCAAGAAGATTGGAAGCACAAGAAGTAGTGAATTAAATCTCCCTTCTATAGTGAGAAGGAGATTGTAAGCTTTTCAGAATTTTGCAGCAGTATGACTTTAGAAGCAGAAGAAGAAGAATGCTTGATGGTTGCTGCAGAACAATTTCTCTATTCTCTCTCTTTTTCACTTTTTGGGAGCTTTTCCTCTTTTTCAATGTGTATATGGTGGATCACTTCTTGTTCTTCTCTGTCGACCACCTTGTTATTTATAGCTCTGTTCATTAAAATAACACTATAGGAGAATAATCAATTAGCATCAGAGTATTAGAAAGAAGGAGAAATTTCCATAACAAATATTTCCATAGAAGGAAAATATTCAATCTGATTTCAAATAATGTCCATAAAGGATTTAATCAATTTAACCAAGAATCTATTAGAGGAAAGAATGATTCAGAATGGCTATAAAGAATAAATTGATTCCATATAAATCAGATTTATAAAAGAAGGAAAGAGATCTAGCGATTTTTGAATTAATCATAGAAATCGACGTGCGTCGATTACTATTCGACGTACGCGTTGAATTCGTACTGGCTGGACATCGAGAGGAGAAAAAGGAAGGTGCGTCGACTAAGGTGCATCGACATCTCAAGATACGTCGATTAGAAGTCAGAGCTACGTCGACATAGGATACGTCGAATTCTTCTTAAAGGTACTTCGACTCATTCTGAAAGGAACGTCGATACAACTTCGACGTTGCGTCGAATACTATTCGACGCATATTGACTTAACCTTGATTTTCCTTTCTTAGAATTCATATTCAACTCTTTTTCAGGGGTTAAGAGAAATCATTTTCCCAACAATCTCCCCCTATTTATCTTAACCCTATTTAGAGGGAAATTGTACTAGCATCACAGCATTTGTAGAAAAAGAAATATATCAATTAAATTGAAAGAAAAAAAAAGAAAAAAAAGATTATATACCCAAATTTTCCAGAATTATATAAACAGACTTCATGTTCATATCAATCAGTATTATTTTCAAACATTACTCAGGAGGGGTAGGAGGAGTCTTTCTCTTTCTCTTGAATACTACTGTTTTAGGAGAGGTGGGTTTCTCCTTCTCATTTGTAGGAAGTTCACCTAGCTCCCCCTGAGCAGATTGCTCCACCTGGGATGGAACTTCTTTAATCCTTCTACTTCTTCTGGCTCCTGAGCTTCTACTTCAGTCAACACAGCATCTGGCTGTTCTTTTCCAGCTTCATTCATAACAGTATCCAGCTTCCCCTGAGTTGCAGTTTCTTTATCTTTCTCCCCAACTGCCACATCTTCCTTTTCAGTTTCAATTTCTGCTCTGCTTGCCTCCCCTTGTAATAGTACTACTTGATTTGTAGCCTCTCTTGCTATATTAAGTACCTCTATTGTTTGTTCTTCAGAGTGTAGCTCAGGTACAACTTCATTTCCAATTGTCTTGAGAAATGCAAGACAATTATCTTTTGAGGAAGGAGGGGACTTGTGAGAGAGAGAATTAGGATTGGAGAGCTTCTCTTCATCTAGATTCTCCCCCTTCTTGACCTTCCTGGCCAGGGAGGTTAAGAAAGACCTGGTCACTCTAGAGGAAGAGAGAGAGGTCTTCAGATTTTTCACAGAGGCACTGACCCCATCTATTTGGGTGTGCATGTGAAGGATGGAGGAATGAATTTGGGAGCAGTGCTCATCCAGCATTGCTTGGAATGTTTGAGATGTTGTTGCAATGCACTGAGTAAGAAGGGCTTCAGTGGATGCAGATGGTTCATGTTGTGGTTGATGATGAGGAGAGAGTGGTGGAGGTGGTAAAGAGGGTGGAGAAAGGTTAGTTGATATATGAGGTATTGGTGATAGTGGAGGTGAAATGGGTGAGAAAGTATGAGGAGGAGGAGATGGAGAAACTGTTGTTTGAGGAGCAGGTGTTTGAGAAGGGGTAGGTAGAGTAGGAGTTATGAGAGTGGTAGAGACTATTTGAGTGGATGATGGTGGTAGAGAAGGATTGTCTCCTTGAGGAGGAGGAGGAGATGGATGAGAAGGGGAGTTAGGAGGAGAGGGAGTTCTTTCAGGAATGGAACCAGGCTTGGGGATTTGCCTGGTCCATTTGGAGAAGAGGGCAATGGACATCCTCTTTCCAGGAGGGATAGGAATTCCTTTTGACCTACAGAGGTCAGGGAAGGAGTGGAAGAGTACTTGACTCATAATCCTCATGTAGGCATTCTCTTTGTGAGAATATCTAGAGCCTATCATCTTGAGCAGACAGCTGGCCCAGTCTATTTTCTTCTTCAATACAAGAACCCCCATGATGTTCAGTTGCTGCTTGTGCACTGCATCATGGGCAGATATCTTACATAGTAGTATCTTTCCTACTATATCTGCTAGTAGTCTATACTCCTCAAAAAAGACTATTTTCTTTAGATGGATTGGTTTATCCCTTGAAAACTTCATGGTGGTTAGCAGATGCTTGATTTCATCAGGTGTGAGGTCTATAGATTCATCACCTAATAGGGGAATGATGAAGACTTATGAGGTTACTCTTTAGAAATTGATTTCCTTTCCCTATTTTAGTTGAACAAAGATAATATTAGGATATACCTGATGGAAGATCAAAGGTGGTCCTAATATGTTCTGCAGAGATTGAGACTGGTGTCTCATAGATTGTTCCCTGGATTTCTCCTTGTTCAGATATCTGAACATGAGTTATCAGCTCTGTGATCTCTATTTCCAGGAGCTTGCATCTTGTTGAGATGAGTTTGTCCAATCTGGATTCAGTGAAGAGAGCTATGATGTTCTTATAGTTCTCTGCTGCTGCTTGGAAGGATTCGAGGTCGATATCGAACCCAGAATTTATCTTGGGAGCCATTGTAGATCAGTGAGAGAGGGAAAAATAATCGGCTGGACTGAGGAGCAAGAAGGATAAGGGATGTAGAGTAGTGAAGGTTTCTAACTGACGAGTCTTTTTAAGTCAGGTGAAGCGTCGAAACGGGACTCAATTCGAGGCTTATTCGGTACTTCAGTGGATGTGACCGAAAATATTTAGCATTGCCGCTCATTTTTATGAGGTCGACATTGCGTCGAGTGGAATTCGACGTAAGCGTCGATACAGCCCGCGTTAAGATGTTAGGGTTTCGTATCGACGTATGTGTCGATTGTAATCGACGTATGCATCGATTTCACTTATTGAGTTAAGTCATCGACGTTGCGTCGATTAGAAGTCGACGTGACTTTTGATTTTCCTGAAGAATTTTAGGTGTTTATTTCTTTTTATCTTTTCCTAGTTCTAAGTCAGTCTTGGACTAATTTTTACAGATAGTTTGATTGGTTGTGCCAACATTGTTTGGCAAGGTGGCCAGTTTTGTTACATATATGGCACTTGATTATCTTATTCTTATGATAATTTGAGTTTAGAGAGGGATAGAAGGGTTGATTAGGATAGAAAGTTTGGTTACCAGGTTTAGGGTAGAAATTTTGGTTAGGATAGACGTGTTGATTATGATGGAAATCATGGTTAGGATGAATGGATCCTGAATGGGAATTATAGAAGGTTTTTGGAGGATAGGCATTTAAGTTGCTCTGAATTTTTGTGCGTCGATATCTATTCGACGCATGTTGATAGTTGCTTTGATTTATATTCGGTGCTTTCTCCCGATAGCGTTGATCTGATATCGACGCATGGACAAAGTTGCGTCGATTGGAAGTCGACGTACTTTTATTCAAGCGTTGAGTAGAGGTCGAGGCATCTGAGAGGTTGCGCTGAGTAAAAGTCGACGCACTATCATTCATACGTCGATATGAAGTCGACGCAACTATTTCTTCATAAATTTTCTTTTTCCCTTTTTCTGATTTTGCTCTTTTATGTATTGTTTCTTTTGGCTTAGTTGCTTCTTCAGATGAAGTTTGAGAGTCATCAGCTGAATAATATAATGTTTCATCAAATTGTTTTATTTCCTTGAGGAAGTCCTCTTCCTTTTTTTTGAATCTTTCTCTTGGTTTGATTTGATGGGTTTGGTGAATTTTACAGGGATCATCCAAGCAGGTTTGTTGGATGGAATTTGGCTGGTTGAGGGATCAGCCCCTAGACCAAGATTTTTATGTCTCCTTGTTTGTTGTTCAGTGATTTCCTTGAGAGTTTGGCTTCTCATGTTTATTGATTCTTCAAAGGCTTTTGCCTGGGATACCTTATCCTTAAGGAGCTGGTTTTCTATTCTAGCCCTTTCAACTTCCTTTTCTATGATGTTAGCCCTCACTTCATAATTTTTAGAGCATTTAGCCTCTCAATTTCTCTGATTTTTAGCCATATTAATTTGATCTTTTAGATCATTAATTTCTTGTGTAGCTTTTAGTTGATCTAGACACATTCCCATAAAATCATTTCTGAAATTATCACTTTGAAAGTCTATTTCATCAAAAATGTTTACCTCATCCTCATCCTCAGATTCCTCTATGAGAATGAGGCTATTTTCTCTTTCATCTTCAGAAGATATGTTTTCTTCTGTACCTGTCTCACTCCATGAGTTGGTACCCTCATCTTTCTTTGAGCCTTTAAATGCCATTAAGCATAGGTCTTCTTGCTTAGGTTCTTCATTGTCACTCTTAGAAGAGGAACTGTCCTCAGAGTCTGTATCACTCCAGGCTTCTGCTATAAAGCCTCTTTCTTTCTTCTTCCCCTTTTTCTTGAGATATTTCTTTTTCAGATCTTTCTTTGTCTCAGCATTTTCTGGACATTATGGGGCAATATGTCTAGGTTTCCTGCAAGAATAACAAATAATTTCTTTAGTAGGAGTTTTGTCATACCTTGGTTTTGACTCTCTCCTTCTTGATCCATCTGTCCTGACCCATTTCTTGAATTTTTTGGCCAGGAAACTGAATAGTTCTTCTTCAGTGATAGAGCATCCTTCCTCTGTTGCTTTTAATGCAATGTTCCTGTCTTTTGAAGAGGTTGGGATGTTTTCTCTTCTCATCTTCTCTTCTCTGGTTTTCAGCAGTTGCTCATAGGATATGAGTTTTCCTAAGAGAGTATCTGTTGAAATTTCCCTTTAACCTCTTGTGTCTCTTATTGCCCATATCCTTGAGTCTCATGAGCTTGGGAGACTCATCAGCAATTTGTCATTGATCTCTGTAAGAGTGATTTCTCTATCCAAGTCCCTTAGTTGATTGATGATCAGACTAAATCGGTCATACATCTCAGAGATGCTTTCTTCATTCTTCTTTTGGAAGTTCTCATATTGAGAGATCAATAGAGCCTTCCTATCTTTTCTTTCATCAGCACTTCCTTCTACCATCTTTATGAGAGCCTCCCAAATTTCTTTGGCTGATTCACAATCCACCACCCTTTGAAAGATTTCATCAGAAAGGGTTGAGACCAGAATATTTACAGCCTTTGCATCACATGTTCCTGCCTTTTTCTCTTCAACTGTCCACTCAGCCTTTGGAACAAGTGTTTGAGTCACCTCACCACTTGAGTCTTTTCTATAAGGCTTGGGAGGACCTGTCAAGATAACATTAAATAAATCTTCATCAATAGAATTCATATAAATCCTAATTCTTGTTTTCCAAACTGCAAACTTTTCAAGATTGCACATTGGTGGTCTGGTGGAAGCATAATCTTTGATTTGTGCCATGTGAAAAATGATTGTTAGAAAAATATATATATATATAAATAAGAGGTAGGATCTTTTTGATCAAGGAGTTAACCTTTTTAGATCAACCTCCCTCTGATACCAATTGGAAGTGCAAAGTTAACCTCACTAGAATTCTCTAGAGGGGGGTGAATAGAGATTTAAAGTATTTTTGTGCAAAGTTAATAATTATATATATATGGGTGTAGTGATCACAGATTAGAGCTTCACACACACCAACAAGAATTAAACAAGTAAAGAAAATAAATGCAAGAAAAGAAATCTCAGCACAACACAAGGAAATATAGTGGTTCCCCAAACTTTGGGTAGTCCACTCTTCTACCCCCTTGGTAGGAAATTCACTATCTTATACTGAGTCTTTTGATAAGGAGACTCTTAGAACCACCCTGAGTCTTTTGACAAGGAGACTCTTAGAACCAACTGAGTCTTTTGAAAAGGAGACTCTTAGAACCAGTACAACTGAATTTTTTGAAGAGTGATTCTAAAAACTCTTTTACAGTATGTGAGTATGAAAATAAGAAAAAGGAGAAGAAGTATTTAAGACAAGAATGAATCTTCTTCCTAGCAAGAAGATTGGAAGCACAAGAAGTGGTGAATTAAATCTCCCTTCTATAGTGAGAAGGAGATTGTAAGCTTTTCAGAATTTTGCAACAGTATGACTTTAGAAGCAGAAGAAGAAGAAGAAGAATGCTTGATGGTTGCTGCAGAACAATTTCTCTATTCTCTCTCTTTTTCACTTTTTGGGAGCTTTTCCTCTTTTTCAATGTGTATATGGTGGATCACTTCTTGTTGCTCGTTGCCGACCACCTTGTTATTTATAGCTCTGTTCATTAAAATAACACTATAGGAGAATAATCAATTAGCAGGCAGAGTATTAGAAAGAATGAGAAATTTCCATAACAAATATATCCATAGAAGGAAAATATTCAATCTGATTTCAAATAATGTCAATAAAGGATTTAATCAATTTAACCAAGAATCTATTAGAGGAAAGAATGATTCAGAACGACTATAAATAATAAATTGATTCCATATAAATCAGATTTATAAAAGAAGGAAAGAGATCTAGCGATTTTTGAATTAATCATAGAAATCGACGTGCGTCGATTACTATTCGACGTACGCGTCGAATTCGTCCTGGCTAGACGTCGAGAGGATAAAAAGGAAGGTGCGTCAACTAAGGTGCGTCGACATCTCAAGATACGGCGATTATAAGTCAGAGCTACGTCGACATAGGATACGTCGAATTCTTCTTAAAGGTACTTCGACTCATTCTGAAAGGAACGTCGATACAACTTCGACGTTGCGTCGAATACTATTCGACGCATATTGACTTAACCTTGATTTTCCTTTCTTAGAATTCATATTCAACTCTTTTCCAGGGGTTAAGAGAAATCATTTTCCCAACACTATATATTATTTCTACTCAAAAGTTGAATCATAGGGAATCACTCGGTCATGCGTAGGAAGAAAGTAGAAAGGCTGCTGAGGCGAACATTACTCAACACCGGAGTTCGGAACAACCTCCATTGAAATCCATCAGTGTCGATGGCCATAAGCTCACCCGTTCGTACTCTCTCCACGACATTCGTACGATTCGATGCGCAAATCAATAGGACTTTAGGTTATGATCTAGGCTTAGGCTACGGTGCGGTAAACAATGATAAATGCGGGGGCTTAGCACACATAACCCAAATGAGCTTGCAAAAGAAACACTATCCCAGCAATAATAAAAATGTGTACACCACTTATTCCCAAATATATCTCTTTATACATTTTTTTTCTCTTTTTTTTTTTACTTTCTTTTCTTTTCTCATTTTTTTCAAATTTCATAACTTTGCACAATTAGATACAAAACAACTATATCTTCAATAATGCATTTCCACCACAATCACAAATATACACCGCATCAACACCCAATTTTTTTAAATACACAAATTGCTTGAGCTCAGAATTTGGTGTGCGATTAGGATAGTCATTTTTGCTTTGGTGAATTTAAGGTGGAGCTGAATCAACGAGATCGGGTAGGCACAAGGGGCTAGCAAGGATAAGATGTTAGGACCGGAATACAAAGCTCAAACTGGCCAACATGATGGCCTACGTCACGCTCACACACTGAACTAACTCATACCCATGCTTCGAGAGTCGCTTGGGGCAAGTTCTTAGTCACCGAGAAAGATGATTCTTCCTCCCGACTCGAGCAATACGAGCCTAGCACCCCTCTACACACTTCCCTACACTACCGATTGATTCGCACCGGATTCACCGCTTTTGAGTAGAATAAACTAGAATTACGCAGACAGAATAAAATGTAAAACTAAAAGCATAAAGAAAAGTTTAATCTACACCAATTTCTATGCGAGACATGAATAAATGACTAGAGCACTACACGAGTCAACAAAGTACTTCGTCTCGCAATCCTAACCCAGCACCGTGATTTCCCATTCACACAACCGAGACGAGTTAGACTCGTCGCGCGCCTACAGTTAAGTGCGCTCACGTGGGTGTCGTGGTGTGCCATGAGATGAACAATGCTACAATATAACACAGATTGTAAATCCTAGTATGTTGTGCACTGTGCATGTGCACGTGGTAACGATAACTCTCACTCCCCCAGACTTACACTAAGCAAAAAGCATGTTTGATAGAGGCATAAGCTTAAGAGGGCTAGGATGAGAGATTACCCCATGCTCAGAAATGAGCATACCAGAAGATATGGTGTTTTGTTCAGAATGCGGTGATTCCGCCGTGATCCAATAGATGCGGACCTGCGATTAAAGAGATCCCAAGCACAACAAAAATATAGCAAAGAAGATAACAAGAAAGAACGGAACCAAATGGTCCCCAATGGGTTGTCTCCCAAGATCCCTTTTGTTTAACATCCTTGAAGGTGGACCAAATACCTGTATTAGAGTTTGATAGCAATAGTCTTAACGACTGAATAAAATTCATTACACCACAAAAAATGAACACCACAATTTAAAGTAATTCTAACGAAGATAACTATTGGGGTTTTATGTCTCCCAACTAGACTTATTCAGCTGCTAGCATATGCTAGCTGATCGGTCTATGGAAAATGAAGTGAACAGGAAGCTGTTCCATTGTCCGTTTCGGTAACGGGTAACCATAAGGCGACAGGGTCGTCACCCCACTTCCTGAATAAAGATACCTGCACTGATTGTCAGGTAGGGGTAGGTAATAAGATGAAGGAATCTCAGTATCTGTTTCCACATGCAGATGATCCAAGGCATCTCCGGCCCGCATAGCAGGCTCGATTACATCCAGGATCAGATCCAATGTATAATCCTGCAGTAAATTAGACACGAGAATGGGGTGAAGAAACAAATTAGGCGAATGACATAAAAGACTTTCCTCTTCAGGAGAGATCCCGGAATCACTCCTGATGGGTTGAGGTGGCGAGGAATTGTCGGCATCGTCAAATACGCTGCAAGGTCTAGCAGAATCGTCAGCGACTACTTCCACGACTTGGGCCTCCTCAAATGATGCTGAAGTCTCCACCTCCGCACCTTGAAGAACATCCTCCTCTCTCGGAGTGGGCACAACGCTGCAACTCGCTGCCTCTTCCTGCAAGACATTCTCATCAATACTGTCAAAAACAATTGTAGTAGCACGCACAAGACTAGAAGAATTAGTGCTTGAAGAGAAATCAAGCACTGCATCCTCAGAAAGAATTGAATCAACATGTGGTGATAAATGAACAGGAGAGACATGCGCAACCATGTCGAGGCATAGATCTCCAATAACTTTGATCTGTTCATCCGCATCAAACCCTTCAAAACATGAAGGTGATATGGATACGAAACCAGAGGATGGGAGGGTGCTGCCAGAGATAGGAATTGGGACAATCCGGATGTCCGGCTCGTCGTCCTCGTCCATTTCGCGCAGATACTCAGCACAATCCCTTAAAGCATGATCCGTGCTTTGACAAAATAAGCATTGTTTTGCATTCGTCTTTGGTCCAAGTGGGGCTGGAGATGAATTCAAAAACGGTACATGCGGTGCGGCAGAGTAGCCATAAGCCTTAGGCACAGTCTATGTGGTACCGTATGATGTCAATGCCTGATACCATGGGCCTTGGGGACTAGAGCTACTCTCTCCCGATGGGCATCTATCACTAGCATGGGATGTATCCCCACACCAACGGCAGAGGATATTAAATCCAGCCCACATTGCATGAAGATAACCAGATTCAACAGAAAAACACCCTTGTGCGCGACACTACGCTTGACAATGAATGAATAAAACAACCCATCATTTAGACAAGAGAAAGGATGAAGGAACAAATTAGGAAACTAAAAATCCTCACAATTAATTTTCCTAACAACAATTTCATATAACGCTTGCACTCCCCGGCAACGGCGCCAAAAACTTGACGCGCTATTTCCACACCGCTAATTAGCGGGCACGAAATGCGGTACGACGGCAGTGCACCGGTCGTTGTCAAGCGATAAAAGTAGGGAGTAGCTCCCCGAATATCGTTCTCAAAGGACCGCAAGTTGGGTAGTACGATTTGCCTGTTAGGAGATTAATTATGAGGGTTTCTAAGTTAAACAAAAACAGGGGGATTTTGATTGGTTTTATAGAACAGGAATGAGAAAACTAAACAAACTATGCGGGTCGCAATCACCACGTCGCTTGGTGGATGGATTTAGTGCAGGCCGCGATGCCGTGCTTCGCTTAGCGGATGGCCGGTGAGCAAATGGATGAGGTGAGTGCAAATGCGAGAGTTGAGGGTCGAAGGCACCTCTTCGCTATCGCTTCCAGCTTTTGCTAGAGCGAGTGCTAGAACGTGTGTGTGTAAGTGGAGCGGGGGTGGAGCGCATCACAACACAGCATCAAGTAAAGAACAAGATCATAAACAAACTCCCATTTATAGACAAATAGAGGTTCACTTAGTTCATTACAACAATGAAGAGTACATATCAAAAAAGGAGAAGGGGTAGAAGGAACCACGAGATGAGAAGCCTCGCCGTGGATCTTGGTCGGAATGGGGGGTCGTCACGCCTCCTCCGAGCTCAGTCCTTGGTTGCTTCCGGGGCTTAGAGGCTGTCACTACCTCCAACCGTTGCCCGTCTTCTTCTCAGAGCTAGGTCACTTCTGCTTCGCCCAATGGAGATGTCCTCCTCATGGAATGCTGGCTGTAGATGGCGGAGAATGCTTCCGGGATCCTATATGGACCTTAGGATCAATGGATGAAGCCTTCCCAAAGGGGGGAATGGATGGGAGGAACTTGGAGAGGTGAAACGACGGACTGGCGCGGAGAAATCGCGCCCCAAAACAGTGTTGAATGCCCTAATTTCGCGGAGCAGCGGTTTAAATAAGGAGCAGAATAAACACTGCGCACGGTCAGTGGCGCACGACCAATGGTCGTGCGCGAAGGAATGCCTGTGATCGTGCGCAGTCAACCTGTAGCAAAGAAAAAGATGGAAAATAACGCACGGTCAGGGGCGCACGACCAATGGTCGTGCGCGAAGGAATCCTCTGATCGTGCGCAGTCGCTCTGTCTGGGAAGGGAATTAACGCACGACCACTGGTTGTGCGCCTGATCGTGCGTGAAGGAATGCGCACGATCAGAGGCTTTTTAGGCCAAAAATTGCCCCGCACCATCCCGAACGTTCACGCGATCACAGGACCTGCAGGAAAAATACATATGACCCCGATCCGTGCACACCACCGGATCCATAACACAGGCATACAGTAATATATAAGAAAAACGTGCCACAAAGGGGGAAGGATTGCACAAAAGGCGCAGATACGCCGTGATATCAATATAAGCATATATGAACAGTAATTGAAGTGCAATGACACTAAAACAAACCCAGATGAGGCCGGAAATCACTGTATAAACTAGACTCATCAGCAGGCGGTCCTTGAAGTTGACTACCACCATTGGTTTGCTCATTATTAAATGAGTCAGAATGTCCATTCGTCATTTCTGAAACAAAAATAAATGGTCTTAAATTTCCATGTCACACCCTGACCCTGTAAGCTCGAGTTAACAAGTCTAGAACAGTATTGTGATTTATGATCTTTTGTCAGCACACAAATCAACAGCAATAAATAAACATATTTTATTGATATTTTATAATTTATCAGTACAACTTGCCACACATACATATGTTCTTTGCTTTTACATTTTTACAAGCTACAGAATATAAAGTAATTTTCCTCACTGTGCTATGGTGCCCGCATCTTCGTGCGTGCCTAAAAATATTTAGTAGGCTGATGAGCATCTTTGTTTGCTCACCTTTGAAAAAATAGCACAATATTTATGTATGCAATACAAAGTATACAAGTAGAGTAATGTTACAAAAGCAATAAATAAAATAATCATATCAGTATATTTCTATCCTTTTTCAAACATATTTTTCTTATGGAAAAATAACTCGTTTATTAGTTAGCACTTACAGTACGTCGGTTGATCTAACCGGAGGCGCACTTCCTTTTCAGCCTTAGTTGGGACCCAACATATCCTGCAGATAGCGAATCCTCCAACTTGTGTTCAGCTCACACAATGTGTTCAGGACTAGACCACAAAGCAGTGGTCTTTATGGAGCGCTACTCTCTCCTCTTTATATGTCTGGGACAATACCACAAAACATTCTGTAGAGAGCATTACTCATCTATATCCTCTTAAGCTGAATACTTGACTACCATACTAGTGCACATCACCACACAATATTATAATATTGTTCATAATAGTAATCATATTGTATGGGCGTATCTTGAATTATCTTTATCCATCGCAAATCTTTCAATTATTACCTCAGGATCAGTCTAGTCGCAAAAAATCACAGTGGACTAATTTTATAATAATATCGGTCGGACCACATGATAATTCCATGTGCGTATTTATTTTCATTAATATTATAATCTTTTTGTAATATAGTGCATCGACGCATCTTAAATTATCATCATTGGTCACAAACCGCCCAAGACCCATCTAGTTAAAAAAGACTCCACTGGTTTAAAATAATAGTGGTTCAACTTGATGAAAATTTTGCACGCGTTAATTGTTAAGGTATTTAATTATATGTTCGCGCATTTCGAACCAACTCGGTAGGCCTTAATGGGTTTCGTGTCAACCTAGGGCTCGACTCAACGTTGGAGATATTATAAGTAGCAATCCCAAACTTAAAGGACTACCGTAGAATATCTTGAGCGGCCTCTAACCTTAACATTCTCAAGATAACTGATTAGGGTTTTTCTGCGCCTACGCTCACACCTCTCGTTCTTCTGCGATCGACTGTTGCCACTGGAAAGTGAATCGAAAAAAATTATGTCTCTCGTTCGTTCGATCTTTCCGCCAATTGAAGAGAAAATCTTCTATTTTTGTTTCACTCGTCGCATTCAACAGGGAGAAGGTCGGGGTCGATCGAAAGGAGAAGCCGAAGCCCAGTTGACCACTTCGATCGTTGGAAGCATCGACGCCGCCGCCGGTCTTGTGTTGCTCCTGCCGCCAGATTAGGGAGATCTAGCGTTGAACCTACCGCTGCTTCACATCGTTGGTCTTGTGTTGCTTGGTTTCCATCGCTGGTCTTGAGCCCGGTGAAGATGTTCACCTGTTCCTATTCATCTTCCTCCAGTCAATCTTTCTCTGTTTGCGATCTGGTGTTCGATCCCGTTGATGACTTGTCAACCATCTTGCTGAAACCTTCGTCGATCACAATAAGATTGCTGACTTCCCTTCCGAACCAATCTGGTGTTACCACTCATTTGAAGTCGGGCCGTGCTTGTGTCCTCTCGAATTTGCTGCCAGGAAGATCGAGAAAAAAAAAGAGATCTCCGTATACAGTCCTTTTGGTTTCTATATTGTGAAGGAGGGAGAAAACCTCTTGGAAGCCTCCAGATCCATCCCACCTCTAGATCTGCAAGTGATGCGATCTCTGTTTGGAATCCTCCCTTGATTGTGGAGTGGATTTCATCCTGCCATTCCAGGTCTATTGTTGGTCATTTCTATTCAGATCTGCAGTAGATTGGAATCAAGATTGTGGTCATCACCGCAAAGAGCATTTGTGCTTCTGTGGAGGGTGCTTATCAAATCCAGTCTTCGGCGATTGCTTACAGCCGGAGAGGGGGGGAGAAAACAAATTTATGGATTGGATCCAAAGTGCCCGACTCGTCTTCGTACGGATCAGGTGAAATCTTTCTGGTTTAATTTTTTTTCCTGTTGGAAAATGTTGAAGCATAGCACTTACGACATCGTCAAGTTGCAGTCCTTCGACGCTACGTATTTCCATGTTTGGAAAATCCATGTCCAATTGGGCAATAAAGAGCGTGAAATTTTCTACACCGTCCTCAGTGATTTCTCTACAATGCGTGAGGATGTGAACGAGTACCAGTGGAGCAAGGATGAGGACTTTTGCAGGGATTATCTCCTGAATTCCCTGAACCCTCGCCTCGCCATGACCTACAGTGCATACAAACTGCGAAAGAAATCTGGGATCGCCTAAACGCACATTTCCAGAAAGAAGAGGGATTGTCGAAGACTCTCCTCGACGAGATATTCTTTAATTTCAAATTTAACTCAAACTCGTCAGTCACCTCGCAACTGATATATCTGGAGAAAATGTGTCTCAAGCTAGAAGACGAACAATTTGATATGTCTGATAAGTTGTTCGTGAGCCTGATTATAAGCAAGCTGCCTCTTGAGTGGAATACCTTCAAGACTGAAATGCACAGACTAAAGGAAAAGATCGCACTATATGAACTGAAAAGGTTCATTCACATCGAAGATCAAAACACTGTTGGTAAATGCCTGGAGCAAGCTGGCCAACCCTCATAGGTTGCCAACTTCATTTCTCAACTCAGCAAGCCTCATCGGAAGCCCGCAACTCCCAAAAGTGAAGCTTCTGCTTAGCTACCGGCCAAAAAGCCCTCTCTCAAAAGGAAAAGAGGCAAGTGTCATAACTGCGACAAGTGGGGTCACTGGGTGGCTAAATATAAAGGTCCGAAGAAGAAGGAGGAAGCCCCACAGAACGCAATGAATATGCCGGTTGATATCTCCGGTCCTACGTCCTTCATGGTTATGATTGGGAGTAGTCACCGAAGCCCGTCTTCAAAGTGTTGGTTGGACAGTGGTGCAACCTGTCATGTGACGAATGATGGAGCTCTTCTTACTGATGTAACTGAGGTCAGAGACAAGGTTAAAAACTGCAATAGATGTTGGGCTAGCACAGGTGGTCCTCTCTTTAGGTAAAACTTTAACTTTACAACATGTTAGAGTAGTTCCTAGTTTAATTAAAAACTTAATTTCTATGAGTTTGTTAGATAAAGCAGGAATGTCTTTCACAACCTCTAGCGCTAGAATAGCTTTAATTGTTAATTCGCATTACTTTGGTTGTGCGTATTTGATCAACGACATGTATAGACTTAGCTTTAATAATGATAATATAAACCAAGTGAGTTCAACTTTAATAGTTCCTAAATTGTTACATAACCGACTAGGGCATGTGAACTACAGGAAAATACGAGATCTAGCTAAGATTCATAACATCCCCTTAGATCTTTCTATTCGATTTGGTAAGTGTGAGGTGTGTGCACAAACCAAGATCACTAGAAAACCATTTAAATCAATTTCTAAAGGCACACAACTTCATGATTTGACACATTCAGACCTCGGTGATTTTATGAGCCATATCACTAGAGGGGGGAGGAAGTATCTCTTTACGTTCATCGAAAATTATTCCAGATAGTCATGTATACCTATTGAAATCGAAAGATGAAGCATTCGATGTTGGACATGTGTGTCACATCCATTTGTTTGAGAATAACAAATCATAAATTGTATTTGATCTTGCTTGTCGTGTGTTTATAGTGTGCAGAAACTATAGGTGCAATACTCCACAGGTAGAAAGCAGCTTGGAACCAACAAACTGAACTGGAGCTCTACCGCCAGCGTTAGGGGTTAATGTAGGCGCTAACGCTACCGCCAATGTTACAACTACCGCCTGGTGCTATCTAAAGTTCATGCACAGTGCCACACCGCCTACGGTTTTGCAACCTCTCCACATGAGTGCTACCGCCAGCGCTATCTCAAGTTCGTGCATAGTGCCACGCCGCCGACGGTTTCGCAACAGCTCCACACGAACGCTACCGCAGGCGCTAGGAGCTACCGCAGGCGCAATCTTCAAGTTCTATAAATTGATGGGCTCTCTCTCGTTTCGGTTAGAGAACCTAGAGAGATTGCAAGTGCCACAACTCTATTGTTGTTATGCTTCCGAAGATGGATCTCCCACAAAAAGCTTAAGGAGAATTCTGGAGGAGGACTACGTCACGCTACAACCGAAGGACGATCGCTTTGACCTCGCTCATACTACTGCGATCCTTCATCTCCGACTTCAGAATATCTCATATAGGGAGTTTTATTATTTTTGTCTTTACTTTCATTCCATATATTTGTGTAACCGTTTAGAGAATTCGCCTTGTGTTGGAGGCTAGGTCTGGGTAGGACTTAGGGAGTAATTCGCCTTGTGTTGGCGACTAGTTCTAGGTGATTAGATCTAGGGGGTGCTTGAGGCCATATCCGGGGAAGGATTGGCTGGAGCGGCTTGAGGCCATATCCGGGGAAGGACAGGCTAAAACCAACCGGTTTGTGGGGATACAAGTCGGTATAGAAAAGGAAAAGATATTTACATTTGTACGCCTCCGATTTCTAGCGTTATTGAAATCAAATTTATGTAAACACCTTTTTATATAAATACATTCATGTCTCTATTTGTGTATACTTGATTTCTCTCCTTTGGCGTTATCTCTAAAATATTTTTTACTAAGTTTTCAATTCTAATTACTTTATCTAAATTGTTTAGTTCAATCTCTTTCATCATAAAACAATTTAGTACTTGTTTCTAAACTTGGGTATTATTATATTCTCACAAATTAGCTAAATTGTTATTTTGCATTTCTCATAATATAAAACAATTTAGTAATTTTCATAACATTATTATAAAAAAAATTTATTCCCTTATTCACCCCCCCCCCCCACTCTAAGGGCGCCTATCGATCCAACAAGTGGTATCAGATGTAGGTTATTCCAAATTGGCTTAAAAACCGGGAATAATGGCATCGCATGATCTCACTTCTACTAATGGGAAAAACTTTTATACAAATGAAAAATCCTTGGCACCACCTTTATTTGAAGGGAAAAATTATAAAGGGTGGAAAATATTAATGAAATCTTTTTTAACTCATATGATATCAAAATTTCGAAGACGGAAATTATAAGACCAGCAGATGAATCAAATAAACTGGAATGTCATTTAAATGCGAAGGCTATGAATACTTTATTTTGCGCTTTATCAAAAGATATTTCCAAATTGATTTATTATTTTACTAATACTTACAAAGTTTGGAAATTTCTTGATAAAATGTTTGATCTTCCGTGTATAGGTTTGGAGCATGCACAACAATTGGAAAACATTCAAATTGGCACAAGCATTCAAGAAAGAATCTCTCAGGATGAAACCATGGAGAGCACATCAAGTGGAAGAGAAGAAGAAATCTTACCTTTGGAAGAGGAGTGCCAAAAAGATGTTAAAGGAACTTTATGTTCAAATCTTGCCTCTCCCTATAGCAATGTAAGTAAATCAAATTCTTCTCTCTTTATACCAAATTCTATTTCTACATCTCGTATGCTTAAAATTGCTAAACGTAAAATTTTAAAGTTGAAAATTACTAATTCCAAATTACGTTTAGAAAATAAATCTTTAAAAGCAAACGATAAAGTAGAATCAAATATTGATGTGTTAAATTCTCTTTCATGCTCTTTAGTTAAAATTCGTATTCCTTGTTTAGATTGCAATCTATTAAAAGAAAAAAATCAAGGATATTGAAAAAGGGCTCTTTGGTTTTAAAGAACATAATGAAAAATTGATAGTTGAAAATGATGCTTTAACTTGTAAGTTATTAAAATTAAAATCTTTTGTTGAAAAATTTCAAATGTCAAGTAATGACTTTCATCATAAGATTTTGAATAACAAGGATAAATTAACTTACAAAATCATTTCTAAAAAGGACCATTTTCACACATTAACTCAAAAGAAGTTTAGTTTCAAAAAGAATTATGACCCTCACAAAATTCTTAAGAGTCACTATTATAAGTCTCAATATATTTTCAATCATGACTCAAATTTAAAAAACTCCTTTTCATGAAAATCAAACTACAAAATATTATCCTTCATATTTTAAGAGTATGTCTATAATAAAGAGTGGAAATGAAAATCATCAAAATAAGAATCAATCATTTAAAACATATTGTAACCCACTCTTTCAGCATTCAATTCTTAAGAAAGACCATCACTCTTATAAACTCTCAAAGAATCCATATAATAAAATTCATTATGATTATCAACATCAATCTATTTTGAAAAATAATTTGAATAAACATAAATCTCAAATGAATTATTTTTCAAACAAATATAATCATATAAAGATGTCACATAATCATAATATGAATTTAAAAGATAAACATCCAAGGTATGAATGGAGACCCTTAAAGAAAAATGACACATCAACTTTAATTGAAAAGGCCCATTTATCCTTGTCTCCTAAAAAATCATCATGTCATATTTGGGTACCCAAAGGAACCATTACACATGGTCAACTTTGGATACCTAAATCTCTTATCATTTAGTATCTTTCAAATGCATGAAGTAGAAACTATTAAGAAAATGAAAAATCATTACTCTACTTCATGATATGCTTATTGTCTCTTTTCTTTTGTTTATTTTTTATTATTTTTTGAACAAACATGCTATGATCACTTTATATATCATGAAACATGACTTTCACATATTAAGCCTAATGTTTATCAAATCAAATTAAATTAGACTGAATATAAAGTCATATGATTTTAAAAATGATCAATCTCTTATCTTTGTTGTTCTTTATCCTTTTTAAATCTTTTACCCATAAATGTCTTGAATTATCATCATAAATTGAATATTGATATTATAATCAAGACTAATGAAATTATTTTAATGAATGGATTTAAATGGTTTATTAAAGGGCTTAAACTAAAAATTAAAATGCGCAACATTTTTTGATTCTTTTCTATTTTTGTTTGCTGCATATGATAGCCCTTATAATGAAGAATATTATCTAGCAAATTTGAAAACATAAATGCATTTAACGCATGTTTAATCTTTCAAAAATGCGAGCTTACGATCAAAAATTCAAACAGTCATATCTTTTGATCCGCTCGTCCGATTTTCGTGTTTAATATATTTTCGGAAAGAGCACAGAAATCTCCATCCAACGGCGAACTAGGCTTGCCCATTTGAGTTCGTTTGGTGCTGTCAATTTGCCCAATTTCAACTCCATTTTATAAGCTATCTTAGTTTGCTTGATTTGGAAATTTCTGTGTTTATGGTTTTTTCATCACATGTTATCCTTAGTATAATTGTTTCATATATTAATTTAGATATTATGTGTGTGATGTGTGTCACCATTGTTTGCATGTAATTTAGAACTTAGAATCATCTTGTATCATTAAGATCAAATCAAAAGTTTAATCATTTCATTCTAGGTCTAAAGAAAATTAATTTGAAAACTTCTCATACTACATGCAACATTATCTCCATTAATCCTATATAATAACATTGCACTCAAACTCATCATTCTAGCATTACTTCTTAGTTTATGCTTAAATTTATATGCTAGGTATAACATTTACAATGTTATTAAAATATTATGATAACTATGTGATTTGAAATTGTATAGAATACTAAAATTCCAACAAACACATAGTTTATGGATTAATCATTAGAATATTTATGAATATTGTTTCATGAATCATATATTATCATGCAAAACCAAAGATCAATAAATTCAATTATTGAATGCAATTTTATTTCAAAACTATATATTTGTGATCTTTGTCTTTGATATGATAACATGATCATCATTTTCTAGACTTACAATTCAAACATGCTCACTCAAAAGAAAATCACCAAATCATATTGTCATAAGTCTAGAAGAATAAGAAGTTACATACATCATGATGATCTAACATATATTCTATGCAAAATTCTCTATAATCATAAATCATAATTCATGTTCTATCAAGAAATATCTCAAATCAATAATAGGAATTATGAATCTTATGATAAAAATTATGAATAATGTTTTCCTTACATTATTTGATGTATGAATATGCTTTGCTAGTAATTGCATGTATCTCTCATATTTGTAGACTCTAGAATCAACTTTGTAATGAAAGTATAAATCAATCTTAATCATCACTCTATTCTAGATCAATAATTTGAAACTATATTTAGGAATACATGCAATATTAATAATAATCTTATGACATGACATTAAACCCAAAACTCATCTTACTAGCCTTATCACTTATTGAATATTAGTAATTGTGCTAGTTATCTCATATCGTCATCTCATAAAAGTAGAAAAACTATGTGGCAATATATAACTCATCACATTAAACAAAACCCATAGTTTATGAATCAACCCATAGTTTAAAAGCATAGGTTGTCTAAAGATTATTCACATATGACTTCATATCTCACAATAGCGGGGGGCGTAGGGTTGTATGCATTAGAGACCTAACCTCTAAGTCATGTCTTATCCTTAACCGGGGAGGGTTCCAGTGGGGCCTTGCGAGGCACTGGGGGGAAAGAGTGCTAGGTTGAGCGTTCTCTAGTGTGTGCATATGGGATTAACACTCCAACCTATGGCATGTGTGCAGCTCCTCATGCTCATCCATCACTTATTACGGGGCTAGGGTGTAGACATTTAGTCTGAGTTATTTTTAATCTTAGGACATACTTATAATTCACTGCATGAACTTTTTATTTACTTATCACTTAATTCGTGCATATTTTGGGTTGTTTAATAAAAAAATGTGTCCTCTTGTGTTTGCATAATTTATATTTTTGAGCTTAAATGTTTTTTTTGTAAAACACATGTATTTGAAAAAGCTAAAGTTTTATGCAAATTTGAGCAATCAAGATATCTCCAAAAATTACATAATTTTTGCATAAGTCTACTCTAAGGACACTTAATAAATATCAAAAATCAGAATTTTAAAATTCTCAAAAAATCAAGTACTATTTGCCATGCTAGCACTAGCGCCGGCGCTAGCGTGGGTGTTTGCTTTTTCTGATTTTAAAATTTCTAAAAATCCTTAAAAATATGTTTGTTTATATTAACTCATTTGTTTTTTGAATTTCTGACATTTATTATCTTTGTTTTAATTTATATTTAAGAAAATCAATTACAAAAATTCAAAATTCAAAAATACAAAAATATGTTTTTGAGATTTGTGTTTTATTCATATTATGAAAAATCAACTACAAAATTTCAAAATTCAAAAATACAAAAATATGTTTTTGTGATTTTTTGTTTTTACCTCATTATAAAATGATAAAACAACAAAAAAACTGTATAATCTTTATTGCTAATATCAAGCATGAATGAATTCTATTATTTAGAATTATTTACAATGTCAACATTTATTCCTTCAAATTACTATGAACATTGTTATGTTTATCATGCTTTGATATATCTATTTAAAGTGCATCAATTGTATTGAAAAATATGTGTAGAACCAAGCCTAACATGCTTCTAAGTATGAGAAAATGTTTTATGATTGATAATGATACATTTCACTCACTTGTTTTCGTAATCAACATGTGTGTTTAAATCTAAAATGCTTGCTTGTGTGTTGTAATTGTACAATGAATTAAAACTTGCATAAGTTTATTATCTACACTACATTTGAATTGCACTTAAAATTTAAGAAAAGTGGTTAAAAAGAAATTATTATGTTGGGTTTGCAAAACAAGTGTATTCAGAGAATGTTGTCTCACAAATGTGAACAAAAAATTATATATGTAGACAAATATAACTCCACCAAGCACTACTTGAACCTCCTGATAAGTCTTCATAAGCATTGTGAGGTTGAGCACCATGGAAAGAATAGTAAAGCGTCTTGTGCAAACCTTGGTTATTACACCACTTTGTTAAAAATTATATGCATTAAAAGTGTGTGAAAGTAATATACTTGTGTTTTATTGTGCACTTTACTCTACATAAGTCTTGTATTTTGTGATTTAAATCAATTGTTAACATTGCCCAAAATACATTTTTGTGCACATCATTATCTTTCATAACACTTCTTCTCATGAGTATTGGATTCTAATGCTTTATCTATACTACTCTTTATATAAGAAATGCACTAGATAATCTAGCATGATCTCTACAATGTTTTGGTATCTCTTGAACTTAAAATTAAGTAACATTATAGTATAATCTCTCTCTGATATATTCATTTCATGCTTGGTATCTTTATGAAAGACTTTGAGATTTCAAAAAGGTTAAACATCTTTCAATTTTGAACTAAAACTCATATTTTTACTTATGCTTTTCATGCTTACAAAAAGATGTTTCTTATAATCTTCCGCTTGCTTAAAACTCTTATCTATTTATTTGAAATTTCTTTTATATTATGCTTAAACTCTTTATCATTTCATATATTACAAAAGCTCGATCATGATTTATAACTATCCTAAAGAATGCCTCCTTACTACCCTCACCCTACATTCTTTTGATAATACCAAAAGGGGAGATTGTTTGAAGAAATCTATATAGGAGAAATATAGAAGATTAAGGGGAGAATAATTCATGTAATCTATCATTTAGGGGGAGTAAAACATAAATTGCATTTATGTAGGGGGAATTAAGATAGGGGAGTATGCACATTATCATGCTTATCACATACTATAGTTGCACTATCATCTTGCTTATCATATTCTATAAACACTATTGTTGATTTCTTGCTAAGAGGATTTGTTATTATCAAATGGGGGAGATTGTTGGACATGTGTGTCACATCTCTTTGTTTGAGAATAACAAATCCCAAATTGTATTTGATCTTGCTTGTCGTGTGTTTATAGTGTGCAGAAACTATAGGTGCAATACTCCACATGTAGATGATAAAGATTTTTGTGTTCTCCAATCTATACTCGATTAAGGCAAGTGTACCTATCGAAATATAGCATAGGATATTAAAAATATCAAGGTCATATTAAAACACGGGTCTGTCGAGTACTCCTACTTCGAGAAAACTAACTATTATTTTATCGATGAAAGATTTACGATAATTTTATGATTAAAATGAAAATGCGAAATAAGAAATCTAAACTTGAATAAAACAAACTTCAAAATGAAATAATAATGATAGCTTATAAACGTCTAATCCGATCCTTGACCGTGAAGATTCCCGAATTATGAGCGCACCTCTCTCGAGGGTTACGTCCACCTGAGATTAGGTTGATCGACCGAACTCTCATTCTAATCGAAACCCCTAAAACTCGCTTTAACGAGGTGAATCCCGCTATAGGATTTGACTCCTATCCAGAAGATTTTTGTCATCCTCTCTCGAGGGTTGCGAGCAACTCTTTTTATTCGTGAGCGATCAATTCATATGCATGAGCCTCTCGGCTAACTAGAATACGAAATCAGATATGAAAGTTCACACATCGACATATGAACCCGATATAAATCACGAATAAATCGAAGGTTGAAAAGAGCGAATATAAGAGAGAGAGATTTTTATTTCATTCCAAAATTTGCAATAACCAAGGTCTACATATTATACTACTTGCTATAAAATAAAAAGAGTACATGAAGGAAGAAACAAATTTGCTAAAAACAAAATCTAATTAACATTGCATGAAACAAAATTACATAAAATAAAATAAACAAACTAAAATCTACAATGAAAGGAAAATAGAAACATCTCTACCCAAAAGGGGTGGAGCAAGAGAGGAGGAAAGCTTGGAGAATGAGGTCATATATATAGGTGAGGGGGAAGATTCTAGAAGGGGGAGAAGATGCATGAATGGGGGGATGCATGAATAATATGATGCATGAATAATATTTAATGGGAGGAGGGAGAAAGGTTCATGCATGGGAAAATACATGCATGCTTTTAATTAGGAAGAGAGAGAGATAAAGTCATGCATGCATGTTAATTAAAAGAAATATAAAGAGGAGAATAGGAGAGAGAGAATAATGAGATTTAATTAAAAGAAAGAAAAGAGAGGAGAGAGAGGGAGGGATTCGGCCAAACAAAAGAAGAGAGAGGAAGGGGGCCGGCCACATTAAATGGAAGCATGCATGCAAAAGGTGGCCGGCCAAGGTGCTGCTTCAATTTGCATGTATTAATGAAGGGGAGGAGGAATGCATGAAAATCACATAGAGAATGGGGACTTGCATGGGTGGCACCATAAGGAATTCACGTGCATGGGATTATGGAGTGGGTGGCGATCTTGAGCTTGGGCTTGCATGGGTAAATGATGATGATGGCATCGCGGCGAGGGTGGCGGCAATGGCGCGGACGTGGCGTTGCGGCGAGCATGGTGTTGCGGCATGAATATTGATGGCACGACGATGGCGTTGCGGCATGAATATTGATGGCGCGACGATGGCGTTGCGTGACAACTTCATGCAAAGGTGGCGGCGACAACACTCCTACAAAATAAAATAAAACGTTAGTTTTATGAGAAATTAAAACAAAGTAACAACATGAAATAATAACATTGCATGACTTAATTAAAATATAACAAACATTAGATCATAAAATAACAACATAAATTATAACATAAAATATAACAAACATACATTACAACAATATAAAATAACACACATACTATAACAACAATAAACATAAAATAACAAACATAACACAACATGACAACATAACATAACAAACATAAAATATAAAGAAAATATAATTAAAACTAGGGAAATTTATACTAAACTAACCTAAAATATTATGACTAGAAACTACTTATCAAACTCCCCCATGCTTAGGCTTTTTGCTATTACAGAGCAAAAGATGAGAAAAATTTATAAGATAATTATAAAATTTTCAATTAAACAAAAAATTTACTTGCACCATAATCTAGCCAAAAATAAAATTCAGGGATTTAAGAATTAAGTCCTAAATTATGAAATTAAAATGAAAAGAGAGAAATATTTAGCCAAAACTTCTCTAATAAATTAACTAGCGTTCAAGATTGAGTAAAATGCAAACAAGGTTAGATTGAAATTATAAAAACCATAACTTACAAGAAACTTAAGGAAAAAATGCAGCCTACTACTTATGCTCTCCCAATATTTTAATTTAAAATCTAGACAATGATATTGGCTAAGAGGTTTGGGAAGGAAATAAACATGAAGAGGTCTTTGATTGGAGGTGATCATCAATATGTTTTTTTTCACACCCCACTAAATGTTTTAAATAAAATATATATGTAATACCAGAAAATGATAGACTAACATCCTATCACTTCCCACGACATATATGAACTTTTAATTCCTCTCTTCATTTTTGGGTTGCATATGTTTACCAGAGAATAAGGAACTAACATCTCCTTATTCCCATGACATATGATCTAACAATAAAAAAGAAAAAGGAGAATTGGGGTAAGGATAAGAGGTTAAACAAAAAAAAATTAGAAAATAAACTAAAATACTAGAGAGCAACATTAGTAGATTGAAATTTCCTAAGAATCTAAAAGCTTGAGGTAGAAATAACTAGAATCCAAAGTTGTTTAGCAAAACTACTACAAAATTGAAACTACTTAAAAAATAAGAGAAAATGATGCTAAATAAATTACTCTAATCAAATTAAAATCATAAGATATTTCTTAAAACTAAATCACTAAATATTCGATTTAACTAAATATGATGAAATAAAAGATTAGCAAATCAAAAATAATAAATCTGCTTATAACCAAACTCAAACTTTATTTCTAAAAACAACAAAAAGACTAAGCAAGGGGTTTATTATATTTTTGGATTTTTTTGAGATTTTTCAATTTTTTTTGGATTGAAATATGATCTTTTTTGGAATTTTTGATTTTTCTAATTTTTTTGGGTTTTGCATTTTTCAAATTTTTTTGGATTTTTGATAAAGCTAAAGAAACAAAAAATTTTTAGATTTTTCTTTGAAAGACTTAAACAGAAAAGGGAAAACACTCCCCCATGCTTAAAGTTCAACATTGTCCCCAATGTTTTATAGTAAGTATGAAGAAGTGAAAAGACAAGAAGAAAAGAAGAAGGGAAAAGAACACGTCCCTGATTTGGAGACGGAGCGACCACGACGAATACCTGAAAAACATGTTAGAACAAAAATAACAAACAAAATTAAATACAAAACAAAGATACAACAACCATAAAGACACAAAAGAACAAAACACAAAACAAGGACACAACAACCACACGGAAATATTTTTGTAATTTTTGTTTTTGAAATTTTTTTGATTTTTAAACAAAAATAAATTGAAAAGAGATTTTTTTTCGTTTTAATTAATCTTGGACTTCCCGAGATCTGCCCTGTGAGGGGTTTGCAACGGTACTAGAGGCTGTGATGGGAATTCAAGCCCAAAGCGTCCTTTCCAAGAATTTAATTATAACAAAAAAAATTTTGGTTAGGGAGGGGGAGAGAAAAAAAAACAAAAATGATAAAAGTAATAGCGTTCGCTCTTTTCAAAATATCAACAAAATATTCCCTGGCAACGGCGCCAAAAACTTGATAAAGATTTTTGTGTTCTCCAATCTATACTCGATTAAGGCAAGTGTACCTATCGAAATATAGCATAGGATATTAAAAATATCAAGGTCGTATTAAAACACGAGTCTGTCGAGTACTCCTACTTCGAGAAAACTAACTATTATTTTATCGATGAAAGATTTACGATAATTTTATGATTAAAATGAAAATGCGAAATAAGAAATCTAAACTTGAATAAAACAAACTTCGAAATGAAATAATAATGATAGCTTATAAACGTCTAATCCGATCCTTGACCGTGAAGATTCCCGAATTATGAACGCACCTCTCACGAGGGTTACGTCCACTTGAGATTAGGTTGATCGACTAAACTCTCGTTCTAATCGAAACCCCTAAAACTCACTTTAACGAGGTGAATCCCGCTATAGGATTTGACTCCTATCCAGAAGATTTTCGTCATCCTCTCTCGAGGGTTGCGAGCAACTCTTTTTATTTGTTAGCGATCAATTCATACGCATGAGCCTCTCGGCTAACTAGAATACGAAATCAGATACGAAAGTTCAGACATCGACATATGAACCCGATATAAATCACGAATAAATCGAAGGTTGAAAAGAGCGAATATAAGAGAGAGAGATTTTTATTTCATTCCAAAATTTGCAATAACCAAGGTCTACATATTATACTACTTGCTATAAAATAAAAAGAGTACATGAAGGAAGAAACAAATTTGCTAAAAACAAAATCTAATTAACATTGCATGAAACGAAATTACATAAAATAAAATAAACAAACTAAAATCTACAATGAAAGGAAAATAGAAACATCTCTACCCAAAAGGGGTGGAGCAAGAGAGGAGGAAAGCTTGGAGAATGAGGTCATATATATAGGTGAGGGGGAAGATTCTAGAAGGGCGAGAAGATGCATGAATGGGGGGATGCATGAATAATATGATGCATGAATAATATTTAATGGGAGGAGGGAGAAAGGTTCATGCATGGGAAAATACATGCATGCTTTTAATTAGGAAGAGAGAGAGATAAAGTCATGCATGCATGTTAATTAAAAGAAATATAAAGAGGAGAATAGGAGAGAGAGAATAATGAGATTTAATTAAAAGAAAGAAAAGAGAGGAGAGAGAGGGAGGGATTCGGCCAAACAAAAGAAGAGCGAGGAAGGGGGGTCGGCCATATTAAATGGAAGCATGCATGCAAAATGTGGCCGGCCAAGGTGCTGCTTCAATTTGCATGTATTAATGAAGGGGAGGAGGAATGCATGAAAATCACGTAGAGAATGGGTACTTGCATGGGTGGCACCATAAGGAATTCACGTGCATGGGATTTTGGAGTGGGTGGCGATCTTGAGCTTGGGCTTGCATGGGTAAATGATGATGATGGCGTCGCGGCGAGGGTGGCGGCAATGGCGCGGACGTGGCGTTGCGGCGAGCATGGCGTTGCGGCATGAATATTGATGGCGCGACGATGGCGTTGCGGCATGAATATTGATGGCGCGACGATGGCATTGCGCGATGACTTCATGCAAAGGTGGCGGCGACAACACTCCTACAAAATAAAATAAAACGTTAGTTTTATGAGAAATTAAAACAAAGTAACAACATGAAATAATAACATTGCATAACATAATTTAAATATAACAAACATTAGATCATAAAATAACAACATAAAATATAACAAACATACATTACAATAATATAAAATAACACACATACAATAACAACAATAAACATAAAATAACAATAATAAACATAAAATAACAAACATAACACAACATAACAACATAACATAACAAACATGAAATATAAAGAAAATATAATTAAAACTAGGGAAATTTATACTAAACTAACCTAAAATATTATGACTAGAAACTACTTATCAAACTCCCCCATGCTTAGGCTTTTGCTATTCCAGAGCAAAAGATGAGAAAAATTTATAAGATAATTATAAAATTTTCAATTAAACAAAAAATTTACTTGCACCATAATCTAGCCAAAAATAAAATTGAGGGATTTAAGAATTAAGTCCTAAATTATGAAATTAAAATGAAAAGAGAGAAATATTTAGCCAAAACTTCTCTAATAAATTAACTAGCGTTCAAGATTGAGTAAAATGCAAACAAGGTTAGATTGAAATTATAAAAACCATAACTTACAAGAAACTTAAGGAAAAAATGCAACCTACTACTTATGCTCTCCCAATATTTTAATTTAAAATCTAGACAATGATATTGGCTAAGAGGTTTGGGAAGGAAATAAACATGAAGAGGTCTTTGATTGGAGGTGATCATCAATATTTTTTTTTTCACACCCCACTAAATTTTTTAAATAAAATATATATGTAATACCAGAAAATGATAGACTAACATCATATCACTTCCCACGACATATATGAACTTTTAATTCCTCTCTTCATTTTTGGGTTGCATATGTTTACCAGAGAATAAGGAACTAACATCTCCTTATTCCCATGACATATGATCTAACAATAAAAAAGAAAAAGGAGAATTGGGGTAAGGATAAGTGGTTAAACAAAAAAAATTGTTTAGAAAATAAACTAAAATACTAGAGAGCAACACTAGTAGATTGAAATTTCCTAAGAATCTAAAAGCTTGAGGTAGAAATAACTAGAATCCAAAGTTGTTTAGCAAAATTACTACAAAATTGAAACTACTTAAAAAAATAAGAGAAAATGATGCTAAATAAATTACTCTAATCAAATTAAAATCATAAGATATTTCTTAAAACTAAATCACTAAATATTAGATTTAACTAAATATGATGAAATAAAAGATTAGCAAATCAAAAATAATAAAACTGCTTATAACCAAACTCAAACTTTATTTCTAAAAACAACAAAAAGACTAAGCAAGGGGTTTATTATATTTTTGGATTTTTTTGAGATTTTTCAATTTTTTTTTTGGATTTTGAAATATGATCTTTTTTGGAATTTTTGATTTTTTTTTTTTTTTTGGTTTTTCATTTTTCAATTTTTTTTTTTTTTTGATAAAGCTAAAGAAACAAAATTTTTTTAGATTTTTCTTTGAAAGACTTAAACAGAAAAGGGAAAACACTCCCCCATGCTTAAAGTTCAACATTGTCCCCAATGTTGAATAGTAAGTATGAAGAAGTGAAAAGACAAGAAGAAAAGAAGAAGGGAAAAGAACACGTCCCTGATTTGGAGACGGAGCGACCACGACGAATACCTGAAAAACATGTTAGAACAAAAATAACAAACAAAACTAAATACAAAACAAAGATACAACAACCATAAAGACACAAAAGAACAAAACACAAAACAAGGACACAACAACCACACGGAAATATTTTTGTAATTTGTTTTTTGAACTTTTTTTTATTTTTAAACAAAAATAAATTGAAAAGAGATTTTTTTTTTCGTTTTAATTAATCTTGGACTTCCCGAGATCTGCCCTGTGAGGGGTTTGCAATGGTACTAGAGGCTGTGATGGGAATTCAAGCCCAAAGCGTCCTTTCCAAGAATTTAATTATAACAAAAAAAATTTTGGTTAGGGAGGGGGAGAGAAAAAAAACAAAAATGATAAAAGTAATAGCGTTCGCTCTTTTCAAAATATCGACAAGATATTCCCCGGCAACGGCGCCAAAAACTTGATAAAGATTTTTGTGTTCTCCAATCTATACTCGATTAAGGCAAGTGTACCTATCGAAATATAGCATAGGATATTAAAAATATCAAGGTCGTATTAAAACACGGGTCTGTCGAGTACTCCTACTTCGAGAAAACTAACTATTATTTTATCGATGAAAGATTTACGATAATTTTATGATTAAAATGAAAATGCGAAATAAGAAATCTAAACTTGAATAAAACAAACTTCGAAATGAAATAATAATGATAGCTTATAAACGTCTAATCCGATCCTTGACCGTGAAGATTCCCGAATTATGAGCGCACCTCTCTCGAGGGTTACGTCCACCTGAGATTAGGTTGATCGACCGAACTCTCGTTCTAATCGAAACCCCTAAAACTCGCTTTAACGAGGTGAATCCCGCTATAGGATTTGACTCCTATCCAGAAGATTTTCGTCATCCTCTCTCGAGGGTTGCGAGCAACTCTTTTTATTCATGAGCGATCAATTCATATGCATGAGCCTCTCGGCTAACTAGAATACGAAATCAGATATGAAAGTTCACACATCGACATATGAACCCGATATAAATCACGAATAAATCGAAGGTTGAAAAGAGCGAATATAAGAGAGAGATTTTTATTTCATTCCAAAATTTGCTATAACCAAGGTCTACATATTATACTATTTGCTATAAAATAAAAAGAGTACATGAAGGAAGAAACAAATTTGCTAAAAACAAAATCTAATTAACATTGCATGAAACGAAATTACATAAAATAAAATAAACAAACTAAAATCTACAATGAAAGGAAAATAGAAACATCTCTACCCAAAAGGGGTGGAGCAAGAGAGGAGGAAAGCTTGGAGAATGAGGTCATATATATAAGTGAGGGGGAGATTCTAGAAGGGGGAGAAGATGCATGAATGGGGGGATGCATGAATAATATGATGCATGAATAATATTTAATGGGAGGAGGGAGAAAGGTTCATGCATGGGAAAATACATGCATGCTTTTAATTAGGAAGAGAGAGAGATAAAGTCATGCATGCATGTTAATTAAAAGAAATATAAAGAGGAGAATAGGAGAGAGAGAATAATGAGATTTAATTAAAAGAAAGAAAAGAGAGGGGAGAGAGGGAGGGATTCGGCCAAACAAAAGAAGAGAGAGGAAGGGGGCCGGCCACATTAAATGGAAGCATGCATGCAAAAGGTGGCCGGCCAAGGTGCTGCTTCAATTTGCATGTATTAATGAAGGGGAGGAGGAATGCATGAAAATCACGTAGAGAATGGGGACTTGCATGGGTGGCACCATAAGGAATTCACGTGCATGGGATTATGGAGTGGGTGGCGATCTTGAGCTTGGGCTTGCATGGGTAAATGATGATGATGGCGTCGCGGCGAGGGTGGCGGCAATGGCGCGGACCTGGCGTTGTGGCGAGCATGGCGTTGCGGCATGAATATTGATGGCGCGACGATGGCGTTGCGGCATGAATATTGATGGCGCGACGATGGCGTTGCGCGATGACTTCATGCAAAGGTGGCGGCGACAACACTCCTACAAAATAAAATAAAATGTTAGTTTTATGAGAAATTAAAACAAAGTAACAACATGAAATAATAACATTCCATGACATAATTAAAATATAACAAACATTAGATCATAAAATAACAACATAAATTATAACATAAAATATAACAAACATACATTACAACAATATAAAATAACACACATACAATAACAACAATAAACATAAAATAACAATAATAAACATAAAATAACAAACATAACACAACATGACAACATAACATAACAAACATAAAATATAAAGAAAATATAATTAAAACTAGGGAAATTTATACTAAACTAACCTAAAATATTATGAGTAGAAACTACTTATCAGTAGAAAGTAGCTTGGAACCAACAAACTGAACTGGAGCACTACCGCCAGTGTTAGGGGTTAATACAAGCGCTAACGCTACCGCTAGTGCTACTACTACCGCCTGGCGCTATCTAAAGTTCGTGCACAGCACCACGCGGCCGATGATTTCACAACCGCTCCACACGAGTGCTATCGCCAGCGCTAGCACTATCGCAAGCGCTATCTCAAGTTCGTGCACAGCGCCACGCCGCTGACAGTTTCGCAACCGCTCCACACGAACGCTACCGCAGGCGCTATCTTCAAGTTCTATAAATTGATGGGCTCTCTCTCATTTCGGTTAAAGATCCTAGAGAGATTGCAAGTGCCACAACTCTATTGTTGTTATGCTGCCAAAGCTGGATCTCCCACAAAAAGCTTAGGGAGAATTCTGGAGGAGGACTATGTCACGCTACATCTGAAGGACGATCGCTTCGACCTCGCTCATACTACTGTAATCCTTCATCTCCGACTTCAGAAGATCTATGTACAACCCTCATGTTTTTTGAGTAGGTGTGACCCGACACGGATAAGGTCGTGATAGAGACGGTAACCGAGGCAAGTAGAGCGACCGCTCAAAGGCGATCAAGACCAGTCAAGGCAAAAAGAGGCGGCGGGGCAAGTGGAGGGGTGACCAGCGAAAGGCAATAGCGGGGCGAGTGGGGGATTACCCCACTAGCCCGACCAAGAGGCGAGTGGGGGATCGCCCCACTCGCCCGCCCAAGAGGCGAGTGGGGGATTGCCCCACTCACCCGCACAAGGGGAGAGTGGGGGATCACCCCACTCGCCTGCCCATGGGGAGAGTGGGGGATCACCCACTCGCCCGCCCAAGGGGCGAGTGGGGGATCACCCCACTCGCCCGCCCAAGAGGCGAGTGGGGGATCCCCCCACTCACCGCCCAAGGGGCGAGTGGGGGATCCCCCCACTCGCCCGCCCAAGGCGCGAGTGGGGGATCCCCCCACTCGCCCGCCCCTTGGGCGAGTGGAGGATCCCCCACTCGCAGCCAAGTTCGCGAGTGGACCGACGTCCACTCGCACAGGCGGGGTGACCTTGGTTTCAGTTGTTCGGGTTGGTTGGTGGGCTGCGGATAGTGGATTTTTTGGCTATCCGCAGACCATTTTTTGGGAAGTCAATAAACAGACCTCCATGGGCACCTTGGGATGGGATGTTGGTACCACCTTCCCTCATGTGTGAGCAAGCACTACCCCTCCCCTCCCCCTGTCATTGCAGGTGGGTGGTGAGGTGATCCTTAGTGCCCTCCAAGGTGCCCAGGCTCAACATTGGCTTGGGAGGGGAAGCTCCTTGTGAGCTTCCGGGTATGTGGTGGGACCTCCACGCTGCAGCTTAAGGGGTCCGTTTGTGGACTTAGGTGTTCTCGAAGGGGAAGGTCTTTCGGTTCAGAGTGAAAGGTCAAGGGTTCTAGCTCGGGTCAAGTAAGGGCTAACTACATCCCCCCTTTCGAACGTCGAAACCGGGTTACTGGTTTCAACATTATGGTGCGTGAGCGTGGAAGCAGCTAGTTCGGAAAGCTCTGGGCAAGTCTCATGGCTGGAAGCGATGAGCTGGTGGACTCACCCCTTCCGGCGAGTGCGTAAAGAAAGGTGACTTCGAGGAGTTCAGGAAGGCAATCCAGGAAGTCTTGCGGGTCGCACTCCCCCCTCAGGGCAAGTGCTCGGCATCGCCAACACCTATGCTCGCCTCGCCATCTTTGATGGAGATAGAGCAAGCATGTTGACAAGGGAAGGGTCCAGCCTCGGAGGAAGGCTTGAGCCTCCAAGCACGAGCGCTCTTCAACAACTCTCCTGGGACCAGCTACCTCGAGTGAGGGGGTAGGGGGGATGCCTCCGTCTCACCATGAAGGGGGTTGAACCCCTGTTCTTGTTTCGATGGAATCAGGGGAAGACGCTGGGAGGCTACGCGGATCAGTTTCGAGAACAAGTTCTTCCCCTCCAGGTTGGCCCAAGAAGCAGGAGGGAGCAAGAGAAGGAGAAGGAGTGAGAAGACGAAGAGAGTAGAGGAGGTGATTAGGGAGATGGACAGGGTGCATGTGACCAAGTAGGCCCAGAGAGGTGCATTGTAATAAAAGTGTAACCCCTTGATAATGAATGAAGAAGGTTCCAGGTAACACCTATGATAACTGACTTGGGAGGGCGTTGAGTTCCTCTGCCTCCGGGTGAAGGTAAGCACCTGGGATGTGGATGGGTATTCCACACCCAGTTGGTAGGATCCCTGACTAGAGACCATCCGCTGGGCTCAGTCATGCTAGCAAATGAGGGGCTTGTTAGGTCGACTCGCTTTTCAATAACTGACTTGGGAGGGCGTTGAGTTCCTTTGCCTCCGGGTGAAGGTAAGCACCTAGGACGTGGATTGGTATTCCGCCCCCAGTTGGTAGGATCCCTGACTAGAGACCATCCAGTGGGCTCAGTCATGCCAGCAGATGGGGGGCTCGTCAGGTCAACTCGTTGTTCAATAAATGACTTGGGAGGGCGTTGAGTTCCTCTGCCTCCGGGTGAAGGTAAGCACCTAGGACATGGATGGATATTCCGCCCCCAGTTGGTAGGATCCCTGACTAGAGACCATCCGCTGGGCTCAGTCATGCAAGCAGATGGGGGGCTCGTCAGGTCGACTCGTTGTTCGATAACTGACTTGGGAGGGCGTTGAGTTCCTCTGCCTCCGGGTGAAGGTAAGAACCTAGGATATGGATGGGTACTCCACCCCCAGCCGGTAAGATCCCTGACTAGAGACCATCCGCTGGGCTCAGTCATGCCAGCAGATGGGGGGCTCGTCATGTCGACTCGCTGTTCGATAACTAACTTGGGAGAGCATTGAGTTCCTCTGCCTCCGGGTGAAGGTAAGCACCTAGGACGTGGATGGGTATTCCGCCCCCAGTTGGTAGGATCCCTGACTAGTGACCATCCGCTGGGCTCAGTCATGCCAGCAGATGGGGGGCTCGTCAGGTTGACTCGTTGTTCGATAACTGACTTGGGAGGGCGTTGAGTTCCTCTGCCTCCAGGCAAGCTGAGCCCCTAGGACGCGGGTGGGTACTTCCGCCTCCAATTGGATTGGGAGGGCGTTGAGTTCCCCTGTCTCCAGGTAAGCAAAGCACCTAGGACGTGGATGGGTACTCCGCCCCCAGCCGGTAAGGTCCCCGACTAGAGACCATTCTCTGAGCTCAGTCATGCCGGTAGATGGGAGACTCATCGGGTCGACTCGATACTTGGCTAAGTGACTTTGAAAGATGATGAGCTCCTCCGCCTCCTGGTAAGCTAGGCCCCTAGGATGTGTAAGGGTATTCCACCTCCGATTGGTTTGAAAAGCGTTGAGTTCCTCTGCCTCCAGGCAAGCTGAGCCCCTAGCACGCGGGTGGGTACTTCCGCCTCCAATTGGATTGGGAGGGCGTTGAGTTCCCATGTCTCCAGGTAAGCAAAGCACCTAGGACGTGGATGGGTACTCCGCCCCAAGCCGGTAAGGTCCCCGACTAAAGACCATTCTCCGGGCTCAGTCATGCCGGCAGATGGGAGACTCATCGGGTCGACTCGATACTTGGTTAAGTGACTTGGAAAGATGATGAGCTCCTCCGCCTCCCGGTAAGCTAGGCCCCTTGGATTTGTAAGGGTATTCCACCTCCGGTTGGTTTGAAAAGTGTTGAGTTCCTCTACCTCCGGGTGATGGTAATCACCTAAGACGTGGATTGGATCTCTGCCTTAGTCACTTTGTTAAGATGGTGGAGTTTCCCCATCCCTCGGTGAGGGTAAGCACCTGGGACGTGGGCCGGTTCTCCGCCCCCGGATAGTTTGGGAAATTGTTGATTCCCTCCCCCTCCAGGAGAGCTCGGCTCCCTGGTAGGTGTGGAGTTCCCTCCCCCTCCAGGTGAGCTCGGCTCTCTGGTAGGTGGAATTCCCTCCCCCTCCAGGAGAGCTCGGCTCCCTGGTAGGTGTGGAGTTCACTCCCCCTCCAATTGAGCTCGGCTCCCTGGTAGGTGTGGAGTTCCCTCCACCTCCAGGAGAGCTCGTCTCCCTGGTAGGTGTGGAGTTCCCTCCCCCTCCAGGTGAGCTCGGCTCCCTGGTAGGTGTGGAGTTCACTCCCCCTCCAGTTGAGCTCGGCTCCCTGGTAGGTGTGGAGTTCCCTCCCCATCCAGGAGAGTTCAGCTCCCTGGTAGTTGTGGAGTTCCCTCCCCCTCCAGGTGAGCTCGGCTCTCTGGTAGGTGGAGTTCCCTCCCTCTCCAGGAGAGCTCGGCTCCCTGGTAGGTGTGGAGTTCACTCCCCCTCCAGTTGAGCTCGGCTCCTTGGTAGGTGTGGAGTTCCCTCCCCCTCCAGGAGAGCTCGGCTGCCTGGTAAGTGTGGAGTTCCCTCCCCCTCCAGGAGAGCTCGGCTCCCTGGTAGGTGTGGAGTTCCCTCCCCCTCCAGGAGAGCTCGGCTCCCTGGTAGGTGTGGAGTTCACTCCCTCTCCAGTTGAGCTCGGCTCCCTGGTAGGCATGGAGTTCCCTCCCCCTCCAGGAGAGCTTGGCTCCCTGGTAGGTGTGGAGTTCCCTCCCCCTCCAGGTGAGCTCGGCTCTCTGGTAGGTGGAGTTACCTCTCCCTCCAGGAGAGCTCGGCTCGCTGGTATGTGTGGAGTTCACTCACCCTCCAGTTGAGCTCGGCTACCTGGTAGGTGTGGAGTTCCCTCCCCCGCCAGGAGAGCTCGGCTCCCTGGTAGGTGTGGAGTTCCATCCCCCTCCAGGTGAGCTAGGCTCTCTGGTAGGTGGAGTTCCCTCCCCCTCCAGGAGAGCTCAGCTCCCTGGTAGGTGCGGAGTTCACTCCCCCTCCAGTTGAGCTCGGCTCTCTGGTAGGTGGAGTTCCCTCGCTCGGCTCCCTGGTAGGTGTAGAGTTCACTCCCCCTCCAGTTGAGCTCGGCTCCCTGGTAGGTGTGGATTTCACTCCCCCTCTAGTTGAGCTCGGCTCCCTGGTAGGTGTGGAGTTCCCTCCCCCTCCAGTAGAGCTCGGCTCCCTGGTAGGTGTGGAGTTCCCTCCCCCTCCAGGTGAGCTCGACTCTCTGGTAGGTGGAGTTCCCTCCCCCTCCAAGTGAGTGAGCTCGGCTCTTTGGTAGGTGTGGAGTTCCTGCCTTCCACCTCAGGTCGAGTTTGGCTCGACTAGAGGTGTTGAGTTGCCTTTCACCTCAAGTCAAGCTCGGCTCGACTAAGGGTGTTGAGTTCTTCTCCACCTAAGGTCAAGTTCAATTAGACCTATTGAGCTTTCTCCCCCTCCAGTTGAACTCGGCTCATAGGAGGGTTGTTAAGTGGAGAAAGGTTCGCGTTCCGCCCCAAGTTAGGTTCGGTTGAAAACTCGACAGAAGCATCCCGTTGGCAGGGCCCTTCGTGGGTCACTCTAGGGTCCCACCTACTCGTCAAATAGGTGGGTTGGACTTTCTTTCTGAGCTTAAGGCAAGCTCGAAAAGAGCGGGGATTGTGTACAACCCTCATATTTTTTGAGTAGGTGTGACCCGACACGGATAAGGTCGTGATAGAGAAGGTAGCCGAGGCAAGTTGAGCGACCGCTCAAAGGCGATCAAGACCAGTCAAGGCAAAAAGAGGCGGTGGGGCAAGTGGAGGGGTGACCAGCAAAAGGCAATAGCGGGGCGAGTGGGTGATTACCCCACTCGCCCGCCCAAGAGGCGAGTGGGGGATCGCCCCACTCGCCCGCCCAAGAGGCGAGTGGGGGATCGCCCCACTCGCCCGCCCAAGGGGCGAGTGGGGGATCGCCCCACTCGCCCGCCCAAGGGGCGAGTAAGGGATCACCCCACTCGCCCGCCCAAGGGGCGAGTGGGGGATCCCCATACTCGCCCGCCCAAGGGGCGAGTGGGGGATCCCCACACTTGCCTGCCCAAGGAGCGAGTGGGGGATCCCCCCACTCGCCCGCCCCTTGGGCGAGTGGGGGATCCCCCCACTCGCCCGCCCCTTGGGCGAGTGGAGGATCCCCCACTCACAGCCAAGTTCGCGAGTGGACCGACATCCACTCGCACAGGCGGGGTGACCTTGGTTTCAGTTGTTCGGGTTAGTTGGTGGGCTGCGGATAGTGGACTTTTGGCTATCCGCAGACCATGTTTTGGGAAGTCTATAAATAGACCCCCATGGGCACCTTGGGATGGGATGTTGGTACCACCTTCCCGCACGTGTGAGCAAGCACTACCCCTCCCCTCCCCCTGTCATTGAAGGTGGGTGGTGAGGTGATCCTTAGTGCCCTCCAAGGTGCCCAGGCTCAGCATTGGCTTGGGAGGGGAAGCTCCTTGTGAGCTTCCGGGTATGTGGTGGAACCTCCACGCTGCAGCTTAAGGGGTCCGTTTGTGGACTTAGGTGTTCTCCAAGGGGAAGGTCTTTTGGTTCAGTGTGAAAGGTCAAGGGTTCTAGCTCTGGTCAAGTAAGGGCTAGCTGCATCCCCCTTTCGAACATCGAAACCGGGTTACTGGTTTCAACAATCTCATATAGGGAGTTTTATTATTATTGTCTTTACTTTCATTCCATATATTTTTGTAACCGTTTAGAGAATTTGCCTTGTGTTGGCGACTAGGTCTTGGTAGGACTTAGGGAGTAATTCGCCTTGTGTTGGCGACTAGTTCTATGTGATTAGATCTAGGGGGTGCTCGAGGCCATATCCGGGGAAGGATTGGCTAGAGTAGCTTGAGGCCATATCCGAGGAAGGATGGGCTAAAGCCAACCGATTTGTGGGGATACAAGTCGGTATAGAAAAGGAAAAGATATTTACATTAGTATGCCTCCGATTTCTAGCGATATTGAAATCAAATTTATGTAAACACCTTTTTTATATAAATATAATCATGTCTCTATTTGTGTTTACTTGATTTCTCTCCTTTGGTGTTATCTCTAAAATATTGGTTACTAAGTTTTCAATTCTAATTACTTTATCTAAATTGTTTAGTTCAATCTCTTTCATCATAAAACAATTTAGTACTTGTTTCTAAACTTGGTTATTATGATATTCTCACAAATTAGCTAAATTGTTATTTTGCCTTTCTCATATTATAAACAATTTAGTAATTTTCATAACATTATTATAAAAAAAAATTATTCCCTTATTCACCCCCCCCCCCCCCCTCTAAGGGCGCCTATCGATCCAACATTCGAGACTTTCAAAATCTTCAAATCTCAGGTAGAAAATCAATTAAACCTAAAAATTAAGCGATTTAGGAGTGATCGGGAATGAGAGTATACTGCAGCGGGGTTTCAAGACTTTTGTGCCTCTGTGGGTATAATCCTAGAAACCACTGCTCCTTACTCACCTCAGTCTAATGGTATTGCTGAGCGAAAGAATAGAACATTAACAGAAATGCTAAATTATATGCTACATACTACTAGCATGTCTAATTCCTTTTGGGGAGAAGCAGTCTGAACTGCCAATCACATTCTGAATAGATTGTCCCATGTTAAACTCAATTACACTCTATATGAGTTATGGAATGGCCATCCTTATAAATTTGACACTCTTAAGACTTGTGATTGTATTGCTTATGTTAGAATACAAGACCTAAGGTGGGACCTAGAACAACAACTTATGTATATCTAGGTAATGCAGAAGATAGTGCAGCAGATAGGTTTCTAGATTTGTCCACTAATACAGTGATAGAATCTAGAGATGTTATTTTCTTTGAAAATAAGTTTATCAGAGATCATGGTTTAACCATCTCTGGGTCTACTGAGATGATTTCCGAATCTCCTGTAGCACCTGAAGCTGGCCCCTCTGGCACTGCTTCCCAACCTGTAGAGGAGATTCTTATCCCCGTTAGAGTATCTACAAGAGATAGAGTCCCTAAGAATTTTGGTGAAAATTTTGTCACCTATCACTTAGAGGATGATCCATTCTTCTACCATGAAGCAATGTGATCTAGAGATTCGTTGATGTGGGCAGAAGTCATAAATGATGAGATGGACTCGCTGCTATGAAATAAAACCTGGCATCCAGTGGACCTCCCTAAGGGAGCCAGAGTCCTTGGATGCAAGTGGGTGTTGAAGAAGAAATTGCAAAGTGATGGGTCTATAGCTAGATATAAAGCATGTTTAGTCGCTAAAGGCTATAAGTAACATGGGAAATTGACTACTTTGACATTTATTCACCTGTGTGTCACCTATCCACTATTAGGATTCTTCTCGTCTTGGCCTCTATCGAGAACTTTATAGTACATCAGATGGACGTGAAAACATACTTCTTGAATGGAGAGTTTAATGAAGAGATCTATATGGCACAACCGGAAGGGTATGTCTATCCAGATCTAAAAGATAAAGTGTGCAAATTAGGCAAATCCATCAATGAGCTTAAGCAAGCGCCTAAGATGTGGCACATGAAATTTGACCAAGTGGTAAAGAGTCTCGGCTTTCTGTCTAGTCTTTCTGACAAATGTCTCTATCATCGCTCTATGTCAAATAAAACAGTCATCATATGTCTATATGTGGATGACATGTTGATTCTGGGGTCGGATCTTATTGCAGTAAAGGATATCAAATCCACACTCGCAAAAGAGTTTGACATGAAGGACCTTGGTCCTGTTGATACCCTTTTAGGTATGAAAGTTAGAGTTGATAAGGGTATGGTTGCTCTTAGTCGAGCTCATTATATTGAGCAACTTCTTTCAACCTGGGGATACAAAAGTTGTAAGCCTGTAGAGACACCCTTCGATCATAATGTCAAATTGAGCTCAAATGTTGGGACTAGCATTGATCAAGTGAAATATTCCAAAATAATTGGTAGTCTCATGTACGCTACAAGTTGTACTAGACCAGACATTTTCTTCTCTGTTAACATGTTGAGTCGCTTTACCAGTAGTCAGAGTAAAGAGCATTAGGATGCTCTCGACGGGCTGATGAGATACCTATCAGGTACTAAAAATCACGCCTTATGCTACATTGGTTACCTTCCTACTGTGGATGGATATTCTGATACCCCGTGGTGTTCAGAAGTTGTTAATTGCAAATCTACCAGTGGATACATATTCACTCTGGGTGTAGCTGTCATCACTTGGAAATTCAAAAGATAGACTTGTATAACATTGTCTTCTATGGAAGCCGAGTTGTTTGCCTTAGCTTCGGTTGGTGAAGAGGTAGACTGGATCAAGAATCTGATACTAGATATTCCCTAGTCTAGGTTACAAGTCAACTCACTGATCTTGTATTGCGATAACCAAGCAGCATCTCAAGTCATTAAAATGCTCTCTATAATACTAAGAGGAGACATGTACGACTGAGACACGCTCTGGTAAACTATCTGAAAGAATAAGGAATCATCTTGTTGCGGGTCGCTCAGGTGCTCTGATAGACCGGTAAAATTGAACCACCTTAGCTCGGAAGCGAACCGAGCGTGCAAACAGTCAATTAGAGATTCGTTGAGTACACTGAGACTTTTTAACGTGGAAAACCCGGAAAGGGTAAAAAACCACACGGTCGGAGCTGTGCCGACCAAACTTCCACTATCTTCTGGGGGGTTACAATTAGGGACTTAGAACTCGAGCGCGACAGGCCACTGCTCATTACAAAAATAGAGGGAGAGAGAGGGAGAGAGAGTTCCGAAGGTGACAGGCCACCTCTAGAAAAACTAAGTCTTTTTCCTTCTGAGAATACTGGAGAACAAAAGTGAGAATACTGAGTCGCCTTTCGGGATGAAGGAAATCTTCAAGTCCACGAAGGAGATCTTCAAGCGTCGAAGGAGAATTCCGTGAAAATCTTCAAGGAGCTCTCCCGGGAGCAGAAGGCAAGGTCCTTTAAAAGGAAGCCCTGGGGCTCCTTTTATAGCTTTGGACGGGGTAGCCTGGAAATTTCACCGTTGTAACCACCGTAACCACCTGGCGGACGAATTATATTTTCCGGTGTGGGGCACACGTATCACCATTTTTCATAAATGATTATCTTGCCCCTCGGGCAGTTTGGGCAGTTTTGTTGGAGGCGAAAAATGCGATGGATTGTTCCTGAAATCTGAGAAGCTAGAAAGACAAAATGTGAGCATGCTAGAAAGACAAAATGTGAGCCTGCCCGAAATGTGAAAGTGTTCTGAGCGCGTAATGAACGAGGAAGCGCTCCGAACGGAATCCGGAGCGCGAAAAGTGGGCGGCGAGCCAAAAGAAGGGAGTCTCACCCCAATCTTGCTACGGGGGAGAGCGGTTTGACCGCACCTAAAGGGGGGCGCGGCGCGGCCGCACCCGAGGGGGGTGCGGCTTTGCTTGGCCACACCCCAAGGGGGTGCGGCTTGGCCGCACCCCACATGGGGTGCGGCTTGGCTCGTCCGCACCCCACATGGGGTGCGGCTTGGCCGCACCCCTCATGGGGTGCGGCTTGGCTGCAGCCCTCATGGGGTGCAGCTTGGCTGCACCACAAGGGGGTTTGGCTTGGCCGCACCCCACATGGGGTGCGGCTTGGCCGCACCCAAAGGGAGTGCGGCCTGGCCGCACCCCACATGGGTTGCGGTTCGGCCGCACCCCCCCCCCCCCACCCACTATGGGGGGTGCGGCTATTCACACCCCACTAGTGGGGTGCGGGCTAATCGCACCCCAGTAGCGGGGCTCGGTCATGGCGGCGCGCAACGTGCATTTCGTGCGTGTTCTCGTGCTGGCGGTCGGCGGAAATGGCGGGTTCAGTTTCTCCAACTTGAGCGATCATGCGTTGACCATTGACCCCACCTCTCTTTAGTGGAGTTTTATCTAGATGCACCCCAAGGACTTTATGGATGTATAACATAAGCCCCCTAAACCTTCGGAGTCCGAATTTCTGCGCGAAGGAGTTCGGAGGTTTTGATTTTTCTGTGGCGGCTTTGATCATTGCTCACTTTACGGTGCCTTGGGTAGGAATTGTTGTCGGAGGATGAGTGTGCGGTTGCTTTTGTTTCCTTGTTCCGTTTAGGCATTTCTCATTCTACGCAGCGTTGTGATAGCGCTCTCGTGGCTTCGTTGTCCTGGTTATCGTCGAAGTGTCGATTGAGGGAAGATGCTCCAAGATGTTCGGCGAGGGGTGTTCACGCTTTGAGATTGTTGTTGGCTTGCTATTTAGCGTTGATACCTGAACAGCTTGATGGCCTTTTACAAAATAACGGATGAGCCTGCGCGGGTCCAAGCCTGCGGCTTTTTCATAATAATTTGAGATTAGTTTGCGCAAGCCTGAGCTCTCGGCTTTTACATAATAGAAAATTAGTTTGCGCGAGTCTGAGCTCGCGACTTTTATAATAAATTTGGCCGGTGAATAGTGGGCGTATTCAAACCGAGGGCGAATGTAAGGGGGGCAGGCCCTTACGACGCCGGGACTCTACGGCGGAGTAGAACGGCGAACCTTCAATCGACGGCGGTGCAAAGTCCCCGAGGCCGGGCCCCGAGATGGCCGGTGAATAGCTGGTGTATTCAAACCGGGGGCGAACGTAAGGGGTACAGGCCCCTACGACGCTTGGACTCTACGGCGGAGGAGAAGGGCGAACCTTCAATCGACGGCGGTGCGAAGTCCCTGGGGCAGGGCCCCGAAATGGCCGGTGAATAGCTGGTGTATTCAAACCGGGGGAGAACGTAAGGGGGGCAGGTCCCTACGATGCTAGGACTCTACGGCGGAGGAGAAGGGCGAACCTTCAATCGACGGCGGTGCGAAGTCCCTGGGGCAGGGCCCCGAAATAAAGATCTTTCTTAATTGAATGTAGGCGTTAAAGCACACACACATATATATATATAGTAAAAAATCATTTTGCGCATAGTTTTTGTAATACAAGATAAGATCGCACGAGCCTGAGCTCGCGGCTTTGCATACAGTACATGATACAAGATAAGTTTGTGCGAGTCTGAGCTCGTGGCTTAGTATACGATAGGTAATATAAGATAAGTTTGCATGAGTCTGAGCTCGCGGCTTTGCATACAGTACATAATATTAGATAAGTTTGCGCGAGTCTCATCTCGCGGCTTTTTACGTGATAGAAGATTTTGTATTACTGATAAAAGCGGCGCAGGTTCTGGGTGTTCCAGGTGCTTGGTAGAGTCTTCCCTTCCGCTGTTCCGAGCTTGTATATTCCGGGCCTTACGACTGTAGTGACAACTTATGGGCCTTCCCAGGTCGGCGAGAGCTTATCTCCTTGGAGGCCTTTGCCGGCTGCCTCGATGCTGCGTAGGACGAGATCTCCTACGCTAGTTGGCCTGGGCTTCACCCTCCTATCATAGATTCGGGCTACACGCCTTTGGTAGGATGCGGTATGTTGGGTGGCGTTGTCCCGAACTTCGGGGATTAGGTTGAGATTTTCCCGAAGCAGCCCGTCATTCTTGTTGGGATCGAAGGTTAGCACTCAAGTGCTCGGAAGGCCGACGTCGACAGGGATGACAGCTTCAGTACCGTAACAGAGGTTGTAAGGCGTCTCTCCTGTAGGGTTCCTTTCCGTTGTGCGGTACGCCCATAGTACATTTGGGAGTGCATCTACCCATTATCCCTCAGTTTCTTCTAAGCGCGTCTTCAACCCTTTGAGGATTGTGCGATTCGTGACTTCTACTTGCCCGTTGGTTTGTGGATGTGCTATGGCAGTATGACGAAGGTCGATCTTCAGGTCCTCGCACATCTTGGTGAAGGACTTCACGGTGAATTGAGTGTCATTGTCGGCAATGATTGTTGTTGGGATACTAAAGCGGCAGACGATAGTCTTCCAAACAAATTGTTTGGCGTTCTCTTCTATGATTTTGGCTAGGGGCTCCACTTCTACCCACTTGGTGAAGTAATCGATGGCTAGGATGATAAACCTCCTATGCCCGGATGCTAGAGGTAGGGGGTCGAGGAGGTCGACTCCCCATTGCGCGAATGGTCACGCACTTTGGAGCGCGGAGAGTGTGACCGGGGGCTGATGAGGTACGTTGGCGTGCAGTTGACAGCTTCTGCATTTTTGGACTAGTTCGGATGCGTCCCTCTTCATTGTTGGCCAATAGCGACCTTGGCGTAGTACCTTTTGTGCCAACGCCTTCCCGCCTAGGTGTTCTCCGCAGACTCCCCCCCCCCCCCCCCCCCCCCCCCCCCCCCCCCCTCCTATGCACTTCTCTGAGGGCGTAGTCCGCCTCGTCTGCCGGTAGGCACTTTAGATATGGTCCTAAGAACGCCCGCTTGTAAAACTCTCCATTTATAATGGTGAATGATGCCGCCCGCATCCGTAACCTTCGCGCTTCCAAGCGATCTTCAGGGAGGTGTCCATGCTCGAGGTAAGCTCGTAATGGGGTCATCCAGGATGACTCTTCTTGGTGGATGGTTGCGATCTCCCATGGCCCTTGATTACTTGGAACCACGATCTCTTCGATTTGGCATCTTCGAGACTGGTAGCTGGAGGGCGAAGTGGCGAGCTTGGATAGAGCGTCTGCCCTGGAATTCTGCTCCCGGGGGATGTGTAGAATTTGATATGACGAGATCTTCTGAATGAGTAATTTCACGAACGCGAGGTATTTCGTCATCTGGTCGCTCTTATCCTCGTAGTCTCCTTCGACTTGCGAGACTACGAGTTGAGAGTCTGTGTAAATCGTCAGGTTCTCTGCTTTGCAGTCGATGGCAAGTCGGAGACTGGAGATCAGCGCCTCGTACTCTGCAATGTTGTTTGTTGCGGGGAATTTTAACTGGAGACCGTAATCCAAGGTGATCTCATCGGGACTTATGAGGATCAATCCTCCTCCGGCACCTTCAGCCCCTGAGGCACCATCGACATAAAGAGTCCAACGGGGGCTAGTGGCGTCCTCGACAAGAGTTGTTTCTGGTGGGATGGTGCACTCTACAACAAAGTCGGCGAGTACTTGTGGCTTGATGTCAGGTCGAGGAAGGAATTGGATGTCAAACTCGCCAAGTTCTATGGCCAACTTTACTAGTCTCCCTGAGACTTCCGGTTTCTGGAGGATTTCCCGTAGAGGGAGCTGTGTCAACACTTTTACTGTATGAGCCTGGAAGTAGGGCCGAAGCTTTCTCGCCGAGAAGACGAGAGCTAAGGCCGTCTTGTCCGCTGCCGGATATCTTATTTCTGTGTCGGTGAGAACATTACTGAGGTAGTAAACTGGCCGTTGCATCCCTCCTTCGTCTTTTACCAGCACCGAGCTGAGAGCCATGGGAGAAACTGCCAGGTACAGCAACAGGGTCTCTCCGGGGATGGGTTTTGATAGAAGTGGTGGTGAGGCCAGGTATTGTTTGAGAAGTTCGAAGGCCGCCTGACACTCGTCAGTCCACTGGAACCCGGAGTGGCATGCTCCCCGAAGATTTTTGAAGAAAGGGAGGTATTTGTCTCTTGTCCGTGACAAGAAATGAGATAACGCTGCGATCCTCTCGTTCAGACGTTGCACTTCCTTAATTGAATGAGGTGGTGACATATCCTCCAACGCCTTGATCTTCTTGGGGTTGGCCTCAATTCCCCGATGGGTTACCATGAAACCCAAGAACTTTCCCGCTGTCACACTAAACGCACATTTACTGGGGCTGAGATACATCTGGAAGCGGCGAAGAAGCTGAAAGCACTTTCCCAAGTCTCTCAAGTGGTCTCAACGGTGGACACTCTTTACCAGCATGTCGTCCACGTTAACCTCCATCGTTTCCCCGATGAGATTCTTGAAGACCTTGTTCATCAACCTTTGATAGGTGGCTCCGGCATTTTTGAGGTCGAATGGAATCACCTTGTAGCAGTAGACTCCGCTGTCGGTGTGGAAGGCGGTATGCTCCTCATCCGCGGGGTTCATCTTTATCTGGTTGTAACCTGAATAAGCGTCCATGAAGCTAAGTAGTTTGTGGTTGGCCGTCGCGTCGATGAGCTGGTCAATCCTCGGGAGGGGGAAGCTATCTTTTGGGCATGCGTGGTTCAGATTGCTGTAGTTGATGCACATTCGCCATTTCCCCGAGGCCTTTTTTACTATGACCACGTTGGCAAGCCACGTGGGGTATTCTGCTTCACGTATGAATCGTGCCTCCAGGAGTTTAGCTACTTCCTCCTCGATCGCCTTCAACCGTTCGGGGGAAAAGTTCCTCTTCTTTTGAATCACAGACCTGCAGGCAGGGTTGATGTTTAAAGAGTGATAAATGACTTCTGGATCTACCCCGAGCATGTCTTCCGGGCTCCAGGAGAAGATGTCTTCGTTCTCCTGTAGGAAGGTTGTGAACTCTTCTCGTTCTTCTTGCGACAAGAGCGACCCGACATGAACAGTCCGAGTCGGATCTTGCTAGGAGAGTGGTACTTCTACTAGTCCTTCAACGGGCGCTCCTCGCTACAAAGTAGCTTCGTCTCGCAGACCGAAGTTATTGATGTTGAGAGTAGTTGCCTTCGTTGGTTTAGCCTGCTTCAGATAGCAGGTTTTGGCTGCCTCTTGGTCTCCTCTTACGACCCCTATGCCTGCGGCGGTTGGTAACTTCATAGCCAGATGCGGAATGGATGGGACTGCTCCGAAGATAAACTGGAGCGGTCTCCCAAAGATGGCATTATAGGCGGAGGTGGATTCCACCCCCACGAATTGGATGTTGTATGTTGACTGTCTTGGAAACTCGCCCAGCGTGACTAGGATTTGTGATGCTAAGATGGGAGGTCCGTCGATCATTTCGATTTCCCCCACCATCGGCCTTCCTCCGCCTGCGCCTCGGGGAGCGGGGGGCTGCTCCCTTGCCTCCCTAGGTTGTTGGGGCTGATTGGGAATCTGGCCTTGTAGGAATCTTCCCAGGAGTCCGTGGCGGATGAGGCGCTCGATCTCGTCTTTAAGTCTGGTGCATTCCTCAGTGGTATGTCCGGTTCCTCGATGGAACTCGCAGTACTTGGACTGATTGCCCCTCGGGTTTGGGGCTAACGCCGGAGGTGCGCGGAGCTCTGGGTTGTTATGAATGGCGTAGAGCACATTCGTTCTAGTAGTGTTCAACGGGGTGTAAATCATAGGCGGCTGTGGTCCCAGGTCTCTTCGGGGATCACGACGACGTTCGTCAGCGCAGCGCTCCTCGCCACGTCATTCTTCTCGTCCGTGAGGGGCTTGATCCAACCCCCTCTTCCTTCCTTGGCAACCTTCGAACTGCCGGCGGTGTGCCTCGATGGCCTCGTCGGCAGCTATTTGAGCTTCAACTCGGTGAACGAGGTCGGGGTAACTTGGCACGGTTTCTCTCATGAGAGCTGAGTAGAAGCCACTTGGGCAGAGTCCTTCAAGGAAAACTCCCCGCAGAAGCTCAGGGTCAACTCCTGGGATCTGTCGGGCCTCCGTAGTGAAGCGTCGGAAAAAATCTTTGAGTGTTTCTCCGTCATTTTGGCGGATCCCTGAGAGATGGGAGGGATCTCGGACAATTCTGCGGTTGGCGATGAATTGGTCCACGAACTGCTGCGCCATTTCTGTGAAGTTGTTGATGGCCCCATTCCGCAGGTAGTGGAACCAAGTGCCCGCTTGACCCTTCAAGGTTGCTGGGAACACCTGACAGAGGAGTTGATCAGGGGCGCTGTAAGTCCTCATGACGGTGGTGAAGTGATTGACATGTTCCAACGGATCGTCTGTCCCATCGAATGTCTCGATGTTGGGAAGCTTAAATCCATTCGGAATTGGATGGGCCAGGACTTGAGGCGATTGTGGGGAGACGTGGTGTGTGGGACGGCGGGCGAGAGCTGCGCGTCGTGAAAGTGGAGGTTAGATCTTAAATTAACTCTAGAGGGGGGTGAATAGAGTTTAAAACTTTTTCCCTTAGTTTTATTGTGGAATTAAAAATTAGTGATATATATATGTGTATAGAGAGTTAGTAATAAAACCTGAAATAAAATGAGTAATGAAAATAGCACACAGCACAACACAAAAAAGAAATCAAACATAGAGGACAGAAGGAGCTATAGTAGTTCCCTACTAAACTTGGGTACGTCTACTCTTCTACCACCCTTGGTAGGAATCCACTAGGATTTTTGATCAGGTGCCCTCACACCAATGAGCTTTTGACAAGGTGCCCAAAAACCAAGCAGGATTTTTTGATAAGGTGTCTTGCCACCAAGAGGTAAACTTTTGAAGGGAGTTTTAACCCTATACAGAATGGGATAGAAAGGGGTTTAGATGTTCTTCACTGTCAAGATGTATAGAGAAGACTCTAGTGGATGTTGATGTAGAAAAGAACTCCTCTGTCTGATATGAGATGTTTGACAGTTGATTTTGCTGGAGCTTTTCTTTGAAAGAATTGATCTTCCTGTAGTAGATAAATCTGAAAGGCAAGAGTGCTTCTCAGGTTGTTGTTGCTCTTTTGAAGATCTGGACTTGCAGCAAAAGACTGAGAGAAGAATTGAAGTTCTCAGTTGAAATGAAAATGTTGCTGTTGAGGAAGAAGAAGATGATGTTCTTTTTGTTCTTCTTTCTCTTCTCTTCCTGAAGCTTTCTCCTTTCTTGATTCTTATTTTGCAGCAAGAAATCTGAGAGATGGTGTAGCTGTTCTCAGAAAATGTATGCTGCTGAAGGAGGAAGAAGAAGATGAAGTTCTGCTCTCTGAAAGAATGCTGAGGAGGAAGAAGAAGAAGTTTTAATTTCTTTTCTTCTATATTTCTTTCTTACTCGACAGCCTCCTCTTTCCTTTTTCTGTACTGCTATATTAATGAGTTCTGTACTGATTGTCGTGTAAAAAAATAGCTGTAAAATTATTCTGTAATATCTTCTTCCTTCTTTCTTTTGAAATCACAGACAGAAATTAAATGCACATTCCTTATATTAAGGAATATATTATTCTGAAAGCATATTTCTGGGAACTGCAAATATCACGCCGTATTCTCTTTCCTTTTCCATGAATATGTACTTTTCCGAGGAAATGTCAACGGTTATAACTTAAATAATAAAGGAAATGTATTTTCCTTTCTTGATCTGATGGAAAGAGCCGTTGCTTTTGTCGATCTGAGATCAGAGAATGAAATGAATATAATTCTTCTGAAATTTCTGAGCTTAAATAAGAAATCTTTGATCTGAACAAAATTTGTCGAACGCAGACTGGAGTTCGTCGAATGAAAAGATTCGTCGACTGCTGAGCCTGGATAAAATCATCGAGCGCTGAGCTGGAGTAAAAGCGTCGAGTGCTGAGCTGGAGTAAAAGCATCGAGCGCTGAGCTGGAGTAAAAGCGTCGAGCGTTGAGCTTGAGCAATAACAGCGTCGAGCGCTGCACTTAGACAAATTCTTTGACCGCTGAGACGGGTTCATCGACCGCTGAGAACAAGTTTGTTCGTCGAACGTAGAGAGCTTGCCGATTGTCGAACGCAGATAGCCATTCATCGAACGCAGATAGCCATTCGTCGAACGCAGAATCTGAATGAAATCTCTAGTTCTAACAGTCTAAACTCTTGACCCATAAACTATGCATTGGGGTCAACTTGTCCTTAGTTAACATATAGTGATCTTAGCTCAAATCAGAAATAGGGTTGTTCCAACAATCTCCCCCTATTTGGGTTAGGACACTATTTGACAAAAATTGAAAATAAACAAATGCTAATACAGTAAAAACAACAGAGCATGAATATATCTGATATATTTTTTAAATATTTTATCAGATATAAAATTAATAGTACTGTGAGTTTTTGAAATTACATTTCAAAAAAATAGAAATGAAAATACAATCAGAACCTTTGATTTTTCTGAATTCTGCCTTCTGAATTCTGAAATTCTGATTTTATCTGATTTTGTCATGTTCTGAATTCTGATCTGATAACTGAACTGTATCTGCTATGTAAGTCAGCTTTCTGAATTTGTTCTGAACTAAATTTGTTATCTGCTGCTTAATCTTTGTATAGAATCTGCATACAAATACTGCAGCTTTCTAATCTAAACAGCTTTATAATTCTGATTAGTTGTGCTTGTAGCAATAACTGATACTGAATTTGCTATATCAAAATTTTTCTTATGAGCTGTACTGTCAGATGATTCTTCTTCTGAGTTGTACTGTATCTGCATCTGAACTTGATTATGAGCTGTATCTGAATTTTTCTGAAACAAAAATTTGCAATCAGCAAACTGCTGTAAGCTTTATCAAGCTTCTTCATACAGCAACTCCCCTTGAGAGTGTCTCCCCCTGAGACTGGAGTTTCTTCAGCTTTCTCTTTTTTCCTAGTTCTTAGAACAACTCCCCCTGAGCAAAGCAGTGCATCAAATGGAGCTTGTTCATGAAAACTTCTCCCCCTGCCTAGTTTCAGGAAAGGCCTGAAGCTAGGCCCCTTGAAGAAGGGACATTTGATGGAGGTAGGGAAGGATGCAAGATTGTCATTGCTATTGTTCCTGCACAATAAAATAGAGATCAAGTGCAAAGGGAACTAGAAAGAGAAACAATTATGTAGGCATTCAGCTAACAAAAATATTTGATTAATGATGACAGGCTGAAATAAAAAGCTTCAATTCAATGAAGAGATGGGTAAGTAGAAAACTTAATTTTTTAACAGATTGAATCTCAATCTATCATACCTAGCTGATTTATAAAGAAGATATGTTTCTTTTCATCCAAGGGCTTGGTGAAAATGCCAGCTCTTTGCAAATCAGTAGAGAAGAACTGTAGGCAGATTTTGTTTTTATCCACATTATCCCTAAGGAAGTGGTGCCTAATCTCTATGTGTTTAGTCCTACTATGGAGAACTGGATTTTGTGCTATAGATATTGCACTAGTGTTGTCACAAAATATAATTGAATTATTTAAGTTGACACCATAGTCTAGGAGCTGATTTTGTATCCACAATATCTGTGAGCAGCAACTGCCTGCAGCTATAAATTCAGCTTCAGCTGTTGATGTAGACACAGATGTTTGTTTCTTACAAAACCAAGACACAAGCCTATCACCAAGAAACTGACAAATTCCTGATGTGCTTTTCCTATCTACTCTGCATCCACCATAATATGAATCTGAGAATCCAGTTAATTCAAATTCAGATGTTGTTGGATACCAAAGTCCTAGATTAGGGCAACCCTTTATATATCTCAAAATTGTTTTTAATAAAATTAGGTGAGATTCTTTGGGGTTAACTTGGAATCTAGCACAAATACATGTAGCAAACATTATATCAGGCCTACTAGCTGTTAAATAAAGTAAAGAGACAATAATTGCTCTATATACTTTTGAATCAACAGGTTTCCCTGATTCATCATTATCAACAACAGCATTTGAGGGCATGGGTGTTTTCATGGTGGAAGAATCAGACATACCAAATCTTTTCACTAATTCCTTAGCATACTTAGATTGGTATATGAAGATTCCATTTGGGGTTTGCTTCACTTGAAGACCAAGGAAGTATGATAATTCACCCATACTACTCATTTCAAATTTAGATTGCATTAAATTAGAAAATCTTTTGCATAAATTTGAATCAGTAGAGCCAAAAATAATATCATCTACATATATTTGAACTAGCAAGGTTGATTTTTATGTATCCTGAAAAATAGGGTTTTATCTACTATGCCTCTGCATAATTTATTCTCTAAAAGAAAACTAGTTAAAGTCTCATACCATGCTCTGGGAGATTGTTTGAGACCATAGAGAGCTTTCTTAAGCTTAAATACAAAAGAGGATTGAGTTGGAGAGATGAAACCTGGCGGTTGTTCCACATAGACTTCTTCTTTGATTTCCTCATTCAGAAATGCACTCTTTACATCCATTTGATATACCTTGAACTTCTTATATGCAGCAAATGCAAGAAAAATTATGATTGCTTCTAACCTTGCAACTGGTGTAAGAGTCTGATCATAGTCTATTCCTTTTCTTGTGAGTATCCTTGAGCTACTGTCTAGCTTTGTTTCTCACAATGTTGCCATCTGCATCTAGCTTATTCCTATAGACCCACTTAGTTCCAATAACTGGACAATTCTTTGGTCTAGGAACCAATTCCCAAACTTTGTTTGTCTCAAACTGATTGAGCTCCTCTTGCATAGCAATGATCCAGTTGGGATCTTGTTCTTCATCTTGTAGGGATTGAGGTTCAATCTGAGAGAGAAAACAAGTATGCATCATATTCTGATTTTCTTGATGCCTTGTTTGCACACCTGCTGAAATATCACCAATAATTTGAGATATTGTGTGATCTCTAACTGTGATGTGATCAACAGTTGGAGTGGGTTCAGCAATTGTTTCCACTTGGGGAATTTGTTCAGCTATTATATCCTGTGGAAGATGATCTGTTGTTATCTGATTTAAACTGTCAGCAAAATCTGGGTGATTTTCTTCTTCACTTTCTTCAGCATTCTGCTGTGCAGGATCCAGAAATCCTTCTTTATGTAGAGCTAATTGATCTAGCTACTCACTTAGCTCTTCACATAGATCTGATACCTGCAAAGTATTTATGGTAGAGGTGGTATTCCTCTCCTCATTTAACAGGTTAGTTTCATCAAAAGAAACATGCATGGACTCCTCTATCTTAAGAGTAGATTTGTTGTAGACTCTATATGCTTTACTAGATAGAGAGTATCCAAGGAATATGCCTTCAGCTGCCTTAGCTTCAAACTTCCTTAGATATTTCTTATCATTGTTATGCACATAGCATTTACAACCAAAAATCGTAAAATAGCTAACCTTAGGCTTTTTATTCTTGAGTAGTTCATAGGGAGTTTAACCCTTAAGTTTATGTATCAGGCTTCTATTCAACACATAATTTGCTGTGTTCACTGCCTCTGCCCAAAAAGAGAGTGGCAAATGAGCATCAGCAAGCAATGTAGTTGCTGATTCAATTAGTGTTACATTTTTCCTTTCAGCAACCCCATTTTGTTGAGTGCTTCTGGGAGTAGAGAAACACTGCCTGATCCCTTCTTTTCCACAGAATTCTCTCATCAGAAGAGACTCAAAATCAGTGCCATGATCACTTCTGATCAATGCAACTATAGTAGAGTACTCAGTCTTGATGGACCTGAGAAAGTCTGTTAGAACTTTGAAGGTGTCAGACTTGTTCCTAAGAAAGAACACCCAAGTGAATCTTGAGAAGTCATCTACAATAACTAGAGAATAATGCTTCCCTCCTAAGCTCTGTATAGCAGTAGGTCCAAAAATATCTAAATGCAGCCAATACAGAATCCTAGGTGAATCACTCTTGGATACAGATTTGAAACTGCTTCTAGTTTGCTTACCTAACTGACAAGCCCTACAAATTCCTTCCTTCTTGTATGAACCAGAAGGCAGTCCTCTGACAAGATTGTCCTTAGAAAGATTAGAGATAGTTCTAAGGTTAATGTGTCCAAGCCTTTTATGACATAATTCATTTGTCTTACTTATTGAATTAAATAGACAGATGTCTGAATTGGCAGAGTCAAAATTGACTAGATAAATGTTTCCTTGTCTAATACCAGATAATACAATTAAGATTTTATTATCGGTAATAAGACATTGGGAAGGGTTAAAGGTTACCTGATAACCTTCATCACGTAACTAGCTTATGTTGATGAGGTTGTGCTTGAGACCTTTGACATATGATACTTCTTTGAAGGTGACTGCTCCAATCTTGACTTGTCCATATCCTTTTGTCTGTCCACAGTTGGAGTCTCCAAAGACAACTTTGGGTCCAAGCTTTGCCTTATAATTGCTCAGGTTGGCCTTGTTTCCTGTCATATGCTTTGAGCATCCACTATCCAAGTACCAATATTCCATTATCTTTGGATAGTTGTGTACCTGCAAAGACAGAAAAATAAACTATTTGTTTTTGACCCAGACTACCTTAGGTCCTTTTGTCTTACCACAATATTCAGAAATAAAGGATATTTCAGGCTGATCCTTATAGCCTTGTGGATGATATCTCCTTGGAGGTATTATCCATTCAGTGAAAGGATTTTTAGTTTGTTTTGAATTAGAATTCTTGAAATTTTTTGTATAGTATCTGTTCGACAAATTTGGGTAAGTTCGTCAATCGCCGTTCATGTAATAACTATACTGAAAATCTGTTTTCAGTTTTCGTCGATCTTCGTTCGACAAATTGAAGTCTTTTCGTCGAGCTCCGTTCGACAAATTCTTCTGAATACTTTTATTCATAACAGACTTGTTTGAAATATCTTTATTTGCTTCTACAGCCTCTTTGCTTTTAGCAGAAACGAATTTTATAGGTGTAGATAATATATTCTTCTTAATTAGAGGTGGCTCACTTGATGAAGCACCCAAGCCCAGTTTGCTATTAAGTCTAGCATTTTCTGTGTTTGTTATGTCCATCAGTTTGATGCTTCTCCCATTTAGGGATTCTTCAAACTTTTTGGCTTCAGACAACTTGCTCTCAATGAGAACAATATGTTCCCTGGAGGCAGCCAAACCTTTCTTAAGATTTACATTTTCTTCACTTATATTTTTCATTTCATCTAGCTTACTTCTGAGTGAGATTATTTCTTTCTCAGATTTTAGTAAATCTAAGCAAATAACCTTGAATTCAGCTTTGAATTCAACTGAAGTAAAATCAAAGTTAGATATTACCTGATTTGCATCATCTTCTGCTTCTAGTTCTGATCCTTCTTCATTATAATTATTGGCTGAGGCATTGATTGCCATCATGCAAAAGTTCTTCTCTTCTTCATTATCTTCATCATCACTGGATGATGATGCATTTCCTGACTCATTGCCTGAGTCATAAATTGCCATCAGGCACTGATCATTCACTTTTGTTTCTTCATCATCATTTGAAGAGGTGGATGACTGATCTGATTCAGTTTCACTCCAAAATTCTGCTACAAATCCTCTTCCCTTCTTTTTGTGTTTATGAGAGGAAGACTTGCTGGAGTTTCTTTTCTCTTCTTTGTCCTTTTTCTTTTCTTTCTACTGGTTTTCTGGACAGTCTGGTGCAATATGTCTTGGTTTCCTGCAACCAAAACATATAATTTCTTTAGAATTGTTTTTGTCATACCTTGACTTTTCATAGCTTCTGGATGACTTTTTCCTGAAGTCTTTTCTTGCCATCTTATAGAATCTTTTGGCAAACAGACTCATCAACTCCTCATTGTCAGGAGTCTTTCCTTCTTCTTATGTAGCTTTGAAGGCAATATTCCTGTCCTTCTTTGTTGAAGAGGAGGTGCTCACTTGTTCAGCTTCCCTTGTCTTGATGAGTTGCTCATAGGATTTGAGCTTTCCTAGCAGTGTCTCAGTAGTTATCTCATTAGACTTATGGCTTCCTTGATAGGCCAGATCCTAGAGTCCCAAGTGCTGGGGAAGCACATTAGGATTTTGTCATTGATCTCAGTTAATGAGATTTCCTTGTCCAGTATTCTGAGTTCACTTATGATTACACTTAATCTAGTGTACATATCTGCAACTGATTCTTCTTCACCCTTCTTAAAGTTCTCATACAGAGAGATCAAGTGAGATCTTCTGTCCTTTCTTTCATCAGCAGAGCCTGCAACCATATTGTTGAGAAAGGTCCATATCTCTCTAGCCGAGGTGCAGTCCACCACTTTCTGAAATATGTCATCAGACATTGTTTGAGACAGAATGTTCATGGCTTTTGCATCAGCACACCTTTGCTTTTTCTGTGCTTCTGTCCATTCAGGAGGTGGGACAGCATTATTGGCAGTTGTGGTTTCAGTACTTGCTGCTGCTGTAGTGGAGGCCCTGTCAAAATAACATTAAATATTTCTTCATCAATTGAGTTCATATAAAGCCTAATCCTTTCTTTCCACAGTGTAAACTTACTGAGATTGCACATAGGAGGTCTTATGCTAGTATACTCTTTGTTTTGTGCCTTGAGTTTTGATGCGCGAATCTTAGCACACCGCTATAGGCGGTAGTAAGACTGCGGCACGAAACGGCAGTGCACCGATCGTTCAAGTAATATAAAATGGGAATGAATCCCCAAGTATCGATCTCAAAGGAACACAGTAAGGTGGAGTTTATTATCGAGGAAGGACTTGAGATTGAAGTCCTTGAGTCGGATGGAATGCGGAAACGGGGTGATTTGGGCTTTTGGAAAATAAAAGAAAACAACTACAACTACTCCTATGCAATGCCGCTATGCAGTGCTTCGCTTGGCGGGATGGAGACTAGGCAGGCCTTGAGCGCACTGCGTCGCAAGGGCGGATGGACGAGTAGGCAAACGGAATCGAACTATGCAGGCCTTGAGCGCGCTGCTTCATTAAGCGGGATGGATTACACGGGCTGCTATGCCACGCTTCGCTAGGCGGATGGAAGAGTAGGCATACGGATGAGGGTCGCAAGCACCTCGTCGACAAGCACGCCACTAGCAATTGCTGGTGCGGCACACGAACGTGACGGCGGGATGGAGGATGGAATGGGGCGCACCTCAAGCAACTCAAACAGTAAAATATTTCACATAGACATGAAATGTATAGAAATGCAAATAAAGTTAAGTGCTACTTCATCAAAATGTTAGCTCTAGCTACATATACATCAATAAGAAAAGAACAAGGCAAGAAATCGACCGAATCCGAAGGCTCGTTGTAGATTCACGGTTGGAATCACCGGGTTGTCAATCCGCATCCAAGCTCGGTCCGCAACTACGTCCGGGGTAGAAAGAGCTTTCACTACTCTCTAATGAGCCCGTCTTCTTCGTGTCACGATCCGGTAGAGGTTGCAAACTTCCTCTTGCTTGATGGCGATGGCGGCTAGATCTTCCTTTAAAGCGCTAGGATGAAGGAGGAGGCCGAGAGGAAGCTCCGACTCAAGAATGGCGTGAAGAACAAGCCTGGAGCACCTCCCGATGGTGGGCGGCGATGGAGGGGCGAAATCGGGCGCTCTGGAGCAGGAAATGGCGGACTGGCGGAAGAAAATGCGGAGGATCCAACCTAATTCGCGAGCAAGAATATTTATAGGCGCTGGAATAAACAGTGTGCACGGTCATTGGCGCATGACCAGTGGTCGTGCGCGCTGGAGTTCTGTGATCGTGCGCCTGCCTGGGTGGAGCCTGCAATGTAAGAAATTTATAAAATACCATGTTCGCACGACCAGTGGAGCACGACCAGTGGAGCACGACCGGTGGTCGTGCGCACTATCGTAGGTGGTCGTGCGCACTGGTCGAAACAGAACTCATAAAATTGATGTTAAGTGCGCACGAACAGTGGCGCACTACCAGTGGTCGTGCGCAATAGAACCAGCGATCGTGCGCACTGTTCGAGACAGAACTCATAAAATTGGTGTTAAGTGCGCACGATCAGCGACGCACGACCAGTGGTCGTGCGTAATAGAACCAGTGATCGTGCGCAGTGTTCCTGTACAGAATTGTACCGGGAACACCTGCACGACTCTTGTTCCAGCATACAACACCAATCCAGCCACTAAAGGTGGCACTTAACAATGCATGAAAACTAATAACGAAGATAAACAAGAAATAACACCAAAACGGGCCTAGAAGTGCACATAGCATGGAATAACAAATATGAGCGAAAACATGCCTAAAATGAAGTGCATAGACTAGAAAATCGGCCCAGATGAGTCCATAAATGTGTATATATTTGGGACTCATCACACCCCCAGACTTAACTGTTTGCGCGTCCCGAGCAAACCATCTCTCGCGGACAGGAAAAACATAAGCTGGCAAAGAAATTATCAAGCGGAGTACCATGCGAAGTCGCATGCTCATGTGCGTAGAAGTACAGTAGACAAAATTTCTAATTATATATATTAGTTTATACTTATCTAGGGGCGTATTTATATATTGCATTTACTCAAAAAGTGAATCACGGTGAATCATAAAGTCGTACATAGGAAGAAAGTAAACTAAGCGCTGAGGCGAGCATTGCCAAAGATCGGGGCTCGAGACAACTCCATTGAAATCCATCAATGTCGGTGACCATAAGCTTGCCCGTTCGCACTCTCTCCACGGCACTGGTTTGACTCAAATGCGTGAATCAATAGGACTTAAGGTTTTAGATGAGGCTTGGGTTTAGGTGAGGTAAACAAATATAAACATGAAGGCTTAGAACACAAAAACCCAAATGAGCAAATGCATAACATTATCCAAGTAGCCATAAAACACGCGGATGCACCACACCCCCAGACTTAGACTTAACAACATGGGTGTGTGCACCGCCTACTCCCAAACATATATTTTTACACAGATTTTTCATTAAAGCTCATATCTTTTTCTTTTCTTTTCACTTCTTTTCTTTCTCTCATTTTCTTCTTTTCTTTTCTTATCATTTTCAGCAGCTAAACAATAAAACACATCCACATCTTCACAAACATATCACCAAATCAACAACCCAACTCATGAAAATAATAAACAGCTAAAGTTCATATTTGGGTGTGCGACTAGGATTGGCATTTAGGCTTTGGTGAGACAACAGTGGGGCTGAATCAAAGAAAGGGTAGGCACAACTGGGCTGACGAGGATAAAGCGATAGGAGTGGGCACAAAGGCTCAACCGGGCCAAAATGATGGCCTATATCACATCCACGCAATTGACTAACTGTATACCCATGCTTCAAGAATCACTTGGGGCAAGTTCTAGCCACCAAGAAAGATAATCCTTCCTCCCGACTCGAGCAATATGAGGCTAACAAACGCCTACACACATTCCTATGCTACCGTTTGATTCACACCGGATTCACCAATTTTGAGTAGAGTAATCAATATTTACGCTAATAGAAAAAAAAATATAAACTAAAAGCATAAAAAGAAATTGAATCTACACGAATTTCTAAACGAGACATGAGCACTCGACTAGGAGCACTACAGGAGTCAACATTTTACTCTGCCTTATAATCCTAAGCCAGCACAATGATTTTCCAAATCACACAAAAAGACAAATTCAACTCGCAACGTGCCAACAGCTAAGCGCGCTCAAGTGGGTGCTGTGGTGTGCAATGAAAATAAACAAAACATTTTAAATGAAATTTTCTAGTATGCAGTGCAATAGTGCATGTGAGCGGGTAAACAAAACTACTCTCTCCCAGACTTAAACTAAACAATCCGCATAATATATGACAGGAAAATCAAAATAGGGCTAGGGGAAGAGAGTACCCAATGCTCAGCAAGTGAGCATACCAGAAGATTGGCGATTAACTCTAGACCAAGCTGCAGCACCCAACCAGAAGAATACCTGCAGGGGTCAGCTCCGCAAAAATAGAAGAAAGCAGAAATGCTAAAACTGAACAGAAATTAACTAACTACTCTAACTAGGAAAATGAAAATGCAATAAAAGTAAGATAACTACTGGGGTTATTGTCATCCCAGCACGACTTATTCAGGTTTTGTATAGTTCTAGCTTATAGGACTATGAAAAAGAAAATGCACAGGTAACTGTTCTAATATGCGCATCGGTAGCGGGTACCGATACGGAGACAGAGCAGTCACCCATCTACCTAAATATAGATACCTGCTCCTCACGGGTAGAGGGAAAAGAAAGTAAGAAGAGGAGGAGGCCTGGTCCTCACTCATCTCACCAAAACTATCCTTGCCCAGCAAGGTATCATCTCTAGGGAGGCAGTAGGAGGAGAAGGCAATGAGTGGGGCTTCCTTTACGGAGGAGGGATCAACCTCCTCACATGAGAGGATACACTGATCATTGACTTGAGCAGAATGCTCCAAGTCCTCCTGAAGTACCTGTGAAGACTCAACCTGCACAGGCTTAGATAGAGAAAGGGGATTAAGAGATAATAAAGAAGAAAAACATGAATAAAAATCAATCGGGGGAGTGATCCCGGTCTCACTCCCGGCAAGATCCAAGGATAAATCGTTATCATCATCGTAAGTATCAAAGCAAGGGGAACCCAAGAACTCAAGGGCCTCAGTGGTGGTTTGGACCTCCTCGTCCCATGAAGAAGTGCAAACCTCCTCATCAGAGAGAGTATCCTCCTCATCCCACCGAGGTGCACTATCGTGTTCAAAGTATTCATTCTCCCCTTCGGGGAAAACAAACTCCTCTTCCCACTTTGGAGCATCCTCCGAGTCAGAAGCATCACCCCACTCCTTCACTTCGATAGGATCATAAAGAATGTGTGTAGAAAAATCATGCAAAGAAACTGGAGGAACATCAGAATCAGAAAGTAGAATATCAGGTTCCTCCGCAAAAAGATCTGCTAATGCCTCCCCGATGGAAAGAATACTTTCCAAATCCCACTCAGGAGAACCTAGGAGCTCCCATTCCTCTCCTTGTTGGCCAACATATGAGTTATCATCATCACTAGGAGTGAAGCCATACATAGGGAGTGAGGAGTCCATGCATGAAATAAGATCGGGGGCAGATGGCACGATTGCCTCCATGGGTAAAGAATGAGTGATAGGGACAATGTTGTCATGAGTGGAGGAGCGGCGGTTAGGATTGAAAAGACTAGGGCAGTCCTTCAATTCATGACCCCCTCCTCGACACAACAAGCAAACAACGTTCCTACACTGCCTAACATTTAACTCATTCATTTGGTCTATATAATAGACCATCTTGTCGTAAGTGCTAGGAGAAATGTCCCATGATGACATATTTGACAATTAAAGCAGATATAACGAGACTGAAATTCTTTGCAAGAAAATTTACACAAACTAATAAAAATTCTTGGATTAAACTTGCCTAAAACTTTAAAATAAGAGGGAAAGAAATAATAACAAGCGGTAAATAAGTAAACAGCAAACAAAAATAATAAGGCGGCAATACACACTGGAAGAAACTTCTCTCTCTCAGCTCTCCCTCTCAAGAAACCTCACACGTCTGTGTTCCCCGGCAACGGCGCCAAAACCTTGATGCGTGAATCTTAGCACACCGTTATAGGAGGTAGTAAGACTGTGGCACGAAATGGCAGTGTACCGATCGTTCAAGTAATATAAAATGGGAATGAATCCCCAAGTATCGATCTCAAAGGAACACAGTAAGGTGGAGTTTATTATCGAGGAAGGACTTGAGATTGAAGTCCTTGAGTCGGATGGAATGCGGAAACGGGGTGATTTGGCTTTTGGAAAATAAAAGAAAACAACTACAACTACTCCTATGCAATGCCGCTATGCAGTGCTTCGCTTGGCGGGATGGAGACTAGGCAGGCCTTGAGCGCGCTGCGTCGCAAGGGCGGATGGACGAGTAGGCAAACGAAATCGAACTATGCAGGCCTTGAGCGCGCTGCTTCGTTAAGCGGGATGGATTACACGGGCCGCTATGCCATGCTTCGCTAGGCGGATGGAAGAGTAGGCATACGGATGAGGGACGCAAGCACCTCGTCGACAAGCACGCCACTAGCAATTGCTGGTGCGGCACACGAACGTGACGGCGGGATGGAGGATGGAATGGGGCGCACCTCAAGCAACTCAAACAGTAAAATATTTCACATAGACATGAAATGTATAGAAATGCATATAAAGTTAAGTGCTACTTCATCAAAATGTTAGCTCTAGCTACATATACATCAATAAGAAAAGAACAAGGCAAGAAATCGACCGAATCCGAAGGCTCGTTGTAGATTCACGGTTGGGATCGCCGGGTTGTCAATCCGCGTCCAAGCTCGGTCCGCAACTACGTCCGGGGTAGAGAGAGCTGTCACTACTCTCCAATGAGCCCGTCTTCTTCGTGTCACGATCCGGTAGAGGTTGCAAACTTCCTCTTGCTTGATGGCGATGGCGGCTAGATCTTCCTTTAAAGCGCTAGGATGAAGGAGGAGGCCGAGAGGAAGCTCCGGCTCAAGAATGGCGTGAAGAACAAGCCCGGAGCACCTCCCGATGGTGGGCGGCGATGGAGGGGCGAAATCGGGCGCTCTGGAGCAGGAAACGGCGGACTGGCGGAAGAAAATACAGAGGATCCAACCTAATTCGCGAGCAGGAATATTTATAGGCGCTGGAATAAACGGTGAGCACGGTCATTGGCGCACGACCAGTGGTCGTGCGCGCTGGAGTTCTGTGATCGTGCGCCTGCCTGGGTGGAGCCTGCAATGTAAGAAATTTATAAAATACCATGTTCGCACGACCAGTGGCGCGCGACCGGTGGTCGTGCGCACTATCGTAGGTGGTCGTGCGCACTGGTCGAAACAGAACTCATAAAATTGATGTTAAGTGCGCACGAACAGTGGCGCACTACCAGTGGTCGTGCGTAATAGAACCAGCGATCGTGCGCACTGTTCAAGACAGAACTCATAAAATTGGTGTTAAATGCGCACGATCAGCGGCGCACGACCAGTGGTCGTGCGCAATAGAACCAGTGATCGTGCGCAGTGTTCCTGTAGAGAATTGTACCGGGAACACCTGCACGACTCATGTTCCAGCATACAACACCAATCCAGCCACTGAAGGTGACACTTAACAATGCATGAAAACTAATAACGAAGATAAACAAGAAATAACACCAAAACGGGCCTAGAAGTGCACATAGCATGGAATAACAAATATGAGCGAAAACATGCCTAAAATTAAGTGCATAGACTAGAAAATCGGCCCAGATGAGTCCATAAATGTGTATATATTTGGGACTCATCAAGTTTTTAACAGAAAAATAAATAAAATAAAAAGTCTAAAATAACTTAAGATCTAATTGATCTTTGTGATTCAGGTGTTAGCCTGTAAAGAATCAACTTCCTCTGATACCAATTGAAAGTGGAGGTTAGATCTTAAATTAACTCTAGAGGGGGGTGAATAGAGTTTAAAACTTTTTCCTTTTGTTTTATTGCGTAATTAAAAATTAGTGATATATATGTATGTATAGAGAGTGAGTAATGAAAACTGAAATAATATGAGTAATGAAAATAGTACACAGCACAACACAAAAAAGAAATCAAACACAGAGGACACAAGGAGCTATAGTTGTTCCTCACTAAACTTGGGTACGTCTACTCTTCTACCACCCTTGGTAGGAATCCACTAGGATTTTTGATCAGGTGCCCTCACACCAATGAGCTTTTGACAAGGTGCCCAAAAACCAAGCATGATTTTTTGATAAGGTTTCTTGCCACCAAGAGGTAAACTTTTAAAGGGAGTTTTAACCCTGCACAGAATGGGATAGAGAGGGGTTTAGATGTTCTTCCCTGTCAAGATGTATAGAGAAGACTCTAGTGGATGTTGATGTAGAAAAGAACTCCTCTGTCTGATATGAGATGTTTGACAGTTGATTTTGCAGGAGCTTTTCTTTGAAAGAATTGATCTTCCTGTAGCAGATAAATCTGAAAGGCAAGAGTGCTTCTCAGGTTGTTGTTGCTCTTTTGAAGATCTGGACTTGCAGCAAAAGACTGAGAGAAGAATTGAAGTTCTCAGTTGAAATGAAAATGTTGTTGTTGAGGAAGAAGAAGATGATGTTCTTTTTGTTCTTCTTTCTCTTCTCTTCCTGAAGCTTTCTCCTTTCTTGATTCTTATTTTGCAACAGGAAATCTGAGAGATGGTGTAGCTGTTCTCAGAAAATGTATGCTGCTGAAGGAGGAAGAAGAAGATGAAGTTCTGTTCTCTGAAAGAATGCTGAGGAGGAAGAAGAAGAAGTTTTAATTTCTTTTCTTCTATATTTCTTTCTTACTCGACAGCTACCTCTCTCCTTTTTCTGTACTACTGTATTAATGAGTTTTGTACTGATTGTCGTGTAAAAAAACAGCTGTAAAATTATTCTGTAATATCTTCTTCCTTCTTTCTTTTGAAATCACTGACAGAAATTAAATGCACATTCCTTATATTAAGGAATATATTATTCTGAAAGCATATTTCTGGGAACTGCAAATGTCACGCCGTATTCTCTTTCCTTTTCCATGAATATGTCCTTTTCCGAGAAAATGTCAATGACTATAACTTAAATAATAAAGGAAATATATTTTCCTTACTTGATCTGATGGAAAGAGTCGTTGCTTTCGTCGATCTGAGATCAGAGAATGAAATGAATATAATTCTTCTGAAATTTCTGAGTTTAAATAATAAATCTTTGATCTGAACAAAATTTGTCGAACGCAGACTGGAGTTCGTCGAACGGAAAGATTCGTCGACCGCTGAGCCTGGATAAAATCGTCGAGCGCTGAGCTGGAGTAAAAGCGTCGAGCGCTGAGCTGGAGTAAAAGCGTCGAGCGCTGAGCTGGAGTAAAAGCGTCGAGCGCTGAGCTGGAGTAAAAGCGTCGAGCGCTGAGCTTGAGCAAAAGCGTCGAACGCTGCACTTAGACAAATTCTTCGACCGCTGAGACGGGTTTGTCAACCGCTGAGAACAAGTCTGTTCGTCGAACGCAGAGAGCTTACCGATTGTCGAACGTAGATATCCATTCGTCGAACGCAGAATCTGAATGAAATCTCTAGTTCTAACAGCCTAAAATCTTGACCCATAAACTATACATTGGGGTCAACTTGTCCTTAGTTAACATATAGTGATCCTAGCCCAAATCAGAAATAGGGTTGTTCCAACACGTCGCCCTGCTTGGACGTACTCTTCTTCTATCATATAGCGTGGTTCTTTCGATTGCTCCATCAGGGGCAGCTCTTCCTGGGTGATGGTGTCGGTGGTCAGCTTCTCGGCCTCTAGCTGGCGGGGCAGGGTGAGCGGAGCCTGCTGCGCTGGAGGATCCTTCTGAAGCTTCTTCCTCCCGAATGGCCTCTTCATTCGGGGCATGACTCGGAGCTGGGGGCGGCGGCACGTTCAATGCCAGCGGCTGAATTGGAACTTGAGGAGCCCCGAGATTCCTTACGAGAGCCAACATCTCGACTTGCTGTTCTTCAATCTGCTGCATGCGCCCTTCCAGCCCTGCTGTGGGCGCAGGCACTGCCCCTTCTCCGGGAGGCACATTGATAAGCGAGTGGGAAGGGGCTGGGTCGATGCGTCCCTCTGGCATCGATCCTTCAGTTGTGCGAGCACTCTTCCTTGTCATTGCAGTTGGCCTTTTAAGAGTTTTGGGAATCGGTTCCCACAGACGGCGCCAAACTGTTGCGGGTCGCTCGAGTGCTCTTATCGACCGGTAAAATTGAACAACCTTAGATCGGAAGCGAACCGAGCGCGCAAACAGTCAATTAGATATTCGTTGAGTACACTGAGACTTTTTAACGTGGAAAACCCGGAAAGGGTAAAAAACCACGCGGTCGGAGCTGTGCCGACCAAATTTCCACTATCTTCTGGGGGGTTACAATTAGGGACTTAGAACTCGAGCGCGACAGGCCGCTGCTCGTTACAATAATAGAGGGAGAGAGAGAGGGAGAGAGTTCCGAAGGTGGCAGGCCACCTCCAGAAAAACTAAGTCTTTTTCCTTCTGAGAATACTGGAGAACAAAAGTGAGAATGCTGAGTCGCCTTCCGGGAGAACAAAAGTGAGATGCTCCGGAGAACAAAAGTGAGATGCTCCGGAGAACAAAAGTGAGAATGCTGAGTCGCCTTTCGGGATGAAGGAAATCTTCAAGTCCACGAAGGAGATCTTCAAGCGCCGAAAGAGAATTCCGTGAAAATCTTCAAGGAGCTCTCCCGGGTGCAGAAGACAAGGTCCTTTGAAATGAAGCCCTGGGGCTCCTTTTATAGCTTTGGCCGGGAGTAGCCCGGTAATTTCGTCGTTGTAACCACCGTAATAACCTGGCGGACAAATTATATTTTCCGGTTCGGGGCACACGAATCGTCGTTTTTCATAAATGACCATCTTGCCCCTCGGGCAGTTCTGGCAGTTTGGGCAGTTTTGTTGGAGGCGAAAATTGTTGGGTTTTTCTAGAACCATACATCATATGTAGGCGCAGCGGAAATAAACAGAATAACCCAAAAGAATTTGGATCGGGCCATGAATATTGAATCAAGAAATTAACAAAATTGCTACTAGGCATAAATTACCTTAGTGGAGTTGGATCGAATCCAACCTAGGTGCTCCAAGAAGAACAATCCTGTCGGCGGCAAAGAGAGTTCTCACGTAGAATTATGTCTACGTCTCTACAGAGATCCACACGAGCCGGGAGAAGAAGACTGCACTCTTGCACTTCCACGAACTGCTAGGTTCGCTCCAGGAAGAACAATCACGGCGACGATCGCCGGAAGGGAGATCTGCGGAGGTGCGGCGGAACTCTTCCGTCTAGGGTTCGGGCGGAACTCTTCCGTCGGCTCCTCTTCTTCATCGAATAAGAGTAATCTCTTGAACCCCTTAAAACCGGTTCTATTTATACCCGAAGTATAAAAAGACCTAGAAAAATCGCTATCCGCGGTCCATACAGAAGTTTGGGGGTTTCTATAACAATTCGTCGGGATTCCACGGAACAATCCGACGAATTATGACGAATCATATCAGACGGCAACATTTGCCGAGTTAAGGATCTCTGTAACAATTCGTCGGGATTCCACGGAACAATCCGACGAATCCGACGAATTCCGACGAATCATATCAGACGGCAACATTTGCCGAGTTAAGGATCTCTGTAACAATTCGTCGGGATTCCACGGAACAATCCGACGAATCCCGATGAATCCGACGAATCATATCCGTGAAAACCCGACGAATTTTATCCGTGTAAACCCGACAAATTCAGACAGCAACATTTGCTGGACCTCCCCTATTCTACATGGTGATTGGTAACCTTTACCAACACAGTCAATCTTCCATCTTCTCCACATGCTCTTATGTGCAACCCTGCATGCTCATATCGCGTTGGCAGTGACATTATATGTTTGACCACTTCTAGATCACAATGGTAACTCCAACAGTCTCCCACTTGATCTTGAAAGTATCAAACAAAAACCTCACAAACAATGAGCGGCATCTAGCAATGCATCATTGCTCCCCAAGCAATAAGAGTTCATAACTCATAAGCCTTTATGACCAATGTTCCAGTGTTGTCTTTGTCCCTTTGTCCCTTACATCCGGAAAGAACTAGAGGCATGAACCGGGTCACCCTCATAGTAGCTCAATCCAAGTTTCTTGATCTAGAACGGACTTCGAGAGAATGGTGAGCTCAATATCACATATTGACTCAACCAAGCATGGCCATGCATTTCTCAGTCCAATTCCATCAAGGGGCCCATGGATGCAACTCCTGTTATATAGGAGGACAAATCCCATATCTGCTCACACCCAAACACCCAAGTGATTCGTAACGTACCCAACGACCACCCGTATCATCAACCTTCTTCAAGGAAGACTTTAGATGACATCAAAGCACGCTCTTCCTCACTCAATGAATGCTGTGACTTCAGGTCAAACGACCACAACACCATTGTCAAATGAGACCTACTTGTGACACTTTTAAGTAACAATCCACAAAGTAGTCTCAGGTTGGGTCTGTCCAGTACAACTTGTTCACTAACAAGTACCCACGTGATGACTTGATATCACAATATCATGACCTGTGAGAACCGGTCATCAGTCAACACACATGATAGTCTTAATGTATCATCATCACCCTTAGCTTCTACGATGATACCTCGACCAGGGACCTTTTAAGAATGAAGCTTCGAAATCATAGGCTCTCACATTCAAGTCACGTACTTGATGTCCTATGGAAGCGAACATTCTAAGGGTATTTATCACGAATTTTATTCTATCATATAGAAACAGTATATCGTAATAAAAGAACTTGCCATTAATTGTAAAAGGAAATAATTGGTACACAATTCATCATATGAATAAATAATAAACAGCCAACAGAATATATAAATATCTTATATGCAACCCACAAGACTCCCACTAGAGTTGATCACTCAGGTATCGCATACCCATTGATCTAGTATGACCATCATGTTTTCTCTGGGCAAGAGGCTTTGTCAGTGGATCTGCAATATTCTCCTCAGTCGGCACTCTGCAAATCTTCACATCTCTTGTTCGACAATCTCACGAGTAAGATGGAACCGCCGAAGTATGTGCTTGGAGCGCTGATGGGATCTAGGTTCCTTAGATTGTGCAATTGCACCATTGTTATCACAGTAGAGAACTATGGGACCAACAATGCTAGGAACTACATCTAGCTCGCCGATGAATTTCCTAATTCATACAGCCTCCTTCGCTGCATTTGCCACAGCAATATACTCGGCCTCAGTTGTAGAATCAACAACTGTCTCTTGCTTAGAACTCTTCCAGCTCACAGCTCCTCCATTCAGGCAAAACACAAACCCTGACTGAGACTTCGAATCATCCCTATCAGTTTGGAAGCTGGCATCCGTGTAACCACTTACAACGAGCTCTTCCTTTCCACCATACACCAAGAATACATCCTTAGTCCTTCTCAAGTACATCAGGATATTCTTTATGGCTATCCAGTGACATTCACCGGGATCAGACTGATACCTGCTAGTCATGCTCAAAGCAAAAGAGACATCGGGTCGAGTACATAACATTGCATACATGATTGACCCAATTGCCGAAGCATATGGAATCAACTTCATGCGGTCCTTATCTTCACAAGATTTTGGACACTGGTCCTTAGAGAGATTCACACCATGAGACATGGGCAAAAATCCTTTCTTGGACTCAAGCATGTTGAACCGCTTCAACACCTTGTCAATGTACGTACTCTGGGTCAAACCCAGCAACTTCTTCGATCTATCTCTATAGATCTTAATATCGAGTATGTAAGTCGCTTCACCCAAGTCCTTCATAGAAAAGCAGTTCCCTAGGTTGTTCTTAACAACTTTCAGGGTAGGTATGTCATTCCCGATCAGCAGTATGTCATCTACATACAATATCAGGAAGACAACAATGCTCCCACTGATTTGCTTGTAAACACACGGTTCATCTTCATTCTTGACAAAACCAAACTCTTTGATCTTCTCATCAAAATGAAGATTCCAACTTCTAGAGGCTTGTTTCAATCCATAGATGGACTTATTCAGCTTGCATATTTTAGTGGCTTCATTTGGGGATACAAAACCCTCGGGTTGTGTCATGTACACTTCCTCAAGGAGGTTTCCATTTAGGAAAGCCGTTTTGACATCCATCTGCCAGATCTCGTAGTCATAATACGCAGCAATAGCAAGCAATATCCTAATGGACTTTACCATGGCAACATGGGAAAAGGTCTCATCATAGTCAACACCATGAATTTGCTTGAAACCCTTAGCCACCAGTCGCCCTTTGAATGTCTGTACATTCCCATCCATGTCGGTCTTCTTCTTGAAGACCCACTTGCACCCTATGGGTCGTACCCCTTCAGGTGGTTCCACCAAGTTCCAAACTTGGTTTGTATACATGGAGTCCATTTCGGATTTCATAGCCTCAAGCCATTTGTCGGAGTCCGGTCCATTCATAGCCTCTTGGTAGGTTGCTGGTTCATCATCATGATCCATAAGCAACACATTACCTATTTGAGACACGAGAAATCCATATCTCTCAGGATCAAATCTTGGTCTACCAGATCTACGTAGGACTTGTGTTTCGTGAGCAGGTTCTCTAGCTACAACATCTTGTAGTCCTGGCTCAGAATCCAACTCTGGTTCATTCACTATTTGTGGTTCTTGAACTTCTTCAAGTTCTACCTTTTGCGTCTTTCTTGATAAGAACTCTTTCTCCAAGAAGACACCCGTCCTTGCGACAAACACTTTGCCCTCAGACGGTAGGTAAAAGTAATATCCCTTCGTTTCCTTAGGATATCCCACCAGATAACACTTATCTGATTTGGGTTCCAGCTTGTCAGGCATTTGACGTCGTACGTATGCCTCACAGCCCCAAATTTTAATGAACGACATACTAGGACGCTTACCAGTCCATATCTCATATGGTGTCTTTAGAACCGTTTTCGTCGGAGCGCGATTCAGTGTCAAAGCAGCAGTCTCTAAAGCAAAACCCCAAAAGGAAACAGGCAAGTCTGCATGACTCATCATCGACCGTACCATGTCTAACAGAGTACGATTTCTCCTCTCAGACACACCATTATGCTGCGGTGTCCTAGGTGGAGTGAGCTGTGATACAATACCACACTCTTTCAGATGATCACGGAACTCATGACTCAGGTATTCGCCACCTCGATCAGATCGGAGTGCTTTAACCCTTTTACCCAATTGGTTCTCCACTTCATTCTTAAACTCTTTGAACTTTTCAAAGGTTTCGGATTTGCACTTCATAAGATACACGTATCCGTATCTACTGAAATCATCAGTAAATGTAACGAAGTAGAAATACCCACCTCTAGCCATAGAACTGATGGGTCCGCATACATCACTATGTACTATACCCAAAAGATCCTCAGCCCTCTCAGTATAACCAGTGAAAGGGGATTTAGTCATTTTGCCTAATAAACAAGACTCGCATCGCTCAAATGATTCATAATCAAATGAGTCCAATAGTCCATCTTTATGGAGCTTGGATATGCGCTTCTCGTTTATATGGCCCAAACGACAATGCCAGAGATATGTAGGATTTGAGTCATTTGTTCTTAGTCTTTTATTATTATCTACATTATAGATCGGATGGTCTAGGTTCAAAACATAAAGACCATTAAACAATTGAGCTACAGCATAACAAACATCATTCTTAAATATAGAACAACAATTGTTCTTAATTATAAAAGAAAATCCAATCATGTCTAAGCATGAAATGGATATAATGTTTCTAGTTATGGACGGAACAAAATAACAATTATTAAGTTCTATTACAAGCCCACTGGGCAAAGAAAGACGGTAAACCCCTACGGCTACAGCAGCAACTCTTGCTCCATTGCAGACGCGCAGGTCCACCTCTCCTTTACTCAGCAATCTTCTCCTTTTCAGTTCCTGCACATTTGTACAAATGTGAGAACCACATCCGGTATCCAATACCCAAGATGAAGGAGCAGAAAGGTTTATCTCTATAACGTAAATATTCGAAGCGGAAGTCATACCTCCCTTCATTTTCTGCAGACCGTCAATGTACGAAGGACAATTCCTCCTCCAATGACCAGCCTTGCCACAATGGTGGCATTTCCCTTCCTTCACGGTGCTCTTCTTTTTCAGCGCAGAAGATTTGGGCTCAAGATGTGACTTAGGTCCCACCTTCGTCTTCTTGAAGCCCTTGGCCTTACCCTTGCCTTTATGTACCATCAATATAGGACTAGCAGGCTTGGCCTTCTTCATGTTTATCTCGGCAGTTCGCAACATGCCTAGGAGCTCGGGCAGTGTCTTGTCTATTTCATTCATGTTGTAGTTCAAGACGAACTGCTCATAACTATCCGGCAATGATTGCAGGATAAGATCTATGGCCAACTCTTGACCCAGAGGAAAACCCAGTCTCTCCAGGTTCTCTATATACCCAATCATTTTGAGTATGTGAGTACCAACCGAGTCTCGAGCTCCCGTTTTGCACTGAAATAAGGCCTTCGTGACATCGAACCTCTCTTGACGAGCTTGCCCTTGAAACATTTTCTTTAGGTGCTCGTCAATCTCCTTGCACCCCATGTTCTCGTGTTGCTTCTGAAGCTCAGAGTTCATGGTGGCAAGCATAAGGAACTCGACGTCTAAGGCGTCATCGGTATACTTCTTATAAGCATCCTTATCAACACGGGACGAGTTCCCGGTCGGCACCTCGGGGGCTTCTTCTTCCAAGACGTAGAGCTTTCGCTCTTGCCTGAGAACAATTCTCAGGTTCCTATACCAGTCCATATAGTTCGTCCCACTTAGCTTGTCCTTCTCAAGGATAGCTCTCAGGGACAAGGTGGAATGTGAACCACTTGCCATGGAATTCTACAAGAATTTATGCAGAATTTAATCAGTACCAAAATTTCAAAATACAATTTATTTTAATTTAGACTTCAATTAAATACTCCCACTATTTTATTCAAATTGATAGCCCTCACTATCAATTCGGAGAGTCCATGCGAGCTACTCTCTTAGTGGACAAGATCCGTATTTCACCAACACCACGAGTCCGCTTTGGCGTTCCTCTCATAATGCGGTTATTTAGGTAGGCAACGCTTGCCAATTGCATCCTCATGCAACTCTTGTATGGCTGGTGAATAACTCCTTATTCGCATCCATCATATGGTGCATGCCAACCCTATGCCTCTAGGCACTCAACCTTTGAGGTCACCTAGTTAAGTTAGACCCGATGTCGACAGTGGGATATCACAATTATCCGCTCGCACCCTTACCAAGATAGATTAATGCACCTTGCTTTGGCAAGCCCACACTTCATCGATCGAGGCAGGAAGAGTGTCATCCATCGGAAGGCATCCGAACACTTAATATTTGATGAAGGGATTTTAATTTTTAATAATAGGTTAACACTTAACCATGATCAATATTTGATCAAAGTGCACATCCACAGAAAAACAAGCTTTCTAAAATCCACATGCATCCCTTATGTGCACAACATAAGACTATCAACCTTTGATAGACGAAAGGGCTAAATCTGGACATTTAGAACTCTTCCAAATCTTCAGATTTACATGCATTGGACAAAGGCAAAGACAACTCGACATAAAGCAGTAGACAAGCTCGTCTCTCATTGTTGGATTCAAAATCCAAAACAATACAAGGGTTCATTAACCACTTGAGGGACGGTTACTGCTAAGGAGACAACAATTTCTAACAATTAGAAATTACCACGAAATCCCAGACATTCCTGGCGGGGTTCCAAGGGGCCGCGCCCCTGGCACATTCATGACCGGAGCCTCCCTCTGATACCACTGTTGGGTTTTTCTAGAACCATACATCATATGTAGGCGCAGCGAAAATAAACAGAATAACCCAAAAGAATTTGGATCGGGCCATGAATATTGAATCAAGAAGTTAACAAAATTGCTACTAGGCATAAATTACCTTAGTGGAGTTGGATCGAATCCAACCTAGGTGCTCCAAGAAGAAGAATCCTGTCGGCGACAAAGAGAGTTCTCACGTAGAATTATGTCTACGTCTCTACAGAGATCCACACGAGCCGGGAGAAGAAGACTGCACTCTTGCACTTCCACGAACTGCTAGGTTCGCTCCAGGAAGAACAATCACGGCGACGATCGCCGGAAGGGAGATCTGCGGAGGTGCGGCGGAACTCTTCCGTCTAGGGTTCGGGCGGAACTCTTCCGTCGGCTCCTCTTCTTCATCGAATAAGAGTAATCTCTTGAGCCCCTTAAAACCGGTTCTATTTATACCCGAAGTATAAAAAGACCTAGAAAAATCGCTATCCGCAGTCCATACAGAAGTTTGGGGGTTTCTGTAACAATTCGTCGGGATTCCACGGAACAATCCGGCGAATTCCGACGAATCATATCAGACGGCAACATTTGCCGAGTTAAGGATCTCTGTAACAATTCGTTGGGATTCCACAGAAAAATCCGACGAATCCGACGAATTCGGACGAATCATATCAGACGGCAACATTTGTCGAGTTAAGGATCTCTGTAACAATTCGTCGGAATTCCACGGAACAATCCGACGAATCCCGACGAATCCGACGAATCATATCCGTGAAAACCCAACGAATTCTATCCGTGTAAACCCGACGAATTCAGACAGCAACATTTGCTGGACCTCCCCCATTCTACATGGTGATTGATAACCTTTACCAACACAGTCAATCTTCCATCTTCTCCACATGCTCTTATGTGCGACCCTGCAGGCTCATATCGCGTTGGCAGTGACATTACATGTTTGACCACTTCTAGATCACAATGGTAACTCCAACAAAAAATGCGACGGATTGTTCCTGAAATCTGAGAAGCTAGAAAGACAAAAAGTGAGCATGCTAGAAAGACAAAAAGTGAGCGTGCCCGAAATGTGAAAGTGTTCTGAGCGCGCTCAGAAGTATTCTGAGCGCGTAACGAACGGGGAAGCGCTCAGAACGGAATCCGGAGCCCGAAAAGCGGGCGGCGAGCCAGAAGAAGGGATTCTCACCCCAATCTTGCTACGGGGGAGAGCGGTTCGACCACACCTAAAGGGGGGCACGGCGTGGCCGCACCCGAGGGGGGTGCGGCTTTGCTTGGCCGCACCCCACATGGGGTGCGGCTTGGCTCGACCGCACCCCAAGGGGGTGCGCCCTGGCCGCACCCCACATGGGGTGCGGTTCGGCCGCCCCCCCCCCCCCCCCCCCCACTATGGGGGGTGCGGCTATTCGCACCCCACTAGTGGGGTGCGGGCAAATCGCACCCTAGTAGCGGGGCTCGGTCATGGCGGCGCGCGACGTGCGTTTCGTGCGTGTTCTCGTGTTGGCGGTCGGCGGAAATGGCGGGTTCAGTTTCTCCAACTTGAGCGATCATGCGTTGACCGTTGACCCCACCTCTCTTTAGTGGAGTTTTCTCTAGACACACCCCAAGGCCTTTATGGATGTATAACACATCTCTTTGGTCGATGTACGAACGAAAGATAATCTAGCTGATCCATTTACAAAAAGGACTGCCCAAAGATCAGTTAATCAAAATAGTGAGGGAAATATGACTAAAGGCGATTTAGATCACCTAAGTCTAAACAACTGTTTTGGTTTTTCTCTGATTTCCTTTGTCAAAGCAAGCATGTTGTGCTCCGTTGATATTTTGGTTGCTGAGTACGAATCTGGTAAGTTATTTCATTCCAAATTTGATGTTAATAACTTTACGTGGATTTGTCTTTTCTTACATAAAAGGTGAGTGTTATTCCAAATTTGATAGCACAACCTTACTCGGTTTGACTCTTCTTCTGTTAATGGGTTTCATTCCAAACTTGATGATTTTCACTTAACTTTAGAAGAACAGTAACCCTGACATTCCATATTGGAACACAGATATAACTACGATGTCCAGAAGTCCATAAATCATTTCTTTGAAAACCGATATTGGATTCTGAGGTTGAACCTATAATACTCTAAGTAGGTCTCCTTCTAGCTGATTATTAAGTACTACTTTTCTTTATGTTGAACTAGATACTTATACATTTTCTATTGAAAATTACAGGAGTTGTTGTTGATGGAGGATCACTGGAAGAATGGGATCCTAAACAGGATGATTTGCTGAACGTCTGAGGCTGACGACGACAGTTTTTGTTTTCTTTGTTTTATCTCTGCTTAAATCACTGTTTATCTCTTTCTTTGATACGCATGATAATTTGGACTTTTATGCTCTTTTTGTTGATCTTAGTCACTATGTTTGTTGGACTTGTGATATGATCGAACTTTAGAATATTTTGTGGTGCAGTTGATATTTATTGTTTATCCATATATGTGCTTACAATTTTCTTTAAGTGTAATCTAGTTTGCAGGTGTTTGACATGATTGTGTATTTTTCACGATTGGCTAAATTTACACAAACCACACTAACCGACGTTGGGTTTACCGCGGACATAGGAGGGGATTATTAAAGTATTTAATTATAACTCCGCGCGTGTCGAACTGACTCGGTAAGCCTTAATGGGTTTCGTATCAACCTAGGGACTGGATCTACGCTGGAGATACTATAAGTAGTCATTCCAAACTTGATGGACTACCGTAGAATATCTTGAGCAGCCTCTAACCCTAACATTAATAAATCATGAAGTATTATATTTTTGCACGATAATTATTATAGCATTTTCATATATCAATATGCATGCAATCAAAAAAGGATCTCATTATCCCTTTAACAAAAGCGACTTGACCATTCGTCATGTCAAGTGAGTTACCGTAATTATTTTGGCAGCACTTACGTATAAATATCACCCGCGAAAGCTACGAAAATAATAACTAGTGTAGACATAAATACTACATTATTTTCCACCTATCTCGATCTTCGCGCTCACAAATTGAGCTCTGAATCTTCTCTAGGCAAAGTCGGCACCTCAGCAGAATTTCGGGAGCACTCTAGTAGTTTGACGACAATTAAATACGCGTGAGCGGAAAATATTATTTCGGCGCCACTTTCGCAGCACCATGAAAGGCTTCTACGCAAGTTGAGGCCAAAAAAATGACCATCGAGCTCCCCTCGAACCATCCTGAAAATTTTGGCAGCGATTCGAAACTTCCTCGGTAGTATTTCTCACCTTCTCTCTAAATTTTCCAAAGTTTGGACTAGAGATGGAATGAGGGAAGAGTTTCATTAGGTGTGTATATATATAGTAGCTTTGAAACGCAACTAAAATCCCCACAATCTGTGTTCAAAAGCTCCCCAAAATCTTGAAAACACCTAAAGAGCCAAAAGTCCCTTTCAAACTCAAAGATGGGCGCCACGTGGCCTCTACGAGCGCCATGTGACGCCCATGCAGGCCAGCTGCGTGTTGAGCATGCTCTGGCACGTGCCCAGCACACACTTGGCGGCCCGCACGCGCCTCGCGTATGCAAACCAGTCTAGGTTAAGTTAAACATAAAAGTTTCACTCTTCTTATAAAACCATGATCTTTTCAATATGAGCCAAATATTGTTTTATCCAAAAATTAGTTCACGTCGTTGTATGAGTATTTTTGTTCTTCTAAGGGTATTAATAGTACAAATTAAAGAAAATTATGTATCCTTTTTTTACTCTTCTAAATATACAATTGGTTGATAATATTATTTCCTTATAAAAGTTATTTATGTTTACTATTTGCATAAATAAATATTATACAAGTTTATATCAAAAATATTATACACAAGTTGATATCAAAAATATTATGAGGTGAGTGAAACCGAGAATCGAATTTGAACTAAATCGAGTTTTACGGTTCGGATCTGGGTCTATATCTTGGGAACATGAGTCAATTACAAAAATCGGAACCAAACCTATATGGACCGATTATTGATTTTGGATAGAACCGATTCGAACTGACCCAAGTTGCACCCCTAGTGAGAAGATTAGTGAATAGATTAGAGAAAACAAGAAGAAGAAAAAAAGATACGTAGGCAGAGACTCATAAGAGGTTATTTTGAGATTATCCATGTGTAAGGTTACCGATTGGGCGTGAGAACTATACAGCGAGGGAAAGCAGCCACCTCACATCTCTCCACCATCTCTCCTCCCTTCTTGGTTCTTTCTCCGGCGATGTTTTAATCAATTGCAACTAACGAGATTTAGATGAGGACTAATTTCACCTATTTAATCAGATATATGGACTGAGATCTTGTAAAACGAAATATTAAGATTCATTTCAAGAACGGTGAAAATTCTAAGTGTACTGAAGTAGCATTTTTGCCAAATGGTATTGATCCCGGGCCTTGGAACTGAGCTTTGATTGCTTCATCTATTGCAATCATCGAATGTCAAAATGATGGGCAATAAGACTGCTATGGGGGCAATAATGCTTCAAGAAGGGAAGAATGCATATATTCCTCAAATCAACCTCAAATTCAAGTCAGCGTCGGCTGGACTCGTCGAAATTCGAAAAGGGATGATTAAAGCATCGGCAGGACTCATCGAAAAGGCATGATTTTAATCTAATATGTTAAGCCCAAAATAGATTGGAGAAATAAACGAAATCTGCAGAGCAAATTTTTTTTAAGGATTCATAACAGCAGAGAAAACGGAGATGAAATCAGAATACATGGATCAAAACGCACGCCACAGCAAATTTTGTTTGTAAACCCCAAAATCTCGGATGGAATAACTGAATCAGACAACCTTGACCTCGATCGTTTTGGGCTTCTTAGGCTCAGGCGGGGGCAGCTTTTCTACGGTGACTGTTAGAACCCCATCGCGGCAAACTGCTGAGATGGCTTCAAGATTTGCGTTGTCGGGAAGCGAGAACTTGCGCATAAACTTCCCAATCCTGCGTTCCATCCTCAGATACTTGCCGCCTTCCTTGTCCTTCTCTTCATCGCGGCGGCGTTCACCGGTGATGATGAGCAGATTGTCTTCTTCGACCTGGACCTTGATCTCGTTGGACTTCACACCCGGCATATCAAGGACGAACTCGTAGGCTGATGGAAGCTCCTTGACGTCGGCAGGCGTGAATGCCATCGCCCGTGCGTCGCGCACGTACGTCTTAGTAGGTGCGTTGAACGTTTTCTCCAGTTCATCTGGTAGATCTACCAGGTGCTGCAGCGTCGAGAAGAGCGGGTTCTCCAATCCGAAAAGACGAGCATCCATTGTTCGCAATTGATCTCTCTCACTCTGAATACGCCTCTCTAATAAGAGATTTGTTGATCGTTTTGGATTTGAGCAGGCGGGGAGGGATTAATAAATAGTAGCGGAAGACGGAGGACCTGGGAAATTCCAGAACAAGAAGGAAGCTTCTATCGGTTTCGAGAAGAAAAGGGCTTCTACAGATTTCTAGATAAAATGGATACAATCTGTGGGATGAATGAGAAAATTAAAGGACGTCGATACTTGAAGACCAGTTTTGCTATTCGCAACTCATTTTAAAAGTTCAAAACATTTTAATATTTCAAACTATTTAATCGCACCCCCTCTCATTCTCATGCCCAATCAGGAGCCCCCCTCCCCCCGATTTCACGCATTGCCCTTCACACTATAATGCTCCGTTCGTTTGACAGGAAATGAGATGCAGGAATTGAAATTGGAATTGCCTCAATTCTGATTCCCGCACGAATTGGAATTGCAGTCAATTCCAATTCGTACGTTCGGCTGAATGCTTGATTTTTGTCATAGAAATTGAAATTAGTAATTCCAATGTTCGGCTGCATGATATTTTTCAGTTGATGTAATTGAAATGTAAAATCTAGAACAATGATAATTTTCATTCACACATACATATACACACATTTTCATACACAAACACATACAACTAGTCCTGTCACTCAGAACCGAAAACCGTGAACCGAATCGGAACTAAACCGAAATCGCAGAGAACCAAACCGTTTGTGAATTATTTTGTTTCGATTTAAATTTTGGAACTGTGAACAGCAATGGTCCGGGTGCGGTTCATTCTTTTTATTATCCGGACCGAAACCGGAACCGCAACATACAAGTCTTGAGCGGTTTCGTAATTTTTAGATCCGAACCGGACCGGACCGAACTAGAACCGAACTGTAACAAGTTCATTATTTTTTTATTATAATATATTTTATTATAGGGTTTATTATATAATAATAATAATGTTATTAACGTATTATTGTTGAAATCAAAGATAATAATGTTATCAGAATTTATTAAATTATTAATTATAGTATATGGTGCAAGCCTGCAGGTATCTATCAGTCAGAATTCGGAACTCTGCTCCATGCTCTCTGCGGCTAGTCGTGGCTACCCCGTTAGGCCGTCAATCACGCTTCACGCCTGCAGCCTGCTCTCTACCTCTCCGCAGCTTGATTATTAAGTACTTTTAATTTTATCTTCTTCAGGGGGCCAACGAAACGATGAACGAAACAGAGAAAATTGGGTCCGCCTCTGTTTCTACGCCCATTCAAGATAGCATAATCTCGAGGAATACACATGCTATAAAAACTTCACTTTTCACACTTCATTTGCTTAATAACAACTTCATTTTTGAGTTTAATGCATGCATGTTATAATTTTATCACCGGGTTCAACTCCATCTCCTCAAGCCTTTTCTGATTGTTCTAATAATAAATAGAGGAAAGGATCAGAAATATGGGAGAAAGATTTTAAAAAGAATTTAATAAATGCAAAGGCCACTTGTCTTCATTGTCTTCGTTCACACATCAACTAATGGAACTTCTACGCTTAGAAAACATTTACATTCCTCATGTTTGCATTACAAAAGAAAACAGATGTCACAAACACAATTAATAGGTAGTCATGAGTCTTCAAATGAATTGAGCATTATCAAATTTAATCAAGAGCAAAGCCGAGATGACATCACTCGATGCATAGTAATGTGTGAACTTCCATTTTCTATTGTGGATCACTCGATGCATAGTAATGTGTGAACTTCCATTTCTATTGTGGATCACTCGATGCATAGTAATGTGTGAACTTCCATTTTCTATTGTGGATCACTCGGCATTTAGAATCATGATTCTGAATCTTCAACCAGATTTTAATTTAAATCACAAAGCAGCTAGACGAAGGATGTCTTACAATTTTATAGAAAAGAAAAGATAATCCTACAAGATTTAATGATTAAATCAAAAGGACATATTAGTCTTACTACCAATACATGGATAAGTATTCAAACAATGTGTTATATGAGTATCACTGCAAACTATATAGATGAAAACTGGAAACTCCATAAAAAATTATCAACGTTTTGCATCTTGATGAGCGTCATACTAGAATCATATTAAGTTTGACAATTGAGAAGTGTTTAGCTGAATGGAGATTTGAAGATAAATTATGTGCACATGTTTTAGATAACGCATCAGCAAATAATATTGTTGCATCTGCATTGAAAGGGCGTTATCGATTATCACTTCTACTTGCTGGAATTTTTTTTCATATTAGATGTTCTATACACATTATAAATTTAATCGTCAAAGAAGGCCTCAAGGAGCTAGATGATAATATAGTTCGAATTCGTGATGCGGTTAAGTTTGTTCTTTCATCGCCACAACGTCTAAAAGTATTTACTGAGTTGAAGTTAGGTGATCGAGGGCTACTACTGGATTGTGTGACGAGATGGAATTCCACATATCATATGTTGAAAAGGGCTTTAGAACACAAAAAAGTTTTTTATAGATTCAATTTGGTTGAGAGTTTCAAGCATCCACCAACAGAAAATGATTGGTCAATTGCTCAAGACTTATGCAACTTTCTTAAAGTTTTTGATGATTCAACCAATATCTTCTCGTCCACCAAAACTCCAACAGCTAATCTGTATTTTTTTCAAGTCTGCATTGTAAGATCTGAACCAGAATATATGTATAAATGTTGTACGATCTATAATAAGAGAAATAATTTTCCCTGATGATGAAAAAGAGAACAAGATACAGTGCAGATTTGACGTCGCACAATTTATTTTTGAAATTCGAGTTTTTTGATGTTTTGCGGTGTTCGTTTTGTATTTATTTTTATATTTCGATGTTGAAACCACATTCTGAAATTGATGTACTGGATTAGAGTTGGTTTGGTAACCAAGTGGGCTAGCTGTTGGGTTGCGTGATGGCTGATTTGGGCTGGGTGTGGTTGATTTGGGCTGGCTGGCTGATTGGGTTGGATGGCTGATTGGGCTGGCTGAGACTTTTCCTTAGCTTAGGCTATGCTGGTTATTAGTATTATTAACTTATCCCTAATCTAAATACCTTGGGTTAAGGCATAAGCGGTGGATTTCAGTCCTTATATGCTTATTCTATTCTTGGTCTTCTCCTGATACTTCGCTTACCTGGAGCCTTGCCAGCTGAGCGCATAGGTCATGATGCCCCTCTCCTTCCTGCTCCTTCTCGTGGCTGTTCTGGGAGCTTTGGTTAGGGCTGACGCTGCTGCCTTTTTGTGTTGTTGCTGCTCTCCTGCAGCCTTGGTGTTTTTGTTGGCTGGAAGTGATTGGCTGAATGTTGGAGCTCTTATTTTTGCTTCTCTCCTCACTGTGAGCTCTCCTTCTTCATCCCCCTCTTCTCCTTCTTAACAGATGGCTGTTTTGCTCTTGCTAGTTGCTGAAATTAGTAGGAGAGGAGTTAGGGTTTTAGTGTTTAGGGATTTGATTCCTTTATCTGCTAGGGTTTTGATTTAAAGAGGCTTCCTCTCCCTCTCCCTCCATATCTGAGATGATTAATTTTATGTTGTTTACCTTGGAGTTGGGTGTGTTGATTACTCAGCTACCTTGTGCTGTATGGCTGCTTTAGAGGCTGCTGTAGATGACCTTGTTGATTCAATTAGCTCTGCATTACTAAACCTTTGTTGGCTCAGATTTTATTGTGAATTGGGCTACTGTTCCTCATGACTATTGGATGCCTTTGGGTTGTTTTCAGTTGGCTTTTGATCCACTATTTTTGGAGAGGTTTTGGACTGCAGTGGCAGCCCGTGGAGCTGTTGTTGGTAGCCCTTGGTGTTGCGACATAGCAGCCCTTGGTGTTGGATTTGTTCGCATGTGTTGGCCGGGTTTTAGCTTGCTGTTTGGGCTATCTTTATTAGCTATGTGGGCTCTTTTCCTTGAGTTTAAATTGGCCACGAAAGTGATTAATTTACGAAAAGTATGGTGGCTGATTTCTGAGTTTTGTAGCACTTAAAATCTGCATTTATGTGTTCCTTTCGAGTCACCAAGCTTGTCCTTTCCTAGGCAACTCCTAGAGGTCGTAGTTGTGGCTATTTTAAGGACTCTATTCGTAGCTATTTAAAGATGCAACCCTATAGTAAATGATTTAATTGATACTACAGAGGATGTCATACGACGATAGACGCGACGAGAATCCTGCAAAGGACAAGGACAAAGGAAAAGTTGCGGTGAGTCCTTACGGCTTTGATTTCGTATGCATTCGAATATTTTCTGAATAAGAATTGCTTATGTGGAAGATTTGAAATCACTGAAATATATGAAATTGCTAAAAAGCTAAATATGGATTAGCAAGCGATAGAACCTCTTAGGGGAAGTAAATAATTATTTCCTATATTTATGACTTGAATATGAAATGAAATGGATAAGAATAAGAGAGTGCTTCGACGCATCGAAACACTAAGGGTCAGCATAGTAGGGGGTAAGCTTCAGACTCCTACACCCAGTGGAGGGGTAGATCTCCGACGGAAATTGATACTGAAATGTCCAATTTAGGAGGCATGAGAGCCTGTTGTGTGGTTGAGCGCCCTAGAATGGACATTGATTTGATGGGCCCGGATATTTGATTGAGAATGACCCTCAGTATTTCAAGAGAATGAAAAGACAGATAATTGAACATGAAAATGAACTATCATAAGATATAAGAACTGAAATAATAGAAACTGTTTATTTCTGTTTCCCAGTTTACTGTACCTGTCTACTTTCATGTTCATACAGTTTTTCAAATTTATATAACTGCTTATTATAGCTGACTCTTCGTGTTTGCCTGTAGGGCGGTCGAAGAGGTAGGGAACTCACTTAGTTTTCTAAAACTAATTGGATGTTAATTTTCTTTTTAGGATCAGACCGCCAGCGTACTAGGCCTCGCTAGGAGGAGACCTGCCGAGGAAGAAAGGAAGCAAAGGGAAGATACATCACAACCTCTGGTTAGAATGTATTTTAGTATTGTACAGCTCAGTTTGATATGTACTTTTGTATTTTGGATTTCCCTGTAAACATGGACATGATGTAAATTATGATAATGAATAAAAGTACTTTTATGTCTTTTATTGGTACCACTCCTGTGATTCGCTTAGCTTCTTTAATGGTGTAAAACCTGCTCAGAAGATAATAAAGAAGATTTAAATTGTGGCGGGCTTCGGGCCGTTACAATTAAGTGGTATCAGAAGGAGGTTTTTCACAAGTCGAGTAATGCAGAGCGTACCAATTGAAGGACATAATGTTACTTTGATGTTCATATACTAAATGTGATCATGTCATGTTTTCAGGAGCCCTTTCAAGTATACTCGAGCCGTAGAATTTGAGAGTCTCGAGAGGAACTTGAAGCTGCCAAGGAAGCTATGTCTGAAGAAAGTGATAATGGGCAAAAAGCTACCCCGCTTCAAATAGCAGATATAGCCCAGGCCATTGCGGAGGCTATTAGACTGGTACGAGATACTCCTCCTGTAGCTGCATCGGTTGTGCCAGCTATGCCTCCTCTAACACCGGTTGTGCCAGCTATGCCTCCCCCAACATTAGTTGATACAGATTTGAGGCCATTTTTGGACTTAAAGTCGCCAACCTTCCGTGGAGGTCTTTCTCCAATAGAGACCGAGGATTGGATTTTGCGGATTGAGACTATATTTGAAGCGATGCGGTGCCCAGCAGGGCGGAAAGTAGAATTAGCTGCCTTTTTGCTAGAAGGAGAGGCAAAGCGCTGGTGGATTAATATGATGAAAGGAAAATTTGCTGCTAAGGGCTTGGAGAATGTCAAGTGGACGGAATTTACTGGTGAGTTCACGAAGTGGTTCATGCCAAGGACTGAAAAGAGACAACTCCAGGAAAGATTCTTGCGTTTAGTGCAAGGAAATCACTCGGTTCCGCAGTATGAGGTGGAATTTGCTAGTTTAGCTTATTATTCTGAGTCAGCCGTGGCCACAAAAGAGGCCAGATGCTTGCGTTTTCAGGAGGGCTTACGAGATTACATCCACGCAGCAGTTATTCCATTTGATATTACAGATTATGCAGTTCTAGTGGAAAAAGCCAGAATGGTTGAATTGGATGCCGATAAGAGGCAGCGCCGATCTGAACTGTATAAGAAACGCTTCAAAGAAGGAGTTAGTCCAGAATCATCGAGCAAAGCAAGTACACCCCCATGGAAGAAGAAGAAACAACAACAATCTTCGTCGACTGTTAGTACACAGGTTTCCCAAGCGATAGTGACAAACTGTGCCAAGTGTGGCAAGATGCACAGGGGGGGATGTTTGACTGGTGTCTGCTTTTATTGTCGCCAACTGGGACATCAATGGAAGAATTGTCCGAAGCTGCAGCGAAATGAAAGCCAGAAGGGAGCTCCAGCCTTGTCGGTTCAAAAAATGTTTCATATAGGGACTTCCAAGGAGGGGAGTCAATTGCATCGACATCTGTTCCTGCTGAAGGAGATAGAGAAGAAAGGCTGGTCCGACCCCGAGCTCTTAATCTTGGGCAACAAGAAGCAAAAGCTGATGATTCGGTGGTTACAGGTATGATAAATGTGCACGATCAGTTATTAAAGGTTTTATTTGATACTGGTGCTGGTCATTCCTTTATTTTGTCATATATACTTGATTCTGTTCGTACACACCAATATCAAGTTGCAAAACCGTTGAATGTTCTTATGCCAAATAAGATGGTGATGACTACTCAAAAGCGAGCCGTGGTACCGTTATCTTCTAACGAGAAACGAATAGAAGAAGATGTTGCAGTGTTACTGTTAGTTGAATATGATATTATCCTCGGTATGGATTGGTTGTCGAATCAAGAAGCAGTAATCAACTGCAAATCAAAGGAGGTAGTTTTCAAATATTTAGACGGGAGTTTATTTGTATTTAGGGGACTGAGAGAAGTCTCCAAGATTAAGATTTCTGACATGAAGGCATGGAAGAAAGTGAGAAAAGGCTGTGATGTCATTTTAGTAATGATTAAGGAATCCAAAGAGGAAAAGAAGGAAATTACAACGGTGCCAGTAGTGCGGGAATACTTGGATGTATTTCCCGAAGACTTGCCGGGTGTGCCTCCAACTCGAGAAGTTGAATTTGAAATCAAGTTGATTGAAGGAACTACTTCAGTGGCCAAGGCACCCTACCGAATGGCGCCTAAAGAATTGGCTGAATTAAAGGTGCAGTTGCAAGAGCTGTTAGATAAATATTTTATCCGATCGAGCACTTCACCGTGGGGCACTCCAGTGTTATTCGTTAAAAAGAAGGACGGATCTCTCCATTTATGTGTTGATTATCGTGAGCTGAATAAGCTGACAATTAAGAATAAATACCCTTTGCCTCAGATTGATGATTTATTTGATCAGCTCGTGGGTGCGCGAATGTTCTCTAAAATTGATCTTCGATCAGGATATCACCAGTTGCGAATTAAAGAAAAATATATTCTAAGGCTGCATTTAGTACCAGGTATGAGCATTTTGAATTTGTGGTAATGCCTTTTGGTCTAACAAATGCTCCTGCAGCTTTTATGGACTTAATGAATCGAGTCTTTAAAGTTTTTCTCGATCAGTTCGTGATCGTTTTCATCGATGATATTATAATCTATTCTAAGTCAGAAGAAGAACATTCCCAGCACTTACGTCTAGCCCTGCAAACGTTGAGAGAACGTCTTTTTGCCAAAATTTTGAAGTGCGACTTCTGGTTAAAGGAAGTGGCTTTTCTGGGCCACGTGATTAATCAAGAAGGTCTATCAGTTGATCCAACTAAAATTGAAGCAATTGTGAAGTGGACTCAACCAAAGTCGGTAACCAAAGTGCGCAGTTTCTTGGGCTTAGCAGGATATTATAGAAAATTTGTGAAAGATTTTTCCAAATTAGCGCTACCCTTGACACAGCTAACTCAAAAGAATGTACCTTTCAAGTGGGAAGGCGAGTGCCAACAAGCATTTGAGGCACTAGAAGATCGATTAACGCCTGCTCCTGTTTTGGTAATGCCTGAAGGATTAGATGAGTTTCAAATTTATTGTGATGCGTCCAATAAGGGATTAGGTTGCGTGTTAATGCAACGTGGAAAGGTAATGCCTTTGCTTCTAGGCAATTAAAGGATGCTAAAAAGAATTACCCAACGCATGATCTGGAGCTTGCGACAGTTGTGTTTGCATTAAAGATCTGGCGTCACTATTTGTATGGTGTGCGTTGTGAAATCTTCACCGATCATAAGAGTTTAAAGTATATTTTTGATCAGAAAGAAATTAATCTGCGACAGAGAAGGTGGTTGGAATTTATTAAAGATTATGATTTGGATATTCAGTACCATCCTGACAAAGCAAATGTTGTTGCAGATGCCTTAAGTCGAAAAAGTGTAGCTGCAATATCCGTAATGCCGCAGTTTAACAAAAAGCTCTTACGAAAGTTGCAAGAAATGGAAATTGTCTTTATTTTGTTGAACGAGGAAAAGCGAGCACAGCTATTCCAAATGCAGATCCAGTACTCATTGAAATATTGAATTCATAAGGCAATGTCACAAGATTCGTTTCTGATGGGTGTGTTAGAGAAGGTAAAAAGGGGAGAAGCAAATGCTTTTACCCAGAAAAATGAACTGCTATTTTTAAATGGTAGAATCTGCGTCCCTGACGCAGATAATTTAAGAAAAGATATTTTATATGAGGCTCATAACACATCGTATTCGATTCATCCTGGCCGAACAAAAATGTATCATGATCTGAAATAGGAATTTTGGTGGCCTAAAATGAAGGAGGATGTGACAAATTATATTGCTCGATGTCATACCTGTCAGGTAGTGAAAGCTGAGCATATGAAGCCTGCTGGTTATCTTCGGTCACTTCCTATTCCTGAATGGAAATGGGATGATGTAGCAATGGATTTTGTATTTGGCTTACCTCGTAGTAAGCCATGCAATGATAGAATCTGGGTAATTATTGATCGCTTGATGAAGAGCGCTCATTTTATTGCAATGAAGCAAGGAGGACAAGCACAAAGGAAAAGCTGCAGAGGACGGCGTCCGGCGATAGACGCGACGAGAATCCTGCGAAGGACAAGGACAAAGGAAAAGCTGTGGTGGGTCCTTACGGCTTTGTTTTCGTATGCATTCGAATATTTTCTGAATATGAATTGCTTATGTGGAAGATTTGAAATCACTGAAATATATGAAATCGCTACAAAGCTAAATATGGATTAGCAAGCGATAGAACCTTTGAGAGGAATTAAAATAATTATTTCCTATATTTATGACTTGAATATGAAATGAAATGGATAAGAAAAAGAGAGTGCGTCGACGCATCGAAACACTAAGTGTCAGCCTAGTAGGGGGGTAAGCTTCAGACTCCTACACCCAGTGGAGGGGTAGATCTCCGACGGAAATTGATACTGAAATGTTCAATTTAGGAGGCATGAGAGCCTGTTGTGTGGTTGAGCACCCTAGAATGGACATTGATTTAATGGGCCCGGATATTTGATTGAGAATGACCCTTAGTATTTTAAGAGAACGAAAAGACAGATAATTGAACGTGAAAATGAACTATCATAAGATATAAGAACTGAAATAACGGAAATTTTTTATTTCTGCGCCACAGTTTACTTTACCTGTCTACTTTCATGTTCATACAGTTTTTCAGATTTATATAACTGCTTATTATAGCTGACTCTTAGTGTTTGCTTGTAGGGCGGTCGAAGAGGTAGGGAACTCACTTAGTTTTCTAAAACTAATTGGATGTTAATTTTTTTTAGGATCAGACCGCCAGCGTACTAGGCCCCACTAGGAGGAGACCAGCGGAGCTAGAAAGGAGGCAAAGGGAAGATACGTCAAGACCTCGGGTTAGAATGTATTTTTGTATTGTACAACTCAGTTTGACATGTACTTTTGTATTTTGGCTTTCCCTGTAAACATGGATATGATGTAAATTATGATAATGAATAAAAGTACTTTTATGTCTTTTACTGGTATCACTCCTATGATTCGCTTAGCTGCATTAATGGTGTAAAACCTGCTCAGAAGATAATAAAGAAGATTTAAATTGTGGCGGGCTTTGGGCCATTACATGCATGATTCAATTGCATCTAAGAAAGAATTGGAATTCTTTACTTATCTCAAAAATGGAAGTGGCTGTATTTGAAAAATTTACGCAATATTTGGAGGATTATTCAATGGTGTTAGCCATTGCTGTTGCACTCGATCCACAGAGAAAATTGGATTTTGTGTCCTTTTGTTATACTAAAGTATCTAACAAGTCTAGTTAAACATATTTTGAAGATGTGTTTGAAGATCTTTCAAATTTATTCAATAGGTATAAGGAAAAGGAGAATTCTACCATACATCCGAGTGTTACAAGTGATATTCGTGATGCATCATCTTCTTTGCTGGGCTCTAATGAAGATTTAAGTATGGATGATTTCTTAAAGTTTAAAGCAGAAATAAGGAAGGAAGAAGAATCAAAAACTAAGCTGGAGATATATTTACACGAGCGGTATATATTTAAGTTAAGTTCTTTTTTAATTTACAATATTCTTTTACTTTATGTACATAAAACATTTGCATTCTTTTAGTTTTATCTGGATGATGCTGTTGAAACCAAGACTTGGCTCCAACGAGGAGATCAAACCCCTCAGAGGTGGCAGGTAGCACTTACTGATCCCACGGAAGGAAATAGACCGAAGACTAAGAGCCAGACACAGACTCTTGGCCACAACGCGGAGGTCCCGCCACACACCTGAAAGATCTTTAGAGCGCTTCCCCTCCCAAGCCAAAGCTGAAGCTGGGCAACTTGGAGAGCCTGAGGAGCTAACCAAAATGACCTGGGGAGGAAGCAAAAGATTGGAATCCTCTCCAAAGGTTCCCTTCAAGGTCAATACATAGCTTTTCTCTTCTGGTCTGCTAATAGCGTAAATTTGCCTTTTGGTTTTACTAAACGCACCCCAAACTGGCCTGCTAACAGCCAAACTCCGCTGTACTAAGAGGCTATGGGCAGACCACCAAGGGTATTCAGGTAATGTTACCCTCAGATCCTTCTGGGTGAGTGGTCCCTGATAGCACGACTCGCCCGACCTACCGCACCTACGAGGTGAGTGGTCTGTGAATGCACCACTCATCGCGTCTTTTATCTTCTGGGCGACTGGGGTCCCACCCCTCACTCACACAGTTTCTGATGCATCCACACCCCTATCGTGCGAGTGCCCCTGCAAGTGGGGCCGCACTTACCCAACCGCTCTTCTGCCCTCCTCTGGCCTGGGTGAATGCCCTCCTTGCTTGCTCCTTTCCCACCTTAAGCCCTACTCTTTGCGAGTGAGGTACTCGATCGGAAAGAAAATCCAACCTTGTGTATTTGGTGAGTTCATGCTGACCTGGAGGGAATCTTTTGGTGGGGCCCTCTACTTTGCTATATATATATGTCTCAGGCTGCAGCGCTCACACTGCACATTCTCTTCCTAAATTCTCCTTTTCCCGAGCTCTCGATTGAAACCCATGGCCTTTATGAGACCGTCGCCGAAACCTCTTTCGCAGGAGATGTTGGAGTGTCTCGCCGCAGCGCGAGAGAAGCACTCCTCCTCGGTCACTAGGTATGCTCCCTGTCTTTCGTCCAGAAGGGGCCCTAGCTCTCCTTATTGGCCGAAACTGGCCAAGGCGGTCCGGAGGGGTCCAGTATCTAATGAATCTGCATCAGAGACCACCCCCTCTTCTCGCTGACCTCCCGACAACTTGCCCATGGTAGCACCTTTCCTCGCTTTGTTGACAAAATGCTGATGCACCATCTCAAAGACTATCCACCTGTAGGAGACACCGACGACGGGTGGCACTCCCGAGACCAACCAGGCGGGTACCAACGCTTTCCCGCCCCTGTCGAAGACGTCCTACCTATTGGATCTTACGATGCCCTTAGACGGGGGGGGGGGGTGAATAAGAGTTTAATGGAATTTAAATCTTAATTAAAAATATCAGAGTTTGCGACTGAAGTTTCAGAATATTTTATAAGAAAATTTATTTAAATATTCCAGATAAGATTATATTGACGATTCCTTTTTCAAGAAGAGAAACAAAACTTTTTGTTAACTGTTGCTAACGCCTGGCGTTAAGGGTAAACGATGGGCGTTAGCACTCCAGGAAATTTTCCTTAGCACAAAAAGATTGTCACAGTGATTTTACTTATGAAATCTTAATTGAAATACAATTCTAGAAAATCAGAGATAATAAAAATGAATATTATATTTCAAAGAAATTGATTATACAAATGCTTTGATGAAAATATAAGTTAACACATTCTTGAAGAAGAAATAAAATTAATTGAATAGAACATTAAAAGACATGATTTTATTTCATAATAAATTAATTACACAAATGATTGATTTCTATAATGCTAGAAATCAATGCGAGAATATTAAAAATATTTTTTGTTGTTTCACCGGTCCTTCTCCCAAGGACCGATTAGCTATAGCCTATTTAGCCCTAGATAAGGCCTCTAGCCACCCCTAGATCTACCCTCGACCTAGTCGCCACGCACAAGGTGGCGAATTACCCCCTAAGCCGCACTAGTACCTAGTCGCCAACAACCGCGACGAATTTACCCACGGAATCCTTCCCGGAATCCGACGTTCTCCCCGAACAATTTCTCCACACCAATTACAAAAAGAATAAAATTAAAGAATACAAGATAAAGTAAGAAAAAACTCCCCAAGAAATTCTGAAGGTGAAGACGAAGGTGATGTAGATGTTGGCGTTCTTGAAGCGTTCGTCCTTCGTATAGAATATGCGTTGCAGACCTTCTCCTTCAAAATCTTCTTTAGATCTTCGTGTTAGCCCAAGAGAGATCTCTTAATTATTGTAGACGAGCCTCTCTCAAAAGAATCAGAATACTGGAATCATCTATCATAGAATGAGAGAGGCTGCTCTTTAAATAGACACAGGAGCTAACGCCTTGCGTTAAGAGTTATCACCGGTGTTAGTGATCGTGTTCAGTCGCGGCTGAAATTGCGCAACCATCGAGAACGTGGCAGAGATTATGGACTCAATGTGGGCGTTAAAAATCAATGTTGGCATTGTCTCTTGGTACTCGACGGTACTTCTTCTCGACGTCATTCCCTCTTCGACGACATCCCTTATCGACGAAAAAGTTAACGCAGGACGTTACCTATAACGCGGGGCGTTAGCTCTCTTTACAGACAATCGTCTCCATTCAGTATACTACTCATAGGAATGTGTAGCTATAATTCCTGTACAACCTGCACACTATAAACACACAAAATACAAGATCAAATACAACACAGTATTTGTTATTCTCAAACCAAGAGATGCAGAATGTAGGCTCCAACAATCTCCCCCTTTTGATAATAACAAATACCTATATGAGAAATTAGTGAGTGTAAGACAATTTGTGTTTATAGATAAGTGCGGTAATAAGATTTACATGAATAACAGGTTAAAAGCGTGATATATTTGAAAGCGATAATGCATACTCTTTCTACATGAAGTCCTCCCCTACATAAGTGTTCGCTTAAAATTTACTCCCCCTAAATATCTATTTTACTAGATTTCTCAATTTCTTCTCCCCCTTTGTTATTAACAAAAGTGGGTAGGGATGAGTGTATATCTTCTAAGATTGATTAGGAACCACTTATTGAAGGATTGCCATGATCGAGCATAGAATAGTATATGCACCTTCTATATGAGTACTCCCCCTACATAAATACTTTCTTTGAGTTTGAAATCATTATAATGTACTCCCCCTAAATATTAGATTTATGTAATGTATTCTCCCCTTTTGGTTGTATCAAAAGAAGGTTTAGGTGAGAGTGTGCAATAAGGAGTAATATGTTCTATGTCGAGAAGAAAAATAGGATGCAATCAAAAGCTTGTTAAATACTACTTGTTAAGAAAAATATAAGCATTATGGAACATATAGTAGTAAGCAACATAACTGACATGATAAAGTAAGCATTCTATTTTAAGATACCACTTGTTGAAAAAAAGAATACCATGGTGTTAAAAAAATAATAGACATGAATGAGCATAAGTGGTAAACTTAGCAGAAGAATATAATACGCACTCATAAACTTAAACATCATTTTAGAAGGTAAAATCATACAAAGGATAATGAGTTTTAAATTTGAAAAGTTGATGTTTGAGTTATAGATTCAAGAGATGCTATTCCATTAAGATAAAAATTGCAAGCATGATTTTATACTATCAAGAAAAGAAACAAAAACTACAATGTAATAAAATTTGCATTTCAAGTAAACATAAATATTGTAGCGGTCGTGCTTTGTTATCTAGTGCATTTACTTAAGTTTGTAGAGAATAGTGTAGATGAGCATTAAGATCCAATTCTCATGAGTAGAAGTTTTATGAAAGATATTGATATGCACAAAATAGTGTTTTGATAAAGTATACATGTGAATTAATCAAAAATACAAGATATATATAATGAAAAAACACAACATTAAAATACACAAATAATATTACTTCCACAATATTTCGATGCACATAAATAATGAGTACAACTACCAAGGTGCTTTGCACACACAATGCTCATTAAGACTTATCAGGGTGCAAAGTAGTGCTTGGGGAACACTTTAATAGTTTTTAGCTTTATATTTTTTTGATCTGGTGTACTAAGAGAAGTGGTGTAAAAATTGTTTGCTACAAGACACTTTACAATTCTTAAGTGGAGTTTTCCTTATCAGCTATTTTTATTTAATTTTGATTTTTATGACCAAGGACTCCAAATTCACTTGTTTTGCAAACATAGCATTTGAATTTGAAACCACGTTTCTCTTAAGAATAAGTGCATGAAAGACAAAGAATTGTAAAAACCAATTCAATGTTGTGTAGGTAATCTATTTAAGCATTTTAATTACTTATGTTATATCATTATACAATCATGCAAGAATAAGATTGTAAACACCTGTAAGTTATCAAAAATAAGTGAGTGAATGAATCATTATCAAACATAATACATTACTCATACTTAGAGGCATGCTAAGCGTTTCTACGCATGTTTATCTACAATCAATTTCATTGCACATAACAAGATAATTTTCAAGGCATGACAAATACAAATCAATGTTTCTTAAGAAACTTGAAAGTTAAATTAAACATTGTATTTAATCTTTAATTAATATAATTAATCATCCTTGACAATGGCAATGAATAACAATCAATTTTTAAATATTTTTTAATTTTTATATCAGTACAAAAACAATAATCACACATGAAGAGAAAAACATATTTTTGTTCTTAGAAATTATTTTGTAATTTTGTATTTATTTTTAAATATTCAAATTTAAATATTTTCTGGAAAACATAGAAGTCTTTTTAGCCTTATCAGTAAATAATATTCTATGCTAGAGAAATAAACCCAAAATAATGCATAAACAAAACAGAAAATTTTCCTAAAAATTTTTTTATAGCAAAGGGGCTAACGCCAGGCGTTAGCTTCTTAACGCCAAAACAGAACTACATTTCTTGATTTTTTGAAAAATGTTTTTCAAAATTCATTTGTATTATAAAGAGGCCTTCCTTCAGTTGAAATTTCAGACTTTTTAGAGATGATTTGAAGGCTCTTTTAAGCATGTTTTCGATGATTTTTCAAATACTTGTGTTTTATTATTAAAGCTCAAAATAATAAAATATGCAAACACAAGATGCAAAGATAGAACAAAAATAATATGCATGATTTAAGTATAAAGAGTGAGATGATGTTCATGAAATGAATAAAATATAAGTATATCTAAGATCAAGATACCTCAACTACATACTACACTTTAGCCCCGTACTAAGTGACGGATGGGCATGAGGATCTGCACACATGTCGTAGGTTAGGGTGTTAATCCCATATGCATACAAAAGACGACACTCAACCTAGCACTCTTTCCCCTAGTGTCTCGCAAGGCCCCACTAGAACCCTCCCCGGTTAAGGACAAGACATGACTTAGAGGTTAGGTCTCTAATGCACACAATTCTACACCCTCGCTATTTTGAGACATATGCCATATGTTTAATGATTATGGACATACAAAGCATGTAAACCTTAAATATATAAACTATGGTATAATTGCATGATTAGTTTTGGATTAATAATTATATCGAAGATTGTTGATTTTTAATCCATTTAGAAAAAATTTATTCATGCAAAAATACTACAAACGAAATTATGATTTTCATATTTTAGTAATATAATTTACTTTAGCATTGCAAGTTATAACTAGCATGGACATTGATTTCTACCTATGGTAAGTGATTATGCTAGTATGATGAGTTAAGACAACATGGTGCAAAGTTAAGTAAAGATGGACAAATATATAATTGAGTCGCATGTATTCAAACATAGAGTTTTAAATTTTCATAGACCTAGAATGAAGTGACAATAATATTTGATTTCATCTTATTGATATCAAGTTAATTCTTAGTTCTAAATATAATGAGATACAAGCAAATAATAAAGATGCACTTTACACACACAAAACAAGATATGAAACTATAATTCCAATAGCCATCATATATTTCATAATTCCTTAGGTTGATAGAAATAGTTGATTTAAGATAATTCTTGATAGATCATGAATTATGATATATGATAATAAGAAAGTTTAGCATAGGATATCAATAGGTCATGGTGGAGTGTGTGAAACCATATTCATCATTTTTGAAGTTTTTCAATTTTGATTTTTCTAGATTATGATTTTCCATTATAGGGGCTATTATATGCAGCAAGGAAAAATAGACAATTATGCAACAAGTTGTGCATTTAAAATTTTTTTAGCCTAAGACCCCTAAAAGTCTTGATAATATCATTTAGCAAATTTAGCATTCAATTTATAATGATAATATAAGACATTTATAGACAATGGATTTAACAGGATAAAACTTTGACAAAGAAAAGATAGATCACTTGAAAACTTTATGTATTTATATTCAATTTATTTTAATTTAATTTGTTAACCATTAGGGTTAAAATGTGAAAATCATATTGCATAATATATCTAACTGACCTTAGCACATTGGCTCAAAAATAAGAAAACAAACAGAAGAAAAAGACATTAAGCATATCATGAAGTAGAGTTTTGATATTTCATTTATAATTAATTCTACTTTATGCAAATGATTGGATACTAATGAATGAGAGATTTAGGTATCCAAAGGGGTCCAAGTGGGATGGTTCCTTTGGGTACCCAAATACATCGTGTTAGCGTTTGGGGAGACGATGATGAATGGGCCATTTCAAGTAAAATTGATATGTCATTTTTCTTTATTGGTCTCCATTCATACCTTGGTTGTTTATCACTCAAATTCATATAATGATTATGTGACATCTTTATATGATGATAGTTGTTTGAAAAATAATTCATTGGGGATTTATGTTTATTGACATTGTTTTCCAAAATTGATTCATGTTGATAATCATAAAGAGTTGTAGAATAATCATTCTTAGAGAGTTTATATAAGAGATGGTCTTTGTTAAGAATTGAATGTTGAAAGAGTGAGTGATTATGGGCATTTGATAAAATGTTTTTATTTACATGTTGATTATCAATTCCACTCTTTCTTATAGACCTACTTTTATACTATGAAGTTAAATTTTTTGACTTTTGATGATTTGATAAACTAAAAATAAGAGATTTTTTTAATACTTGAAAACTTTTGAATAATCATTTTTAATGATTCTAGTTTATCCATTAAAGCATCATTTTCTATAATCAATTTTTCATTATGCTCTTTTGAATTTAAAAGACCTTTTTCTAAAACGTTGAGTTCCATTTTAAAAGTATTACAATCAAAACAAGGTTTAGCATTTTCAATTAAAGAGCATGAAGGAGAATTTAAAACATCAATATAAGATTCTACTTTAGCATTTGCTTTTAAATTTTTATTTTCTAAACGTAATTTGGAATTAGCAATTTTCAACTTTAAAATTTTAGGTTTAGCAATTTCACGCATGCAAAAAGTAGAAATGGAACTTGTTACAAAAAGAGAAGATTTTTATTTTCTTACATTGCTATGGGATGAGGCAAGATTTGAACCAAAGGTTCCTTTGACATGTTCTTCGCATTCCTCTTCCATAGTTGAATTTTCGTCTTCTCTTTTGCTTGATGTGTTGTCATCACTTGAGTCCAATATTGTGACGTTGCATTCTTCTCTCTTAGATAGATCTTTCTCCAAGCACGAGTCCTGATCGGTTTCTTCTCTTGGATCCATAAGGAGTTGCTCTTGTTCATCATCTATGGAGGCAAGACTATAAGAATTCTCAAGAAATTTCCAAACTTCAAAAGCAGTAGGAAGCCTATAAATAAGTTTGAAAATATTTTGATGTAGTGCACAATATAGACTATTCATTGATTTGGCATTTAAAACATTTCATTTTTATTTAGAATAATTGGGGGCATTTTAATTGTAATATTCCGAACTTTAATATCCAAAGATTTAAGAAAATTTTCCATAAGAGTTTTCCACACATTATAATTTTCACCCATAAATAAAGGTGGTGATAATGATTTTTCTTTTTCATAGAACTTATCCCCTCTAGAAGTTGCGAGATCATGAAGCGCCATTATTCCCGGTTGTGAAGCCGTATTGGAATAACCTACGCTTTGATACCACATGTTGGATCTTGCGGCGCCCTTAAAGGGGGGGGGGGTGAATAAGGGTTTTATGGAATTTAAAACTTAATTAAAAATATCAGAGTTTGCGACCGAAGTTTCAGAATATTTTATAAGAAAATATATTTAAATATTCTAGATAAGATTATATTGCCGATTCCTTTTTAAAGAAGAGAAACAAAACTTTTTGTTAACTGTTGCTAACGTCTGGCATTAAGGGTTAACGATGGGCGTCAGCACTCCAGGAAATTTTTCTTAGCACAAAAAGATTGTCATAGTGATTTTACTTATGAAATCTTAAATGAAATACAATTCCAGAAAATCAGAGATAATAAAAATGAATATTATATTTCAAAGAAATTGATTATACAAATGTTTTGATGAAAATATAATTTAACACATTCTTGAAGAGGAAATAAAATCAATTGAATAGAACATTAAAAGACATGATTTTATTTCATAATAAATTAATTACACAAATGATTGATTTCTATAACGCTAGAAATCAAGGCGAGAATATTAAAAACACTTTTTGTTGTTTCACCGGTCCTTCTCCCAAGGACCGATTATCTATGACCTATCTATCCCTAGATAAGACCACCCCCTTGAACTACCCTCAATCTAGTCGCCACGCACAAGGCGGCGAATTACCCGCTAAGCCACACAAGGACCTAGTCGCCAACAACTACGACGAATTTTCCCACGGAATCCTTCCCGGAATCCGACGTTCTCCCCGAACGATTTCTCCACACCAATTACAAAAAGAATAAAATAAAAGATTACAAGATAAAGTAAGAAAAAACTCCCCAAGAAATTCTGAAGGTGAAGACAAAGGCGATGTAGACGTTGGCATTCTTGAAGCGTTTGTCCTTCGTATAGAATATGCGTTGTAGACCTTCTCCTTTAAAATCTTCTTTAGATCTTCATGTTAGCCCAAGGGAGATCTCTTAATTATTGTAGACGAGCCTCTCTCAAAAGAATCAGAATATTGGAATCATCTATCATAGAATGAGAGGGGCTGCTCTTTAAATAGACAAGAGAGCTAACGCCTGGCGTTAAGAGTTAACGCCGATGTTAGTGATCGTGTTCAGTCGTGGCTGAAATTGCACAACCGTCGAGAATGTGGTAGAGATTGTGGACTCAACGCGGGCATTAAGAGTCAACGTTGGCGTTGTCTCTTGGTACTCGACGGTACTTCTTCTCGACGTCATTCCCTCTTCGACGACATCCCTTATCGATGAAAAAGTTAACGCGGGGAGTTACCTATAACGTGGGGCATTAGCTCTCTTTCCAGAGAATCATCTCCATTCAGTATACTACTCATAGGGATGTGTAGCTATAATTCATGTACAACCTGCACACTATAAACACACAAAATACAAGATCAATACAACACGATATTTGTTATTCTCAAACCAAGAGATGCAGAACATATGCTCCAACGCTGCCAACTTTGGAGTCCCGCCCTCCGATCACTCCTGGAAGGATCCTTCCTGAATTTGGTAAACTGTCGCTACTTTCTTCCATGATTATGCCTTTCGCCATCTTACCCCTTTTGCTTCTTGCAGCCTCCACCTTTGGGACTACGGGACTTCCTCCAAGTCTGCGCGGACCTCCCCCGACACTGCGAGCCTCTCCGGCCTGCGAGACAACAACTCTCCCTGCGCTGGAGCTAGAGTGCCCTGCCGAGGAGGTCCCTGGACACAACTCTCCTAGTGCGGACCTAGCTATCTCTTCTGCCCACCAGGAACCTCTCCGCCCCGAAAAGGGAAAATCGCTTCATCCCCCCAGCCAACCATTCGCAGGGCAACCTGATTCCTCTCTCCGCCGCCAAGATAAGGAACCCGTGCCAGGTTATTTAACATGATGTAACCCTATCTGGTTGAGACCACTGACCAAAACTTACCTAACGCTTGCTCTCGCAGGCTACCGAGAGGCCTTGCCGATGGACCCTCAATATGAGGAGGAAGGGATGTTCTCTCCCCCACCCTCCCCTGGCGATCTTTCCGATTTCTTGGGTGATCCCGCCGACCTTGAGACGATGAAGGCGCGAATGACAGAGGTTCTTGGAAAGCTCATTTGGATACAATGAGACCTTTACATTCAGATCGATGGTCAACAAGCAACCTTTGAGCATCGGATGGGCGTCCTGGAGAGGGATTACCTGCTCCTTATCAACGTGATGGAGCGTCAGGGGGGCGGTGTTAGGTTTTTCTAGAACCATACATCAGATGTAGGCGCAGCGGAAATAAACAGAAACAACCCAAAAATGCTTGGATCGGCCATGAATGTTGAATCAAGAAGTTAATAAAATACTAGGTAAAAATTACCTCAATGGGGTTGGATCAAATCCAACCAAGATGCTCCAAGAGTTGATTCCTGTCGGTGGCAAGAAGAGTTCTCACGTAGAAATATGTCTACGTCTCTACAGAAGTCCACACGAGCCGGGAGAACGCCAAGTCACGTCGCACGCAACTCGGAAGGAAGAAAGGCTGCACCTTGCACTTCCACGAATTGCTAGATCCGCTTCAGGAAGAACAATGCCGGCGACAATCGACGGAGAGGAGGTCGGCGGAGGCGAACGAGCGACGGAACTCCTTCCGTCTAGGGTTCGGGCGAGAGCGGAACACTTCCGTCGGCCTTTCTCTTTGTAAGTTATATGAACCCTAAAACGAAGTCCTATTTATACCCAAAGGATAAACAGCTTCTAGAAGAATCGCTATCCGCAGACCACACATCAGAATAAGGGCTTCTGTTACAATTCGTCGGAATTTCACGGAAGATCATTCGTCGAGATTTCACGGGACAACCCGACGAAATCCGACGAATCCAACCAGACGGCAACAATTGCCTAGTCAAGGCTCTCTGTGATAATTCGTCGAGATTCCACGGAATGACCCGACGAATCCCGACGAATTCCGACGAATCCAGACAGACGACAACACTTTGTCGAGTGAAGGATCTCTGTCACAGTTCGTCGAGTTTCCACGAAATGACCCGACGAATCCCGACGAATTCCGACGAATCCACACAGACGACAACACTTTGTCGAGTGAAGGATCTCTGTCACAGTTCGTCGAGTTTCCACGGAATGACCCGACGAATCCGACGAATCCGACGAATCCAATCCGTGTAAACCCGACGAATTCCGACGAATCATATCCGACGAATTCATCCAGCAACATTTGCTGGACTTCCCCATTCTATATGGTGATTGGTAACCTTTACCAACACAGTCAATCTTCCAACTTCTCCACATGCTCTTATGTGCGACCCTGCAGGCTCATATCGCGTTGGCAGTGAGATTACATGTTTGACCACTTCTAGATCACAATGGCAACTCCAACAGTCTCCCACTTGATCTTGAAAGTATCAAACCAAAAACCTCACAAACAATGAGCGGCATCTAGCAATGCATCATTGCTCCCCAAGCAATAAGAGTTCATAACTCATAAGCCTTTATGACCAATGTTCCAGCGTTGTCTTTGTCCCTTTGTCCCTTACATCCGGAAAGAACTAGAGGTATGGACCGTGTCACCCTCATAATAGCTCAATCCAAGTTTCTTGATCTAGAACGGACTTCCAGAGAATGGTGAGCTCAATATCACATATTGACTCTACCAAGCATGGCCATGCATTTCTCAGTCCAATTCCATCAAGGGGCCCATGGATGCAACTCCTGTTATATAGGAGGACAAATCCCATATCTGCTCACACCCAAACACCCAAATGATTCGTAACGTACCCAACGACCACCCTTATCATCAACCTTCTTCAAGGAAGACTTTAGATGACATCAAAGCACGCTCTTCCTCACTCGGTGAATGCTGTGACTTCAGGTCAAAGGACCACAACACCATTGTCAAATGAGACCTACTTGTGACACTTTTAAGTAACAATCCACAAAGTAGTCTCAGGTTGGGTCTGTCCAGTACAACTTGTTCACTAACAAGTACCCATGTGATGACTTGATATCACAATATCATGACCTGTGAGAACCGGTCATCAGTCAACACACATGCTAGTCTTAATGTATCATCATCACCCTTAGCTTCTACGATGATACCTCGACCAGGGACCTTTTAAGAATGAAGCTTCGAAATCATAGGCTCTCACATTCAAGTCTCGTACTTGATGTCCTATGGAAGCGAACATTCTAAGGGTATTTATCACGAATTTTATTCTATCATATAGAAACAGTATATCGTAATAAAAGAACTTGCCATTAATCGTAAAAAGAAATAATTGGTACACAATTCATCATATGAATAAATTTTGAACAGCCAACAGAATATTTATTTTACATGCAACCCACAAGACTCCCACTAGAGTTGATCATTCAGGTATCGTATACCCATTGATCTAGTATGACCATCATGCTTTCTCTGCGCGAGAGGCTTTGTCAGTGGATCTGCAATATTCTCCTCAGTCGGCACTCTGCAAATGCTCACATCTCCTCGTTCGACAATCTCACGAATAAGATGGAACCGCCGAAGTATGTGCTTGGAGCGCTGATGGGATCTAGGTTCCTTAGATTGTGCAATTGCACCATTGTTATCACAGTAGAGAACTACGGGACCAACAATGCTAGGAACTACATCTAGCTCGCCGATGAATTTCCTAATCCATACAGCCTCCTTCGCTGCATTAGCTGCAGCGATATACTCGGCCTCAGTTGTAGAATCAGCAACTGTCTCTTGCTTGGAACTCTTCCAGCTCACAGCTCCTCCATTCAGGCAAAACACAAACCCTGACTGAGACTTTGAATCATCCCTATCAGTTTGGAAGCTAGCATCCGTGTAACCACTTACAACGAGCTCTTCCTTTCCACCATACACCAAGAATACATCCTTAGTCCTTCTCAAGTACTTCAGGATATTCTTTACGGCTATCCAGTGACATTCACCGGGATCAGACTGATACCTGCTAGTCATGCTCAAAGCAAAAGAGACATCGGGTCGAGTACATAACATTGCATACATGATTGACCCAATTGCCGAAGCATATGGAATCAACTTCATGCGGTCCTTATCTTCGCAAGATTTTGGACACTGGTCCTTAGAGAGATTCACACCATGAGACATGGGCAAAAATCCTTTCTTGGACTCAAGCATGTTGAACCGCTTCAACACCTTGTCAATGTACGTACTCTGGGTCAAACCCAGCAACTTCTTCGATCTATCTCTATAGATCTTAATATCGAGTATGTAAGTCGCTTCACCCAAGTCCTTCATAGAAAAGCAGTTCCCTAGGTTGTTCTTAACAACTTTCAGGGTAGGTATGTCATTCCCGATCAGCAGTATGTCATCTACATACAATATCAGGAAGACAACAATGCTCCCACTGATTTGCTTGTAAACACACGGTTCATCTTCATTCTTGACAAAACCAAACTCTTTGATCTTCTCATCAAAACGAAGATTCCAACTTCTAGAGGCTTGTTTCAATCCATAGATGGACTTATTCAGCTTGCATATTTTAGTGGCTTCATTTGGGGATACAAAACCCTCGGGTTGTGTCATGTACACTTCCTCAAGGAGGTTTCCATTTAGGAAAGCCGTTTTGACATCCATCTGCCAGATCTCGTAGTCATAATACGCAGCAATAGCAAGCAATATCCTAATGGACTTTACCATGGCAACATGGGAAAAGGTCTCATCATAGTCAACACCATGAATTTGCTTGAAACCCTTAGCCACCAGTCGCCCTTTGAATGTCTGTACATTCCCATCCATGTCGGTCTTCTTCTTGAAGACCCACTTGCACCCTATGGGTCGTACCCCTTCAGGTGGTTCCACCAAGTTCCAAACTTGGTTTGTATACATGGAGTCCATTTCGGATTTCATAGCCTCAAGCCATTTGTCGGAGTCCGGTCCATTCATAGCCTCTTGGTAGGTTGCTGGTTCATCATCATGATCCATAAGCAACACATTACCTATTTGAGACACGAGAAATCCATATCTCTCAGGATCAAATCTTGGTCTACCAGATCTACGTAGGACTTGTGTTTCGTGAGCAGGTTCTCTAGCTACAACATCTTGTAGTCCTGGCTCAGAATCCAACTCTGGTTCATTCACTATTTGTGGTTCTTGAACTTCTTCAAGTTCTACCTTTTGCGTCTTTCTTGATAAGAACTCTTTCTCCAAGAAGACACCCGTCCTTGCGACAAACACTTTGCCCTCAGACGGTAGGTAAAAGTAATATCCCTTCGTTTCCTTAGGATATCCCACCAGATAACACTTATCTGATTTGGGTTCCAGCTTGTCAGGCATTTGACGTCGTACGTATGCCTCACAGCCCCAAATTTTAATGAACGACATACTAGGACGCTTACCAGTCCATATCTCATATGGTGTCTTTAGAACCGTTTTCGTCGGAGCGCGATTCAGTGTCAAAGCAGCAGTCTCTAAAGCAAAACCCCAAAAGGAAACAGGCAAGTCTGCATGACTCATCATCGACCGTACCATGTCTAACAGAGTACGATTTCTCCTCTCAGACACACCATTATGCTGCGGTGTCCTAGGTGGAGTGAGCTGTGATACAATACCACACTCTTTCAGATGATCACGGAACTCATGACTCAGGTATTCGCCACCTCGATCAGATCGGAGTGCTTTAACCCTTTTACCCAATTGGTTCTCCACTTCATTCTTAAACTCTTTGAACTTTTCAAAGGTTTCGGATTTGCACTTCATAAGATACACGTATCCGTATCTACTGAAATCATCAGTAAATGTAACGAAGTAGAAATACCCACCTCTAGCCATAGAACTCATGGGTCCGCATACATCACTATGTACAACACCCAAGAGATCCTCAGCCCTCTCAGTATAACCAGTGAAAGGGGCTTTAGTCATCTTGCCTAATAAACAAGACTCGCATCGCTCAAATGATTCATAATCAAATGAGTCCAATAGTCCATCTCTATGGAGCTTGGATATGCGCTTCTCGTTTATATGGCCCAAACGACAATGCCAGAGATATGTAGGATTTGAGTCATTTGTTCTTAGTCTTTTATTATTATCTACATTATAGATCGGATGGTCCAGGTTCAAAACATAAAGACCATTAAACAATTGAGCTACAGCATAACAAACATCATTCTTAAATATAGAACAACAATTGTTCTTAATTATAAAAGAAAATCCAATCATGTCCAAACATGAAATGGATATTATGTTTCTAGTTATGGCCGGAACAAAATAACAATTATTAAGTTCTATTACAAGCCCACTGGGCAAAGAAAGACGGTAAACCCCTACGGCTACAGCAGCAACTCTTGCTCCATTGACGACACGTAGGTCCACCTCTCCTTTACTCAGCAATCTCCTCCTTCCTAGTTCCTGCACATTTGTACAAATGTGAGAACCACATCCGGTATCCAATACCCAAGATGAAGGAGCAGAAAGGTTTATCTCTATAACGTAAATATCCGAAGCGGAAGTCATACCTCCCTTCATTTTATGCAGACCCTCAATGTATGAAGGACAATTCCTCCTCCAATGACCAGCCTTGCCACAGTGGTGGCATTTCCCTTCCTTCACGGTGCTCTTCTTTTTCAGTGCAGAAGATTTGGGCTCAAGATGTGACTTAGGTCCCACCTTCGTCTTCTTGAAGCCCTTGGCCTTACCCTTGCCTTTATGTACCATCAATATGGGACTAGCAGGCTTGGCCTTCTTCATGTTTATTTCGGCAGTTCGCAACATGCCTAGGAGCTCGGGCAGTGTCTTGTCTATTTCATTCATGTTATAGTTCAAAACGAACTGCTCATAACTATCCGGCAACGATTGCAGGATAAGATCTGTGGCCAACTCTTGACCCAGAGGAAAACCCAGTCTCTCCAGGTTCTCTATATACCCAATCATCTTGAGTACGTGAGTACCAACCGAGTCTCGAGCTCCCATTTTGCACTGAAATAAGGCCTTCGTGACATCGAACCTCTCTTGACGAGCTTGCCCTTGAAACATTTTCTTTAGGTGCTCGTCAATCTCCTTGCACCCCATGTTCTCGTGTTGCTTCTGAAGCTCAGAGTTCATGGTGGCAAGCATAAGGCACTCGACGTCTAAGGCGTCATCGGTATACTTCTTATAAGCATCCTTATCAACACGGGACGAGTTCCGGGTCGGCACCTCGGGGGCTTCTTCTTCCAAGACGTAGAGCTTTCGCTCTTGCCTGAGAACAATTCTCAGGTTCCTATACCAGTCCATATAGTTCGTCCCACTAAGCTTGTCCTTCTCAAGGATAGCTCTTAGGGACAAGGTGGAATGTGAACCACTTGCCATGGAATTCTACAAGAATTCATGCAGAATCTAATTAGTACCTTAATTTCAAAATATAATTTATTTTTAATTTGGACTTCAATTAAATACTCCCACTATTTTATTCAAGATGATAGCCCTCACTATCAATTCGGAGAGTCCATGCGAGCTACTCTCTTAGTGGACAAGATCCGTATTTCACCAACACCACGAGTCCGCTTTGGCGTTCCTCTCATAATGCGGTTATTTAGGTAGGCAACGCTTGCCAATTGCATCCTCATGCAATTCTTGTATGGCTGGTGAATAACTCCTTATTCGCATCCATCATATGGAGCATGCCAACCCTATGCCTCTAGGCACTCAACCTTTGAGGTCACCTAGTTAAGTTAGACCCGATGTCGACAGTGGGATATCACAATTATCCGCTCGCACCCTTACCAAGATAGATTAATGCACCTTGCTTTGGCAAGCCCACACTTCATCGATCGAGGCAGGAAGAGTGTCATCCATCGGAAGGCATCCGAACACTTAATATTTGATGAAGGGAATTTTAAAGATAGGCTAACACTTAACCATGATCAACATTTGATCAATGTGCACATCCACAGAAAAACAAACTTTCTAAAATCCTCATGCATCCCTTATGTGCACTACATAAGACTATCAACCTTTGATAGATGAAAGGGCTAAATCTGGACATTTAGAACTCTTCCAAATCTTCAGATTTACATGCATTGGACAAAGGCAAAGACAACTCGACTTAAAGCAGTAGACAAGCTCGTCTCTCATTGTTGGATTCAAAATCCAAAACAGAACAAGGGTTCATTAACCACTTGAGGGACGGTTACTGCTAAGGAGACAATAATTTCTAACAATTAGAAATTACCACGAAATCCCAAACGTTCCTGGTGGGGTTCCAAGACCCCCTTTTTGAAAATCATCAACATTTGATGTTCCAGGAAGAAATCTTGACATTTAGAACACTTCTAAATACCTAGATTTGCACGTACTGGAATAACCAAACTTCTGAAACAAAATTCATGACCAGAAACCTACCTCTGATACCACTGTTGGGTTTTTCTAGAACCATACATCAGATGTAGGCGCAGCGGAAATAAACAGAAACAACCCAAAAATGCTTGGATCGGCCATGAATGTTGAATCAAGAAGTTAATAAAATACTAGGTAAAAATTACCTCAATGGGGTTGGATCAAATCCAACCAAGATGCTCCAAGAGTTGATTCCTGTCGGTGGCAAGAAGAGTTCTCACGTAGAATTATGTCTACGTCTCTACAGAAGTCCACACGAGCCGGGAGAACGCCAAGTCACGTCGCACGCAACTCGGAAGGAAGAAAGGCTGCACCTTGCACTTCCACGAATTGCTAGATCCGCTTCGGGAAGAACAATGCCGGCGACAATCGACGGAGAGGAGGTCGGCGGAGGCGAACGAGCGACGGAACTCCTTCCGTCTAGGGTTCGGGCGAGAGCGGAACACTTCCGTCGGCCTTTCTCTTTGTAAGTTATATGAACCCTAAAACGAAGTCCTATTTATACCCAAAGGATAAACAGCTTCTAGAAGAATCGCTATCCGCAGACCACACATCAGAATAAGGGCTTCTGTTACAACTCGTCGGAATTTCACGGAAGATCATTCGTCGAGATTTCACGGGACAACCCGACAAAATCCGACGAATCCAACCAGACGGCAACAATTTCCTAGTCAAGGCTCTCTGTGATAATTCGTCGAGATTCCACGGAATGACCCGACGAATCCCGACGAATTCCGACAGACGACAACACTTTGTCGAGTGAAGGATCTCTGTCACAGTTCGTCGAGTTTCCACGGAATGATCCGACGAATCCCGACGAATTCCGACGAATCCACACAGACGACAACACTTTGTCGAGTGAAGGATCTCTGTCACAGTTCGTCGAGTTTCCACGGAATGACCCGACGAATCCGACGAATCCGACGAATCCAATCCGTGTAAACCCGACGAATTCCGACGAATCATATCCGACGAATTCATCCAGCAACATTTGCTGGACTTCCCCATTCTATATGGTGATTGGTAACCTTTACCAACACAATCATTCTTCCAACTTCTCCACATGCTCTTATGTGCGACCCTGCAGGCTCATATCGCGTTGGCAGTGAGATTACATGTTTGACCACTTCTAGATCACAATGGCAACTCCAACAGGCGGATGCGAGGAGACTTCTCCTGGGAGGCACATCACGCGGGCTCAAGATCAAATGCGCTTGGTTCACAAATAACTCACTGCGGTGAGTGCGTATTACTATCCGCGAGTGCCTCTAAGGACGGGGAGGCGAGGCCGTGGTCGATGGTAGTGGGTTCAATACTAAGCCTACCGGCACTCGTCCCCTGTACTTCTCCATCCTTGCTCCCTTTTCATTTCTGCTTTGAATATGCAGAGACCGGTGGTCTTGCGAACAATTTAACCGTGAAATGTTAATTATATATTATGCGTTTTCTGTAGTTTTGCCGAACGTTATCTCGCGTAATCTTCTATTTTCACTGCATTTTAGTTTGTTCTCGCCTGAAGAATCTCACGCGTGACACTCGCCACGCAAAGGCGACTGGGGTGTAGGTGGGCTGGCTCGAATTCTGAGGTGCCGAGATAGTGTAGTTGCTACTCGCCCCCCCCCCCCCCCCGTGCACGCCTAGGAAGCTCCTTTGATTTTTCATATTTTTCGATAAATAGCAGGCTCACCCACCACATTTATAATGCTTTATTCCAACCTCTCCCTTCCCTTTCTTGGTCCCGCATTAGTACTAGCCATTCTCTCTAGAAAACCCGCGAGTCCTAAATCAAACTCCACGATGGTGGCGGAAGATGATGGTAGGGGCAAGTGTGCCCAGCTGTTCGCTAATCACAACTTCGACACCTGTGACTTGTCCAAAGATGAGTTCACAGTGGCGATAGTGGATTACGTTCCGCCTGGGTTCATCGCACGTCGCTCGAGAAACTGCGATCGCATCAATCAGTTCTCGCCCGACACACTCGCAATCCCCCTCGAGTATTTCGAAGCGGGGTTCCACCTCCCCATCTGGCCCGAGTTGTGCCAGACCCTCTGATACTTCGGTGTCATCCCCGCGTAACTCAACCCCAACTCCATTTCCATGTTGGTGGCATTCTCTTTCTACTTGTGCAAGGAGGGGATTGAGTTCTCGCTCCCCGTCTTCTAGAAGTTATTCAACTTCCGGGCGAAAGGCAAGGTAGCCTTCTTCTCCAGCAAGACCCCCTTCAAAGTCACCGGCACAGTCAACAATATTCATTACTGGGTCCGACAATTCATCTTTGTCAGCGGGGATTTCAGCAATCTCCCCCTCATGCGCGTATAGGAGGACGAGTCAACCTACATGCACCCAACACTGGAAGGATATGAAGCCAAACTCCACCTCTTCATCCAGGAGCACGGCATGGACGTCATCTATCTGAGGAAAAATGTCAACTCTCTTCCGCCGGTCCTTGATGAGTAATAAAATACACGTATTTGTAGTATAATTTTAAGTAATATTGTAAATATTTTATGTAAATTAATGAATAACTTGCTTATTTTATTATTTTCCTTACTAACTTAGTTTTTTTTTTCTGTTTTTCAGCAATTTGGCAATTTTTTGTTAAGTCACGCTCTGGGTCACGCCCGTGATCCTAATTCACGCCCATGACCAAGGGCGTGTAATCTTAAAATGCCAATTTCTAGCTCGATCGACATCCCATCCCGTCGATCGACTTGTAGTCCCGTCGATTTACAAAGTCACGCCCGTGACATCTCAAGTCACGCCCGTGTACCACATCTTATCGATCAACATCCCGTCTCGTCGATCGGCTTCCCGTCCCATCGATCGGCACCTGCTCCCGTCGATATTTGCAATGCCACGCCCGTGACCAAGGCCGTGACCCATCAAATCCTTCCAGAAGCAAACGTACACGCTAACCTTCATGCCCCAGTTGAACCATATGTGTGCCGCCCAAGGTCACGCCCATAACACCTCAAGTCACGGCCATGTGCAGCCATTTTCCCAGTCAGAAACTTCCAGAAGGCAGCTGACCCTATCCATCCAGCACGCGCAGAAGTCATGCCTATGACCGAGAGTGTGTAAATTTTTTTTTTCCTATAAATAGAGGGGCTCGGCTGAAGCAATTCCATCTAGATTTCGAGAGTGTTTTAGTGTTTTTGAATTGTTTTGAGTGTATGTGAGTTCTTTTATGCACTTAAGTTTGAGTTCTTTTGTAAATTTCTACTTTCGTAGCCTTGTTGTAATGTTTGTTTTGAAAATAAAGTGTTGTTTTTCTCATTTGGATCTTCATTTCAATTTTTTGTAAGTGTGTGTGTGTATGAGAATAGATTTTATTTTCTTTTAATTTAGCTTTTAATTACAAGTAGAGTGCGTGCGTGTATGAGATAGATTTATCGCTTTCATAATTTAGATTTAAAAGCTTTCATAAAATTGTTTACCGCTTTTTTTAACGCTTTATTTATCGCTTTCTTTTAACGCTTTCTTTCGATTCAGTCTTTTTATTACAAGTAGAGTGTGTGTGTGTATGAGATAGTATTTTCCCTTTTTTTGTAACTTAGCTTTATTTCAAGTCTTATTACCACCCCCATCCCGGATGAGAGGCTAAGTACTTTTTAGCGCTTGATTAAGATGGTTGGGACGGATACTATTTCTGCTTTTATATAAGTCTTTTAATTTCTCTTTGTTAACCGTATATATCCGCTTAAATTATTAACATGTATTTTCTATTTACTTATGTCGTCTCCATTCTGATGAGTTGCTAATCTCCTTAATAAGTGCGCTCTACCCTCGAGAGAGGATGAGGTAAGTCTCCCGAATTGGAAATAAAAACCCAATAGAGAGGTTCACAACATAACGCAGGTATTAAGGAGATTCAATTAAAGAACGAGAGTTCGGTCAAATTTTCTTAATCTCAGGTGGGCGTACTCTCGAGGGAGGTGCGTTCATACTTATGGAACCTCCATGGCCAAGCCGTTTTAATGTTTTGAAAAGTCATATCTTTTACTTTTAAAAAAGACTATTTTTGTCTCTAGGTAATTCGAAATCGGACGTTATCTTCATCATCGTTTAGAACTCTAGTTATACGCATATTATCATTCCTTATAAAACCAACTCAAAATATTACTCCGATAAAATAATAGTTCATTCCTTATAACTAGAAGTAATCAACAGGATCCGCGGAAATATACGACCTCGATATTTTCTAAACCAAAATATCCTGTGCTGCACGCTATAAGGTATACTTGCCTTTATCATATGATTAGTTTGGATATAAATTAAACAAAAGCTTTTCAAAACCAAAATTTGCAAAACTCTCATTTGCTATTTAATAATCAATAGAATTCGGCATCATAGCTAGGTTGTAATCGCTTATACTTTAAAAGAAGAAAAGACCGTTACTTCTATCTTCCGATATGATAACAGTTAGTTTCTCAAAGTAGGAGTACTTGCGAAACTCCTCGAAAACATCCGCCTAATTCTAATCTCATCACAAAAAGGTTGTGCAAACAAAGAAAACCCAAATTAAATCATCAAGTTTTTGGCGCCGTTGCCGGGGACATAGTTGTTATTTTGAAAAAGGAATCACTATTAATTTTATTACTTATATATTTTTAAAAAAATATAAAAAAATATAATAAAAAAATAAAAAAAAAGCCAAAAAAATATATTTATTATTAGTATATGACCCGAGGGAACTCCTCGGACGATTCAAACATCCCTTTTGACCCCGAAATCGAGCACACCCTTCGTGGGCGCCTCCGATTTCGTGATCAAAACTTACTCGAGTTTCCTGAAGAGTCTATCGGAGATACTTACACTGAAGCTCTGACCGATCCAATTCCAGATGCGGGCGCCACAGACCATGGCATATTATGCCAGACCGAATTTGGAGGATACCAGATTGAGTATTACACGCCCAACATTGGCTAATAATAATTTTGAAATAAAATCTAGCATCATTCAAATGGTACAACAGTCAGCCCAATTTGACGGTTTGCTGGACGAGGATCCGAATCTACACCTTTCTAGTTTTTTGGAAATTCGCGACACTTTTAAGATTAATGGCGTTACTGATGACGCTATTCGTCTACGCTTATTTCCATTTTCGCTGCGGACAAAGGCAAAAGCGTGCTTAAGTTCTCTCCCCAGAGAATCCATAACTACGTGGGTCCAATTGACGGAGAAATTTCTAACAAAGTATTTTCCCCCGTCTAAAACCGCTAAACTACGCACAGATATCGCCTCTTTCATTCAATTCAATTATGAGTCTCTTTACGAGACTTGAGAGCATTTTAAAGAGTTCTTGCGTAGGTGCACTCATCACGCGATGTCGTCCTGGCTGTAGGTCCAGACGTTCTATAATGATTAAAATTTCTCAACGCGACAGATGATCGATGCAGCCATCGGGGGAACGTTAAACAACATAACCCTGGAGGCCGCTCAAGCTCTGTTCGAAGAAATGGCCATGAACGCCTATCAATGGAATGCTCCAAGATCGCGCCCTAACAAACCAACCGGGATATATGAAGTGGATGCCACTTCTCACTTAGCCTCTCAAGTCGAAAGGTTAAGTAAGCAAGTCGCAGAGATGACTGCTTTCTCCTCCACTCCCGCTTAACCTCCAAATAATAATAATAATAATTTTGTCGATGAAACTATAGATTACTTAGGCAACCCAGTTCGGCCCCCCTTCAACCCTAATAACAACCCTTATAGTAATAATTATAATCCGGATTTGAAGAACCACCCAAACTTCTCCTAGAGCAATCCTAACAATGCTCAGAGGCCCCCAAATGTGAATCCACAAGGATTTCCCCAAGGATTTATGCACTGATTCCAGCCTCCTCCTCCAAAACCTTCTCCGCTCGAAAACGTTTTTGTTAAATACATTGCGTCCACCAAGACAAATATCCGGAATATTACCGGATCGATTAAAAACTTGGAGAATCAGGTTGGACAGCTTGCAAATATGGTCTCCGAGCGGCCATATGGAGCTCTACCAGGGAACACGGAGCTGAACCCCAGAGAAAATGCCAATGCCATAAACCTTCACAGCGGCAAGGAGGTAACCTCCCCATAATGGGTTAAGCCCAAGGTACATATTTTGACACCGACCCCTCCACCCTCTCTCTCAATAGATAAATCACCGAGTATTCTGACTGTGCCGAACGTTTTTATCCCATCTCTTCCTTATCCCTCAAAAATAAATAACGAGCGGAAGGACGAGCAATATAAAAAATTCTTACAAAATTTAAAACAAATCCAAATAAATGTTCCATCCTGCAAGGCACTATCCCAAATGCCGAAATACGCGAAATATCATAAAGAGTTGCTTTCTAATAAAAAGAGACTCGAGGATGTTTTGCGTGTTTCCCTTTACGCGGAATGCTCGACTGTTCTCCTTAATAAATTGCCACCAAAACTGAACGACCCGGGATGGTTCTCCATCCTGTGTCTCTTCGGCAATTTATTAATCAAGTGCGCTCTAGAGGACTTGGGCACTAGCATCAATTTGATGCCCTTCTCCCTTTTCAAAAAACTCGATTTGGGCGTCCCAAGCTTGACAAAGATTAGCATCCAACTCGTGGATCGCTCGATAAAGTACCCGATAGAGGTAGTGGAGGATTTTTTGGTCAAGGTCAACAAGTTTATCTTTCCGGTAGACTTCATCATCCTGGACATAAAGGAGGATGCTGGGGTACCTATTATACTCGGTCGCCCTTTCCTTGCAAGCTGCCGCGCATTAATTGATGTCAGTAACAGTCGCCTCCTCCTTCGGGTCAGAGATGACGAAGTTACTTTACATATTAATCCCTCGATGCGGAACTCCCTATCGAATGATGATTCCGGTTATAACCTGGAACCTGCGTTTGAAGAAGAATGTTCTTCGCTTTCTGAATTTCTCTCCATAGTATTAGATAATTCAGATTTGGCGAATCTATCTTGTATCGACGACATGCCGACAGATTCTCCATTCGAACCCTTTGATTCAGAAATTTTAAAAATCAAACCATCCTATGAAGAACCGCCAGTCCTCGAACTGAAGCAACTCCCTGATAATCTGAAATATGTTTTCCTCGAAAAAGACTTAAAACTTCCCGTTATTATCTCTTCCACCTTAAGTGATTCGGAGACCTCCGAATTAGTTGAAGTTTTAAATAAACATCGATGTGCAATTGCATGGCAGATTTCAGATATCAGGGGAATAAATCCCTCCTTCTGTACCCACAAAATATTTTTAGAAGATAACCCCCGCAAAACTATTCAGCCTCAACGACGCCTTAACCCGAATATGCGGGATGTCGTTAAGAATGAGATTATAAAACTCCTCGACACGGGAATTATCTATCCTATATCCGACAGTACGTGGGTAAGCCCCGTACAAGATGTCCCCAAAAAGGGTAGTATAACGGTCGTGGCAAACCAAAACAATGAACTTATCCCAACCCGTACTATTACAAGTTGGAGAGTGTTCATCGACTACCGAAAATTAAACGATGCCACACGAAAAGACCACTTCCCGCTATCGTTCATCGATCAAATCCTGGAGCGTCTTTTAGGTCATCCTTTTTACTGTTTTCTCGATGGTCTTTCAGGGTTTTTCCAAATCCCTATTTCCCCCGAAGACCAGGAGAAAGCAACTTTTACATGCCCCTTCGGCACCTTCGCATATCGAAGGATGTCATTTCTTCTCTACAATGCGCCAAATACATTCCAAAGATGTATGCTGGCGATATTTGGCGAGCTCATAGAAGATGTAATGGAAGTCTTTATGGATAACTTCTCCGTTTTGGGAAACTCTTTTAAAAACTGCTTGAAAATTTTAGATAGAGTTCTCCAACGGTGTGAAGAGACAAACTTAGTTTTAAACTGGGAGAAATGTAACTTCATGGTCCGAGAGGGTTTAGTCCTTGGCCATAAGATTTCTTCCAAGGGGATGGAGGTCGATAAGGCCAAAGTCGCCAAAATTGAACAACTTCCCGTACCCTCACACGAAAAATCTATTTGAAGTTTTCTGGGCCACGCGGGTTTTTACTGGCAGTTTATACAAGATTTTTCTAAAATAACGAAACTGCTAACCCACCTTCTGGAGAAGGATTCCCATTTATTTTTGATACCGCCTGCGTAGAGGCATTTAATTTTATAAAAAAATGACTAATCAATTCTCCCATTCTGGTGGCGCCAGATTGGTCCCTTTCGTTTGAGATAATGTGCGACGCGAGTGATATTGTGGTAGGAGATGTACTAGGCCAACACATAAATAAATAATTTCATCCAATCTATTACGATTCTCGCATGCTCACAGCCGCACATGCTAACTACACAACGACGGAAAAGGAACTTCTTTCCATCGTCTGTGCTTTTGATAAGTGTAGGCCCTACGTAACGCTTTCAAAAGTAATCATTTTTACCGACAACTCCTCCCTAAAATATCTTTTGGCCAAAGTTGATGCCAAGCCCCGCTTACTTCGATGGATCCTCCTTTTACAGGAATTTGACTTAGAGATGCGGGACGAGAAGGGGGCTGAAAATTTAGCAGCCGACCACCTCTCACGTTTAGAACACCCCATTGCAGAAGCACTCGTCCAACCCAAAATAGATGATAGATTTTCTGAGGAGCGCCTCTTAACTGTAAATAATATAAAAACTTCTTCCACCCCTTGTTTCGCAGATTACGCGAACTATCTAGTCGCGCGGGTCCATCCAAAAGATTTTTCGACTCAGCAAAAGAAGAAATTCTTTTCTGATTTAAAAAACTACTTTTGGGAGGACCCCTTTATCTTTCGCGTCTGCGTGGACCAAATGGTGCGGAGATGTGTTTCAAGCGTGGAGGGTGCGCAAATTTTGTGACACTGCCATGAGGGACCGACCAGGGGGCATTTTCAAGCCAACCGGACCGCACGGAAAGCGTTAGAGGCAGGCTTTTATTGGCCTACTCTCTTTAAAGATGCTCACAATTTGTGAGTTAATGCGATAGCAGCCAACAGTCGGGTAACATCTCTCATCTTGAAGAGATGCCCCAAAATCTTTTTCTCGAATGTGAAATCTTTGATTTGTGGGGCATAGATTTTGTAGGCCACCTACCTTCTTCCTTTAATAATCACAATATTTTAGTGGTGGTTGACTATGTATCTAGGTGGGCAGAAGCGCAAGCTCTCCCCACCAACGATGCGAGAGTCGTCATCCATTTTCTCAACAAATTAGTTTCTCGCTTCGGCACGCCTCGCGCGATAGTGAGTGATAGGGGTACGCACTTCTGCAATGCCCAGTTTTCAAAAATCTTATCTAAATACGGCGTTACGCAAAAGCTCGCCACCGCCTATCACCCCCAAACGAGCGGCAAAGTAGTGGTAGTAAATCGCGAGATTAAACGCATTTTAGAAAAAACTGTTTCTTTGAATAGAAAAGACTAGTCCATCAAACTCGGCGACGCACTGTGGGCGTCTCGTACGACATACAAGACCGCCATCGGTTGTACGCCATATCGATTAGTCTATGGCAAAGCATGCCATTTACCGTTAGAGTTAGAGGATCACGCTTTTTGGGCCTTAAAATTTTTAAATCTCGATTCACACTTTGCCTCCGAAAGTAGGAAATTCCAACTAAATGAACTCGATGAATGGCGTGCGAACGCTTATGAGAGTAATAAATTTTACAAGGAGCGTTCTAAGTTCCACCATAATTGAAAAATAAAATTTCCCAAAACTTTTGCACCGGCGATCTTGTCCTTCTTTATAATTCACGTCTTCGTCTTTTTCCGGGTAAGCTAAAATCCCGATGGTATGGCCTCTTTGAAGTCAAAGAGGTTTGGCCGTATGGGACCTTTCTTATCTCCCACCATGAAAAAGGCAAATTTAAAGTCAACGGTCACCGTCTAAAACTTTACATTGCGGGCGATCCAATGGGCGATAATCCCGAATCCTTACACCTCCCCAATTTATAATCTCACCACACCAAATTTGTCAAGCTACGTGACGGTAAACAAAGCGCTTGTGAGAGGCACCCCATATTTATCTAATATTTTATTATGCTTTATTCTTTTTACATGTTTTTGTAGGGTTTCTTTTGGCCCCGCCAGCTTTAATTCAGGAAAATCTTTTGCTCCCTCTTTTTGTTTGTACATACAACACTTTTCTTTTCCCTTCCTCATACTTAAATTACAACATTGGGTACAATGTTGAGTTTTAAGTATTGGGGTGTTTTACTGTATTTCATTAGAAACAACTAAAAAACATAAAAAAAAACAAAAAACAACAACAATAACATAGTTTAGTTTGTAAATATATAAAAACAAAAAACAAGCCTCCACAAATTATTTATAAAACCTCCACGGTTTAAAAATATAGTTTAGTTTGTAAATATACGCTTTAAAAAATCCTCCACAAAAAACAGATATATTTCAAATAATATTTCAAAAAATATATTTTTGTAATTTTTTTTTGCATTTTATCTTTCTTACTTCCTGTAAATATAAACTTGAAAAAAAAACGAAAAAATATAAACTTGGAAAAATCAAACAAAATTTGCAAAACCCACAAATCTTTAAAAAAAAAAGATTTTTTTATAGTACCAAGACTTAGAAAAATACTAAAATATAATAAACCCATACTTTACTTTTATTCTTAAAGCATTTAGTTTCGAGAATATCTATTTGTGGCTTTTCATAATCGCTAGTTTTACTATTTGTTTGTTTATATGAAATCGATAGATTTAAACGTTCAGGGTTAAGTTTTAAATAATATCTTGTGTTTCTAATTTAAATAGAGGCGTTGTTTTCAAGCACTACTTCTACTAGCTAAAATAGTGGTATGTGTATTATGTTTGCAAAACAACTTTAGACCGCAATTATCCCTACTTTATGTCTTTAGGAATTTAGGAATATTCAAATTACTAAGGTTGCTCTCAAACTTTTTTTTATTCTTCTAGAATTTCTCTTGAAAACCCCTTGTATGCACCAATTTAGCTTGGCAAAAAAAGTAGAAGAAGAAAAAGATCTTATGTCAATGGGAACAGGACTTCGTTCCGTAAACATAGGCACCCAATAAAAAAATTTAAATGATCTTATGTAAATGGGAATAAGATTTTGTTCCGTAAACATAAGCATTGGGTTAATAAAAACAAAAGAATAGTTTTCCCTCGTAAACCACAGGGGCACCAAAGAAAACTAAAAAGGAGGGGTGGAAGTGTAAAATCCATCACACCTAAATTCAAATACTCTTCTTTTTGCCAAAGCATTCTACCCCTATTCCCCTAGCCAATTTATTGTATCTAGTTTTAATTAAAAAAATCATTTGAGAGCATAATTAGTAATGTATTTTTCCTTCACATTTATTTAAACAAAGGTTCTTATAATTTCGATCTAATCTAGTTTACTAATGATTGCAATTTTGCTTGCTATTTGGATAATTAAGAAGACTTTGGCTAAGACATTTCTTTCTACTTAAATTAATTGCATAATTTAGGACTTAACTCCTTATACTCCGAATTTTTATTTTTCAGTCTCTTATGATTAAATAAAATGATAGCAAAAAATTAGAACATATGTTAATCCCGTATGGATCTCTCTTACTTTTGCTCTGAAATAGCAAAAACTTAAGTATGGGGTATTTGATGAGTAATAAAATACATGTATTTGTAGTATAGGTTTTAGTATAATTTTAAGTAATATTGTAAATATTTTATGTAAATTTATGAATAACTTGCTTATTTTATTATTTTCCTTACAAACTTAGCTTTTTTCTGTTTTTCAGCAATTTGGCAATTTTTTGTTAAGTCACGCCCTGGGTCATGCCCGTGACCCTGAGTCAAGCCCGTTACCAAGGGCATGTAATCTTAAAATGCTAATTTCCAGCTCGATCGACATCCCATCCCATCGATTGGCTTGTAGTCCCGTCGATTTACAAAGTCACGCCCGTGACATCTCAAGTCACGCCCGTGTACCACATCCCGTCGATCGACATCCCGTCCCGTCGATCGGCTTCACGTCCCATCGATCGGCACCTGATCCCGTCGATATTTGAAAGACATGCCCGTGACCAAGGCCGTGACCCATCAAATCCTTCTAGAAGACAGCGTACACGCCAGCCGTCACGCCCCAGTTGAACCAGATGTGTGCCGCCCAAGGTCACGCCTGTGACACCTCAAGTCACGGACATGTGCAGCCAATTTCCTGGTCAAAAGCTTCCAGAAGGCGGCTGAGCCTATCCATCCAGCACGCGCAGAAATTACGCCCTCGGTCACGCCTGTGACCGAGGGCGTGTAAAAATATATTTTTCCTATTAATAGAGGGGCTCGGCTGAAGCAATTCCATCCATATTTTGAAAGTGTTTTAGTGTTTTTTGAATTGTTTTGAATGTATGTGAGTTTTTTTATGCACTAAAGTTTTAGTTCTTTTGTAAATTTCTACTTTCATAGCCTAGTTGTAATGTTTGTTTTGAAAATAAAATGTTGTTTTTCTCATTTGGATCTTCATTTCAATTTTATGTAAGTGTGTGTGTATGAGAATATATTTTATTTTCTTTTAATTTAACTTTTAATTACAAGTACAGTGTGTGTGTGTGTGTGTGTGTGTGTGTGTTTGAGATAGATTTAACGCTTTCATAATTTAGATTTAAAAGTTTTCATAAAATAGTTTATCGCTTTCTTTAACGCTTTATTTATCGCTTTCTTTAACGCTTTATTTATCGCTTTCTTTTAACGCTTTCTTTCGATTCAGTCTTTTTATTACAAGTATTATAACATCCCCCAAACAACTAGACCCCTAGATTGGTTTTTTCATGACTAGGTCATGAAAAAACCCTAGGAAGCTTGAAGAGACCACTTGGCCTTAGCCAAGAAGAAGGAAACCACAGTGGTCTACAAATAGCAATTTCCAGTTAACAAGCCTAGGGTTAGACTTTAGGGCCTCACCTTTACCCTTTGACCCCACAATAGCATACCTAACCCTTTAGGGGTCCCCTTAGAGCACCAAGGACCCATTGGGGTCAACCAAAGAGGCCAAATTGACCAAAGTCAACCCTTACCCCAAATTGGTCAAAGTAGCCTAATTAGGGTCAACTGATCTCCACCTTGTCAAATTGACCCTACCTAGACCTTCCTAACCCTTGAGTGAGACCAATAGGTCACTACCCACCCATTGGGGTCAAACCAAATGGTCAAATTGACCAAAGTCAACTCTAGCCCTATTTTGGTCAAACCAACACCTTTTGGATTAATTGGCCCAATTGGGGCACCACCATGACTCAACCAACTTTGGGTGGTGTCAAGGGACTCAAGACACACCATTTGGACCAGTCAACCCATCAGTTGACCAAGTCAATACCTCAAGTCAACACTTGGTCAACCTTACCCAAAAAGAGGGGAAAAGGCTAACTCAAGCCCAATCCACTCGGGCTAGGCCTAATTGGAGTAGCCCATTAGATTAGGAGGCTGATAATTACCAGGAGTTACCACACAATTTCTAGAAATGATGAGTAGGTGAGAGAAAGTGCAATTTCCCCAATTTTGAAGAGAGATAAAGAAGAGAGAGAAGGCCATTAATGGCCATGGGAGGCCAAGGGCCTCCCCTCTTCATCTCCAATGGAATTGTACCTCCCCCTCATCAGTTTTGAGGAATTTAATAGCCACGGCCGCCCACCCAAGTGGCTAATTTAATGGGATTTCAGTTTTGGTCAAAAATTCCTAATGGCCATTAATGGTGAAATTGGAGGTTTCATCTCTCCCCCTTCCACAAGTGGATCTTTAATAAGCTTCACAAGGCTGTTAGGATTAGTTTCCCCCTCTCACCTAAATATTTCGAGCAAATTGGTGTGGAGGTTGCAATGGCGCCAAAGCTTGAGGCCGGCCATGGAGGATCACCCAATCGTCAAAGAATCAACCCTCCCAACAGGTCTGGTTCTTCTCCTCTCTCCCTTTGGGTAGATCTACATCTATTGGCCGCAAGGTTTGAGGCCAAATAGCCTTGGATCGGGTTTGGCCGGAGCTTGTATTTTCAAGCTTTCAATCCCACCCTAAACCCTCCATTCCGGCCACCTCCGACCGGCCAACCACCTCCCATCGTCGGCCACCACCTCAACGGAGGTGGTGGTGGCATTGGCCGGCCGGGGTGGCGCTTGGGTGTCCGGGAAATCACCTCCAAACATAACCCAGGTCGGGGAAATCTCAGCCATTGGCTGTAAAAAGAAGACAAGCCGATTCTGTCCGTGCCCGCTTCAAGATTCGTGCTGCAGATTTCGTTTTTTATAAATTTGTTATTCCCTTTTTCTCTCTTTACTGGCAGCTGTTAGAAATAAATATTAAAAATACTTAGGCCCCTCTACAGAAAAAGTGGTCAACACTAAAGTTGTACCCCCTGGAGTCTACTTTATTTTAAAATTAACTTCACCCCAAAAGGAGTTATGTAGCTCCCTGTAGGTCCATTTTGGTGGGACTGGTCCCTAGTGTAGGACAACCACCATTTCTTGAATAACTTTTGATTGGGAAATGATATGGGCATGAAAATTGAAACCTAGACTATTTATATCAAGCCCCTTAACATATCCAAATATGGGTATTTTAGGAGAATATTTTTTTAAGGTTTTTGTAATAATTTAATAATTCATATATTATTTAATTAGATGATCTAATGACCCCCAATCCCCTCCAAATTTTGGTGGGTGCTTCTTAGGGTTATCACATGACCCTGCTAAAAATCTTATCTCAATTGGGACTGATTTGGTTGGGTAATTTGTCAACCCAAGTTAGGTCAAATTGGGTCAAAGTTAGGGCATGATGTTTATCTTGGGGTATTGTGGCCAAATCTCCTCAACATGAGGTGAAACCTTGGACACTGGTTTAGGATCACACAAAACACCTTCATGAGTAAGATGGGGTGGTGTAGAGGTGGATATGCCCTAGAACCCTAGTTTTACCCCTTGGGGTGCATATAGAGTTTTGTGAAGGACATGTGGTCTTGGATGATGATGAAATCTTGGTAGTGCCTTTATAATCATATTATAGACCTCTGGTATTTTTTGTAAAATTTATTAAATGATTTAACCAGTACTTCATTCTCAAGGCACCTATTTTGTCATAATCTTAAGGAATATAATTAAGGGTCCAATACTCTCTGGAAAAATGTGCAACTTGGTGATAGGATATTTCAGAGCAATAGGAAGCTCTGTGAATTTTTGGAAGTTTTTATCAGTAGGCTACTTCACAACATGAGCAAATTTGGAATGACTTGGATTAATTATTTCATTGAGAAAATGATTCCCATAAATTGTGAAACTCTGTAATTAAACTTTTTTGGACATATTAGAGGTCTTGTAATTTTTCTATAATTTGGACATAAGTATTCTTGGTAGTTCCTTCATAAATCGTCATGTTTGGATAGAAGTTAAATATTAAAAATAGAGGACATTTCCTTACTGTAAAATTGTGATATTCATTATTTACTGTTATTTGGGCATGATAGATTTATCATAATTTTATGAGAGTCATATCATAAGAATCCCTTACACTTCATGCTCATATTCATACTTGGCAAATATTGGAGAAATTTAAATAAATGCTAAAATGTCAAGGAAAATTATGAATCTCTGGAGTTAGTCTTATAATGCCATGATAGCCCTCCATTAATAATCTTGTGTCATGAGGATGAATATTTGGAGTACTTCTACTTATTAGCTTCATATAGTTGGTTGGTCTGCGTATTGTAAAAGTGTGAAACTTGGGTATTTAGGGGCCTACCAAGTGGAAGTGGCATGTAGTTGGTGTACATGGTCAGGTTGAAGAGATTGAAGGTCACCAAAAGGAGTTTAGGTGATGAGGGCGTGCTTGGTGAGTTAAGTGTAAAGTTGTGCTCGGGGTTGACGAAGGATCATCTTTCCCCTAGCGGGTCATAAAATACTTAGGGTAATCCAAGTGTAATAACAAGGAGGGTGTTCTTATGGGTAGATACCAACAACACTAAGTGTCTTGAGAAAGGTAGCTTTGGGGTTTCATCCCATTGTGGTTCCTAGTACCGTAGCGAGCCCCTCACAGGGTAATCCTCGAGAAGTCCAAGATTAACCATAAATTGTAGGGATAAGTTGATGTACAAGTTTAACTTAATAATATGCACACCCACACCCCGTAGTTACGGGAGGTTAGTTGGTTTGGTTGTACGAGCGGTAGGCTCGGTGGTTGAAGCAGCGGACTAGTTAGTCTGGTGAGTTTGTGACTCAGTAATGCTTGTTGGTACGGACGGGTTGGTCCGGCGAGCCGTTGGCTCGGAAGGTTATAATGACGGGCAGGTTAGCCCGGGGAATTTATGGCTCGGGATATAGTAGAACATGTTGCATGTGCATGAAGGTGGTGGGTCTCCGGTATTGGACGGTCGTTCACATCGACGTCAATACGTTGACTCGGCAAGTGTGGAATTTGCACTTAGCCATAAAAGTCTGGTGCTCCATCCAGTAAGAGTACGCAAATGCTCCACGGTTTTGTTTTGAGGCGTACGATAGGTCTAGGTTAGGTAGTGTGAATACCAACCTAGAGGTGGGCGAGGCCCAACCCACCGCTTCCGTTTGCCACTACGGGAGTATCCTGGGAGTCTTGCTAGCTCCAAAAAGGGAGAACTAAAGGTCTGTGTGCATAGAGTCGAGGTGTGTGAGTTGCACTTGTATGAACATAACATAAACTGCATAACTCTGCATGTCATGGCATAAGCATTACATTTCAACCCCTACCCCTATCGTATAAGTCGGTTATGGGACATCTTATACGGTAGGCCTTGCTAAACGACCTCTTGGTCTATAGGTTTGTATGGGCATTCCAATAAATCAATTGTTATTTTTCTATTATGTACATGTTTTTATATACTACCTTTACTTAATCTTTACATGCTCTTACTTTGCTCTTCTACAGCTTCAATTATCTATATACACATGTGTAGTTGTAGACATTTCCTGTAGACAAAATTCGCCGTCATCTGCTCTTTGTTTTATACCCCATGCTGTCCTCCGCTTCATCCTCCCACATGGTGCCTAGGAGCCACTGGGGGTGGGGTGGGGAACATAAGGCATAGTCTTTTTGACTAGCGGTCGGTGGACCATATCATTTTAGGGGATCGAGGAGACGCTACAACACCAGAGGCCGGTGCAGACGGAGGCGGGCCAGTCTACTACAAGAGCATAAGTTTCAGGATCAGTGTGTGATTAGTAGTTAGCTTCCGCGAGTGATCTTGTAGCGAGGACATGATGTATAGGTCATGAGCCCTTTATTATTGTTATCTTGTTATTTCAGTTACTCTCTGTGGACATTTACCACTTATGGTTTTATATATTTCATGTGATTGTGGACTTGAACTTCTTTTTGTTCGTTTATACTTTTCTTCTTCTGTGATCGATATGGCCGGCAGGATCGGCGCTTTGTAGTGGCGACCTTTCCGTGCGAGAGTGTCACCGCAAAGCGGCGGTTCTGGGCATAAGACCCGGGTTTTGAAAAGAAAAAAAAGGGGTCTTACAAAGTGGTATCAAAGGAAACCTCGATCCGAAGAAAAGAAGTCCACAAACCCTTGGCCACCCCGCGCGAGTTTAGTTTGAGGACAAACTAAGCAGCGGAAGCAATGGTGTGCCCATATGGGGAAATCACATGAAAAAGTCCACTTTTAACTAAATCTTTTTAGCCAAATCTCCTTACGAGTGGCAAGTTTTCTTTTGTAGCCTGCGGCGAACCCTGCCCCCAGCAGGGAATACCTCCGGCTACAAAGATTTCTTTAGATAGTCCTTTAGTCAATGAGTTAGATTTAAACTCCACTAGGACACGTGACTTACCATGACAATTTATACCATGCATGCCCTAGTCTGAAATAGACCGTAGGTATAACTTTGGTGAAGGCACGAGGATACCCCAAAGTGGCTAGAGAAAGAGAGATTGACACGTAAACAGAATGGTATGGGACTTGTAGATCTCAACCCTCGTACCGGTGACATGATTACATTGAGACAACCACCATGACAAACACCGAGGGTCCGATAAGAATTGAAGTTCAGAAGGGACTCGTTTGGGATTGGGTGACATATTGACCCTGATAAGGTTGTCGTAGAAGGAACCTAGAAGAGTCTAAGGTGTGGAGTATACCAATGAGCCTCAAGATAGAACCCCAAGTCTAAGGTTGTGTGCCCTAAGAATTGTTTGCATACTTAGGACGAATATAACTTGGTGATATTGAAGATACTCAGCCCAAAATAGATAGTGGCTTATCTTTTGTTTATTGGGGCTTATCTTTTGTTTATTGGGGCTTACCTTTTGTTTATTGGGCAAATTAATGACTGACTTGGGTTTCCCTTAGATTTAATTTAGAAAGTGTTGCGTCGTGAACATAATGATTTTGAAGTTGATCATATTCGACGTTACTCGGGCAAGGATGAGATAGTGTAAAAGTAGGTATGTAATAATGATCTGAAGTATTACCAGGACAATGGATAAACATCGTTGATCAAACAACAACTTGACCTTAGTTGAATCATTGGAAATGTAAAGTCTCCAGGATTAATCACTTAAGGATGTCGATGTCCTAGTCTAGAAGTTGAGGACGGAAATAAGATCTTACAAGTTGTAGTTATATCCGACAGTTCTTGAGGTTTGGGGCATTCGGAAGTGATTAACTTATGATTTGTTAAAAATCACACCTTATCATGGTAGAGAATCTTAATTACAATAATAGCCTTATACCTTGGGAGCTTTGATGATAAATAACCAGAGATCATAGACGATGACTTATTGGATTTAGAATCTAGTGTTTGAGTTTACTATGATAAGAACGATCTAAGTTTATCTTAATTTAGACCATTCGAAAGTGATCGAGACTAGCATATGTGGAAGTGATAGGAATTTGGTGAAATAAACGTGAAGATATTTTCTTGATGAAATTGACTTGTGAAAAATCTTAGGGTTTCAAAAGATTCTACCCGTATACCTTATGAATCAAACTCCACCTAGAAAGTGATTGGGAGTCATCTTCAAACATTGATACTAGTGTTGGTTGGTTAACATACGATCATAAGATCCATGTGTACACCCCCTTAAATTCTGAGGATAATTGAGACGCTTGATGATGCGATCAGTCCCACTAAATGATAAGAATCGTTTAAAATCATAAAGTTGAGTTGGTTGATGACTCGGGCGTACTCGTAGAAATAAGAAGTTGATTGTGTAGAGAAGTTTTTATAGAGTCGCTGCCTACCCACATAGATGAGAAATATAGTCACCGGAAAAATGGTGTATTGCGGAATGTATATTTCCTCGAAATGAAGAAAGACATCGTAAGTTTTGTGATGCACGGTGAAGGCCAAGTGCAAAAGTCTTTGGAGAACTACCACAGTCACTGCCCGTGTTAGAGTGGACTTCGAGGACATAACTATGGATTTCACACACATGTTACCACTCCGAACACAGTGTTATTTGGAACAACGAGGATAGATTAACCAAGGTAGCTAGGGTCACCCTGGACTGGAAGGACGCTCTCGTTGGTGTTTGATGAGATTTGTTGAGTAGTTTGTCCGTTATCATGGTGTGACCAGGACGATCGTGTCAGATCGAGATGAACAGGTTATCTCCAAGAGTGAAGATCATTCCAGGCTTATCTCAGCTCTTGGTTGGCGTTCAGCACAGCTTTCCACCCTCAGAAATACAGAGGCGCAGAATTCCACCATCTTGGACCCAGGAAGAGGATTTAAGGAGACTCGGCCTTGAATTTGTGAAGGACACAGATACCCAGGTGCGACTGATTTGGGTTAGGATGCTGGAGGCCCAGAGCAGCCAGGTCAGGTATTACGATGTGTGGTATCGTCAAGTAGAGTTCCAGGTTGGAGACCGAGTGTTCCGGAAGATACGTCCGATGCAGGGAGTCTTGCGGGTTTGCAGGCGGAAGAAGCTCAATCTGAGATAGATGGGGCTCTACATGATCCTGGAGTGGATTAGCCTGTTGGCTTATAGACTGGAGTTGCTGCCGGAGTTAGCAGGATTGCATGACGTCTTCCATGTCTCCTCCTTTAGGAAATCTCTACTACGGCCGAAGCAGCAAATTTCTATTATAGATGGCCTGGTAGACTCCGATCGATTGATTCACCTGAGAGCCACTAGAACTGGTGTGGCAGTGATAGTCGGTGCTCTTCGAGTCAGAAATAACTTCAATTCTTAGGGGATGTTATGTTCAGCCACTCTCGGTGAAAACCCCGCGAGCCAAGCCTGAATTTCGAGGACGAATTTTTTTTTTGTTTATTGGGATTTGTAACATCCCACAAACAACTAGACCCCTAGATTGGTTTTGTCATGACTAGGTCATGACAAAACCCTAGGAAGCTTGAAGAGACCACTTGGCCTTAGCCAAGAAGAAGGAAACCACAGTGGTCTGCAAATAGCAATTTCTAGTTAACAAGCCTAGGGATAGACTTTAGGGCCTCACCTTGACCCCACAATAGCATACCTAACCCTTTAGGGGTCCCCTAAGAGCACCAAGGACCCATTGGGGTCAACCAAAGAGGCCAAATTGACCAAAGTCAACCCTAACCCCAAATTGGTCAAAGTAGCCTAATTAGGGTCAATTGACCTCCACCTTGCCAAATTAACAATACCTAGACCTTCCTAACCCTTGAGAGATACCAATAGGTCACTACCCACCCATTGTGGTAAACCCAAATGGTCAAATTGACCAAAGTCAACTCTAGCCTTGTTTTGGTCAAACCAACACCTTTTGGATTAATTGGCCCAATTGGGGCACCACCATGACTCAACCAACTTTGGGTGGTGTCAAGGGACTCAAGACACACCACTTGGACCAGCCAACCCATCAGTTGACCAAGTCAACACCTCAAGTCAACACTTGGTCAACCTTGCCCAAAAAGAGGGGAAAAGGCTAACTCAAGCCCAATCCACTTGGGCTATGCCTAATTGGAGTAGCCCATTAGATTAGGAGGCTGATAATTACCAGGAGTTACCACTCAATTTCTGGAAATGATGAGTAGGAGAGAGAAAGTGCAATTTCCCCAATTTTGAAGAGAGATAAAGAAGAGAGAGAAGGCCATTAATGGCCATGGGAGGCCAAGGGCCTCCCCTCTTCATCTCCAATGGCATTGTACCTCCCCCTCATCAGTTTTGAGGAGTTTATTAGCCATGGCCGCCCACCCAAGTGGCTAATTTAATGGGATTTCAATTTTGGTCAAAAATTCCTAATGGCCATTAATGGTGAAATTGGAGGTTTCATCTCTCCCCCTTCCACAAGTGGCTCTTTAAAAAGGTTCACAAGGCTGTGAGGATGAGTTTCCGCCACTCACCTAAAGATTTTGAGCAACTTGGTGTGGAGGTTGCAATGGCGCCAAACTTGAGGCCGGCCATGGAGGATCACCCAATCGTCAAGGAATCAACCCTCCCAACAGGTCTGGTTCTTCTCCTCTCTCCCTTTGGGTAGATCTACATCTATTGGCCACAAGGTTTGAGGCCAAATGGCCTTGGATCAGGTTTGGCCGGAGCTTGTATTTTCAAGCTTTCAATCCCACCATAAACCCTCCGTTCCGGCCACCTTCGGCCGGCCAACCACCCCCCATCGCCGGCCACCACCTCAACGGAGGTGGTGGTGGCATTGGCCGGCCGGGGCTGCGCTTGGGTGGCCGGGAAAACACCTCCAAACATCACCCAGGTCGGGGCAATCTCAGCCATTGGCTGGAGGAAGAAGACAAGCCGATTCCGTCCGTCCCTGCTTCAAGATTCGTGCAGCAGATTTTGTTTTTTATATATTTGTTATTCCCTTTTTCTGTCTCTTTACTGGCAGCTGTTAGAAATAAATATTAAAAATACTTAGGCCCCTCTACAGAAAACGTGGTCAACACCAAAGTTGTACCCCTTGGAGTCTAATTTATTTTAAAATTGATTTCACCCCAAAAGAAGTTCTGTAGCTCGCTGTAAGTCCATTTTGGTGAGACTGGTCCCTAGTGTAGGACAACCACCATTTCTTGAATAACTTTTGATTGGGAAATGATATGGGCATGAAAATTGAAACCTAGACTATTTGTACCAAGTCCCTTAACATATCCAAATATGGGAATTTTAAGAGAACATTTTTTAAGGTTTTTGTAATAATTTAATAATTCATATATTATTTAATTAGATGATCTAATGACCCCCAATCCCCTCCAAATTTTGGTGGGTGCTTCTTAGGGTTATCACATGACCCTGGTAAAAATCTCAGCGCAATTGGGACTGATTTGGTTGGGTAATTTGTCAACCCAAGTTAGGTCAAATTGGGTCAAAGTTAGGGCATGGTGTTTATCTTGGGGTATTGTGGCCAAATCTCCTCACCATGAGGTGAAACCTTGGACACTGGTTTAGGATCACCTAAAACACCTTCATGAGTAAGATGGGGTGGTGTAGAGGTGGATATGCCCTAGAACCCTAGTTTTACCCCTTGGGGTGCATATAGAGCTTTGTGAAGGACATGTGGTCTAAAGCTATAGAATGGCCATGGAAGTTAGGTTATATGTTCATGGGGTGTGATTATACTCTAGAGAATTTTGAGAGAATTTTAGGAGAATTTATTCCCCCTAAATTAGGTCATAAACCCTTTAGGGAAATTTCTTATAAGGGACATTTACATGCTCAAATGGTCTTGGACGATGATGAAACCTTGGTAGTGCCTTTATAATCATATTATAGACCTCTGGTATTTTTTGTGAAATTTATTAGAAGATTTAACCAGTACTTCATTCTCAAGGCACCTATTTTGTCATAATCTTAAGGAATATAATTAAGGGTCCAATACTCTCTGGAAAAATGTGCAACTTGGTGATAGGATATTTCAGAGCACTAGGAAGCTTTGTGAATTTTTATGGAAGTTTTTATCAGTAGGCTACTTCACAACATGAGCAAATTTGGAATTACTTGGATTAATTATTTCAGTGAGGAAATGATTCCCATAAAATGTGAAACTCTGTAATTAAGATTTTCTGGACATAATAGAGGTCTTGTAATTTTTCTATAATTTGGACATAAGTATTCTTGGTAGGTCCTTCATAAATCGTCAAGTTTGGATAGAAGTTAAATATTAAAAATAGAGGACATTTCCTTACTATAAAATTGTGATATTCATTATTTACGGTTATTTGGGCATGATAGATTTATCATAATTTTATGAGAGTCATATCATAAGAATCCCTTACACTTCATGCTCATATTCACACTTGGCAAATATTGGAGAAATTTAAATAAATGCTAACATGTCAAGGAAAATTATGAATCTCTGTAGTTAGTCTTATAATGCCATGATAGCCCTCCATTAATAATCTTGTGTCATGAGGATGAATATTTGGAGTACTTCTACTTATTAGCTTCATATAGTTAGTTGGTCCGCGTATAGTAAAAGTGTGAAACTTGGGTATTTAGGGGCCTACCAAGTGGAAGTGGCATGTAGTTGGTGTAAATGGTCAGGTTGAAGAGATTGAAGGTCACCAAAAGGAGTTTAGGTTATGAGGGCGTTCTTGGTGAGTTAAAGGTAAAGTTGTGCTCGGGGTTGACGAAGGATCGTCTTTACCCTAGCGGGTCTTAAAATACTTAGGGTAATCCAAGTGTAATAACAAGGAGGGTGTTCTTATAGGTAGATACTAACAACACTAAGTGTCTTGAGAAAGGGAGCTTTGGGGTTTCATCCCATTGTGGTTCCTAGTACCGTAGCGAGCCCCTCACAGGGTAATCCTCGGGAAGTCCAAGATTAACCATAAATTGTAGGGATAAGTTGATGTACAAGTTTAACTTAATAATACGCACACCCACACCCCGTAGTTACGAGAGCTTAGTTGGTTTGGTTGTACGAGCGGTAGGCTCAGTGGTTGAAGCAGCGGACTAGTTAGTCTGGTGAGCTTGTGACTCAGTAATGCTTGCTGGTACGGACGGGTTGGTCCGGCGAGCCGTTGGCTCGGAAGGTTATAATGACGGGCAGGTTAGCCCGGGGAATTTATGGCTCGGGATATAGTAGAACATGTTGCATATGCATGAAGGTGGTGGGTCTCCAGTATTGGACGGTCGTTCACACCGATGTCAATACGTTGACTCGGCAAGTGTGAAATTTGCACTTAGCCATAAAAGTCTGGTGGTCCAGCCAGTAAGAGTACGCAGATGCTCCGCGATTTTGCATTGAGGCGTACGATAGGTCTAGGTTAGGTAGTGTTAATACCAACCTAGAGGTGGGAGAGGCCTAACCCACCGCTTCCGTTTGCCACTACGGGAGTATCCTGAGAGTCTTGCTAGCTCCAAAAACGGGGAACTAAAGGTCTGTGCGCATAGAGTCGAGGTGTGTGAGTTGCACTTGTATGAACATAGCATAAACTGCATAACTATGCATGTCATGGCATAAGCATTACATTTCAACCCCTACCCCTATCGTATAAGTCAGTTTTGAGACTTCTTATACGATAGTCCTTGCTAAACGACCTCTTGGTCTTTAGGTTTGTGTGGGCATTCCAATAAATCAATGGTTACTTTTTTATTATGTACATGTTTTTATATACTGCCTTTACTTATTATTTACCTGCTCTTACTATGCTCTTCTACTGCTTCAATTATCTATATACACATGTGTAGTTGTAGACATTTCCTGTGGACAAAATCCGCCATCATCTGCTCTTTGTTTTAGACCCCTTGCTGTCCTCCGCTTCATCCTCCCACATGGTGCCTAGGAGCCACTGGGGGTGGGGTGGGGAACATAAGGCTTAGTCTTTTTGACTAACGGTCGGTGGACCATATCATTTTAGGGGATCGAGGAGACGCTACAACACCAAAGGCTGGTGCAGACGGAGGCGGACCAGTCTAGTACAAGAGAATAAGTTTCAGGATCAGCGAGTGATTAGTAGTTAGCTCCCGCGAGTGATCTTGTAGTGAGGACATGATGTACAGGGCATGAGCCCTTTATTTTTGGTTATCTTTTTATTTCAGTTACTCTCTGTGGACATTTACCATTTATGGTTTTATATATTTCATGTGATTGTGGACTTGAACTTCTATTTGTTCGTTTATACTTTTCTTCTTCTGTGATCAATATGGCCGGCAGGATCGACGGTTTGTAGTGGCGACCTTCCCGAGCGAGAGTGTCACCGCAAAGCCGCGGTTCTGGGCATAAGACCCGGGTTATTGAAAAGAAAAAAAATGGGGTCTTACAAGTAGAGTGCGTGTGTGTATGAGATAGTATTTTTCCTTGTTGTAACTTAGCTTTATTTCAAGTCTTATTACCACCCACATCCCGGATGAGAGGCTAAGTACTTTTTAGCGCTTGATTAAGATGGTTGGGACCGATACTATTTCCTTTTATATAAGTCTTTTAATTTCTCTTTGTTAACCGTTTATATCCGCTTAAATTATTAACATGTATTTTCTATTTACTTATGCCATCTCCAGTCCGATGAGTGGCTAATTTCCTTTAGCGCACAATGTTGAAGAGCATTGAGACAAATAAATGGTTTTCTAAAAATTAAAACATTTCTTTTTTAAAAATTAATTAACGAGCTTAAGGTTTACCTGAGAAAAACATTGAGTGAGGCCATATAGTCGATGTATGGTTCTCATTTCTGTTTACATACACTAGTTAGCAGAGAGGCTTGTGCGTATGGATTGATCGCTCACGGGTAAAGAGAAGTGTACTCTACCCTCGAGAGAGGAAGAGGTAAGTCTCCCGAATTGGAAATAAAAACCCAATAGAGGGGTTCACAACATAAAGCGAGTATTAAGGAGATTCGATTAAAGAACAAGAGTTTGGTCGAATATTCATAATCTCAGGTGGGCATACTCTTGAGAGAGGTGCATTCATACTTATGGAACCTCCACGGCCAAGCCGTTTTAATGTTTTGAAAAGTCATATCTTTTACTTTTAAAAAAAGACTATTTTTGTCTCAAGGTAATTCGACATCGGGTGCTATCATCATCGTTTAGAACTCTAGTTATACACATATTATCGTTCCTTATAAAACCAACTCAAAATATTTGTCCGATAAAATAATAGTTCATTCCTTATAAGTAGAAGTAATCAACAGGATCCGCGGAAATATATGACCTCGATATTTTCTAAACCAAAATATCCTGTGATACACGCGATAAGGTATACTTGCCTTTATCATATGATTAGTTTGGATATAAATTAAACAAAACCTTTTCAAAACCAACATTTTCAAAACTCTCCTTTGCAATTTAAAAAATCAATTGAATTCGACTTCATAGTCGGGGCGTAATCGCCAATACTTCGAAAGAAGAAACGACCGTTACTTCTATCTTCTGATAAGATAACAGCTAGTTTCTCAAAGTAGGAATACTTGCGAAACTCCTCGAAAACATCTGCCTAATTCTAATCTCTTCACAAAAAGGCTGTGCAAGCAAAGAAAACCCAAATTAAATCATCAGTCCTGCCGGGAGAGGGTAAGGCGAATTGCTTCCACTGTAACTCTTACTTTCATTTACCTTTTCTCTTACCCAAGCTAATGTAGGTGTGCGAGATCTCCCCCTTCATCCGCCGCATGTGGGTGGGGTGACTCCTGCCGATTCCCTGGTTCTCGCAAAGTCCACCATGGAAGCCTGTCGTAAAGATCCAGCCACCTTCCAACCTGGCGGCCCAAAGTGGAAACCCGATACGGCCCCCGACGCTTCCTCTTCCAAGCGGTCGAAGTCCTCGACCGTTAAAGGCAAGGAGGTAGTCACCAAGATCCCTAGTGCGAGTCCCCCGACCGTGACAGAGTTGGTGGGCACTACTGCGAACGTTTTGGTGGGGACCTCCGGCGTGCCGACCGAGTCTTCTGCGAGACCTCCTCTCAGAGGGCATCAAAGTTTCTCCATGGGCGAGAAGTACATGGACGGAGCGGGCGATCCCCCGCTGGTGTGAGATCGAAAGGCCAACCGGATCTCCGTCTCCACGTTCCTGCCTTCTTGGCCGGAGCAGGACACTACTACCGGCGAGGCGTATGGCCTCTTATTCGTGCTCTACGGCCGGGAGGATGCCTCCATCTATGATGTCGAGTCCACCCAAACCCTTGCACACAAGGCCGCATGTGCTCATCTTCGCGCCATAGAGATGGCACACATGTCGTCGCGCCGCAGTCTCACCCTCGCGCGAAACCTCGCTGAGGTCAAAAGGATTCAAGCTGAAGCTTCCGCACAAGTCGTGTTCTTGAAGAAGCAACTGGATGCCGCCCAGACCCTTCTCGCCGCCCGCCCTGTTCAAGTGGTAAGTGTCGTCAAGGATGTTTGGGCTCTCGTGCCTCCCTTTCTCGCTATCTTGTCCTAATTGTTGGGAAATGTGCCCCGCAATGTTCCTGATTTAAAGAAGCACTCAACTCAATGATACAAGCATTGTGTATTTATGGTTATATCTAGTTAATGCTTGCAGAGATCAGACAATATGTCTGGTACTTTAACAATTTACCTAAGTATAATATCGTTGAAAAGGACTGGACATATCGTCGAAAAAGAGTACGCATGTCGTTGAAATGATGTGCAGAGCAAAGCCGAATGATCATATCGATTATCGTCGAGACAACATGCATACGATGATATCATTGTGACATCAGTACTACAACACCTCACAACGATATCAAAAAGCTGATATGAAGGAGAAGACTCAAGCACAAAAACAAGTCAGATGTCGACGATATCGACGTAAAGAAGCCATGGCGTAGATAAGGCTAAGTAAGACAGATATCATCGTAAAGTAGCCTTGTCGTTGGAAAGGCTAAGTAAGACTGATGTCGATGATATCGATGTAAAGAAGGCTTGACGTCGAGATGACTAAGGAAGATAGCAGTTGATGAAGAATAATCTGTTGACATGATATCGATTGTGTCGTCGACAAGTTAATGTGGTTACAATGATATCGAGAACTCAAGAAGATTACGGCGACATCAGCTAGATGACTTCATGTCGTCTTAAGTGCAAGTGAGAAAGGGAAGTTCTGTCGTCGAGATATTGTCCATATCGTCATAACAATGGAAATGTCATTGAGACAGATTCAAAAGTTGCCAGACGTGCTTTCAGTACTTAATGTCGCCGCCTGATTTTCCAATCAGCGCGTGCTCTTAAGGTATGGGTGTCTGTTAGTGAAGGACATCATATGCGACCGTTAAGCGGGTCCTCCGTCCAATAAAAGGGAACAAGGGTTGCCCTAATAATAAAAAAAGCTAATAAGAGAGACGAGAATGGAGAATCAAAAAAGAATCCCGCTGAGCAATATAACAGTAAAATCTACGGAGAAGAATCAACATCAAGCAGAGGAGAACAAAAACGCACATCCAGTGTTCTCCAAGTTGCAGTCAAGCCACATCAACTGATAAGAATCGTTCTCGTCAAGAAGCCAATCAACATCAGGCAAAAGAAGAAGGCTTGAAGAAGATCTGTGTGACCAAGATTCAAATCCGAAGTATCTTCTTCGAGAAAAGAAGCTGATCTCCACCAGGCAGAAGAATCCTTATTCTAACTCTCCTTGTAAGGCTTGCAGGACAAAACTATAAGATCTGTTTTCAGATCTAAGTGTCAAGCTTGAGATCTGTGAGGCTTGAGGGCCAGGGCAGAGGACTTGCGGGTCCAACCGTATCAAGCTTGCGGGCTTGGGTGCAGTGAAGGGGCTTGCGGGCCTAGGCTGCAGGGACTTGCGGGTCCAAGGGGCAAGACATGCAGGTCTGTGCTATGTAGGGCTTGAGGGCCTGAGTGTCAAGCTTGCATACTTGGGTGCAGTGAAGGGGCTTGCGGGCCTAGGTTGTAGGACTTGCGGGCCCGAGTTGTAAGGCTTGTTGGCCAGAGACATTGGCGCAGTTTGCCAAGCCTAGCACACTCCTAGGTTGGCACAGAGGGATAGAGGACTACTCAAGACACGCTATCTTGAGGAACCTCTGTCACAACCCGCATTTTCTCCGAATTTAAAGATATCAGAGTAAGAGAAAATACACGTCATGATGCCACGTCATACAGGAGACAACTGTAGACGCTCAGGCGGAAACCTATTACTTAACTAGACAAAACATGATTACATGATAAGTCATCATTTGAAATCATTTATTAGGGGTTTTGAGGTAAGAACTGTGTCTCTCAGTTCGTGGATCAACTAGTCCACCGAGAAAGTATATATAGTTGCAGCGGAAAGTACTTTATTTAGTTTACTTAAAGTCCTACATGTATGCAAACGACGGAGCATGAAGTAAATGATATGCACATAACTAGGCGTATTGTAAAAGTAGTAAATACCTTCAGGCGACTTTAAAGTTAAGGGTTTCAGTCAGAAAGAATGCAATGAGGATGAAGAAAAACCATTTTATAACAATAGTGCACCTAACATAAATCATTCCCAGAGGGTAAGATACACAAGATCTAAAAGTAGTGGCATAATCTGGCAAATAAACTATAAAGTATAAAAAGGGGCACAATGGGCGTCAACAACATGACACTAACCCATTGGCACCAACTAGTATGTCTGAGCACAAGAAGTAACTAAAAACAACTACCTCGCAGCAGCGGGGTGAACAACTACTAAAACTCTGAACTTCAGGATACACCACTAGCCGCTACGGCTCTGAACCTGAGGCATTCAATATAACAAAGAACGCCTCAGCAAGGAATTACAAGTGGCCAAAAAGTAAGCAGAAAGTAAATAAGGCAATAGGGGTACCAACCTAGGCCAGATTCACCGAAAGAAAAGCTCCAAAACAAGGGACCAAACAAAACACCAAGTGCACCAAAAGAAAGTGCCATAAAGAGGAACAAGCAAGTTTCATTTATCTTGTTACATTAATTAAAGTGACTGATCAGCTCACATTAAACGGGAGCGGTTACCTACCTCCGCTACCCAAAGCCCAAAACCAGGTGGGGGTGCCACTAGACCCAACCACCCAAACACGACTACCGTGCAAGGCTATAACATTCCTCCACTATCCCCCAAACACGACTACCGTGCAAGGCTAAAGACAGTGGTTCTTAATAAATTTAATCTTTAATTAAAACACGGGGCGTAGCCCGGAATAACAACACCATAACACTCTAAGAATAGGGTAATATATGAAGAAAATGGCCCAAAACTTTGATCAGAAGGTTCAGGGATTTCTTGAGTAAAAGTCTGTAATTTCATGAGAGGAAGTCTGTAATTTCATGAGAGGAAGTCTGTAATTTCATGAGAGCCAGTCTGTAATTTCATGAGAGCCAGAGAGGATTTCTCGAGAGGCAGAATTGATTTCTCGAGAGGCAGAAAGGATTTCTCGAGAGCCAGAAGTGATTTCTCGAGAGGCAGAAAGGATTTCTCGAGAGCCAGAAGTGATTTCTCGAGAGGCAGAAATGATTTCTCGAGAAGCAGAAAGGATTTCTCGAGAGCCAGAATGATTTCTTGAGAGGAAGAAATGATTTCTCGAGAAGCAGAAAGGATTTCTCGAGAGCCAGAAGTGATTTCTCGAGAGCCAAAAATAATTTCTCGAGAGCCAGAAGTGATTTCTCGAGAGCCAGAAATAATTTCTCGAGAGCCAGAAATGATTTCTCGAGAAGAACTCTGTATTTCTCGAGAAGAAGCAAAAACCGGAATTTTCGAGTAAAAACTGATGATTTTCTTGACAGTAATTTAATAGTTAAGTATATAAAAGGAAGTTTGATGAATCAGGGGAGAACACTAAGGAGGTTATAGGTTTTGCATGACAACAAATCAACACAAGGAGTAACATTCCAACAAAAGAGAGAAGAAAAGGAGTACCACTTGCCTCAAAACTTGCACAAGAACTAATCTCACCGCTCCGAAAGCTAAGGATCCGGCCAAGAACTCACCCGAGCACAAAACCTGAAACTTTTCGGATAAAAAGGAGGGGTTAGGTCACTACCGAATCTCCCAAAACTCCACGAAACGAGAAAAGCTTACCGCTAGAACGAAGATCTCGCCGAGAGCTTTCCAAATCTTCAAACCAAACACGATTCCGACCACCACAGCCCTAGGAATCGCCAGTGAAATGTTCCACGAAATCTCGCTCTCGCTCTAACGCACGGCGGCTGCTTTTGATCGAGGAAGGGGAAGATGAATAGGAGGAGGAGATTTTAGGCTTATATATAACCCTAAATTATTATTTAATTAATAAATAAATCCCCCAATTTACTTAAACTGCGAGTGCGACCAAAACACCTCAGATTTCTACAAAATTCGCACCTTAACTAAAACACGGTGCTACGAATCCAACGACGAAGTCAGAATTCAATTCTGACTGGACAAACTCGGGCTAAAGCCTCCCGAAGCTAAAATCTTCATATCCACCCAAAATCTTTACTTTAACTCGAAACGATGCGAAATCTCGCACGCTCGATCTACCAGACATACTTTAACTAAGCTAAGGCTCAACACACTACTAGACGAGCTGACGTAACGCCCTTACGCCAAAATTACGTCACAGCGGGCATGTAAAATAATTAACGAAAATCAGGGGCGTTACAACCTCTATAAATTCTTGTTTGTTTTATGTGCAGTGCTCTTAAAATCTAAATCAATTAACCAGAAATCAAGAACACTAAAAAGGGGACCAAAACAATTTGAAATACCTATTCACCCCCCCCCATCTAGGCGATAAGTCGACACCCATTGACTAACACTAACCTTGCTTCTCTATTCCTTATAGGACACCGCTAACCTCGAGATTATATGCGAGCGGATAGGGTCGAAGACCAAAATAAGAAGCTGCGGGCCGAGGTTTAGAGCTTATGAGATGCTGCTGTCTCGCCACCTCCCGGAGAGGCGTGCATTCAACATCGATACACCAATTATGAAATTGAGGTGATGATGTAGGAGACAGCGCAAGGGGCGGAGAAGCATGCAATCGAGAGGAAACGACATGCTGGGATGCTGATGGAAGGGAGCGAGGGGATCGACGCTCGGGACATCTTGCCTGAGCTTTTCATTCCGGTGGATGTGCCGGAGGGTGAATCCAACCTTCAGCAGGAGGATGAAGCTGTCCCCCCCCGCCCCCGTATGCGAGATCGATGAATCATCCAGTGAGAAGTCTAACGATCCCTCCTGAAGACCCTTCCCTCTTCTTTTCTCCTTTTGCTTTTCAGTTGTAATATTTTTGGGGCGAGATCCCCCTTTTGTAAACGGAACCTTTTTGTAATGAAATGAAATTTATTTGTTTAAGCATCTTATCTTTCCTTCTTATTTTTCTTGCTGCCATTCGCTAACCATTCACGCACTTGATAACGAGGTATACTCATTGATTGTTTTCGCACTCGCACGCATCCATTCGCATTCTCGCACGCTCGCTTATGTACTCGCATATCACTGGCCTTGGGCCATGACCAAGGTGTTGCCCCTAGGTGCGCCATGAGATTGTAGCTCATCCATGCACGTTTGTTTTCCTCTTAGGACTTAGGTGGTGGCGACGACATTGCCGAGAGCGAGACCTTGTTGAGAGCATGTCTCACCCCGAATGAGTCTCATATCCTCTTTCAGACAGATGGGTACCTCGGGTGCATTTGCCAGACGAGTGCCTCTCCTGATGGGACCATTCGCATATTCTGACCCTTCAGGTTCTCTCCCCTAATATTTCTCTTCTTTTCTTACCGTCCCTGCCAGTTAGGCGAGAGCTTAGCCAGTGAGCCTGTCTGAAGCCATCCAGCAAAAATTTTTACTTGCCATCCTCTCCGTGAAATTGACCCGACCCACCGGCTAATGAGAGCCCAACAGCGGAATCATCCGGGGCAATCCAGCACAAACTTTTACTTGCCAGCCTCTCCGTGAGATCAACCTGACCCACCGGCTAATTAGAGCCCGACAACGGAATCAGCTGGGGGCAATCTAGCACAAACCTTTACCTGCCAGCCTCTTTGCGAGATCGACCCGACCCACCGGCTAATGAGAGCCCGACAGGGGAATCATCCGGGGCAATCCAGCACAAACTTTACCTGCCAGCCTCTCCGCGAGATCGACCTGACCCACTGGTTAATGAGAGCCCAGCAGTGGAATCATCTGGGGCAATCCAGCACAAAATTTTACCTGCCAGCCTCTCCGCGATATCGACCTGACCCACCGGCTAATGGGAGCCCGACAACGGCATCATCCGGGGAAATCCATCACAAACTTTTATGTGACAGCCTCTCCGCGAGATTGACCTAACCCACCGGCTAATGAGAGCCTGGCAGCGGAATCATCCGGGGCAATCCAGCACAAACTTTAACCTGCCAGCCTCTCTGTGAGATCAACCTGACCCACTGGCTAATGAGAGCCCAACATCGGAATCATCCAGGGCAATCCATCACAAACTTTTACCTACCAGCCTCTCAGCGATATCGACCTGACCCACCGGCTAATGAGAGCCCGACAGCGGAATCATCTGGGGCATTCCAGGCTAAACTTTTAACTGCCAGCCTCTCCGCGAGATCGACTTGACCCACCGGGTAATGAGAGCCCGACAACGGAGTCATCCGGTGCAATCCAGCACAAACTTTTACCTGCCAACCTCTCCGCCAGATTGACCTGACACACCGGCTAATGAGAGCCCGACAGCAGAATCATCTGGGGCAATCCAGCACAAACTTTTACTTGCTAGCCTGTGATGAGAAATGAACAATATCAGTCTATAATAAATACACTCGTCTGGATCCCACTTGCCGGGATGGGGAAGAGTTCTCGCCCGACAAGGTCTCGCCCTGGTGCCTCAGACGCTGTCTCCTTGCCTGCCCTCTGCCATGGGGCATTATCGCCATCTCCCAGCGGCGGAAACACCTAGGGTGCTTGGGTTGCAAAGTCGCCTCGCACCGACACGAATGCGAGCTGGATCGTCTCAAGCACCTCCTTCTGGATATTCGCCAGCATCCCTGCAGTCACCAGCGAGCCAGATGGTGGTGAACCTCCATATCCGGCATCACGCTCGTCCTCTCCTACCATGCTATTTCCTTGGGAATTTCTTATACTAACTGCTCTCCACGCTCACCGCACCAAAAATGTTGAAACCAAGACTTGGTCCAACGAGGAGATCGGACCCCTTAGAGGGGGAAGGTAGCACTTACTGATCCCTCGGAAGGAAACATACCAAAGACTAAGAGTCAGACACAGACCCATGGCCACAACGCGGAGGTCCCTCCACACACCCGGAAGATCTTTAGAGCACCCCCCCCCCCCCCCCCCCAAGCCAAAGCTGAAGCTAGGCACCTTGGAGAGCTTGAGTAACTAACCAAAATGACCTAAGGAGGAGGAAGCAAAAGATTGGAATCCTATCCAAAGGTGCCCTTCAAGGTCTATATATAGCTTGTCTCTTCTGGTCTGCTAATAGCGAAAATCCGCCTTTTGGTTTTACTAAACGCACCCCAAACTCGCTTACTAACACCCAAACTTCGTTGTTCTAAGAGGCTATGGGCAGACCACCAAGAGTATTCAGGTAATGTTACCCCCAGATCCTTCTGGGCTAGTGGTCCTTGATGGCACCACTCGCTCGACCTCCCGCACCTGCGGGGCGAGTGGTCCATGAGGGCACTACTCGTCGGGTCTCTTCTAGGCGAGTGGGGTCCCACCCCTCACTCACCCGGTTGTCGATGCATCCTCGCCCCTATCATGCGAGTGCCCCCGCGAGTGGGTCCGTACGCGCCCAGCCGCTCTTCTACCCACCCTTGACCAGGGCGAATGCCCTCCTTGCTTGCTCCTTTGCCCACCTTAAGCCTGGAGGCCCACTCAACAAATATGGGGTTGTACAGATGCAACCTTTGATATTTTGAAGTGGTGGGAAATTAATGAGAGAAAATATACAATATTAGCTGCAATGGCAAGCGATATTTTGACAATTCCTGTTTCAACAGTGGCTTCAGAGTCTGCATTTAGCACAAGTTCTAGAGTAATTCAAAAGAAACGTACATGTCTAAAGCCTTATACCATCCAAGCACTAATTTGCTTATAAGATTGGTTGAAGCAGAAATTTTGAGTTCCATCAATGTCAAACGGTGTAACACATAATGTGATTTATGTTTACTTAGATTAGATTATTAAAATTTTGCATTTACTTATTTTTAGCTTTTTATATTGTCTACGTAGATATATGTTTTGATGCTTATAATATCGATGAAGGTTGTAATGGCAAGCTTGATGAGTCTACCTTAGAGGTAATTTATTATTATTAGAAAGTTATGAGCACTAATAATCTCTTTAATTTTTTATGTGAGTCCTTACGATTTATGATTAATATTTAATTTTCAGATGTAGTAAATGAAAAGAGAAGGCTAACTATTTGAAGGAAGGTATTTGCTTTTTATCTTCAATTGTTGTTAGAGGTAAATTTCATATGTATAATCTCAGTTTTCATATGTAGTAGGTATTAGCTTCTTAATTATATGATTTCTGATATGTATCATCACTTAACGACAAGCTGGATGAATAATTCAGGTATATCAATTTTTGCATCTTGATCTGCATTCCAAAATTGGATGGTGAGCTCATAGTCCTTTCATATGTCCAAAGATTGGCCTTTTGTGAAAAGGGTTTATCTTCTTGTGATTGGTGGCAATAAGGGTGGAAGTAGGGTTCTTTGTACATACACGGAAGCAATATTGTCCAAAGATTGAGGTTCATAATATGCACCAGATCGAGGGTTTTGCTGATATCAAGTGGAGAGTGTTAACCCAGAAATCGGCGATCCTACCCTGGGAGGCCTCTTTTGCTACATTTTTGCAGATTATGCGCCCGGGAAGGAATAGACCTCACGCGAAGGCACTTTTTAAACCCGAAGTGGTAAGAAGGGGCAACCTCATCCTTTAAACCGCCCAAGTGGGGCGGCCTCTCCATTCAAACCGCCCAAGTGGGGCGGCCTCTCCATTCAAACCGCCCAAGTGGGGCGGCCTATCCCTTTAAGTCGCCCAGGTGGGGCGGCTTCTCCCTTCAAGTCGCCCAGGTGGGGCGGTCTCTCCCTTCAGACCGCGCGGGTAGGCGGCCTCCTCCTTCAGTCCACGCGGGCAGGCGGCCTCCTCCTTCAGTCCACGCGGTAGGCGGACTCGTCCTTCAGTCCGCGCGGGTAGGCGACCTCCTCCTTCAGTCCCCGTGGGAAGGCGGCCTCCTCCTTCAGTCCGCGCGGGTAGGCGGCCTCCTCCTTCAGTCCCCGCGAGCAGGTGGCCTCCTCCTTCAGTCCGCGCGGGTAGGCGGCCTCCTCCTTCAGTCCACGCGGGTAGGCGGCCTCCTCCTTCAGTCCCCGCGGGCAGGCGGCCTCCTCCATCAGTCCGCGCGGGTAGGCGGCCTCCTCGTTCAATCCGCACGGGTAGGCAACCTCCTCCTTCAGTCCTCGCGGGTAGGCGGCCTCCTCCTTCAGACCGCGCGGGTAGAACTCCAGTCACCGGCTCACCGGAGGTGACGACATCGACCCAGAGCCTATAAATAGGACCCTCGACCATGAAGAAGGTGGAGGCAAGTTGGGGGGCAGAACTGGCGGCTAGAAACATCCAGACCGCTCCTATCAGCGACCAGTCCGGGTGACCAGTCCGGGCGACCAGTCTGGGCGACCAGTCCGGGCGACCAGTCTGGGCGACCAGTCCGGGCGACTTCAGCGACCTGTCCGGGCGGCCTCGGCAAACAGCCCGCGCGGCTTACTCTTTTCTTACCCACAACCCTCTTGTATCATTCTATTTCCATGTACTAAACACGGCAAGCTGTAATGCAGATTATTAAATAAAGGGATAGCCCACCGCAGGAGTGGCATTTGCCGCGGCGGGCGAAGTCTGGCCTCGCCGCAAGCTAGCGGCCCTCTCCTCTTCTCCTCTTCTCAGCTCTTCATTTGCGACTCAAGTAACCAGCTGCTCGACCGCTACCCCCTCTCTTTCCTCTGGGATTGAGCGTCGAGGGAGTGGGGACAATTTCAGATTCAACAGAGAGGTTCATAATATGTGCCAGATGGAGGCTTTTGCTGATAGCAAATCTCTCATTCAAGTAGAATTACTACAAAAGAATGAACAGGTGGATCTTGCAATGAGAATTGATCAAGTTGATCTCCAAAAAATATGTTTGCTGGCTGAGTTGAAGTTGTACATCAATCTTAATACTCGTCTTAGGAGCTGTGATGAGCTAAGTAATATCATTGCAAGTTTTTTCCTTAATGACTACTATTGCTATTCTTATGTACTTAATATTGTGCTGAATGTTTCTAATAATTAACCAGATAAATTTTGATGACATCATTCATTACCTCAACACCTTAATAACATGGCTTTCTCATGATGTTCACCAAAGAGATGATGATCCAGATATCCAAAAAATTAGAAAGATGTCGATTGAAATCAAGTCCCACTCTTCCTCAATGTATGTTTCTCTTTACTAACGAGGTACATATTATGAAATCAAGCACCACGATGAACGTCAATTACATTTTTGTTGGCCTGATATAATGTTCTCTACATGTGTATGTGCTAGATATCAGGTGAACTCTAAGGAATCTCACTATACTGCTGCAAAGCGAATTTTGAGATATCTTAAAGGTACACCAAATCTTGGCTTATGGTACCCAAGAAGTAATTATAGCGAACTAATGGGTTTTTCAGATGCAGATTTTGCAGGTAGCAGAGATGACAGGAAAAGCACTTCCGGGACATGCCAATTTCTCGGAAGAAGACTTATTACCTGGGGCAGCAAGAAGCAAAATTGTGTTGCAATTTCAACCGCCGAGTCAGAATATATTTATGCAGGCAGTTGTTGCGCACAACTGCTTTGGATAAAGAATCAGCTAGAAGATTACAAGTTGAAGTACAAAGACATTCCAATGTTTTGTGACTCCTCCGGTTCTATTGCTATCACAAATAATCCAGTCTCGCACAGCCGAAAAAAGCATATTAAATTACGATATCATTTCATCTGGGATCATGTGGAGAATGGGGACATCAACCTATGCTATGTCCCGACGGATAAGCAAATTGCGGATATTTTTACGAAGCCGCTGGATGAGACCAAGTTCTCTTTCTTCAAGATAGAACTTGGTATGCTCAACATGGAGTGATAATCAAGTCAGAAATGAAGCCAAGAAGAGAAGAAGAATTTCAAATTTTACTTTTCGAGAAATGGTGTTCTCTGATGAAACTGGCTAAGGATAGCACTTTTCGAGAAAACATTTTATTTCTCGAGAATTGGGTAGTCCCTCGAGAAATAATCAGGCTCAGATGAATCTGCTGAAGCTCTTAATTTCTTGAGAGATCAAATAGCTCTCGCATAATGGATCCTTTTTCTAGAAAATCAGAAATATCTACTTTCGAGAAGTTGAAAAGGCAGGTATGCTGTTTTTATTTTTTTAGATATTAAGTAAATTCATAAAATGTTAAATAAAGTCAAAACTATAAATAGAACATCAAGAATGACTTAATGTTCACGCAAACCCTTTCTCATTCTTCTCGAAAGCCCCTCTACTGTTCATTGTCTTCTCGCGACATCTAGTCTCCAGTTCATTTCATCTCGCAATTTCTCCCAGCAAACGCAAGTTCAACAGCTTTGTTTCGATGGCCCCTGTCCTAGGGCTAAGATCGGCGTTGGATGTGAGCTCGAAAGTTTAGGTCTGATCGATCTTTCGGACGACTTTCAGAATCTTTTCTATCTCTTATATGCCGCTGGGTTATCTTTTATTTTGGAACATCCTTGTCGTATTCTATTCAGAGAGGTAGAGGATTTCTTCCTAAATGTGAAAGTTGTCAAGGAAGGGAGAATGTTAATCTCCTTTGTAAATAATCTGAAGATTAAGATTTCCACCAAAACTTTGACAAAATATCTAAGGCTTCCAGTGATAGATACTGAAGATGACCTAGATGATGATGATTGTGACAGAACTATGACATTTTGTGGCTTATAAAAGGGATATACTACTGTTAGAAGACAAAAGATGAATGCAGTTGGAAAGTTGTTGGTAGACATTATTTCTAAGGTCCTTCTCTGCAGGACAGGCAGTTTAGGATATATTTCTGAAGATGTGTTTTGATTGATGATGGCTATTGTGACTGGGAAGAAATGTGACTGTGCCACTCTTCTTCTTATTAAGATCAAAGCAAGTTTCCTTGCTCCAAAATATTGAAGGATACTTTCTTTGTATCTGAGTCAGATGAACCCAGTTCTGTTTGACATGTCTAAAGGTGCAGTCATTCATCATCTAAAGAAGATCAATGTCTCCTCAATTCAAAGGTGGGACATTAAGATTACCAAGCCAGGTAATGTAGGTGCAAGTTCCCAGGGGGAGCCTTTCCTTCTGTCAATTTTGAACTTCAGAATGTGACTCCAGATGCAGCTCCAGCTCCTCCTTCTGATACACCTCCTTTAGTTGTTACTTCAACTCCAGCACAGCAATTAGCTCAGCAAAAAGTTCCAGATTCACCTCATTAAGATGATGTCATTCCATCTCCTTCACCTCCTCCAGATGTTGTTGTTGAGAATATTCAGGCTGAAGCTGTTGACAGTACAATTGCTGATATTCTTAATGAGATTCATCAAGAAAACCTTGAAAAGCACAGTCCCAGTGGCCAAAGGGCAGGGTCTGGTGCTGATTTTGATTTCTGCAATGGAGCAGATGATGACTCTGTTCATGGATCATCCCCTTCCCCAGCACATGTTGAGGGGGAGCAAGAGTTGTTGTTGGACACAAACAAGGATGCTCAAGGAGAGCTAGTTTGTGAAGAAGATGGTCAGGTTAAAGTGTCTTCTCCTAAAGTGGTAAGTTCAGTGATTATTGAAGAAATTCCTGAAGATGTTCAACCTGCTTTCATTCCTCCTCCTCAGTTTAAAGAAGACTCACTTCTTGGTAAGATTGAGTTATTACTTAAGAGACAAAGTGACAAGGTTGATTCTTCTTTTAAGGAAATTCATGCTAGAATTTCAGATGTTGAAAAAGAGATGAATAAGAAATTTGCTGAATCAAAAGCTAGTACTGACAAGCTCAAAGAATTTGTCATTCAAGGAGGTAAAGCTATAGATCACACCATTAAAGGTGTAGCAGCAGTTCTGGAAGAAGTAATTCAGGTCAGAAAAACTCAAGAATCCCAGACTTCAAAGCCTGAAGAAAGTTCTTTCAGGTTTATTGATGAAGTTGGAATGTTCAAGGAATCTGTCATCCAAACCCTATCTGTAGAAGTCAGAAAGGGGAGGACAAAATGGCAGAGCTCTTGGATAATCAAGCTTCTCAGCTCCAAAGAAATGTTGGTGATCAATTTGAGCAGTTGAATGTTTGTGTTCAGAAGCAAATTGCAGATGTAAATTCCTATACATTCAAGATCGCAGTTTGGCTTCACAATGAAATCTTTCCAGAATTGCAGGTTCACAATGTTCTTCCTCCTCAATTCTCTCCCTGGCCTGAAGTCCAACCTCAGCTTGTTTCTCCTATGGATTCTTCTCAGGTGTGGGCTTCTGATCATTCTGCAGAACCTTCTGTGAGGCCTAGTTCCAAGAAAAGAAAATATGGTGAAGGTCCTTCTGCAAGCAGGTCTGTTCCAGGGTCCAGTTCAGCATGTTCTGGTAAAGCAGTAGCTGAGGAAGTTCTTCCTGAAGTATAGAGTCCAGTCTCCAAAATCATTATTCGTGATACTTTAAAGTTAGTTGAAGAAGGTGCCATGAAATCTTCTGATTATTACAGTTATTCTGAATGGAAAAAGTATGACACAAGCTTGACAAAGAGAAGGATTCACTTCAGGACTTATGGTTACAATAATCCTACAGCTCCAACAGCTCCTCCAAAGTACTATCCTAAGCCTTATACTTATTTTACAAGACAAGAGCATAAGAGAAAGTACAATGCCTGAAGAAAAGATTATGAAGACCATCAAAAACTTTCTTTCAATATTATTGTGTGAACATTAAATCATTTTGACAATCTTAATTATATATAGTTTTTGATTTTAATGGTCATTTTGTTTTCATATTCTTTCTTCTGTAATGTGTAGTATATCTGTTATACTTTGTTGCAATTCATTTTAGTTTTTAGGGTTCTGACTTCTACAAATAGGGGGAGATTGTTGGGAATTGTATCCAAAATTACCTTGATTTGAAGAAGTCCCTTTGAACTAAGTTGAATTGAGTTTGTATTTGATGTTGCTCTCTAGTAATGTGTTTGCAGGTTTTTAAATGGTTAAGTACAAACCAATGTCAGGTTTCAATGGGTCATCAAAAACATGCATATGCAATGTAATTCCTCATTGTATGGAACACGATGTTGATTCATGTGAAATCTCTCTATTGGGATGTACTTTTTATTCAAACACAAAGGAAGAGCTAAAGGAAGGTGCTGTTGTTCTGTGTTCAAGGAAGAAACAGACTTTTTTTAAGTAATTCTGCGTTCGACGAATTTAGATGAGTTCATCGTTCTCAGTTCGACGAACGAAAGCATTTTTGTCGAGCTCTGTTCGATGGTCAGTTTTACTGGAAATCTCAGTTCCGCGTTCGTCAATCTCAGTTCGACGAACTGAATGAACTTCGTCGACCTCAATTTTGCCTTAGTTGTAAAGAGTTTGTCGATCGCGTTCGTCGATCTCTGTTCGACGAAGAGAAGAAGTTTTCGTCCGCCGCCGGTTCGCCTAAGTTAAAGTTGGTTCGTCGATCGCGTTCGTCGATCTCCGTTCGACGGTCAGAAAAAGTTTTCGTCAACCGCTGTTTTGCTAGAGTTGAAGTTGTTTTCATCGATCGCATTCGTCGATCTCCGTTCGACGAATAGAAATAATTTCGTCGACCGCTGTTCTTCATAAGTTCCGTTCGATGAACCAAAGTACTTTCGTCGATCTCAGCTTTGTGAAGCTTCTATGTTTTCTGATAACTAAAATGAGTTCGTCGAGCTCAGTTCAAAGATTTTTCTTCTCAGGCCGAGAAATTGACTATATGTTGTTTTGTTTCTCCAATTCTTTTCTCGAGAAGTCTTTATATTTCTCGAGAAGTTTTTCTCTATCCCGTAAATCCTTCTATTCTCTTCTCTAAGCCGAAGCCTATTTACATCTCTAGAAATACTTTGTTCTCGAGAAATTAAATTCTTTCGTTCTTAATTCCTTTTTCTCAGTAGCTCATTTATTTCCCGAGAAATTAATTCCTTATGTTCATAATTGTACAACCCCCATATCCATCGAGTGAGGCCCGGCGTGGAGGGCCCCCAAGACGTGTCTGTACAACCCTATATCCGCTGAGTAGGTCGCCAGGACACAAGAGTGCATTAGGGCCACATTTGTAGTATGATCCAAGACAGAAAGAAATGAGGGAGAGCAGTAGAGGCAGAAACCTCCTGCTCACCCAGCTGGAGTAAGAGGCAAGTAAGGGGGCAAGAGGGGGAGGGGCGGGTGCCCCCCTCTCTCCCTCTCCCAGCTAGGGGCGAGAGGGGAGGGGCGGGTGCCCCCCCTTCTCGCCCTCGCCCAGCTAGGGGCGAGAGGGGAGGGGCGGGTGCCCCCCTCTCGCCCGCGCCCAGCTAGGGGCGAGAGGGGAGGGGCGGGTGCCCCCCTCTCGCCCTCGCCCAGCTAGGGGCGAGAAGGGAGGGGCGGGAGCCCCCCTCTTTCCCGCGCCCAGCTAGGGGCGAGAGGGGAGGGGCGGGTGCCCCCCCTCTCGCCCTCGCCCAGCTAGGGGCGAGAGGGGAGGGGGGATGCCCCCCTCTCGCCCTCGCCCAGCTAGGGGCGAGAGGGGAGGGACGGGTGCCCCCCTCTCGCCCTCGCCCAGCTAGGGGCGAGAGGGGAGGGGCGGGTGTCCCCCCCCCTCTCGCCCTCACCTAGCTAGGGGCGAGAGGGGAGGGGCGGGTGCCCCCCCCCCCCCCCCCCTCTCTCCCGCGCCCAGCTAGGGGCGAGAGGGGAGGGGCGGGTGCCCCCCTCTCGCCCTCGCCCAACTAGGGGCGAGAGGGGAGGGGCGGGTGCCCCCCCCCCCCCCCCCCCCCCTCTCGCTCGCGCCCAGCTAGGGGCGAGAGGGGAGGGGCGGGTGCCCCCCCTCTCGCCCTCGCCCAGCTAGGGGCGAGAGGGGAGGGGCGGGTGCCCCCCTCTCGCCCTCGCCCAGCTAGGGGCGAGAGGGGAGGGGCGGGTGCCCCCCCTCTCGCCCTTGCCCAGCTAGGGGCGAGAGGGGAGGGGCGGGTGCCCCCCCTCTCGCCCGCTCCCAGTTAGGGGCGAGAGGGGAGGGGCGGGTGCCCCCCCTCTCGCCCTCGCCCAGCTAGGGGCGAGAGGGGAGGGGCGGGTGCCCCCCCTCTCGCCCGCGCCCAGCTAGGGTAACCTCTCTCGCCCAGTTCCAGAGGAGGGGGGGGGGGGGGGGGGGGGGTTGGTCTACGTTTAGTTTCCCAGAACAGCGGGATTTGGCTATTTGCAGTCCAGTTTTGGCTATTCGCAGTCCAGATCCGAGGGTATTTTGGTAATCTGGCAGATCAGTTTTTGGCTATTTGCAGCCCAACTTGGAAAACCTATAAATAGACCCTAATGGGCATCAAAGGAGGGGACTTCTAGATTTCCAAATTTCGGATCTTCTCCTTCCCTTAGAGCTCTCCTTTGGTGCTTCTGGTTCAGCATTGGCTAGGGAGGGGAAGATCTCTCAGGTCTTCCGGGTGTGAGGTGGGACCTCCTCGCTGTAGCCTAGGGTCCGTTTCCAAGTCCAAGTGCTCTTGCCTAGAGAGTCGGCTCGAGAGAAGTAGGTGTGAGACCACCCCTTTTTTGGGACCCCGAACTCCACGGAGACCGAGTGGTCGGTTTCAACATTTTTGTGAGACCACCCCTTTTTTGGGACCCCGAACTCCACGGAGACCGAGTAGTCGGTTTCAACATTTTTGGTGCGGTGAGCGTGGAGAGTGGTCAGCACAGAAGTTCTTGAACCAAATCTCATGGCAGGAGACCTCAGAGGAGGAGACGATGAGGGGTCTCACATCCCAAGTGAGGTGGTAGGAAGGGGAGAGTTCATGACAGCCATCAAGGGAATCATGGAGGTGCTCCAAGGCATCACCAGGGGAGGTGACTGCTCAGCTCCCTCCCCCCAGACACCGCCTTCTGGGTCGCAAGGGGTGCTCACCCAGGGGGGTCAGGAGAGGTTGCCCCAGGGGGTCGGCCAGGCAAGGAATCAATGACTGAGAATGGCGAGCGGGACCTCGCCGGGCGAGTGCTTTTTCCTAGCCCGGTGAGTGGGGTCTCGCCCGAAGCAGGAGTCGCGCAAGTGGAGCTCGCGAAGCCAGCGAGTGGGGGGTCACCCTTTAGCGAGCTGATCATCTCGGCTCCTATCCCGGAAGGCTTCAAGGAGCCCAACATGACTTTTTATACCGGGAAGGATGATCCTATCCAGCACCTGCAGTGGTTCGAGGACACCGTCTCCATCAGGCCCATGACGGACGCGTTTAAGTGTCGTCTCTTCGCCACCACCCTGAGGGACAAAGCTAGGAACTGGTTCCACCAGCTCCCGGTTGGCTCCATTTACAGCTTCGAGGACTTGGGTCGAAGTTTCCAGCTACGCTTCTCCACATCCAAGAAGAGGAAGAAGAATGCTGAGTCCATTTTCCTGATCAAGCAGAGGCACGAGGAGACGTTGGCCCAGTACATGGACAGATTCCAGGAGGAGATCGTGAACATCCAGGAGGTGCCAGGGTATGCCCTCCAGATGGCTTTCACCGTAGGGCTATGAGAGAGCCTTTTCAAAATGCGCCTAACTAGGAAGCCTCCCTTGTCCTTTGAGGACCTGATGGAGAAAGCTGCAAAGGAGGTAGCCACTGAGGCGGCAAACCCGGGGCTGGCAAAGAAGTTGGCAAAGTTGGTAGAGGCCGAGCCAAGAGAGCAAGGTGGCCCCAGGCAGCAGGAAGGAAGGAGGAGGGAAGAGCAGAGGGGTCAAGGGTACCAGGGACCCCAGGGGGGTCAGGAGCAAGGGAGGGGTCTCGCCCAAGGAGGGGGAAACTTCTACGGAGGCCAAGGGAGGCCCAACCCTCCTCCTTGGAGGCAGGCCCCTAGGCAGCTCCTACCCCCACCAGCTCAAGCTATGGCAATTCGAAGAGGAGGAGGAGTCGAAGCAAGAGACATCCCAGCCCGTAGGAGAAGGGGGGGAAGGGCGGTGCCGTACTGCGACTACCACCAAGCAGAGGGTCATGCGACAACTACCTGCCCAGAATTCTTGGAGGTGAGAGAGGCGAGAGGTCAGACACAACAGCAGCCGCCGATGCGGATTGAAGAAGTTCCACCTGGAGCAGTAGTGGACGACGACATCTGCGAGCACCGAACTGACATAGGAGCCAAAGGACGGGTCGCGGTGATCCACGGGGGGGGGGGGGGGGGGGGGGGGGGGGGGTAGGGATCGAGGCCACTCGTAAGGCAAGCCTCCACGCCATATTTTGACGCAGTGTCGCTTCAACGTCACAGGACCCACCTCCCGAGGAGAAAATCACTTTCTCAAGCAGGGACATGCCAGATCACGAGGATCCATTCTGTGATGCGCTAGTCATTCAGACAGCCATCGAAGGTTACACTGTCTCTCGGATCCTCATTGACAATGGGAGCTCTGTCAACGTCATTTTCAAGAAGGCGTTTGACGAGTTGAAGGTGGAGTCAAGGAGGGTGCTGGCCTCAGATGGGCCCTTGTTTGGATTCTCCGAAGAAAGGAAAGAGGTAGAGGGTGGAGTTGGACTCCAAGTGACGATGGGGGGAGGCTCAAGGAACTGTCGGTTCGTCATAGTTGACGTTCCTAGCAGTTATAATGCCATCTTCGGAAGACCCCTCATCTGCGCCTTCCGATGCGTACCATCGTCCTTCCACCAGTGCTTCAAGTTCAACACTGGAGGAATCCAAGTCAGGATCCACGGAGACCCCAGGATGGCGAGGCACTGCTATGTCACAGCCGTCAACAGCATCTCTTGGCAAGCAGGGGCGGAGGAGATGGAGAAGATCATGGAGAGCATGAGCAGGATGGGAGTGGCAGGAGAAGCAGAGGAATGATCATCTCGCGCAAGCAGCTTGAGAGGCGAGTGCCATGGGGGGGGGGGGGGTATGTTGTGTTTATTTTTTGTTTTTTTGTTTTTTTGTCGCTTTCCTTTGTAGCAAGTTCTACCCCTCGCTGGTTGGGCCAGGAGGTTTTGACAAGGGAAATCCCCCCATTAGATGGATGAAGTTATTTTGCTTATATGAATAGTAAGTTGCCACCGAGATGTCCTCCTCACTCCAGGCTCTCACTAGCTGGGTGGGTCGAATGATCCTCGGAAGGTAGAGCTTGCCATCGAGATGTCCTCCTTACTCCAGGCTCTCACTAGCTGGGTGGGTCGAATGATCCTCGGATGGGTAAGTTCAACGCCGAGATGTCCTCCTCACTCCAGGCTCTCACTAGCTGGGTGGGTCGAATGATCCTCGGAAGGAAGAGCTTGCCATCGAGATGTCCTCCTCACTCCAGGCTCTCACTAGCTGGGTGGGTCGAATGATCCTCGGATGGGCAAGTTCAACGCCGAGATGTCCTCCTCACTCCAGGCTCTCACTAGCTGGGTGGGTCGAATGATCCTCGGAAGGAAGAGCTTGCCATCGAGATGTCCTCCTCACTCCAGGCTCTCACTAGCTGGGTGGGTCGAATGATCCTCGGATGGGTCAAACGTGCCTCGGGGGCGAGGTTCTGCCCCCTCGATGGATATTTGGGCTTGGACTTTTGTTTCCAAGGTTGTGCCAACCTCGCAAAGAGCGGGGATTGTGTACAATCCCCATATCCATCGAGTGAGGCCCAGCGTGGAGGGCCCCCAAGACGTGTCTGTACAACCCTATATCCGCCGAGTAGGTCGCCAGGACCCAAGAGTGCATCAGGGCCACGTTTGTAGTATGATCCAAGACATAAAGAAATGAGGGAGAGCAGTAGAGGCAGAAACCTCCTGCTCACCCAGCTGGAGTAAGAGGCAAGTAAGGGGGCGAGAGGGGGAGGGGCAGGTGCCCCCCCCCCCCCTCTCTCCCTCTCCCAGCTAGGGGCGAGAGGGGAGGGGCGGGTGCCCCCCTCTCGCCCTCGCCCAGCTAGGGGCGAGAGGGGAGGGGCGGGTGCCACCCTCTCGCCCGCGCCCAGCTAGGGGCGAGAGGGGAGGGGCGGGTGCCCCCTCTCGCCCTCGCCCAGCTAGGGGCGAGAGGGCAGGGGCGGGTGCCCCCCCTCTCGCCCGCGCCCAGCTAGGGGCCAGAGGGGAGGGGCGGGTGCCCCCCCTCTCGCCCTCGCCCAGCTAGGGGCGAGAGGGGAGGGGCAGATGCCCCCCCTCTCGCCCTCGCCCAGCTAGGGGCGAGAGGGGAGGGACGGGTTCCCCCCCTCTCGCCCTCGCCCAGGTGGGGCGAGAGGGGAGGGGCGGGTTCCCCCCCCCCCCCCCCCCCCCCCCCCCCCCCTCTCGCCCTTGCCCAGCTAGGGGCGAGAGGGGAGGGGCCGGGTGCCCCCCTCTCGCCCGCGCCCAGCTAGGGGCGAGAGGGGAGGGGCGGGTGCCCCCCCTCTCGCCCTCGCCCAACTAGGGGCGAGAGGGGAGGGGCGGGTTCCCCCCCCCCCCCCCCCTCTCGCCCGCGCCTAGCTAGGGGAGAGAGGGGAGGGGCGGGTGCCCCCCCTCTCGCCGTCGCCCAGCTAGGGGCGAGAGGGGAGGGGCGGGTGCCCCCCCTCTCGCCGTCGCCCAGCTAGGGGCGAGAGGGGAGGGGCGGGTGCCCCCCCTCTCGCCCTCGCCCAGCTAGGGGCGAGAGGGGAGGGGCGGGTGCCCCCCTCTCGCCCGCGCCCAGTTAGGGGCGAGAGGGGAGGGCGGGTGCCCCCCTCTTGCCCTCGCCCAGCTAGGGGCGAGAGGGGAGGGGCGGGTGCCCCGCCTCTCGCCCGCGCCCATCTAGGGTAACCTCTCTCGCCCAGTTCCATAGGAGGGGGGGGGGGGGGGGGGGGTTGGTCTACGTTTAGTATCCCAGAACAGCGGGATTTGGCTATTTGCAGTCCAGTTTTGGCTATTCGCAGTCCAGATCCGAGGGTATTTTGGTAATCTGGGAGATCAGTTTTTGGCTATTTGCAGCCCAACTTGGAAAACCTATAAATAGACCCTAAGGGGCACCAAAGGAGGGGACTTCTAGATTTCCAAATTTCGGATCTTCTCCTTCCCTTAGAGCTCTCCTTTGGTGCTTCTGGTTCAGCATTGGCTAGGGAGGGGAAGATCTCTCAGGTCTTCCGGGTGTGAGGTGGGACCTCCTCGCTGTAGCCTAGGGTCTGTTTCCAAGTCCAAGTGCTCTTGCCTAGAGAGTCGGCTCGAGAGAAGTAGGTGTGAGACCACCCCTTTTTTGGGACCCCGAACTCCACGGAGACCGAGTAGTCGGTTTCAACAATAATCCTGTTTTATCAGAAGTTCTTTTTATTTCTCGAAAAGTCCTTTTTGTTCTCGAGAAATCTATTCATATCCTGAAATCATTTTCAATTCTTTTTGACGGGACGTCATTTCCGTCTGTCTAATCTGACGGCTCTTTTGTTTTCGTTTAAGGTTCATTCTACCTTAACTGATGCCGTTAAGTCTTTTATTATAAAAGGCACTCATTCTTAAGTTCCAAATAAGAATTTATTACTCTTCCTGATCAAACCTACTTTCTCCTGTCGTTCCAAGAAACACGAGAAAGTGCTGCCTCCTGTCGAAAAGCTGGAGATCGATCAGCTGTTCCAAATCAGTCATCTCCAGTTGATGTGAAGGTTCGATTGATCACTGCTCCTTCATCTACAGTTTATATTGGATCAAATCGAATCAAAGAAGGTCAGATCTGAGTTTTGTTGTTCTTCCTCATCGACAATAAGTCAAAGTTTCTCAAGCCTCAAGAAGGAAGAATATCTCATGGCCTTTCAGATCTGGTTATGTATTGATAAACTTGTATCAATTCTTTATTACATTTGTTTGTAGGAGAAGTTTTCTCCGAGTTGTAAGAGAGAGTTTCTCTCTGAGTTTGGAGGAGATTTGTCTCCGAGATTGTAGGAGTGTTGACTCCGAGATTGTAGGATCTTTCTTGATCCGATTTTTAGTGAAGTAGTCAAGTCTACCTGTGGTGCTAGATTGGCGAGGCCGGCAAATGGAGTACCCAAGAACGGGGAACCACTATAAATTTCTGTGTTATCTGTGATTGTGATTTGCTTGTTGTGCGTTCTATTTTATTAAGTTCTTTAATTCCGCAGAAGACGCAGTTATCACCTATTCACCCCCCTCTAGGTGATTTAGGTTGGCAACTAGATACTTCAGATACATTAGGTTTCCTTTATGATTGGGAGAAGCATGACTTGATTTATGACATAATAAGATGTATTTACTGCTTCAGCCCAAAAGGATCTAGGCAACCCATACTCAGATAGCATAGTGCGTGCGAGTTCCTAAAGGGTTCTATTTTTCCTCTCCACCACACCATTTTGTTGGGGGTGTGTGGAGCGGAAAATTCATGTTTAATACTAGATTATTACAAAAAGTGGTGAAACTATCGTTTTCAAATTCCCCTCCATGATCCGATCTAATGCACTTAATTTTCAATTCTAATTCATTTTGAATGTAATTGCATAGTTTTGTAAATTCAGAAAAAGCATCGAATTTGGAGGTAAGAGATAGTGTTCAAGTAAATCTAGAAAAATCATCAATTAATACAAATTTGTATTTTTTACCACCTAGACTACAAGTGCTAATTGGCCCAAATAGGTCCATGTGAATTCGTTTTAGAGGTCTACTGGTGGACATTTCATTTTTGTTTTTAAAAGATGTTTTAGAGAATTTTCCTTTTTGGCATGGCGTGCATGAAGTGGATAGGTTTCCATTTAGCATTGGTAACCCCCTTATTATTTTATTTTTTTGACAATTTTAAGATCAACTTGGTTCTAGAATGAACAAGACGCCTATGCCATAATTCTAGTTCTTCATTTTTTGTAATTAGACATTTTAGTGATACACGCGATAGATCATGAAAAGAAATTAAATAGACATCAAGAATTCTTGGTGCAGTGGCACAATATCATTTGTCTTAGGATCTATAATTTTGCACAAATTAGTAGAAGACACGAATAAAACATTAAAGCATTTATCACATAGTTGACTAATATAAATTAAGTTGTGTTTTAAGCCTTCTACCTATAAGACGTTTGTAAGAGAGAAAGAGTCGTTACCCCCTGTACCAGTGCCTAAGATTCTTCCATTTCCATTGTCACTGAATATCACCGTTCCTCCTTTCTTCTTTGTGAGGCTAAGGAGCTTTGTTTTATCGCCCGTCATGTGCTTGGAACAACCTGATTCCAAGTACCACATGTCTTCCTTGTCCCTAGCATGACAACACACCTAAAAAGAAGAAGTTAGTGAAGATCTGGATACTCATGAGATTCCTCCCATAATATAAGTGGTGACCTTAGGTACCCAGATTTGTTTTAAAGTATGCTTTCCCTTCTTCCTGCAAGAGTTCGTGGTAACAACAAATAATTTGGACACGCAACATAAGGGGATGAGACCTTTTTCAGAGAATTTTGTTGACCCTTACTTGTAGACACAGAAGTAGAAGGGGTGACAGAATTATTATTATAAAAAGAATTTTGGTTTCTGGAACTAGAGCTAACGCCAGCGTTAGAAGTTAATGCTGGGCGGTAGCTTCCCGAACCATAACCCAGCCCAAACTTTGCAGAACCATGGCACTGGTTGCCCAAATTCATGTCCAGTGATTTTTGGCCAACCCCGAATTTGTTTATTGTCATATTAAGTTTATCGATTCGGGGGTTTAAGGCAAAATTTTCACTTACAAAATTTCCACACCTCTTTGCAAAATTTTTCTTTTCATTTTCTGTTTGAGAAAGAGAATTTTTTAAACTTCTTTCTAAGTCTCCCTTTTGTTTTGTGAGAGATTTGATATTGGAGAGAGCCTTAGAAATATCATTTTCTAGTTCTTTTGTTATTGCTAATTTATGATCATTTTCTTGGCTAGACCCTATCTCTTTTCCTAAAGTTTTTATTTCCTTATTTAATTTTTGATTTTGTTTAAAAAGAATTTTATTTTCAGTTTTTAGAAGATCAAGATCTTTTAGACTTTTACTAAAAAATTTGCATGTTTTCATGTACTCAGTGTAAAGGTCATCATAAGTATTAGGAGTTACCTCAGTGTCATTTTGGACACTACAATCGTCGCCCGTTTATTCATGGCTCCTCCTTATAAGATATAGATTTTCCTCATCACTATCGCTTGAAGTTGACTCCTTTGAACTTTCGGATGAAGAGTCATCCCACGTTGCAGCCTTCAAAACCTTCTACTTTTCTCTTCCTTTATGCATCTTTTCTTTTTATTCTATCAAGTACTTTGCACATTGGCTTCTTATATGCCCGGTCTTCCTACAATGGAAGCACTCAGGAGGAGGTCGCTCTTCATCATCGTCGCTTGATTTTTCCTTTTTCTCTCTTTTGGAGGATGAACCTTTTCGGAAGTACTTACGAAAAGTATTCCTCCTTTCTGGATTCTTCATGAACTTTGTGAAATTTTTCACAAAAAGACTCTCCTCGTCCTCTTCCTCGTTGTCATCCTATTTTCTTAACTTTAGTGTCAGGGCTTTCTTCTTTGGCTCTTTGTTGTATTCTTCATCTTAGATTTTGAGTTCTACCTCATGGGTTTTGATATTCCCAATGAGGCTCTCAATCTGGAGCCGTCTTAGATCATGCGATTCTAAAATAGCTGTCACCTTTGGATTGAACTTTGGAGGGAGAGATCGAAGGATCTTCCTCACCAAGTCACCATTCGAGAAGGTTTTTCCAAGGATCTTTGAGGCGTTTACGATCTTGGTAAAGCGTGTGTACATCGAGTCCACATCCTCATGTGGATCAATTCTGAATCTTTCAAACTCCGATTCCAGTTGGAAGAGCTTGGAGTCTTTAACCTGAGAGGTGTCTTCATGAGTTATTTCTAGTAAATTCTAAATTTCAAAAGCAGTTTCACAAGGGCAAACTCTATTAAACTCAGTCCTATCTAATGCGCAAAATAAAGCATTCATAGCTTTAGCATTATTCTTACATTTATTTTTATCACCATCATCCCATCTATCTCTAGGTTTTTCCATGGTTACCTATCCAACAACATAAGTAAGAGTGGTATGCGGTGTTTCGACACTAACCTAGACGTCTAGATCTAAATTAATTAGAAAGTAACGCATTCGCGTTCTCCAATAGTTATAGTCAGTTCCGGTGAAAAGTGGAGGTCTACTTATTCCTTGCCCCTCATGGAAAGCCAGATCATAGAGCGCCATTATTCCCGGTTGTTAGACTGAATTGGAATAACCTCCCTCTGATACCACTTGTTGGATCTTGAGGCGCCCTTAGAGGGGGGGGGGGGGGTGAATAAGGGTTTTAGAAAACTTTAAATTTATATAGAAAACTTTTGATATTTTATTTGAATAAGAGTGAATAAAAAACAAAGAGTAGTAAATCAATTTTATTAAAAAGAAAAAGATATGATTATCATTAATATAATTTAGTTACAAAATCTGATTTCTATGACGCTAGAAATCCAAGGCAAAATATGAAATACTCTTTTTTTCTATACCGACTCTTCTCACTAAGAACCGGTTGGATTTAGCCGATCTCTCCCTAGATACGGCCTCAAGCCGCTCTAGCCCTTCTATCCCCAGAAAGGCCTCGAGCACCCCCTAGATCTACTCCCTAAACCCAATCGCCAACACAAGGAGAATTCCTCCCTAAGTCCTACCCAGACCTAGTCGCCAACATGAGGCGAATTTACTCTACGATTATAATTAAAGAGTTACAAACAGAAATACAAAAAACACAAATAAAAAACTCACTAATAAGAATTCTGGAGATGGCGAAGGCTCGCTGAATATCATCAAAGTCAAAGCGTGCGTTCTTCGCGTTGTGCAAGCGTTGATCCGATCCTCCTTGAAATCTTCTCTGGAATTTGTATGGGATATGGTGGTCTGGAAAAATACGGCCCTTGTAGAGTTTCAGAAGTGCTGGAATAGGGCTCTATAGCATTGGTCGTTGAAGAAGACGTAATCCACCTATTTATAGGACTGAAAGCTAATGTTGGCGTTAAGGCTAACGCCTGGCGTTGACCCAGTATAGAAATGTTTTGATGGCTCGGATCTTCAAAACAGGAAGGAGATACTGCACTTTAGGAAACATTCATTTTAGGCAACCCTAACACTGCATTGAGGCTAACGCTGGCGTTAGGTCTGATTATTCCTAAAGTGCTCCTTCAATCACGGCAGCTTCCCTCCTTGCCACATTTATCTTGGTGGGAACGGGAGTCGGCGTCGGCGTTAAGTCCTAGCGCCTGGCGTTAGATATCATTCCACTTTTCATCTTGTGGGCAGGTCCAGACCAATAATGTAGCATCCTAGTGTCATATCTGTTCAAGCCTACATGCTAAAAACACAATGGCAACCACGATCAAATACAAGCAGGATTTGTTATTCTCAAATCAAAGGGATGTGGAAAATCATGTTCCAACACATCTCTTCGGAGGTCTGCCAGCATCTTCGTCGTCATTGGTGAGCCAGAGGGTGGCAGACCGCAACAGCCAACATCTCGTTCATTCTCTCCATCCATGATGCCTCTTGGGAAATTTCTTGTACTAGCTGTGGTCCACGCTCACCGCACCAAAAATGTTGTAACCGAGAATCAGCCCAACGAGGAGTTCAGACCCCTAAAAGGGGGGCAGCTAGAACTTACTGATCCCGCAGGGGAACCTAACCGAAGACTTAGAGCTAAATATTGTTGGATCGGTAGGCGCCCTTAGAGGGGGGTGAATAAGGGGTTTAAAACTTTTTCTTATATTTTGAATATCTTGAAATATTAAGAGATTAAGATGGTGAGAAATCAAACAAACTAAGTAAAATAAAACAGAGACATGTTTTATTAATAGAAAATATGGGTTTACAAAAATTGATTTCTATAACGCTAGAAATCGGTGGCGAATAATAATAAACTCTTTTTGGTTTCTATCCCAACTCGCATCCCCACGAACCGGTGGCCCTAGCCAATCCTTCCCCTGATTCGGCCTCAAGCCGCTCTAGCCAATCCTACCCCGGATATGGCCTTGAGAACCCGCTAGACCTATCCTAGATCGAGTCACCAACACGAGGCGAATTTCTGCCCTAAGTCCTACCCAGACCTAGTCGCCAACACGAGGCAGATTCTCTAATGGTTTACAAAAGATATGAAATGATAATAATAAAAACTCCTTCTTGAAGAACTTCTGAAGTTGGAGACGAAGATCCATTGTAGAATAAGCGTTATTGAAGCGGATGTCGTTTGGATCTGGCGTGAAGAAGTCCTCCTTCAGAAATTCGCAGAGCTTGGGTGGGAGATCAACTTTCGGCCAAATCAGGCTCTGGAATTCTAGAAATCAACCTCTCTCTCTAATGGTTGTCCAAAATGAGAGAAGAGGGGTCTAATTTATAGCCTTAGCGCTTGCGCCTACGCTACTGCTATCACCGACGCTATCCCATATTAGGACATATTCTGCGTGGGAGAATAATCAACTTTCAGCCTTGCCTCTTGTGCTCCGCGCTACCGCCTGTGCTATCCGCTACTGCCTGGTGCTAGCACCTTCTAAATGTGCCCCTGGGATTGCGCTAATCATCGCTAGTGTCGGGCGCTAGGTGCTACTGCCGGCGCTAGTGGGCATGTTGGATTTATTGGCTCAATATTGGGGGAAACCTTCTTATGTTATCCTTGAGTCATATGTACTTTGTTTCCGACACACTTAAGAACACAAGATCAAATACACATAGGATTTGTTATTCTCAAACCTAGGAGATGCGGAAGACCATGTTCCAACAAACTCCCCCTTTTGATAATAACAAATCCATTAATGATAAATAAGAGCATTAATATATAAGCATGATGAAACCTACTTGTGTGTGTGTGTGAGTGATGACTTAGGATAATTATTGATTTTAGGTATTTAGAATTGCTCCCCCTAAATACATGCTCTCCTAATATGTAAGCTATCATCTTAATTAATCATGTTAGTTTTCCATTTTGATAGCGGTGAATATTTATCATGACAGTTCTCCCCCTTTTGTTATTAGCAAAAGTGGGTAAGGAAGCAGGAAACACTAAAAGGATTTTTGATAATAAGATAAGGCATGATCAAGCTTTTGAGAGGAAAGGAAATGAAAAGGAGTTTTATAATAATTTTCATAGAAATAAATCAGAGTTTTTAGCATAAGTATTTTCATAGAAATAAATCAGAGTTTTTAGCTTAAAAGAAATAATATAACATTTACCATGCAAGTCGACCATTTGGTTGAAAAAAATCTTGGAGTTGGAAGACTTGAGATAAGCATGAAAAGTACAAAAGGTAAACATAATGTTGCGGAAGACTTATAAAAATTCAACAAACATCTTTTTGTAAGACATGATGATTCATAAAAAGAAAAATGAGTGAAGGACCAAATCGAAAAAAAAATTTTATAAATCATTTTTCTTTGAAAAACTTTAAAGATTACCATGAAGTAACCAAACATGAAAGAGATGTATGAAAAACAAGACTATTACAATGTTATTCCAATTCACAAATTCAAAACATACCAAACATTGTAGAGAGCATGCTAGGTTATCTAGTGCATTTAGATATAAAGAGGATTATAGAATTAGCATTAGGATCCAATACTCATGATAAGAAGTGTTATGGAAGATAATGATGTGCACATAAGTGTATTTTGAAGAGAGTAAACAAATGTTATAATCAAAAATAGAAGACATATGTAGAGTAAAGTGCATAATAAAACACAAATAAGTTTACTTCCACACACTTTTTATGCACAAAAAAAATGTACAACTACCAAGGTGCTATGCACACACAATGCTCATTAAGACTTATCCGGAGGTTCAAGTAGTGCTTGGTGGAGTTGATTTTATCAAATTTTTCATGATTTTTGTTTTGTACAAAGTTCTCTAATTACACTTGCTTTGCAAACCAATTAAATTTTGAAAGTACAACCACTTTTCTTAATATTTAATAGTGCAAATAAATGTAGTGTAGGTAAGATACTTGTGCAAATTTAATTTATTGTACAACTACAATACACTAGCAAGCATTCTTTGATTAAAAAAACACATGTAGACTAAGCCAAAAAGTGAGTGATGAAATATCATTATAAACCATAAAACATTTACTCATACTTAGAGGCATGCTAAGCTTGGTTCTACACTACTCTTACAATATAATTGATGCACACATTAATAGATATATCAAAGCATGATAAGAACAATGTTCAAAGTAGTTTGACAAGATAAATTGTAACATTGTAGAAGTTCTAAATGATGAATTAAATCATGCTTGATTTTCACAATAAAGTTCATGCAGTTATTTTTTTTATAATTTTTATGTTTTATATTTTTGTATTTGATTTTTGCATTTAGAAATAGAAATTAAACAGATAAATAAGGAAAATAGCAAGAGAATTTTTTGTAAAGTTGGCTTTTGTAATTTTTGTTTTAATTTATCAAAAATCAATTCAAAACAGAAATGCAAAAATATGTAGTACATATAATAGAGCATAATTTTAGGTATTTTATAGCATTTTAACATTACATAAAGACAGACCCAAGCGATACCGCCCGGGCTAACGATAGCGCTGGCAGTAGCGCTGCTTTATTTAAATCCCCCTTTTTCATTTCGATCATTGCACCTCAAGCTCTCCTAAAAAACCCTAGAAGATAACACAGCCCACGCATAGATCTAAGGTAAGTCTTCATCATTTCTTATGATTTTTGTTTTAAACTTGGATTTTGATGTTGAAGATGAAGATTTTTGAAGTTGTCAAGTGGTTTAGATGATAGATCTAAAATGTTTGATCCTTCATTTTCGAAGAGTGGAACAAGGACAAATCTTCATTATTTTTATGATTTTTGTTCAAAAAATTTGATTTTCATGTATGTGTTGAACTAATTTAAAAAAAACTTTTGATTTTGATGATGGATCTAGAAGAAGGTTAGATCAAAAAGAGGATCTTCATTATTTTAGATTAGAGGACTAGCGCCAGCGCTAGTGCTAGCGTCGTGCACTAGTGCTAGCGCTGGCGCTAGTGATTTTTGCATAATTTTAATTTCTTTTATAATGTGGCAGATGGATCGTGGATCAAAGGGGAAGAAACAAGCAGGACTAGCTGTGGAGATAGCCATAGTGGGTGTCCCATATTTCATAGAGTTTTCTATGCCAAGACACCACCATATCATGCAGCTGTTTGCAAACTCCGAGGTATCGAATGTATTTCTGTCGGAGGGGTTTTCCTCAGAGTTTGTACGTGAGTTTTATATGCACTTGGAAGTTCCATCTCAGTCAGAACTGGATGGAGGAGTGCGGTCTCAGGTGCAGGGACAAGTGGTTACTATTACCCATGATGATTTAAGTGAGACGTTTGGGTTGACTGAGCATTAAAATAAGTTGGATGTAGTTGAAAAGTTTTGAGCTGACAGGGATTGGACTCATCTAAATATGGTACTCCACCATAGGGAATGCAGGAGTTTGATCCAAATGGTGGGGTCACTTACAGTGGATGCCCTTACAGTACAGGACGTTCTACGCCATACTATCTTGCTGAAACTGGGAGACACGACGAAGATTATAGCACAGCTTAGTCTTGTCTTGTATTTTATTCTCGAGGACGAGAGATTCGATGTAGCAGACTTGTTGTTTTCATTGATTAAATATACATACCAGTTGCGGGATCCTTCTCATCAGAGATACAACAATCTCCCGCTCGGTGGCATAATACAGAGGCTTATTCTTCATAGGTACCCTTCTCTTGAGATTGGTTCTTATTTGATAGATTGCTTTCCTCCTATCTACAGTACCTCACACCTACGAGCTATGTCCCTCCTGGATGAGCCATCAACATTCACTCTGTTGGATCTTACGGCGCCCTTAGAGGGGGGGGGGGGGGGTGAATTAGGGTTTTATGGAATTTTAAATCTTAATTATATTTATCAAAGTTTGTGATCAAAGTTTAGGAATATTTTATAAGAAAATATATTTTGATATCTCAGAAAAGATTGTATTGAAGATTCCTTTTTAAACAAGAGAAACAAAACTTTTTGTTAACTATTGCTAACGCCTGGCGTTAAGTGTTAGCGCTGGGCGTTAGCTCTCCAGAAAATATTCCTTAGCACAAAAAGATTGTCCCAGTGATTTTACTTATGAAATCTTAAATGAAATACAATTCCAGAAAATCAGAGATAATGAAAACAATTATTGTATTTCAAAGATAATTACACAAATGTTAATTTTAATACTTTAATGAAATATAAATTAAAACATTCTTGAAGAGGAAATAAAATCAATTTAATAGAACATTAAATGACATGATTTTATTTCATAATAAATTGAATACACAAATGTTTGATTTCTATAATGCTAGAAATCAAGGCGAGAATATGTAAAAACACTTTTTGTTTTTTCACCAGTCCTTCTCCCAAGGACCGGTTGGCTATAGCCTATCTATCCCCAGATAAGGCCTCTAGCCACCCCCTAGATCTACCCTTGACCTAGTCGCCATGCACAAGGCGGCGAATTACCCCCTAAGCCGCACAAGCACCTAGTCGCCAACAACCGTGACGAATTTACCCATGGAATCCTTCCAGGAATCCGACGTTCTCCCCGAACAATTTCTCCACACCAAAATACAAAGAGAATAAAATAAAAGATTACAAGATAAAGTAAAGAGAAACTCCTCAAGAAATTCTGAAGGTGAAGACGAAGGCGATGTAGATGTTGGCATTCTTGAAACGATCGTCCTTCGTATGGGATATGCATTGTAGACCTTCTCCTTCAAAATCCTCTTTGGGTCTTCATGATAGCCCAAGGGAGATCTCTCAAATGTTGTACACGAGCCTCTCTTAAAATTATTGGAATTCTGGAATCATCTCAAATAGAATGAGAGGAGTTGTACTTTAATTAAGCACGGGAGCTAACGTGCGGCGTTAAGAGTTAACGCCGGCATTAGTGAACGTGCACTATCGTAGCTGAGATCGTGCAACCGTCATGATCATGGCAGATTCGTGGGCTCAACGTGGGCATTAAGAGTCAACACTGGCGTTGTCTTTGGCTTCTCGACGGCCTCATTCTCAACGAAATTTCTTCTCGACGGATTCCTTCTCGAAGGAAGTTAACGCTGGGCATTAACAACTAACGCAGGGCGTTAGCTCTCTTTCCAGAGAGTCATCTCCATTCAGTATACTACTCATAGGGATGTGTAGCTATAGTTCCTGTACAACCTGCACACTATAATCACACAAAATACAAGATCAAATACAACACGGTATTTGTTATTCTCAAACCAAGAGATGCGGAACATTGGCTCCAACAATCTCCCCCTTTTGATAATAACAAATACCTGTATGAGAAATTAGTGAACTTAAGACCATTTGTGTTTATAGATAAGTGCGGTAATAAGATATGCATGAATAACATGTTAAGAGCGTGATAGATTTGATAGCGATAATGCATACTCTTTCGATATAAAGTCCTCCCCCTACATAAGTGTTCTCTTATAATTTACTCCCCCTAAATATCTATTTTACTAGATTTCTCAATTTCTTCTCCCCCTTTGTTATTAGCAAAAGTGGGTAGGGATGAGTGTATATCTACTAAGATTGATTAGGAACCACTTATTGAAGGATTGTCATGATCGAGCATATGATAGTGTATGCACATCCTATATGATTACTCCCCCTACAAAGATACCCCTTTTTTGAGTTTAATATTATTATAATGCACTCACTCTAAATATTAGATTTATGCAATTTAATATCCCCTTTTGGTAGTATCAAAAGATGGTTTAGGTGAGAGTGTGCAATAAGGAGTAATATGTGCTATGTCGAGAAGAAAAATAGGATGCAATCAAAAGCTTGTTAAATATTGCTTGTTGAGAAAAATATAAGCATGGTGGAACATATAGTAGTAAGCAACATAACTGACATGATAAAGTAAGCATTATATTTTAAGATACCACTTGTTGAAAGTAAATATATTACCACGGTGTTAAAAAAATTGACATGAATGAGCATAAGTGGTAAACTTAGCAGAAGAATATAAAAAGCACTCTTAAACATAAACATCATTTTAGAAGATAAAATCATATAAAGAATAATGAGTTTTAAGTTTGAAAAGTTGATGTTTGAGTTAAAGATTCAAGAGATGCTATTCTATAAAGATAAAATTGCAAGCATGATTTCATAATATCAGAAAAGATACAAAAACTACAATGTAATAAAATTTGCATTCCAAGTAAACATAAACATTGTAGCGATCATGCTTTGTTATCTAGTGCATTTACTTAAGTTTGTAGAGATTTGAGTTGATGAGCATTAGGATCCAATTCTCATGAGTAGAAGTTTTATGAAAGATAATGATGTGCACAAAGTACTGTTTTGATAAAGTATACAAGTGAATCAATCAAAGACACATGACATATATAATGAAATAACACAACATTAAAATACACAAATAATATTACTTCCACAATATTTCAATGCACATGAATAAAGAGTACAACTACCAAGGTGCTCTGCACACACAATGCTTATTAAGACTTATTAGGGTGCAAAGTAGTGCTTGGGGATCACTTTTATACTTTTTAGCTTTATTTTCAATTTTTTATGATCCGGTGTACTAAGAGAAGTGATGTATAAATGTTTGCTACAAGATAATTTACAATTCTTAGCCAAGGTGCTCAACATCACAATGCTCATTAAGACTTATCAGGAGGGTGAGTAGTGCTTGGTGGAGTTTTCCTTGTCATTTATTATTTGCTTTTTAGTTTAGTGACTAAGGACTCCGAATTCACTTGTTTTGCAAACATAGCATTTTAAACCACATTTCTTTAAAGATTAAGTGCATGAAAGACAAAGAATTCTAATAACCAATTCAATGTTGTGTAGGTAATCTATTTAAGTATTTTAATTACTTATGTTATTACACTATACAATCATGCAAGAACAAGATTGTAAGCACATGTAAGTTATCAAAAATAAGTGAGTGAATGAATCATTACCAAACATAATATATTACTCATACTTAGAGATATGCTAAGCATTTCTACACATGTTTATCTACAATCAATTTCATTGCACATAACAAGATAATTTTCAAGACATGGCAAATACAAAACAATGTTTTTTTAAGAAACTTGAAAGTTAAATTAAACATTGTATTTAATCTTTAATTGATATAATTAATCATCCTTGACAATGGCATTGAATAACAATCAGTTTTTATAATTTTTTGAATTTTTATATATGCACAAAATAATAAACACACATAAAGAGAAAAACATATTTTTGCTCTTTGAAATTGTTTTGTAATTTTGTATTTGTTTTTTATATATATATATATTCTCTGGAAAACATAGAAGTCTTTTTAGCCTAATCAGTAAATGATATTCTATGCCAGAGAGATACACCCAAAATAATGCATGAGAAAATACATTTTGTTTTACAAGAAATAAAATTTTGTTTTAAAGGAAATAAAAAGATAGAAAACTTTTTACAAACAGAGAAATAAAACACACACAAAACATTAAAATAATACTATAAATTGCTCAAAACACAAACAAAAATTGGAGCAAAGGAGCTAACGCCAGGCATTAGCTTCTGAACGCCGAGACAGAACTGCAAATTTTGATGTTTTGAAAAACATTTTTCATATTTCATTTGTATTATAAAGAGACCTTCCTTCAGTTGAAATTTCAGAGTATATTTATTAGATTTGAAGGCTCTTTTAACATGTTTTTGGTGATTTTTCAAGTACTTGTCTTTTGTAAGAAAACATTAATGCTCAAAATAATAAAATATACAAACACAAGATGCAATGTTAGAACAAAAAAACAAATATGCATGATTTAAGTATAAAGAGTGTTCATGCAATGAATATAATATAAGTATATCTAAGATCAAGATACCTTAACTACACGACTACACACTAGCCCCGTACGAAGTGATGGATGGTCATGAGGAGCTGCACACATGCCATAGGTTGGGGTGTTAATCCCATATGCACAAAAAAGACAACGCTCAACATAACACTCTTTCCCGACAGAGCCTCGCAAGGCCCTACTGGAACCCTCCCCGGTTAAGGACAAGACATGACTTAGAGGTTAGGTCTCTAATGCACACAATCCTACGCCCTCGCTATTATGAGAGACATGTCATAGGTTTAATGATTATGAACATACTAAGCGTGTAAGACTTAAATATATAATCTATGGTATAATTGCATGATTAGTTTTGGATTTACACTTATATTGAAGATTGTTGATTTTAAATCCATTTAGAAAAGTTTTATTCATGCAAATAACTACAAAAGAAATTATGATTTTCATATTTTAGTAATATAATTTACTTTAGCATTGCACGATATAACTAGCATGGACATTGATTTCTACCAATGGTAAGTGATGATGCTAGTGTGATGAGTTAGGACAACATGGTGCAAAGCTAAGTAAAGATGGACAAATATATAATTGAGTCGCATGTATTCAAACATGGAGTTTTGAATTTTCATAAACCTAGAATGAAATGACAATTCTATTTGATTTCATCTTGTTGATATCATGTTAATTCTTAGGTCTAAATCTAATGAGATACATGCAAATAATAAAGATGCACATCACACACACAAAACAAGATATGAAACTATAATACCAATAGCCATCATATATTTCATAATTCCTAAGGTTGATAGAACTAGTTGATTTAAGATAGGTCTTGATAGATCATGAATTATGATATATGATAATAGTGAATTTTAGCATAGGATATTAATAGATCATGGTTGTGATTGTATGGTTCATATTCATCCTTTTAATATGTAGTGACTGCTTGTAAAGTGAATATTATACTACATATATATAAAGAGACACAAAATTGTTTTGATTATTTTGAAATGTTTTGTAAATTTTCTTTTTGATTTTAATTTGTAGAAATTAGACAAAACAAATACAAGGTATTTGAAAGTAGAAGATAATGATACTTAACATAGTAAAATAATTTTTCAAAAAAATAATAATTAGAGAAATCAGAGTTTTTAGGAAAAAATATGCTACCGCCAGCGTTAGTGATAACGCCTGGCGTTAGCAACAAATGGTGTTTTATTTTATTTGATTCTGATTTTTCTCGATTACGATTTTCAATATATGGGCTATTATATATGCAGCAACGAAAAATAGACAAATATGTAATAAGTTATGCATTTAATATTTTAGCCTAAGACCCCTAAAAGTCCATTTAAATCCAATTTTGAAAGTAATTTCATTAGTCTTGATAATATCATTTAGCATTCAATTATAATGATAATATAAGACATTTATAGGCAATGAATTTAATAAGGATAAAACATATAAAAAAAGATAGATCACTTAAAAAATTATGACTTTATGTTCAATTTGATTTGTTAAACATTAGGCTTAAAATGAAAGTCATATCTCATGATATATAAAGTGATCATAGTGTGTTGGCTAAAAAATAAAAAATAAACAAAAGAAAAAGCAATTTGGCATATTATGAAGTAGAATAATAATATTTTATTATTAATTTATTTCTACTTCATGCAATACAATGATTCCTAGTGAATGAGACATTTAGGTATCCAAAGGGGACAAAGTGTGATGGTTCCTTTGGGTACCCAAATACATCGTGTTGGCTTTTGGGGAGATAGTGATGAATGGGCCTTTACAAGTGGAGTTAATGTTTCGTTTTTAATTTTGGGCCTCCATTCATACTTTGGTTGTTTATCTTTTAAATTCATATAATGATTATTTGACATCTTTTTGTGATGATAGTTGTTTGAAAAATAATTTAATTGGGATTTATGTTTATTCAAATTATTTTTCAAAAAACATTGATGTGGATAATCATAATGAATTTTATTATATGGATTCTTTGAGAGTTTATAAGAGTGATCGTCTTTCTTAAGAATTGAATGTTGAAAAAGTGGGTTACAATATGTTTTAAATGATTGGTTCTTATTTTGATGATTTTCATTTCCACTCTTTCTTATAGACATACTCTTATAATATGAAGTTAAGCTTTTAGACTTTTGATAATTTGATAAACTAGAAATAAAAGATTTTTTATTATATGAAAAATTTTGAATAAACATTTTTAATGATTCTAGTTTATCCTTTAAATTATCATTTTCTTTTATCAAATTTTCATTATGCTCTTTTGAAGTGAAAAGACCTTTTTCCAAAACCTTGAGTTCTGGAAAAAGTATTATAATCAAAACAAGATTTAGCATTTTTAATTAAAGAGCATGAAAGAGAATTTGAAACATCAATATAAGATTCTACTTTAGCGTTTGCTTTTAAAGTTTTATTTTCTAAATGTAATTTGGAATTAGCATGTTTCAACTTTGATATTTTACATTTAGCAAATTTAAGCACACGAAATATAGAAATAGAATTTGTTACAAAAAGAGAAGATTTAGATTTTCTTACCTTGCTATAGTTTCTGTCTTCTCTTTTGCTTGATGTTTGCCATCAATTGAGTTCAATATTGTTTCTCTCTTAGATAGATCTTCCTCCAAGCATGAGTCCTCGTCGATTTCTTCTCTTGGATCCATAAGGAATTCCTCTTGTTCATCATCTGTGGAAGGAAGACTATAAGTATTCTCAAGAAATTTCCAAACTTCAAAAGCAGTAGGAAGCGTATAAATAAGTTTGAAAATATTTTGATCTAGAGCACAATATAGACTATTCATAGATTTGGCATTTAAAAACATTTCATTTTTATTTAGAATAATTGGGACCATTTTAATTGTAATATTCCAAACTTCAATATCCAAAATTTTAAGAAATTTTTCCATAAGTGCTTTCCACCCATTATAATTTTCACCCATAAATAATAGTGGAGATAATGATTTTTCATTTTCATAAAAATTATCCCCTCTAGAAGATGAGAGATCATGAAGCGCCATTATTCCCGGTTGTGAAGCCATATTGGAATAACCTACGCTCTGATACCACGTGTTGGATCATACGACGCCCTTAGAGGGGGGGGGGGTGAATAAGGGTTTTATGGAATTTTAAATTTTAATTATATTTATCAAAGTTTGTGATCAAAGTTTAGGAATATTTTATAAGAAAATATATTTTGATATCTCAGAAAAGATTGTATTGAAGATTCCTTTTTAAACAAGAGAAACAAAACTTTTTGTTAACTATTGCTAATGCCTGGCGTTAAGTGTTAGCGCTGGGCGTTAGCTCTCCAGAAAATATTCCTTAGCACAAAAAGATTGTCGTAGTGATTTTACTTATGAAATCTTAAATGAAATACAATTCCAGAAAATCAGGGATAATGAAAACGATTATTATATTTCAAAGATAATTACACAAATGTTAATTTTAATACTTTAATGAAATATAAACTAAAACATTCTTGAAGAGGAAATAAAATCAATTGAATAGAACATTAAAATACATGATTTTATTTCATAGTAAATTGAATACACAAATGTTTGATTTCTATAACGCTAGAAATCAAGGCGAGAATATGTAAAAACACTTTTTGTTGTTTCACCGGTCCTTCTCCCAAGGACCGGTTGGCTATAGCCTATCTATCCCCAAATAAGGCCTCTAGCCACCCCCTAGATCTACCCTTGACCTAGTCGCCACGCACAAGGCGGCAAATTACCCCCTAAGCCGCACAAGGACCTAGTCGCCAACAACTGCGGTGAATTTACCCACAGAATCCATCCAGGAATCCGACATTCTCCCCGAACGATTTCTCCACACCAAAATACAAAGAGAATAAAATAAAAGATTACAAGATAAAGTAAAAAGAAACTCCCCAAGAAATTCTGAAGGTGAAGACGAAGGCGATTTAGATGTTGGCGTTCTTGAAATGATCGTCCTTCGTATGGGATATGCGTTGTAGACCTTCTCCTTCAAAATCCTCTTTATATCTTCATGATTGCCTAAGGGACATCTCTCAAATATTGTACACGAGCCTCTCTTAAAATTATTGGAATTCTAGAATCATCTCAAATAGAATGAGAGGAGTTGTACTTTAAATAAGCACGGGAGCTAACGCGTAGCATTAAGAGTTAACGCCAGTGTTAGTGAACGTGCACTGTCGTGGCTGAGATCGTGCAACCGTCGTGATCATGGCAGATTTGTGGACTCAACGCGGGCATTAAGAGTCAACGTTGGTGTTGTCTCTGGATTCTCGACGGCCTCGTTCTCAACGACATTTCTTCTCGACGAATTCCTTCTCGACGGAAGTTAACGTTGGGCGTTAACAACTAACGCGTTGCGTTAGCTCTCTTTCCAGAGAGTCATCTCCATTCAGTATACTACTCATAGGGATGTGTAGCAATAGTTCCTGTACAACCTGCACACTATAAACACACAAAATACAAGATTAAATACAACACAGTATTTGTTATTCTCAAACCAAGAGATGCATAACATAGGCTCCAACACACTCGACCACCACTTAGGCGAGGAGCGTTATGCCGAGGAGTTAGAGATGATTCTTTTGAATCTTTTTGAGAAGATATGGGAGAACGGATGTCAAGAGTGGAGAAAAACGTTTCTGGTATAAAGAAGATGGTGAAGTTCATGATTAAGGCATTAAAACTAAATCCATCTACATCAGAGCATAGGGAGTGGGATAGCCCCTCACAAGATCCACCATGACATTCAATTCGGAGGAGTCGCAGAAGACGATCCCCAAGTCCTAATGTGAAGGAGATAGACGAGATAGAGTAGATGAGTAGGAATGTCCCGAGGGTAACTAATATTTGGGTTGTGTAATAATATAGGAATTGAACACATGTTCTTGGATACTGTCAGCTAGAGCCGGCGCTACCAGCTAGCGCTAGCGCTATCTGTTATGTATAATTTTGTTGTTTTTGGATGTTTGACTATTTTTATCTGGTCCTTCTTTGATAATTTTTGAAGGTTTTGTTTTACGTTTTTATTTATAAATTTGTAATCATATGAAGTAGTATATATTTGAAATCATATGACTTGAGATTTCAATATCACATAGAAAAGTTTGAATTCAATTTATGTTGATGATATATATATATAGATATATATAGGCAATGAGTTTAGGAAGAATAGATTGGTCATTAGACATAAAAAGGTATGACTTTAAAATTTGATTTATAAATCTTTAAGTGATACAATCTTGTGTCTATATGATGACCATACCATGATAGCAAAACAAATAAGAAAAAAAATTAAGGCATATCATGAAGTAGAAATTTGAATATTTCATTTTGAAAATATTCTACTTCATGCATTTGGTGTTACCTAATAAATAAGAGATATATGTATCCAAAGAGGACCAAGTGTGGTGGTTCCTTTGGGTACCCAAATATATCATGTATGTTTATGAGTAGATAGAGATGAATGGGTCCAATATGTGATGTTGATTCATTTTTAATTTTGGGCCTCCATTCAAATCTTGGTTTATTGTTATTCTTATGCAAAAAAAATCTATTGTGATTATCTTTATTATGAAAATTATAATTGGAAGTATCGTTCATATGAAATTTGTGTAGTTTTATTTTTAAGTTGGGAGAAACGTGATTTTGTAAATAATGGTGATTTTGATTTACAAATCCTTTGTGTTTCTTACTCCCATTATTAAACTTAGTTAAGATATTCATATTCATATTCAACTTGTTTTTAGATATAGCTTGATATTGTGAATTTGTATTTATAATTTTCATAAGCAAGATGATTTTTTATTTTAATTCATCATTCTTGATCTTTAGATTATGCCTAGCTTTATTGTAAGCTATTGGGCTATTTTTAAGAGTGGGAACAATAGAGTCAATATGATTTTGATAGTCATTTCTAAATTCCTCAAATGTTTCATCCATTTCCTTGATTTCAATTTTATAATTTTGGCATGTAGCACAATTACTTTTCAAAGATGAATTTTCTAAAGATAATTTTTCATTTTGTTCTTTTACAATTAATATTTCTTTTTCAACACCCTTGAATTTTTCATTAATATTATTAAAATCAAAACAAGGTTTTAAGATTTCAATTTTTGGGCAAGATGGAGAAGCCATATCATATTTGGATTCGGAATTAGTTTTTAAACTTTTATTATCTAAACGTAAGTTTTTATTAGCAATTTTTAATTTCTTCATTTTACGTTTAGCAATTTTTAGTATATGGAAATTAGAAGATGGATTAGACTTTCTTACAGCGCTATCGGAAGAGGCAAGATGTGAACATGAAGTTCCTTTATTGTCTTCTAGGCCTTCCTCCTTTATAGATGAAATTTCATCTTCTTTTTCTCTTGATGTATTGTTCTCTTCGTCTAAGACACTTTCCATGATTTTGCTATGAGAGAGATCTTCTTGAATAATGGTGGATGCTTGTATGTCCTTCTCCTCCTGTGTTTGTTCCATACCTGTGAGAGGAAGATCATACATTTCTTCAAGAAATTTCCATATCTTGTATGCACTAGAAAAATAGTATATTAATTTGAAAACTTCATTTGATAAACCACAAAATAAATAGTGTTTGGCTTTTGCATTTAGATGATGTTCCTTTTTATTTGATTCATCCGCTGGTCTAACTATTGCTAAATTCCATGCTTCGATATCTATAGTTTTAATAAATTTTTCAATTAAAATTTTCCATCCTTTTTAATTTGTTCCTTCAAATAATGGTGGTTTAAGAGATTTTTCTTCTTCATAAAAATTTACCCCACTAATAGAAGTGATATCATGAGACGCCATTATTCCCGGTTGTTAAGCCGATTGGAATAAAATCCCTCTAATACCACTTGTTGGATCAGTAGGCGCCCATAGAGGGGGGGGGGGGTGAATAAGGGTTTTATAATTTTTTCTTATATTTTGAATATCTTGAAATAATAAGAGATTATGATGGTGAGAAATCAAACAAACTTAGTAAAATAAAATAGAGACATGTTTTATTAATATGAAATATGGGTTTACAAAAATTGATTTATATAATGCTAGAAATCGGTGGCGACTAATAATAAACTCTTTTGTTTTCTATCCCGACTCGCATCCCCACGAACCGGTGGTCTTAGCCTATCCTTCCCCGAATTTGGCCTCAAGCCACTCTAGGCAATCCTACCTCGGATATGGCCTTGAGCACCCACTAGACCTAACCTAGATCTAGTTGCCAACACGAGGTGAATTTCTGCCCTAAGTCCTACCCAGACTAGTCGCCAACACGAGGTGAATTCTCTAACAGTTTACAAAAGATATGAAATGATAATAAGAAAAACTCTCTCTTTAAGAACTTTTGAAGTTGGAGACAAAGATCTGTTGTAGAATAAGTGTTGTTGAAGCGGATGTCGTTTGGATCTGGCGTGAAGAAGTCCTCCTTCATAAATTCGCAGAGCTTTGGTGGGAGATCAACCTTTGGCCAAATCAGGCTCTGGAATTCTAGCACTCAACCTCTCTCTCTCTAATAGTTATCCAAAATGAGAGAAGAGGGGTTCAATTTATAGCCTTAGCGCTAGCGCCTGCGCTACCGCTACCGTCGGCGCTATCCCATATTAGGACATATTCTGCGCGGGAGATTCTTCAATCCGAGGAAACATTTCCGCCTTACCTCTTGTGCTCCGCGCTATTGCCTGCGCTATCCGCTACCTCCTGGCGCTAGCGCCTTCTAAATGTGCTCCCGGGATTGCGCTAATCATCGATAGCACCGGGCGCTAGGTGCTACCGCCGGCGCTAGTGGGCATGATGGATTTATTGGCTCAATTTTGGGGGCAACCTTCTTATGTTATCCTTGAGTCATATGGACTTTGTTTCATGCACACTTAAGCACAAAAGATCAAATACACATAAGATTTGTTATTCTCAAACCTAGGAGTTGCGGAAGACCATGTTCCAACAATTATGACCCTTGGTTGCAGCATGGAGGTCCCACCACACACCTGGAAGATCTCAGAAAGCTTCCCCTCCCAAGCCAAAGCTGAAGTCGGGCACCTTAGAGAGCCTAAGGGTCTAACCAAAGATAGCATAAGGAGGAGGAATCCAAATAAGTGGTCCCCTCTCCAAAGGTGCCCTTCATGGTCTATATATAGTTAGTTTTTCTCTTCTGGTCTGCTAATAGCGGGATCCTATTTTTTGGTTTTACTAATCGCACCCCAAATTGGTGTGCTAACAAACAAACTCCACTATTTTGAAGGGTTATTGGCAGCCCACCAAGGGTACTTTGGCAAATTGGCCCATGGACCCTTGCTGGGCGAGTGGCCCATGCCACTCGCTAGTCCTCTCGCGAGCGGGCCTCGCGAGGTTTCCCTATGCGAGATGCCCGTGAAGGGGCCACTCGCTCGCCCCCTGGCGACGTAAACACCATCGCGGGGACGCCTCTGCGAGGTGGCAATCCTTCACTTACCCCGTCATTGCTAAATGCACCACAAAGCGGAGAGTATACACTTTCTCGCCCCTCCATCACGCTCCTTGCTGGGAGATAGGACTGGCTCACCTTGCCCCTATGCGGCTCGCTCACCGCTGGGCGGCGAGCCCCGTGCTTGCTTCGCCAACAGCCCGGTTCGCCATTTTACCCCTCGGCGAACATGGGGTTGTACATGCTTGATTTGTCTATTTGATACCTCCACTTAACCACAAGTTTGTGGGTGATAAGATGTTGAATACTTATGTTTTATTCCAAACTTTTTCATTAAAGCGACAAATGAACATTTTGAAAAATGTGTTCCATTATCACTAATAATAGTTCTTGGATTATCAAATCTAGATAGTATATTTTCCTTAATAAACTTAATTCAACTTTGATATCATTAGTTTTAGATGGTATTGCCTCAACCCACTTAGACACATAATCCACAGCTAGTAAAATATAATAATTTTCAAATGAATTAAGGAACGGTCCCATAAAATCAATTCCCACACATCAAAAATTTCTACTACTAAGATCTATTGTTGAGGCATTTCATTTCCTTCAGTTATCCATTTGATGTGTTGGCATTTACTACATATTATGCAATATTCAAATGCGTCATTAAATAGAGTAGGCCAGTAAAATCCATATTGTAATACTTGTGACGATGTTTTCTTAGCACTAAAATGCCCCCCCCCCCCCTAAAACTTGATCATGGCAAAAGGATAATATGCTTATAAACTTCTCATCCGGGACACGCCTTCTAACTTTTAGATCGGGACAATATTAAATAACTAAGACTCTTTCCAATATAAATAATTTACTTGTGAGGAAAATTTATCTTTATCTTGTCTCGTCCAAAATGATAGTTTTTCTTTGGTGACTAAATAATTTATAATATTAGCAAACCAAGGAGTTTGAGACACAATATAAACTTGCTCATCCGAAAAATTTTCATTAATTGGTATTGTTGTAGACTCGTAATTTTTTAACTTAGAGATATGATCAACTACAATGTTTAAACCCTTTTGTCTCATATTTCAAAATCAATCTCTTGTCGTAGCAATATCCAACGGACCAACCCAGCTTTAGCATCCTATTTAGTTAAAATATATTTAAGTGCGGAATGATCGGTATATATTATAATATGAGATCCTATTAGATATGATCTAAACTTTTAAAGAGCAAATACCGCAGGTATAAATGATTTTTCAGTAGTAGTGTAATTTAGTTGCGTATCATTAAGAATCCTACTAGCATAATAAATAACATATGGTTTTTCATTGATATGTCGACCTAATATGGCACCTATAACATAGCCAGAAGTGTCACACAAATTTTCCAATGGTTTATTCCAATCTGGTGCTTGAATAATAGGAACAGAAGTTAATTCTATCAAAATTTCGAACACTTTATAATAATCTTTATCAAAATTAAAGCACTCATCTTTACCCAGGAGTTTAGTCAAAGCTCTAACTATTTTGCTAAAATCCTTTATAAAGCATCGATAGAATCTGGCGTGACCCAAAAATGCTCGTATTTATTTAACAAATTTGGGAGGACAAAGTTTATCAACCTTTATTCCTTGGTTGGAGATTATATGTACTAAAACAATTCCTCGTCTCACCATAAAATGACATCCCCCCAATTAAGCACAAGGTTCTTCTCTCTGCATCTTATTAACACTAACTTTAATTGATTTAAACAGTCAGAGAAAGAATCTCTATAATAGAAAAATCACCTATGAATATTTCAAAAAATCTCTCAACCATATCTGAAAATATAATCATTACGCACCTCTGAAAAGTAGCAGGTGCTTTGCACAATAAAAAAGTCATGCAACGATATGCAAAAGTTCCAAATGGGCATGCGAATGTTGTTTTTTCTTGATCTTCTGGTGAGATGGGGATTTGGTTATATACAGAGTATCCATCAAGAAAACAATAAAATTTATGTCCTCCTAAACTCTCCAACATTTAGTCAATAAAGAGTAATGGGAAATGATCTTTCCTAGTGGCGTCATTAAGTTTTCTCTAATCGATGCAGACTCGTCATCCGGTTTATGTGCAAGTTGCGATTTGTTCATTATTATTATTTATGATTGTAGTGATTCCGGACTTCTTAGGTACAACATGAATCGGGCTAACCCAAGGACTATCTGAAATAGGATATATTATTTCCTATCCAATAATTTATTATTTCTTGTCTTACAACTTTTTTCATTGTCGGTTTTGGTCTTCTTTGAGGGTCACATTTATGTAATTACAAACGATAGACATATTATTGGTCATTAACTTTTCTTTCTCGACTTCTGATATAATGGCAAGGTATGAAATGCATCCATGTTGCAATAACTTGCATGCTTGTAAGGTGGATATTGTGGGAATTATTTCATCCTCTCTGCAAAATATGAAAGTAGATGTACTAAGAAAGCTATTTCTTTCTTAGCACAGTCGATCGTAGCTTGATGTTTTGTTCTACAATTTATCCATACAATGATGTCAAAGTTATTGAGAGGAAAGATTTGCAGATCAGCTTCAAAGCTTCGCTCTCCAATCCTTATGTCGACATGTACATATTCTTGTACATTAATCTTCTCGCCATTGGGAAGACTTATGCACGTAGTCTTTTAGCTTTTGTTTCTCTAACTCAGTTTGACTAGCTATTGTGCCTGATATAAATGAATGCATCACGATAGAGACAAATAATGCAATGACAAAAATATTCTCAAACAGTATAGTACCTACGATGACATCATTCACCTGTCTAGTTGCCTCTATATTCATCCCATAGATTAAGGGTTGAGCAAGGGCCTGATGTTGCAGCCTTTCATTGTTTGGCCCTCTTTCCCCTTTTTCATTGGGCAATTCGTCATACGATGCTCGGGATGGTGGAAATGGTAACATGTGTTGTCCTTTTTATCCTCCCTAAAGACACCTTAGTGGTTTTTGTTGCATTTTTGGTAAACTGGGAAGTCAATATTCTTGTTATTGTCATTGTATCTGAGCTTTCCTCGATCCTTATGACTTAGCCCATTTGTTGATGCTGCAGCAATTTCCGACTCTGTCAACTCATCATGCTTCTTTGACGAGGGAGTGATAATCGTTCAAGTCCAATGACGAGAACATAGTTTGGATAGACTCGCAAAATACACATCATAGGAGAAAAATTTGCTGCTCCACCGATCCCACGACATCGGTCACGTGATGAAGAATAGAAGTTTTCCTCTTATTCTGTCAAAGAAAGTTTCCCTAGGTTAGATGAGCAAATTGCTCCTTCATCTTTTGGCGGGGCCGACATTGGCAAAATACCAATTCTGAAATCTGTCGGCAAAACACTTGCTAGGAAATGTTTGCTTCTCCCTTCCTATGCAACTCAATGTGCGTATAGTTATCCCACCAAGATTCAACATCTTTTTCCAGAATAAATTCAATCAGGGCTGCTCTCTTCTCCTTTGTACATTCAATGCCCTCGAAGACTCGTTCTACTTGGCAGAGCCAACCTTCTGCAACAAGTGAGTTGGTTGGTCCAACAAAATTGGGTGGACTTGCCCTCAAAAAGATCTCCACCAATCTTTTTAGTCGTCCTAAATCAGCGTTCGGCCCGCAAACATCCGGTGAGGCTTCCCCTCACTGCAACACTTCTATCAGTGTTACTATTAATTGAGTGACAACATCTGGGTTTGTGATAAAGGGCAGGGCAGGCGGTTCTTGGAGTTGACTACCGTCATTGGTTTGCTAAGGATTAAATGAGTCCGAATGTTCATTCATCATTTTAGAAACGAAAATTAATGGTCTTAAATTTCCAAACAAATTGGCGAGCTACATACGCTTTGAAACCCATAAATTTAATTAATTTATGGTTCATGATTAGCTCACAATTTCTAGTTTAAGTAAATAATTGGCCAGGTAAGCGTAAGGTTAGTAGTCGCACTACGTATCATTATACACAACCTTCCTTTCGGGGGATATTGACTCACCCCGAATAACTTTCTTATATACCAATTACAAAACTTAAATTTTGTGTTCACAGGCGCAATGCTTTATTATATCTGTCTTTGCCCCGTTCTTAATTGTGCCTACCCCACTTAAGTTGGCTAACTTATATTTAGGGGGTCTAATCATATTGTTTTATTGATTTATGCTCTTAATGTATAACGGGCTCTGATACTAACATATCACACCCTTACCATGTAAGCTCGAGTTAACGAGCCATGTAAGCTCGAGTTAACAAGTCTGTAATAGTATTGTGATTTATGATCTTTTGCGAGCACACAAATCAAGTGCACTAAATAAACATATTTTATTGATATTTTACAATTTACCTGTACAGCTTGCCACACATATATATGCTCTTTGTTTTTGCATTTTTACAAGCTACATAATATAAAATAGTCTTCATCACTGTTTTATGGTGCCCACATCTTCGCACGTACCTAAAAGCATTTAGTAAGCTGATGAGCATCTTTGTTTGCTGACGATGGAGGAATATCACAATATTTATGTATGCAATACACAGTACACAAGTAGAGGAATGTAACATATACAATAAATAAAATAATCATATCAGCATATATTTATTTATCTTTTTCCAAATATATTTTTCTTATAGTAAAATAACTCGTTTATTAGTTAACACTTACAATATGCCGGTTGGTCTAATCGGAGTCTCACTGCCTTTTCAGCCTTAGTTGGGACCCAACATATCATGCAGATAGCAAATCCTCCAACATGGGTTCAGCTCACACAATGTGTCCAGGACTAGACCACAAAGTAGTCTTTTTGGAGCGCTACTCACTCCTCTTTATATGTCTGGGACAATACTACAAAACAGTCTTTAAAGAGCATTACCCAACTATATCCCCTTGAGTCAAATATTGGACTACCATACTAGAGCGCATCACCACACAGTATTATAATATTGTTCATAATAGTCATCACATTGCATGGGCGTATCATAAATTATCTTTATCCAACGCACACCGGTCAATTATTACCTCTGGATCAGTCTAATCGCAAGAAATCACTGTGGACTAATTTTAAAATAATATCGGTTCGACCACACTATAATTCCACGTGTGTATTTATTTTCATTAATATTATAATCATTTCCATAATATATTGCATCGACGCATCTTAAATTATCATCATTGGTCCCAAACCGCCCAGGATTAGTCTAGTCATAAAAGACCCCACTTGTTTAAAATAATAGTGGTTCAACCTTATGATAATTCCACACGCATTAACAAATCATGAAATGTTATATTTTTGCACGATAATTAGTATAGCATTTTCATATTATCAATATGCATGCAATCTAAAATGGATCTCATTATCACTTTAACACAAGCGACTCGACCATTCATCATACCTAGTGAGTTACCGTAATTATTTTGGAAACACTTAGGTATAAATATCACTCGCGAAAGCAACAAAAATAATAACTAGTGTCGACATAAATATTACATTATTTTCCGCATATCTCGATCTTCGCGCTCCCAAATTGAGCTCTGAACCTTCTCTTAGAAAAGTTGGCACATCAGCAGAAACTTAGCAGCACTCCAACAGTTTGATGACAATTAAATACGCGTTAGTGGAAAATATTATTTCGACGTCACTTTCGCATCACCTGAAAGACTTCTACACAAGCCGAGGCCAAAAATGACCCTCGATCCCCCCCCCCCCCCCCGAAGCATCCTGAAAATTTCTAGTGCGATCCAAAACTTTCTCTATCCTATGTCTCAACTTCTTTCTGGATTTTACAAGGTTTGTGATGGAATGATGGAAGAGTTCCATTAGGTGCGGATTTATAATAGCTTTGAAATGCCGCAAAAATCACCTTAATCTGAGTTCGGGAGCTCCCAAAAATCATAAAAACACGTAAAGAGCAAAAATGTCCCTTTCAACTTCAAAGATGGATGCCATGTGGAGCCCATCTAGGCCCCCAGCATGTTGAGCACGCTCTGGCGCATGCCCAACACACAATTTGGGCCAACGGTGGGTTGTCATGCGACCCGCACGCGCCTCGCATGTGCAAGCATGTTGCTCGCATATATGGCAGGTGCCACTTGGTTGCCCACCCTCCTTTGGCCGCCACGTGGCGCTGGCGGCTACCACGTGGCTTCGACTTGCATTTTTGGTTGGTTTGGGTCACTTTTACGTCCCGAAAAATTATGAAAATACCGACCCTAAGGTTTTTTGACATTCTGGATCCGATTGCGACCACCGCCTCGCCAAATTCCGAATGGTTATTGCCGATATTACTCTTTATCTATATGAGTCTCGATTTTTACTAATAAAATATTGATTCTTGTTGAATCCAGGAAAATCCAAGCTCCACATATTTGGATCATTGCAGCCAAAAGATACTCGTCCAACGTTCTGGATCGATGGCTTGATGGGCAATGACGAAGGGGCTAAAAGAGCAACAATAGAACCTCACGTGCTGCGGCAGGGAGGTCTCACCATGTACCCAGAAGCGCAGAAGAGACTTTCCCTCCATAATCAAAGATGTCCGAATAGGGTACAAGGAAGGCACCAACTTGGCGAGTATTAAGGGTGACGACCAAAGATGATGGGTCCAAGTATTCGAAAATGAGATTCCTAAAGCTGAGCCAAAGGTGCAGTTCCTGGTAACCCTGGGGTCCTAATTATAGGAAAACCAAAGGGGAAGGGGGGTCTTATTTATAGCCCAACCCAACTCTACGACTATGCGACATTGAGGGGATCTCGCCTGGATTCGGCGAGCATCGCCTATGGTCACCCACCTGGCGAGTATGACGAGCTGCTCACACATTCTCGCCCATACTCGCATAGTCCTTCTACTGTTCCTGCTGGCTAAGTTGTCTTTAATCTTTGACTCCTGGCTTCTGCTATAACCTTTGATTTTGACTTCTGCCTATGTGGTTTGAATCGGGTACTACCTTCAAAGAATATGGGTTGTACACAATCCCCATTCTTTGCGAGCAACAAAGGTGCTCAGAAAGAAACATGCAACCCTTCTTCGACAAGTTGCTCTTAGCGAGTATCGGACCTACTCGACTTTAACCTGGCAGGCCTCGGGGCTCTATTTATAAAGGGGGGTGGGCTCCTTTTTTAGATTGCCTGTCTGATCTCACACGAGATGTCGCACACATTCGAGGAAGAGTTCCAGGCGAATATGGCCGTTTTGGAGGGTTGGTTGGAGCCATCTACTCGGAAGAATCCTCGCGAGGGCGATGATGTTGAAGAGTTCCTCTCCCCCAAGAAAAAGAAGAAACTTGTGACGATGTCGAGCAACCCGCTCCCGATCCCTCTGCTCCACAGGTTGCTCCTGTAGTGGATCCTTTAGAGTCCCAGACCCAGTTGCACCTAGAGCTCGCTTACTCAAGAGGTAGAGACTTCATACTCATTGGCTAGATCGTCGCCAAGCTGGTTTTGATTTGAAATGATGACTTTTTCTCTATTTGCAGACCCATCGACTTCTGGAACTCCTAACAAGCATCTGGTCGTGCCTCCTCTGCGATTAGCTCTGGTAATCCCACTAAAATCCCAGCAGAGAGTGCGAGTTGGCCGGTCTATGCGAATCTATCATGGTTCTCAGGAGACCTCGGCAGGGAAGCAAGTTCCCTCTACGAGCGACAAGAGAGCTCCTCCAGAGAAGAACTCACAGTCGGGGACGTGCAAGGAGTCTGTGCCTTCTTCGGGCGATCAAGACCTCCGGACAAGTCGCGATCAGCTCCTGCGGGCACTTCGTAGCTGCCCGCAATTGGCATTCCTCCACTGCCTCCTCTGCCATCAGTATGTACCCCTTTGATCCCCCCTGTGGGATCATCGTGGCGTGGGGGAATAGAGAGCTCCTCGTCTTTCTTCGCACCAAGAGGGGGAGGGAAGCCATAGGATGGTCAAGACAGAGGATATGCTGATAACATCCTTAGGTGACATGTCAAGTCGTTGTTGCGCCGAGCCCTCATCAGGCAGGGATCAACCTGGGGTTCCTTATCGGGTCGGCGAGATGCTGCCCACCGCAGTCATTCTCCTTGCTGGGGCCGGTCTCATCGTCGGGGTCAATCTCACAGCCCTCGTCGTGAGGCGAGGACTGAAGCTCCTCAGACTGGTAATTTGTCATTTCTTTGTAGCCGCTACTTTCATTGACTGGAATTCTCGCTGACCATGCGATCATCTTCTTTATTGGCATCTCGCGCATCTACTCTTGGTGGAGCGATGATGGATGACATCTGTCTCCCGCCTCGCAAGTATCAGGAGAAGAATTCTCATGCCTAAATGGAGTTGGAGGCAATGTTCAATCACCTGGCCATCTGCGAGCCTCATCACCGCATCTTCGCATTGGAGGTGCGAGTAGAAAAGCTTGAAGAATTTGAGGCATTACTGGTCGGTGTTGAGTCTTAGTTCTATGTGATCAATGAGCTGGAGCGGCGATTAGCGATGATAGAACATCGCCAGCAGCTCCATCATGAGGAGTTGGTTGGCATGTATGCGAGCATAAGCTCAGCGGGGAGGCTGTCGAGGATCGAGGATCAACTCTGCAAGGGCGAGGATGCGATGTTGGTGGCCTACGAGCACTTCAAGCGCGCGTGCAACATGGGCTGGGCCAGGCGACATCCTCAGTCGTTGGACGCGCATCCTCTAGGGCCTTAGTAGATTTTTTTCATCTTTTTCTTTGTAGAGTGATTGTCATTGGCGACTATGCAAACAAACTTTTTCATTCTAAGTGTAATTGTTATACTCAAACAAAGGGATGTGACACACATGTCCAACAATCTCCCCCTTTTGATAATAACAAATCTGCTTAGCAAGAAATCAACAATGGTGTTTATATTATATGATAAGCGAGACAATAATGCATACTATAGTATATGATAAGCATGAGAATTATGCATACTCCCCCTATCTTAATGCCCCCCTACATAAATGCAATTTATGTATTACTTCACCTAAATGATAGATTACATGAATTATTCTCCCCTTAATCTTCTAGATTTCTCCTCTATATTTCTTCAATTAATCTCCCCCTTTTGGTATTATCAAAAGAAGGTGGGGTAAGGGAAGTAAGGAGGCATTCTTTAGGAATTATAAATCATGATCGATCTTTTGTAATATAGGTAATGATAAAGAGTTTAAGCATAGTATAGAAGAGATTTCAAATAAATAAATAAGAGTTTTAAGCAAGCGGAAGATTATAAGAAACATCTTTTTGTAAGCATGAAAATCATAAGTATAAATATGAGTTTAAGTTCAAAATGTAAAGATGTTTTAACCTTTTTGAAATCTCAAAGTCTTACATAAAGTTACCAAGCATGAAATGAACATATCAAAAAGAGATTATACTACAATGTTACTTAATTTTAAGTTTAAGAGATATCAAACATTGTAGAGATCATGCTAGGTTAACTAGTGTATTTCTTATAGAAAGAGTAGTATAGATAAAGCATTAGAATCCAATACTCATGAGAAGAAGTGTTATGAAAGATAATGATGTGCACATAAGTGTATTTTGAGCAATGTTAACAAATGATGTAAATCACAAAATACAAGACATATGTAGTGTAAAGTGCACAATAAAACACAAGTATATTAACTTTCACACACTTTAATGCACATATTCTAGAAAAAGTGGCATAATAACCAAGGTTTGCACAAGACACTTTACTATTCTTTTCCAAGGTTTTCAACCTCAGAATGCTTATGAAGACTTATTAGGAGGTTCAAGCAGTGCTTGGTGGAGTTATATTTGTCTATTTTTTTGTTCACTTTTGTGAGACAACATTCTTCGAATACACTTGTTTTGCAAACTCAACACAATTTTTTAAACTCAACCACTTTTCTTAATTTCTTAAGTGCAATTCAAATGTAGTGTAGGTAATAAACTTATGCAAGTTTTAATTCATTGTACAATTACAATACACTAGCAAGCATTTTTAGATTTAAACACACATGTAGATTACCAAAATAAGTGAATGAAAAGGTATCATTATCAATCACAAAACATTTACTCATACTTAGAGGCATGCTAAGCTTGGTTCTACACATATTTTCTAATACAATTGATGCACTTAATTAGATATATCAAAGCATGATAAGCAAAACAATGTTCATAATTATTTGAATGAATAAATTTTAACATTGTAAATAATTCTAACTAATAGAATTCATACATGCTTGATATTAACAATAAAGATCATACAGTTTTTTTGTTGTTTTGAAATTTTTGATGAAAGTAAAACAGAAAACCAAAAAAACATATTTTTGTATTTTTGAATTTTGAAATTTTGTAGTTGATTTTCCATAACATTAGTAAAACAAAAATAACAAATGTCAGAAATACAAAACTAAGTAGTACATATAAACTAACATAATTTTAATGATTTTTTAGAAATTTTAAAAAAACTGAAAAATCGAACACCCACGCTAGCGCCGGCACTAGCACTAGCGCGGCAAAAAGTAAGAGAAATATTTATATTTTTAAAAATCTATTTTTTGATATATATTAAGAGCCTTAAGAGTAGTCCTATGCAGAAATTTTGTAATTTTTGGAGATGTCTTGATTGCTCAAATTGCATAACACTTTAGCATTTTTTATGTAACTCATCATATGATGTCTAAGACTCCTAATTCCAACCTTAACATTTGAAACCTTGCATCGGGAAGAGGTTTAGTGAAAATATCAGCAAGTTGAGAGTCCGTGCCAATGAAACTTATTCTAACAATTTCATTTTTAATGTGATCCCTTATGAAATGATGTCGTACATCTATATGTTTGGATCAAGAATGGTGTACCGAATTATTTGTAAGATCAATGACACTTTTGTTGTCACATTTTAATTCAATATTTTTTAGATGAAAACCAAAGTCCTCTAAAGTTTGGCTCATTGATAGTGCTTGTGCACAACAACTCCCTAGTGCAATGTATTCGGCCTCCGTGGTGGAGAGTGCAACTGAATTTTGTTTCCTACTAGACCATGCAACTAATGAAGTCCATAAAAATGGCAAGTATCACTAGTGCTTTTTCTATCAAGTTAGCATCCGGCGTAGTCCGAATCAGAATAGCCGTGAAGTGTAAATGAATTATTGTGCGGGTACCATAATCCTAATCTAGATGATCCAATTGTATATCTAAAATTTTTTTTGCCACTTTTGTTGGGGAAGTGATTTATCTTAACCCCTAAATAAGTAGATTCTAAGAATGAAAAGTTAGTCTAAGTAAATATGCGTCGAATAGTATTCGACGCAACGTCGAAGTATAGTCGACGTTCCTCTCAGAAAGAGTCGAAGTATCTCTAAACAGAATTCGACGTAATCTATGTCGACGTAACTCTGACTTCTAGTCGACGCATCTAGTGAAGTCGACGTATCTTAATCGACGCACCTTCCATATTATTCTCTCGACGTCCAGCCAGTCTGAAATCGACGCTTCCGTCGAATAGTAATCGACGCACGTCGATTTCTATGTCAGATTCAAAACACGCCAGATCTCTTTCCTTCTTTCTGTAGATCTGATTCTTATGGAATTATATTATTCTTTTATAGCCGTTCTGAATCATTCTTTCCTTCTAATTGATTCTTGGCTAAATTGATTAAGTGTATTATGGATATTATTTGAAATCAGAATAATCTCTTTCCTTCTATAGAAATATTGATTATGGAATTTTTTTCTCTCTTACTATTTCTCTGACTGCTCATTGATTATTTTCCTATAGTATTCTTTGAATAAACAGTGCTATAAATAAGAGGGAAGTCGGCAGAAATGAAGAAGCAGTGATCCACTCCATCCATTTGAAATAGAGGAAAAGCTCCCAAGAGAAAAGAGAGAGAAATTGAGAAAAGTGATAGTGTGCTGAAGCCAACAACAAGCCTTCTTCTTCTTCTCCTTCTGAATCCATACTGCTGCAATCTCTGATAGTTCTCATTGAAAGAGAAAAAGGCCTACAATCTCCTTCTCACTATAGAAGAGAGATTTCATTCACTATTTCTTGTGCTTCTAATCTTCTTGCTAGGAAGAAGATTCTTTCTTGTTTAAATTACTTCTTCTACTTCTTCTCCTTATCTTCATTTCATTTCTAAACTGTGTAAAAGAGTTTTTAGAATCTCTCTTCAAAAAATTCAGTTGTACTGGTTCTAAGAGTCTCCTTATCAAAAGACTCGGTACAAGATAATGAATTCCTACCAAGGGGGTAGAAGAGTGGACTACCCAAAGTTTGGGGAACCACTATATTTCTTTGTGTTGTGCTGTGATTTTCATTTTGCTATTTCTTTCTTTATTTACTTAATTCTTATTAGTGTGTGTGGGAAGCTTAACTCTGAGATTATTACACATATATATATTTGTTAACTTTGCACAAAGCACTTTTAAATCTCTATTCACCCCCCCCCCCCCTAGAGAATTCTAGTGAGGTTAACTGTGCACTTTCAATTGGTATCAGAGGCAGGTTGATCAAAAAGAGGTAACTCCTTGATCAAAAAAGATCCTACCTCATATATATATATATATATATATATATATATATATTTCTAAAAATTTCTTTCACATGGCACAAATCAAAGATTATGCTTCCACCAGACCACCAATGTGCAATCTTGAAAAGTTTGCAGTTTGGAAAACAAGAATTAGAATTTATATGAATTCTATTGATGAAGAATTATTTAATGTTATTTTGACAGGTCCTCCCAAGTCTTATAGAAGAGAGTCAAGTGGTGAAGTGACTCAAACACTTGTCCCAAAGGCTGAGTGGACAGTTAAAGAGAAGAAGGCAGGAACATGTGATGCAAAAGCTGTGAACATTCTTGTCTCAACCCTCTCAGATGAAATCTTTCAAAAGGATGTTGACTGTGAATCAGCCAAAGAAATCTGGGAGGCTCTTACAAAGATGGTAGAAGGAAGTGCTGATGAAAGGAAAGATAGGAAGGCTCTATTGATCTCCCAATATGAGAACTTCCAAAAGAAGAATGAAGAAAGTATATCTGAGATGTATGACATATTCAGTCTGATCATCAATCAATTAAGAAACTTGGACAGAGAGATCTCTCTCACAGAAATCAATGACAAAATATTACTGAGTCTCCCAAGTTCATGGGACTCAAGAATATGGGCAATAAGAGATACAAGAGGACAAAAGGAAATCTCAACAGATGCTCTCTTAGGAAAACTTAAATCCTATGAGCAACTACTAAAAACTAGAGAAGAGAAGGGAAGAAGGGAAAACACTCCAACCTCTTCAAAAGATAGAAACATTGCATTGAAAGCAACAGAAGAAGAAACCTCTGTTATTGAAGAAGAACTGTTCAGCCTCCTGGCCAGAAGATTCAAGAAATGGGTCAGGCCAGATGGGTCTAAAAGGAGAGAGTCAAAATCAAGGTATGACAAGACTCCTTCTAAAGAAATTGTTTGCTACTCCTGCAGGAAAACTAGACATATTGCTCCAGAATGTCCAGAAAATGCTGAGAAAAAGAAAGATCTCAAGAAGAAGGGGAAGAAGAAAGAAAGAGGCTTCATTGCAGAAGCTTGGAGTGAGACAGATTCTGAAGATAGCACTACATCTAAAAGTGACAATGAAGAGTCTAAGCAAGAAGACCTATGCTTAATGGCTCTTGGAAGCACAGAAGAAGAATGTGTTGCTGAATCATGGAGTGAAACAGGATCAGAAGGAAGCATCTCCTCAACAGCAAAAGAAGACAGCCTTATTCTCATAGAGGAATCTGAGGATAAGGATGAGGTAAGCATTTTTGATGAAATAGATTTCCTATGTGATGATTTTAAAAAGGATATTGAAAGACTCTGTTTAGATCAACTAAAAGCTAAATAAGAAATTAAGGATCTAAAAGAACAAATTAATATGAGAAAAATCAAAGATACATATTCAAAAAATTATGAACTAAGGTGTGAAATTTATAAAACAGAAAAGGAAATAAATAGTGCTAAAATAGAAAATCAACTCCTTAAGAAGAAAGTATCCCAGGCAAAAGCTTTTGAAGAATCTATAAATGTCAGAAGCCAAACACTTAAAGAAATCACTGAAAAACAAACAATCAGACATAAGAATTTGAGGTTAGGGGCTGATCCTTCAACCAGTTCAACACCATCTACCAAACCTGCTTGGATGAGCCCTGTCAAATTTACTAAACCCATTAGATCAACAAATTTAGAAGAAGACTCACAAAATAAAGAAGAAGACTTCACCCACAAGGAGATAAACCACCTTGATGAGTCATCATCATACCATTCAGAAGAAAACTCTCAAACTACCTCTGAGAAGGCAACTAGGCCAAAATAAACAAGTTATAAAGAAACAAAACTCCAATCAGAAAAAGGGAAAAATAAAATCTGTGAAGACACAATTGCGTCGACTTCATATCGACGCATGAATGATAGTGCGTCGAATTCTACTCGACGCAATCTCTCAGATGCTTCGATCTCAAATCAACGCATGAATAACAGTACGTCGACTTACAATCGACGCAACTACTTCTATGCATCGATTCCAGATCAACGCAACCTGGAGAAAGCGCCGAATACATATCGACGCAACTCTCAACATACGTCGAATAGATATCGAATAAGCCTCGAATTGTGTCTCGTTTCGACGTTTCACCTGACGTAAATAAACTCTTCCGTTAGAAATCTGCAAGCTCACTGCATCTTTCATCCTCTTTCCTCCTCAGTCCAGCCATTTTTTCCTCTCTCTCACTAACCTAAATGGCTCCTAAGATCAACTCTGGTTTCGACATTGATCTTGAATCCTTCCAAGCTGCCGCCAAAAACTATAAGAGCATCATAGCTCTTTTCACTGAAGCCGACCTAGATAAACTCATTTCCACAAGATGCAAACTCCTAGAAATTGAACTCACAGAATTAATGAATCATGTTCAGATATCTGAGCAAGGAGAAATCACGGGAACAATCTATGAGACACCTGTCTCAATCTCTGCAGAACACCTTAGGAACACTTTTGATCTCCCATCAGGTACATACCAACAATATCTTTGTTCAAATCAAAAGGAGGAAAGCAAATTATTCCCTAGAGAGTAACTAAATTAATTTCCTTCATCATTCCCTTATCAGGTGATGAACCTGTGGAACTCACCCTTAATGAAATCAAAAGTCTGTTAATCACCATGAAGTTCTCCAAAGATAGACCAATCCATCTGAAGAAAATAGATTTTTCTGATGAGTATAGGCTACTGGCAGACATAGTAGGAAAAGTACTACTATGTAAGATCTCTGCCCATGATGCAGTGCCCAAGCAGCAACTGAACATCATGGGGGCACTTGTACTGAAGAAGAAAGTAGACTGGGCCAACTGCTTACTCAAAATGATAGGGTACAAATATTCTCACAAAGAAAATGCTTACATGAGAATTATGAGTCAGGTACTTTTCCACTCCTTCCCTGACCTATGCAGGTCAAAAGGAATTCCCATCCCTCCAGGCAAAAGGATGTCCATTGCTCTCTTCTCAAAATGGACCAGGCAAATCCCCAAGCCTGGTGCCATTCCTGAAAGGACTCCATCTCCTCCTAACTCTCCTGCTCATCCATCTTCACCTCCTCCTCCTCCTCCTCATACAGACATCTCTTATGTACCACCATCATCCACACTTTCACAAATACCAACTCAATCACCTGCTCAACCCTCCTCTATTCCTCCACCTCCTCCATCAAATACACCTCATCAAAATGATACAGTCCCCTCTCCACCTCCACCATTATCTCCTCCTCCTCCATTGTCTCCTCCTCCTCCAACACAACATGAACCATCTCCATCCACTGAAATCCTCATCACCCAGTGTATCCAGTCAGCAGCCCAAAAATTTCAGGACATGCTGGATGGACACTGCTCTCAAATTAACTCCTCCATCATGCACATGCAAACCCAAATAGATCGGGTCAATGCCTCTGTGCAAAGCTTGAAGACCTCTGTCTCTTCCTCTAAAGTGACCAAGTCTTTCTTAACCTCCTTGGCTAAGAAGATCAAGAAGGGGGAGAAATTAAATGAAGAGCAGTCCTCAAGTCACAAATCTCTCTCTCAAAAGTCCCTTCCTACTTCAAAAACTGATCTACTCAAGACCATTGGAAATGAAGTTGTACCTGAGCTACATACTGAAGAACAGATAACAGGTATACTCACTATAGTAAGAGAAGCTGTCCAACAAGTAGTTCTCCTTCAAGGGGAGGCTAGCAGAGCAGAGAAAGAAGTTGAAAAGGAAACTGATGCTGAAAAAGCTATAGGAGAGAAAGAAAAAGAAACTGAAGCTCAGGGGGAGCCAAATACTGAAGCTGGATCTGAGAAAGAAACTGAAAAGGTAAATGTAAAAGAAAAGGAAGTTCCATTTCAGGGGGAGCAAACTGCTGTGACTCAGGGGGAGCTAAGTGAACCACCTGTTATTGAGAAGGAGCAACCCACTTCTCCAAAAACTTTGGTATTCACTAGGAAAAGAAAAACTCCTCCTACCCCTCCTAAGTGATGTGTTGAACAAAATACTCTATATTTTTCATCCATGCTTAAAATACTGTTTATGAAGTCTGTGTATATGATTCTACTTTCTTCTGATTACTTAACTTATTTCTTTTCTATATAAATGCCTTGCTGTGGCTGGTACAATTTCTCTCTGAAAAGGGTTAAGACAAATAGGGGGAGATTGTTGGGGAAGTGATTTATCTTAACCCCTAAATGAGTAGATTCTAAGAATGAAAAGTTAGTCTAAGTATATATGCGTCGAATAGTATTCGATGCAATGTCGAAGTATAGTCGACGTTCCTCTCAGAAAGAGTCGAAGTAACTCTAAACAGAATTTGACGTAATCTATATCAACGTAACTCTGACTTCTAGTCGACGCATCTAGTGAAGTCGACGTATCTTAATCGACGCACCTTCCATATTATTCTCTCGACGTACAGCCAGTCTGAAATTGATGCTTCCGTCGAATAGTAATCGACGCACGTCGATTTCTATGTCAGATTCAAAACACGCCAGATCTCTTTCCTTCTTTCTGTAGATCTGATTCTTATGGAATTATATTATTCTTTTATAGTCATTCTGAATCATTCTTTCCTTCTAATTGATTCTTGGCTAAATTGATTAAGTGTATTATGGATATTATTTGAAATCAGAATAATCTCTTTCATTCTATAGAAATATTGATTATGGAATCTTTTCTCTCTTACTATTTCTCTGACTGCTGACTGATTATTTTCCTATAGTATTCTTTGAATAAACAGTGCTATAAATAAGAGGGAAGTCGGCAGAAATGAAGAAACAGTGATCCACTCCATCCATTTGAAATAGAGGAAAAGCTCCCAAGAGAAAAGAGAGAAAAATTGAGAAAAGTGATAGTGTGCTGAAGCCAACAACAAGCCTTCTTATTCTTCTCCTTCTGAAGTCATACTGCTGCAATCTCTGATAGTTCTCATTGAAAGAGAAAAAGGCCTACAATATCCTTCTCACTATAGAAGAGAGATTTCATTCACTATTTCTTGTGCTTCTAATCTTCTTGCTAGGAAGAAGATTCTTTCTTATTTAAATTACTTCTTCTACTTCTTCTCCTTATCTTCATTTCATTTCTAAACTGTGTAAAAGAGTTTTTAGAATCTCTCTTCAAAAAATTCAGTTGTACTGGTTCTAAGAGTCTCCTTATCAAAAAACTCAGGCTGGTTCTAAGAGTCTCCTTATCAAAAGACTCAGTACAAGATAGTGAATTCCTACCAAGGGGGTAGAAGAGTGGACTACCCAAAATTTGGGGAACCACTATATTTCTTTGTGTTGTGCTGTGATTTTCATTTTGCTATTTCTTTCTTTATTTACTTAATTCTTATTAGTGTGTGTGGGAAGCTTAACTCTGAGATTATTACACACACATATATATATATATATATTGGTTAACTTTGCACAAAGCACTTTTAAATCTCTATTCACCCCCTCTAGAGAATTCTAGTGAGGTTAACTATGCACTTTCAACTTTTAAATGAGATTCTTTTGGATTGACTTAAAATCGAGCACATAAACATACGGCAAATATAATATTGGGTCTAGTTGCACTTAAATAAAGTAGAGATCATATCATACCTCTATATAATTTTTGATCAATTGAAATTCCCGATTCATCTTTTCCTAATTTTAGTGATGCACTCATTGGTGTAGAAGCATGTTTATGGTTTTCAAATCCAAAGCGTTTAAGCATATCATGGACAAATTTAGATTGACATATAAAAATACCATCATTTTTTTGTGATATTTGAAAACCAAGAAAATAAGAAAGTTCTCCTACTAGACTCATTTCAAATTCGTTTTTCATCACTAAAATCACTTCATTACACAACTCTTCATTAGTAGATCCAAAGATTATATCATCAACAAATATTTGCAAAATAATCATATCATCATTATGGTGCTTAATGAAGAGAGTATTATCGGCACTTCCCATAATATAAACGTGCTTTAATAAAAAAGATGTAAGTCTTTCATACCATGCACGGGGCGCTTGTTTTAAACCATAAAGCGCTTTTTCTAGTTTATTAACATTGAAAGTTGAGTTTTAGTTCTCATTTTTATTATTAAAAGTCTTATTTAACTTTGTTTCAAATTAAGTGATATATATAAATATATATGAGTGCTGATTGAGAAAGTAAAACATAAATAAACAAGCACATAACCAGATGACACAAGATATATAGTAGTTCGCCAAATCCTGGGTACATCTACTCTTCTACCCACTGGTAGGAATCCACTAGGAGGTTGTTGATAAGGTGCCCTCTCACCAAGGTGATTTTGATAGGGTGTCCACACACCAATGGGAGTTTTGATCAGGTGCCCAATTCACCTATAAGCTTTTGATAAGGTGCTTATAAACCAAGCTGCAGGTTTTTGCTAAGGTGCCCTGTCACCGGGAGTAAACTTTTGAAGGGAGTTTTAACCCTTTACAAGATGGGAAGGAGAAAGGGAAAAGATATATTGTTCTTCTCTTTTTGCTGAGAAGACACTTGAAAATACTGATTGGATGTTGAGTTGGATCTTGATGAAGATGGTGAAGAGAGCTCCCCCTGTCTTATTTAATTGTGGAGGCTCCTTTTCTTGGTTCCAAATCCTCTATTTCAAATGTATGGAGTGGATCACCTCTCATTGTTCTCTGTCGGCCTTCTCCTTATTTATAGCTCTGTGTATTAAGATAACACTATAGGAGAGAAATCAATTAGTAGACAGAGTATTAGAAAGAGAGAAATATTTCCATAACTATTATATCTATAGAAGGAAAGAATTCATTTTGATTTCAAATAATATCCATAATCAACTTAATCAATTTAGCCAAGAATCAATTAGAGGGAAAGAATGATTCATAACGGCTATAAAAGAATAATATTATTCCATATAAATCAGATCTATAGAAAGAAGGAAAGAGATCTGGTGTTCTTTGAATTTAACATAGTAATCGATGTACGTCGACTACAATTCGACGTAAGCTTCGAATTCATCCTGGCTGGACGTCGAGAGGAGAATAAGGAAGGTGCGTCGACTAGAAGTTAGAGCTACGTCGACATAGGATACATCGAATTCTTATTAAAGTTACTTTGACTCATTCTGAAAGAAATGTCGACAACACTTCGACGTTGCGTCGAATACTATTCGACGCATATTTACTTAACCTTGATTTTTCTTTTTTAGAATTCTTTTTCAACTCATTTTGGGGGTTAAGACAAATCATTTTCCCAACAATCTCCCCCTATTTGTCTTAACCCTATTCAGAGAAAAATTGAATCAGCATTTAATCAACACATCAAAGCATATTTTATCGAAACAGATATATTAGGAAATCAGAAAAATCATTTTCAGAGAATAAGGGGAGAATAGAGAACTAAGTGATCTTTGTGATTTCAGGTGTTAGCCTGTGTGAAAAATCAACCTCGCTTTGATACCAATTGAAAGTTGAGTTTTAGTACTCATTCTTATTATTAAAAGTCTTATTTAACTTTGTTTCAAATTAAGTGATATATATAAATATATATGAGTGCTGATTGAGAAAGTAAAACATAAATAAACAATCACATAACCAGATGACACAAGATATATAGTAGTTCCCCAAAACCTGGGTACATCTACTCTTCTACCCACTGGTAGGAATCCACTAGGAGGTTGTTGATAAGGTGCCCTCTCACCAAGGTGATTTTGATAAGGTGTCCACACACCAATGGGAGTTTTGATCAGGTGCCCAATTCACCTATAAGCTTTTGATAAGGTGCTTATAAACCAAGCTGCAGGTTTTTGCTAAGGTGCCCTGTCACCGGGAGTAAACTTTTGAAAGGAGTTTTAATACTTTACAAGATGGGAAGGAGAAAGGGAAAAGATATATTGTTCTTCTCTTTTTGCTAAGAAGACACTTGAAAATCCTGATTGGATGTTGAGTTGGATCTTGATGAAGATGGTGAAGAGAGCTCCCCCTGTCTGATTTAATTGTGTAGGCTCCTTTTCTTGGTTCCAAATCCTCTATTTCAAATGTATGGAGTGGATCACCTCTCATTGTTCTCTGTCGACCTTCTCCTTATTTATAGCTCTGTGTATTAAGATTGCACTATAGGAGAGAAATCAATTAGTAGGCAGAGTATTAGAAAGAGAGAAATATTTCCATAACTATTATATCTATAGAAGGAAAGAATTCATTTTGATTTCAAATAATATCCATAATCAACTTAATCAATTTATCCAAGAATCAATTAGAGGGAAAGAATGATTCATAACGACTATAAAAGAATAATATTATTCCATATAAATCAGATCTATAGAAAGAAGGAAAGAGATCTGGTGTTATTTGAATTTAACATAGTAATCGATGTACGTCGACTACAATTCGACGTAAGCGTCGAATTCATCCTGGCTGCACGTCGAGAGGAGAATAAGGAAGGTGCGTTGACTAAGGTGCGTCGACTAGAAGTCAGAGCTACGTCGACATAGGATACGTCGAATTCTTATTCAAGTTACTTCGACTCAATCTGAAAGAAACGTCGACAACACTTCGACGTTGCGTCGAATACTATTCGACGCATATTTACTTAACCTTGATTTTTCTTTCTTAGAATTCTTATTCAACTCATTTTGGGGGTTAAGACAAATCATTTTCCCAACAAACATGATTGTGAAAATTTTCACTAATAAAATCGGGGGGTTGTTCAACATAAACTTCTTCTTTTACAAACCTGTTTAGAAAAGCACTTTTTACATCTATTTGAAATAATTTTATTATAATAAAGCTTGCAAATGCTAGGAAAATTTGAATGGATTCCAATCTAGCAATACTCCACAGGTAGACAACAAATCTCATATTGTATTTGATCTTGCTTGTCGTGTGTTTATAGTGTGCAGGAACTATATGTGCAATACTCCACGGGTAGAAAGCAGCTTGGAACCAAATTTCTGAAATGGAGCACAACCGCCAGCGCTAATCGATACCACGGGCATTAGCGCTACCGCAGGCGCGAGCGCTACCGCCTGGCGCAATCTCCAGCTCGTGCCACAATGCCACAACGCAATGGTTTCGTAAGCGCCTCTACACGATCGCTACCACAGGCGCTAGGAGCTACCACAGACGCTAACTCCAAGCTCTATAAAATGAAGCTTTCTCTCTTATTTTGGTAACACATCCCAGAGAGAATACTAGTGCCAAATTTCATGCATTTATGCTGTCGAAGATGGATCTCCTACAAAAAGATTAAGGAGAATTCTGGAGGAAGACTACGTTATGATACATCCAAAGGATGGTCGCATCGACCTCGCTCATACTACAATGATCCTTCATCTCCGACATCAGAAGATATCATATAGGGAGTTTTTATTATTGTTATCATTATTCTATACATTTTGTAACCGTATAGAGAATTCGCCTTGTGTTGGCGACTAGGTCCTTGCGCGGCTTAGGGAGAATTCGTCGCGTGTGTTGGCGACTAGGTCTAGGTGATTAGATCTAAAGGGTGCTCAAGGCCATATCTGGGGAATGATTGGCTAGAAAGGCTTGAGGACATATCCGGGGAAGGATGGGCTAAAGCCAACCGGTTCGTGGGGATACGAGTCGGTATAGAAAAGGAAAAAGTATTTGTATTATTTATACGCCTCCGATTTCTAGCGATATTGAAATCAAATTTATGTAAACACCTTTTTATATAATACAATCATGTCACTATTTGTGTTTACTTGATTTCTTTCATTTGGCATTAATTCCTAAATTACAAATTACATTATTTTCTTCTTTCACCTAAATTGTTATTTCGCACTCGTTTGCTTTAAAACAATTTAGTAAACTTCTTGATTTTATAAAAAGAATTTTTATTCCCTTATTCGCCCCCCCCCCCCCCTCTAAGGGCGCATATCGATCCAACAGTAATATTATTTGGCGAGTATTTAATCTCGTCCTTTACTTGTTGTCTTGCTTTTCGCGATGATGTTTTTGTAGTGTCTTCTTTAAATTGTTTTTGCGAGTATTGTTGATGGATCGTCGCGTAGACTTCGTCGAAGTTTTAAGTTCTTGTATGCAGGTCCTCGGGCATGGAGGGTCGATGAATATGGATGCGCAATGCGGCACAGTGACTTCTTAGGGTGCTCGCCATACCCTTTTTTCTAGTCATGACGGGCTAGTCGATACCCCCTCCCTTGGCTTTTGTTTATAAATAGCGGGTGGGCTTGTATTTATTACGCTATCAGTGACTTACTCCTTCTTGCGAGTATCATTAATTTCCTTCTTTTTCGTCATCTGATACTCTCTCTTTCCTATTTCTTCTCGCCTCTTTCTTCACGTGATGACTAACGATGCTGCTGCTCGGTGGGCATGTCATACGAGGAAGTTCGCCGCGGCGACGTTCAAGAAGTCAGTTACAATGCAAAAGGACTTAGACGATTTCAAGGAAAAAATCCTTCTCGGGGGATACTCGGTCAGGCTTCCTCGCCAGACCGAGCGACAAAACACTTTCTGGGAGGGCGAGATCATCTTCCCGATCCGCCACTAAAAGATCGGCCTGTGACTTCCCCTTGGCCGAAGTTCCGTTAGATTCTCCGCTACTACGGGATAGTCCACGCTCAGATAAATCTGAACTGGATGGCGATGATCATCGGCTTCCTCTGCTTCTTGCGAGAAGAGAAGTTTGCCTTCGATCTTTCATTCTTCAGGAGAATCTTCTCCTTCATGGCGACCTACGAGGAAGTCATCTTATTGTGTATCCATATCTGCACACTGGACGACACGATGGATAAGAATCATCGTCGGAGTGAGCAGATAGTCGTAGTCGGAGTCAAATTTGAGGACATTCATCGTCGATCTCAGTAGCCGCCTGAAATCGCTTTGGTCACTCCCTTCCTGGAGGGAACTAGAGAGAAGCTCTTCAGTGCCTTCTGATGTCGGCAGTTCGACATTGTCTTCTGGCGACAATGGGTGAATGATCTAGAATGGGACTTCCTGGGTGAAGGTACATTGATGAGCGAGTATTAGCTATGCTTGCGCTTGATGGCGTTCTTCTTAGTTGGCGACTAACCGTTATCTTCTTTCTTTTGCAGCTACTCGCATTTTACCACGTGAGCCTCTCCCTGTGGTGAAAGAGGCATCTCCTGTTCGGGAGGGCGCGAGGATCCCGTCGTGCGTTGATGAGGGGATGTCGTAGTCCCCTATCGACTTGTCGCAGATTCCCAAGGACCTGGTGGATTCCGGCGAGTAGGCGGGCTCCTCGCGGAAGAGAAAGGACAAGGGGAAAACCAAGGTCGGGGGAGCCTGCGAGGAAGAAAAAAGAGATTACGAGCAGAAATCTTGGCGGGAAGGCGGATTCCACAGAGGATTACGAGCCTGACCGTCACCCCAACTTTGGAGAGGATGTGCGCGACGAGGATTCCTATGGTATTCGCTGGTGACCTTGAGCACCAATCTTCCCACATGTTCGGAGGATTGGGAGGATAGAGGCGAGTCATTCGATGTCATGTTCTCCCTCTATGGTCGCGCCGACGCCGAGACGCTTCAAGAGGTCTCAGCCGAGTATCTGGCCCACCAGACCTCGCTCTCGCTCCTGCGGTCGGCAGAGCTCAGCCATCAGACGAAGATGATCTTGGTCGCCTATGAGGAGAGGGTCAAGCTGCTGAGCAAGAGCATCCTCACCATTGGGCCCAAAGCCGTTAAGTACAAGGCTTATGAGGAACTCGCGACCTCATTGAAATACATACTCATTACTATTATTCACCACTTGGCGACCATCACGCTAACAATTATCTATCATGCTCGCAGGATGCCTAGGTAGAGACTGCAGAGAATATGTCGCGGCTCAAGAAGGAGCTGGAGGACACCCAGGCAGCCCTGGAGGCCGCTCAAATGAAGATTGCTGAGCTGGAAACTCGCCCTGTTGAGCAACAGCCATCAGTGGCGGGTCCTTTCAGTGTGGGGATGCAGATCAGGATCCATGGGAATGAGATACCAAGTATTCGCCGCGGCATCGTGCGAGCAATAGGGAATGTCGTCCTGAGCCGATTGAGAGCCGACGACCACTTAGTGCCTAAAGCGATGAACTTGACGGTGATGGATATCAACCCAGCCCTGCTCGCCGAGGAGTCTACTTCTCCTACTCGCGCTCCTCTCCGCAGTCAAGTGATGACGAGGATGAGGACTCTGAAGATAAAGAGGGTGAGGAGGAGGATGGCAATGAAATGGAGATCGTTAATGTCGATGATGAAGACGAAGATGCCTACAACAGTGATAATCTCGCTGATTATGAAGGAGGCAATGATGACGCCTAGTCGGTAGGGCCCCTTTTTGACCATCCTGTCCAACTTGTATATATTTTGTTGATGTAAAACTCGCACATATATATGAAAGAAAGATATTTTTTTGTTCTTCTGCTTTTCTCATACTCGCATGCTTTATGGAATTCGATAGGCTCTTAGGCACGAATGTGATGAGTGCTCGCTAGGCTCATAGGCTCGAAGTGAGTTTGAGTGATCGCCACCATGATAGGTGCAATTTTAAATGATGCTCGCCATGCTCACAATACTTTCCTTGATATGCTCGCACTCTGGAAACTCGCCTTCTTCAAAGATTAATGATATCTATGGACACTCGAGGGCTCCCGTAAGATGCATACTCTCGAGCCTTCTACTCCACCTAGTGAGAAGTTTTTTAGAGATCATAATCATAACAATAACAATGAGGCATGTAGGGAATCACAGTCGGGGGGTCCAAGGGGACACACAATCCATAGGCCTCCATCCTACTTCATTGTTGGATGCTGAGAAGATCAACGAGTAGGGAATAAACGTCGGAGAGGTCCGAGGGGACGCACCATCTCGAGGCCTCCATCCTAATTGGATGTTGGATACTGACAAGCAGGGAATGACAGTCGAGGAGGTCCAAGGGTACACACCATTCTGAGGCCTCCATCCTACTGCAATGCTGGATGCTGAGAAGACCGACGAGTAGGGAATAACAGTCTGGGAGGTCCAAGGGGACACACCATCCTGAGGCCTCCATCCTACTGCATTGTTGGATGCTGATGAGATCGACGAGTAGGGAATGACAGTCGGGGAGGAATGAGGGGACACACCATCCCGAGGCCTCCATCCTAGTTGGATGTTCGATGACGATGAGTTGAGAATGACAGTCGGCGAGGTCCAAGAGGGCATACAATCCAAAGGCCTTCATCCTACTGCATTGCTAGATGCTGACGAGTAGGGAATGACAGCTTGGGAGGTCTAAGGGGACACACCATCCTGAGTCCTCCATCCAGCTGCATTGCTGGATATTGAGAAGATCTTACACCTGCTACTCAACAATCAGAGGGGGTTAACAACACCGACTCAATGATTGGAAGAAATGATAACAAGATAAGGCTCTGCCACGAGCTTCTTCCTATTTGAGGTTAGATGACACCTTTATGCAAGGGTCACTCAGTCAGTTAAACCGATCATCTCTTCGTCGAGTTGGGAGGTCGGCGTCCAGACTTTTTCCTGATAATCTCTCTAGTCTGATGATAAATATGATCAGGGGGTCACTCGACCAACATGCAAGGGGGGAGTTGATCTCGGCCGTCTTTGCAGAGGCTTGGTCTTACGAAAACTCGCTAAACTGATGGACTGTCCCATCACCCATCCTGGGTTTTACGAGAGTCAAGTCAGAGGTTCGTTTCCCAATCGGCCGTGGAGATCGATTTCACATACTCTTTTTTCATTTTATTTGTTGAAAATAGTTGTAGGAAGATAAAAAGGGTTCATGTCATCTCATGTTTCATGGGGCGAGAAATTCATTTATATAAAATAAATGCGTCAAGAAAGGGTATATACATTCCTGTCAGGGGTAGAACCTTTTCAGGTCGTCACCACTCCAGGTATTCTCAAGCCATTCCCTTTCGTGATTCTGCAGACGATATCCTCCAGCTGCTAGTGACTCGTGGATGATGAAAGGCCCTTCTCAATTTGGGTTAAGCTTTCTGATAGTAGCTTCTCTTCCTGCTGCGTCCACTTTTTCCAGGACGAGATCGCCTGCTTAGAACTGCTTGATGCGGACATGATTGTCAAAGTATTTCGCCATTCGTCTCTTGATCTCTTCCTGTCGAGCCGAGCCTAGGTTTTGGAGCACTTCGATGTAGTCGAGAGAGAGCCTCCGAGCCTCTTCATTCTTCAGTCGCCATTCCTCATCTCCATCTTCTGCAGCAACCACTCTAGGACACAGGGTCTCAAACTCCACAGGGATGAGAGCTTCGGACCCATGAGATAACTTGAAAGGAGTTTCTCTCGTGGCCGAATTAGGAGTGGTTCTCAGATCCCATAGGACCGAAGGGAGCTGCTTCAGCCAATTCCCTTTAAATTCTCGACTTTTTTCTTCAAGAGGTTGATAATTAGCTTGTTGGCTGCTTCCACTTGCCTGTTGCTCCGAGGATGGTGTACTGAGGTAAACCAAAAATCGGTTCCTAGCTGCTTGCAGAAGTCCTCTAGCTCCAAGCTGGCTAATTGGGGGCTGTTGTCGGTAACGATGGCGAGACGGATCCCAAACCTGCAGGCGATTTATCCCTAGACTAAGTTCTTCACGACTTGATAGGTGGTCTTGGCCAGAGCTTTGGCCTAGATCCACTTGGAGTAGTAGTCGATCATGATGAGAACGAACTTCCTCTAGATGCTAGCTTGGGTAAAAGGACCTATCAGATTCATTCCCCAGATGGCAAACGACCACGGGGCCGTGATCGGACAAAGGTGCTAGGCTAGCTGCAACTAGAGAGGAGCGAATAGCTGGCACTTCTGCACCTCTTTGAGAAAGCATCGACATCCTTTCGGATGGTTGACCAGAAGTAACTCAGTCTCAGGATTCTTTGTTCAAGAGTGCGAGTTCCCGAATGGCTCCCGCACTCGAGGTACTTCGTCTTCTGAGACGCATCTGGCCAGAGGGCCCGAGATGGTTTTGTGATATAGTTCCCCGCTATGCAGTAAGTAATAGGCTGCCTTATATCTGAACTTCCTTAGGTCTTCACCGTCCACTGGGAGTTGACCGGTAGTGAAGAATGTTGTGAATGTATCTGTCCAGGAAGGGTGTTACTCGATCTCAATCATTTCCCCTTCTTCGATGGATGGCCGAAACAACTCAGAGATTGTTCCCTTAGCCCTCAGACCATACTTGACCAAACGGTTGTCGATGAATTCTCCTCCCTTGGCACGTGCTCAATGAAGAGGATTGAAAGCCTCCAATCAACCCTTTAACTTTGATCAGGTATTAATGCAGGATGGCGTCATGCACTTCGAACTCTCCCCAGATCTGTGAAGCAACCATCATTGAATTTGTGAAAGCTTGAATGTCCCAGATTCTCAACTCCTAATACGCAAGCCTTCCACTATGGCATCATACTTCGCTTGATTGTTCATGACAGGGAAGAGGATCTCGACTGCTTGCTCGATCCTAGTTCCCTGCGGGATGACAAGCACGATGCCTACTCCCACGGAGCTTTTGCCCGAAGATCTGTCCATAAATATTTTCTAGGAAACCAGACTCGAGGGGCTCTCACTTTTGTCTACCTACCTTGAGAGGTCAGTTAGGAAGACCACCACTACCTGCCCTTTTATCGCTACCCGGGGCGAGAAGGAAATGTCAAACTCACTGAGTTTTACCGACCATTTTGCCAGCCTTCCTGAATGCTCCATTCCTCCAGGATACTTCGGAGGGCATGATTGGTCATGACTGGATGGAGTGGGCTTGAAAATAAGGCCGGAGCTTCAACACCGACACCACCAAGGTAAAAGCTCGCTTCTCGTGGATGGGATGCCGCATCTCTTCCTTATTTAGCACCTGACTTACATAGTAGATGAGTCGCTGCTTCTTCCCTTCCTCTCTGACAAGCACAGAACTTATCATCTCTGCCCCTACTCTGATGTAGAGGAGTAGGTGTTCGCCTTTCCTCGGGCCTTGGAGGAGAGGTGTATTGGTTTGCTACTGCTTTAGCTTTTTTAAGGCATTTTCGCACTCCTCGGTCTATTCTAATTGTTGGTTGTTTCAGAGCATTTTGAAGCAAAGGCGTCGGTGTGGATAACGAGAGTTCCGTGAACGTTATCTTCAAAAAGACGTTCGATGAGTTGGGAGTTGAGGCAGAAAGGGTAGTGGCCTCAGATGGTCACCTCTTTGGTTTCTCGAAAGAGAAGAAAGAAGTGGAGGGAGGAGAGGATCTGCTAATAATGTTCGGAGACACCTCACTCAAGTGTTGGTTCATCATTGTCGACGCCCTGAGCTGTTACAAGGCGATCTTCGGGAGGCCGCTCATAAACTTCTTCAAGGCAGTCCCATCCTCCTACCATCAGTGTTTAAAATATTATCTAGGGGATGTGCAGGTGAAGATCAGGAGCGATCCGACAGCTGCCCGCGAGCGTTATCTCAGCGCGGTCAGCACCATCAACTGGTTGGAGGATGATGAGGAGATGGGGAAAGTGTTGGAGAACACGGCAAGGCTAGAAGCAGTCGAAGAAGTGGAAGTGATAGAAGTACTCTCCAAAGCCGGAGATTCCGGGATGCTGAAGATTGGAGGATCCCTGAAGACCCGCAAGAAGATAAAGATGGCGACATGCTTGCAAGAGAATGTCGACATCTTTTCCTAGAGCTCTGCCTAGATGCCCAGGATTGACATGGAGGTTGTTTGTCATCGCCTCAATCTAGACACCCTGGTCAATCCTATCTGGCAGAAGAAGAGGGCGAGTGCCATCACATTGGTCGAGCCCATTAGAGAGGAAGTGAGGAAATTGCTGGAGGTAGGTTTTTTATCTGAGATCTAGTATCCAGGCTGGGTCTCAAATCTTGTAATCGTAAAGATGGACACTAGGGGCTGAAGGATGTGTGTTGATTTTTTGTTGTTGAATAAAGCTTGCCTGAAGGATTCTTATCCCCTGCCTCGAATAAACGCGCTGGTTAATTCAACCACCGATTATTCTATGATGAGCATCATTGATGCCTTTTCAGGATACCTTCATATCCATATGCATCCTCCCGATTGTCGCGATGTCTCCTTCATCGATGGCGATGGCTGTTACAGTTACAAAAAGATGCCTTTTGGGTTGAAGAATGCAGGGGCTACATACTATAGAATGATGGATCAAGTTTTCATAGAGCAAAAGGGGAGGAACCTGGAGGTGTATGTGGAAGATCTCTTGGTCAAAAGCAAGAGCGCTCAGGAGCAAGTCACCAATCTTGAGGAGACCTTCGCAACTCTTCGAAGGTTCAAAATGAGGCTCAATCCCGCGAAGTGCGTGTTTGGGGCAGGAAGATGGAAGTTCTTGGGACATCTCCTCACCCCCAAAGGGGTGGAGCCTAACCCTGACAAAGTTAAATCCATTGTCGAAATGGCATCGCTGAAGCGCATCAGGGAAGTTCAGAGGCTGACTGGAAGGTTGGCCGGCCTTAGCCGTTTCTTGTCCAAGGTGGGAGAGAAATGCTCTTCATTCTTCAAAACGCTCCGAAGAAATCAAAAATTTGAGTGGACCAAAGAGAATTAGAATGCCTTTGAATAGCTGAAGCAGCAGCTAACCCAGACACCTCTCTTTCAAAGCCTGAGGGAAGGCGAAGATCTACTCCTCTACCTAGGAGTAGGGGCGGAGGTGGTAAGTTATGTGCTTATCAGAGAGGAAGGGAAGAAGCAGCTACACATCTACAATGTGAATCGCATGCTAAAGAAGGAAGAGATGCGGTGTACCATCCTTGAGAAGCTAGCATTCGCCTTGGTGGTGTCAGCAAGGAATCTCCGACCTTATTTTCAATCCCACTCCATCTGAGTCATGACCGATCATCCCCTCCGAAGTTTCCTGGAAGGATTGGAGCATTCAGGAAGGCTAATAAAATGGTCGGTAGAACTCAGTGAGTTCGACATTTCCTTCTCATCTCGGATGGCGATAGAAGCACAGGTAGTGGCGAACTTCCTAGCTGACCTCTCGGGGGAGGCGGGCAAAAGTGAAGACCTCTCAAATTTGGTTTCCTGGAAAATGTTCATAGATGGAGCTTCGGGCAAAATCTCTATAAGAGTAGGCATCGTACTTGTCTACCCGTAGGGAACTAGGATCGAGCAAGCAGTCGACATCCTCTTCCCCATCACAAACAATCAAGCGGAGTACGAGGCCATAATGGCAAGCTTGCGTCTTGCCAAGGAGTTGGGAATCAAAGACATTCAAGATTTCACGGATTCGAGGGTGGTCGCTTTGCAGATCCGAGGAAAGTTCGAAGTGCGCGACGCCATCCTGCAGAAATACCTGATCAAGGTGAAAGGACTGATTGGAGGTTTTCAATCCTTCTTCGTTGAACACGTGCCAAGGGAGGAGAATTCGGCAGCAGAATGTTTGGCCAAGTATGGTACGAGAGCTGGGGGAACGATATCTGAGCTTTTTTGGCCATCCATCGAAGAAGGAGATATGATGGAGATCGAGCAACGCCCTTCCTGGATGAATCTGTTCACAACATTCCTAGCTACCGGCCAAATCCCAGCGTATGGAGAAGATCAAAGGAAGTTCAAATATTAGTCGTCCTACTACTTACTGCATAACGGGGAGCTATATCGCAAGACCATCTCGGGCCCTATAGCGAGATGCATCTCAGAAGCCGAAGTGCCTCGAGTGTTGGAAGAGTTTCATTCCGGAGAACGTGGGAGCCATTCATGAGCTCATACTCTTGAGAAAAGAATCCTGAGATAAGGTTACTTATGCTTTCTCGAACAGGTGTCAGAAGTGTCACCTCTTCGCCCCTCTCCTGTTGCAGCCAGCCCAGCAAATTCGTTCGATCATGGCCCCGTCATCATTTTCCATCTGGGGAATGGATGTGATATGCCTATTTCCCCAAGATAGCGACCAGAGGAAGTTCATTCTCACCATGATCGACTATTTCTCCAAATGGATCGAGGACAAGGATTTGGCCAAGGCCACCTCTCAAGTCGTGAAGAACTTCATCTGGGGAGAAATCGTCTGCAGATTCGGGATCCCTCTCGCCATCTTCACCGACAATGACACACAATTCGCTAGCTCGAAGCTGGAGGACTTCTGCAAGCAGCTAGGAACCAATCTTTGATTTGCCTCAATGCACCATCCTTGGAGCAACGGGCAAGTGCAAGCAGCCAATAAGTTGGTCATCAACCTCCTGAAGAAAAAGGTCGATAACTTAAAAGGGATTTGGGCAGAGCAGCTCCTTTCAGTCCTATAGGCTATGAGAACCACTCCTAATTCGTCCACGGGAACTCCTTTTAAGTTATCTCATGGGTCCAAAGCTCTCATCCTAGTGGAGTTCAAGGTCAAGAGTGTTGGACATGTGTGTCATATCCCTTTGTTTGAGAATAACAAATCCCATATTGTATTTGATATTGCTTGTAGTGTGTTTATAGTGTGTAGGAACTATAGGTGCAATACTCCACAGGTAGAAGGCAGCATGGAATCAAACATTCTGAATGGAGCACTACCGCCAGCACTAGAGGTTAACGCGGGCGCTAGAGCTACCGCCAGCGCTAGCGCTAATGCCAGGCGATAGCTCAAGATCATCTCAGCGGTTTTGTCTCAGCGGTTCCGTCTCAGCGGTTCCTTAACGCTACCGCCAGTGCTAGCGATACCGCAGGCGCTATCTCAAGTTCATGCACAGAGCCACGCAGCCGTAGGTTTACCGCGGGCGCTAAGTACTACCGCATGCGCTAGCTCCAAGGTCTATAAATTGAAGCCAACTTTGATCAGTTTGATCATCCATCCCAGAGAGGTTGCTTGTGCCACAATTCCAGTGTTGTTATGCTGCCGAAGATGGATCTCCCACAAAAAGCTTAAGGAGAATTCTGGAGGAGGACTACATCACTCTACATCCGAAGGACGATCGCTTCTACCTCGCTTATGCTACAGCGATCCTTCATCCTCGACTCCTGAGATCTCATATAGGGAGTTTTATTATTGTTTTTCATTATTTCCATTCCATATTTTTTTATAACTGTTTAGAGAATTCGCCTTGTGTTGGCGACTAGGTCTGGGTAGGACTTAGGGGGAAATTCGCCTTGTGTTGGCGACTAGGTCTAGGTGATTAGATCTAGGGGGTTCTCGAGGCCATATCCGGGGAAGGATTGGCTAGAGCGGCTTGAGGCCATATCCGGGGAAGGATTGGCTAAAGCCAACCGGTTTGTGGGGATACAAGTCGGTATAGAAAAGGAAAAGAAATTTATATTTGTACGCCTCCGATTTCTAGCGATATAGAAATCAAATTTATGTAAACACTTTTTATATAATATAATCATATCTCTTTTGTGTTTACTTGATTTCTAACACTTGGCGTAATCTCTATTATATTGTGTTCTAAGTTTTCAATTCTAAATCTAAATTGTTTATTTCAATCTCTTTCATCATAAAACACTTTAGTACTTATTTCTAAAAATTGCAAATCATAATTTTCTATTCATTTAGCTAAATTGTTATTTTACCTTCGCATATTATAAAACAATTTAGTAATTTTTCTTAAAATTATAAAAAGAATTTTTACTCCCTTATTCACCCCCCCCCCCCTCTAAGGGCGCCATAAGATCCAACAAGTGGTATCAGAGCACAGGTTATTCCAAATCGGTTTAACAACCGGGAATAATGGCCTCTCATGATCTCGCTTCTACTAGTAAGGGAAATTTTCTTATAAATGAAAAATCTTTAGCACCACCTTTATTTGAAGGTAAAAATTATAATGGGTGGAAATTTCTTAGGGAAATATTTCTTAAATCTTTGGATATTAAAGTATGGAACATTACAATTAAAATGCCCCCAAGTATGTTAAATAAAAATGAAAAGTTTTTAAATGTCAAATCTATGAATAGTCTATATTGTGCATTAGATCAAAATATTTACAAACTTATTTATACACTTCCTACTGCTTATGAAGTTTGGAAATTTCTTGAGAAAACTTATAGTTTTCCTTCCACAGATGATGAACAAGAGGAATTCCTTATTGATCCAAGAGAAGAAACTGATGAGTACTTATGCTTGGAGGAAGAAGAACACAACATCACAATATTGGACTCATTTGTTGGCAACACATCAAGCAAAAGAGAATACAGAAATACAACTATGGAAGAGGAATGCGATGAAGATGTCAAAGGAACCCTTGGTTCAAATCTTGCCTCATCCCATAGCAATGTAAGAAAATCAAAAACTTCTCTTTTTGTAACGAATTCTATTTCTACTTCTCGTATGCTTAAAATTGCTAAACGTAAAATTTTAAAGTTAAAAATTGCTAATTCCAAATTACGTTTAGAAAATAAATCTTTAAAAGCAAACGATAATGTAGAATCAAATATTGATGTGTTAAATTCTCTTTCATGCTCTTTAGATAAAATTCATATTCCTTGTTTAGATTGCAATCAATTAAAAGAAAAATTCAAGGAAATTGAAAAAGGGCTCTTAGTTTCTAAAGAACATAATGAAAAATTGATAGTTGAAAATGATGCTTTAACTTGTAAGTTAATACAATTAAAATCTTTTGTTGAAAAATTTCAAATGTCACCTAATGAATTTGTTGGAAATTGTATTCACAATTACCTTGATTTGTGAGAAGTCACCCTTAAACTAAGATTGAATTGCTTTTGTATTTGATATGCTTTTCTAGTATTGTCTTGCAGATTATCATTGCTAAGTGTAAATCAATGTCAGGTCACAATGGGTCTGCAAACACAGTTTCATACAATATAATTCCTCATTATATGAAACATGGTGATGACTCATGTGTGATCTCTCTATTGGGGTACACTTCATTTTCAAGACTATTGAAGACTTTGGAGTGCGGTTGCAGCAAGTGTTCAAGAGAAGAAAAGAAAATTTTCTGAAAACAATTTCTCTAAGGATATGTCTCGAGAGATCATGCATGTCTCGAGAGTTCTGGCATGTCTCGAGAGGCAAGTTCTTTGGATCTCGGTATTTCTGTTCTTGATGACTCGAGAGATCAAGCTTGTCTCGAGAGTCCTTAAGACCGAAATCTTTGTATTGTCTCGAGAGATCATCGAGTTCTCGAGACATCCCTTTCCTGCTCTCTTTGTTTCATATCTCGAGAGATCCGTTAGTTCTCGAGAGATCCCTTATGTCTCGAGAATTCTGTCCGTTTATTTCTATTCTCTTTTCTCTGTTCTTATCATTTCGTAAAGGCTCTTTCCCGATCCTAACGGCTATATTGAGTGCGTTTAAGGTCGATTTAGCCCTTAATCATTGTCCTCTATATATAGGATTGCTCTTGGGTTGTTTACAACAAGTTTTCGAATCATTCTAAACCCTAATTACTCTCCCGATCAAAAAGAACGAGAAAAGCGCCGCCTCGCCGTCGCCTACGATTGAAGATCGATCTACTCATTGGAGTTGCGAATTTCTATCAAAGAAGGATTCGATCGATCCGTGTTCTGATTCTACAACCTCTATTGGATCGTTTCGGATTGCAAAAGACAGATTTGAAGGATCGTTGTTCTTCCTCATCGTTCTCAAAAGCCATTCAAGAAGAAGGAAGAAAACGCCTCTGTTATTCAGATCTGGTATCTTACTGTTCAAAACCTTTTATCATCTATTATAGGAGTTGTTATCTCCGAGCTGTAGGAGAGGTTGTTCTCCGAGTTGTAGGAGAAGTTTTTCTCCGAGTTGTAAGAGAGGTTCTCTCTGAGATTGTAGGAGTTTGACTCCGAGTTTGTAAGATCATTCTGATCCGAGATTTAGTGAGTAGTCAAGTCTAGCTGTGGTGCTAGATTGGCGAGGCCGGCAGTGGAGTACCCATGTACGGGGAACCACTATAAATTCCTGGGGTTATCTGTGGCTGTGATCTATTTTGTGTGCTGTGCTTTACGTTTAATTTTTAATTCCGCAAAAGACGTAGAGATCACCTATTCACCCCCCTCTAGGTGATTTAGGTAGGCAACTAGATACTTCAATTGGTATCAGAGGTAGGTTGTTCATTGCTAGGTTAACACCTTGAATAGGGTCCATCCTTCTAGTTGCTAGCAAGCCATGGATAGAGTCAAGGAATCCTCTCTGAAACTGCCCATCTGCACTAAGGCCAACTTTCCTATGTGGAAGGAAAGAGTCCGTTTTTATATGGAAGCTGCAGATCCCAGAATCTTCCAAGTCGTGGAAGAAGGTCCCCATGTACCAATGACCGCTTCGTCAACAAATCCTACTATTCAGATACCTAAGAAAATGATAGATTTGAATAAGGATGAGATAGCTCTTGTTGCTCTTGACAAGAAGGCTAAGAACATAATTGCTAGTGCAGTGGACGACTCCATGTTGCAAAACTTAATCCACTGCAAATCAGCCAAAGAGATGTGGACATCCTTAATTGTTCTAATGGAAGGTACTGACGAGGTAAGAGAAGATAGAAGGTCTCTACTTAATCAAGAGTACGAGGCGTTTAAGCAGAATAAGAAGGAGTGCATTGCTGATGCGTACGAAAGATTCTTCAAGATAGTCAATGGTTTGAGGAACTACGACAGGGAGTTCACAAACGGTGAACTAAATGACAAATTCTTGCGTTCCCTAACGAAAGACTGGGATAGCAAGATTGTTGTTATTAGAGAGTTTGGAAAACTGCCAAGTCTAGAACCTCAAAATCTATTCGGGAAGCTGTTGTCTCATGAATTGCAAATGAACATCCGAAAGTCTGAAGAGGATGTAAATCGAGCTTCAAGAAAAGAAAGAACCTTAGCCTTGAAGGCAGAGAGTTCAAAGAAGAGCAAAGCCATGATACCGATCAGAGAAAAAGAATCTGATAATGAAGAAGAATCAGAAGCCAGCTCCTCCTGTTCCGAACTGTCTGATGGGGAGTTCTCTTTGATTTCCCGTCAGTTTAAGAAACTGCTGAACAAACGAAGGCACATGAACTACAAGCCGTCTTCCTCGGATCATAAACATTCTCGTCGTGATGGCGACTATCACAGGAACGGCTCCAACAATAATGACATGTACAAATCGAAACAGAACAAACATTTTTCTTCTGACATTATTTGCTACTGTTGTAATAAGCCAGGGCACATAATTGATGAGTGTCCCTACAAGAAGAAAGAAGGTGGAAGAAAAGAAGACAAGAAATCCACTCACGGAAAGAAGAAATCAGATAGAAGTTTCGTCGCTAAGAAAGCCAAAACTCTGAGCGACAGTGACTCCGATGAGTCGAGTGATGAAGAAGAAGCTTACTTCGGCCTGATGGCCATGTCTGATGATGAAGAAGCACCCCCGTACACCGGAAAGGTAAATGATCACACTATCCTATCTGATTCTGATTATGCTTCGGCTGAACAAAAGGATAACCCCTCAGACGATGAATCTGAGCTCATGTCTCAATATACCAAAATGCTCCAAAGTTTTGACAAGTGCCAAAAGGTTGTCAAAACTCAGGGTAAGGAGATCATGGCTCTCAAGGAGGTGGAATCTAATTTGAGAAAAGAAGTTGAAGAACTTTCTTCTCTCAAAGAGGAAGTCCAAGCCTTGAAAGACAAGATCAAAAGCTCGGAAGAGACTCTTGCCTTGAGAGATCATTCGATAAATGTCTTGGAGGAACAGCTTGCGGCTGAGAAGAAGTTGGTTGAAGCATTCTCTCAAACTAAAACTGTTCTGCCAATTATTGGTACTTTTACCACTAAGGCAAAAGGAAGCGGTATAGGGCATGAAGCTAGTACTAGCAATTCTTCTAAAAACACAATTGCTAAGAAGAATGGTTTGGTTGCTAAGAAAGCTACCACCAAAGAAAAAGGGAAAGCTCATCAAGAGCCTGTAGCATTCAAGAGAGTTATATTCCCTACGAATGCTTATGATATGGAGAGTTCCTATGTTCATTTCACACGACCAATTCCTTTTACGCCTGTGAATGATCATAAGGAATGGGCTCCTCCCCGAAACTTTGGTGATAGTGCTTTTCAAGCACCTTATCAAGAGATTAATCGGAAAGGGTATGGTCCATTTGTTCATGGTCCGAGCGCTAAGAAAGCACCAAAAGTGAAGGCTGTTGCATCAAAGCCGAAGAAGACAGTACCACCTTGTGTGTGCTGCCCCCTTGAGGCATCCTCATCTAGAAGGACTGCTCCTGCAAGAGCTAACGTCCAAAAAGTTAAGCAGGAGAGTGTAAAAAGAAGGTACAACAGATTCAACTGTTGGTGCTGCGGCAAAATTGGTCACTTTGCCGTTGATTGTTGGTTCAACACAACGTATACTAGGAGACCACAAGTGAACGTTGCAAGGCAGACCACTCGCAATGTTAACATTCATCGTGGTGCTCAACTGACAAGGGACCAAGGACCCAAATCTGTTTGGGCTCCTAAGGCAAAATAATCTGTTTTTGCAGGTATGTCCAAAGGCCAATAAAAATCCTATCTGGTACTTGGACAGTGGATGCTCTCGGCATATGATCGGGACAAGAAGCCTTTTGCAAACTACATTCCAGTTGTGAACGGTCCAAAAGTTATTTTTGGCGGTTCAGACAGAGGAATAACTAAAGGCTATGGTATGATTTCTAATGGTAATGTATCGTTTTCCGATGTAGCTTATGTGGAAGGATTACAACATAATCTGATAAGCATAAGTCAACTTTGTGATAAAGGATACATTGTTGATTTTCATAAAGATAAGTGTTTGATAAAGTCGGCTGAAAATCATAAAACGATTTTATCAGGCATTCGCTGTAGAAACATATTTTGCTTAAATTTTCTTTGTATATCATCTTCTACACCTGTGTGTCTTTTAGCTAAAGATAGTGCATCTCTTGTTGACCAATGGCATAAGAGATTAGCACATATAAATCTCAAAACTATTAATAAATTGTTTTCTCAAAACTTAGTGCGCGATGCACCAGATGTTAAGTGCGTTAAAGATAGACCTTGTCATGCATGTGTAAAAGGCAAGCAAACAAGGGCTACCTTTAAGAGCATTATTGGCAAAGATTCAACCAGGTGTTTTATCTGCTTCATATGGATTTGTTTGGTCCTTTGCAAATTAGGAGTTTAGGAGGAAAATCTTACACATTGGTTATTGTAGATGATTACTCTCGTTTTGCCTGGGTATTCTTTCTGAAACACAAGTCAGATACCTTTGACACTTTCACTAGTTTTGTCAGGCAAGTCCAGAATGAATTTAACTGTTCGGTGGTCAAAATCAGAAGTGACCATGGTACAGAATTTGAATCTGGAGCCATGACAGAATTCTGTGAAAGCCTTGGTAACTCGACAACAAAATGGAGTAGCTGAGAGAAAGAATAGAACACTTATTGAGGCTTGCAGAACCATGTTGAGTGACTCTTCACTACCTGAATATTTCTGGGCTGAAGCTGTCAATACTGCATGCCATGTGCAAAACAGAGCACTCATAAACAAAAACCATGAAAAGACTCCTTATGAACTTCTAAAGGGCAAGAAACCGACCATTTCTTATTTTCGAATCTTTGGTAGTAAATGCTTTGTGCTAAATAATGGAAAGCATTACAAAACTAAGTTTAGTGAAAAGTGCTTTGAAGGTACTTTTGTAGGTTATAGTAGCCATAGTAGGGCATATAGAGTTTTTAATAAGAAAACCCTAGTGGTAGAAGAATCTATTAATGTTGTATTTGATGAGACGAGCATGCTACAAGGCAGCTCCTCTAGCATTTCTTCTGTAGAAACAGGTTCAAAGCTGCAGGACTTAAGCTTGGATCAGCCAGTTGAAGAAAATTCTCAACACTTCATCAAGATTCCCCCAATAACTACCTATGAAGAAGATCATCCGGATGAAAAGCCAATTCAAGTGGAGGAAGATACTCCAACAGCAGAAGAAACTCCTATTGGTCCAAATCATGCAAGGAACCTCGGGCTTTGACACATGAGGGATCATCCAGTTGATCAGATCATAGGAGATCCTCATGAAGGAATAAGAACAAGACGAGGTACCATTAACGAGAATATGCATTTGAGTTTTCTTTCGCAGGTCGAACCAAAGAAATTCCAAGAGGCAAATGAAGATCCATCTTGGATAATTGCTATGGAAGAAGAATTAAATCAATTCAAACGCTGTAAGGTATGGACACTTGTTCCAAAACCCAAAGACAAAAATGTCATTGGAACAAAGTGGGTGTATAGAAACAAGCTGGATGAAGAAGGAACAATCATAAAGAACAAAGCCAGACTTGTAGCTAAAGGATACAGACAAGAGGAAGGTATCGACTTCGATCAGACGTACGCTCCAGTAGCAAGGCTCGAAGCGATCAGACTCTTCCTTGCTTATGCTGCTTTCAAGGGTTTCACCGTATATCAAATGGATGTCAAATCCGCTTTCCTAAACGGAGACATTAAAGAGGAAGTATACGTTGAACAACCCCCAAGTTTTGTTAATCCTGATCATCCCAATCATGTTTATTTATTACAAAAAGCTTTATATGGTTTGAAACAAGCTCCTCGAGCTTGGTATGAGACGCTATCTAACTTTCTTCTTGAGAACAAGTTCATAAGAGGAAAGATAGATAAAACATTATTTCTTAGGGAAGTAAAAGGCAAGATTTTGTTAGTGCAAATCTATGTCGATGACATCATATTTGGCTCTACGGATAATAATCTCTGCAAAAAGTTTTCTAAACTTATGCAAGGGAAATTTGAAATGAGCAGTATGGGTGAGCTGAAATATTTCTTAGGACTTCAAGTGAAACAGTCTGAAGATGGAATCTTCATTTCTCAGACAAAGTTCACTAAGGAGTTGATTAAGAAATTTGGAATGGAGAATGCAACCTCTATGAGGACTCCAATGAGCTCAGCTACGTCTCTGGACAAGGATGAGAAAGGGAAACCTTTTGATGAAACCAAGTACAGAAGCATAATTGGCTCTTTGCTCTACCTTACTGCCAGTAGACCTGATATAATGTTCTCTACATGTGTGTGTGCTAGATATCATGTGAACTCTAAGGAATCCCACTATACTGCCGCGAAGCGGATTTTGAGATACCTTAAAGGCACACCAAATCTTGGCTTATGGTACCCAAGAAGTATTGATAGCGAACTAATTGGTTTTTCAGATGCAGACTTTGCAGGTAGCAAAGACGATAGAAAAGCACTTCCGGGACGTGCCAATTCCTCGGAAGGAGACTTATTTCCTGGAGTAGCAAGAAGCAGAATTGTGTTGCAATATCAACCGCCGAGTCGGAATACATTTATGCTGGCAGTTGTTGCGCACAACTTCTATGGATAAAGAATCAACTTCAAGACTACAACATGAAGATCAAAGACATTCCTATGTTTTGCGACTCTTCCAGTGCAATTGCTATCGCAAATAATCCAGTCTCTCACAGTCGGACAAAGCACATCGAGCTACGATATCACTTTATCCGGGAGCATGTGGAGATGGGTGACATAAATCTGAGTTATGTTCCCACGGACAAGCAAGTTGCAGACATATTCACGAAGCCACTGGATGAGACTAAGTTCTCTTTCTTCAAGATGGAACTTGGAATGCTCAACATGGAGTAATGATCAAATCAAGCAAAACCATGAAGACATAAAGATTACAAAAATTCAGAATTTTTCCTGAAAACTTCAGGCTTATATCTCGAGAACTACATGTTTTCTCGGGAACTTTCTTTTTTCTCGAAACATAAATCACTTTAAGTCTCGACAACATCCAAAGAACTTCTGGGATTTCTCGAGATAGGCTGGTTTTCTCGAGACAAGTTCAAGATCTCGAGATATGGTGATGTCTCGAGATACGGGTTATCACTCGAGACATCAATGAAGGAAATAACTTGCTGAAACTCCTGAGTTCTCGAGACATAACCATTGTCTCGAGACATAGTTTTTTTTAAGAACTCCAAACGTCAGGTACGCGCTGTTCATTCGTCTAATTTTCTTCAAAATGTCACTTTAACGTCAAATCAAAATTATATATATATACGAAACCGAAAACTTGATGTTCATGAAATCCATTTCCGAGACTTCCCCGACCTTTCGACTTTCTCTCGAGCGGCGACAGTCTGCGACAGGTCTCTGTGCTTCGGTAGTTCTCGGTGGTTCTCGATTCTTCATCTTCTCCGTTCGACAATTCTCTACCTCTTGCTTCAATGGCACCTTCTCCTCATCCAAAGATTGGCGTCGGCAATGAAGTCGTTCGCTCAGGTATTGTCGGTTTATCCGATGATTTCAAAAATCTGTTTTGCTTGCTTGATGCCGCCGGTCTTGCTTTCGTTCTTGAGCATCCTTGCCGGGTGCTGTTTGATGAGGTTGAAGAGTTCTTTATCAATGTGAAGCCTATCCAGGAAGGGAGAATGTTGGTTTCATTCGTCAAGGGCATTAAGATAAAAATCTCACCTAAGACCCTCGTGAAGTACTTGCATTTATCTGAGCTTGATACTGAAGAGGTGCTAGATGACAATGACTGGTTGAGAACAGCAAGGTACTGTGGTCTGGATTCAGATTTTTCTGCAGTTAAGAGGCATAAGATGAATGATGCGGGGAAGCTCCTGGTGGACATTATCTTAAAGGTTCTATTCTGCAAGACAGGCACACAAGGGCATGTGTTTGAAGAGACTTTTTTGTTGATGGTTGGAATTGTGTCAGGGAAAAAGAGAGATTGGGGCACAATCTTATTCTCCAATATCAAGGCTTGCATTAATTCTCCAAAATTTGCCCGGATCATCTCTTTGTTCCTGAATCAGTTCAACCCAGCTATCTTTGACATGTTGATGCGTGTCGGCAAGTGCACCGGTCGCTGTCAAGTAATAATTATGGAGAATAAATTCCCCGGATGTCGGTCTCTTGAGGAATGCAGGATGGGTGAACGAATCGCGCAGTGATTATTGTTACACAAGCGTTCAACAAACACAAAGATGGGGCTTTTGGTTGGTTTTCCTAATCTTATCAACAACAAAAGAGATGCGGGTCGAAAACACCGCTTCGCAAAGTGAGGTGGATGCAACGGCCGCGATGCCGTGCTTCGTGAGGCGGATGAAGTGAGCTCAAGTGTGAGAGGGTGAGGGTCGCAAACACCTCATCACAACCGCCGTTAGCTCTTGCTAACGCGGATCAAACACCTTGCGTGCGTGCGCGAGTGAGTGAGAGAAAGCGGAATGAATCACCACCAAACCATGAAGAACAACAAAGAAATATTCATTTCCATCAAAATAAACATCACAATATTCGAGTATTGCACGGTTCAAAGAGTACAATGGAGGAAAGAGGAAAGAAATAACCGATGGTGAAGACTAGCGGCCGTTCACGGCCGGAATGGTAGGTTGTCGGGCTACCTCCGGGCTCGGGCGGACTATGCTTCCGGCGTAGAGAGCTGTCACGATCTCCCTACGTAGCTCCGTCGTCTTCGACTTCAGGTTCCTTCTTCTTCTCACCGGGCAGAATGAGAGAATGGTTGCTTGGAGGCTTGCGAACGATGGAGAACACTCACGGCCAATGGAGGAAGGCTTGGAATGGATGGAGGAGGCTTCCCCTTGCGTAGAAGATGAAGTGGAGGCGTCCCACGGTGGAAATCGGCGGCGTACGGAACAGGAATCCCGCTCCCGCCCGTGATCGATCGCCCTAAAATCGCAACAGGCGTTTAAATAGGCGCTGGATTGAATACTGCGCACGGTCATTGGCGCACGACCAGTGGTCGTGCGCACTGGAATTCTGCGATCGTGCGCACTGCCTGGGAGGAACCTGCAAGATACGAAATTATAAAATAAAATGTTCGCACGACCAGTGGCGCACGACCGGTGGTCGTGCGCACTATCGTTGATGGTCGTGCGCAATACAGCAAACAGAACTCAGAATTTTAATGATAAGTGCGCACGAGCAGTGGCGCATGACCGGTGGTCGTGCGCACTGGCGTTGGTGGTCGTGCGCACTGCACCAAACAGAACTCGTGAAAAAGGGTTAAGTGCACACGATCAGTGGCGCACGACCAGTGGTCGTGCGCAATATAACCGGCGATCGTGCGCAGTGTTCCTGTGCAAAATTGCACCGGGAACACTTGCACGACTCCTATTCCTGCACAACCACAGATCTAGCCACTGAAAGTGGCACTTAACATCACATGAATACTACTAATGACAATAAGCACGAAAATCACACCAAAGTGGGCCTAGATGTGCACCTAGCATGGATTATCAAATATAAGCTATAACAAGGCTAAAGTGCGGAGAAATGACTAAATAACGGCCCGGATGAGTCCATAAATGTGTATATGATCAGGACTCATCACACCCCCAGACTTAACTGTTTGCGCGTCCCGAGCAAACGAATCCGGCGGAGTGTGAAAACGATAGTTAACATAGAGAATTACACAAGGGAGTACGGCGCGAAGTAACAACGCATGCGAGTAGAGATTCTAGTAGAAGGAGAGTTTAACTATGCTAACTAATTTACATAAGTATTAAAGCGTAATTAAAGATTTAGTTATACTCAGTTGGTGAATTACGAAGAATTTGACGATCATGCCCGGTATGAAAGTGACGAGACACTGAGGCGGGTGTTGCAAAAGATCGGGGCTTAGGAATAACTCCGCTGAAATCCATCAACGTCGTGAACCATACGCTTGCCCGGTCACACTCTCTCCACGGCGCTAGCAAACTCGCAAGTCAAATCAGTAGGGCTTTTAGGATTAAATCGGGGCTTAGGTTACGGTATGATATTTCAAAGTTAAACACGGCGGCTACGCAACCCAAGTGAGCAAACAGAACGCTGCACCACGCAAGACCAACAACAATGCTCGTGTGACACACCCCCAGACTTATCATGAAAACCAGGTGTGCACACGGCCTACTTCACAAATACCAACAGATTTTGTGTTTTTAGCTCGGGAGGATTTTTTTTTCAAAATACTCTTTTTTTTTTCTTTTACATATTTTACTTCTTTTATGTAACCTCCGGTTGGTTCAAAATCAGCAGATGGACGTTATTTTCCCATCATAACACAATGATTCCACACTCCACACAAGTTTAGAATTATAAGCGCAGTTAAAAACAATTTGGTTGCGGGCGTGGGATAGGCTTCAGGCTTTGGTGGATGAAGAGGAGCTGAACAAAGGATTGGTAGGCACAAAATAGGCTTGCAAAGGTGAATGAAATGGACATGGAATAACAAAGCTCAAACTAGCCAAAGGGCGGCCTACATCATGTTTAACTCGACGAGTCGCTCTCACCCATGCTTCGAGAGTCGCTTGGGGCAAGTTCTTAGCCCACGAGAAAGGTAAACCTTCCTCCCGACTCGAGCAACACACGACTAGCAATCGCACACACACAACACCGGGTTATCGTCAATTTCATGCGAATTCACCACTTGAGTATATTAAATCTAAATTTACGCAGAAATACTAAACATAAATTAGATGCATAAAGAAAATCTAGTTCTACTCAAATTCTACCATAGCATGCGAAGTGACCAGAACACTACATGAGTCAACATCGCACTCCAAATAATAATTCCTACGTTAACAATCTATTTCACTTTCCAACCAAAATAGTTTAAACGGAACAACGACAAAAAGATAAGCACGCACTCAAGTGGGTGAAGTGGTGTGTGAAGCATCAAAAACAAAAATAATGACTAGGATAAATAAAGATACAACCTTCTAGTATGCGGTGCAACTCGTGCACAGTGGTAACAACAACCGCTCCCCCAGACTTAAGCTAAACGATATATCTAGAAATTTGAAGCTAAAAGAAGGGAGGAAGTGTTACCCAATGCTCAGAAATGAGCATACCAGACGATTGGCGTTTATGATCACGAATAGTCCGCAGCATCCGCACCATCGAACACAAAACCTGCAAGCACAAACTCAAAGCAATAAAAGCAAATACAAAAGCTGAACTAAAAGAAGTTAGAAAGAAAAAGGAAATACGAAAACAGGAAATCTGGGTTGTCTCCCAGGAGCGCTTTCATTTAACGTCCTTAAGCTGGACCAAATACCTGTATTAGCATTGTTTAAAGAGTGCAGGAATTGAAAGAGAAATATTCAGAAGCAGTTCACCACATCAGAAGAAACACAAATCAACTAAAAGCGCTTTTATGATGCGCGTCTCCCATAACACGTAGGCGAGAGGTGAAGGCTTTAGGGCCAGCACTGGTGTTACCCAATGCTCCCCTAACCTCCGCCACCTTGCCACGAAGAGCGGCAGCACGAGCGTCGCGCAGAAGTTTTTCCTTTTTAAGTTTGGTGACAGTCGGAGACTGCCACCGTTGAAAGTTTTCAGAATTTTCTGCCTTAGTGGCGGGTGGCGTCACCTCCGGTATCGCGGTGACCACCGGATCGGCCCAGAAGATGGAGCGCTTAGATAGTTTATTACAAGATTCACCACAAGAAGATAAATAATCAGCATCCCTAACTAGATCCAAGTCAACGTTTCCCGAACTGCAGTCTTCCTCCTTCTCGGAGTCGAACTCTTTCCGGAAGTCAACCTCTTCTTCCTCATCTGATTGGAGCTCCCCCTTTCCTCCTTCACTTGTTTCTTGATCATGTATCTTTCCTGCATAGCTTAGAAATTCATCAGAAATCACGAGAGGGGTAGGAGTGGATGTGTCAGCTGTAGCTTCGAGGCGAGTGGGCTGCAACGCCTTGTTAGGTAGGAGAACACACCCCGTAGCGAAGTCAAGGGTGGCGCCGCTCTCTTTCAAGAACGGCACGCCCAAGATAGGAATGGATTGATTTTCCTGGGGGCCCAACACCTGAAAGTCCGCGACCACAGTCGTCCCCTCAACTATTACTTCCACATTTCTCACTTCCCCCTCAGATTGGATAATAGTGCCGTTAGCGAGAATAAGCGATTTCCTTTCCTCCGTGTTCATCTCAAGTTGTAATTTCGCAACATCTTGCAGTGCAATGACGTTGCGGGAGGAACCGGAATCGCATAAAGCTTTTGTTTCAACCTTATTGATGGCACAAGAAATTACCAGCTCACTCGGTTCAACCTCTACCACATCCCCAAGACTCTTCCCTTGATCAATTGGGTTCTTCTCCGTGTTGCTGGGAAGGGTCCCCTGCGATCGCTCAGTTAGCACTTGGGCCAATTGGCCCAACTGCGTTTCCAGGTTTCGCATGGATGCAGTTTGATTCACCATATTAGAGTTGGCCGCTTGCATGAACTTCTCCATCATTTCCTCCAAATTACTCTTTTTTTGGAATGGGGGACCTTGGTTATAATCCGGGTGTGGTGGCCTCGGTTGGCTCCCGGAGGCGTAAGCATCGTTTTGATGCTGCCCCGGTGCCCATCGTTGGCCAGGTGTGTTTGGATTCCACGAGAAGTTCGGGTGACTTCTCGCTCCCGGATTATAAGCATTATTGAAAGGCGCCCCCCTAGGCTGATTTCCTACATAATTAACAAATTCGTTCAAGTTCAAGTGTGTGAAATCACCTGCCACGTTGTTCCCCGAACACTCATACGCGTGGTGGCCTCCGCCTCCACATCCCTCGCAGGTAATGATAGCAGCAGGTGGGGATGGAGAAGGGAGAGAGTCGACCATGAAAAGACCTCGGCCGCTTCTTGGAGCATTTCTCCCAGCAGTCCAGAATGTACTGTGGGAGGCAGTGTCGCGCAAAATTTGGAGGGCTTCTTCAGGAGTGTGGTTCATCAAGGTACCACCCGCTGCAGCATCGATCATTGCCCGATAGTTGGGCTCGATCGCGAAGTAGAACAATTCAACCACATTCCATGGTTGGATCTCGTGGCCAGGGCAATGGCGAAGGAGATCGTTGAGGCGCTCCCAAGCTTCAGCAAGGGTCTCTTGGTCAAGTTGGCGAAATGTGGCGATCTCCCGCCGCAAGCTTACAATCTTATCCACGGGATGGAATTTAGCAAGGAACTTGGATGCGAGGGCATCCCAAGTTGCAGCAGTCCCGGACGGAATGGAGTGGAGCCACACCTTTGCTTTGTCGCGGAGTGAAAAGGGAAACAGTCTGAGCTTGACTGTGTCGTCAGCAATCCCTGCGTAGCGGAAGGTTCCGCAAATATCAGAAAACTCCGCCAGATGCAGATGCGGATCTTCGCTGGCCAACCCCGAGAACTGAGCATTGTTCCCGATTATGTTTAAGATCGCTGGCTTGATCTCAAACTGATTATTCATAATATTGGGCCCAAAACCTGGATACACACTCCCAGCAGTTGGAGTGGTGTAGTCCCTCATCGTGCGGGGTCGAGGCCTAGCTGCCTCCTGCTCAATCTCAGGCTGATGTTCCCCCACGCCGGGCATTCTCGGATCAACATCATTTGGGTCTACCTGATCACCCATGGCCGCTTGTACAGCCGCAGCGCGCCTTCGCGCGCGAGCAGTTCGTTCGATTTCTGGATCAAAAGGTGCGAGTTCACCTGCGACCTGCCTCTGCATGAACTGTCAAAAACAAAAAGAAAAACAAAGAAAATAAAAAACAACTGCTCGTATAACGAAAGTCACAACACAAGACGAAACACGCCTGCATTCCCCGGCAACGACGCCAAAAACTTGATGCGCAAATCCTACACACCACTATAGATGGTGGCTAGACTGCGGCACGACACGGCAGTGTACCGATCGTTCAAGTAATATAAAACGAGGAGTAAATCCCCGAGTATCGATCCCGGAAGGAACACAGTAAGGTGGAGTTGACTATTGAGGAGGACTTGAGATTGAAGTCCTTAAGTCGGATGGAAGCGAAAGGCTAGGGTTGGTTTGATTTGCGGAAAACAAAATAAAACAACTAAATCACTACTCCTATGCAGGCCGCTATGCGCTGCTTCGTCGGGCGGATGGAAACTATGCAGGCCGCGATGCACTGCTTCGGTAGGCGGATGGGCGAGTAGGCAAGCGGATGAGGTGGTTCGCACTAGCGGAAATGAAGTGGATTACACGGGCCGTTAGCACCGCTTAGCTTGGCGAATGGAAGAGTAGGCTCACGTAGTGGAAGAGAAGTTAAGCGGAATGGAATGGAGGGTAATGGAGGATGGAAGATGAATGACAATAGCGCACCTCATACACTTGAATAAATCAAAAGTAATTTCATAAACATGAAATAAAAGTTACATATATGGATTTATCAAGCTCTTCATCCAAAAAATAGAGAGTTTAGCATACAAACATCATTTCAAAAGAATAAAGAGTAAGAGATTCGACCGACTCCGAAGCCTTGCTGGGATTCACGGTTGGAATCGCTGGGTTGTCAATCCGCGTCCAAGCTCGGTCCTCAACTGCGTCCGGGGTAAAGGAGGGTTGTCACTTCCTCCCAATGGCCCGTCTTCTTCGTGTCACGACCCGGCGATGTCCAAATGATCTTTAAACCTTCCTTGATGATGAAAGTAAGATCCAATCTCTTCCTTCAAGTCCCTAGATGAATAGAGGAGGCTTAGAACGAAAAAACGCAAAAAATGGCGCTCAAAAAGACCTAGAAACGAAGAAGTTCCGGCTGTTTTCGCGGAGCAGCTATTTATAGACAGGTGCAGGTTTTCAATGCGCAAGATCAGTGGCGCACGACCAGTGGTCGTGCGCACTATGTCCAGTGGTCGTGCGATAAGCCAGTCAGGCCACTTTTTAGGTGGGAATTAATGCACGATCACTAGCGCACGACCAGTGGTCGTGCGCACTATGTCCAGTGGTCGTGCGCAGTGTTCCTGTGCAGTTTTTGCGCCCCGGAACACTCGCACAACCCCCGTGTCAACATGAAAGATCATCGGGCCACTGAAATGGGCATTCCACACATTCTCAAATATAGAAATTAAATTGCAACATAAAGCATGAGTAAGATAGACATGAACATACACCGAAACGGGCCTAAAAGTGCACTTAGCTTGGAATAACAGGTAGAGAACAAATATGAGTGATTATGGATCTAAAATGTAGTGCATTGACTCAAATACCGGCCCAGATGAGTCCATAAATGTTTATATAAATGGGACTCATCACACCCCCAGACTTACCTGTTTGCACGTCCCGAGCAAACCATCTCTCGCGGACAGTAAAAACATAAGCTGGCGAAGAAATTATCAAGCGGAGTACCATGCGAAGTCGCATGCTCATGTGCGTAGAAATACAGTAGACAAAATTTCTAATTATACAAATTGGTTTATAATTTTCTAGGAGCGTATTTATATATTACGTTTACTCAAAAGGCGAATCACGGTGAATCATAAGGTCGTACATAGGAAGAAAGTAAACTAAACGCTGAGGCGAGCATTGCCAAAGATCGGGGCTCGGGACAACTCCATTGAAATCCATCAATGTCGGTGACCATAAGCTTGCCCGTTCGCACTCTCTCCACGGCACTGGTTTGACTCAAATGCGTGAATCAATAGGACTTTAGGTTTTAAATGGGGCTTGGGTTTAGGTGAGGTATGCAATGATAAAGACGATGGCTCAAATATTAAACCCAAATGAGCTAGTGCAGAAATTCTCCTTATTCGCCACACAAACACACGGGTACATCACACCCCCAGACTTGGACTTAACAACATGGGTGTGCGCACCGCCTACTCCCAAACATAAATTTTTACACAGATTTTTTTCATTAAAGCTCAAATCTTTTTCTTTTCTTTTCACTTCTTTTCTTTCTCTCATTTTCTTCTTCTCTTTTCTTATCATTTTCAGCAACTAAACAATAACACATCCAAATCTTCACAAACATATCACCAAATCAACAACCCAACTCATGAAAATATTAAACAGCTAAAGCTCAGATTTGGGAGTGCGACTAGGTTTGGCATTTAGGCTTTGGTGAGACAATAGTGGGGCTGAATCAAAGATAGGGTAGGCACAACTGGGCTAACGAGGATAAAGCGATAGGAGTGGGCACAAAGGCTCAACCGGGCCAAAATGATGGCCTATATCACATTCACGCAATTGACTAACCGTATACCCATGCTTCAAGAATCGCTTTGGGCAAGTTCTAGCCACCGAGAAAGATAATCCTTCCTCCCGGCTCGGGCAATACGAGACTAACGAACGTCTACACACATTCCTATGCTACCGTTTGATTCACACCGGATTCACCACTTTTTGAGTAAAGTAAACAATTTCTACGCTAATAGAAAAAATATAATCTAAAAGCATAAAAAGAAATTGAATCTACACGAATTCCTACGAGACATGAGCACTCGACTAGGAGCACTGCAAGAGTCAACATTTTACTCCACCTCATAATCCTAAGCCAGCACAATGATTTTCCAAATCACACAAAAAGACAAATTCAACTCGCGACGTGCCAACGGCTAAGCGCGCTCAAGTGGGTGCTGTGGTGTGCAATGAAAATAAACAAAACATTTTATATGAAATCTTCTAGTATGCAGTGCAATAGTGCACGTGAGCGGGTAAACAAAACTACTCTCCCCTAGACTTAAACTAAACAATCCGCATAATATATGACAGGAAAATCAAAATAGGGCTAGGGAAAGAGAGTACCCAATGCTCAGCAAGTGAGCATACCAGAAGACGCGTGTAAACTAAGACAAAGCTGCAGCATCCGCCATCCAGAAAAAGGACCTGCAGGGGTCAGCTCCGCAGAAACAAAAGAAAATAGAAAACTGAAAAAAAAAATACTACTAACTGAACATGATTAGATGAAATAAAAATGCAGAAAAGAAAGATAACTACTGGGGTTATTGTCATCCCAGCACGACTTATTCAAAAACTAAAGGTTCTAGCTAATGGGCGTATGAAAAAGGAAATGGACAGGTAATTGTTCTAATATGCGTGTCGGTAACGGGTACCGATACAGCGACAGAACAGTCACGCCTCTACCCGAATAAAGATAAAACCTGCCCATCGCAGGTAGAGGGAAAAGGAAGTAAGAAGAGGAGCAGGAGATATCCTCGCTCAACTCACCAAAAATATCCTTGCCTAGCAAGGAGTCGTCAACAGGGAGGCAGCAGGAGGCGAAGGCAATGAGTGGAGCTTCCTCTACGGAGGGGGAATAATCCACCACACATGAGAGGATGCTCACATCATTGACTTGAGCAAAAAGCTCCAAGTCCTCCTGAAGTACCTGTGAAGATTCAACCTGCACAGGCTCGGATGAAGAGGGGGGATCGAGAAATAAACAAGATGAAGAACATAAATAATCAAAAATCGGGGGAGTGGCCCCGGTCTCACTCCCATCAGGTTGGGGAAGTAAAATAATGTTTGCATTGTCTTCAATGCTACAAGGTTCGGCGGGATCAACAGTGGCCATGCCTAAGATTTGGACTTCCTCCACAGGTGCTGAGGAAAATTCCTCTTCACCTAGAAGGTTGTCCTCCTTCATAGGAGTAAGCACAATACTAAGATCAACCGCCTCCTCTTGTGATACATCATCGACAATGTCGTCAGAGACGAATGTAGTATGCACAACAGGGGGAAGAATAGTGCTCGGATAAAAGTCGAGCACCGATTCCTCACAAAGAATCGAATCCACTAGGGGTGGTGGATGCACTGGGAGAATAGGCTCAGCAATGTCGGTGCATAGATCAGCCGCACATCCGGTGACCGTTTCCATGCCATTCCCTTCAAGATGTGAAGGTGACAAAGACACATAACCGGATGTTGAAGGTGTGCCGCCAGAGTTAGGAGTTGGGACGATCCGGATATCCGGCTCGTCATCCTCGTCCAATTGGCGAAGATACTCGGCACAGTCCTTCAAGACATGATCAGTGCTCCGACAAAACCTGCACTGCCTAGCGGGCTTCTTTGGCACAGCGGGTGCTGAAGCCGAAAAGAAGTAAGACGGTAAAGGCTCAGCAGAGTAGCCATAAGACTTACGCGCACCATATGGAGTACCAGACGAAGTCGGTGCTCCATATGCTGGGCTATAAGAATTATGCCTACTATTCTCCGTAGGGCATTCATCACTAGAGTGGGAGGTAGCTCCACACCAACGGCAATGGAAATTAAGATGTGCCCACATAGTGTGAAGATAATACGATTCAAAATAAAAATGCTATTGTGCAAAATACTACACCTAACAAAAATTACTAAAGCAACCTAATTAAAACAGGAAAATGGAATAAAAAGAAATAAAACAAAGAAATGCAATTTACAAATGGAAGGGCTTCTCTCTCAGGTTCTCCCTCTCCAGAAAACTCACACGACTGTGTTCCCCGGCAACGGCGCCAAAAACTTGATGCGTGTCGGCAAGTGCACCGGTCGCTGTCAAGTAATAATTGTGGAGAATAAATTCCCCGGATGTCGGTCTCTTGAGGAATGCAGGATGGGTGAACGAATCGCGCAGTGATTATTGTTACACAAGCGTTCAACAAACACAAAGATGGGGCTTTTGGTTGGTTTTCCTAATCTTATCAACAACAAAAGAGATGCGGGTCGAAAACACCGCTTCGCAAAGTGAGGTGGATGCAACGGCCGCGATGCCGTGCTTCGTGAGGCGGATGAAGTGAGCTCAAGTGTGAGAGGGTGAGGGTCGCAAACACCTTATCACAACCACCGTTAGCTCTTGCTAACGCGGATCAAACACCTTGCGTGCGTGCGCGAGTGAGTGAGAGAAAGCGGAATGAATCACCACCAAACCATGAAGAACAACAAAGAAATATTCATTTCCATCAAAATAAACATCACAATATTCGAGTATTGCACGGTTCAAAGAGTACAATGGAGGAAAGAGGAAAGAAATAACCGATGGTGAAGACTAGCGGCCATTCACGCCCGGAATGGTAGGTTGTCGGGCTACCTCCGGGCTCGGGCGGACTATGCTTCCGGCGTAGAGAGCTGTCACGATCTCCCTACGTAGCTCCGTCGTCTTCGACTTCAGGTTCCTTCTTCTTCTCACCGGGCGGAATGAGAGAATGGTTGCTTGGAGGCTTGCGGACGATGGAGAACACTCACGAACAATGGAGGAAGGCTTGGAATGGATGGAGGAGGCTTCCCCTTGCGTAGAAGATGAAGTGGAGGCGTCCCACGGTGGAAATCGGCGGCGTACGGAACAGGAATCCCGCTCCCTCCCGTGATCGATCGCCCTAAAATCGCAACAGGCGTTTAAATAGGCGCTGGATTGAATACTGCGCACGGTCATTGGCGCACGACCAGTGGTCGTGCGCACTGGAATTCTGCGATCGTGCGCACTGCCTGGGAGGAACCTGCAAGATACGAAATTATAAAATAAAATGTTCGCACGACCAGTGGCGCACGACCGGTGGTCGTGCGCACTATCATTGATGGTCGTGCGCAATACAGCAAACAGAACTCAGAATTTTAATGATAAGTGCGCACGAGCAGTGGCGCACGACCGGTGGTCGTGCGCACTGGCGTTGGTGGTCGTGCGCACTGCACCAAACAGAACTCGTGAAAAAGGGTTAAGTGCACACGATCAGTGGCGCACGACCAGTGGTCGTGCGCAATATAACCGGTGATCGTGCGCAGTGTTCCTGTGCAAAATTGCACCGGGAACACTTGCACGACTCCTATTCCTGCACAACCACAGATCTAGCCACTGAAAGTGGCACTTAACATCACATGAATACTACTAATGACAATAAGCACGAAAATCACACCAAAGTGGGCCTAGATGTGCACCTAGCATGGATTATCAAATATAAGCTATAACAAGGCTAAAGTGCGGAGAAATGACTAAATAACGGCCCGGATGAGTCCATAAATGTGTATATGATCAGGACTCATCACACCCCCAGACTTAACTGTTTGCGCGTCCCGAGCAAACGAATCCGGCGGAGTGTGAAAACGATAGTTAACATAGAGAATTACACAAGGGAGTACGGCGCGAAGTAACAACGCATGCGAGTAGAGATTCTAGTAGAAGGAGAGTTTAACTATGCTAACTAATTTACATAAGTATTAAAGCGTAATTAAAGATTTAGTTATACTCAGTTGGTGAATTACGAAGAATTTGACGATCATGCCCGGTATGAAAGTGACGAGACACTGAGGCGGGTGTTGCAAAAGATCGGGGCTTAGGAATAACTCCGCTGAAATCCATCAACGTCGTGAACCATACGCTTGCCCGGTCACACTCTCTCCACGGCGCTAGCAAACTCGCAAGTCAAATCAGTAGGGCTTTTAGGATTAAATCGGGGCTTAGGTTACGGTATGATATTTCAAAGTTAAACACGACGGCTACGCAACCCAAGTGAGCAAACGGAACGCTGCACCACGCAAGACCAACAACAATGCTCGTGTGACACACCCCCAGACTTATCATGAAAACCAGGTTTGCACACGGCCTACTTCACAAATACCAACAGATTTTCTGTTTTTAGCTCGGGAGGATTTTTTTTTCAAAATACTCTTTTTTTTTTCTTTTACATATTTTACTTCTTTTATGTAACCTCCGGTTGGTTCAAAATCAGCAGATGGACGTTATTTTCCCATCATAACACAATGATTCCACACTCCACACAAGTTTAGAATTATGAGCGCAGTTAAAAACAATTTGGTTGCGGGCGTGGGATAGGCTTCAGGCTTTGGTGGATGAAGAGGAGCTGAACAAAGGATTGGTAGGCACAAAATAGGCTTGCAAAGGTGAATGAAATGGACATGGAATAACAAAGCTCAAACTAGCCAAAGGGCGGCCTACATCATGTTTAACTCGACGAGTCGCTCTCACCCATGCTTCGAGAGTCGCTTGGGGCAAGTTCTTAGCCCACGAGAAAGGTAAACCTTCCTCCCGACTCGAGCAACACACGACTAGCAATCGCACACACACAACACCGGGTTATCGTCAATTTCATGCGAATTCACCACTTGAGTATATTAAATCTAAATTTACGCAGAAATACTAAACATAAATTAGATGCATAAAGAAAATCTAGTTCTACTCAAATTCTACCATAGCATGCGAAGTGACCAGAACACTACATGAGTCAACATCGCACTCCAAATAATAATTCCTACGTTAACAATCTATTTCACTTTCCAACCAAAATAGTTTAAACGGAACAACGACAAAAAGATAAGCACGCACTCAAGTGGGTGAAGTGGTGTGTGAAGCATGAAAAACAAAAATAATGACTAGGATAAATAAAGATACAACCTTCTAGTATGCGGTGCAACTCGTGCACAGTGGGTAACAACAACCGCTCCCCCAGACTTAAGCTAAACGATATATCTACAAATTTGAAGCTAAAAGAAGGGAGGAAGTGTTACCCAATGCTCAGAAATGAGCATACCAGACGATTGGCGTTTATGATCACGAATAGTCCGCAGCATCCGCACCATCGAACACAAAACCTGCAAGCACAAACTCAAAGCAACAAAAGCAAATACAAAAGCTGAACTAAAAGAAGTTAGAAAGAAAAAGGAAATACGAAAACAGGAAATCTGGGTTGTCTCCCAGGAGCGCTTTCATTTAACGTCCTTAAGCTGGACCAAATACCTGTATTAGCATTGTTTAAAGAGTGCAGGAATTGAAATAGACATATTCAGAAGCAGTTCACCACATCAGAAGAAACACAAATCAACTAAAAGCGCTCTTATGATGCGCGTCTCCCGTAGTACGTAGGCGAGAGGTGAAGGCTTTAGGGCCAGCACTGGTGTTACCCAATGCTCCCCTAACCTCCGCCACCTTGCCACGAAGAGCGGCAGCACGAGCGTCGCGCAGAAGTTTTTCCTTTTTATGTTTGGTGACAGTCGGAGACTGCCACCGTTGAAAGTTTTCAGAATTTTCTGCCTTAGTGGCGGGTGGCGTCACCTCCGGTATCGCGGTGACCTCCGGATCGGCCCAGGAGATGGAGTGCTTAGATAGTTTATTACAAGATTCACCACAAGAAGATAAATAATCAGCATCCCTAACTAGATCCAAGTCAACGTTTCCCGAACTGCAGTCTTCCTCCTTCTCAGAGTCGAACTCTTTCCGGAAGTCAACCTCTTCTTCCTCATCTGATTGGAGCTCCCCCTTTCCTCCTTCACTTGTTTCTTGATCATGTATCTTTCCTGCACATCTTAGAAATTCATCAGAAATCACGAGAGGGGGAGGAGTGGATGTGTCAGCTGTAGCTTCGAGGCGAGTGGGCTGCAGCGCCTTGTTAGGTAGGAGAACACACCCCGTAGCGAAGTCAAGGGTGGCGCCGCTCTCTTTCAAGAACGGCACGCCCAAGATAGGAATGGATTGATTTTCCTGGGGGCCCAACACCTGAAAGTCCGCGACCACAGTCGTCCCCTCAACTATTACTTCCACATTTCTCACTTCCCCCTCAGATTGGATAATAGTGCCGTTAGCGAGAATAAGCGATTTCCTTTCCTCCGTGTTCATCTCAAGTTGTAATTTCGCAACATCTTGCAGTGCAATGACGTTGCGGGAGGAACCGGAATCGCATAAAGCTTTTGTTTCAACCTTATTGATGGCACAAGAAATTACCAGCTCACTCGGTTCAACCTCCACCACATCCCCAAGACTCTTCCCTTGATCAATTGGGTTCTTCTCCGTGTTGCTGGGAAGGGTCCCCTGCGATCGCTCAGTTAGCACTTGGGCCAATTGGCCCAACTGCGTTTCCAGGTTTCGCATGGATGCAGTTTGATTCACCATATTAGAGTTGGCCGCTTGCATGAACTTCTCCATCATTTCCTCCAAATTACTCTTTTTTTGGAATGGGGGACCTTGGTTATAATCCGGGTGTGGTGGCCTCGGTTGGCTCCCGGAGGCGTAAGCATCGTTTTGATGCTGCCCCGGTGCCCATCGTTGGCCAGGTGTGTTTGGATTCCACGAGAAGTTCGGGTGACTTCTCGCTCCCGGATTATAAGCATTATTGAAAGGCGCCCCCTAGGCTGATTTCCTACATAATTAACAGATTCGTTCAAGTTCAAGTGTGCGAAATCACCTGCCACGTTGTTCCCCGAACACTCATACGCGTGGTGGCCTCCGCCTCCACATCCCTCGCAGGTAATGATAGCAGCAGGTGGGGATGGAGAAGGGAGAGAGTCGACCATGAAAAGACCTCGGCCGCTTCTTGGAGAATTTCTCCCAGCAGTCCAGAATGTACTGTGGGAGGGAGTGTCGCGCAAAATTCGGAGGGCTTCTTCAGGAGTGTGGTTCATCAAGGTACCACCCGCCAAAGCATCGATCATTGCCCGATAGTTGGGCTCGATCGCGAAGCAGAACAATTCAACCACATTCCATGGTTGGAGCTCGTGGCCAGGGCAACGGCGAAGGAGATCGTTGAGGCGCTCCCAAGCTTCAGCAAGGGTCTCTTGGTCAAGTTGGCGAAATGTGGCGATCTCCCGCCGCAAGCTTACAATCTTATCCACGGGATGGAATTTAGCAAGGAACTTGGATGCGAGGGCATCCCAAGTTGCAGCAGTCCCGGGCGGAATGGAGTGGAGCCACACCTTTGCTTTGCCGCGGAGTGAAAAGGGAAACAGTCTGAGCTTGACTGTGTCGTCAGCAATCCCTGCGTAGCGGAAGGTTCCGCAAATATCAGAAAACTCCGCCAGATGCAGATGCGGATCTTCGCTGGCCAACCCCGAGAACTGAGCGTTGTTCCAGATTATGTTTAAGATCGCTGGCTTGATCTCAAACTGATTATTCATAATATTGGGCCCAAAACCTGGATACACACTCCCAGCAGTTGGAGTGGTGTAGTCCCTCATCGTGCGGGGTCGAGGCCTAGCTGCCTCCTGCTCAATCCCAGGCTGATGTTCCCCCACGCCGGGCATTCTCGGATCAACATCATTTGGGTCTACCTGATCACCCATGGCCGCTTGTACAGCCGCAGCGCGCCTTCGCGCGCGAGCAGTTCGTTTGATTTCTGGATCAAAAGGTGCGAGTTCACCTGCGACCTGCCTCTGCATGAACTGTCAAAAACAAAAAGAAAAACAAAGAAAATAAAAAACAACTGCTCGTATAACGAAAGTCACAACACAAGACGAAACACGCCTGCATTCCCCGGCAACGGCGCCAAAAACTTGATGCGCAAATCCTACACACCACTATAGATGGTGGCTAGACTGCGGCACGACACGGCAGTGTACCGATCGTTCAAGTAATATAAAACGAGGAGTAAATCCCCGAGTATCGATCCCGGAAGGAACACAGTAAGGTGGAGTTGACTATTGAGGAGGACTTGAGATTGAAGTCCCTAAGTCGGATGGATGCGAAAGGCTAGGGTTGGATTGTTTTGCGGAAAACAAAATAAAACAACTAAATCACTACTCCTATGCAGGCCGCTATGCGCTGCTTCGTCGGGCGGATGGAAACTATGCAGGCCGCGATGCACTGCTTCGGTAGGCGGATGGGCGAGTAGGCAAGCGGATGAGGTGGTTCGCACTAGCGGAAATGAAGTGGATTACACGGGCCGTTAGCACCGCTTAGCTTGGCGAATGGAAGAGTAGGCTCACGTAGTGGAAGAGAAGTTAAGCGGAATGGAATGGAGGGTAATGGAGGATGGAAGATGAATGACAATAGCGCACCTCATACACTTGAATAAATCAAAAGTAATTTCATAAACATGAAATAAAAGTTACATATATGGATTTATCAAGCTCTTCATCCAAAAAATAGAGAGTTTAGCATACAAACATCATTTCAAAAGAATAAAGAGTAAGAGATTCGACCGACTCCGAAGCCTTGCTGGGATTCATGGTTGGAATCGCTGGGTTGTCAATCCGCGTCCAAGCTCGGTCCTCAACTGCGTCCGGGGTAAAGGAGGGCTGTCACTTCCTCCCAATGGCCCGTTTTCTTCGTGTCACGACCCGGCGATGTCCAAATGCTCTTTAAACCTTCCTTGATGATGAAAGTAAGATCCAATCTCTTCCTTCAAGTCCCTAGATGAATAGAGGAGGCTTAGAACGAAAAAACGCAAAAAACGGCGCTCAAAAAGACCTAGAAACGAAGAACTTCCGGCTGTTTTCGCGGAGCAGCTATTTATAGACAGGTGCAGGTTTTCAATGCGCACGATCAGTGGCGCACGACCAGTGGTCGTGCGCACTATGTCCAGTGGTCGTGCGATAAGCCAGTCAGGCCACTTTTTAGGTGGGAATTAATGCACGATCACTAGCGCACGACCAGTGGTCGTGCACACTATGTCCAGTGGTCGTGCGCAGTGTTCCTGTGCAGTTTTTGCGCCCCGGAACACTCGCACAACCCCCGTGTCAACATGAAAGATCATCGGGCCACTGAAATGGGCATTCCACACATTCTCAAATATAGAAATTAAATTGCAACATAAAGCATGAGTAAGATAGACATGAAATACACCGAAACGGGCCTAAAAGTGCACTTAGCTTGGAATAACAGGTAGAGAACAAATATGAGTGATTATGGATCTAAAATGTAGTGCATTGACTCAAATACCGGCCCAGATGAGTCCATAAATGTGTATATAAATGGGACTCATCACACCCCCAGACTTACCTGTTTGCGCGTCCCGAGCAAACCATCGCTCGCGGACAGTAAAAACATAAGCTGGCGAAGAAATTATCAAGCGGAGTACCATGCGAAGTCGCATGCTCATGTGCGTAGAAATACAGTAGACAAAATTTCTAATTATACAAATTGGTTTATAATTTTCTAGGAGCGTATTTATATATTACGTTTACTCAAAAGTCGAATCACGGTGAATCATAAGGTCGTACATAGGAAGAAAGTAAACTAAATGCTGAGGCGAGCATTGCCAAAGATCGGGGCTCGGGACAACTCCATTGAAATCCATCAATGTCGGTGACCATAAGCTTGCCCGTTCGCAATCTCTCCACGGCACTGGTTTGACTCAAATGCGTGAATCAATAGGACTTTAGGTTTTAAATGGGGCTTGGGTTTAGGTGAGGTATGCAATGATAAAGACGATGGCTCAAATATTAAACCCAAATGAGCTAGTGCAGAAATTCTCCTTATTCGCCACACAAACACACGGGTACATCACACCCCCAGACTTGGACTTAACAACATGGGTGTGTGCACCGCCTACTCCCAAACATAAATTTTTACACAGATTTTTTTCATTAAAGCTCAAATCTTTTTCTTTTCTTTTCACTTCTTTTCTTTCTCTCATTTTCTTCTTCTCTTTTCTTATCATTTTCAGCAACTAAACAATAACACATCCAAATCTTCACAAACATATCACCAAATCAACAACCCAACTCATGAAAATATTAAACAGCTAAAGCTCAGATTTGGGAGTGCGACTAGGTTTGGCATTTAGGCTTTGGTGAGACAATAGTGGGGCTGAATCAAAGAAAGGGTAGGCACAATTGGGCTAACGAGGATAAAGCGATAGGAGTGGGCACAAAGGCTCAACCGGGCCAAAATGATGGCCTATATCACATTCACGCAATTGACTAACCGTATACCCATGCTTCAAGAATCGCTTTGGGCAAGTTCTAGCCACCGAGAAAGATAATCCTTCCTCCCGGCTCGGGCAATACGAGACTAACGAACGTCTACACACATTCCTATGCTACCGTTTGATTCACACCGGATTCACCACTTTTTGAGTAAAGTAAACAATTTCTACGCTAATAGAAAAAATATAATCTAAAAGCATAAAAAGAAATTGAATCTACACGAATTCCTACGAGACATGAGCACTCGACTAGGAGCACTGCAAGAGTCAACATTTTACTCCACCTCATAATCCTAAGCCAGCACAATGATTTTCCAAATCACACAAAAAGACAAATTCAACTCGCGACGTGCCAACGGCTAAGCGCGCTCAAGTGGGTGCTGTGGTGTGCAATGAAAATAAACAAAACATTTTATATGAAATCTTCTAGTATGCAGTGCAATGGTGCACGTGAGCGGGTAAACAAAACTACTCTCCCCCAGACTTAAACTAAACAATCCGCATAATATATGACAGGAAAATCAAAATAGGGCTAGGGAAAGAGAGTACCCAATGCTCAGCAAGTGAGCATACCAGAAGACGCGTGTAAACTAAGACAAAGCTGCAGCATCCGCCATCCAGAAAAAGGACCTGCAGGGGTCAGCTCCGCAGAAACAAAAGAAAATAGAAAACTGAAAAAAAAATACTACTAACTGAACATGATTAGATGAAATAAAAATGCAGAAAAGAAAGATAACTACTGGGGTTATTGTCATCCCAGCACGACTTATTCAAAAACTAAAGGTTCTAGCTAATGGGCGTATGAAAAAGGAAATGGACAGGTAATTGTTCTAATATGCGTGTCGGTAACGGGTACCGATACAGCGACAGAACAGTCACGCCTCTACCCGAATAAAGATAAAACCTGCCCATCGTAGGTAGAGGGAAAAGGAAGTAAGAAGAGGAGCAGGAGATATCCTCGCTCAACTCACCAAAAATATCCTTGCCTAGCAAGGAGTCGTCAACAGGGAGGCAGCAGGAGGCGAAGGCAATGAGTGGAGCTTCCTCTACGGAGGGGGAATAATCCACCTCACATGAGAGGATGCTCACATCATTGACTTGAGCAAAAAGCTCCAAGTCCTCCTGAAGTACCTGTGAAGATTCAACCTGCACAGGCTCGGATGAAGAGGGGGGATCGAGAAATAAACAAGATGAAGAACATAAATAATCAAAAATCGGGGGAGTGGCCCCGGTCTCACTCCCATCAGGTTGGGGAAGTAAAATAATGTTTGCATTGTCTTCAATGCTACAAGGTTCGGCGGGATCAACAGTGGCCATGCCTAAGATTTGGACTTCCTCCACAGGTGCTGAGGAAAATTCCTCTTCACCTAGAAGGTTGTCCTCCTTCATAGGAGTAAGCACAATACTAAGATCAACCGCCTCCTCTTGTGACACATCATCGACAATGTCGTCAGAGACGAATGTAGTATGCACAACAGGGGGAAGAATAGTGCTCGGATAAAAGTCGAGCACCGATTCCTCACAAAGAATCGAATCCACTAGGGGTGGTGGATGCACTGGGAGAATAGGCTCAGCAATGTCGGTGCATAGATCAGCCGCACATCCGGTGACCGTGTCCATGCCATTCCCTTCAAGATGTGAAGGTGACAAAGACACATAACCGGATGTTGAAGGTGTGCCGCCAGAGTTAGGAGTTGGGACGATCCGGATATCCGGCTCGTCATCCTCGTCCAATTGGCGAAGATACTCGGCACAGTCCTTCAAGACATGATCAGTGCTCCGACAAAACCTGCACTGCCTAGCGGGCTTCTTTGGCACAGCGGGTGCTGAAGCCGAAAAGAAGTAAGACGGTAAAGGCTCATCAGAGTAGCCATAAGACTTACGCGCACCATATGGAGTACCAGACGAAGTCGGTGCTCCATATACTGGGCTATAAGAATTATGCCTACTATTCTCCGTAGGGCATTCATCACTAGAGTGGGAGGTAGCTCCACACCAACGGCAACGGAAATTAAGATGTGCCCACATAGTGTGAAGATAATACGATTCAAAATAAAAATGCTATTGTGCAAAATACTACACCTAACAAAAATTACTAAAGCAACCTAATTAAAACAGGAAAATGGAATAAAAAGAAATAAAACAAAGAAATGCAATTTACAAATGGAAGGGCTTCTCTCTCAGGTTCTCCCTCTCCAGAAAACTCACACGAGTGTGTTCCCCGGCAACGGCGCCAAAAACTTGATGCGTGTCGGCAAGTGCACCGGTCGCTGTCAAGTAATAATTGCGGAGAATAAATTCCCCGGATGTCGGTCTCTTGAGGAATGCAGGATGGGTGAACGAATCGCGCAGTGATTATTGTTACACAAACGTTCAACAAACACAAAGATGGGGCTTTTGGTTGGTTTTCCTAATCTTATCAACAACAAAAGAGATGCGGGTCGAAAACACCGCTTCGCAAAGTGAGGTGGATACATCGGCCGCGATGCCGTGCTTCGTGAGGCGGATGAAGTGAGCTCAAGTGTGAGAGGGTGAGGGTCGCAAACACCTCATCACAACTGCCGTTAGCTCTTGCTAACGCGGATCAAACACCTTGCGTGCGTGCGCGAGTGAGTGAGAGAAAGCGGAATGAATCACCACCAAACCATGAAGAACAACAAAGAAATATTCATTTCCATCAAAATAAACATCACAATATTCGAGTATTGCACGGTTCAAAGAGTACAATGGAGGAAAGAGGAAAGAAATAACCGATGGTGAAGACTAGCGGCCGTTCACGGCCGGAATGGTAGGTTGTCGGGCTACCTCCGGGCTCGGGCGGACTATGCTTCCGGCGTAGAGAGCTGTCACGATTTCCCTACGTAGCTCCGTCGTCTTCGACTTCAGGTTCCTTCTTCTTCTCACCGGGCGGAATGAGAGAATGGTTGCTTGGAGGCTTGCGGACGATGGAGAACACTCACGGACAATGGAGGAAGGCTTGGAATGGATGGAGGAGGCTTCCCCTTGCGTAGAAGATGAAGTGGAGGCGTCCCACGGTGGAAATCGGCGGCGTACGGAACAGGAATCCCGCTCCCGCCCGTGATCGATCGCCCTAAAATCGCAACAGGCGTTTAAATAGGCGCTGGATTGAATACTGCGCATGGTCATTGGCGCACGACCAGTGGTCGTGCGCACTGGAATTCTGCGATCGTGCGCACTGCCTGGGAGGAACCTGCAAGATACGAAATTATAAAATAAAATGTTCGCACGACCAGTGGCGCACGACCGGTGGTCGTGCGCACTATTGTTGATGGTCGTGCGCAATACAGCAAACAGAACTCAGAATTTTAATGATAAGTGCGCACGAGCAGTGGCGCACGACCGGTGGTCGTGCGCACTAGCGTTGGTGGTCGTGCGCACTGCACCAAACAGAACTCGTGAAAAAGGGTTAAGTGCACACGATCAGTGGCGCACGACCAGTGGTCGTGCGCAATATAACCGGCGATCGTGCGCAGTGTTCCTGTGCAAAATTGCACCGGGAACACTTGCACGACTCCTATTCCTGCACAACCACAGATCTAGCCACTGAAAGTGGCACTTAACATCACATGAATACTACTAATGACAATAAGCACGAAAATCACACCAAAGTGGGCCTAGATGTGCACCTAGCATGGATTATCAAATATAAGCTATAACAAGGCTAAAGTGCGGAGAAATGACTAAATAACGGCCCGGATGAGTCCATAAATGTGTATATGATCAGGACTCATCACATGTCCAAAGGTACAGTTCTCCATCATCTCAAGAAGATCAATGTCCTCTCCATGCAGAGATGGGACATTCGAATCAAGAAGCTGGGAGTGGCTAGTGCTACTTCTGAGGGGGAGACTCATCAGTCTGCAGTTGCAAGTGAAGCAGAAATTCCAATTCCATCTTCTGAAGGTCAGATACCCAAAGTTACATCTTCTCCTCCTCCTCCACGGATTCGCTCTAAAGCTTCAGGTCGAGCCAAGCTACCAATCCATTCCAAAGCCAAAGGTCAGCCCTCATCAGCTCCAACAGAACTCATTCCATTAGTGACACAATCAGATCCTTCAGATTCTATTCCATCACCCTCTCATGTTCACATTCCAGATTCAGTTTCATCACCACCACCTCCTTCTCCATCAGTTATTGAAGCAGAAACTTCTTTAGCAAATGAGATAGTTTCAGCTGTTCTTAAGAATATTCAACAAGAAATATCTGAAGTGCACAGTCCCAGTGGCCAACAGGCAGGGTCTGGTGCTGATTTTGTTTTTGAAGACGATGATGCTGATTCAGTTCATGAATTAACACCTCCCCTAGTACATGTTGAGGGGGAGTCAGAGTTAGATACAACCAAGAATGCTCCAGATGAGCTAGGTTGTGAAGAAGATAATATGGTTCACTCTCTTGAGATTGAAGAGCTCCCTGATGATGTTCCTGATGTTGCTGCCCCTGCTGTTACTCTTCCTTCTTCTCATCCTTCCCCTCCAATCCTTGATGCAGATTCTCTTCTGGGAAAGATTGAAGCTATGCTCAAGAAGCAGAGTGAACAGTTTGAGAACTCTTTGACAACTGTTCACAGGAAGATTGCCTCAGTTGAAAGTGATCTTGGTAGGGAGTTAGCTAAAATCAAATCAAATTATGAAAATCTCTCTGAATTGATGAGCCTAGGGAGCAAGCAAATTGAACATGCAACTGAAGGTATATGCACAGTGTTGGCTCAGACTGTTACAATGACAAAGCTTCAAGACTCATTGTCTGACAAGGCTGAAGCACATACATTCAGGATTGTTGATGAAGTCGGAAATTTCAAAGATGATACTCTCCAAACCCTATCTGTAGAAGTCAGAAAGGGGGAGGACATTATAATGGAAAGATTGACAGATTTAGTGGAAAGCTCTGTGTCAGCTATTCAAAGCTCATGGAAATCACAGTTTGATCAGTTCTCTTCCAGGGTGCTGAAGCAAATTGCTGATATCAATGCTTATTCCTTCAAAACAGCAACGTGGCTTCATAATCAGATTTTTCCTGAGTTAGAAATTGATCTAGATGTTCCTGTTCCTCAGTTTTCTCCAAGGCCAGAAGAACTACTTGGGAAGGCTCCTTTAGTTGAAGATCAATCAGATAGGGCTGGGACCAAAAGAAAAAGAAAACATGGTGAAGGTCCCTCTGTGAGTAGATCTGTTCCGAGTTCTAGCTCTGCAGGCCATAGCAAAGCTCAGGTTGAGAAGGTTCTACCAGAAATCTGGAGCCCAGTCTCAAAAGACATAATTCTTGAATCCTATAAGTTAGTCCATGAAGGCAAAATGAATAGATCTGAATGCTACAGCTCACTTGAATGGGAAAAACATGAGACAACTCAAAGGAAGAGAAGAATTCATTTCAGGGCATTTGGTTATAATAATTCTGATGCTCCGGATCCACCTCCGTTTTACCATCCCAAGCCTTATGCTTATTTCTCCAGACAAGAAGAAAAGAGGAAAAGGAGTTCTTGAAGGATAATGCTGATGCTGACAAGACATATTTTGCTTTGGTTCTGATTTTGTGAACATCAAGTCTTCTTAACAATTCAATTTAGACATATATATATATATATATATAATTGTTGATTTGATGTTCTCTACTTGTTCATTTTCATATCATTGTGTAGTGTAGCATATTTATTATATATTGCTGTAATTCAACTTAGTATATAGGGTTCTGACTTCTACAAATAGGGGAGATTGTTGGAAATTGTATTCACAATTACCTTGATTTGTGAGAAGTCACCCTTAAACTAAGATTGAATTGCTTTTGTATTTGATATGCTTTTCTAGTATTGTCTTGCAGATTATCATTGCTAAGTGTAAATCAATGTCAGGTCACAATGGGTCTGCAAACACAGTTTCATACAATGTAATTCCTCATTATATGAAACATGGTGATGACTCATGTGTGATCTCTCTATTGGGGTACACTTCATTTTCAAGACTATTGAAGACTTTGGAGTGCGGTTGCAGCAAGTGTTCAAGAGAAGAAAAGAAAATTTTCTGAAAACAATTTCTCTAAGGATATGTCTCGAGAGATCATGCATGTCTCGAGAGTTCTGGCATGTCTCGAGAGGCAAGTTCTTTGGATCTCGGTATTTCTGTTCTTGATGACTCGAGAGATCAAGCTTGTCTCGAGAGTCCTTAAGACCGAAATCTTTGTATTGTCTCGAGAGATCATCGAGTTCTCGAGACATCCCTTTCCTGCTCTCTTTGTTTCATATCTCGAGAGATCCGTTAGTTCTTGAGAGATCCCTTATGTCTCGAGAATTCTGTCCGTTTATTTCTATTCTCTTTTCTCTGTTCTTATCGTTTCGTAAACGCTCTTTCCCGATCCTAACGGCTATATTGAGTGCGTTTAAGGTCGATTTAGCCCTTAATCATTGCCCTCTATATATAGGATTGCTCTTGGGTTGTTTACAACAAGTTTTCGAATCATTCTAAACCCTAATTTCTCTCCCGATCAAAAAGAACGAGAAAAGCGCCGCCTCGCCGTCGCCTACGATTGAAGATCGATCTACTCATTGGAGTTGCGAATTTCTATCAAAGAAGGATTCGATCGATCCGTGTTCTGATTCTACAACCTCTATTGGATCGTTTCGGATTGCAAAAGACAGATTTGAAGGATCGTTGTTCTTCCTCATCGTTCTCAAAAGCCATTCAAGAAGAAGGAAGAAAATGCCTCTGTTATTCAGATCTGGTATCTTACTGTTCAAAACCTTTTATCATCTATTGTAGGAGTTGTTATCTCCGAGTTGTAGGAGAGGTTTTTCTCCGAGTTGTAGGAGAAGTTTTTCTCCGAGTTGTAAGAGAGGTTCTCTCTGAGATTGTAGGAGTTTGACTCCGAGTTTGTAGGATCATTCTGATCCGAGATTTAGTGAGTAGTCAAGTCTAGCTGTGGTGCTAGATTGGCGAGGCCGGCAGTGGAGTACCCAAGTACGGGGAACCACTATAAATTCCTGGGGTTATCTGTGGCTGTGATCTATTTTGTGTGCTGTGCTTTACGTTTAATTTTTAATTCCGCAAAAGACGTAGAGATCACCTATTCACCCCCTCTAGGTGATTTAGGTAGGCAACTAGATACTTCAGAATTTCATTATAAGATTTTGAATAACAAGGATAAATTAACTTACAAAATCATTTCTAAAAAGGACCATTTTCACACATTAAATCAAAAGGAGTTTGGTTTCAAAAAGAATTATGATCCTCATAAAATTCTTAAGAGTCACTATTATAAGTCTCAATATATTTTCAATCGTGACTCAAATTTAAAAATTCCTTTTCATGAAAATCAAAATATAAAATATTATCCTTCATATTATAAGAGTACGTCTATAAGAAAGAGTGGAAATGAAAATCATCAAAATAATAATCAATCTTTAAAACATATTGTAACCCACTCTTTCAACAATCACTTCTAAAGAAAGACAATCACTCTTATAAACTTTCAAAGAATCCATGTAATAAAATTCATTATGATTATCAAAATCAATCAATTTTGAAAAATAATTTGAATAAACTTAAATCACAAATGAATTATTTTTCAAACAAATATAGTCATATAAAGATGTCACATAATCATAATATGAATTTAAAATATAAACCACCAAGGTATGAATGGAGACCCTTAAAGAAAAATGATACATCAACTTTAATTGAAAAGACCCATTTACCCTTGTATCCTAAAAAATCATCATGTCATATTTGGGTGCCCAAAGGAACCATTACACATGGTCAACTTTGGATACCTAAATCTCTTATTAATTAGTATCCAATCATTTACATGAAGTAGAAACAAATAAAAATGAAATATCACTACTCTACTTCATGATATGCTAATTGTCACTTTTCTTTTGTTTATTGTTTATTTTTTGAACAAACATGCTATGATCACTTTATATATCATGTAATATGACTTTCATATATTAAGCTTAATGTTTATCAAATCAAATTTGAATTAAAATTGAACATTAAGTCATATATTTTTCAAAGTGATCTATCTCTCATATTTGATTGTTCTTTATCCTTTTAAATCCTTTACCCTTAATTGTCTTGAATTATCATTAGAAATTGAATATTGAAATTATTATCAAGACTATTGAAACTATTTTAAAGATTGGATTTAAATGGTTTATTAAAGGGCTTAAACTAAAAATTAAAATGCGCAACGTTTTTGATTTTTTTCTATTTTTGTTTGTTGCATATGATAGCCCTTATAATGAAGAATAATATCAAAAACAAAATTTGAAAATAAAAATTCATCTAAACGCATGTTTAATCTTTCAAAAATGCGAGTTTACGATCAAAACTTCAAACATCCATATCTTTTGATCCGCTCGCCTGATTTTCACGTTTAATATATTTTCGGAAAGAGCACAAAAATCTCCATCCAACGGCAAACTAGGCTTCTTCATTTGAGTTCTTTTGGTGTTGTCAACTTGCCCAATTTCAACTCTGTTTTAAAAGCTATCTTAGTTTGCTTAATTTGGAAATTTCTGTGTTTATGGATTTTTCATCACATGCTATCCTTATTATAATTATTTCATATATTAATTTAGATATTATGTGTGTGATGTGTGTCACCAATGTTTGCATGTAATTTAGACCTTAGAATCATCTTGTATCATTAAGATCAAATCAAAAGTTTAATCATTTCATTCTAGGTCTAAAGAAAATTAATTTGAAAACTTCTCATATTACATGCAACATAATCTCCATTAATCCTATGTAATAACATTGCATTCAAACTCATCATCCTAGCATCACTTCTTGGTTTATGCTTAAATTTATATGCTAGGTATAACATTTACAATGTTATTAAAATATCATGATAACTATGTGATTTGAAATTATATAGAATACTAAAATTCCAACAAACACATAGTTTATGGATTAATCATTAGAATATATATGAATATTGTATCATAAATCATATATTATCATGCAAAACCAAAGATCAATAGATTCAATTATTGAATGCAAATTTTATTATAAATTTCAAACATTATATATGTGATCTTTGTCTTTAATATGATTACATGATCATCATTTTCTAGACATAAAAATCAAACATGCTTATTCAAAAGAAAAATCACCAAATCATATTGTCATAAGTCTAGAAAGAATAGAAATCACATACATCATGATGCTCTAACATATATTCTATGCAAAATTCTCTATAATCATAAATCATAATTCATGTTCTATCAAGAAATATCTCAAATCAATAATAAGAATTATGAATCTTATGATAAAAATATGAATATTGCTTTCTTTACATTAGTTGGTGTATGGATATGCTTTGATATTGATTTCATGTATCTCACATATATATTGATTCTAGAACCAACCTAAGAATAATAAAAATACATCAAACTTAATCATCACTCTATTCTAGATCTATAATTTAAAATTCTCTTTTGGAATACATGCAATATTAATATTAATCTTATGACATGACATTAAACCCAAAACTCATCATACTAGCTTTATCACTTATTGAATATTAGTAATTATGCTAGTTATCACATATCGTCATCTCATAAAAGTAGAAAAACTATGCGGCTTTATAACTCATCACATTAAACAAAACCCATAGTTTATAAATCAACCCATAGTTTAAAAAGCTTAGGTTGTCCAAAGATAATTCACCTTTGACTTCATATCTCACAATAGCGGGGGCGTAGGGTTGTATGCATTAGAGACCTAACCTCTAAGTCATGTCTTGTCCTTAACCGGGGAGGGTTCCAGTGGGGCCTTGCGAGGCACTAGGGGGAAAGAGTGCTAGGTTGAGTGTTCTCTAGTGTGTGCATATGGGACTAACACCCCAACCTACGGCATGTGTGCAGCTCCTCATGCCCATCCGTCACTTAGTACGGGGCTAGGGTGTAGACATTTAGTCGGGGTAGTCTTTAATCATATGACATACTTATATTACTCTTTGCATGATCAGTTTATTTACTTATCACTTAAATCATGCATATTTTGGGTTGTTTAATAAAAATGTCCTCTTGTGTCTTCATAATTTATCTTTTCATGATTAAATGTTTTTAAAAAATACAAGAATTTGAAAAAGCAAAAGTTTCATGCAAATTTGATCCACCTAGAGATCTCCAAAAATTCTGAAATTTCTGTATGGAACTACTCTAAGGACACTTAATAAATATCAAAAATCAAAAATTTAAAATTCCTAAGAAATTTTTGCTAAGTCAATTCATCGAGATGTCTCATGAAGTTCCGATGAATCTCGACAAATCCAGACAGAAGCCAAATTTCTAGTTTAAAGAATAAATTTCTGCGGCTAAGTCTATTCGTCGAATGCTCACGTGAACTCCCGACGAATATCGACGAACGCAGATAGAAGTCAAAAAAGCAGACTTGTGAAGGAAATTGTGCGGCTAAGTCAATTCGTCGAATGTTCTCGAGAACTCCCGACGAATTTCGACGAATGAAAATAGAAGACAGTTTTCAAGCTTTGGTCAGTATTTTTCAATGGCTAAGTCAATTCGTCGAATGTTCATGTGAAGTCTTGACGATGGCTAAGTAAATTCGTCGAATGTTCACGTGAAGTCTCGACGAATGACGGACAGATGGATTTCATTTATGTTTCAAGGAATTCATCATGCTTATCATATTCAAAACAAAAAAACTGTATGATCTTTATTGTCAATATCAAGCATGTATGATTTTTATTATTTAGAATTATTTACAATGTTAAAACATATTCTTTCAAATTACTATGAACATTGTTTTGCTTATCATGCTTTGATATATTTATTTAAAGTGCATCAATTGTATTGCAATATGTGTAGAACAAAGCTTAGTATGCCTCTAAGTATGAGTAAATATTTTATGATTGATAATGATACATTTCACTCACTTATTTTGGTAATCAACATGTGTGTTTAAATCTAAAATGCTTGCTTGTGTATTGTATTTGTACAATGAATTAAAACTTGCATAAGTTTATTGCCTACACTACATTTGAGTGCACTTATGAAATTTAGAAAAGTGGTTAAGTTAAAAAAAAATTTGGGTTTGCAAAACAAGTGTATTCGGAGAATGTTGTCTCACAAATGTGAATAAAAAATTTATTATGTAGACAACTATAACTCCACCAAGCACTACTTGAACCTCCTGATAAGTCTTCATAAGCATTGTGAGGTTGAGCACCTTGGAAAGAATAGTAAAGTGTCTTGTGCAAACCTTAGTTATTCCACCACTTTGTTAAAAAAATTATTAATTATGTGCATTAAAAGTGTGTGAAAGTAATTACTTATGTTTTATTGTGCACTTTACTTTACATATGTCTTGTATTTTGTTGATTTAAATCAATTATTAACATTGCCCAAAATACACTTATGTGCGCATCATTATCTTTCATAACACTTCTTCTCATGAGTATTGGATTCGAATGCTTTATCTATACTACTCTCTATATAAAAATGCACTAGATAACCTAGCATGATCTCTACAATGTTTTGGTATTTCTTGAACTTAGAATTAAGTAACATTGTAGTATAACCTCTCTTTGATATGTTCATTTCATGCTTGGTATTTTTATGAAAAACTTTGAGATTTCAAACAGGTTAAAACATCTTTCAATTTTGAACTAAAACTCATATTTTTACTTATGCTTTTCATGCTTACAAAAAGATATTTATTATAATCTTCCGCTTGCTTACAACTCTTATCTTTTTATTTGAAATCTCTTATATATGCTTACAACTCTTATCTTTATATTTGAAATCCCTTATATATGATATGCTAAAACTCTTTATCATTTCATATATTACAAAAGCTCGGTCATGATTTATAACTAGCCTAAAGAATGCCTCCTTACTACCCTCACCCCACCTTCTTTTGATAATACCAAAAGGGGGAGATTAATTGAAGAAATCTATATAGGAGAAATATAGATAAATAAGGGGAGACTAATTCATGAAATCTATCATTTAGGGGGAGTAACACATAAATTGCATTTATGTAGGGGGAGCATTAAGATAGGGGGAGTATGCACATTATCATGCATATCATTTATTATAGTTGCACTTTTATCATTCTTATCTTATCTATAAACACTATTGTTGATTTCTTGCTTAGAGGATTTGTTATTATCAAAAGGGGGAGATTGTTGGACATGTGTGTCACATCCCTTTGTTTGAGAATAACAAATCCCATATTGTATTTGATATTGCTTGTAGTGTGTTTATAGTGTGCATGAACTATAGGTGCAATACTCCACAGGTAGAAGGCAGCATGGAATCAAACATTCTGAATGGAGCACTACCGCCAGCGCTAGAGGTTAACGCGGGCGCTAGCGCTACCGCCAGTGCTAGCGCTACCGCCAGGCGATAGCTCAAGATCATCTCTGCGGTTTTGTCTCAGCGGTTCCTTAACGCTACCGCCAGCGCTAGCGATACCGCAGGTGCTATCTCAAGTTCATGCACAGAGCCACGCAGCCGACGGTTTCGCAACCGCTCCACACGAATGATACCGCAGGCGCTAAGTACTACCGCAGGCGCTAGCTCCAAGGTCTATAAATTGAAGCCAACTTCGATCATTTTGATCATCCATCCCAGAGAGGTTGCTTGTGCCACAATTCCAGTGTTGTTATGATGCTGAAGATGGATCTCCCACAAAAAGCTTAATGAGAATTCTGGAGGAGGACTACGTCACGCTACATCCGAAGGACGATCGCTTCTACCTCGCTTATGCTACAGCGATCCTTCATCCTCGACTCCTGAGATCTCATATAGGGAGTTTTATTATTGTTTTTCATTATTTCCATTCCATATTTTTTTATAACCGTTTAGAGAATTCGCCTTGTGTTGGCGACTAGGTCTGGGTAGGACTTAGGGGGAAATTTGCCTTGTGTTGGCGACTAGGTCTAGGTGATTAGATCTAGGGGGTGCTCGAGGCCATATCCGAGGAAAGATTGGCTAGAGCGGCTTGAGGCCATATCCGGGGAAGGATTGGCTAAAGCCAACCGGTTTGTGGGGATACAAGTCGGTATAGAAAAGGAAAAGAAATTTATATTTGTACGCCTCCGATTTCTAGCGATATAGAAATCAAATTTATGTAAACACTTTTTCATATAATATAATCACGTCTCTTTTGTGTTTACTTGATTTCTATCACTTGGCGTAATCTCTATTATATTGTATTCTAAGTTTTCAATTCTAATTCTAAATTGTTTATTTCAATCTCTTTCATCATAAAACAATTTAGTACTTATTTCTAAAAATTGCAAATCATAATTTTCTATTCATTTAGCTAAATTGTTATTTTACCTTCGCATATTATAAAACAATTTACTAATTTTTCTTAAAATTATAAAAAGAATTTTTACTCCCTTATTCACCCCCCCCCCTCTAAGGGTGCCGTAAGATCCAACAAAGAGTCCTAGAGTGATTGCAACTGAAGATGGAGATGAGGAATAACGGCTAGAAAATGAAGCGGCTCAGAGACTATCTCTCTACTACATCGAAGAACTCTGAGATCTAGCTTCAGCTCGACAAGAAGAGATCAAAAGATGAATGGCGAAATACTTTGACAAGCACGTCCGCATCAAACAATTCCTAGCAGACGATCTCATTATGAAGAAAGTGGACGCAACAGGTAGAGCATCTACTGTCAAAAAGCTTAACCCGAATTGGGAAAGGCCTTTCATAATCCACGAGTCACTAGCAGTTGGTGGATATTGTCTGCAAAATCATAAATGGGAGCTGCTTAGGAACACCTGGAGCGGTGACGACCAGATAAGGTTCGACTCCTGACAGGAATGTATATACCCTTCCTCATTACATTTATTTTTGTATAAATGAATTCCCCCCCCCCCTCCACCCCCTGTGAAACATGGGATGGCATGAATCCCTCCTTCCTCACTCGCAAGCTTTTTTAATAAAAAAGAAAAAGAAAAATGGGGTAGGTGAAATCGATCTCCATGATAGGTTGGGAAACGGGCCTCCGACGTGCTCATAAATCCCAGTATGAGTGATGGGGCAATGCATCGGGTTAGCGAGTTTTCCTAAGACCAAGCCTCTGCACTAAAGGTCGACATCAACTCCCCCATTGCATGTCAGCCGAGTGACCCCCCAATCGCATTTCTCATCCGGCTAGAGAGATTATCAAGAAAAAGTCTGGACGCCGACCTCCCAACTCGATGAAGAGATGATCGATTTAACTGACCAAGGGACCATTGCATAAAGGTGTCATTTAACCTCGAAGGGCAGAAAGCTCATGGAGAAGCCTTGTCTTACTATCGTTTCTTCCAATCATTGAGTCGGTGCGGTTAACCCCCTCTAATTGATGAGTAGCAGGAGGAAGATCTTCGTCAGCATCCAGCAACGCAGTAGGATGGAGGACTCAGGATGGTGTGTCCCCTTGGACCTCCTCGACTGTCATTCCCTACACATCAGCATCCAGCAAAGTAGGATGGAGGCCTCAGGCTGGTGTGTCTCCTTGGACCTCCCTGGTTGTCATTCCTTACTCCTCAGCATCCAACAATTCAGTAGGATGGAGGCCTCGGGATGGTGTGTCCCCTTGGACATCCCAGACTGTCATTCCCTACTCGTCAGTATTCAGCAATGCATTAGGAGGGAGGACTCAAGATGGTGTGTCCCCTTGGACCTCCCCGACTGTCATTCTCTACTCGTCAGCATCCAACAACACAGTAGGATGGAGGCCTCGGGATGGTGTGTCCCCTTGAACCTCACCGACTGTTATTCCCTACTCATTAGCATCCAGCAAAGTAGGATGGAGGCCTCGGGATGTTTTGTCCCCTTGGACCTCCCCGACTGTCATTCCCTACTCGTCAGCATCCAACAACGCAATAGGATGGAAGCCTCGGGATGGTGTGTCCCCTTCAACCTCCCCGATTGTCATTCCCTTCTCGTCAGCATCCAGCAATATAGTAGGATGGAGGCCTCAAGAAGGTGTGCCCCCTTGGACCTCCACAACTATCATTTCGTACTCGTCAGCATCCAACAACGTTGTAGGATGGAGGTCTCGGGATGGTGTGTCCCCTTGGACCTACCCGACTATCATTCCCTACTCGTCAGCATCCAACAATGTAGGATGGAGGTCTCAGGATGGTGTGTCCCCTTGGACCTCCCCGACTGTCATTCCCAACTCCTCAACATACATCAACGCAGTAGGATGGAGGCCTCGACATGGTGTGTCCCCTTGGACCTCCCCGATTGTCATTCCCTACTCATTAGAATCCAGCAATGCAGTACGATGGAGGCCTCAGGATGGTGTGTCTTCTTAGACCTCTCAGGGAGTCATTCCCTACTCGTCAAGATCCATCAATGCAGTAGGATGGAGGCCTCGAGATTTTGTGTCCCCTTAGACCTTCCCGACTATCATTACCTACTCGTCAGCATCCAGCAACACAGTAGGATGGAGGCCTCAGGATAGTGTGCCCCTTGGACCTCCCCGACTGTCATTCCCCACTCGTCAGGATCCTGCTTCCAAGTAAGAGGGAGGCCTCGGGATTGTGCATCCCCTTGGACCTCCCGACTGACATTCCCTACTTACCTTGATTGTTATTGTTATGATTATGATCTCTAAACATCTTCTCACCGGGTGGAGTAGAAGTCTCGAGAGTGTACGTCTAATGGGACCACCCGAGTGCCCATGACTGACATCATTCTGTGGAGAAGGCGAGTCTCTACAGTGCGAGAATACAGGTGCGAGTATACCTAGGCGAGTACTGTGAGCCGTGTGATTATAACGAGTATCTTTCAAAGTCACTTCGATCCTATGATCTAGCGAGCACTCGTCACCTTCGAGCCTAAGAGCCTACCGATTTCCACAATGCATACGAGTATGAGAAAAGCAGGCAGACAAAAAGTATCTTTCCTTCGTATAAATTTGCGAGTATTACATGATCCAAAAAGCTTTGCAAAGTCTCAGGGCGGTCAAAATGGGGGACCTGCCGACTAGGCGTCATCATCGCCCCTGTTATCCTCGCCGAGATCTTCATCTTCATCTCCACCAATGTCAATGACATCATCTTCATCAACAACATCGTCCTCGTCATCCTCGGAGTCCTCATCCTCGGCGAGCAGCCCTGGGATAATGTACATCACCGTCAGGTTCAACCGACTCAAGATGACATTCCCGGTTGCTCGCGCGATGTTACGACGAATGCTTGGCATCTCGTCGCCATGGATCCTGATCATCTACCCCACCCGGGAAGGACCCTCCATTGAAGGTTGTTGCTCGACATGGCGAGTTTCCAGCTCGGCGAGCCTCACTTGAGCGGCCTCTAGGGCTTCCCGAGTGTCCTCCAGCTACTTCTCAAGTTGCGACATCTTCATCGCAGCCTCCACCTCGGCCTCCTGTGAGCATGGCAGTTAAGCCTTAGCGCGATGATCGACAAATAGCGAGCAATAGCAAGGGACATGTATTTCAAAAAGGGCGTGAGTACCTCGTAAGCCTTGCACTTGGCGTCTTGGGGCCCGGGAGTGAGGATTTTCCTGCTCAGCACCCTGGCCCACTCCTCATAGATGAGCAAGCTTCTCGCCATCTGATGAATGAGCTCCGCCGACTGCAGGAGCGAGCATGAGGTCTGATGGGCCATATACTCAACCGAAACCTTCTGAAGTGACTCGACATTGGCATGACCATAAAAGGGTGAACATGACATCAAACGCCACACCTCTATCCTCCCAATCCTCCGACTAGGCGGGAAGATTGGTGCTCAAGGTCAACTCATGCGTGGGCTCCATCCAGGTCACCAGCGGGAGACCATAGGCATCCTCGCCGCACTCGCCCTCCCCAAAGTTGGGGTGACGGTTAGGCTCGCCGGCCTCCGCGGGAGCCACCTTCCCATTGAGCTTCCTGCTCGCAGTATCCTTCTTCTTCCTCAGCGGCTCCTTGACCTTAACCTTTCCCTTGTCCTTCCTCTTCTGCAAGGAACCCACCATCTCGCGGCATCCACCGGGCTCTCGGGAATCTGCAACAAGTCGATAGGGGATGACGACAACCCCTCATCCTAGCGCGGTGGAATCATCGTGACCTCCTGAAAAGGAGCTGCCTCTTTCGCCATTGGAAAAGGTTCGCGAGGTAGAATGCGAATAGCTAAAGAAGAAAGAAGACTATGTATAGTCACTAACTGAGAGTAAAGGCGTGAGTATAACTGATACTCGCTCAACAAAATTACCTTAACCCGGGAAGACCCATGGAAGATCCTTCACCCGTTGTCGCTAGAAGACAATGTCGGATCGATGACCTCGAAAAGAGTTGAGGAGATTCTCCCTAGGTCCCTCCAGAAAGGGAGTGGCGAATATATGGTTAGGCGGCTGCTGAGATCGGCGAGGAATGTCCTCAAAGTCGCCGCCGACGATGACTATCAGCCCACCTCAGCGATGGTTCTTATTCGTTGTGCCGACCATTGTGCAGACATGGCTGCACAAGAAGACGCCATCGCCGGTCTCCATGAAGGAGAAGATTCTCCTGAAAACAGAAAGATCGAAGGCGATCATCTCTTCTCGCAAGAAGCAGAGAAACCTAACGATCATCGCCATATCGTTAGGGTTTAGCTGAGTGTGGACTATCCCGTAGTCGCAAAGAATCTGACGGAACTCCGGCTACAAAGGTAGTCGCAGAACAACCTCAAAGTGGCGGATTGGGAAGATGATCTCACCATCCATGAAGTTGTTCAATTGCTCACTTTGGCGAGGAAGCCTGGCCGAATAGCCTTCGGGCAGGAACTTCTCCGCAAATTCATCCAAATCCTTCAGCTGTGAGATTGATTTCTTGAACGACGCCGCAACGATGTTCCTTGCATGACTGGCACGCCAAGCAGCAACCTCGTCATTCATCGCAGATGAAAGAAAGAAGAGGAGAAAAGCGAGAATCAAATGCAAGACAAAGGGGAATCGGGGATACTCGCGAGAAGAAGAGAAAGGTCACTGATAATGTAATAAATACATACCCACCCCCTATTTATAAGTAGAGGTAAGGGAGGGGGTATGGGCTAGCCCACCGCGACTAGAAATAAAGGTGTAGCGAGAAGCACGGAAAGTCATCGTGGTGATGTTGCGCATCAAGAATCGTTGATCTTCAACACGCCAGGACCTGCATAGAAATACATATATGCTCACCAAATGTGTGCGACAATCCAGTATCAATACTCGCAAACAGTTTAAAGAAGACACGACAGATGCATCATCGCAGAAAACAAGATAACAAGTAAAGGGCGAGATCAAATGCTCTGCAAATAATATTACAATTAAAATGAGAGAGTTGGTTTGCATAGTCGCCAAAGGCGATCACTCTACAAAGAAAAAGAAGAAAAAATATACTGAGGTCCTATGGGATTTACATGATGATCCAAGGGTTGAGGATGTTTCCTAGACTAGTCCATGTTGCGCGCATGCTTGAAGTGCTCGGAGGGCACCAAAATCGCGCCCTCGCACTTGCGGAGCTGATCCTCGATCCTCGCCAGCCTCCCCGCTGAGCCCATTCTCGCCCGAATGCCAACCTGCTCCTCGTGATGGAGCTGTTGGCAATGTTCTATCATCGCCACGCACGGCTCTAGCTCATTGATCAGATAGAACCAGGAGTCATAACCAATCAACCTCATCTCGAATTCTTTGAGCTTTGCTACTCGCACCTCCAGCGTAAAGATACGGAGATGAGGCTCGCAGATGACCAGCCGATCGAACTTCGTCTTCGGCTCCATGTACCTGCGAGCATTCGTCTCCTGATACTCGAGGTCTGGTATCCCAATGGCGTCGATCAGCGCTTCCCCCAGAGTAGACGTGCAAGCTGTCAATCAAGAAGATGATCCCATGGTCAGCAAAAATTCCAGTCAAAAAGAAAATATCGGCTACAAAAGAGGCGACTAAGTACCGGTCTGAGGAGCTTCAATCCTCGCATCACAACGAGGACTACGAGATCGACCTCACTGAGGAGACCGGACCCGCTGAGGAGAAGGGTTGTGATGGGCAGTATCTTGCCGGCCCGATGAAGAACCCCCAAGATGTTCCCTACTCGACGGGGCTTGGCGCAGCGGCGACATGACAGGTCGCCTGGGGATATCATCGACATACCCTCTGTCGCGACCGTCCAGTGCTATCCTTCCCCCTCTTGGGTTGAAGAAGGTCGAAGAGCTTCCAGACCCTCCGCCCAAATGACACGATGAACCACCACGGATGGACCAATGGCTGGTTACCGACAATGGATGAATGTCGGCGGAAGTATTGACTGATGGAAGCAAGGGAGGCGGTGGCAGAAGGTCGCATAGGGGCAGCTGCGAGGTGCTCGCAGGAGCTGACTGAAAAGTTTCTGGAGGCGGTGGAGGTAGACTGCTCGTCAGAAGGAACCCTTTATCACTAGCAGGAGGCCGCGAGATCCTGCCTGAAGGAGGTATCTGGTCCGCTGACGCTGATGATGAGTCATGGTTGATTCACACAGATCGACCAACACACAATCCCTACTGGGATCCCAGCATGATTATTGGAGTTGATCGCAGAAGAGGAATAGACAGATGCTCGCCATGATCTCCAGAAGTCGACGGGTCTACAAATAGAGAAAATTTCATCATCTCAAAGCAAACTAGCATGGCGATGATCTTGCCAACGAGTATGATGTCTCTACCTCGCGAGGAAGCTAACTCTGGGTGCGACCGAGATTGGGACCCTGAAGGATCCACCACATGAGCGACATGTGGTGCAGAGAGCTTAGGAGCAGGTTGCTCAACATCATCAGCGAGGCCCAACTCGCTGAGTAGTCTTTGGGTGCTCGCAGGAGCCCCTGTTGGTCGGCAGAAGGATTGACGACCTTCTCTGCTCGAGCAGGTTACTGCTTCTTCTTCTTCTTCTTTACAAGCTTCGTCTTCTTCTTAAACGCGAGAAACTCTTCGACATCATCGCCCTCGCGAGCTTGCATCCGAGTAGGTGTTTGCAGCAAACCCTCTAGCTTGACCACACTCGCCCGAAATTCTTCCTCGAAAGTGAGCAAAATCTCGTGCAAGTTCAGATAGGCAGTCCAATAAAAATCCCCCGTATATATAGAGTCCCGGAGCCAGCTAGGTTGATGCCGAGTAGGTCTGATGCTCGCTAGGAGCAGCTCACAGAATAAGGGTTGGATGTTTCTTTCCAAACTCCTTCATTGCTCACATAGAGCGGGGATTGTGTATAACCTGTATTTTTTGAGGGTGGGACCCGATTCAGGCCACGCAGGAAGAAGTCAAAGTCAAAGGTCAAAGCAGAAGCTGGAAGTCAAAGATAAAAGATAACTCAGCCAGCAGGAACAATAGAAGGCCTATGCGAGTATGGGAGAGCATGTGCGAGCATCCCCACATACTCGCCAGGTGGGCGACCATAGGCGATGCTCGTCGAAGCCAGGCGAGATCTTCTCAAATGTCGAATAGTCTCCAGGTTGTGCTGGGCTATAAATAAGACCGCCCCCCCCCCCCCCCTCCCTTTTGGTTTTTCTATAAATAGGACCACATGGGTACCAGAAACTGCACCTTTGACTGAGCTTTCAGATGCCCATTTACAAATACTTGGACCCATCATCCTTGGTCGTCACTCTTGATACTCGCCAAGTCAGTGCCTTCCTCGTACCCTGTTCAGCCATCTTTGGTTATGGAGGGAAAGTCTCTTCTAAGCTTCTGGGTACGTGGTGGGACCTCCCTACCGTAGAACCCGTGGTCCTGGTGTTGCTCTTTTAGCCCCTTCATCGTTGTCCGTCAAGCCATCGAGACAGATCGATAGACGAGTAACCTTTGGCTACATTGATCCGAATATTTGGAGCTAGTATTTACCTGGCTTCAACACTTCGGGAATCTTTATTCAAAAGAGAGAAATCTACACACATCATCCAGCTCCCCCCAACCTTCTTCACCATTACAACATTTGAGACCCATCCTGGATACTGGATCTCGGATACAAAACCTGCCTCAAGCAGTTTCCTCACTTCCTCTCGAATGGGCTCTGCCAATGTGATGACACTAGCCCTCTTCTTTTCCCAGATGGGCTTGGTCGTGGGATTTAGATTGAGGCCATGCCAGACAACCTTAGCATCAATCCCTGGCATCTCGGCGATGCTCCAGGAGAAGATGTCGATGTTCTCTTGCAAGCATGTCACAATCTTTATCTTCTCGTCGGTATTCAGGGATCCTCCGATCTTCAGCAGTCTAGGCACTCCGGCTTTGGAGAGTACTTCTATCTCTTCTACTTCTTCGGCTGCATTCGTCCTTGTCATGTCTTCCAACACCTTCCCCATCTTCTCAGCATCCTCCATCCAGCCGATGGTGCTAACCGCATTGAGATAACAATCGCGGGGAGCTATTGGATCGCTCATGATCCTTACCTAGACGTCCCATTGGCAGAACTTTAAACACAAATGGTGGGAGGATTGGACGGCCTTGAAGAAGTTGATGAGCAGACTCCCGAAGATCACCTCGTAGCAGCTCGGGGCATCAACGATGATGAACGGTACTTGCATAAGGTGCCACCGAGCGTTACTAGCAGATCCGCTCCTCCATCCACCTCTTTCTTCTCTCTCGAGAAGCCAAAGAGGGTACCATAAGAGGTCATTACCCTTTCTGCCTCAACTCCCAACCCGCCGAACATCTTTTTGAAGATAATGTTCACGGAGCTCCCGTTATCCACCAAGATTCGATCGATGGTGTAGTCCTCCACAACTGCCTGAATTACGAGGGCATCATTGAAGGGATTCTCATTCCCTAGCATGTCCTCCTCCGAGAAAGTTATCTCCTCTAACGGGGGCGGTGCATGCGAGGTCGAGGTGATTCTTTTGCTGTAGATTTGATGGAGACTCCCCTTGTGGGAAGCTCCTAGCCCTGTGTTGGGAAAAACCCCTTTTGATTTAACTTAACAAATTAATTATATGTGATTTTACCCCTTAGGGTTTATTACCCACATTTTATAGTAAGGGTAATCTGGTCATTAGATGTCTTAGGATGTCACACTCAACTTAGAGTGTCAAGATCTAGTCAAAGCAACCACAAAACAAGTTAAGATAAAACTTGCGTCGAATACAAGTCGATGCAACTTCGACTTGATATCGACGCAACTCTGAGTTAAAGTCAAAGCAGATTATTCAGCCTGTCAAAGTATAAGTCAAGTTGACAGAACGTCGATAAGGACTCGACGCAGAAGGAAGAGCTTGTCGAAGCCATCTAACAAGTCGACGCAACGTCGACTACAATTCAACGCAGAAGTTAAGTGATCAAGTCCAAGGCTTCAACTCGACGATTACGTCGATAAGGAATCAACGTAACGTCGACATCTGAGTTTAGCCAAAGCTAAGAATAAATTTGAAGCTACGTCGATAAGAACTCAGAGGTGCGTCGACATGAAGATTGATGAAGTCGACGCAACGCGAATACAGTCAGAAAAAGGAAGCTTTTCTAGCTGTCCTTTTAGGACCTTTTCAGAAGGACCACCACGCTGGAGTCAGTTCTCCAACTGCTTGTTTGTTGCCAGGAATAGAATGAAGCCTTCTAGGACACAACAAATCACTTTTGGAAGCTATTTGAAATGAATGTACGGGTGAAGAACAAAAAAAGAAAGGAAATTGGGTGGCTGAGAGGAATTCCTTTTCAGGACAAGCCAAAAGAAGAAAGGTTTTTGAAAATACAATCATATACAATAAGTATGCAAAATAGGAGGAGAAAGACAACAGTCAACACATTATTTTGCCTGTCGAATAGGGTCTTCATCATCTTCCTTCTCAAACCTTAAAAGTCAGATTTTACACAAGAGGACTCTCTGCACAAGAACACATTTTGCTGCTTCTTCATGTTCATCATACAGCAGTAGAACCACAACAAGTGCTGAGAGAAAATGATCAAGCAGAAATACCCTTGCAAACCATCACTATCATAAGCAAGAGTTTATTATTTCAGATCCAGTGAAAGCATGACAGAAGCATCAACAAAGCATCTAAAGAATTCTGAGAACAGAATTCTCTCCTTCTCCTCTATCTTTTTCTTCTTACTATTTCCTTTACCTGTACAGAGTTTTAAGAATCCCTCTTCCAAAGGATTCAGTGGTTCAAGATCTCCTTATCAAAAGATCTGAGTATTTCAGATCTCATTATCAAAAGATCTTTGGTTCTAAGAGTCTCCTTATCAAAAGACTCAAACACATGTTGTGCAATCCTACCAGGGAGGTAGAAGAAAGGACTACCCACATTTTGGGGAACCTCTATAAAAATCCTTGTGTCTTTGCTGTGAATTTATGTGTTGTCCCATTTAACTTTTCTATGTATTTTCAGCAAACTTTATTTTATTTATTGTCATTGGTTTTGCTTTGTGCATAATACCTTAGTATTTTTATTGTATGTATAGTTAGGGTAAAAATATTTAAATCTCTATTCACCCCCCCCCCCCCACATCTAGAGAATTCTCAGAGGCGCACTGTGCACTTTCACCCTGCTCCCCCATGGATAACTCACTCCTGCTGCTGCTGCTCCTCCTCCTTGGGCTACTTCTCCCCCACCACCCTGGTCGATTCAGTCTGCATTCATCCTTCAAGCGACAACTTGTACCGTCTGTTGGGAATCTTGCCCACATGATTCCTGATTTGAAGAAGTCACCAAGTCAAGAATACTTCACTTTGTATTTGATCATTTCTCTAGCCTATAAATCTTAGGAAACTAGAAGAACAAGATTCGTCGAACGCAGAAGGGAGTTCGTCAAATGCAGAATGGAGATCGTCGAACTCTGAAGGAAGATCGTCGACCGCTGAGACTTGGCGGATTCGTCAAACGCAGAAGGGAGTTCGTCGAACGCAGAATGGAGATCGTCGAACTCAGAACGAAGATCATCGACCGCTGAGACTTGGCGTGTTCGTCGAACGAAAAAGGAAGATCGTCGAACTCAGAATGGAGATCGTCGACCACTGAGACTCGGCAAGATCGTCGAACGCAGAAAAGACGCGGTATCGTCGACTTCATCAAAGTGGCCTTGACGTCGAGAAAGAACAAACATCATCGTGAAGAAGCCTTGTCGCTGAAAAGGCTAAGTATGACTGATGGCACTGAACATCGCCGTAAAGAAGGAATGTCGTCGAGAAGACTGAAGAAGGACAGCTGAAGACTAGCAATTGGTGAAGTATGATCTGTCGACATAGTATCACTCATGTCGTCGAGAGAACAACATGAATACGACGACAATCTATAAGAAGGAAGATCACGACGACACATTCAGAGATAGCATATCGTCGTATATGAAGAATATCTCATATCGTCGAGATGAGAGGCAGAAGCAAGAACATCTGAAGCTCTATCAAGGCGTAAGGGTTCGACAAAGTCCTGTCGTCGAGATATTGTTTATGACGTTGTAACGATGGAAATATCGTCGAGACAGATTCAAATGTTGCGGACGCGCTGTCAGCAATTTATGCCGCCGTCTGATTGCCTGGCAGCACTTAATGTCGCCGTCTGAATGTCTATCAGCAATTGATGTTGTCAGCAATCTACGCATGCTCTTAAGGAATGAAGCATCTGACACTTAAGGAATTATTTCAAGAAGACCATTGGGAGCCTCACAGTCTTATAAAAGAGATAGGAGGTGGCCCTAATAAAAAAAATCAACAAGAAAGAACTTGAGCATATAGCGAATTGAACAGTACAAGCGGCACAAGATAGAGAGAAAAGAAGAAGCAGTCATCTTCATCGACTGTTAAGTTGCCAATCTTCATCAGGCTAAGAAAAGATTTGAAGAAGAACCGTGCGCTTAAGATCTGATTCAGAAGCATCTTCTTCAATCTCAAGGAGCCGATCTTCAACAGGCTAAAGTTGCCAATCTTCACCCGGCAGAAGAAACGGTTTTATTACTGTAATTTCTTGTAAGGATTGTGGGCCAACTTGTCTAGCTTGAGGGCTGGAGAGCTGTGAGGCTTGAGGGCCAGGGTAGTGCACTTGCGGGTGCGTTTTGTCGAGCTTGAGGGCTCGGGTGTAGTAGGGGCTTGCGGGCTTTGGCTGTAGGCACAGGACTTGCGGGTCTGTGTTGTGTAGGGCTTGAGGGCTCGAGTGTCGAGCTTGCGGGATCGGGGGCAGTAGGGGCTTGCGGGTCTAGGCTGTTGGGACTTACGAGTCCGTGTTGTAAGGCTTGAGGGCCTAAAACTTTTTGGCGGAGTTTTGCTGAGCCTAGCACACTGCTAGGTAGGCGTAGAGGGAAAGAGGACTACTCAAGACACCCCGTCTTGAGGAACCTCTATAGATCTTGTGTCGTCTGCTGTGCTTTTTGTGTGTGATATTTTACTGCTGTGCTTAAATACTCATAACTCACACTAACATATCAAAAAGGACCAAGATCACCTAACACCCCCATCTAGGTGAACGTTCCATAACTCTCAAGTGGTATCAGAGGGAGGTTGATCAAAGGAAGACTTAACCGTCTGATCTAGATCGAGGAACGACTCACCATGGCCGGTGGAGATCAAAATCGGGAGATGAGGTCTATGAAACTTCCGATCTACACCAAGGAGAACTTTCCTATCTGGAAGGAAAGAGTTAGGCTGTTCTTGGAAGCGACCGATCCAAGAATCTATCTGACAGTCCAACAGGGTCCTTTTATCCCCACAACCGCTTCCACCATTGATCCAACACAGAAGGTGATAAAGAAATATGAAGACATGACCAAGGACGAGCTAGCTTTGGCAGGCTTGGATAAGAGGGCACAGAATGTTATTGTAAGTGTTGTAGATGATTCAACCCTACAGAACCTAATTCACTACAAAATGGCCAAGGAGATGTGAGACTCCCTGATCGTATATATGGAAGGTACTGAAGAGGTAAGGGATGATAGAAAATCCCTCTTCAACCAAGAGTATGAGGCCTTCAAGCAGGGAAAGAATGAAACAATCTCCAACTGCTATGAGAGATTTTTCAAGATTGTGAATGGTGTGAGAAACTACGAAAGAGAGTTCACCAACTCTGATCTAAACGACAAGTTTCTCAGATCACTTACAAAAGAATGGGACATCAAGATCTGTGCCATAAGAGAGATGGGTCAGCTGGGCGTCATGGAGCCCAAAAATCTGTATGGAAAGCCGCTGTCTCATGAACTTCAGCTCAACACCAGAAAGGCTAAAGAAGAAAGCTTAAGAGTGAGCACAAAAGAGAGATCTGTGGCTCTAAAAGCTGAGAGCACCAGAAGATCCAACAGCAAGAGCTCTGCATCTCAGAATAGATCTGAGAGCAGTGAGGAATCAGAAGCCAGCTCCTCTGATTCAGATAACACTGATAGAGAGGTGGCACTCCTCTCAAAACAGTTCAGAAAGTTGCTACACAGAAGAAGGAGGGACAACAACAGAAGTTCCTCCTCAAGCTCCAGAAGATCTGACTATCATGACAGATCCAAAGCTCCCAGGGAGGACAGGTACAGATCCAACTCTAGTAGACATGATTTAAATAATACTGTTTGCTATTCCTGCAGCAAAACATGTCATATGGCTGCGGACTGTCCCTCTAAGAAGAAGGAGTCAAGGAACCATGAAGAAAGAAGAAGCTCGAGGAGCAAGAGGAACTCTGAAAAAGGGTTCGTGGCCAAGAAGACAAGAACATTGAGTGACTCTGACTCAAGCTCCTCTGGGACTGAGGACGAGGCACTTATTGGATTGATGGCCATCAATGAAGGCAACCAGGATGACAACTCTCCTGGAAAGGTAAATCACAGAACCTCCCTATCTGCCTCTGATTCTGAATCAGTGGTAGATTCTTTGCATGATGATGAGGATGTGTCTGCTGCCAACAGCATAGCCTCAAGATCCCAGTATGAAGTTGAATCTGAACTAATAAGACAATACAAAGACTTGTGGAAAGCCTTCATGGGCTGTAAGAAACTCCTCAAAGTCCAGACCAAGGAGTTAGATTCTTTGAAGCCTGTTCAATCTGAGCTCCAGAAGACAGCTGAGAAGCTGGCTACTATGAGCAAAGAAGTGAACAAATTTAAGAAAGCCATAAGGCTTAAAAATGCTGAGTTAGGACAGAAGAACAAGGTCATTAAGGACCTTGAGGAAATTGTGTTGGATGAGAAGAAACTGGCATCCAGCTTCTCAATGCCCAAAACTATCCTGCCTATCATTGACACCTTCTCTGGACAGTTCAGAGCTGGTATTTGTTTTAATCAAGAGACAGTTAAGGGCAAAGATTCTGAAGCTAGACCTTCCTATAAGAAGGTGTTGGTGTCAAGTCCTTCAGCCCACAGACCTGCAGCAACAGCAATCAAGAGTAAGGGAAAGGCTGTTCCTACAAAGCCTATTCCCAAGAAGGTGAATCAAAATGTGGTGAGATCGATTCCACCCCAATCTCACACATATGAGGTTCACCCAAGATCTGTTAGACAAGAAGGATTCTCCTCTGCTCATCAGCACTGCCACCCCACTCAGATGGTGAAGCAGAAGAGAAGATACAATAGACATGAATGCTGGTGCTGTGGGAAAGTAGGCCACTTTGCCTTGGACTATTGGTTCAACCCAACAGGGCTCAATGCAAAGAGAGTGCAGAACCCCTCGTGGTTTAGTATTCCCTTATACCAACCTAACAGGAACCGAGGACCCAATCCATTTTGGGTACCTAAGGGGAAGTAATTTGTCTTGCAGGTAGGTCCAAATGCCAACCAATCTCTAATTTGGTATTTGGACAGTGGCTGCTCCAGGCACATGACTGGAGTCAGAAGGTACTTGAAAGAGTTCACCCCTGTGGAGAATGAACCAACAGTGATTTTTGAAGGTTCGAAAAAGGGAGTGACCAGGGGCTATGGAAGCATCTCAAATGGGTTAGTTACAATCACAAAGGTGTCTTATGTGGAGGGATTGAAACACAATCTCATAAGCGTAAGTTAACTTTATGACTTAGGCTTTGTTATTACCTTCCACAAGGACAAGTGTCTAATTAAGAAGTCCTTAGATTTTGAGGCTACCTTAACTGGCACTAGGAGTGGGAATATTTATTGCTTAAATTTTCTCAATACAAATTCTTCCATGCCCATATGTCTTGTGGCTGATGGTAAAGAGGCTCTCTGTGTTCAATGGCACAAGAGACTTGCACACATCATCTATAAGACAATTGGAAAGCTTTTCTCACAAAACTTAGTTAGAAATGGACCTGACATTAAGTGCATCAAAGATGGTCCATATCAAGCTTGCCAGCTTGGTAAGCAGACTAGGACCAGCTTTAAAAGCATGTCTAACAAAGAGTCCACTATGTGCCTATTTCTACTGCACCTAGATTTGTTTGGTCCTATGTCAGTTCATAGCTTAGGAGGGAAGACCTACACACTTGTAGTTGTAGATGATTATTCAAGGTTCACTTCGGTATTCTTCCTCAAGAAGAAGTCAGATACCCTAGATATCTTGAAAAAATTTGTCAGGCAGATCCAGAATGAGATGGACTGTACTGTGGTCAAACTCAAAAGTGACCATGGGACAGAATTCAAGTCTGGGGCCATGACAGAAATTTGCCAAGAACTAGGTATCTCCCAAGAATACTCCTCACCCAGAACTCCTCAATGGAATGGGGTTGCTGAAAGGAAGAACAGAACCTTGATAGAAGCTTGTTGGACAATGCTAAGTGATTCCTCCCTACCAGAATACTTCTGGGCAGAGGCTGTCAATACAGCTTGACATGTGATAAACAGGGCTTCCATCATCAAAAACCACAATAAAACTCCCTATGAGTTAATGAAGGGAAGAAAACCAACCTGATCCTACTTTAGGATCTTTGGAAGCAAATGATATGTCCTTAATAATGGGAAATCCAAGCTAACTAAGTTTGCTGAGAAAAGCAGTGAGGGTATCTTTGTTGGCTACAGCTCTCATAGCAAGGCCTATAGAGTGTACAACATCAATAACCAAGCAGTGGAAGAATCTATTCATGTGGTATTTGATGAGACTAGCCTTATACATAAGGGTTGGTCTAGTTCTCTAGTGAATGCAGGTACAGTGGAGAGAATAGAGAAGCTATCCATTAAAGATAATGCTGATACTTCACCCAGAAATGAGAATCAGTCATTGACAGTTGAAATCGAGGAAGAACCTGCAGAAAGCTCAGAAACAACTGAAGAAGTGCAACCTGGAGAAGTTGCTGATGCAGAAGTACCTAGAATACTCCCAACTGCCTTGAGACAAGTAAGAGATCATCCCCAAGAGCAGATAATAGGAAATGTCAACCAAGGTGTGCTGACAAGGAGCAGAGCTGCAAAATGAAGCATTGTACCTGAGTTTTCTCTCTCAAATTGAACCCAAAAAATTTGAGGAAGAAAATCAGGATCCATTTTGGATTGCAGCAATGCAGGAGGAACTGAACCAATTTAAAAGATGCAAGATTTGGAAACTGGTTCCAAGACCCCAAGGACAGAACATCATAGGAACTAAATGGGTCTATAGAAACAAGTTGGATGAAAATGGAATCATCACCAAGAATAAAGCAAGGCTAGTGACAAAAGGCTACAGACAAGAGGAAGGGATAAATTTTGATAAGACATTTGCTCCAGTAGCCAGACTGGAAGCAATAAGATTGTTTCTAGCCTATGCAGTATACCAAGGATTCAAGGTCTATCAGATGGATGTGAAATCAGCCTTTCTAAATGGTGATCTCAAAGAAGAGGTATATGTAGAGCAGCCGTCAGGTTTTGTAGATTCTACTCATCCTGATTACATTTATTTTCTTAGAAAAGCCCTTTATGGCTTAAAGCAGGCTCCTAGGGCCTGGTATGAGACCCTATCAAGCTTTCTAACAGAGAATAAGTTCTCAAGGTGAAAGATTGTTAAGACATTGTTCCTAAGGGAAGTGAAGGGCAAGATCTTGCTAGTGCAGATCTATGTGGACGACATCATTTTTGGCTCTACAGATAACAATCTCTGCAAAAAGTTTGCCAACTTGATGCAGGGAAAGTTTGAGATGAGCAGTATGGGTGAGCTCAAATACTTCCTAGGTCTCCAAGTGAAACAATCTGAAGATGGTATATTCATCTCCCAGACCAAGTTCACTAGGGAGCTAGTCAAGAAATTTGGATTGGAGAGTGCTTCTTCAATGAAGACTCCAATGGGAACCAATATGTCTCTGGACAAGGATGAGAAGGGCATACCCTTTGATGAAACCAACTACAAATGCATGATTGGATCCTTGCTCTACCTAACTACAAGTAGGCCTGACATAATGTTTGCTACATGTGTATGTGCTAGATATCAGGTGAACCCTAAGGAATCTCATCACGTCTCTGTCAAGAGAATTTTAAGATACCAAAAGGGTACATCAAATCTTGGCCTATGGTACCCTAGGAACAATGGCTGTGAACTAACTGGCTATTCAGATGCAGATTATGCAGGGTGCAAGGAAGACAGGAAAAGTACATCAGGGGCATGTCAATTCCTTGGTGGAAGACTGATCTCTTGGAGAAGTAAAAAGCAGACAAGTGTGGCAATCTCAATAGCAGAATCAGAATATATCTTGGCTGGAAGCTACTGTGCCCAACTGATATGGATCAAACATCAACTTGAAGATTACAACGTAAAGATGACCAAAACAACCCTGTTTTGTGACTCCTCAAGCGCAATCTCAATTGCTAAGAATCATGTCTCTCACAGCAGGACTAAGCATATTGAGATCAGGTATCACTTCATCAGGGAGCATGTGGAAAATGAAGATATCACCCTTGAGTTTGTCCCAACAGACAAACAAGTGGCTGATATATTTACAAAGCCCCTAGATGACGCTAAGTTCAACTTCTTCAAATTCCAACTGGGAATGTTGAACTTAGAGTAATCCTCTACTTAGTTTTCACTAATCCCTTTCTAGATGATTGGTTAGATAACCTTTCAGGATTTGGATGAACTATAATCGAGAAAGGGGGAGCCTTGGACTATTATCTCCTAAAAGAAGAGCTCTAGCAAAGAAGTCAGAAAGGGGGAGAAAGGGCATCAAATGTTCAAGACAAGATGATCAAGAAGACGACCTCAAAGATAGGGGAGCAAAGAAGTAGGGGGAGCCATAAAAGAAGAGACATCAAATCAAGGGGGAGCCACAGGCTTGATGCACTCAGAGAGTTCAGCAAAAGATAAGTACAATCTTACATGCTCACAAGTTGAGATTATAAGATTTACCTCCAAGTGAAAGTAGTCTTGAATTGAGATTCTGACTTCTTCAAATAGGGGGAGATTGTTGGCAATCTTGCCCACAGCATTCCTGATTTGAAGAACTCACCAAGTCAAGAATACTTCACTTTGTATTTGATCATTTCTCTAGCCTATAAATATCAGGAAACTAGAAGAACAAGATTCGTCGAACGCAGAAGGGAGTTCGTCGAACGCAGAATGGAGATCGTCGAACTCAGAAGGAAGATCGTCGACCGCTGAGACTTGGCGGATTCGTCGAACGCAAAAGGGAGTTCATCGAACGCAGAACGGAGATCGTCGAACTCAGAAGGAAGATCGCCGACCGCTGAGACTTGGCGTGTTCGTCGAACGAAAAAGGAAGATCGTCGAACTCAGAATGGAGATCGTCGACAATTGAGACTCAGCAAGATCGTCGAACGCAGAAAAGACGCAGTATTGTCGACTTCATCAAAGTGGGCTTGACGTCGAGAAAGAACAAACATCACCGTGAAGAAGCCTTGTCGCTGGAAAGGCTAAGTATGACTGATGGCGTTGAACATCGCCGTAAAGAAGGAATGTCGTCGAGAAGACTGAAGAAGGACAGCTGAAGACTAGCAATTGGTGAAGTATGATCTGTCGACATAGTATCACACATGTGGTCGAGAGAACAACTTGAATACGACGACAATCTACAAGAAGGAAGATCACGATGACACAGTCAGAGATAGCATATCATCGTATATGAAGAATATCTCGTATCGTCGAGATGAGAGGCAGAAGCAAGAACATCTAAAGCTCTATCAAGGCGTAAGGGTTTGACAAAGTCCTGTCATCGAGATATTGTTCATGATGTTGTAACGATGGAAATATCGTCGAGACAGATTCAAATGTTGCGGACGCGCTGTCAGCAATTTATACTGCCGTCTGATTGCCTGACAGCACTTAATGTCGCCGTCTGAATGTCTATCAGCAATTGATGCTGTCAGCAATCTATGCGTGCTTTTAAGGAATGAAGCGTCTGACCCTTAAGGAACGTTTTCAAGAAGACCGTTGGGAGCCTCACAGTCTTATAAAAGAGATAGGAGGTGGCCCTAATAAAAAAAATCAACAAGAAAGAACTTGCGCATATAGCTAATCGAACAGTACAAGCGGCACAAGATAGATAGAAAAGAAGAAGCAGTCATCTTCATCGACTATTAAGTTGCCAATCTTCATCAGGCTATGAAAAGATTTGAAGAAGAACCATGCGCTCAAGATCTGATTCAGAAGCATCTTCTTCAATCTCAAGGAGCCGATCTTCAACAGGCTAAAGTTGCCAATCTTCATCCGGCAGAAGAAACAGTTTTATTACTGTAATTTCTTGTAAGGCTTACGGGTCAACTTGTCTAGCTTGAGGGCTGGAGAGCTGTGAGGCTTGAGGGTCAGGGCAGTGCACTTGCGGGTGCGTTTTGTCGAGCTTGAGGGCTCAGGTGCAGTAGGGGCTTGCGGGCTTAGGTTGTAGGCACAGGACTTGCGGGTCTGTGCTGTGTAGGGCTTGAGGGCCTGAGTGTCGAGCTTGCGGGCTCGGGGGCAGTAGGGGCTTGCGGGCCTAGGCTGTTGGGACTTGTGGGAACGTGTTGTAAGGCTTGAGGGCCTGAAGATTTTTGGCGGAGTTTTGCTGAGCCTAGCACACTGCTAGGTAGGCGTAGAGGGAAAGAGGACTACTCAAGACACCCCGTCTTGATGAACCTCTATAGATCTTGTGTCGTCTGCTGTGCTTTTTGTGTGTGATATTTTACTACTGTGCTTAAATACTCATAACTCACACTAACATATCAAAAAGGACCAAGATCACCTAACACCCCCCCCCCCCCCTCTAGGTGAACGTTCAATCACTAACACCGTCATTGGCTTGACAGAGGCTTCTTGCCTTCGCTGCACCACTTCTCCTTCTCCGGTAGCTAGCCTTCTCCTAGCATACCAAAAGTCAGGGCAATCCATCGTCCACTACCAGAAAAGGGACTTTTAGCCAGGGCAAATTGTCGTGGCTAAAAGCCCTAAACCGTGGCAAAAGGCTTTTAGCCACGGCCTGCCCACGGTAAGTGGGCGTGGGCAATGCGCGCGTGGCAAATAGTATTCGCCACGCCCGCTCCGCGGCTAATAACCTTTAACCACGACCTGTAGCCACGGATTTAACCGTGGCTAAAGGTCCCAATTTTATCGTATATTAGCCGCGAAATCTCCACCGTGGCTAAAACTCCAGTATCATCCTCATTTACCACGGCTTCTTGCCGTGGCTAAAGCTTTTACATATGATAACTATTAGCCACGGAAAATTTTTGTGGCTAATAGTTTCCTTTCATAATTATTTTGCTGCAATTTAATAATATGATTAACTATTTGCCACGAATTTATTCCGTGGCTAAAAAAATAAATTTATAGTATTTACCACGATTCCACCCGTGGCTAAAATTCCTTTCATGTTTCATTAATTATACACAATTTTAAAAAAATTATAATTAATCAAATACAATTACCAATGATCATCAAATTACTAATAAATTAATCAAACTAACACCAGCAAATAAGTGTTTGTACTCTTTTATTTTATCTCATTTTCTCCTCGATGAACTTTTCATGTACTCCCAAAAACTATGAGCTCCTATCTAGCTAGACCATCAACACAACTTTTTGGAGAAACATTTGGTACCAAAATAATGAATATTAAAAGGAGACAATTTTTATCTTAATATACACACACACACGATATATGCATAGAAAAGTACAATATTAATTCATATAAATTGTCTTCAATAGTTTATAGCACAAACCAAAATCAAATCATTCTTAAACTCCAAATGTAATCATTCCCAAACCACAAAATAAAACCAATCAAAAAACTACTGCATATTAATTAAGTTTTTGATTGATGCACCATGCCCTCCAACTCTCCGTCTTCTAAATCATCATGTTCATCTCCAACCTATAAAATTTCAAATATTACAAGTTTTTAAAAAAAATTAGCAATTGAAAAGTAACATTAAATACAAACCTGTCCAGTGCTAGATGGAATGGAAGGATCGTCAGTTCTATTCATTGTTAGTGTTAATGGAATGCCAGCACGCTCTAAAAGCACTTGCATATTTTGTTGAACACGTGTCATTTCATCCATTTGTGCTTTCATTTGAGTAATTTGAGAATCAACTTGAGATTGCACCTCCTCTCGAATTTGTGAACGAATTGAATTTGATGCTTCCTCGTTTAATTGTGGATTGCCTATACCGGAACCACATGTACGCACACGACCATGGCCATCCTCTCCCATGACCTTAACAAAGCAAGCATCTTTATATTTTGGAGTACGCTCCTCCTCGGGCAACTTTTCATACAAACTAGTCACATCATCCTGCATTATGAAGATACAAAATAATTTCTATTAATTTATTTTTTTCTTGGAAGGAAAGTCTATAATAAAAAATGGATCTTACAATAAGCTCTTTAACTTCAAGCTCAATCTTGCCATGTTTGTCAGTTCGTGTTCTTTTAAAAACATTAAGTCTATCCATTTCAACTCCCTCTACCTCCATCTAAAAAAATAATACATTATATTACATTAATCTCAAGCAAATGCATAATTATAAATACTTTTAGTTAATTAATTACCTTTTGTCGAATGGAGCGAAATGACGATCTTCCCATCTTATGATATCCTCCTTGACACTCACGGTTGAATGAATTTTGTGCTGATATATTCTTTATAGTATCATGCCCCCAGTACTGAACAAGTATTCTCCACTGATCAGCAACAACACGATCTGGGACGATAGATAAACGCTCCTCATCTGTTTCATATATATTATAGTTATGACATTTGATGTAATGTTTCCATTCTCTCCATCTCTCTCCAATTATATGCAAGCATTTAGTTCAAAATTCTTGAGGTGCATCTGTATTATCCTGCACTTACACCGTAAGATAATTAGAATTAAACAATATTATTTATGTTTTTAACTTGTTAAAAGAATAACATATATACCGGTACCTCCCGCCACAAACCATCAAGAACATCATCAGGTAAATCACTCCATCGTGCATATGTTAGCGGTACTTTAAATCCATTCCTCGCTAGCAAACCAAGTTGTCCTATTAAAGGTTGCTCACACTTACCAATAGGCAACCCATGCTTATCAAAATCAATATGAAACCGCTCTCCCGTGCCCCATGTTGAAATGCATTGAGCTCCACCACATCCTCTCTTACTACTATTTAATTCTGAGGCACCTTCATAAAAATGACAAAATTATATACCATAATTATCATGTAATTAAGCAATACAATATTCAAGTACCTGCAGATGCACTTGCAGTTGAATTAGATGCCGGTTGGGAGAGGGATGGTACATGCATAGTGGTTGGCTGGGAGACTGGTGGTGTATTTGTGGTGGGTGGTGTATTTGTGGTGGGAGGTGTATTTGTGGTGGGTGGTGTATTTGTGGTGTGCGGAGAGATCGATGGTCTTGGATGTTTAGTGGCTCGAAATACTGACTTAATAGTGGTTGCAGGAATAGAAAGTGGTACTGGATGTGTAGTGGGAGGGGAAACTAAAGGTGTAGTGGTGCAAGGTTCATTTAGTGATGGTGGATGTGTTGTGGGTGAAGCCAGTTGTTTTTTGGCATTCATAGCCCGTCCTGCAAGCTTTTTCTTCCCCATTCCTGCACAAAATTTTAATTGAAGATAATAATATTAATAGTAATATTGACATTAAATTTATTGAAAATAAGTGATCTGGGCGCCAACTTCGCTGTTTTTCAATGAACTGGGCGTCCGGTTCGCTGTTTTTCAGTGAACTGGGCGCCTGGTTTGCTGTTTTTCAGTGAACTGGGCGCCCGGTTCGCTGTTTTTCAGTGAACTGGGCGCCCGGTTCGCTGTTTCTAATCATAACTCTCTTTCATCCCCTTTTCAACATTTTATTCATTTTAATAGTGCATTCATATATGCCAAAGCAGCGCGTAATTAAAAGGAAGAAGAACTCACTCTTTCCAAATCATGGAGAACCCTGCTATATTGATCCTATTCGTATTGATTATGTGCTATATTTTTGTATTGATAATGTGCTTCCACAAGGCTGTTAATGTTCCGGAAATGGTTGTGTATCCCCGGCCCGGTGCGTTTCTTCTTGGGTTCCTTTGATTGCATTTACTGTTTATTAGATATTGGCGTGTATGAAATTAATCTAGTATAGTGAGGATCAATCTTTTTTTTTATATTAAGGACGAGTCACACAGTAAGACTAACACACTCTTTCATAATGAGGACGAGCCTCTGCAAAGACCCTGACATCAGTGGGAAGATCCTCATTAGAACAAGAGAAATCTCCCCGCACAACTGGCACAAGGACCATATTAGCACAATATTCAGTCGCACAGTTCACAATATGGTAGCCACGCTCAATCTTACACTCAAGAAGCCCGGTACCCAACATCTAATATCTCCCACTTGACCCATTCTGTTGTCTGAGCAAGTCACGGAGTCATAAATTTCTAAAGAGAATTCTAATGATATTTTTAGAGAGAAACTTTCTAGGGAGAAATTATTAGAGTGAAAGTGAGAGAATCATAGTGAAATAGAATCATTAGGAACTAGAGATTTAGAAAGAGTTCGGATGAGATTTTTAGATAAAGACTTTAAGTATGATAATCTTGGTGAGATAGAATCCCTGATAGATGGATTTCTGGAGAGAATCCTGATGAAATTTCTAGATAGAAAAAATTAGTAGAGAAATTTTTTATGTAGGAGAAGCCTAGTTAAATAGAACCCTTGTGAGAAAGCGCTCTTTTCTCTAGCCCTAAATGTGACAACCAACGGTGACTTTCACATATAGTAATAGAAGAATAACACGCAAGCAAATATTTTAAGCAAGAAGGCTTTGGCATAGTGAAATAGAATCATTAGGAACTAGAGATTTAGAAAGAGTTCGGATGAGATTTTTAGATAAAGACTTTAAGTATGATAATCTTGGTGAGATAGAATCCCTGATAGATGGATTTCTGGAGAGAATCCTGATGAAATTTCTAGATAGAAAAAATTAGTAGAGAAATTTTTTATGTAGGAGAAGCCTAGTTAAATAGAACCCTTGTGAGAAAGCGCTCTTTTCTCTAGCCCTAAATGTGACAACCAACGGTGACTTTCACATATAGTAATAGAAGAATAACACGCAAGCAAATATTTTAAGCAAGAAGGCTTTGGCTTTCCTCCGCGTGAAGGCCCAAAGTATGAGTGGCCGGCGAATGATTCACGCAAGTTATGAATTAATCCAAACAAGATTTACATAACAAAATAATACTCACGAAGTAAGGGGAAGCCGTAGCACGGAAATTCGATGTTCCCGGAGGTAGTGGCTGCTGTCCAGAGGCAGAAATAGGGCTGGACTGTGACTGGAATCGAGGAATCAAAGGGAAAAGCTCTGAATCCATGGACTGGATTCTTGGATGACTGTAGCGTGGTACTAAAATTCAGTTTCATTTTATGAACTTTTTCTGGAAAATGTGGGTGTTGAATTTGAAATGCAGGAAGAACATTTAATCTTCAATTATGTCATTATCAATGTCATTATCAACATCCAGTTGTGCATCATCAACTAAGACACCATCAACTCCATCTCTAACCCAATGAACATCATCATCACGCACATATATTCTATCATCTAATTCTTGTTGGCTTAGTGGTTCAACTTGAGGCACAAGCCGAGAAACATGGGCTGAATCCTTGGAGTACATATCAAATGAATCTCGAATTGTCAACTGCATAACAACTTCCCAATCGAGCTCTAAAGGATCTTTGACATAACACACCTGCTCTGCTTGAGTGGCTAATATAAATGGCTCATCTATCAGCTTGTTATGCTTGTACAACAAATGATTGAAGTTTACAAGGGTGAAATTAAACTCATCAACCTTTTTACCTACCTGAGGATCAATCCAATCACATTTAAATAAGATATACTTGAATTCATTAGTATAATGAATCTCAAAAATATCAGTTAGCTTCCCATAATAAGTGACACCTCCAATACGAGGGTTCTTATCCATTGAACTAGCATAGCTCATAGTGTTTGCTTTGAGCATCACACCACTATTTTGTGTATTTCTTCTACTATCCATGTACTTTGTACGAAAACGGAATCCATTGATAAAATATCCATTATATCTCCATGACCAATCACTTGGTCCTTCACTAAGATGCTTAATTTCCTCTGATATATTGATATCGCTGGATTTGACCTACATAAGTAGTTAAATAATTTTATAGATAATCATAATGCTTTAATAAAAATATTGTTGAATATACTCACATGTTGTTTGAACCATAAATGAAAAGATTCATTATGAAGCTTGTCAATTTGATTTTTGGTTGCTCGAGGAAAATCTTTTCTTAGTGATTCAATGTGTTTCCTATAATAAATTTCACCATCATAAACAACTAATACAAAAGATATTAAACTTGAATAAGTTCTAGAAACTCACTCTAGAAATATGGTGATTGCATCTGTGTTGAAAAGAACATGGCGATGCATTTGTGTCAATGTAATTTCATCAAGAAGCAACTTTTTGCCTCTCTTGAAAGGACGACCAGAAACATAACTTCCATCATTATTTCTACTTGGGCGATTAGACTTTGTTTCCACTCCATCTAGGTATCTCTCGCAGAAATTCATGCATTCTTCCATAAGATAGCCTTTAGCAATAGAACCTTCGGGATGAGCACGATTACGTACATATCTCTTAAGAGTAAGTAGATACCTAAATTAAAATACACATTATGTTAATAAAAGAAGGTAGAATATTGTCAAATACAAGCAAACATCATTACCTTTCAATGGGATACATCCATCGAAATTGGACCGGGCCAGCAATGGCAGCTTCTTCAGCTAAATGTATAGTTAGATGCTCCATAATATCAAAAAATGCTGGTGGAAAAATCTTCTCGAGATGACATAGTGTGAGAACAATACGTTCTTGCAAGGACTTTAAGTCAATTACTTTGTTACTTTTGGAGCACAATTGTCTATAGAAATTGGATAACTCAATAAATACCTTCACAACGTCTATCGGTAGAGCTTTTCTAATGGCTATTGGAAGGAATTGTTGCATAATTATATGCATGTCATGACTTTTAAGACCCCAAATATTTCTCTCTTTCAAATGAACACATCGCGAAATATTTGAAGCATAACCATCGGGCACTTTGATGCTTTTCAACACTCTTAAAAAGATATCTTGATGTGTTTTATCCATTGTAAAGCGAGCTGGATACAATAAAGTCTTGCCAGATGCAAGTAGTTGTGGGTGCAACATAGTGCGAATACCCATAACCTTTAAATCTTGTCTTGCCTTCAATCCATCCTTTGATTTCCCTGTAATGCCTAATATGGTATATAACAAATTTTCTCCTACATTTTTCTCTTGGTGCATCACATCGATGGAATGTCGTACTTGAAGAGACTCCCAATATGGCAATTCAAAAAAGATACTCTTTTTTTTCCAACCAGGTTTTTTACCAATATTACTTACTCGGTTATGCTCTTCTCTCTTCCTTTTCTTAAGGTCATCTTTCTTGTACTCAGTAAGTACGCCATCCAACTGTGCTAAAATGTCACTTTCCTTTAAATTAGGAGGCTTATCTTCAAACTCTCGATGTCCATCAAAAGATACCTTATCTCTTCGAAACCTGTGCCCACAAGGTAACCAACGACGATGACCCAAGTAACAAAATTTTCTACCATTTGACAACCAATGTGATCTAGTTTGGTGATTACAATTCGCACAAGCACATTTACCTTTTGTACTCCATCCTGATAAATTGGAATATGCTGGATAGTCATTAATTGTCCAAAGTAGTGCAGCACGAAGTGTAAACATTTGATTCTTTGATGCATCATATGTTATCATACCATAACTCCACAGTTCATTCAACTCTTCAATCAACGGTTGTAGATAAACATCTATCTTATTACCTGGCCCCTTTGGTCCATCAATTAACACAACAAGAAAGAGAAAAGCTTGTGTCATACACATCCATGATGGTAAATTATAAGGCATTAAAACAACCGGCCATGTGCTATGAGCAATAGACATGGTTCTAAAAGGATTAAATCCATCAGATGCCAAACCAAGTCTAACATTGCGATACTCAGCTGCAAATTCAGGAAAATCATTATCAAATTTTTTCCATTGAGGAGTGTTTGCAGGGTGTCGCATGATCCCATCATCTATGCGTTCTTCTATATGCCATCGCATGAAATGTGCCATTTTCGATGACATGAATAACCTTTTTAACCTTGACTTAATAGGAAAGTATCTTACTTGTTTTGAAGCAATTTTTGTAGTTGTGCACTCTACATTACCTGAGCTTTCACTAGGTTTTTTATATCTTGATTCCCCACATATCTCACATTTATCAAGTGACAAATCATTTCCTCTGAATAACATACAATTGTTAGGGCATGCATCCCAAGTCTCGTAAGAAAACCCCAAGTCTTTAGTGATTTTCTGAGCTTCATAATAAGATTTTGGTAGTTTTATGTTGGGAAACGCATCAATAAGAGTTTCTAACAACCAAGTGAATGATACATCTGTCCATCCATACATTGTTTTCCCGTGTAGTAACCTAACCATAAAAGACAGTGATGTATATTTAGCACAATCAGGGTACAATGGAGACTCTGCATCTTCAACAAGTTTTCTAAATTTGACATCCCCTTCTGTGAAATCATCTATTGGATTATTTGATGTATGTGGATCTTCATGCAAGCTAGCATCAATTACAGGAATGCCAGCTGCCTCATGTATCATTCCAATCATATCATCACTCAAATTTAAATGATGATTAATTGAGCAATCTCCACTATAATTTTGTGAATGACATAACTCCCCATGAAAACTCCATGTCTTTGATGAGTCCTGATCATATACACATTTATGGACTCATCCGGGCCGTTATTTAGTCATTTCTCCGCACTTTAGCCTTGTTATAGTTTATATTTGATAATCCATGCTAGGTGCACATCTAGGCCCACTTTGGTGTAATTTTCGTGCTTATTGTCATTAGTAGTATTCATGTGCTGTCAAGTGCCACTTTCAGTGGCTAGATCTGTGGTTGTGCTGGAATAGGAGTCGTGCAAGTGTTCCCGGTGCAATTCTGCACAGGAACACTGCGCACGATCGCCGGTTCTATTGCGCACGACCACTGGTCGTGCGCCACTGATCGTGTGCACTTAACCTTCTTTTCCCGAGTTCTGTTTGGTGTAGTGCGCACGCCCACCAATGCCAGCGTGCACGACCACCGGTCGTGCGCCACTGCTCGTGCGCATTTGCCATTAAATTTCTGAGTTCTGTTTGCTGAAGTGCGCACGACCATCAACTCCAGTGCGCACGACCACCGGTCGTGCGCCACTGTCCGTGCGCACTTAACATTTATTTTATGAGTTCTGTTTCATCTAATGCGCACGACCACCGACGATAGCGCGCACGACCACCGGTCGTGCGCTACTGGTCGTGCGAACATTTTATTTTATAATTTCATACCTTGCAGGTTCCACCCAGGCAGTGCGCACGATCGCAGAATTCCAGTGCGCACGACCACTGGTCGTGCGCCAATGACCGTGCGCAGTACTTATTCCAGCGCCTATTTAAACGCCTGTTGCGATTTTTAGGGTATTATCAGCCGCCGGGAGCGGAGTTCCTGTTCCGTACGCCGCCGACCTCCACCGTGGGACGCCTCCACTTCATCTTCTACGTAAGGGGAAGCCTCCTCCATCCATTCCAAGACTTCCTCCATTGTCCGTGAGTGTTCTCCATCGTCCGAAAGCCTCCAAGCAACCATTCTCTCATTCCGCCCGGTGAGAAGAAGAAGAAACCTGAAGTCGAAGACGACGGAGCTACGTAGGGAGATTGTGACAGCCCTCTACGCCGGAAGCATAGTCCGCCCGAGTCCGGAGGTAGCCCGACAACCTACCATTCTGGCTGTGAACGACCGCTAGTCTTCACCATCGGTTATTTCTTTCCTCTTTCCTTCATTGTACTCGTTGAGCCGTGTAAACTTGAATATTGCAATGTTGTTTAATGAAATGAATGTTTCCTTGTTGTTCTTCATGGTTTGCTTGTGATTCACTCCGTTTTCCACTCACTCACTCATGCCCGCACGCAAGGTGTTTGTTCCGCGTTAGCAAGAGCTAACGACGGTTGTGAAGAGGTGTTTGCGACCCTCACCCTCTCGCACTTGAGTACATTCCATCCGCCTCACGAAGCACGGCATCGCGGCCGTTGCATCCACCTCACTTCGCGAAGCGGTGTTTTCGACCCGCATCTCTTTTGTCGTTGCTAAGATTAGGAAAACCAACCAAAAGCCCCCCTCTTTGTGTTTGTTAAATGTTTGTGTAACAATAGTCACTGCGCGATTCGTTCACCCATCCTGCATTCCTCAAGAGACCGACATCCGGGGATTCTATTCTCCACAATTATTACTTGACAGCGACCGGTGCACTTGCCGACACGCATCAAGTTTTTGGCGCCGTTGCCGGGGAATGCAGGCGTGTTTCGTCTTGTGTTGTGACTTTCGTTATACGAGCAGTTGTTTTTGATTTTGTTTGTTTTCTTTTTGTTTGTGACAGTGCATGCAGAGACAAGCCACAGGGGAGCTAGTACCCTTCGATCCTGAGATTGAACGGACCGCTCGCGCACGAAGGCGCGCGGCTGTCGTACAAGCGGCAATGGGTGATCAGGTTTACCCAAATGATGGTGACGCAAGAGCGCCCGGCGTGGGGCAACATCAGCCTGGAGACGAGCAGGAGGCGGTCAGGCCTCGACCCCGCACGATGAGAGACTACACCACTCCAACTGCTGGGAGTGTGTATCCGGGGTTTGGGCCCAATATTATGAATAATCAGTTTGAGATCAAGCCAGCGATCTTAAACATCATCCGGAACAACGCTCAGTTCTCGGGGTTGGCCAGCGAAGATCCGCATCTGCATCTGGTGGAGTTTTCTGATATTTGCGGAACCTTCCGCTACGCGGGGATTGCTGACGACACGGTCAAGCTTAGACTGTTTCCCTTTTCACTCCGCGACAAAGCAAAGGTGTGGCTCCACTCCATTCCGCCCGGGACTGCTGCAACTTGGGATGCCCTCGCATCCAAGTTCCTTGCTAAATTCCATCCTGTGGATAAGATTGTAAGCTTGCGGCGGGAGATCGCCACATTTCGCTAACTTGACCAAGAGACCCTTGCTGAAGCTTGGGAGCGCCTCAACGATCTCCTTCGCCGTTGCCCTGGCCACGAGCTCCAACCATGGAATGTGGTTGAATTGTTCTACTTCGCGATCGAGCCCAACTACAGGGCAATGATCGATGCTGCGGCAGGTGGCACCTTGATGAACCACACCCCTGAGGAAGGCCTTCGAATTCTGCGCGACACTGCCTCCCACAGTACATTCTGGACTGCAGGGAGAAATGCTCCAAGAAGCGGCCGAGGTCTTTTCATGGTCGACTCTCTCCCCTCTCCATCTGCGACTGATGCTGTCATTACATGCGAGGGATGTGGAGGCGGAGGCCACCACGCGTATGAGTGTTCGGGGAACAACGTGGCAGGTGACTTCGCACACTTGAACTTGAACGAATCTGTTAATTATGTAGGAAATCAGCCTAGGGGGCGCCTTTCAATAATGCTTATAATCCGGGAGCGAGAAGTCACCCGAACTTCTCGTGGAATCCAAACACACCTGGCCAACGATGGGCACCGGGGCAGCATCAAAACGATGCTTACGCCTCCGGGAGCCAACCGAGGCCACCGCACCCGGACTATAATCAAGCACCCCCTACTCAAAAAAAGAGTAATCTAGAAGAGATGATGGAGAAATTCATGCAAGTAGCTAATTCGAATATGGTAAATCAAACTGCATCCATGCGAAACCTGGAAACTCAGTTGGGCCAATTGGCCCAAGTGCTAACCGAGCGATCGCAGGGGACCCTTCCCAGCAACACGGAGAAGAACCCAATTGATCAAGGGAAGAGTCTTGGGGATGTGGTAGAGGTTGAACCGAGTGAGCTGGTAATTTCTTGTTCCATCAACAATTTTGAAACGAAAGCTTTGTGTGATTCTGGTTCATCTCGCAACGTCATTGCGTTGCAAGATGTATCTAAATTACAACTGAAATGAACACGGAGGAAAGGAAATCCCTTGTGCTTGCCAATGGGACTGTTATTCAATCCGAGGGGGAAGTGAAGAATGTGGAGGTAACAGTTGAGGGGACAACTGTTGTTGCTGATTTTCAGGTTTTGGGCCCGCAGGACAATCATTCTATTCCTATCTTGGGTGTGCTGTTCTTGAAAGAGAGCGGCGCCACCCTTGATTTTGCTACGGGGTGCATTTCCCTAACCAATTTGGCGCTGCAGCCCACTTGCCCTGAAGCCACAGCTGAAACATTCACTCCGCCCCCTCCGTTTAATTTTGATGAATTGTTGAGCTGTGCAGGGCCTGAAGAAGTAAAAGAATCAAGTGAAGGGAAAACGGAGGAGTACTTGTCTAGTGAAGAAGAAGAAGTTGATCTTCGGCGAGAGTTCAGTTCCGAGACGGAGGAGGACTGCAATTCGGGAAACATTGACGTGAATGTAGTTCGGGATGCGGATTGTTTATCTCCCTGTGTTGAATCTTGTAATAAACAATCTAAGTGTTCCATCTCCTGGGCCGATCCGGTAGTCACCACGATGCCGGAAGTGACGCCACCCGCCACTAAGGCGGAAAATTCTGAAAACTTTCAACGGTGGCAGTCCCCGACTGTCACCAAACTTAAAAAGGAAAAACTTCTGCGCGACACTCGTGCTGCCGCTCTTCGTGGCAAGGTGGCGGAGGTTAGGGGAGCATTGGGTAATACCAGTGCTGGCCCTAAAGCCTTCACCTCCCGCCTACGTGCTACGGAAGACGCGCACCATAAGAGCGCTTTCAGCTGATTTGTGTTTTATGTGATGTGGTGAACTGTTTCTGAGTATCTCTTTTAATTCCTGCACTTTTTAAACAATGTTAATACAGGTATTTGGTCCAGCTTAAGGACGTTAAATGAAAGCGCTACTGGGAGACAACCCAGATTTCCTGATTTCGTATTTCTCTTTATCTAACTTCTTTTAGTTCAGCTTTTGCATTTGCTTTTGTTGTTTTGAGTTTTGTGCTTGCAGGTTTTGTGTTCGATGGTGCGGATGTTGCGGACTGCTTTTGATCGTAAACGTCAATCATCTGGTATGCTCAATTCTGAGCATTGGGTAACACTTTCTCTCCTCTTTTAGCTTCAAATTTCTAGATTTATTGTTTAGCTTAAGTCTGGGGGAGCGAATTTGTTATCCACTGCGCACGAGTTGCACTGCATACTAGAAGGTTGTTTCTTATTTATCCTTATCAATATCATTGTTTTCATGCGTCACACACCACTTCACCCACTTGAGTGCGCGCTTATCTTTTTGTTGTTGTTCCGTTTAAACTATTTTGGTCGGAATGTGAAATAGATTGTTAACGTAGGAATAATTATTTGGAGTGCGATGTTGACTCATGTAGTGTTCTAGTCACTTCGCATGCTATGGTAGAATTTGAGTAGAACTAGATTTTCTTTATGCATCTAATTTATGTTTAGTATTTCTGCGTAAATTTAGATTTAATATACTCAAGTGGTGAATTTGTATGAAATTGACGATAACCCGGTGTTGTGTGTGTGCGATTACTAGTCGTGTGTTGCTCGAGTCGGGAGGAAGGTTTACCTTTCTCGTGGGCTAAGAACTTGCCCCAAGCGACTCTCGAAGCATGGGTGAGAGCGACTCGTTGAGTCAAGCATGATGTAGGCCACCCTTTGGCTAGTTTGAGCTTTGTTACTCCATGTCCATTTCGTTCACCGTTGCAAGCCTATTTTGTGCCTACCATTCCTTTGTTCAGCTCCTCTTCGTCCACCAAAGCCTGAAGCCTATCCTACACCCGCAACCAAATTGTTTTCAACTGCGCTCATAATTCTCAACTTGTGGTGTGTGGAATCTTTGTGTTATGAAGAGAAAATAAAGTCTATCTGCTGATTTTGAACCAACCGGAGGATATTTTAAAAGAAGTAAAAGATGTTAAAAGAAAAAAAAAAGAGTATTTTGAAAAAAATCCTTCCGAGCTAAATAAAAAAAAATCTCTGTTGGTATTTGTGAAGTAGGCCGTGTGCACACCTGGTTTTCATGATGAGTCTGGGGGTGTGTCACACAAGCATTGGTTGTTGGTCTTGCGTGGTGCAGCGTTCCGTTAGCTCACTTGGGTTGCGTAGCCGCCGTGTTTAACTTTGAATATCATACCGTAACCTAAGCCCCGTTTTAATCCTATAAGTCCTACTGATTTGATTTGCGAGTTTGCTAGCGCCGTGGAGAGAGTGTGACCGGGCAAGCGTATGGTTCGCGACGTTGATGGATTTCAGCGGAGTTATTCCTAAGCCCCGATCTTTTGCAACACCCGCCTCAGTATCTTGTCACTTTCACACCGGGCATGATCGTCAAATTCTTCATAATTCTCCAACTGAGTATAACTAAATCTTTACTTACACTTTAATACTCATGTAAATTAGTTAGCACAGTTTGAATCTCCTTCTGCTAGAATCTCTACTCGCATGCGTATGTTACTTCGCACCGTACTCCCTTGTGTAATTCTCTATGTTAACTATCGTTTTCACACTCCGCCGGATTCGTTTGCTCGGGACGCGCAAACAGTTAAGTCTGGGGGTGTGATGAGTCCTGATCATATACACATTTATGGACTCATCCGGGCCGTTATTTAGTCATTTCTCCGCACTTTAGCCTTGTTATAGTTTATATTTGATAATCCATGCTAGGTGCACATCTAGGCCCACTTTGGTGTAATTTTCGTGCTTATTGTCATTAGTAGTATTCATGTGCTGTCAAGTGCCACTTTCAGTGGCTAGATCTGTGGTTGTGCTGGAATAGGAGTCGTGCAAGTGTTCCCGGTGCAATTCTGCACAGGAACACTGCGCACGATCGCCGGTTCTATTGCGCACGACCACTGGTCATGCGCCACTGATCGTGTGCACTTAACCTTCTTTTCCCGAGTTCTGTTTGGTGCAGTGCGCACGCCCACCAATGCCAGCGCGCACGACCACCGGTCGTGCGCCACTGCTCGTGCGCATTTGCCATTAAATTTCTGAGTTCTGTTTGCTGAAGTGCGCACGACCATCAACTCCAGTGCGCACGACCACCGGTCGTGCGCCACTGTCCGTGCGCACTTAACATTTATTTTATGAGTTCTGTTTCATTTAATGCGCACGACCACCGACGATAGCGCGCACGACCACCGGTCGTGCGCCACTGGTCGTGCGAATATTTTATTTTATAATTTCATACCTTGCAGGTTCCACCCAGGCAGTGCGCACGATCGCAGAATTCCAGTGCGCACGACCACTGGTCGTGCGCCAATGACCGTGCGCAGTACTTATTCCAGCGCCTATTTAAACGCCTGTTGCGATTTTTAGGGTATTATCAGCCGCCGGGAGCGGAGTTCCTGTTCCGTACGCCGCCGACCTCCACCGTGGGACGCCTCCACTTCATCTTCTACGCAAGGGGAAGCCTCCTCCATCCATTCCAAGACTTCCTCCATTGTCCGTGAGTGTTCTCCATCGTCCGCAAGCCTCCAAGCAACCATTCTCTCATTCCGCCCGGTGAGAAGAAGAAGAAACCTGAAGTCGAAGACGACGGAGCTACGTAGGGAGATTGTGACAGCCCTCTACGCCGGAAGCATAGTCCGCCCGAGTCCGGAGGTAGCCCGACAACCTACCATTCCGGCTGTGAACGACCGCTAGTCTTCACCATCGGTTATTTCTTTCCTCTTTCCTTCATTGTACTCGTTGAGCCGTGTAAACTTGAATATTGCAATGTTGTTTAATGAAATGAATGTTTCCTTGTTGTTCTTCATGGTTTGCTTGTGATTCACTCCGTTTTCCACTCACTCACTCATGCCCGCACGCAAGGTGTTTGTTCCGCGTTAGCAAGAGCTAACGACGGTTGTGAAGAGGTGTTTGCGACCCTCACCCTCTCGCACTTGAGTACATTCCATCCGCCTCACGAAGCACGGCATCGCGGCCGTTGCATCCACCTCACTTCGCGAAGCGGTGTTTTCGACCCGCATCTCTTTTGTCGTTGCTAAGATTAGGAAAACCAACCAAAAGCCCCCCTCTTTGTGTTTGTTAAATGTTTGTGTAACAATAGTCACTGCGCGATTCGTTCACCCATCATGCATTCCTCAAGAGACCGACATCCGGGGATTCTATTCTCCACAATTATTACTTGACAGCGACCGGTGCACTTGCCGACACGCATCTGTCTTGTACTTTTTTTGAAACCCATGAATAATTATATGCTCATGTGCAACAATTCTCTCTACAAGATAACGGTTGGTACATTTCTTGCAAGGACAGTAAATCCTAGTCTCAAAATCACTTGACTTGTTTTGATAAGCATAATCCAAAAACTTGTCAACACCCTTAATATATTCATCTGAAGTTCTATTTTGCAAATCAATCCAACTTTTATCCATGTTATATGCTCAAGTAACCTACATAGAAGCTCATAATAAGTGATTTATAGGGGGGATTTTAAACTAGAAATCAGTAAAACATGAAAAAGTACAAGCAAAGTAAATAAATATCTATTTGCTCCGCTTGACCCTCTACCGGCTAATACTACGGAGCACCCCTACAAACATCAATCACAGAGTCTACCGTGCTTCGCTTAGCCACTACTTGACTAATACCTCAAAGCACACCTAGAATATAGGAATGTAAAAGGAGATAGAGATGAAGAGAGTGAAACCTATGCCACAATCTGTACCCGGAGAAGTGCCGTAAAACCAACGATAAGTCCTTCTTATCTTGTTACCTGCTATTTAAAAAAATATTGAAATTAATCATTGATATTATAACTTCACATAATTAGCAGAATTAAAATATCAAAATTAGCAAAATTATTGTAGGAATTCTCTGTGAACTTTCACTCTAAATATCATCATAATACCTAATTTTACTTGCATTTATCAAAACTATTGCCAAATTATTATAACTCATAAGGAAATCATTTTGTTACAAAAATCGGATCTTGAAAAATCACAGTTAACACATTCATACACATACAACAACACATTCATACACATACAACATAAACAACATAAACAAGTAAGACGGTGAGGAGGAACTAATTGTACACAACCTAATTCTCCTTCAGGATAGGTCAATTTAGGCTACCAGAGGGAGGGATGCTGATCTCGTCTCATATTTTCCCGTCTGCCATCAAAGACACTCACACAACCACATAACACATAAATACACAAACACAACACACAAGCACAAAACACATACAACATCACAGTTAACACATTCATATACAAACACAACACACACAACCACAAAATACATACAACCTGTTATGCAATGCAAGGTAAAATCGAATCATGAAAAAGGGGGCAAAATGTTTTTTATACCTAAACTGAAGGTGGGCCAAGAAGGAGGAAGAAGCCCTCGTTGTTGTCGCCGGAGAGAAGGAAAACGTTGGAGGATGAAAATCCTAGCTGTCGTCGTCGGAGAGAAGGAAGAAGGAGCGGCGAAATGCAGTGGTCGGCCGATTAGGTCGCCGTATGCAATGCTCTAGGGCTTCGCCAGACCTTCGCCGGAGAGGAGAAGGAGTATGGAGCACCACTGGACCTTTGCCGGAGAGGAGAAGGGGGATGAAATCGACGGTGAGGAGGAGGATCGGCGATTTCGACGGAGAAGGAAGGAGCGCGCCTTGCGGGGTTCGTTCTATCGAGAAGGCTGCGCGCAAAACCGAGGAAAAAGGAAAAAAGGCTCGGTTTTGACCTATAGGTTTTGGCTTAAAAAAAATGAAAAATAATTAAATAAATTTTGTGGGGGGGAGAGATTTTTTAGTTTCCCTCCATTATTTTTAGGTTGGTTGCCATAAATTATTAAGAGTGTTTTTTATTAATTATTGAAAAATAAAAAATGATACAACAAAATTATTAAATGTTTTTGAAATAAATAATTATAAAATATTGATGTATATTTTTTTACGGTCATTTTGAGTACTCATATGTGTATGTTGCGGGCGAAGCCCACCGTCGCCGACCGGGTACTGTCGAATGTGGGCGCAACCTGCTAAGTGTTAGCGAGCACGGGCGAAGCCCGTGCGGAGCTGGTCGTAGTTAATATACAAAAAAAAATTGGGCCTGGGGCGCTGCCCCCGGACCCTGCAGGGGGCGCTGCCCCCTTGATCCCCGTCCGCTGACCAGGCAGCGGAACCCCCAAAAACTCGACATGGGGCATTTGATATAAGATATTGGGCAGTGAAACCCACAATAACTATACATATAGGGGCAGCATGATACGAGGTTGGGATCTCGGAACCCCCAAAACTCTTTGTAGCTAGGGGCATTTGATACGTGCCTGAGAGCTCAATCATCTTAGGTACAATTCGTTTAATTGGCTCATCGATGTTGTCATTTTTGTGGTTATCATGTGCAACTCAGTTCCTACTATTCCTTAGAACATTCACCTAGCGCCTGATCATTGATGTAATCATATTCTCCATATGAAAAAAAATATCTTGGTATGATCGCAGATAATAATTTGATGAGATTATTGAACTACAAGCCAAATATTAGCTACCTGATGTGTCGACGCTAGAAGTTACGTATGATTACAATTCGATAACATCGATCATATTCATAGTGAACACATGCATTCATCATAATTATTATTCGTATAAAGGTCACGACGTTTGAGATCGTTGCTAGCTATCATCAATATTATATCTTCATCAATATTATAACTTCATCAATATTATAGCTTCATCAATATTATAACTTCATCAATATTATAGCTTCACATAATTATTCAAAAGTAGTTCTGCTCTTAGATTGAGTGTTGTTGATCTCCTCATAGCACGTGATGTATAGTATACATGATTGAATGGCATGTGACACAAATTTATTAAATATTTGAAAAATAATGTCTAAATTAATATTAATATATTTATGCATATGTTATGAATAAATTAAAAAACTAATTTTTTGTTAATTATCTCATAATAATTTTTTGCCACGGCAAAAAACCGTGGCTAATACTTATGTATTGACCACGAACTAAGAATTGTGGCTAAAAGTTTAGCCACGAATTAGGAAACCGTGGCTAATAGTATTTTTTTAGCCACGAATTCGGTAAACCGTGGCTAATGTTGTTTTTTTTGCCACGAATTTGCCATCCGTGGCTAATACTTACTTATTAGCCACGAATTAGGGAGCCGTGGCTAATACTTAACTATTAGCCACGATTTTGGACCGTGGCAAAAAAAAGTGTGCCTAAAAGTCATTTTTCTAGTAGTGGTCCCATGCCCCTCCACATGATACAGCTCGCAGTAGAGTGGAATCTCCTCTTCCTGCGACCTTCTTTGCCGGTTCCTTCGGGTTGGTCTGTTACCCCACTAGGCAACGACCATCGCTTCCTCACAGTCTCTTTCCTGACGCCTTTTTGGCTGGATGAAGTTTCTTCTTTCCGGGGAGAATCTTCTTCCCGGACCTTGTCGCTCGGGTCTGCCTCCCGACCTCCACAGTGGCCGATTAATAGGGATCTGGTACTTCCTTTCCTCCTCCCGACGCTCCGGAGCCACTAGGGGCCTCCTTACGTTATGCCTCATTGGGTCTTCCCTCTTGGGCTCCCCCTTCCTTCATTCTTCCTTCTTCCTCCCACCCTGCCTACGGGGCTCCTCCTTCCCACGAACAGGGACTTTCTCTTCCTCTTCCTCCTCCCCGGTCAGCTTAGTGAGCTTGACCAGGAAATCGCGATTCGAGGCCTCCCCCTAAACGAACTTAATGACTCGCTCAATAAACTCTTCGTAGGACAAGGGGGGATCTCTGATGATCTCTAGCTTGAAGAGGACCTCCCTTAGGCCACACATCAGGGCTAGCTGCAAGGTGAAGCCATCCACCTCCTGGATGTCAAGAACTTCTTCTTGGAAGCGGTCGATGTAGTTTTCTAATGTCTTCTACACTCCTTGCACTAGATAGAAGAGGGTCGTTGTTGAAACCAGTTTCCCGGTTTCAGCGTTCGAAAGGGGGTTGCGACTAACCCTTACTTGACCTAAGCCTAGACCCTTGACCGGTTACTAGGAACTAGGAGAACTTGCCCTTGAAGAACACTTGAATCTAGGAACGAACCCCTTAAGCTTCAGCGAGGAGGTCCCACCACATACCCGGAAGATCTTAGAGCGCTTCCCCTCCCAAGCCAATGCTGAGCCTGGGCACCTTGGAGGGCACTAAGGAACACCTCACCGACCACCTTCAACGTCAAGGGGAGGGGAGGGGTAGTGCTTGCTCACGCGTGAGGGAGGGGGTAGGATCCAACCAAACCTCCCCAAGGTGCCCATGGGGGTCTATTTATAGACTTTCCCAAAAATGGACTGCGAATAGCCAAAATTGGACTGCGAATAGCCAAAATTCTGTTATCCGCAGTCCGATCATGACCATGAGCAGTCAAAGCAGAAGGAGGGGCGAGTGGGGTTCGAGGTGCCCGCTCCCCCCCTCATGGGAGGTCCTGCTTGCCTCCTCTAAGGGTGCCGGGCGAGTGGGAGGGTCTCCCCCACTTGCCCAAAGGGGGCGGCGAGTGGGAGAGCCTCTCCCACTCGCCCCCAAAGGGGGCCGACGAGTGGGAGGGCCTCTCCCACTCGCCCGGCGAGTGGGAGGACCTCTCCCACTCGCCCGGCGAGTGGGAGGGCTCCTCCCACTCGCCCAAAGGGGCCGGCGAGTGGGAGGGCCTCTCCCACTCGCCCGGCGAGTGGGAGGGCTCCTCCCACTCGCCCAAAGGGGCCGGCGAGTGGGAGGGCCTCTCCCACTCGCCCGGCGAGTGGGAGGGCTCCTCCCACTCGCCCAAGGGGGCCGGCGAGTGGGAGAGCCCCTCCCACTCGCCCGAAAGGAGTGGGGGGAGCGGGTGCTCCCTCCGCTTCCTCCTGCCTCTTTTTGCCTTACCCGGTCTCGACCGTCTCGGCTACCTTGAGTTGTCTTGGTCTCGTCCGGGTCGGGTCACACCGACTCGGGAAATATGAGGGTTGTACACAATCCCCGCTCTTTGCGAGCTTGTCCCAAGCTCGGAAAGAAAGTCCAACCCACCTATTTGACGGTAGGTGGGACCTGAGGAGAATCCACGAAGGGATCTACCAACGGGACATCTCTGCCGAACTTTTCGGCTGAAGTTACCTTGAGACGAAGGGCAAACCCTTCTCCACTAGACACCCCTCCTGTGAGCCGAGCTCAACTGGAGGTGGAGAAAGCTCAACACCTTGGGTCGAGCTAGACTCGACCGAAGGTGGAGGAAGACTCAACACCTCTAGTCGAGCTGAACTCGACTCGAGATGGGGAACAAACCTTTCTCCACTAGACACCCCTCCTGTGAGCCGAGCTCAACTGGAGGTGGAGAAAGCTCAACACCTTGGGTCGAGCTATGCTCGACTGAAGGTGGACGAAGACTCAACACCTCTAGTCGGGCTGAACTCGACTCGAGGTGGGGAACAAAACTCCACTAGACACCCCTCCTGTGAGCCGAGCTCAACTGGAGGTGGAGAAAGCTCAACACCTTGGGTCGAGCTAGGCTCGACTGAAGGTGGAGGAAGACTCAACACCTCTAGTCGGGCTGAACTCGACCCGAGGTGGGGAACAAACCTTTCTCCACTAGACACCCCTCCTGTGAGCCGAGCTCAACTGGAGGTGGAGAAAGCTCAACACCTTGGGTCGAGCTAGACTCGACCGAAGGCGGAGGAAACTCAACATCTCTGGTCGAGCCGAACTCAACCTGAGATGGGGGAAACTCAACATCTCTGGTCGAGTCGAACTCAACCTGAGATGGAGGGAACTCAACATCTCTGGTCGAGTCGAACTCAACCTGAGACGGAGGGAACTCCACATCTCTGGTCGAGTCGAACTCAACCTGAGATGGAGGGAACTCAACATCTCTGGGCGAGTCGAACTCAACCTGAGATGGAGGGAACTCAACATCTCTGGGCGAGTCGAACTCCACCTGAGATGGAGTGAACTCAACATCTTTAGTCGAGTCGAACTTAACCTGAGACGGAGGAAACTCCACATCTCTGGTCGAGCCGAACTCAACCTGAGATGGAGGGAACTCAACATCTCTGGGCGAGTCGAACTCAACCTGAGATGGAGGGAACTCAACATCTCTGGGCGAGTCGAACTCCACCTGAGATGGAGGAAACTCCACATCTCTGGTCGAGCCGAACTCAACCTGAGATGGAGGGCACTCAACATCTCTGGGCGAGTCGAACTCAACCTGAGATGGAGGGAACTCAACATCTCTGGGCGAGTCGAACTCCACCTGAGATGGAGGAAACTCCACATCTCTGGTCGAGCCGAACTCAACCTGAGATGGAGGGCACTCAACATCTCTGGGCGAGTCGAACTCAACCTGAGATGGAGGGAACTCAACATCTCTGGGCAAGTCGAACTCCACCTGAGATGGAGGAAACTCCACATCTCTGGTCGAGCCGAACTCAACCTGAGATGGGGGAAACTCAACATCTCTGGTCGAGTCGAACTCAACCTGAGATGAAGGGAACTCAACATCTCTAGTCGAGTCAAACTCAACCTGAGACGGAGGGAACTCCACATCTCTGGTCGAGCCGAACTCAACCTGAGATGGAGGGAACTCAACATCTCTGGGCGAGTCGAACTCAACCTGAGATGGAGGGAACTCAACATCTCTGGGCGAGTCGAACTCCACCTGAGATGGAGGGAACTCAACATCTCTGGGCGAGTCGAACTCCACCTGAGATGGAGTGAACTCAACATCTCTAGTCGAGTCGAACTCAACCTGAGACGGAGGAAACTCCACATCTCTGGTCGAGCCGAACTCAACCTGAGATGGAGGGAACTCAACATCTCTGGGCGAGTCGAACTCAACCTGAGATGGAGGGAACTCAACAACTCTGGGCGAGTCGAACTCCACCTGAGATGGAGGGAACTCAACATCTCTGGGCGAGTCGAACTCCACCTGAGATGGAGTGAACTCAACATCTCTAGTCGAGTCGAACTCAACCTGAGACGGAGGAAACTCCACATCTCTGGTCGAGCCGAACTCAACCTGAGATGGGGGAAACTCCACATCTCTGGTCGAGCCGAACTCAACCTGAGATGGAGGGAACTCAACATCTCTGGGCGAGTCGAACTCAACCTGAGATGGAGGGAACTCAACATCTCTGGTCGAGTCGAACTCAACCTGAGACGGAGGGACCTCAACACATTCCAGGGAGCAGAGCTCAACTGAAAGTGGAGGCAGCTCAACACCTTCCAGGGAGCAGAGCTCAACTGGAAGTGGATGCAGAAGAGGAGAGGGGAGGAGGAAGAAGTGTACCTTCGAGGGCGGCGACGCCGGCCCCCTCCCGGCCTGCTGAAGTTGAGCGCGCTCGGGGGAAGATCATGACGTCAACAGCCTGAGCCATGGTGAGTTGCCATCATGATGTGGATGCCCTCCGAGTTAACTGGAGGGGGGTCTCTGCCAGCAACATCTTGCCCGAGTTCTTTCCTTCACCCGGGCGATCTGACTCACCTCCCAGCAGTGGCGACTGCTGCCCCTGGTCGTGAGGGTGGCCAGTTCTTCCTTCTTTTCTCCCGCTCCTTATAGGAGTTATGTACTTTTTGCATTTGCTTTTCCTTTTAACCTCTTCCCCTGTACCGCTGGAGGATTTGATACCTTACTTGAACCGATCATTGGGTAGTTAATCGATCTGATGAGCCTCCCATCTGCCGACATGACTGAGTCTGGGGAGTGGTATCTTTAGTCAAGGATCTTACAGATTGGAGGCGAAAGTACCCACCTGCGTCCTAGGTGCTTACCTTCACCTGGAGGCAGAGGAACTCCACGCCCTCCCAATCCGACTGGAGGTGGAAGTACTCATCCATGTCCTGGGAGTCTTAGCTCAACCGGGGGTGGAGGAACTCAACACCTTCCCAGCACCCTTACCGATTGGGGGCGTAAGTGCCCATCCGCGTCCTAGGTGCTTACCTTCACCTGGAGGCAGAGGAACTCAACGTCCTCCCAATCTGACCGGAGGCGGAAGAACCCATCCACGTCCTAGGTGCTTACCTTCACCTGGAGGCAGAGGAACTCAACGCCTTCCCAGTCCCTTTACTGATTGGAGGTGGAAGTACCCATCCATGTCCTGGGAGTCTTAGCTCAACCGGGGGTGTAGGAACTCAACGCCTTCCCAATCTGACTGGAGGTGGAAGTACCCATCCATGTCCTGGGAGTCTTAGCTCAACCGGGGTTGGAGGAACTCAACACCTTCCCAGTACCCTTACCGATTGGGGGCGTAAGTGCCCATCCGCGTCCTAGGTGCTTACCTTCACCTGGAGGCAGAGGAACTCAACGTCCTCCCAATCTGACCGGAGGCGGAAGTACCCATCCATGTCCTGGGAGTCTTAGCTCAACCGGGGTTGGAGGAACTCAACACCTTCCCAGTACCCTTACCGATTGGGGGCGTAAGTGCCCATCCGCGTCCTAGGTGCTTACCTTCACCTGGAGGCAGAGGAACTCAACTTCCTCCCAATCTGACCGGAGGCGGAAGTACCCATCCATGTCCTAGGTGCTTACCTTCACCTGGAGGCAGAGGAACTCAACGCCTTCTCAGTCCCTTTACTGATTGGAGGTGGAAGTACCCATCCATGTCCTGGGAGTCTTAGCTCAACCGGGGGTGGAGGAACTCAACGCCTTCCCAATCTGACTGGAGGTGGAAGTACCCATCCATGTCCTGGGAGTCTTAGCTCAACCGGGGGTGGAGGAACTCAACGCCTTCCCAATCTGACTGGAGGTGGAAGTACCCATCCATGTCCTGGGAGTCTTAGCTCGACCGGGGGTGGAGGAACTCAACGCCTTCCCAATCTGACTGGAGGTGGAAGTACCCATCCACGTCCTGGGAGTCTTAGCTCAACCGGGGGTGGAGGGACTCAACGCCTTCCCAGTCCCCTTACCGATTGGAGGTGGAAGTACCCATCCAAGTCCTGGGAGTCTTAGCTCAACCGGGGGTGGAGGAACTCAACGCCTTCCCACTCGGTTGTTGAACCGCGAGTCGACCTGACGAGTCCCCCATCTACCGGCATGACTGAGCCCGGCGGGGGATCTCCAGTCAGGGATCTTAGATCGGGGTATTACCCCAGAACCCTTTTTCATTCCTAGTTCGTCTATTACAACTTCACTACCCTACGCCCTTCCAGGGCACTTTATTACACCTCGCCCTTCCTGGGCACTTCACTTACATCTCGCCCTTCCTGGGCACTTCACTTACATCTCGCCCTTCCTGGGCACTTCACTTACATCTCGCCCTTCCTGGGCACTTCACTTGGCCGCACGCTCCTTGGTCATCTTCTTCGCCACTTCTTCTGTCTCCGCAACTCCTTCTTGGCCCTTCCAGGTGAAGTTACTCCCCCCTGGTTGGACGGGGGCGTTCTTATCGCCTCCCTGCAGGTGGTGTCGAGCATTCGCCGCGAGTGAAGGATGCGACCTGCAGGAGCTCCAGGATCCCTTTGCTGAACTCATCGACGTCGCCCTTCTTTACATACTCGCATGCCGGAGGCGAGTCTCCCAACTCGTCGCTTCCAGCCATGAGACATGGCTCAGAGCTTTCCGAACTAGTCGCTTCCACGCTCACCGCACCAGAATGTTGAAACCAGTTTCCCGGTTTCAGCGTTCGAAAGGGGGTTGCGACTAACCCTTACTTGACCTAAGCCTAGACCCTTGACCGGTTACTAGGAACTAGGAGAACTTGCCCTTGAAGAACACTTGAATCTAGGAACGAACCCCTTAAGCTTCAGCGAGGAGGTCCCACCACATACCCGGAAGATCTTAGAGCGCTTCCCCTCCCAAGCCAATGCTGAGCCTGGGCACCTTGGAGGGCACTAAGGAACACCTCACCGACCACCTTCAACGTCAAGGGGAGGGGAGGGGTAGTGCTTGCTCACGCGTGAGGGAGGGGGTAGGATCCAACCAAACCTCCCCAAGGTGCCCATGGGGGTCTATTTATAGACTTTCCCAAAAATGGACTGCGAATAGCCAAAATTGGACTGCGAATAGCCAAAATTCTGTTATCCGCAGTCCGATCATGACCATGAGCAGTCAAAGCAGAAGGAGGGGCGAGTGGGGTTCGAGGTGCCCGCTCCCCCCCTCACGGGAGGTCCTGCTTGCCTCCTCTAAGGGTGCCGGGCGAGTGGGAGGGTCTCCCCCACTTGCCCAAAGGGGGCGGCGAGTGGGAGAGCCTCTCCCACTCGCCCCCAAAGGGGGCCGACGAGTGGGAGGGCCTCTCCCACTCGCCCGGCGAGTGGGAGGACCTCTCCCACTCGCCCGGCGAGTGGGAGGGCTCCTCCCACTCGCCCAAAGGGGCCGGCGAGTGGGAGGGCCTCTCCCACTCGCCCGGCGAGTGGGAGGGCTCCTCCCACTCGCCCAAAGGGGCCGGCGAGTGGGAGGGCCTCTCCCACTCGCCCGGCGAGTGGGAGGGCCTCTCCCACTCGCCCGGTGAGTGGGAGGGCTCCTCCCACTCGCCCAAGGGGGCCGGCGAGTGGGAGAGCCCCTCCCACTCGCCCGAAAGGAGTGGGGGGAGCGGGTGCTCCCTCCGCTTCCTCCTGCCTCTTTTTGCCTTACCCGGTCTCGACCGTCTCGGCTACCTTGAGTTGTCTTGGTCTCGTCCGGGTCGGGTCACACCGACTCGGGAAATATGAGGGTTGTACAGTCGTTAACTCCTTCCACTTCTTCGTCGTGGCAAATAGCATCATCATTCACCGACGCAAGTCTTCGAAGCAGTAGATGAAACCTCCCGCTAGCTGGTGGAACCAATCTCTGGCCTTTCCTCGAATGGTGATGGCAAAGAGCATGCATTTGAAGGCATCTGACATGGTTCAGATGGAGACAACATCTTCAAACCACTGAAGGTGGCGGACATAATCATCCCTCCCAGAGTAGTAACTCATAACTGGTGTAACATCCCAGTGCGCGCTAGGCCCCTATGATGAAAAACAAAAATATACAGTCAGCGTGGCAATACCTACTATAATGAAATAAACAATGTGGTCGGCTGTGTCTTGTTGGGTTTGAGAATTATATAAGACATAATGTTGGAATGAGTCTTTGGACAAGTTTATTTTGTTGACTGAACCATTTGTTGCCTTTGGGTTTACTGGAAATGGGTTTTAAATATTTTATAAGATTGGGTTGTGTTTTATTTAAAGGAAGATTAAACTAAATGGCTTAGCTGAGGTGGTGGGGGATAAAATTCAGAATGTCTTTTATAATTTTGGAAAAATCCTGGAATCTGCCGACTCTCTACTTCTCTCTCGTTCCCATTCCAGCTAGGGTACGTGTTTACCCAGAAATCAGCGATCACCTTGAGCTAGCTTTTTGCAGATAACCGAAGCAATCTACACCCTCTCCCGGCAGTCCAGGTATTTTTCGCCGAAGATCCAAGCCCTGGCGGTCCCTCATCGCCCGGGTGGTCTCGCCTTTCGTCTCGTAGAGGTCACGCTTCGCTCGACCTTGCCTAGAGGTCAAGCCCCGCGTGATCCCTCCCTCAAGAGGTCACCCCTTTGGTGCGACCTCGACATGATGCAGATCGCCCCAGCTAGGGCGATCTCGGCCTGAGGTCGCCCTATGGGCGACCTCGCCAGGTCGTCCCCTCTGGGGCGACCTCGGTCTGAGGCAGATCGCCCCATCTGGGGCGATCTCGGCCAGAGGTCGCCCTCTTGGCTACCTCGCCAGGTCGTCCCCTTGGGGCGATCTCGGCCAGAGGCAGATCACCCCAGCTGGGGCGATCTCGGCCTGAGGTCGCCCTCTGGGCGACCTCGCCAGGTCGTCCCCTTGGGCGATCTCGGCCTGAGGCAGATCGCCCCAGCTGGGGCGATCTCGGCCTGAGGTCGCCCTCTGGGCAACCTCGCCAGGTCGTCCCCTCTAGGGCGACCTCGGCCTGAGGCAGATCACCCCAGATGGGGCGATCTCAGCCTGAGGTCGCACTCTAGGCGACCTCGCCAGGTCGTCCCCTCTGGGGCGACCTCAGCCTGAGTCAGATCACCCCAGCTGGGCAATCTTGGCCTGAGGTCGCCCTCTAGGCAACCTCGCCAGGTCGTCCCCTCTGGGGCGACCTCGGCCTGAGGCAGATCGCCCAAGCTGGGGCGATCTCGGCCTGAGGTTGCCCTCTGGGCGACCTCGCCAGGTCGTCTCCCATGGGGCGACCTCGGCCTGGGAGGTCTCGGCTCCGGGCAGCCCGTTCCTTCCTGACCTGCACGTTTGGGCAGGCCCCCTCGCCTATAAATAGAGGGGTAGGGGCATTGGTTTTGGGACCTTTGGAGAGTTTCCAGCCCTTGCCTTTGATATGAGAGGTCTCATTTTTGACCATCGTATCTTTTCCCAGCAGCTGGGGCGGTATCATTTTTGAGATTGTCAATTCCTCATTTCAGCAGCTGGAGCTATCTCATTTCAGAGACATCGTTACCTCTTTTTCAGCAGATTCCGCTATAGACCCTTGACATCTCTTTTTCTGCTTCCTCTTGTCTTCCATCATAGCTCAAAGTAACCAACCCTCTAATAGTTTCCTTCCTCCACCTCTTTGCAACTTGAGCGAGTGTGGACCTGGAGCATTTTTGGCTCGAACAGTGCGCAGAGCAACGCCTTCTCCCTCCCTATCGCTCTCTCTTTCTCATTATCTTCCTTTCATCCTCTTCTCATTATCTGGCAGATTATTTGGGGTACTACTGGGAGCAAGGGTTAGTAAAGCTTGACGGGATCTGGGCTTAAGCGGGTTTGCGATTTGGGAGGTAAACCGCCTCTTTCCTGTTATGATGTATTGCTTTCTCTTGCTTTGGGTATTATTTCACTGTAAGGCTGGGGTTTCATTTCTGGATGCCGGTTAAGCCTTGGTTGTTATGGATGTGCTGCTCCTCTTTTCAGTTGAGAAATCGGTTGAAGTTCCTTGTAGGAATTCTGTTATCTGATGTTTTAGTGGAGGAAATTTGTTGTTGTGGCCGACAATGACTATGCTGCTCCTCTTTTTAGTTGTTGGCCGGCTGCTAACCTTTTGATTGGGCTTTTATTGCCTTGCTTAATATTGACCCTGTTTCATTGGGGGTTTCTGTTGGTTGTGCTGAGCTTTTACTGCCCTCTTGTCAATTAACTTTTGTTGCTCCTCTTTGGCCTGTTCAGAATATAGAGAGGAATAATGTTTGTAATAGATGCTTTGTGTGAGTGGTTGTTGAGGCTATTCATTTGGGCATGTTAAAATCAAGTCAGTTGTTTATTTTTGGTTCAAAAGTTAGTTTTATTGACCAACTGCTGCTGTAGAAATGGTTCTCATTACCATGAATTGGGGAGGATATTAGTTCTGTTGTCTAATTTTCTGTTAGGAGATTTGACTTGTGAATAACCTTGGAGCTGTTACCTTGATCAGCTAGCTGCTTTTCCCCTTTTTAGTTTGGGTAATGTTGATTGATTACATGTTGGATATTTCTGTGGATTGGCCAACTGCCGCCATGCCGCGGAGGAGACAACCGCGAACGTCGGCCGGAAATTAGGTGACTTCCTCCCCTCTCCCTTGGTGCTAGATCTTTAGATCTGAATATTAGGCGAGACATTGAACTCAAAAGAGTTTGATCCAGTGAGTTTCATGAAGTTTCGTAGGAGGAGACCACGCTAGAACTTTCGTTCTAGGGCGCTGTTCGCCATGTTATTATCTTCAATCAACTCCTCTCTTCAATACGAAGATTTAGAGCTTGATTCCGTGAAGACTGGTGGTCTGTGGAGGGAGTATTGGAGGAGAGAGGTTTCGGCTAAAACCTAAGTCATCGGTTGAAGAAGACGATGAACAATAAAAATTGGGTTTGCTTGACGATTCGTGCTGATTTCTTCTTGGCTGAAGGAAGAGCAGATTTGAACACGATTTTTAGACGAGATCTGATTGGATGTGGACTTTGGGCTCAATTAGAAAGTTGTAGCCCTTGGTGATACCTTTCCAATGACTGGTTGCACAGTTTGTGAGGAGCCTGGTAGCTCCCTCAATGTCTGGTCGAAATAGGCTGGGTCTGAAATTATAAAGTGTAGTGAAGGACAGATTCTATCCAGATTTGAGCAGCCGAGTTAAAACTCAATTTTAGACATGATAGACTTAGATTTGGACCTCAGGCTCAATACGAAACTTGTAGCCCTTGGAAATACCTTTCTCGAAGGGGGTGGATCATTGATTTCGGTAGACTATAGCTCCCAAAAATGTTGTTTTAGTGCGCAGCGAGGCAAACGTATGAATTCATAATATTTTGGTGATTTACCTCATTTTACTTATCAGAAGCATATGAAACTTAATAGAAATATATTTGTTGACATTATCAATACCCCCATTTAATCTTATAACTTTGTGTTTGAAATGCTTCTTAGATTAAATATTTCATCATAAATAGTTATGCTGATTGTGAAACACTAGGATGCTAGTGAAGAAAGAAATATGGAGTCATGCTTTATAGTAAAATTCCAGTGCACTTTTGGCATAGGTATTCATGTGATAATTATTGATGTAGCAAGTTCAATGTTCGGTTTTGGTAATGTTATTCCACTAGTATATTTGCTAAAAATAGAAGTGCTGACCTAGATACGACAATGATATTAATAACAGGAGGTTGCATATTTGGAATCATTCTCATGTTGTAGTGTAATAATGTTATTGATAGAATACGATTGAATAAAAATGCATCCCTGAACTTGTGGTGAAGTTAGCATGCGGTTGAGAAAGGTCAGGAAACATATTGGGTAACCCTTTTAGTGATCTGATACGCCACAAGGTACACAAGTAGTCCTTAGGATCACATGGAGTGTAATCACATGACTTATACCTTCCACTGCATTAGAGTTATAACAACTCCGTATATGAAGCAGTGATGGTTGGTGAGGCTTCTAGGTTATGGTTATATCCTTAGAGATGAGGAACCTGGTTGGTGGATCTTTGGATGCTAATTAGCTTCGGCATTGATTGTAGGAGGAGAAATGGAATAAGGCTCCTTACGCGAGTCCTTGGGTACTTGATAGCACGGGTGGTGCATGGGAATTACATGAATGTGCATAGTTTACACATGGTGGTGTAATGATTTGGGTTGGAGGATTACTTGTGGCGGGTCTACGAGCTTGCTAGTCGTGACACCGACAGAAGCCGGCAGTTTGACTCTAAGCCGGTTGGGTTGGACTCTTGGTGCTCACCTACCCAATCCCCTTGTGTGTCCTTGAAGGCTCAGCATGATGCAAACAGTACACAGGGTCTCCGTTGTGTGTTCTTAGCGTCGAGGCGTACAGAGGCCTAGAACTGGTAGTGTTCATACCCTCCTAGTAGTGGAGGAGTGATCGGAAAATTTAGTTTTTTTTTTTAAGTGTGAAGCCTTGCTTTCTTCTTTTATTAGAATTCGGCGGCGTTTTCGAAGAGTCCCGCGAGTAATCCTACTTCGAGGAATTACTCGTTATCCTATCGAAAGATAGAAGTAACGGCCTTTTCCTCTTTCGAAATATCGAAGATTACTCTTTGGCCGCGTCGCCAAAAGCTAAGTAGAAAGGGTTAGAAAGGCTTTATGTTGAAATTAAAATTGAAAGCTTTTTTGAAAATATTGTTGCAACAATTTTTTGAGTAGTTGCAACAATTCTTTAAGAGCGCTTTAAAACTTCTTTTACCTTAAACTAGTTGCAACAACCAAAGATGTTGCAACAATTTTTTAAGTGTTTTTAAAAGAGTTTTAAAGAGTGCTTTAGAGAGAAAGCTTTTGGGTTTATGTAATTATCCGGACTAAAATCAATAAAGGCAAGTGGACCTTATCGATAGTAGTATAGGATATTTCTTTTGAAATATCAAGGTCGTATTTTTCCAAGGTCGTATCGATTATTTCTACTTTTTAGGAACGCGCTATTATTTTATCGAGAAAAGTTTGAAATTGATTTTTATGATTTTACAGAAAAGTTAGTGACGAAAACGATAACTATCGCGGGCTTGGTGTGCGTTTAGCAAAAACCAAGAAAAGCGATGAAAAGAAAAAGAACGAAAACGTTAATTTAAAAAGTAGTTTTGCTTAGAATTTTTTTTGGGTTTTATAAAACGATAATGATAACTACGGCGATAATTAGCGATTGAGCGGGTAGCGGATTTAAGCAAAAAGCAAATATATATAAAAAATTAAAAGACGCACTAATTGAAAACTCACGCACTCTACAGAATTAAAATGAAAGCTGTAAATTGCAGAAATTGAAGAAATGCGATCCCTACCCAAATAGGTAGAGGGGAAATAAATGCGTGAGCAAGTCCTATCCAAACGGATAGGCGGGAAATAAATGCGTGAGCAAGTCCTATCCAAACGGATAGGCGGGAAATAAATGCGTGAGCAAGTCCTATCCAAACGGATAGGCGGGAAATAAATGCGTGAGCAAGTCCTATCCAAACGGATAGACGGGAAATAAATGCGTGACGGAAATAGAATCTATTTGATTACAAAAAAGGCGCAAACTTTATACTCATACACTCACACACACAACGATAATGAAACTAAGTTAAAAAGAAAAGAAAACCTACTCTCATACACACACACACACTTACAAAAAAAGGCAAAAAGAAAGTAAAAACACCAAATCAAAACAAAAAAAAAAAAAAAAAAAAAAAACTATTTAAACTCCTACACTCACCCACACTAATATGAAATCATCTAAAAATTACAACAAAGCTAAAAATAAGAAAATTACACTCATACACACACACACCCAAATTAAAATGACAACTTAACAAAAATTACAAAATTACATAAAACTAAAAATAAAAAGAAAAAGAGAAAAGAGAACACACACACACTAAAACAAAGAGAGACAATAATTACAAGCTTAATTTATTTCCATCAAAAAAGGGTTACAAAACTAGAGAGAGAAAGTGCAAAATTACAAAAATTACAAAACACCAAAAATCAGCAAAATGGAACAAAACCTTAAGAGAAGCTCCCAAAATTTTGAACCCTTGGACTCAGCTGAAACTGGCTATTTATAGAAAAAAATTTTGGATTACACGCCCTCAGACACGGGCGTGTCTGAGGGCGTGACACGGCTTGGGGTGCGAATAGCCAGAACAGCTGGATCCAGGCAGGCATCTGGAAGGCTTGACCGGCGACTTCGGAAGTACACGGGCGTGTTCCAAGTAACACGGGCGTGTTCGATGTCGGCATTGTGCTGTCGGCTGCTGGGCGTGACGGGCGGCGTGTCCTTTGTTCTTCCGGAAGAAATTGAGGGGTCACGGCCTCGGTCACGGGCGTGACCCGATCACGGCCGTGACATTGGGCGTGACATTGACATCTTGGCTCGAATCTGGGTTTGGTCATTCAACACAGGCGTGACTAATGTACACGGCCTCGGTCACGGGCGTGACCGAGGGCGTGACTAGATGTTTGAGTTGGAAAAAAAACAGGGAAAAGAAAATGTTAGGGATTAGTGAACACGCCCTTGGACACGGGCGTGACCAAGGGCGTGACTTAACAAAATTACAAAAACTTTACAAAATGAAAATAAAACTAAGTTAAAAACAAAAATAAGAAAAACAAACATTTTATTCATTAATTTACATATATTATTTAGAAATCTAATTAAAATTATACTAAAAATTATAAAGAAAAAAGCGTATATTTACTATTCATCAAGGAGCTCGTTCAACTGTCTTCGTTTGGCCACGAAAGGAGATGCCTGAGTGGTTAGCTACCTCTCAAAAAGCGAGAACTGTTATGTTGTGAAAGGTAAGAAGGCTCCATCCGTGAGTCCCTGGGTGCTTGATTGCACGGGTGTGCATGAGAATTACATGAATGTGCATAGTTTACACATGGTGGTGTAATGATCTGGGTTGGAGGATTACTTGTGGCGGGTCTACGGGCTTGCTAGTCGTGACACCGACAGTTAGACTCTAGACCGGTTGGGTTGGACTCTTGGTGCTCACCTACCCAAGTCCCCTTCTGTGCCCTTGAAGGCTCAGCATGATGCGAGCAGTACGCAGGGTCTCCGCTGTGTGTTCTTAGCGTCGAGGCGTACAGAGGCCTAGGACTGGTAGTGTTCATACCCTCCTAGTAGTGGAGGAGCTCATTCCACTGTCTCCTTCTGGCCACGACGGGAGATGCCTGAGTGGTTAGCTACCCCTCAAAAAGCGAGAACTGTAGGTCTATGTCGACATAGCAACTTTGCATGGGTGAGTATCATTACGTAATCATTGCATTGCATTCATCATTACATAATCATTGCATTGCATTCATCATTACATAACCATGTCATTGCACCACATCGGAACTCATCATATAATCTTGTATGGGTACCTTTATATGATGGGTTACATTATGCTCGAATCCTTAACTTATAAGCTTGTATGGGCACCCTTATAAGTTAAGTTCAAATTCTGTTATTATATGCTCAACTGCTTATACACTATCGTTGATCCTGCTCTCTTTTGATGTACTCTCCTATACATATGTTATAACTGCTCTCTTTTGATGTACTTTCTTATACCACGAAATAGCTGCCATGATTACATCTTCCCTTGTCACCTATTTTTGCTACTACTGACTATATTGCAGCTTTTCTTCATTCCCTTACGCCCGGTGCCTTGGAGTCGCCGGGGGAGAGGATGTGAAGCCACTTAGTCTTTATGACTAACGGTTGTTACACCACTTCTTTTAGGAGCAGCAGCGTACTACACAGGAGGACAGCCAGGTCAGGGTGACAGTGCTGGTGATTACGATACCTTGGCTACCGTCAGCGGCAGTTTTGAGCGAGTGGTTAGAATGTAGCCCTTGGGGCATTTAGCTTGATACTCTGATACTTTTGCAGGAGCTCTCGGAGCTTCTTGCCTTTTGTACTTATTTGGACACCTACTTATGTGAATATATTTATATGCCTTCTTGCTTTTACATTATTGATGGGTTGCCGATGTTCAGTTGGTTTGGCCGATAGGATAGGTGTCTAGTGGGGGAGGCTAGCTTGTGTGTTGGCGCTCCCAAAAGGCGTCTGTCCTGGGCATAAGACCCCACTCGGCCGTGTCGTGTGTTCCGGGAGGGGGGGTCTTACAACCGGCTCCCTAAACCCCTTTGGAACGGGGGAAGATAGGATATCCTCACAGAATGGGCTCCTCCCACCTTGCTTGCGATGATCCTCGTCCTAGCGAGAAACCCCACTGCTAGAATACCCCTATTTCTGATTTGGGCTAGGATCACTATCTGATTGACTAGGATCAAGTTGACCCTAATGTATAGTTTATGGGTCAAGAGTTTAGGCTGTTAGAATTCAAGATTTCATTCAGATTCTACGTTCGACGAACTCCATACTGCGTTCGACGAACTGCTCTCTGCGTTCGACGAACGGCAAGCTCTCTGCGTTCGACGAACGACATGTTCTCTGCGTTCGACGAACGACTATCTACGTTCGACGAACGGCGCTCTGTGGTCGACGAAAGATGTTCATTCTGCGCTCGACCAACAGCTCTCGTCTCAGCGGTCGAAGAATTTTTCTAAATGCAGCGCTCGACTAAATTATATTCAGCGGTCGACGAACAGATTGGTTCAGCGGTCGACGAACAGACCCCAGCTCAGCGGTCGACGCTTTTGCTCAAGCTCAACGGTCGACGATTTTATCCAGGCTCAGCGGTCGACGAATACTTCCGTTCGACGAACTCCAGTCTGCGTTCGACGAACACCTTCAGATCGACGAAAGCTCTCCACAGCTCAACAAAATTAATTCTTCCAGCAATATTTATTTGAGGTCGACGAACTAAATATTGCGTTCGACGAAAATTATTGAGATCGACGAAAATTCTCTTTACAGCAGGTTTATTTCAGAAAGATTATATTTACTCATTCTCTGAACTCAGATCGACGACAGCAACGACTCTTTCTATCAGATCAAGTAAGGAAAATATATTTCCTTTATTAATCCAAGTTTATAGCTGTTGACATTCCTCGGAAAAGGACATTTCGTTGAAAAGGAAAGAGATAAAACGGCGCAACAGATTTGTGTTTTCAAAATATCCTTTCAGATATATTTATTCCTTAATATAAGGGATTTGCAATTAATGTCTGTCAGAGATTTCAAAAGAAAATAAGGAAGAAAATATAGCAGATGACTTACAACAGCTTTTCACGACAGAATCAATACAGAACACAGCACATTTTGCTGTACAGAGAAAAAGAACAGGAAAAGAAAGAGAGAAATATACAGGAAGAACAGAAGAACAAAATCACACAGATCTTCATCTTCTTCCTCTAGCAACACTTACATACTGAAAACATCTTCATCAACAATACTCTCTCAGTCATCAGCTGCAAGTACAGATCTCCAAAGAGCAACAAAAAAAAATCTGAGAAGCATTCTTGTCTTTCAGATTTACCAGCTACAGGAAGATCATTTCTTTCAAGAGAAAGCTCCAGCCAATCAACTGTCAAACAACTTCATATCAGACAGAGGAAGCTTTTCAACATACATCCATTAGAGTCTTCTCTCAGCATCTTGACAGAGAAGAACATCTAAACCCCTCTCTATCCCATCTTGTACAGGGTTAAAACTCCAATCAAAAGTTTACCTCTTGGTGGCAAGACACCTTATCAAAAAATCCTGTTTGGTTTTTGGGCACCTTATCAAAAGCTCATTGGTGTGAAGGCGCCTGATCAAAAATCCTAGTGGATTCCTACCAAGGGTGGTAGAAGAGCAAACGTACCCAAGTTTAGTGGGGAACTACTATAACTCCTTGTGTCTTCTGTGTTTGATTTACTTTTCTGTGCTTGTGTTGTGCTGATTTCTTTGTATTTGTTTTTATTACTCACTCTCTATACATATATATATCACTATTTTTAATTCCGCAATAAAACTAAGGGAAAAGTTTTTAAACTCTATTCACCCCCCTCTAGAGTTAATTTAAGATCTAACCTCCACTTTCAATTGGTATCAGAGGAAGTTGATTCTTTACAGGCTAACGCCTGAATCACAAAGATCAATTAGATCTTAAATTATTTTAGAGTTTTTATTTTATTTATTTTCTGTTAAAAACTCATGGCACAAAACAAAGAGTATTCAAGCACAAGACCTCCTATGTGCAATCTCAGTTAGTTTGCACTATGGAAAGCAAGGATTAGGTTATATATGAACTCAATTGATGAAGAAATATTCAATGATTTTGACAGGGCCTCCAACACCTACAGCAGCAGCAGCAAGTGCTGGAACCACAACTACCAACAATGCTGTCCCACCTCCTGAATGGACAGAAGCACAGAAAAAGCAAAGGAGTGCTGATGCAAAAGCCATGAACATTCTGGCTCAAACAATGTCTGATGACATTTTTCAGAGAGTGGTAGAATGCACCTCAGCAAGAGAAATATGGATTTCTCTCAACAATATGGTTGAAGGATCTGCTGATGAAAGGAAGGACAAGAGATCACATCTTATTTCTAAATATGAGAATTTCAAGAAAGGAGAATCTGAAAGTGTTGATGATATGTACAATAGGCTCAGCCTCATAATAAATGAGCTGAAGACCTTGGATAAAGTGATCTCTATCACTGAGATCAATGACAAGATCTTAATGTGCTTCCCCAGCACATGGGACTCTAGGATCTGGCCAATCATGGAAGCCAGAAGCCTCAATGAGATTATTACTGAAACATTGTTTGGCAAGCTTAAATCCTTTGAGCAGCTCATCAAGTCTAGAGAAGCTGAACAGTCCACTTCATCTCCAACAACAAAGAAGGAAAGGAACATAGCTTTCAAAGCTGCTGAAGAAGAAGAAAAATCTCCAAGAGATAAGGAGTTCATGAGCCTACTTGCCCAAAGATTCTACAAGATGGCAAGAAAAGATTTCAGGAGAAAGACACCCAGGAACTATGAAAAACCAATGTGTGACAAAGCTCCATCTAAAGAAGTTATATGTTTTGGTTGCAGGAAACCAGGACACTTTGCATCTGATTGTCCAGAGAATCAAAACAAGAAGGACAAGAAGGAAAAGAGACAAGAAAAAGAAGAAAGAGGACACTCCAGCAAGTCTTCCTCCCACAAGCACAAAAAGAAGGGAAGAGGATTTGTAGCAGAAACTTGGAGTGACGCTGAATCAGAACAGTCATCCAGTTCTTCAGATGATGAAGAAGAAACAAAAGGAAATGACCAATGCTTGATGGCCATTTATGACTCAGGCAGTGAGTCAGGAAATGCATCATCATCCAGTGATGATGAAGATAATGAAGAAGATAAGAACTTCTACATGATGGCAATCAATGCCTCAGCCAACAATTCTGATGAAGGAAAATCAGAATCAGAAGCAGAAGATGATGCAGATCAGGTAATATCTAATTTTGATTTTACTTCGGCTGAATTCAAAGATGAATTCAAGGTTCTTTGCTTAGACATAATTAAATCTGAGAAAGAAATAATCTCACTCAGACATAAGCTAGCTGAAATAAATAAAATAAGTGAAGAAAATGTAAATCTTAAAAAAGATTTGGCTGCCTCCAGGGAACATATTATTCTCATTGAGAGCAAGTTGTCTGAAGCCAAGAAGTTTGAAGAATCCCTCAATGGGAGAAGCATCAAACTGATGGACATTACAAGCACAGTAAATGCTAGACTTAATAGCAAACTAGGCTTGGGTGTTTCATCAAGTGCGCCACATCTAATTAAGAAGAACATGCTCTCTACACCTATAAAATGCATCTCTGCTAAGAGCAAAGAGGTTGTAGGAATAAATAAAAACATTTCAAGTAAGACTGTCGAGAATAGCAGAATTCAGCAGAATTCATCGAACGGAGATCGACGAAATGCATCAACTTCGTCGAACGGAGCTCAACGAACTCTGAAGACAGATTTTCAATATAGTTATTATATGAAATGCGCTCGACGAAATCTCAGGCATTCGTCGAACGGCGCTCGACAAACTCAGGCCAGTTCGTCGAACAGAAACTATACAGCAAATCTGAACAATTCTTATTCTTCACATTCTAAGAATCTTTTCACTGAATGGATAATACCTCCAAGGAGATATCATCCACAAGGTTACAAGGACCAACCTGAAATGTCTTTTATTTCAGGTTTTTGTGGAAATACAAAAAGACCCAAGGTAGTCTGGGTCAGGAACAAATAGATTGTTTTTCTGTTTTTGCAGGTACACAGCTGTCCAAGAATAAATGAAAAATGGTATTTGGATAGTGGCTGTTCAAAGCATATGACAGGAAACAAGGCCAACCTGAACAACTATAAGGCAAAGCTTGGACCAAAAGTAATATTTGGAGACTCCAACTGTGGACAAACAAAAGGCTATGGAAAAGTCAAGGTTGGAGAAGTCACCTTCAAAGAGGTAGCTTATGTCAAGGGACTGAAGCACAACCTCATCAGCAAAAGTCAATTATGTGATGAAGGGTATCAGGTAACCTTGAATAAATTAAAATGCCTCATTAAATCTTCTGATGATGTTATTGTTTTATCAGGTATTAGGCAAGGTAATATTTATTTAGTAAATTTCAATTCATATAAATCAGAAATCTATTTATTTAATGAATTAAGCAAACCTAGTGAACTTTGGCATAAGAGATTAGGACATGTAAACCATAGGATCATTGCTAAATTATCGAAGGACAATCTTGTTAGAGGTTTACCATCAGGTTCATACAAGAAAGAAGGTCTTTGTAGGGCATGTCAACTAGGCAAGCAAACTAAAAATAATTTTAAATCATTATCTAAAAGTGATTCACCTAGAATCTTGTATTTGCTACATATGGACCTTTTTGGACCTATTGCAACAAAGAGTTTAGGGGGTAAGTCTTACACTCTAGTTATTGTAGATGACTTCTCTAGATTCACTTGGGTGTTCTTTTTGAGAGAAAAGTCAGATAACTTTAAAGTTCTTACAGACTTTCTTAAGAGCATAAAATTTGAGTACTCTACTCATATTGCATTGATCAGAAGTGATCATGGCACTGAGTTTGAGTCTCTTCTCATGCCAGAATTCTGTGAGAAGGAAGGTATCAGGCATTGTTTCTCAGCTCCTAGAACTCCGCAACAAAATGGGGTAGTTGAAAGGAAAAATAGAACTCTAATTGAATCAGCAAGAACATTACTTGCAGATGCTAATTTGCCCCTATCTTTTTGGGCAGAGGCTGTTAGCACAACAAACTATGTGTTGAATAGAAGTTTGATACACAAACTTAAGGGTAAGACTCCTTATGAGTTACTTAAAGGGAAGAAACCTGAAGTTAACTATTTTAGAACATTTGGTTGTAAATGTTTTGTTCACAATAATGATAAAAAATATCTTAGTAAATTTGAACCAAAATCTGAAGAAGGAATTTTCTTAGGCTATTCTTTAGTCAGCAAAGCATATAGGATTTATAACAAATCTTCTCTTAAAATTGAAGAATCTATGCATGTTTCCTTTGATGAAACTAATATGTTTTACAAGGAGAAGAATTCTTCTACCATAGAAAACCTACAGGTACCTACACTATGTGAGCAGCTAGATCAATTAGCTCTACAGAAAGAAGGATTTTCAAATCCTGTACAGTAGGAAAGTGAAGAAAGTGAAGAAGAAAATCATACAGATTTTGCTGACAGTTCAAATCAGATAACAGCAGAACATCTTCCACAGGATATAACAGCTGAACAAATTCCCCAAGTGGAAATAATTGTTGAACCCACTCCAACTGTTGATCACATCACAGTTAGAGATCATCCAATATCTCAAATTATTGGTGATATTTCAGCAGGTGTGCAAACAAGGCATCAAGTAAATCAGAATTTGATGCATACTTGTTTTCTCTCTCAGATTGAACCTCAATCCCTACAAGATGCAGAACAAGATCCCAACTGGATCATTGCTATGCAAGAGGAGCTCAATCAATTTGAGACAAACAAAGTTTGGGAATTGGTTCCTAGACCAAAGAATTATCCAGTCATTGGAACTAAGTGGGTCTACAGGAATAGACTAGATGCAGATGGCAACATTGTGAGAAACAAAGCTAGACTAGTAGCTCAAGGATACTCACAGGAAGAAGGAATAGATTATGATCAAACTTTTGCACCAGTTGCAAGATTAGAAGCAATCAGTATCTTCCTTGCATTTGTTGCATACAAGAAATTCAAGGTTTATCAAATGGATGTAAAGAGTGCATTCCTGAATGGAGAAATCAAAGAAGAAGTCTATATGGAACAACCGACAGGTTTCATCTCTCCAACTCACTCCTCTTTTGTATTTAAGCTTAAGAAAGCTCTCTATGGTCTTAAACAGGCTCCCAGAGCATGGTATGAGACCGTAGCTAGTTTTTTTTTAGAGAATAAATTCTGTAGAGGCATAGTAGATAAAACTTTATTTTTTAGGATACATAAAATCAAACATTACTAGTTCAAATATATGTAGATGACATTATCTTTGGCTCTACTAATTCAAATTTGTGCAAAAGATTTTCTAATTTAATGCAATCTAGATTTGAAATGAGTAGTATGGGTGAACTATCATACTTCCTTGGTCTTCAAGTGAAGCAAACTCCAAATGGAATCTTCATATCCCAATCTAAGTATGCTAAGGAATTAGTGAAAAGATTTGGTATGTCTGATTCTTCCACCATGAAAACACCCATGCCCTCGAATGTTGTTGTTGATACTGATGAATCAGGGAAACCTGTTGATCAGAAAGTATATAGAGCAAATGTTGGCTCATTACTTTATTTAACAGCAAGTAGGCCAGATATAATGTTTGCTACTTGTATTTGTGCTAGATTCCAAGTTAACCCCATAGAATCTCATCTAATTTTATTAAAAAGAATTTTGAGATATATAAAGGGTTGCCCTAATCTAGGACTTTGGTATCCAACAGCATCTGAATTTGAATTAACTGGATTCTCAGATTCAGATTATGCTGGATGCAGAGTAGACAGGAAAAGTACATTAGGAACTTATCAGTTTCTTGGTGATAGGCTTGTGTCTTGGTTTTGTCAGAAACAAACATCTGTGTCTACATCAACAGCTGAAGCTGAATACATAGCTGCAGGCAGTTGCTGCTCACAGATATTGTGGATACAAAATCAGCTCCTAGACTATGGTGTCAACTTAAATAATTCAATTATATTTTGTGACAATACTAGTGCAATATCTATAGCACAAAATCCAATTCTCTATAGTAAGACTAAACACATAGAAATTAGGCACCACTTCCTTAGGGATAATGTGGATAAAAATAAAATCTGCCTACAATTCATCTCTACTGATTTGCAAAGAGCTGATATTTTTACCAAGCCCTTGGATGAAAAGAAACATATATTCTTTATAAATCAGCTAGGTATGATAGATGGAGACTCAATCTGTTAAAAAAATTAAGTTTTCTACTTACTCATCTCTTCATTGAACTGAGCTCGGCGAAATCAAGTTTTTCGTCGAACGAAGATCGACGAAGTCATCAAGTTCGTCGAACCGAGATCGACGAAAACTCATTTTTCGTCGAACCCAGTTTTTCTGAAACTTTTTATTTCAGCCTGTCATCATTAATCAAATTTTTTATTTTAGCTGAATGCCTACAGAATTGTTTCTCTTTCTAGTTCCCTTTGCACTTGATCTCTATTTTATTGTGCAGAAACAATAGCAATGACAATCTTGCATCCTTCCCTACCTCCATCAAATGTCCCTTCTTCAAGGGGCCTAGCTTCAGGCCTTCCTGAAACTAGGCAGGGAGAGAAGTTTTTATGAACAAGCTCCATTTGATGCAGTTACTCAGGGGGAGTTGTTCTATAAACTAGGCAAGGGGAGAAATCTGAAGAACCTCCAGTCTCAGGGGGAGATGCCTTCAGAAAGGGCGAGATGACAAGCACAGCTAATCAGAATTATAAAGCTGTTCAGATTAGAAAGCAGATTGCAGCATTTGTATGCAGATTCAGAATACAGTTTTGGATTATTTGAAAGAAGCAGCAGATAACATATTCAAAATATAAAGATTCAGTTCAGATCAAATTCAGAAAGATGATTTACATAGCAGATATAGTTCAGACAAAATCAGAAATCAGAATTCAGAATTGTCAATATCAAATTTTAGAATTAAGATGTCAGAATTCAGAGAAAGTCAAGGGTTCTTTTTATTAGTTTTTATTGAAATATAGTTTCAGAACTCAGAGTAGTATTTATTTTATATTTGATAAAATATTTAAAATATATCAGATATATATATGCTCTGTTGATTCTATTGTTGCTTGTTTATTTTAATTTTTTGTCAAATAGTGTCCTAACCCAAATAGGGGGAGATTGTTGGAAAAAACCCTATTTCTGATTTGGGCTAGGATCACTATCAGATTGACTGGGATCAAGTTGACCTCAATGTATAGTTTATGGGTCAAGAGTTTAGGCTGTTAGAACTCAAGATTTCATTCAGATTTTGCGTTCGACGAACTCCATACTGCGTTCGACGAACTGCTCTCTGCGTTCGACGAACGGCAAGCTCTCTGCGTTCGACGAACGGCATGTTCTCTGCGTTCGAGGCATGTTCTCTGCGTTCGATGAACGGCTATCTGCGCTCGATGAACGGTGCTCTGCGGTCGATGAAAGATGTTCATTCTGCGCTCGACCAACAGCTCTCGTCTCAGCGGTCGAAGAATTTGTCTAAATGCAGCGCTCGACTAAATTATATTCAGCGGTCGACGAATAGATTGGTTCAGCGGTCGACGAACAGACCCCAGATCAGCGGTCGACGCTTTTGCTCAAGCTCAGCGGTCGACGATTTTATCCAGGCTCAGCGGTCGACGAATACTTCCGTTCGACAAACTCCAGTCTGCGTTCGACGAACACCTTCAGATCGACGAAAGCTCTCCACAGCTCAACAAAATTAATTCTTCCAGCAATATTTATTTGAGGTCGACGAACTAAATATTGCGTTCGACGAAAATTATTGAGATCGACGAAAATTCTCTTTGCAGCAGGTTTATTTCAGAAAGATTATATTTACTCATTCTCTGAACTCAGATCGACGGCAGCAACGGCTCTTTCTATCAGATCAAGTAAGAAAAATATATTTCCTTTATTATTCCAAGTTTATAGCCGTTGGCATTCCTCGGAAAAGGACATTTCATGGAAAAGGAAAGAGATAAAACGGCGCAGCAGATTTGTGTTTTCAAAATATCCTTTCAGATATATTTATTCCTTAATATAAGGGATTTGCAATTAATGTCTGTCAGAGATTTCAAAAGAAAATAAGGAAGAAAATATAGCAGATGACTTACAGCAGCTTTTCACGACAAAATCAATACAGAACACAAAACATTTTGCTGTACAGAGAAAAAGAACAGGAAAAGAAAGAGAGAAATATACAGGAAGAACAGAAGAACAAAATCACACAGATCTTCATCTTCTTCCTCTAGCAGCACTTACATACTGAGAACATCTTCATCAACAATACTCTCTCAGTCATCAGCTGCAAGTACAGATCTCCAAAGAGCAACAAAAAAATCTGAGAAGCATTCTTGTCTTTTAGATTTACCAACTACAGGAAGATCATTTCTTTCAAGAGAAAGCTCTAGCCAATCTACTGTCAAACAACTTCATATCAGACAGAGGAAGTTTTTCAACATACATCCACTAGAGTCTTCTCTCAGCATCTTGACAGAGAAGAACATCTAAACCCCTCTCTATCCCATCTTGTACAGGGTTAAAACTCCCTTCAAAAGTTTACCTCTTGGTGGCAAGACACCTTATCAAAAAATCCTGCTTGGTTTTTGGGCACCTTATCAAAAGCTCATTGGTGTGAGAGCACCTGATCAAAAATCCTAGTGGATTCCTACCAAGGGTGGTAGAAGAGTAGACGTACCCAAGTTTAGTGGGGAACTACTATAGCTCCTTGTGTCTTCTGTGTTTGATTAACTTTTTTGTGCTTGTGCTGTGCTGATTTCTTTGTGTTTGTTTTTATTACTCACTCTCTATACACATATATATATCACTATTTTTAATTCCGCAATAAAACTAAGAGAAAAGTTTTTAAACTCTATTCACCCCCCCTCTAGAGTTAATTTAAGATCTAACCTCCACTTTCACCCACCATACTCGCCATATTGGAGAGGATCATGGAATCTCGGTGGATTCTCTGCATCACGGAATTGGATTCCTTGCGAGCTCGGCTGGTAGAACTTCGACCTCCTTAGTCGCTCTGGATCCTCCTCCACATGCTCCTTCCCCACTCTCCGAGAGGGACCACCGTCTTCTGACGGAGTCATGCGATGAGGCGAGGTCATCGTGCACTCCGTACGAGGAAGCAACACTGCTCGCAACATTCCCTCCATTCGCCACGCGAATTCCTCGAAGTTCGCCTTCGTCACATACTCGCCTCCTTCTGCCGAGTTGCCGACAGCTCCTTCATGATCGCGAACTTCCACATCTTGCTAGGATTTCCTCGCCTGATTACGATCCATGCTCACCGCACCATAGAGTTGAATCAAGGAAAATCCTAGCTTCAAATATTTGGATCAATGCAGCCAAAAGTTACCCGTCTAACGATCCGACTCGATGGCTTTACAGGCAACGACGAATGGGCTAAAAGAGTAACAACAGGACCCTAGGTGCTGCGGTAGGGAGGTCCCACCATATACCCAGAAGCTCAGAAGAGACTTCCCCTCCACAACCAAAGATGGTCGAACATGGTACGAGGAAGACACCGACTTTGTGAGTATCAAGGGTGACGGCCAAGGATGATGGGTCCAAGTATTCAAAAATGGGGTTCCGAAAGCTCGGCAAAAGGTGCAGTTCCTGGTACCCCTGATGTCTTATTTATAGGAAAACCAAAGGGGAGGGGGATCTTATTTGAAGCCCAACCCAACCCGACGACTATACGACATTGAGGGGATCTCGCCTGGCTTCGGCGAGCATCGCCTATGGTCGCCCACCTGACGAGTATGATGGGGTCCTCGCACATACTCGCTTATACTCGTATATGCCTTCTACTGTTACTGCTGGCTGAGTTGTCTTTAATCTTTGACTCATGGCTTCTGCTTTGACCTTTGACTTTCACTTCTGCCTACGTATCTTAAATTGGGTCCTTCCCTCGAAGAATATGGGCTGTGCAATTCTTACATTGCACTTAGTCTATTGGCGTACTCGGTTTCTCGAAATTCGCACCGATTCTATAAAAAATGGTTGTTTTTCTCACGAACTCTGATTTTGGCAAATAAAATATCGATTCATATGTAATTCGTCATTGAGTTCATAGCGCACTCCATTCCTCAAAATTCGTGTCGTTTGTGCTGAAAATTGTATTTTTTCTAGTAATCTCAAATTTTAGAAAATGACATGTCGATTCTCATGTTTTCCGATCTTCTAAGGCTCCGTTTGGAGGGACTTATTTTAACCGATCAAGCGATTACGATCACATGAACCGGACCTTAAATTAAGGTCTGGTTCATGCGGTCGTAACTGCTTGACCGGTGAAAATAAGTCCCCCCAAACCGAGCCTAAGTCTAACTGTGGACTCTGTTTCCTGAAATTTGACTCTGTTTGATAATTTGAACGCACGAACATGATTATCAGTACATAAGCAACATTATTTATTGTTAATTATGATTAAATAATTACATGATATTACAACAGCTAACTAGTGGGAAGTATGTGTGTGCAAAAATAACCGAAGAACCGAGAACCGAACCGAGCGTTTCGACTCATAGGTCTCAGTTTGATTTTGGTCCAAATTTTTCAGAATTGACTACTCAGCTCAGTTCACAATTCTTACATTCAAGTACCCAAACTGACCCGAGAACACCTAGTTATTGAAATTAAATATCAGAAATATAAGAGTCATTCGATCATTATTTCATTCAATATTTTTCTTCCAATCCAGTCTAGGTTAAGTTAAACCTAAAGGTTTCACTCTTATAGATCCATGATCTTTTCAATATGAGCCCAATATTGTTTTATCCAAAAAATATGTATTCTTTTTTTACTCTTCTAAATATACAATTTGTTGATAATATTATTTCCTTATAAAAGTTATTTCTGTTTACTATTTGCATAAATAAATATTATACACAAGTTGATATCAAAAATATTATACACAAGTTGATATCAAAAATATTATACACAAGTTGATATCAAAAATATTATGAGGTGAGTGAAACCGAGAATCGAATTTGAACTAAATCGAGTTTTACGGTTCGGATCTGGGTCTATATCTTGGGAACATGAGTCGATTACAAAAATTGGAACCAAACCTATATGGACCGATTATTGATTTTGGATAGAACCGATTCGAACTGACTCAGGTTGCACCCCTAGTGGGAAGATTAGTGAATAGATTAGAGAAAACAAAGAAGAAGAAAAAAAGATACGTAGGCAGAGACTCATAAGAGGTTATTTTGAGATTATCCATGTGTAAGGTTACCGATTGGGCGTGAGAACTATACAGCGAGGGAAAGCAGCCACCTCACATCTCTCCACCATCTCTCCTCCCTTCTTGGTTCTTTCTCCGGCGATGTTTTAATCAATTGCAACTAACGAGATTTAGATGAGGACTAATTTCACCTATTTAATCAGATATATGGACTGAGATCTTGTAAAACGAAATATTAAGATTCATTTCAAGAACGGTGAAAATTCTAAGTGTACTGAAGTAGCATTTTTGCCAAATGGTATTGATCCCGGGCCTTGGAACTGAGCTTTGATTGCTTCATCTATTGCAATCATCGAATGTCAAAATGATGGGCAATAAGACTGCTATGGGGGCAATAATGCTTCAAGAAGGGAAGAATGCATATATTCCTCAAATCAACCTCAAATTCAAGTCAGCATCGGCTGGACTCGTCGAAATTCGAAAAGGGATGATTAAAGCATCGGCAGGACTCATCGAAAAGGCATGATTTTAATCTAATATGTTAAGCCCAAAATAGATTGGAGAAATAAACGAAATCTGCAGAGCAAATTTTTTTTAAGGATTCATAACAGCAGAGAAAACGGAGATGAAATCAGAATACATGGATCAAAACGCACGCCACAGCAAATTTTGTTTGTAAACCCCAAAATCTCGGATGGAATAACTGAATCAGACAACCTTGACCTCGATCGTTTTGGGCTTCTTAGGCTCAGGCGGGGGCAGCTTTTCTACGGTGACTGTCAGAACCCCATCGCGGCAAACTGCTGAGATGGCTTCAAGATTTGCGTTGTCGGGAAGCGAGAACTTGCGCATAAACTTCCCAATCCTGCGTTCCATCCTCAGATACTTGCCGCCTTCCTTGTCCTTCTCTTCATCGCGGCGGCGTTCACCGGTGATGATGAGCAGATTGTCTTCTTCGACCTGGACCTTGATCTCGTTGGACTTCACACCCGGCATATCAAGGACGAACTCGTAGGCTGATGGAAGCTCCTTGACGTCGGCAGGCGTGAATGCCATCGCCCGTGCGTCGCGCACGTACGTCTTAGTAGGTGCGTTGAACGTTTTCTCCAGTTCATCTGGTAGATCTACCAGGTGCTGCAGCGTCGAGAAGAGCGGGTTCTCCAATCCGAAAAGACGAGCATCCATTGTTCGCAATTGATCTCTCTCACTCTGAATACGCCTCTCTAATAAGAGATTTGTTGATCGTTTTGGATTTGAGCAGGCGGGGAGGGATTAATAAATAGTAGCGGAAGACGGAGGACCTGGGAAATTCCAGAACAAGAAGGAAGCTTCTATCGGTTTCGAGAAGAAAAGGGCTTCTACAGATTTCTAGATAAAATGGATACAATCTGTGGGATGAATGAGAAAATTAAAGGACGTCGATACTTGAAGACCAGTTTTGCTATTCGCAACTCATTTTAAAAGTTCAAAACATTTTAATATTTCAAACTATTTAATCGCACCCCCTCTCATTCTCATGCCCAATCAGGAGCCCCCCTCCCCCCGATTTCACGCATTGCCCTTCACACTATAATGCTCCGTTCGTTTGACAGGAATTGAGATGCAGGAAATGAAATTGGAATTGCCTCAATTCTGATTCCCGTACGAATTGGAATTGACTCAGAACCGAAAACCGTGAACCAAATCGGAACTGAGCCGAAATCGCAGAGAACCAAACTGTTTGTGAATTATTTTGTTTCGATTTAAATTTTGGAACTGTGAACAACAATGGTCCGGGTGCGGTTCATTCTTTTTATTATCCGGACCGAAACCGGAACCGCAACATACAAGTCTTGAGCAGTTTCGTAATTTTTAGATCCGAACCGGACCGGACCGAACAGAACTGAACTGTAACAAGTTCATTATTTTTTTTATTATAATATATTTTATTATAGGGTTTATTATATAATAATAATAATGGTATTAACGTATTATTGTTGAAATCAAAGATAATAATGTTATCAGAATTTATTAAATTATTAATTATAGTATATGGTGCAAGCCTGCAGGTATCTATCAGTCAGAATTCGGAACTCTGCTCCATGCTCTCTGCGGCTAGACGTGGCTACCCCGTCAGGCCGTCAATCACGCTTCACGACTGCAGCCTGCTCTCTACCTCTCTGCAGCTTGATTATTAAGTACTTTTAATTTTATCTTCTTCAGGGGGCCAACGAAACGATGAACTGTTAGAAATTTTTCTATTAGGTGGACTCGATTCATCGAGACGTCCCGATAAAGTCGCACGCGAAAATTAGAGTCTATTCGGACTCCCGCGAGCGTGCGTTAATTCAGTCGCGCGAACGGTCGAAGCCTGTGATAGGTGGGACAGATCGTCTTGTAATTTCATGACGCGAACCCGGTCTCACCCTTGGCATATGAACAGACATGATAAATAAATCCTAATTAATTTGTAGGATTTAATTTTATTTGGTAATTTTATTTTGGAGTTAATGATGTTTTATTAGCTCCATTATTTAGTAACTCCTATTGGCTCTCCTATTAAAGCCTGAAGAAAAATCCTTCATGCCTAACGGATGAACAAGGGCACAAGGGCGACTCTTAGGGTTGGAGAAAAACTGCCGCTCCTTGTGCTTTGTTCTGTCGGCCCTAGGAAATGCCACGGGAGTTTCTCTCCGCTACAGAAACCTACAGCTCCTCTTTCTTAGGGCTTGGATCTTCATCACCGGCACTATAGATCATCTCGCCGGCAAAGGCTCTCCATTCGAGGTGTTGCAACCCACTGACTCATTGCCGGCAAACCTTCTCCCTACCAGCGACGAGATCTCGCGATCTTGGAAGAATAGGGAAGCCGGCCCTAGGTCATCTTCCTCCTACAGTTTTAGAGGAATTCTCTGGTTATTAAAATCAGAGTTATTGCCGACTCCTCCACCTCCCATCCTCAACAATGGCGTGAGTTGTGGTTTTTCATTTTAACCATCGATTCAATCAACCAAATGGTGATTTCATCTCAAGCTATAGATCACATCACCCTTCATCATTATTTTCGGTGGTCTTCATCCCAAACTCAGGTATACAGTGCTCAGCAATTTTTTTGTGTCTCCCTTCATCTAATCACTTGTGATTAAAATAATATAAGCATACGTATATATAAATATATTTGTTGGATATTGGGTTGAAATCGGATAGAGTAAACATCATCAGATTTACTCATACATAGAGATCGTGGCTACTGTTGCTGAGATCTTTGTCCACCTTGTTGTGATTAACCATATATTATGTGCTTGTACTAACTCTCTCACATTGTAGAGAAAATTTGTTTAGTTTCTTGTATGTTGGCGGCATCTACGGACATCGTAAATTTCATAACCTTTTTAGTATTTCTGCCATAATGAAAATCCGCACAAATTTGAGAGAACGGTATAAATACTATAACCGCACTTCAAAAAATTTACCGTTCACTTAAGTTCCTTTTTATTTGCTTGTTCTTGATTACTTAGAAAATTATACCTGCATAAACACTCCAATAGAGACTAGTAAATTTTGAATAAGACGATCCTGCATCTGCATCGTCGCTACATTTAGATTTTGTGATTATCCTAAATTTTTTATAACACAATTAGGCGTAGCGACACTATATTTTCTAACATGAACGAAACAGAGAAAATTGGGTCCGCCTCTGGTTCTACGCCCATTCAAGGTAGCATAATCTCGAGGAATACACGCGTTATAAAAACTTCACTTTTCACACTACATTTGCTTAATAACAACTTCAATTTTTGAGTTTAATGCATCCATGTTATAATTTATCACTAGGTTCAACTCCATCTCCTCAAGCCTTTTCTAATTGTTCTAATAAAAAATAGAGGAAAGGATTAGAAATATGGGAGAATGATTTCAAAAAGAATTTAATAAATGCAAAGGCAACTTGTTTTCATTGTCAGAAAGTTTTCGTTCATACATCAACTAATGAAACTTCTATGCTTAGAAAGCATTTACATTCCTCATGTTTGCATTACAAAAGAAAATAGATGTCACAAATACAATTAATAGGTAGTCACGAGTCTTCAAATGAATTGAGGATTATCAAATTTAATCAAGAGCAAAGCCGAGATGACATCACTCGATGCATAGTAATGTGTGAACTTCCATTTTCTATTGTGGATTACTCGATGCATAGTAATGTGTGAACTTCCATTTTCTGTTGTGGATCACTCGACATTTAGAATAATGATTCAAAATCTTCAACCAGATTTTAATTTAAATCTTAAAACAGCTAGATGAAGGATGTCTTACAATTTTATAGAAAAGAAAAGAAAATCCTTCAAGATTTAATGATTAAATCAAAAGGACATACTAGTTTTACTACTGATACATGGACAAGTATTCAAACATTATGTTATATGAGTATCACTGCACACTATATATATGAAAACTGGAAACTCCGTACAAAAATTATCAACGTATTGCATCTTGATGAATGTCATACTGGAATCATATTAAGTTTGGTCATTGATAAGTGCTTAGCTGAATGGAGAATTGAAGATAAATTATGTGCACTTGTTTTAGATAACGCGTCGGTAAATAATATTGTTGCATCTACATTGAAAGGCCGTTATCGATTATCTTTTCCACTTGCTGGAATTTTTTTCATATTAGATGTTCTGCACACATTTTAAATTTAATCGTCAAAGAAGGCCTCAAGGAGCTAGATGATAATATAGTTCGAATTCGTGATGCGATTAAGTTTATTCTTTCATCGTCACAACGTCTAAAAGTATTTACTGAGCTGAAGTTAGGTGATCGAGGGCTACTTCTGGATTGTGTGACGAGATGGAATTCCACATATCATATGTTGAAAAAGGCTTTAGAACACAAAGAGGTTTTCTTATAGATTCAATTTGGTTGAGAGTTTCAAGCATCCACCAACAAAAAATGATTGGTCAATTGCTCAAGAATTATGCAACTTTCATAAAGTTTTTTGATGATTCAACTAATATCTTCTCGTCCACCAAAACTCCAACAGCTAATCTGTATTTTTTACCAAGTCTGCATGATTCAATTGCATCTAAGAAAGAATTTGAATTCTTTATGTTGGGTATTGTAGCCACAATAACCTTTATTTGAAGAAGTGTTCATTGAACTAAAATGAATTGATTATGTATTTGATGTAGTTTCTTAGTTGTGTGTTTGCAGGACTATAATTGCTAAGTACAAATCAATGTCAGGTTTCAATGAGTCATAAACACAGGCCTATGCAATGTAATCCCTCATTGTGTAGAACAAGGTGTTGACTCATGTGAAATATCTCTATTGGGAAGTACTTCATATTTAAACACTTGGGAGAAGTCAAGGTGAAGCAGGTTCTGAAATCAAAAGAGGAAGAAAATTAGCCTAAGTCTTCTTCGTCGAGTGGTCTCGAAGAATCCAAGTCAATTCATCGAGACAACTCATGAAAGGCTGGCTATTCGTCGATTGTACTCGACAAGTATCCGAATATTCTTTTAAGTAATTTTCGTCGAGTGAAAGTTAGTTCACACGAGATCACTCGACGAACTCGTCGAGTGGTCCTGTCGATTTCTTGAGTGATCTTATGAAATCCTCTAGTGAAATTAGTTTATCTTTTTCCCATCTCAGCCCTTTATTCCAAGTCTATTTCGTCGAGTAAATCTTCAATTTGTCGAGTAATTGTGTATTCGACGAGTCCACTCGACGAACCCAGACAGAGCGCATTTTCTTCTATTTAGACCCGTTTTTCCTTTTAGGGTTTTGCGGCCATGTACAGTACATGTGGACCTTTCTCCTTAAGTAAAGTTTATAGTCATTTGAAGGAAGTTTATAAATACTAAAAGGATGTTTTCTCTAAACCCTAATCGTGCAATTTGAAAGTTATACCTTGTAATTTTCGTCGGCATCTTTCTCGTTCTCGCAAAAGACGATCTCTAGCCACCGACAAGTATTGTGCTCGATTCTTCTGCAAGTTTCGATTCACTAAGATCCCAATGCATAGATGGATTCAAGTTTCCTTTAGATCTTGTTGGATCGATAAGTTTTCAGATCAAAGTTTTCAAGACAAAGGATTTTTTCTTTCTCTTTCAGGTTCAGGATTTCATTTGTTTCAAGGAAGAAGAAGACCTATTATTTCAGATCTGAAGAAGTAGAATCTCCTTGGGATTCTTAGAGTTTCGATTTTCAATCCAAAGTTGTTATAATATCTTTTACACTTTATTGTAGGAAGTTTTATCTTTCGAGTCTTTGTAGATCCTATTTTAGAGGATCGAGTTTGTAGGAGAGTCTTGTTCTCCGAGTTTGTTGGAGAAGGCGTTCTCCGAGATTGTAGGAGTTTTACTCCGAGTTGTAAGATTATTCTTAATCTGAGATTAGTGAAGTAACCTAGTCTAGTCGGGCGTGCTAGATAGTTGAGACGGGAAAGTGGAGTATCTATACTGGGGAACCACTATAAATTCTTGTGTTTGTGTGTGTTATGTGCACTTTTATTTATTGATTTTATTTCCACTTAAAAAGCCATATAACTCACCTATTCACCCCCTCTAGGTGATTTAGGTAGCAACTAGATTCTTTCAATTGGTATCAGAGGTAGGTTGTTCGTTAAGAGGTTAACACCTTGAACAAACTCCTCTATCTAGTTGTTCAAAGACACTATGTCTAGAATGGATAGAAACAAGGATTCTTCCATGAAGTTGTCAGTCTGCACAAAGGAGAACTTCCCCATATGGAAGGAAAGAGTTAAGTTCTACAAGAAAACTGCCGACCAAAGGATCTTTCAGATAGTTGAAGAAGGTCCTCATGTTCCAATGACGGCATCTACCATCAACCCTGCTGTTCAAGTTCCGAAGAAGATGCTTGATTTGACTAAAGACGAGATCGCTCTTATCGCCTTGTACAAGAAGGCGAATAATATAATTGTCAGTGCTGTGAATGATTCTATGCTGCAGAATCTCTTCCATTGCAAATCTGCTAAAGAGATGTGGGACTCTCTTGTCATCTTGATGGAAGGTACGGAAGAAGTATGGGATGATCGAAGATCTCTGCTCAATCAAGAATATGAAGCATCCAAGAAGGATCCAAGGGACTTTATTTCTGACACGTACGAGAAGTTCTTCAAGATCGTCAACGGTCTTAGGAACTATGATCGGGAATTCACCGTTGGTGAACTGAATGACAAGTTTTTGAGATCTGTTGGAACCTTAGTTTTGATTTGAGTTAGGATCCATCTTTAATATCTAAGTTTCTATCATAACACATCTTATAACTTAGTTCAAATCCCATTAAGATAGAAGGCTGAAAATATATGTAATTAATAGGCTGAGAAAATAAGCGAAAGAAAAAATTATACATGTTCTCTACGTTCGACGAACGGCTATCTGCGTTCGACGAACGACGCTCTGCGGTCGACGAACGACGCTCTGCGGTCGACGAAATTATTCATTTTGCGCGCGACAAAATCCAGCTATCTCAGCAGTCGACGATCCCGTCTCAGCGGTCGATGAAATCAAGCTATCACAGCGGTCGACGAAAAGCTGCGTTCGACGATCTCAAGTCTGCGTTCGACGAATATTCAGCAGATGTAACATCCCATTTCGCGCTAGACCCATCAGAGACGTTTTGACTACCCGATTTGGGCTTTCCAGTGCGTGCTCAAATTTAGATTAATTGGGGGAAAAGAATAACAATATTGTTGTAGGTGATGGGGGGGGGGGGGTAATAAGATAATAGGTTTTCTGAGATTTCGTTCGACGAACGTCGAAGGGAGGATGCCGTTCGACGAATGTCGAAGGGGAAGTGTTCGACGAACGTCGAAGGGATTGCGGCGTTCGGCGAAGTATAGGATAGTTTCGTTCGACGAAATATAAGCTGCTGCCGCGATCGAAGAAGGTTCTGCGTTCGATGAAAGTTCGTCGAACGACGTTCGACTAAGTTCTGTGTTCGACGAAAGTTCGTCGAACGGCGTTCGACGAAAGTTCGTCGAACGGCGTTCGACGAAACATCGTCGAACGACGTTCGACGAAAGGCGTTCGACGAAGTATCGTCGAACGGCGTTCGACGAATCATATGTTCGGCGGTAGACGAATTAGGCAGCGCTCGACGAAGATTTTGCCAGCTGCGATCGACGAATTAACCTCCGTTCGACGAAAGTCGAACAATCCGTTCGACGAATTGTCTCCCGTTCGACGAAATATTCTGCTGTTTCCGAATGCTTACCCTGACACCAAATTTGGGAGTTCCAACGTATGGCCTTGAAGGTGGTGTTGTCATTAATGCCATTAATGCGAGATGAAGATAAATTCCATTGCTTAAATTCTTCTTCTTCTTCTTCTTCTTCTTCTTCTTTTAGGATGAAAATGAATAATTCACTGTTATTGGGATTTCATTATATATATAAATATATATATGTTCTATTGCTGCTGATTTGGATTTGAGAAATAAGTCCTTGACGAATGGATCTCAATTATAAATACATATATATATTTTGGTTCATAAGCTTGCTTGAGAAATGAGAAAGTTCCCTGTTAAATTGGATTTCAAATTTATATACATATGTATACCTTTAGCTCTTGTTGGGGAAGAAGATGAACAGTGGACGTTAGATTTACCTTAAGACTCGGGCAGAAATTATATCTGCAGACCGATGCAGAAATCTGTTTTCTGCGCGCAGCTGTGTTCAAGTCCAGTTGTGGGCATGATACAGCAGGATTCAGATTTCAGGCTTAAAACAAAAGTTGTAGGCCTCGGAAAGAGCTTTCCAACGATAGGTTATCCGTTTTCTGAAGTGACCTGTAGCTGCCTAAAAGTCCAGTCGAGTGGACTGTCCAGAAAGCGGGAAATTGTTTAAGTGCGTGCTGTTTTTGCTGTCCAGGTTTCTGCAGTTGACTTTGGAGCAGATTTTAGGTAGGATCCACTTGGATCTGGGTTTAGGACTCAACATGAGTGTTGTAGCCCTTGGAGAGAGCTTTCCAAAATGGGGTGGCACATAATTTGGGGTGGAGTAGAACTCCCAGAATCTCAGTTTTGTTAATCAGCGTCGTTGTAGTTTGAATTGCGATAAACTTGGGATATCTTTTATAATACTTGTCCGACGCTCTTAATAGTGGTAGAAATCGAATTGATGATATTGTGCTGACCCTTGTTGAATTTCATGAGTTGTGGGAGGGTACTTATTGTGATTCCGCCAACCGTAGTTCGTTCTCGCTTCGCTCTGGGAATAATAACTAGGAATGCCGACGTGGCTATTGTTTGGAGAAAAATCTATATTCTCCAATTTAATGAGGAAATGAGTGCCCAGATTTACGTGTCAATTGGGCGGAGCATGGGCGAATGGCATGATGTATGGAATGAGGCATTGCGATGAATAATCGAATAAAGACTTGACGACATGTTTATAATAATGCGCACATCGATCGATCACCCAGCGAAGAGTGTGGTTTGGTGAAAACCCCTCAAATGCGATAAACATCTCATTGTGATAGAGTGAGCCGTAAATTGAGTGCGAGAGGTGAATGTCGATGACATGTGAGATATGCTTGGAAATCCTGAACGTTATCTTGGGGACTCTTGGCGCATGTTTGGAGAACGTGCTAATATGATGAGTGCTTGTGAGCACCGGTTGTGAACGGAGCCTACGGGCAGAACGTGCTAATATGATGAGTGCTTGTGAGCACCGGTTGTGAACGGAGCCTACGGGCAGAACGTGCTAATATGATGAGTGCTTGTGAGCACCGGTTGTGAATGGGCCTACAGGCAGGACGTGATAGTATGAATGTGCAGGTTTTCACACATGGTGGTGTAGTGATCCTCGGTAGAGGATAGTTGGTGGCGGGTCTACGGGCTCGCTAGTCGTGACACCGATAGGAGCCGGCAGTTAGACTCAGACCGGTTGGGTTGGAATGTCTTGGTGTCCATCTACCCAATAGATCCTCTCCGCGTCTTGAAGACCCCGCAGGAATGCGGGTAGTACGCAAGAACTCCGCTATGAGCAAGAGCGTCGAGGCGTACATAGGCCTAGGACCGGTAGTGTTCATACCCTCCTAGTAGTGGCGAAGCCCGTGCCACTGCCACCGTCTGGCCACGACGGGGGGCGCCTGAGTGGTTAGCTACCCTCGAAAAGTGGGAACTAAAGGTCTGTGTCGACATAGCAAATGCGCTTGGAGAAGTCATCATATCATAATCATTGCACCGCATTCATATCATAATCATTGCACCGCATTCATATCATAATCATTGCATTGCACAGCA